>JAOYRS010000021.1:1359747-2719494 GCA_032432895.1 Dryadula phaetusa
TTCACCTCACAGCCTTCCTGTCTCGCTCCCATTAAGTACAAGTAAACAAACCAGGGAGTGAAATTATCCCCGAGAGAGCACGCAGGGGGCAAACACCACTAGCATTACGTTTGCTTCTTTTCTATTTTGAGGAAGCTTGCTTATTGTGAAGTAGCGTCTTGTGTTATTTTTGTTAATTGTGTTTTAATTTTATGAAAAAGAGGTTTATTATTGTTTATGTATATGTTTTTAATACACTCCTGAACCGTATATATGGGAAAGTACAGATAATCTATATTTAAAAAAAACTTAATTATATATTAATATGTTAACGAAAAACTTTCGACCTCCTTTTACGAAAATCAAGCGGACGGAGGTGTACGTAATTCCATATAGTTATAATTTATATAGAAAAGAAATACAGAAAATCAATGTTATTATAACAACGCATTACATTAAATTAATAAAACTAATACCATTGTGTGTTTGATATAGCTACACGTTGCTGAAACTCTATGTACATAATATGTCAACAAGGCCTATATTTCCAATAAAGAGGTAAAGTTAAAATGAGTTTAAAGTAAAATCCATATAGGTACCTAAGTTTTATTCGAGCGCATCATATAAAAAACCAAATGATAAATCGAAGCTTAATTTTTTTTTAAATAAAAAAGTATACATTTATATACATATCATACATGAATCGATAACAGAACTATTATTATAAATAAACTATAGTTATAATAAATAAGCATTAAAGGCTCATTGAGGCATTCAAGAGTAAGGCGGGATATGGTTTAAGTGTATCGCTATTTCGGTTCGGCTGAACTAACCCCACCTTAGATTATCTGATGCAACTTCCACCTTTTGGCATCACGGTAGGCTACTTTTGACCTTCTTGCACTGACATAAGATTTGAAATAATCTGGTCGGATTATTTAAAAATTGATCAAGTCTAACGATTTACGAGACAAACGAAGTTCCCCCAAAGATATATGGTTCGTAGCAAAGGAAATAGGGGTCCGAATGCACATGGATTAATTTTTGATAGCATCCCATTGGTATTAAGAAGGTGTGCGCTATGTAATGTGACCACAATGACTACGCTTTTACGAGGCTTTTTTCTTAGCTTTTATCAACGTTTATAATATCAAACAAATAAACTCTTTTTTATATACAGCTTAGTAGATTATAATATGATTATAAAAGAGCTTTTTATATCAAAACTAAGTTTTTCTACAGTTCACTTTTTTATGGCTCTTGAGGTTGTCTTTGTAGTATAAATAATTTTGGCAATGCTACGGTTAATAATGAACACATGAATAAGTATTGTAATTTTTTTTATCTTTACATCGCTTCGGTCTCATAAGTTATTATGCATTATTTATGCAAAATGACTTGAAAATATTTTGTTTTATTATATCGACTTATATCGGCAATAAATATCATCGTCTGATAAGTTTGGATTTCGTGCTAAAATTATCATCCGTGGTAAATACCACTACTCACAAGATACAAGCACGTTATTTATTTACCATTATGTAGGGAAATAAAATATATGTAATTTTATATTTACATATACCTGAATATAAAAGCTATGGCTAAGAACGTTTCTAAAGTGCATGTTGAGTTTCGTAAATAATACAGAGGGTAGGGATGTAAGAGGTTGCAGCAAATGAGCACCTTTTGTGAATTATATGTTATATAGATAATTGCCATGGGGCATGTAGTGAAGAAATCACAAAAATTTTGATTTACAAAAAATTTCAAATTTATAATGTATAAAGATTTCAAAATTTTTACGAATTAATTTTTATCCTAATTTCCCTTTGGTATCTTTAAAAATAACACAATATTAGGTATTAATTTATACCTAGCCTTTGATTATCCGTTACAATATTTGTTTTATCGGTATAAAGCAATGAGCAAATTTGTATATAATTTATTCATATCGAATTAGTACAAAACCTGCAGTCTAATAGTTATTTTTATATTTAGAGAAAAATTAAGCAGGTAGTAGCTGTTCAAAATATTTATTAATATTCTTTAAAAAAATGTTTTATTAATACTTGCTTATATTTTGCGGCGCACTAAGATGTGATGATAATTATCTTTATATTCTAACAACGATGATTGCATTGCCTTAAACTGGTTAAACTAGAATTTTTAGCTTATATGGAATTTTATGCCATACAAAGTTTACTATATTTCCTGTTTATATTGATGTGTTATTATAAGACTTTATTTTTTTCAGATTCAACTACTTTTAAAAATTAAGGCATTTACTATTTAAACTTTATAATTATATTTTTGATGGTGACGAACACTTACGACCTGGTGTGGTAAGGTTTATCGGGTGGGTTTCGTCTACTAGGCTTGACCATCAATTTTTATTTTAATATAACAATATAAATTCTTTATAAATAAAAGTTTTCCAAGGAAACTTCACGCAACATATATAACTCTGACCTCTGTTATCCATGTTTAAATTTTAAAACAATTATTAATAATTTATTAATTAAAAACCAGCTCATATAATGGCAATATTTCACAATATAGCAGATATTGTTTTATTTTAAACTAATATTTAAAGCAACGAACTATCTAAGGATCGACCAGACTGTTATCAGCGAACAAGTTGCTTAGTTAAACATTAGCAGCTCGTTAACAACGTTTGCTATCAAAATAGTTTTACTTTCTATAAAAGGAAATCGAAATTATCTCAGTACATTCCATTTCTCTCTTGGTAGTTTTGATAATTGTATCCCACCAGTTTTTATTTTATCGCGCGATTGCCGTAACAGAAACATTGCATCGACATTCTTTACATTACATAGACGGTTGGACGCGATAATCCATCTATAGTCCAATGATACATTATCAACGTTTCGACCGTTTTGTATTTACTAGTAAATTCTAAAATTTTTACGATTTTTTGTAATATTTTTCTCATTGTCATCGTTCGTTGTTCATATTACTCAATACATAGGAATTTCATACGTTAAGTTACGTATTCTGTAGAGAGTTTGCGTTTATGAGACTACATACTTTGTTGTTTCTGCGTACCAGAATGTAAAGCTTTATTGAATTGCTCCTTGTATGACAACCTATAATGCCATGTCGCGCAACTCGATTTCCTGTTTCTATTAGTGACCAGTTGACCACCGTCCGAGCTACGAGGATTCACGTGCATACAATAAAAATTCTTACTATATTTCGAAAAATATTTATGAATTGTATATATATAGCAGATATCAACATCAAACTTTTGTCTCTCATTGTAAAATAACATTTGCTTGTAAGAATTAAAGATCAAAAAGCGTAGTTCGCTGACCGCGAGTAAAAAAGTAATTTGTGACGCGATTACCAGAAGCACAACTAGCGATTCAATTATACGAAGAAAGTATATGAATTTAAAATTGAATTTAATGCACACATAGTTAATTGATGTAAGTGGCGCGCAAGACAAATTCTAGTTAGCCGTAGAAGGAGGTAGATCTTCGCCTGTAGCGATATAAATAGCGGAGCGGGCTGGGCCACAGATGTAAAGTAGACACCAGTTTTAGAAGTGCTCAAGTCTATTTCGAACAAGTGTAAATAAATCTAGCCAGTCACTTTCGTTCTTAGTTGTCACTTTCATCGCCCTATGCCATTCTCCTTGTTCAATCGTTATTAGATTGCTACTACATTATAGTCGTTAGATAATAAACGTTTTAGAGAATACATTCGTTATGTATTCGAAGGTTCAATATTTTTTATCTCTCGATAGTTTAGTTACGCTTCTTCATATATCGACATATCTAAGTAAACATGTTGTTATTTAGATAAATTAATTATGTAATTGCTTGCCTAACTCCTGCTAGACTCTGATAATCTTTGTAAATATTCTTTGTAATACGAAATTACTATAATCTTTTGAACTTTAAGTAGTAATTACTTGTCATAAATTAAAACTTTCCATGTAGGTATATATGTTTCGCTAATCATATTCAGAAAAAGCATCCACGTGTGCCAGTCTCATTACATTACAATGTCATGTCGGCGGATTCCTAATGCGACGCCGTAATTGAATCACTCAGTTTAGTTTTTATAATACGAGCTATCTTTAAGCGAATAATTATTATTGCTTAGATACTTTACAAAACTTATTGTATGGGTATTTTGCGTGGCAGACGCCAAACGACTGGCGATGACATAATACTGCCACTGCCGTTTAACTACGCTGCGTACCGTGACAGACTTTGTAGCGCGATCTGTGACGAACCAAAACAAATGAAAGCAACACCGTTACAGTACTTCGCGGAATTAAATAAAGATATAAAAATTGACATAAAACAGTTACGTTTAATTATATTCTGTATTATTTATTGTTCTTTATTTACCTGTTTAGCTTCACGCTTTTATTCCCGCATAGCAAGACAGATAGAAAGACATTGTTTGTTGATTAGTGCAACAAAACGCCACGATTATCTTACCAGAGCAAGAGAAGGTAAATAATTTAAATATTATTATTTTGCCTTGTGAGAATTGAATCCACTACCGAATGCATTCAAATGCTGTTCCACTGCGCCACGATTGGCCTCCCTAGTAATGTATATTTTGTCTTTTTTACACTGGTATACAACAGAAACTTGAGCAAAGCTCGAAAACTCGTCACCAATACCTTTACGAATAATTCTAGAACATATTGCTCTTTCAATGTTATTATCCGCTAATAACACGATGCATTTAATAATTACATACACACATTACAATGTAGGAATAAAAATGTTAGGGCCAGTTTATTTTGAAATGGTGATAAATAAGCAAATCGCGGTCGGGTCACAAAGTTCGTACAGATGGCAAAGTTCCCAGTGAAAACAGTTTTGGGTTCTCCATATTCGAAACGTGTAAAGATATCATACATGACTTTTGTATTCCCGAACCAAATATTTAATTTATATTGTAAATCGAATCACTAAATATTAATTTATGTTACAAGACGTGACTTGCCGCGCGAAATGTTTTTTGCTTGAATAGATCGCACTACAAGGACTAGGAAGCAAATGCTTATTTAACGTTTATCTCACTTCACCATCTAAATATATCAAATACTCTTGAAGTTTATCAAATGTGCCCATGACAACAAATGGATCAGGTAGAACATTGCTTAAAGGCTGGTATCGGCGACGCGAAGAGTAAAAAGTTGATACACGGAAGAAATGTTGATTCTATAAAACATAAGAAAGATCAAAGTCTGGTTTCAAAGAATTCTTGTGGAATGATAACGCGTAATAACAACAATGATGAACAAAAAGTGCGCAGTAATGCTGCTATTGTAAGTCCACGGTGTGCACTGTACAGGAAGGTAGCGTGGGACTGAACGACCGACCTGCTCTGCCGCGGGAAAATCTCACTCATATATGAGTATGATATTCACATGGACGAACGATAAGAAAAACTTTGAAATCACAATTACAAATTACGAGCATACAAAGCATGCTCGCTTTATACATTATCAGTAACAAACGATACAAACGTTGTATAAACTTGTAAATAGTCAATAAGGAAAAATAATACTCATCTAGAATCAATATGTAGTACACAATATATCTTTATAAAAACTTGCATCATAGCTTTAAAACTATTAGATACATATATGAATATGTGATATATATATATATATATATATACATATATATATATATATATATATATATATATATATATTTGACTCTGTCAAAGAATATTTATAGAGATTTCAAATATGTATACAAATAACAATAAAATCAATTTAGTTTATAGATTCAATTATTTTAATATTACAACAAACATTTGTTGTTATTGCCATTTCATTAATTAAAAGTCACAATATGAACAGTCGTATATATAATCAATTACTATTTGAAATTAAAATTTGCCTTAGATTTAAATTATAATTTGCCGCAAGTAGAGTGCAACCAAGTTATATTTAAATCTACTTTCTTTTCACTCAGTAAATTCAGGTTTTGCGCCTAAATCGCCCCCATATTTAGTTAATTTATGACCGATAACGATTAAGCAGAACTAATATCAGCCAGATGTGTTCGACTTCAATTTCACTAATAATAAAGAGCAATAAACGTGTGATCAGCGTTGATCGACAGGTTTCTTGGCCGCACGTTCTCGTCATCTTGTGCCAATGTCAATGCGACTACCTATTTAAAGGGTGTTGTACTTTCAACTGAACTACTAGATTACCTTCAATAAACCCATAATTACATATGTTTTTGTTTGACTGCAGCTTATTGTAGAAAGTTATTGTAACTTCTAATAAATTACAATGCCGTCAAACTAGTTTAACCTTTTTTTCCAACTTAAATCAATTTTCGTTTAGTAACTTAATCCGCGATGATATCAAAGTGGCACGAACTCACAGTTTACAAATGGCTGCCTTACACACCATTGTGTTTCAAATCGTACTACTTATTAGCGGAAAAAGTCTGTATATGCTCAATATATAACTATCTTTTAATTTAAAAGTTACACATATTATAATTTGAATTACTATTTTTTTTATAACATTTTGCAGATTATGCTTCAAGTTGAGGTTTCATTTATTTTGAGTGTTAAATTCATCAACTATAATTATTTTCAGTACAATTGAATTATCTAACATAAATACTCTTATAACTGAAATTTCGTCAGTTATATAAACCTTTGCCCTATAGGTAATTCTGCCACTGACATGGTTAAAGAATAGGCTTGTTAATTCTTAGAAATTTTTAAATAAATGATCATGAATGATTCTAATAAGTTATAATCGACGCTTTTCGCTTATGTTTTTGTAAGTATTGGTGTATCTAACGTCATTATTGAGTCATTTAAATAAAGAATAAAGTAGTTAACTTCAGAAAATTGATAATTCGTTGTACAAATTCAAAACGAATAACGCAAATTCATTTTGAAATAGTCATAAACGTTTGTGTTGCACGTATTGTAAAAGTAAACAATGTACAGATCCTGTTATAATTTTTCTTCTACAACAAAGATCATATTTCCAATTCATATTACTTAAGTAAAAATGTGTGTGAAACTCACATTAAGTTCCGTATTATTTGGAGTTTATTTACAATGTCCTGTTTCATTTAACTTTGTGTGTACATATTACATTACAACGATACAAGAAATCAAAATTATACGGTATAACGATTCATGAAATCAAAATTATTTTCGATACATTCTACGTTTATTTACAATATTTTAAAAAAACCGGTTAGTAAAAAAATATTTTTTATTGATTAGTGGCCTTAAAACGTTGGGTGATGATTAATAATGATGTAGAAAGAGTTAAAAAGGTCTGTTTATTTATTTACGATTGTAATTAATCGCTTGACTGATGTGTCCATTAACATTGCAATAATTATAATATTTTATCTGCAACAGTGACAGTTCAAGTGAGTTTCCGTAGAAAAGTGAAATAGAATAGGAGAAGTGTTTAACCGCTAATTATTTAACGTTATGCAATTTATAAATATTTATTAAGTAGGTAATATTATACATATTTAATGTATGCTTAAATGCATCTAAATAATTTAGATATTATATTATAGATTGGTTTAAAATTTATGCCATGTATTTAGCGAGGTTAGGTAAATACTTAACACTGTCAAATATTTTAAAAATGTTTATAGCCTCATTAAAATAATTATTCCTTTCGTAATACGAACGTTAAGTACCTAAAATTGATTACCTTTTAATTACTTTAGTCTTTATTGAAAGAGCATTTGTTTTCTTGGATTTTTTTCAAATTTAATTATTTGCATAATAATTAGTTTGTTATATTAATTAAATAAAATTGATCACCTAGTAGATATTTAACAAGGTCAATTGCAAGAAATAGATATAATAGGTACTAGATGTAGCTATATTTACTTGAAACTTTGTAATGTATCGCCAGCTATTGTTTGCAAACCTACCGTTATCAAAAGAAAAACAGAATTAACGGTCACTACTTCAATATTATAAGCGATTGATTGATATTATATTATATATATATTTATGAATAAAAATGCATGATGCCGCTTGTTTATCAAAATTAAAATTTATCAGATATTAGAAAATCCTAGAAAAGAGTTCAACGCACACATTAGTGCATTTAGATGTTGTTATTGTTATTTTTTATTACATTGAAATGAAATTTGATTTTATTTATTTTATTTTTAATTTCATCAATAACAATAATTATTAGTTTTATCTATGAATTAATAAATATGGTTGAAAAATTTATTCGGAATACAAATGCATAGATAACGAATACGAATCGGTGTGCCATAGAAACTGATTAGACTGCGAGAAAACGTACGACCTTCGATCTGTAATGCAGTTCATGGCGCGATCTCTTCTCGTCCACATAAATCAGCTGGACAAGACTCCTATATAAATACAAATTGAAATTCAACACGTACTCACCGTAAACAGACGGCCGTATTGAAAATAAACCGTACACCTCCAATGTGCAAAGTCACAAAACAGGGTAAACAACACAAAGTAAAAACTGTCTGATAAATAAAATGAAAGTATCGGCAAACTCAAAACTGATCGTTCAAATACACCACTTTTACGAATTATCGGGCGCGATTGAAGTTTCGCTGGCGGGAGCGTACGCGGCACACGTGCGTCGCGCTCGGGCGAGTCAAGTCGAATGGAACTAATGGTAATGCTCAGTGTTCAGTGGCCAGTGCTACTGGCTTGCTATCGCGGGTGCGCGCGGACGTTCGTGCATTTAGTCGTTTTGATCAGACAGGCCGTTTCCGTACCGGCGTTGCATCGCAAAGGAAAATTGACTGCATTACATGCTAATATGCATATTATCAAAAATCTCCCGGCATCTTTAAATTCATAACATGACTAATAACATAATTGTTAACTTTCATACTTCCACTTTTCAGGAAACATACTTTTGAATTTAATGACTGCAAGAGGCGCAGTTACCTCTGTACGCAATACTTATGGGATGACCTAGTCATGGTTTGTTCGTGCGTAGTGCGGCGTTGTTTTCCATAATCTCTTAAAAAATAAGTAATATAAATGAAAAAATAAAATAACAAAGGTGTTCTGGAAATTGTTGTCAACCTACTAAAGTATAAATTATAACTTATCTTTAAAATAATCCTATGACGCTCTAATTACGAGACATCTCTGTTAGCGGTATCTTGCGATACCAAATTGCTGTTTTAAGGGACAAATAAAATCTCGACTTTCGTATCGAGGCCTCGTTGGGGGTAGAATGGAGCTATCATAAAATTTCCTTTTTATAATAAAATATGAAGTATATGTATAAGGGTACGAGATTTTGCTTTTAATATATTAGTTGCGATAGAAGTCTCGTGGGGAAATTCGTCTTACTAGATTTCTCGAGGTTATACTTAACATAATATTGTGGTAATTATTTGTTAAAAATAATTACCTTGTTTGACGGTAGTGACTTCGATTCTCATTCCGGTAAATGATTATATTTCATTTTTTCTTTTTTTCACTCTGGTAGGACAAAATACGGCGTTAAACTCCGCCACTCAACACGTGAGTATCCAAATATATAAAAACAAAAAGTATACACTTTTAAAGATTGGCTTTTTATACACAGCTCACTGTCTGTCATATGCGGCTGCGCCGAAAAAGTTATTTGCTTTTGGTAAATAAATACCTTATAATACCTAATCATTGGAAAATATACTGAGATCCTTCATAACTGTTAGGTTTACGATTAAGACATAAAATACAATGTTGAAGTGGAAAGTTCGCCTCGTTTGTTGTACCTTCGTTTTATACTCGATAAAATAAACCACGCGTCTTAAAACTTTTATCTTTTAACTCTTTTTTTATGAGTCGAGAGCCTCATTTTAATAAATGTTCAAATGTAAGCAGTGAATTTAATGAATTAGGAAAAAAATTTGAGGTCCCATTTCTTTTAAACTTATATTATTCCCTACTTTAAAAATAAACCAGATAATCATTCATATTAGTGGCTACATTGACGCGTAAAATACGCGTTACCTTAGTTAGGTGTATTAGAGGCCACAGGGGACGGAGGTGGGGTCAAAAAAACGTGAAATTCCTGTGACGGAATTGATGGATGGTAACATATTTATGTTACATTATTTTAAATACACTGGGCTAGAAAATCATTTCTACATTATTTTACATTACATTTTCGTTAAAAGTGCTCAAATTCTTTCACGTATCAATATACAGAAATTATATTAAAAAAGCTTTGACACAATATATTTCAAAAAGGGTATATAAGAAATAATCTTATACTTGTTTAGGTTCTTATAACCGGCATGTCTATAAATATGGAATTCCTACATAAATATTTTCTCACTTAATGGACCTTTGAGAACAATTCTGCTGAGATTTTTCCCAGAGAAAAGGAGTTACGTCGCATTGTTATTAAAAATATGAGATAATAATGAATTACTAAATTTACATTTATATGCGATTATCGATTAGAATAACATTAGCTAAATTAGTTTTGTTATTGACGTGTGAATAACTATAACATTCTTTAAAGTCCGTCGTTTTGAAATGTAGTAAATGTAAATAATGTATGTGAGAGACGTGGTTGCGAGGTACTATAGATTTTGAATAAATAAAGGCCGGTCGTGGCTCAGTGATATAACGTCTGACTGTAAATGCGATCGGTTATGGCTTTAATCCCCACTTGGGGCAGTGATTATATTTAAATTAATTTCACTTCCTCGCTCTGGTAAAGACAAAATGCGGCGTTGAGTTCCACCACTCAACACGCAATGTCTCAAATTCGGTGGAAAGCGAAGTACAGAGTGTCTTGATACTAGGTACTTTCTGTCTATCCTGCTATGCGGGATAAAAGCGTGTATATAAAAAAAATTAAACTTGATGGACATATATTGGTTTGTAGACTTTACAAACAATGTTGCAGAACAAATTTTTTAGTAAAGTCACAGTTATATATAATACCTATAAAAAAGTTTTCAACAATAACAAATTATGTGAATATTATACGTATCGCGTATAGTTGAGTGAATAAAGGAGAAAAATACTCACGAAATCTTTGCGTAATAAGACAAACTTTTAGCTTTTAGTGAAAGCGAAAAATTTGATTGTCCTGCCTAATGTTTATTACATGCGCGGTTGCAAAAAGCTATACTACTACATAATGTCTGATACAATAATTTTAAACAGTAGAAAGCATCGTTTCCGCCGGTAATCTGAGCAGTGAACAGATGTCACGATTTTACTTTCATTAAGTAGGGCCAATATATATTATAAAAGCGTTTTTGATATTTTCGGAATACAAAAAGATATATATATATATATATATATATATATATATATATATATATATATATATATATATGTATATATGTTATAAAAGAATTAAAACGTCGATGCTCTATTTGAACTGAAAGTAAAAAGAAAACTTGAATATATCTTAAATACATTAATTTGCCATTTGTATTTTGTTTCATTGTTATTAATTATATATTTAATAAATATTACATATTTAAAAAATATTTTAATTAACCTTATGTACTTTTATGCATATTCCACCTTACGTTTAACCTTTGAAACGTAATATACAAGACTTTTTTTCAAGCCTTGTTAGTAGTGTAAATATAGTTTAAGCATAATGAGCCATTAGTAACATATGCAAGCCGGTGTCCAGGGTAAATAGTTCTCAGTTGACTCTACCGAACACTTGACAAGAGTATTTCAATTCTTTTCTTATAAGTATATAATTATAGGTTCTGTATGCTTGATTACCATATTAGGAACCGTCTATAAATTACGTCACATCTTAAGGGAAAGGAGAGGGTGGACAAAATGTAATTGCTTGCTTGACAATGGTTAACAATGGTGGTATTTTAAAAGGGACCAGTTACCAGATGGACGGGGAAGAGGTCAAAAAATCATAAAATTTATGTGACGTAATTTATGAATTTCCCCTTACCTAATAGAATGAAGATTGTTTTTCTTTCTTATTCTAAAGTCATCAAGTTTAATCTTAATTTTTATTAGCTTCACGCTTTTATCCCGCATAACAGGGTAGACAGAAAGTACCTAGTGTCACGACACTCCGTACTTTGCTTTCCACCGCATTCGAGACATCACGTGCTGAGTGGAGGAACTCAACGCGGCACTTTATCTTTTACCAGAGAGAGGAGGTGAAAAAAATTTAAATATAATCACTCGACCGAGTGAGGATCAAACCCATAACCGATCGCGTTTACAGTCGGACGCTGTCCCACTGCGCCACGACCGGATTTTAAAAAAAAGCATATATCGAAATCCATAATTTAAAATTGCAAAGCTTATTAATCCAAATTTTGAAATTATACAAGTGGACGATGTCTACTTTCCAAAATTATAATAAGTTCTAAAAGAAGGCCATGAAGATAGTATGTAAATATTTTGAGTCAAGTTTAAAAAGTTGATACTTTTTTATCAAGTAAAAAAAAATAATAACATAATAATATATATCTCCAGATGTCGAATATGTTTTTTTTATTTAATTTATGCATTTACATTTTTTTTTCTCTTTTATAATATACGAAAAAAAAAAAAAATAAACAGCTACAAGAGCCGCATTGCAAACTAAACTATACATGTACACACAACATCGTTTTATACATCAGCCAATGTATTAATTTTTTATTTTGTTTATTACTTATGGAAAGTATGCAAAATACCATGAGAAAATTCACATAATTTAACTATTTTTTATTATTTTTAGTTATGCATGCATATGTCCAACAAACAGCAGCTGTCTAACCTTTTCTCTGTGGACAACTCAGTGTACAATTTCGTCGTTTCCTTTTCCCAATTTTGAGCCATTGAGTGTTGAGCTGCGGAACCTAGATCCGTATTTTATCCTAACAAGTTTAATATACATATTACTGAATTTTTTTGCAAGATTAAAAAAATTATAACATTAAATATCAAAATTATAACATCAATCATTATATCAATCAAAATTCGATCTGTAGTTACAACATACATAAATACAAAGACATAAAACTAATGTCCTTAATGGAGAAATTGGCAGAATCACCAAGCAAAAAAAATAATATTTTAAACTATTGTTTTCAAAGTGACACGAAGACAGTACATGTTTAGTTTCAAGGGCAGTGATCACAATTCATTTAAAAATAAGCTGTACTTCAATGTATTTCAGTAGTGTTGAAATATGTCTTTTGCAAAATAATTTTTCTTCGACGATCAGAACAGTAACAGGAAATCTCTACAAAAAATATTGATGTATTTCATAATAAATAATTAGAAAAATCATATTATTATTATATTAATCAGCGGGATTGCTGAAATAATTTATTTAATACTTTGTACACCATATGAAATAAAGAAGAATGATGCAAGTAGTGCAAAAATATGGTGTAAGGGAGGCCTTATCACCACAGGTGATGTCTTGCAGGCAACCCTTAGTAAAGTACTATCTTTTAATTTCATTTGAAAAGAAATACATGTTTGTTTGTTTGTTGACAGCTAATGTCGTTAAAGTAAACTTCATGAAATGGTCCTATCTGTCCTAAGTTAATTTGTCTTTTTTTCCCTTTTTTTTAAAAACTTGATCTAAGTTTTACTCTTCAGTGTTTGTGTTATTTTCTTATACCAAAAATAAAAAGGATTCTTAATATTTTTAACTTTTTTTTTGTATTATGCTAGTTCAGAATTTTTCCCTATGAGGGGACGGGGTATCTCAGTAATTTGGTTGCACTGGCTCGCGACCACTATCTTGACAAATATGATCATGTAAGCCAACTTTTCCTATTCCCACCTATCCTTTCCCTCATCTCCCTTCATTTCCAATCCAAGGCCGGCAACGCATCTACAACTCATATGTTGTAAATGTCCATGGGTGACGGTGATCCTACGCTCCGATGGCTCTTCTGCTCGTTTGCATCCTTTTTCCATAGAAAAAGAATTGATAAAGTTATCTATTAGGCTGATTTTACAAGACACATGATGTCTTCCAAATTTGCTGTCTATCCTTATTGAACAAGAGAGCAAAGAATGACATATTGTGTGTTGAGTGGCGAACTCAACGCTTCGCTTTGTTTACTTTGTCTTACGTACCTATAGTATTAGGCACTCTGGATAATATCCACTCAGCAAATAATTATTTTGACTAGTGGTCACCTGAAGTATTTATTTAAGAATTAATTTCTAGAAATAACCAATTCGTGCTATGAATAAACTAGCAACTGCTTTTACATATTGAGTTTTAATGTCGCATTAGCCTTCTGTAGGCTACGTATATACTTATTACATATTAACTTTTTATCACAGATACTAAAGAGTTTTTGATAACGTATCAACGAATACTTCAAATTTGGTTAGGAAACTTATACGTAGTAGATATATATGTTTGTTTGTTTGCTCAAAACTTAGGAAAATAGAAATAAAAATATTTTAAATGAAACTATTTAAAACGGATTAATAGCATAAATTTTGGTATTCGATAAATTATTTTTGAATCTTTCTTTTATCCATGTGACCAAAAACTGTAAAGTGTTTGAAATATCGAGTTTTCAAAAATGTATTTTCTTATATCAACTTATACGTATATAAATCCGTTCAAAATAGTTCAAAATGTGTAAAAATCGCCAAATTCGAAGATTTTATTATGTAGAAATGTATAATTTTACTATTTTTAAAGTGTTACACGGAATTTGAAAAATATAAGTCACTTCATCACTTCAGTATATTTGTGTTTCGGTTTTTTTTCCAAATATAAAATTAAAAAACATATTTATATTTTTAATTGTCACACAACGTATGTGACTTGCGTAACCTGCTAGCGTCCCGGCTAATTGCGGTTGAGGAGCAGCACTATAAGGTTTTAGTGGATTGGGTATACGGACAGCGGACAGCAGGACTGTGGTGGTCCGGAGTCTCACATAACTTTGAGTTCCCAGAGTACATACATACATATATATATATATATATATATATATATATATATATGAATAAAAATAAATTATAGATGCCATTTTGACGCAATTTTTTTAATGAAAAAGTTTATAAGTGTAAATTGCAAAAGTCGAATTATTAAAACATTAGACATTTCTTATAAAATTAAATGAAAAGTTAACATATTGATTTAGACTTGTTATATAGTTTGAATTTTATGTTATTTATTTTAGTAGTTTATGTTATGGACAATTAAATTATGCTAGTAAATACACTATAAATATTATTATTCATAAGCATTTTTTTAACATAGCAGGGTAGATAGAAAGTACCTTCACACTCTTCATACTCAGCTGTTTACCGAATAGGAGATATTGCGTGTTGAGGAGTGGAACTCAAAGCCGCGGTTTATTTATCTCTTTCTTTAAAATCATTTCTCCGAGTGGAAATCGAACCCACAATCGATCGCGTTTAGTCGGACGCTGTTCTACTGCGCCACGGCCGGAATATATATTCCTACAAAAACACTTAGTTAATTAGGTGGTAGTTGTAGGACAATTTCATGTCTGAAAGCGTAAGCAACTCTAACATTATTATAAAATAAATAGTTTACCTTCAATTGTGAAATAAACCTATTTAATATAATTCTTGTGAATAAAGTACCTAAAACACTACACTAGGTAACTAATTACACATAATATGATACAAAACGGTATAGTATCGTTATATTCAAAAAAAGATCTGTTTAGTATTCGTTTAAAATACGTGTTTTAACTTCTGGCATGTGTTTCATTTGAAATCTTCGAGAATCTGCAAATAACTAAACTCTATATACCAGTGAACATTGTAGAACAAACTTCAGGTCACTCAATTAAATATGTTCGACAGGGTGTTTAGTCTGCTCGCGTCTACTTTATTGCAAAACTATGACAATATATTTATTTAATGAGGCAGGTCCGAGGACATAGATTTGAATTTAAAATATATCTCTGATGAATTCTTCCTTATGTCGGTTACTCCGGAAGTTGCTCTAATCGGAACGCGATGCGACTAACATGGGGAAGAGGGGATCGATGGCAATTGTACCACGCTGTCACAATTGTCTGGCCTGGCTTCTGACGTTCTTTGTTCTTTTATTGTCACTATAATAAGATACTTTATTTTTATTACATTTTGATATGGCAATTTCTAATACAATTGTATTATTGACTGTACCAAATTTAAAGTTAAATAATTTAAAATTTAAGCCAATTAATGTAACGTCATATTCAATCCAACCATTCCAGAGATCCGCTGAAAAAAAGGAACGTGGAAAAAATGTTTTTTTTTGGTGTGTGTCGTGTATGTACACTCAAGTTTTGAGTATTTGTATAGATATTTATTTATTTATACATAACGTTTTATCTGTATCTTGAAAAATAAATTAAATTTAAATAAATTTTATTTTTAGAATTTATAATATTTTTTTATCTCCATGTAAACGAAGTCACGAGCACAGCTGACGGTTATCTAATTTTTTTTCATAAATAAAAATAACTTTTTATACTATGATCACCAATACTTATTATAACATACACATTTATGAAAAATATTACTAAATTTAGATAAACTTTAGCTTATTACTAGGAAACTTAATATTATTCGAACGCTGAAAGAGAGAAAAAACAATAAACTATTCTATTTTTTACGGCAATAAATTAAATATTCACATGTACTGTACATTTTATTATCCAAAGTAAAGATGATCATAATTATTTTAAAAAAAATTAAACGTTACTGATTTAATGAACTGTTAATCATATATTATTTAATCTAGTCATATAATAATAAATTAATAAAACACATAACGACAAAACAATAGTGACATACAATTGGTTTATAAACGAGCTATGTATATTTTATTATTATTATTATACCTATATACTATATATACGCTCGATATAGGTGACAATAGATAAAATAAAGTGAGGAAATCTATCGACTTTACTATTGAATTTGTGTTATTTGGATGGTTAAGTCGTTTTCTCTTAATATCAGATTGTAGCAACATATGTTAAGTTTATTTTAAAATATAATTAGTAACGTCAAATTTAGTTTAATTGAATACGCATATGACTTGATTAAGTGGTTGTACTGTTCGAGTGTTTTGCAAAGGTCAAGTGAGAGAAGTATATTAGTAAATCATTTAGAGGTATGTTGTATTGTAAATTAAATTGAATGCTAAATTATTATAATTAATTAATGCATATTTTTATCATATAATGAAACGAATTTTTCAATTATGAAGAAGAAACAATGTACTTTTATTTTTATTATTTTAAATCTGTGTTCCACAACTAGATTTTTTTAAATCTATTTGTATTTATTTATTTGAATTATTAATGGCTAAATACATGAATTTTATGCCGTAAATATCTTTACTTTAATTATTTCATATTATTAAAAAAAAGCTTGTAACATTTTGCTATTATGCTTACTTTACTTAAAATAGATGACATTTATTTTATACAAAATGACGTTTTAAAATATTATTACATTTATAAATAATAAAATGTATTATAGATGATATGATCATCATATCAATTTTGTCTAATCATATTAAATATTATCTCTATTCATCTCGCACGCAGACGCTTATAAAAATATACTTATTAACATATCACTTTATTGAACTAGAATGCAAGCATTTCATATTCTTAATGCCATGACAGAGGAAACGCGTTAATGTAAGGTTGCAATTATTGTAATTGTTCAAATGAATGCAGAAAATTGCTGTAAGAATTAAAATCCCTTATGTGAGTATACTGCAGTAGAAAGGTAGTATTTAAATGTAGTAATTTTTGGAATGGGAATAGTGACGAAGGGATCAACTAAAATAACGTCTTATATTTTTTTTTTCAGGAATTTTGGTAATCGTCAATTCTTCGAGCAGAGAGGCTTGACGATAATGTAGTGCAAGTTTATATATTTCTGACTGTAGGTACAACAGGTATGAATTTTAATACGACTTGATAAAACTATTATATATAAAAAACACTTTGATCTTTATATGCTTTACCAGCTTTAAATTTACTATAAGTGTAGAGCAGTATATCGAAAATAATATAAATGGAAATATTAAAATGTGTTGGAACGTGCCAGCACATTCCAGGCACCGAAGCCGATGACACACTTAGGCTATCAATATCATATATAGTTTGAAACTAAGCTAAACTGCTTATTGGGACTTCCTCAATTGTTAAATTGGCCTGTCACCCATATTCGATCTTGCTTATTCCTGCTACGAGGGCACTGGATTTAGAACACGAATCTTAGAATAACAAGGAAGAAAGGAAGAAGTACTGTCTCGTTTTTATGCATATTCATAATTAATTGAATGTGCAGTATTATTATACATATGAAAATAAGCCAGACCGTTTTTGTTCATGGAGAAAACTTTTAAGCGTACGCAAAAAGAATGGCCTGTACATATAAAGTAATAAAAAATAATCATTACATAAAAAGTAAAGAGAAAAGATTAATCTGTCATAAATTTCAGATTAAATATTTATTACAACTCACATTACGGATATTTTTCATAAGCTAAATTATTTTTAGATGACTTTCCGCTTTATTTAGTATTTCTCTGATTCAGAAATGTTACTGTATATTTATAGAATTCACTATCGTAGAAAATTTACCACTAAGTGTCACAAAAAAAAATGCTAATTGCTGCTAATGTTACTAGAAAATTAAGACAACTTACAAACTTTAATAATATACACACACACACACATATATATATATATATATATATATATATATATATATATATGCATACATAGTATTATATAATAGAATGCTCGTTGGGGTAACAATACAATGTATTTCTATTATCACAGAAGCGTATGGAGAATTACAGCATGAGAGCTAGAGATGATCTGCATATCTCAATATAATAATGTTGATCAGATAAAAAAAAATATTTGCCAAGTATTGCTAAATAACATTTTTACAGATTCATTCTTAACTAGCTATGAAGTATATATGATTATTTCAAAAGTAACACATAAATAATTCTGACAAAAAGTATTATAATATACATGATACAACGTTTTTATATATCATACATTAGATTTACAATTCATAGAGATTATGCACAATGCAGAGCCGGTCGTTGCTTTAAAAAAAAGAGCATATATGTGAGGCAATCGCAGTATCACCAATGAAATGAATAGTATAAACATGAACGTCATTACACCAATTGATTTAATGACAAATAAACTGGCCCGAGTGATTCAAGGGACACGATTTAATATCATAAATGATTTCTTGTACGCAAGATATATTTCATAATAAAGTTTTATTACTTCGTATTATATTTAAGGATATGCTTCTTCATCAAGCTTTCATAAAAATACCCGGTCAAGGGCAATTTTTTTACATTTCCTGGGTTTCGTGCCTCGTGCAGTAATGTGTTAACCTATCTGTTTGTATCTTTGTTAAAATGTCACCGACTTGTAATTGATAAAAATTGCCTTTGTTTGTTTGTTTTTATTGTGTCATGTATTAAATAAAGTACTTTATGGTACGGTTTGTAAAACCTTCAATCATGTGTTTTTATTATAGATATTCAGTATATATTATGTATTTAATTCTAAGTATCGAAATCCATATAATAGAGCATGTAATTATAAGTGAATCATATGATTATTGCCAAGAGAACACTGATAGGAAGTCATAGTTAGCTTACAACCTCGTACAAATTATAAAAATACATAACCTTTATAATTTATTTGCGATGATCTATTCACTTTTTCTTTTTAACTGTTTATGTTTTGTTTTAATTTTATAGTAGTTATATCGCGCTTGTAATCCTTTTCCTGGTGGAGATATAGTCGCCAATTTAAAAAGGAATGCTTGCGGTGCCTTTTATATAATTGATATTAATAAATTCCTTTTGCGAATTGGCCCTGTTGAGCATACGTCACAATAATATCAACTCAACCATTAGTTGTTTAACAATCTTTATGATTCATTAATAAATTTTAATATATAAGCCAGTCGTGGCAAAATGGTGTCCCACTTGGGTACTGCCGGCAAAAGCGAAGGGAAAGGCGTTTGACTGTAAACACTATTGGAAGTGAGTTCGAATTCCACTCGGGGGAATGATTATGTTCAAAGTATTCTAATTTCCTCGCTCTGGCGAAACAAGGCGCGGCGTTGAGTTACGCCACTCAACGCGCAATGTCTTGATACTAGTTACTTTATGTCTTAAACAGACAACATAATACATTTTGCATTAGAGCCTACTTTGAGAAAAATTTACATGTTTACTTAAGTATTGAAATTATGTCAGATTTTTAAAACAGTAAAAGTTCTAAAATGATTACTGGTTGATTAATAAACCAAATTATCAAACATAGTTTTCTTTTAATGAACTTACATCAAGTTGAAACTTCCTGTGTAACACGTGATTGCAAACTACAAGGCACGTGTCGCAGTGCGTTAGCGCAGCGTGCTCTTGCAGTGCCATGATACGGGTGACTTGCTACCAAGGCACGATCTCCTTTCTATATTCACCCTTATTAGAAATATTATAAAACCCATATTTTTACTCGAAAACTAAATACTTTAGAGCATCGTTGTAGTGGCTACTTGATTCAAACTTTGCTCCATGTTCTTAAGGTTTATAAGCTTTAGCGTCAGTTTGGCATGCTGTTATCACTTGGTTAAACATTAATGATCGGTATTAAGAGATTTGGTCGTTAGACACGTGTCAGCTGCTATTATTTTGAAATAATTAGTTCAAATGTCTGTTTTGTAATGTAATAGATATATGTGTGTGTAAGAGTATATATTCATTCGTTTAACATTATTTTACGCTATTGCAACATAGTTCGACAGTGTTTAATAATTCACGCGCTTATTGTAGGTTCAAATTTCGATTCCCACTAACATAAGATTTATAACAAAAATATTTTCGATGCTTCCTAATTTACTTTGAATCTTCCCGTTCTTGGACGGATGATGTTTTGCTGTATTTATATTTGTTGCACATCACATATTTCTTCTTATTTGAAGTAGCCGCGTTAATGTATAAAATAGGCGTTGTCTTAGTCAGTTACTTTACTCAAAAGTGTCAAATGTACTAACGTATTTATAATATGTCGCTATGAAAAGAGTCGCACTATTTCACTATAGAAACTTTAACTATGCCACATTTTATACTGGCCCGTCCGCAGAACTGTTGTATAAAGAAGTCTGAAGTTTTCTCTTCACTTATTAATTTATTTTCAAAGTTATGTTAAACTATAATATTTAGTAAAAAGTTGCAACGTTTGTGAGAAGAGCGTTAATAGCTGTTTTTTATTTATTATTTCTTCTAAACGCTGGAAATAAATTCTTCAATAATTTAGTTTTTTTTTAATTTTTTTTAGCTTCATGCCGCATTATCCCGGATACCAGGGTAGACAGAAAGTACCTAGTGTCAAGACGCCGTACTTCGCTTACCACCGAATTCGAGACATTGCGCGTTAAATGGTGGAACTTAACGCTCCACTTTATCTTACAAGAATGAGAAAGTGAAAATATTTTTTTTATAATATAATTTTACTCCCCCGAGTGGGGTTAGAACCCACAATCGATCGCGTTTACAGTCAGACGCTGTCACACTTCGCCACGACCGGCCGCAGTTGATATTCAAATTTTTTTCATTTACAGTAGCATATAAATATAATTATTATATTTAATCCATTGATGACTTAGTTTTGTCTTTTAAAAATCAAAACACCTATTTTACATTATTTTTAATTATTATAAGATAAAAGTATACTTATACTTATAATACAATATGAAGGTGAAGTTTATTATAATCATATTTTTAATGCAGATAATACAAGCCAAGCTAACTTAAAGTGTTTTCCGATACTTGTTAATACTTGTAGGTTGTAAATCTATAGGGTATATCCATTTTCCGCTATAAAGGAGCAGCTAACCTCATTAAATGCACTTTGATAGAACACTCATAAGTGTTGCACGCGCCGGCAACACGAAGAATGGAATAATAACAAAAGGTCACGTGAACTGTATTTTCAAAACAAACCTTAACATTTGTAAGATAATGGGAAGCAATTTTTAAAATTGTGTCCTATATTGAACTTTATGTAACCAAAAGTTTTGATACGTTAAATGTATCGTTTCCTAAATGCGTTTCTTTTAGATGTCTATATTAATTTTGCTCGTAGTATTGAATTTTGAAAAAATCATATGTAGCCCTTTGCTCGTTATTGTTCTGCGCTGAATATTCGAAATTGTCCTTTTCATACAGCCATGCTAAGAGCCATGAATACAGCTAAATTTTAAATATTACTTTAAAAGCTTAAATTTAAAATGTTATGCTTCGAAAAGTCATATGCTTTGATGGTTTTAACAGTAAGAGGATTACGAAAATTGTTTTTAAAATTGAATTATTTTTGTAATAATATTAGTGAGTGTCTGCTTTTTATTGCGCAAGTTGGGGGCGTTCCTGAGGGCATGACGTTTTTTGACAACATGCGTTTTTGGGGTTCTCTATACAATTGTTATAAATGGGTAAAAAGTATAAAGGTTGCTAAGGTAACGAAAATTTTATGCGTCAATGGGACAGTTGTAATAAAATTATATTTTTTCAGTTTTATTATAATATATTTAAAAATCAAATTTACGCGTACATATTTAATTCCATTTTTGGTAGGTATTAAGTACATTTCTATGTATTTTTCTTAACATTCACATATATATTATATGGTTGACCTGATAAAATATCAGTTAAATGTTTAAAATAACAAAACCTTATAGACGAAGGCTTATACATCCATAATGAGTATTTAGGTCAGGGTTAGTAAGAACGTAAACAGTTACCTGTTGCTCAATATTCGGAGCATTGCTTTTATTTGTCGCATAGTTTAATGCTTGTATTTATATTTCATAATTTGAAGTAAAATATTGACAAACTTTCCTTTAATAAATGTCAACGTGACTCACGCAACAAATATCTTAATAGAGTATAAAAAAGAGCATATATAAGCTAACGAGTATAGAAGAGGTTTTGAATTATTCTACCATGAAATCTTTTATAGTTGACTCATCAAGGTACAAGTTTTTAGCAATGCAAAAAAATTGATCGGGCTTCTCGTTTCCTCTTTGCTATACACTCAGGAAAAGGTTTATTTTCTTTCGACCGTGTCAATGAATCACGATGGTGGAACTAACTGCGAATTTGACTTGTTTTACTCGATGATCGTGATACAGTGCCCTGACTCAGTCTTAGGGCGTGATTTCTGCAAGCAGTATTAAAATATGCGTGAACTTTTATATTATTGTTTTCCGTAAACAATGATTTAGAAAGTGTGAATGGTATAGAATTATACAAGTTAGAAATAACCGAATTGTATTTTTGAAATTAATTTCTTGATCGCAGTATTTGCTTATTTAACTTTTTGTAAAAATACAGTATATCTATGTTCTATTTGTTTTTCATGTTTGATAAAGTATTCCTTTATGTAGATGTTTAAATTTCAATATATTATTTTTTGAAGTATATGAGCAACTCATTGACAACATAGGAGCAATAATAGGAGTACTATTAAATCTAATTCATTACCTGCAAAGTAGGACGTTATCTGATATTGGAATTGGGCGGTAGGTATACACTTAATTAGCAAGTGCGGTTTGAGTGTTGTTTACTGGAAACCAATTATAGCTTACATCGACATTGTAGTAGAGGCTCTCATATAAATTTGAAATATATACTATATACGATAGATGATACAATCACATGAGTTTGTAAAATATGTGGCACTATTTTAAACTTCTTTATTGCATGTACTTAATAATAATAATAATAAAAATAAAAATAATTAAAAAATTGATTCGTTACGAATCTGTATATTAAATGGGTTTAAATTTTTATTCAATATTTAAGTAAAATATAATGCATGATTTGACAATACTTTTTCTAATCTGCCTGTTTATTTCTCGCCTTTGTAGGTTCATAATTACTAAAGAATTTTATTTCAAGAGGAAAATTAACTGACTAAGTACAATCACGTCCTCTTTTATTTATCCTATACATAATAAAAACATATATGTGTTTGAATTAAGTTGATTACATTATTATTTTTCCATTTCCTTGGATATTGTTACAAGAATACTAAAGATTATGCCTTGTAAAGTAGGAAATAGAATTATTTCTTAAACTAACTGGTGTTGGTTACGTAACGGAAACTGCAAAGATTGAATTACTTATTATTGTTCTATAAATAAGGAGCGTCAAAATAATTTCAATTTCAAGTATTGAGCGTTGTAACCGGCAGTGGCAACTGAATGAATGATACAATAGGTTTTTCATTTCCACTTCCGCATTGTTGTTTTGTAATTAAGTGATATAAATGAACCGTAGCGAAGATAAACTATAATGAGTGATTTATTTACTTAAAGTAAACAATATAATTTTAAAATTTCTTATATATTACGAATATCATTTTCATTAGCTAGTTGTGTTTGTTAACTTGTACAGGATTATAAATTTTACTTAGTGTTGTATGTATATAACAACTTAATCTAGCTACTTCAGCGTACCAAAAATTATATATAAAATTAAAAATTTTGCTTTTTCATTAATTATTTTATTATATAAGAAAATACTGACTGATTCCATGTTAATCACTCATAGTTACTCATTAGTTAAGTAAGAGTTGTTCGATAAATACAGGCGCCTATATACAACATAAGAAGTTGCAGAGAAATGAAGACATCTTGAATCGTCAAAGATTTATTGATCTTTTCATATGATTTATCAAGAGCTATTTACAATGTTCAGGAAACGTTATATCACGGTAATGCAATAAAAAGGAACGAAGCTTTTATAAGTCGTCACTGGAACTGCATTTCTACCATCTTGCTTGGAGGTTTGAATATTTGATTTATATTTTGTTTTCAAAGTCGCTTGCAGGCTTATCACTTATTTTATTCTGTCAATGTGAGTTGTCGGTTATACTTATATTTTATAGTAGAAACCAGTACAAGTGCCTAGAAAATGATATTCCTATACCAGGAAGGAAATGGATATAATTACATTAACCGATTAACTAAATTAAATATTCTTTATATCACATTTTGCATATAAAATATAAATATATAAACAATTTAATGTAATTTTGACACAAGTCAGCTAACACTAACAAATTCTGAACGCAACGCATTTTATTTGTACAATATGGCAAATAATGATTATATAACAATATTAATGTTATAATTAAATATGTAAAAATCGTGTCAAAGTCTGTGTACACGATTATTTATTTCAGCTTGGAACCTCAGTACATATTGTTTTTCTTGTTTAAAATAAAATATTATTAAGAGCTAACATGAAATGAAATAACGTAACGCAGCTTCCGATGATCGCGTGCTTTTATTATGAACTATACTGAATGCGAAATTTGTTTTTTCCGCCACATTTGATCAACACAGGAAGCGTGATTTATTTTAAACACTCTATATGCTAATATGTAAATCAACATCATGGCTTTGGGCTTTGGGGCTATAAAGTGACGTGTTTCCGCCGATTACAAGATATTTTACACCTTCGAATGTTGCGTAAGTGCAGTGAATAATTTAAACTGTTTATAGTCAATTTTGTGTTGGAAGACTCATATGAAGCACGAAAACGCTATTACAGGATCTGATTTACATCCTTTATGCATATTGTTTTGATTGAATCGCTATTATAAAATCGACGCGTTTATATATCCATAATATATTACCATATAATTTATATAATAGCAAATGCTGCTGATACAAATTGATAAAAATATTTAGAAGCCTACCTTCTAAAATTCTAATAAGTGAAAATAAAATAATAATAAATAAGAACATGTATATTATACTGTTTAACTTTTTTGTGTATTTTTTTAGCTTCACGCTTTTATCCCGTATAGCAGGGTAGACAGAAAGGACCTAGTGTCAAGACACTTCAAACTTCGCTTTTCACCGAATTCGAGACAGTGCGTGTAGAGTGGTGGAACTCAACGCCGCACTATGTCTTACCCGAACGAGGAAGTGATAATAATTTAAATATAATCACTCCCCCGAGTGGGGATCGAACCCACAACCGATCGTGTTTACAGACAGACGCTGTCCCACTGCGCCACAATCAGCCCCAATTTTGTGTATTTAAGTTTTAATATCATAAGCTCTTTGTTATGTATACCTATCAAGTCTTACGTCTTACTACTACGTATGAAAATGTACGAGTTGTTCGTAACATATACTAAAAGTTTAACTTAGTAAAAGGAAGTTGTATAAGATTCAAGTAATTAGGTCAAGATGGAGATTTTAGTTGCAGTGCGAATTTCAATGAAATTCACAAACAACGTTCCTGGCAACTGTTATTACTTTGTTTAATTCACAAAATCAGTTATTTACAATATAAATAACGTGATATAAGTTAAAATTATACGTACCTATACAAAGTATTATAAATGTATATAGAATTTGTCTATTTAGATTAAGATTAAAATATTAGTGTTTCGCGATTCTTAACCATATAAAATGAAACAATTTTTAACGGATTAATCGTGTATATTTTGGTATTGAAAACCCGAAATTCAAATACTTTAGGGTTTCGATGATTACAGGTAGATTGAATATTATTTGTGTTTACAATTTTTGTCATAATATTTAATAACCACATTCCGGACACATCCGTGACTCTATTCCTTCCTTAATTCGTAATTAAAATGTAGCTTAAGTAACTGCTTATTACATCAGCAATGAGTCAATAAAAGTCCCTTGAAAATCGGTTCAACCATTCCAAAGATTAGCTAAACCAAATAGACAGACAAAACTTGTAAAAAAATATTTTGGTGTATACCTCGTGTGTTTGTACATATAAATTAAGTAAATAGCGGTTATTTCGATGTTACAAACAGATACCCTAATTTTATTTATTTGTGTAAACTATTATACTGTAACACATGTTGTAGCGTAGTTGGAATATGGTTATAGGTGTGCAAGTATCCTGTGTGTTTAAAGTGGTTTTCTAGTTTGCACTGATAAAGTGATAGAGTCAGGTTAAGGCTTACGTCACACAAAGCCTCTAGAAGCTGTAAAAATTGAAAACGTAATACCATTTGTTATAAGTAAAATAAGTATATAAAGCTGTTGATAAAAACAGTTGACTTTAAATAAAATACATACGTAAAGCTATTCGGGGCAGCATATTTTAGGGTCAGGGGGCTATAACAGTAACTAAATATAATAAAATGTAGGATGACACCTGAAATCGGGTTAGGGATTTTATTTAAACAAATTTCTCTTGTATTATTCAAATTTAAATAATACTAGTTCGAGTTCTTCATCATTATCTTGTAATAATAGCGCAATGTTAATACCGTGACGGACGGTGACTAATTGAACATTATGCGGGTTTAAGATTCTATTAACGGTACTAGGGATCGGCACCGGCACAGCGATCCAATAATTTATAATTATTTATTGGAGTAACCTATTTGCATCGTGTAACGATCATTTGTAACACCTAAGTCGGGTTCAACTGACTGTCATTTAAACGAGAGGATTTTAGGCTTATTGAAAGTATCTAACTTCATAATTGATTTCATAACACACGAGATTAAAAGCAATACCACTCTCAATAACTGGTTCCTAGCCTTAAATACGTATTATCCTTGTTATGTTATGTAATAGATAAATCTGATGCTTATAATAGAAAATTCTCTTTCTACTTCAAGTTTCATACTTATTTTAAGCAAAAAATAAATAAATAGACATTTGTTAATATAAAACTACAATTGATATTAAAAGGAAAGATGACATTTTTACTAGGTTCATATTTTGCAACATTTTCGAAAAGTACCGTAAAAATATATAAAATGATGCTAATAATACCATATATAAATTATTTATACTTAGTTACTATGATTCAGGGTTTCTCCTGATAGCCTAATAAATATTTTGTAATTATGATTACTAATACAACTTGTGTCAATATTATACCGATATTCGTGACGTTATAAACTTATTGGCGAAAGTGGCCTGGCCTGACTCGATGTGACCAGAACTAGACGTTGTTGATATGTGTTTAGGTCAAGATTGGCTGATAGAAGTCGACTCAAAAGTTTAGTGGGTTTTTGGTTTTATATAAATTATTCAATAAATTGCGAGCTATAATTTTAAAGTTGTAATGCATTTAAATGAGTATTAATATTTATATATCTTCTGCAACTTGGTACTGGTTCACTTAATTTTTTTATTCCTTTAGAGAGTCAATTAGGCACTGCACTGATTGTGCACTGCAGAGTGCACAATCGCGCACTTATCAATCAAACTGGGGATTTTGCAAGCATCTTCATATCAAGAGCAAACTAATGAGTCTCAATTATATTGGCATCAATATCTATATATATATAATGTCAAAAAAATTATATGGCCTTACGTGTTAAGGTTATAATTTTTGAAGAATTAAAAACAAACTATAAAAGGAAGTCATTTATAGCGGATTAGTTGTAAATATTTTAGTATTGAATACATTTTTAAGGCAACGTTTCAAGCAATACAGGAGCTTGTGGTTCCAGATAGGCTAAGGTGATATTCGTAGATAAGTATGTCGAATTATACCGTGTATATAAAATAAATAAAAATCCGTTAAGATTGTTTGATTAAGTTAAAATAGCTTATTAATATATAAAATAAAAGTGACAATTAAAGGTCATATTGAATAAATTTCATTACAATTAACTTTTATAATTTAATGAGCAATGTACTGAAGCCATAATTTATACGGACCGACAATACCTATTACGGCAGTTTCGTATAGTGGTGAGTTGGCAACCGACATTTTGTTTGTCTACTGCCAAATTAACGGCAGACAAAATGGAACAGCTCTTTAATTAAAACTACGGAACAATCGTCATTAGAAGACACACTTAGCAATTGTGACATTTTACTTATTTAAGTTTCACCTTTTCAATTTTTGGATTTGTCAATTTCAATTAAAATAAATATTTATATTGCACTAAATGAATAGTGAATTATAATAATTATTATATTATTTATATTGTAATAATTATTTAACTATTTTTTATAACTAAATAAAAGTCGTAAAGTAAAGTAATTAAATCAATTACATACTTCGGCAGGCAATACGGAAATGACACAATAAGAAATATGAATTCTCAGACAGATTAAAAGAAATGACGAAAGTTACAAATATTCCAGAAATATCAACGAATTCTCCATTGATTGGGTAGTAAATGGTAAGTGGCCTAGTAAGTAGTGGATGAGGCAAGAGGCAAAGAGACGCATCAATTCGGCGGCATTCCGGATTGTCCGCGCACCGTTACGATACCCGGACGCTGTTTGCGCAACGCATTCGCCCGCTTATGCAACGTTCGGTGCATTGTGCAGTTACACGACAGGCTTTATTTATTTGATACATGTTTACATAATAATATTAATGTACTTTAAAATTTTTATTAGTATTAGCAAGTACTTTTTATTAATTTTCTCAATTTTCGTCTTCAGATTGCAAACAACAGGAACTATACAAAAAATCGATCGAATATTTTATTGTTTTTTTTTTTCTAAAACATATTTTACACTTAGTGCCTATAAATATAGAAGCAAATATTGTGGTAGCTTTGAATTTGAATTTTATTAAACTTGGCATTTAATAAAAAATATCTGCGAAATTATTACATATTTATACTTAGTGATGTAATATTATAAATTATACAAATTTATTTTTATAATTAATTTAATTTATCTATTTACGCCTAGTGTGTTTGTGCATGGTAAAGCTGCGTAGCACGGAGCGAGGCAACGCAGGCGCCGGCGGCCTTGACAATGTCACGGGCTCATTCGGCTTTCAACCTACAACCGCTATAAAGCAATGAGCTTTACATTGGAAAGTAATAAATCTATTTTTTTTATTTATATGCATTTTAACTAGTATAATCATTCTTAAATATACGTCATGTTTGAATTACTATCGTGATTCATTGAATGAAATGAGCTACGAAATTAGTACTCAATTGACATTATATGGGTACACATGTAGATATTTTTCTTCAGTACGCATTTTCAAGTCGCAGAACGCAAAGCTGTGTTTATTTTTAATAGAGCAGTCAATTTGAATAAAACTATATCGCCAGGTGAGAATTGAACCCACAATTTCTTCTTGTCTTGAACAAATTCTTGTTCAAACGTCAATTTTAAATATCTCCTATAAATATTGTGTTTATTGATTTTGATAATGAGATTAAATTGATGTTAAATATTTAGATATTTTCCCAATTTTTGTATATCTTTATATTAATATAATTAAGTGCCTTGTTTTCCATGTTACCAGTGAGAATTAAATTAGTCTTTCACTTTTGTTGTTTTATATCGCGGAACTCATTCTGCTTAACAATATTTGGACAAAATCTCTCTTGACTCCTTGAAGCTTTGCAGTAAAATTCATGACTTAAATGTTTAGTTTTTTTCATTTTTGTGGCCTTTATGTAAATATGCTACATGTAAGAGAGAGTCTTAATTTTGTACATGAATTTTTACATAACTATTCCGTAAGTATTGTAGTAAACTGAATATTATGTGACCGAGGGAATAAGTCTCTCTGAAATAGAAGCAATCACATCATTGAGACTTGAACCCCAAACACTGTTAATAATATAATCCGGACTGAACTACGTTAGCGTTATACATTATAAAATGCACTTTATCGAATACATGAAGACGGTTTGTTGCTGCGTGATGGCATGAAATAGACAGTGCTACTGTAGTTCAAAGTGTTATAGTCGTACAAGATTGTCGTGAACAGATACCAGCTGCTAGAATTCGCACGTAACAACTTGATCGCATCTATAGGTCTTGAATTATAAGTTCACAGAAAATAAACAGACGAACGAATAATGGTTTATACATTAAATGAAATAAGAGCTAAATATTAAAAAGGTGGTATGAGTATCATAAATTTTGTCCGTGTTTGTATGCTTTAAAACGCTTGATTGTTTAACTGGAGGCCAGCCAAAAGCTGTGCCATTAATCTTTACGATACGATGATACGCGTGCGGAAGTATGTACGGTGTGGATATAGAAGGAGTATCAGTTGATCCCAGTACTAGCTTGTTTTAATTTGCTCGTTTTACTTAGCATTTTATATAACAGTAGTTTTAAATGTAAAAAAATTGAGTACATAAAAATTAATGGTAGAAAACAATAGAGTTGAGCTCGAAAAATACAGAAAAATGCGTAAAACTACAATTATAAATAACTTTAAAAACATTAAACCTCCTTGTAAAAGGTTGAAAAGCTTGATTCAAAAGAAAAAATATTTCAAAATACATATTTTTTAAATAAAAAATCCTTTGAACGCATAAATTATTTTTCCTTCATAATAAATATTACAATATACAGTTGTAAAAGCATATGAGTCATGAAGAAAATAAATACAGAAAATATGCCTAACGGATTTTGTAAAGTCTCATAACTTGCTTTAAACTTATTGCCTTAAATTATATGAGTGTGCTTAAAGCAAACCAAGTAATTAGGTTTACAATTCAATAACTTACAAATAATAATAAAGTTTTAACATATGTTTCGCAATTTGCAAGGTCAAGTTTTTTCTAAAGATCCTTTTTTATGACCTTCATCAGAGTGTTAAAATCGTATATATAAACAGTTAGATATGAATTCTGACATTTTGATATATTATTTGATTATATATAATATGTTTGTAATTATTAAAACGACAGTCAGTCACAATCGTTTCCAATCAATGCCAATTCTCATTGCTAACATCTTTCTTCGTTTAAATTGTACTAATTGTTATTCAAAGTAACTGTACCGAGAGTTCGTATATGTAATTTAAACATAGTACGTGCTCTTTAACATCGGAGAAACAGTCGCGATTTATGATTTGTTTTTAACAGGAGGCAAGCTGTATTGTGTTATTTTTCCAAGAACTGATAACTATAGCGTATCGTATCGTCGGCAGATTAAATGTATATGTAATAATACTACTTTGTAATTTTAAAAAATAAATACTGAAAGGTCTATATTTCTCGTAGTGTTTATAAAACAAATCTTGAAATAATATATTATTAATATATGATGTGAAATGTGTTCATTTGGTAGTTTAATTTTTTTCTGTCTGTACAAGATCTGGTTGGAGTCTGGACAGCGTGTCGGCAGATTGTTTACCCGTTGAGTAATAGCTATCAAAATATTAGTTTTAGCGAACGTACGCGAATCAGATTCTATGCACGAGGTCGATCAAAGAGAAACTCAATTTGTATGCGTCACAATTAATTAGATAATGACAAGCTCAAATACATCGAATATAAGGGCGTTATGGGTTAAAAGGGGCTTTACAGCGTAGCTATTGATTTACATGACACTTAAATCATATATTAATTTAACAATCACGATTTCGTGATTATGTTACTAATTATTATTTTTTTAATTGAATTTGAATAAGAGTTAAAAGTAAAACATAGTCATAGAACTAATGTTATTAAACTGGGGAAAGTCCACAAATATTTATATCAAAATATAAATATTCTTTCGCGTGTTATTAATCACAGGAATCTTGTTCAGACATCCCGACTGTGCCACGATAGTTACATTATATTTTATATATAATTTATTTAATTTTAATCTATGCGAAAACTGTTAGCCAGGGTTAACATTATAAGAATATTTCGTAGTTGTTATCTAATTGATGATCCATTGTGGCGTAGTTGAAAAAGTCAACATTTGTTCAGGGCAATATAATATTTGATTTTCACGATTATGACAGATTTTAAATGAAACCTAAAATTATTTTCTTCACTCGGTTTGTCAAATATAGAGATAATTCTATCACTCAACACACGATAGCTTTAAAGAAAGATAGCTTTAAGAAATTATTATTATTATTATAAAAATATATTGACAGGTCTTTCTTACTTATTGTTTGTTTTCATATTTTAAACGAAACTATTAAAAAACACATTCACGTGATACTTTGACAAGCAATACGTATACACATAATATATGTGCTATATTTAAAAGCGCAATACAGTACAGATGCGCGTATGAAGGTTCATACGCATCAATCAATATAAATTTTATTCGATCATCAATTTCAATCATTGATGTTCAAAATTTCCATAACAGCCATTACGGCTGCTACGTCTAAAAGTAGTGTTGTCTATAATATGTTAAAAAAAATCATTCATTATAATATTTTAGCTAATTACAAAAAGAGCGAATTATTTGAAATTTTGTATTGGTAATCGTATACACTTTTTTGAAACGTAAACGTATACAATTTTCTATATAATTGCTTTTATTGACTGTAGATAGAGCTCTATTTTAAATAAATTTACAATTAAATTAGACTGAGGTCGATCGTGGCGCAGTGTCTGGAATTCGACGGAAAGTGAAGTACGGAGTGTCTTGACATTAGGTACTTTCTGTCTACCCTACTATGCAGGATAAAAGCGTAAAGCTAAATAGCATTAACATTTAGCTGCCTTTATTAGCTGTAATATCTGGTTAGTAACAAAACACATATAATATTCACTAAACAAAATTAGAAAGCCACAGCACGTGTAGTACACTGATTGTAAATGTTTTACAATATTTATTACGAATCTATTCATTCGTACATCACTGGTCATTTTATTTTATGATATTGATTTGGCATAATGCCGGACAGCACATCAAAGAATAATAAAATTATTTGTATGAATAATATTTTATATTTAAACACAATTCAAACTTAATATTTACTATTCAATAAATACAAGTTACATAATTTAACTGCTTGTAGTAGAATCGTACATTTTCTCCTTAGATTTACAAACAAGGGTTTTACTTACAATATATAATTCCTGCTAAATAATTTTGACTTCTGGGCTACAAATGTACGTAATAACGAAGTAGAAAACTTGTTTACTTCTAGGAAATGAATTTGTTTGCGCTCAAAGAAAACTTCAATACCGAATAAGAAGCTATATGCAAATGTTTTGTACGTTTAAGAAAATAAATGTTTGCACCCCAACAAATTGTGAACTACACGTGTAACTTCTTTAAACTATTTCTAATATTACTTCTGTTAAAAAGTTACTTGCGAACAATAAATAAGCAATATAATAAATTTTTACAAAATTATATTTATATGTAATTCTTAAGTTTCATTTGATAATAATTGAAACCTTATCGAAATAATAAGAAAAACATGTTAATAATATTATAAAATTATTAAAAAATAAGCTATACCTGTACTGTATAAATTGTTTTATTTTTATGTAAACCAAGTCAAACACACGCTTATAAACATCATAATAATCTCGCACTACATTGCGGCTGTTACCTTGAGATAAAAGTTATTAAATTTTGAAATTGATATACGTTCATACCCTAATAGTATCAAATTTATAATTTTATTATTATTATTAAAAAACTTTTTAAAATTCAGTATATTTCATGCAAATACACTTCTATAGCAGCTACTGTCCTATGTAGGTTCAAAAAACTGCCGTCTCAGGAACGTTTACCTCTAGCGGGCCACAAATACTTGTGAAGTCAATCGAGAGCTGAATTCCTAATAACATTTATGCGTTATCCATGCCAAAGGTATATATAATATTTTAGTAAGAGAACATAACGTTCAAGGAATATTTGCAGAAATGCTTTAATGTAAAAATAATTTGTAATCTAATACGAATGTGTATATTTTCCGCATTACATAGTGTAGTATGGTTATAGAGTATATATTTTAAATCAAGCGGTAATTAGACAGAAAGTAATTTTTTTTCCTTCGAACTATGGCGCTAAGTGATGGCGCTAAGTGATAAGAGCTTTTTTTTGAATATGATTTGTAAGTCATCTGTTAGACTCAGTTCTAACGCATAAGGCTGACTCAAATATCTGTATTGTCCATTATATACAACAAGTATAATGGATAAGTGTTGTAAGCATAAGTGGTTGTCTTTTGTTTACGGATTTTAACAAGTATGCATATAGTGGCACAGCAGACAGCATTTGAGTGTAAGCGCGAGTGCTTATGAGTTCAATTCCTCTTTGAGGAAAGATCATATTAAAATGATTTTCATTTTTCAGTTCTGATATAATGTCATAAATATCAGTTGTTCCACTCAATAAGCAATGTGTAAAATTCGGGGGTAAAGTGAGAATTATTGTGTCTTAACACTAGGTTTCTCTCCGTCTAATCTACTCTGCAGGTGATAGCGTGAAGCATGTGTTCAGGAACAAAGCATAATGTATCGAGAGAACTTTGACCTACTCTTAAGTTCCAGTGTAAAATTCTGTTGGTGGTTGCTTTGTGGGTGTAATTTTAACAAAATGTCAGTTCCCATGAAGTGTCATACTGTCCTTTAAGATAAATTATAACATTTATTGAACATTATTTAATTTACCAGTGCTACACTAATGCATATTAATGATGCAGGATTAATTCAATCGATACAAATTATTTATTAATGTCAAAGGGTGGATATTAGATAACAGTGTACATATACAAATGCAAGTTGTAATTAACATGATTTTATTGCAGTACACTAATATATTTTACATTTCAATATTCGTTAAGATCACGTATTATACCTTTAAGATATCAACAAAAAGTTGTAAATAGATCCTTGTGATATATTACTTCACGTTTAAAATAAAATAACAAGCGATAAAAATATTGAAAAGAACAAAATAAAAAAAATTGTTTTCAGCTTTACGCTTTAGTTAGACAGTGGTGTCGAGTGTCAGGACAATTCGATTTCTCCAGTTCGTCAGGCGTCGACATGTTGCTTGTTGAATAACGGAACCCAATTTCGAAACGGGGGTGAAATCAAAATAAAATAGTATAATAGTTAAATATAATAATTCTTTCGGGAGGAGAAAAATAAGGCGTTGAGGATAGAATCCAAAATCAATTACATTTACAGTCAGATTCTCTGTCACTGCGTCACGACGGTCTCAACGAAGTAGTATTTCACATCTATAAAAAGCTAACATTAATTTCTTGCCGTATTCATATTCCAAATGGATATATTAAAAGCATTTTATAATCTAAGCGTACCCTAGATCAGTGTCGAGCATTTATCATAGTCCATAACAACCATAATTTATTGTGTGACATTATCAATGGTCGCACGTGTTCCAGTTATGCAATGTGAGTTCCTTATTTATAAATCATTACTAATTCGCCATGACATTAGTAGTTAAACACAAAGCAGAAGTAGACCAGCTGCTTCTTTGTAAGAAAAAATAAATACAATATTATAGATGAGTTTAGATTTTTTGGGAGTCAATAATATTATTATAATATAAATAAGTTATTAAATAGGATAAAAATATATTTTTTTAGTATTAGTCGACAGACGTTTGGTAACTTAAGAATCTGTGGAGTCTTTTTTCTAAAATTATTATTTTATACAATGATGACTTTGATATTAATTAGCATTTATTAAGAAATATCTCGATGACTGAATCGAACTTTTTATGTGCATTATAAAAGCTAAGTAAAGTTTAATTTAGTTTGCAAGGAACTAGTTAGTTAGAACTGAGAACTCAGGGACACATTATTTGAATAATATTTTTGTAATTCAGTTCGCACTAAGCTAAGAATAAAACATAATTACACTTAAAGTATAATTTTATTTATAATTTAAGTTACATTTAAAATAAAATGTAATTTACATTTGTAAAAACTAAAGAGATTATCACATTTTATATTCACAAATAATATTTTTTTATGTTCCATAAGTCGAACGTTATTATTTTCCAAAAGTCACAAATAACCAAAATAATAAAAAATCGCTACATTTATTTCTATCTTCAATGTTTTCTTCATGCAAATAGAAAATAAATTTAATTTTTCATAACTGTTGCACTTGGTAAAAGCTACACTAAAAGTTAATTGTAAAGATGTGTGTATATATACTTATCTGAAATAACAACTTAAAGTAACCTATAGCGAAATCAATTATATCGTTACAACCGGAACTAGCAACGTTATTGTTGTCGAAAATAAAGTTTGTATTTGTATGATAGTTTACATCGCACGCTAGCCTTGCACTGTGGGCGTGGCGAACAGAGCGCGGCGGGGCATCTCAAACACCCTATGAAAAAAAATGATCTATTTAATAAGAGGTAGCGATAACTAATAAGAAAAAGGAGACAAGTTAACCATTTCTTTAAAAAATAGTGTTAATGGCGTAATTAATTAGGTATTTAAGACATATATCTATTAAGTTATGAGACTATAATCCTCGTCGTATTGTAATTATTTTTCTTTAATATTAATATAGTTATTAAAAAATATAATGTTAAAATTGTAAGGTGGCTTTATATTACAATTACAAGATAACAGATCAAGTACTTAGCTTTAATTAATTTTGCACAACATACTGCACTGTAGCTGCATTAAAAATAAATGCATAGCATATTTACTTATTTTTAAAAAAATAAGTCGTAAAATTCTGTGGTTTGCGCCATGGCATTCCTAAGCAGTTCAACAATGCAGGCAAGGTGAGGCAACCTGCCGAAAGGGCATATTCAACAGATATAAAACGTGAACATCCCTGAAGACTGTATTCCATCGTCAGAGTTCAAAGTGTAATCGACTATCGAGCCTAATCCATTAAACCATTATGACGAAATTGGTAAGTATTAAAGATCATATAGGCAAATAGTAAGTTCAAAAAATTATAAAAAATATTGTAAACCTTGGAAAACTGTGTTCTGAACCTAAAAATGTCATGTTAATAGTATTTAATTTCAATGTTGATGTTTTTAATTTAAGCAAAACGATAGTAGCTTAATATTTGAGAAAAAAATATACAAATAATACTTAAGAAACTTTTATTTTATTTACATATATTCCATAGTAATATTACACATTTTGATATTCCAGATCATCTTAGTGTCTATGGCAGCCTTGGTGTACGGCGCAAGATTGGACCACTTAGTACAAGGATATGGTGGAGGAAATAACGCACCTTTCCATTTTGAAAATGTCAACAACGGCGATGGAACATATCGCTTTAGGTATAAGAAATTACTATTTATACTCCACTAAATTATAAATTAAATATGTTTCACGTTTTGTGGTAATACAATAATGAATGCAAGCATGCAAGCAATGAATAGGCAAGCACTAATGAATGCAATTTTTATTCAATGAGCTTATTTTAGTCATTATTAAAAGTAATTAGTATTTATAAAAATTATTGCTTTTAATAGTAATTAATTATAATTTATTTCAGATTTTCATCTATGGATGAGTTTTCGTAATATGATATAATATTATATATAGTATTAGTACTCATATTAAAAAAACTTTAAAACTAACGGTAGTACGTACAATAAATGTTAGTTAAATAAAAATTTAATGTTAGTACACATTACTAGTTGGATTCCCTGTGTAGTTTAATCGCATTAGTGGCGAGTACCACCGTTGAACAAACACATTCAGCATTCTGCTGGAGGTAACGCGAAGGCGAGCCAGCATGGAGGCGCACCTTTTTCTCACAATGGCATAAAATTCATCCGTGTGCGCCTCCGCAAATATGCCTGAGGCACTAGCCCGCCTCGTCAGCCCCAACAGAACCATAAATGTGTTTTTGTACTGTACCCGTAGATCGCTGTAGACCCGCCGCGTGTAGCCAGCCCAAAGACTGCAGGTGCAAAATGAATAACAATAAGCTTTGAAAAGAGTCATTTACGATTACAGACAGCGACCTACGTTCAGTGATACGATTTCTCGTTAAAAGAAAACTTCACGCTTTATCCATGTGGGATAGCAGGGTAGTCAGAGACAACATAGTGTCAAGATACTATGTTGTCTCTGACTACCCTGTTGACTGTTTTTTGCTTTGTCTGTCTCCCAGAGCAGAAGTCAAAATATTTTTTAAAATATAATGTTTCCTCCGAGTGGGAATCGAATCCACATCCAACCGTGTTTAAAGAAAGACGCTGATCCAATGCGCCTCAGTGGATTCAGCATTCACAGCGGTGGGGATTTCTAGTAACAAAACAGTATTTTTTTAAAGCAAAATTTAGTAAGATTACTGTTAATTAGAAATCTGAATAATGTGTCATAATTTTATATAAAATTATTATTTTTGGCAAAAAAAAAATGACAATTATCTGTATATTAAAAAGCTATGTTATGTTAAGTTATTTAATTTCTCTTAAAAGTAAGATTTAATTAATATGTATAAAGAAAACTAACAAGTAGTTTTATATGTTACAGTTATGATACACCAAATGGAATATCTGCGCATGAGACTGGTGCTCCCCGTGCTTCTGGCCCGGAGGGCCCCGCCGTTACCGCAGAGGGAGGGTTTTCCTATCGTGCACCTGATGGTCAACAGATATCATTGACTTATACTGCTGATGAAAATGGCTTCCATCCCACAGGCTCTCACATCCCTACCCCTCCACCTATCCCAGAAGCTATTCTTCGTTCATTGGAATATAATAGACAACACTCATCGTAAGTATATTTTTTAAATATTGTATTCAGAATTGAGAAATTATTTCAAAAAAAGATACTTGCCCTACATTACATTTTTTATACCAAGACTGTAGAAACGGGTTTTTCCTAATATATAGATAATATAAAACGGAATATACAATCTTGTACCAGGCATTTATCTTCTCAGTCATGAAGTAAGCAATTACAATTTATTTTTTTCAATAATTTTCATCAGAATAAAAAGTAGAAAAAAAATATTTAAGTAGTAGCTAGTATTTAGGGCGTACGTTTCGCCCACTTGAATTTTTGTACCTTAACATAACGAATAATATTTGCTTATTTTCGTTTACGAATGATAATCTTATTGTGTACGGAATCGTAGTAACATCTGCATTTATTACAGTTGAACTGGTAATGATAGCTGCCTTTAATATTACGAAAAGGAGCTTTTAGAATAAAAGCAAATTGTATGATATTTTCTTCTACTTAGAGTAAACAATTTTAGAAAATATTAAACGTTTTAAATAATATAACAAAACAATAGCACTCAAAGTTACACTTGCGCAGTGTCTCTTATTCAAATGGAATGTAGAGACCAAAGTGTCGTAACACATTGTTATGCCAATCCAATATAACCCAAACTTAACCAAAATTGTATTACTTAATTATAGTTGTAATTGTATTACAATTAATTGTAATTGTATTACATGAAAATTGTATAAATAATTTTCTCAAATTCAAATTCATGCTAAAGCTAAATAAAACCTAAAATAAATAAAATTCTGTACTCAATTTTTAGGAACCAAGGCTCGTACAATGATCGCTACTACTGAGCTGTATAACGTCTGGCAACCAGTACCTCAAGAAGCCATGCACTGTGATATCGTCAAATGTATTGAAATTACTTATACAGAAACTGAACTGTGAATAAAGTTAAACAGTATAAGTAGAATATTTTATTTTATAATGACCTTTTTGGTGGATTTTATTTATTCTATAACTATATCTTTAAGAAATACGATCTAAATTATTTTTTTACAGTCGCTTAAGAAAAATGTAGCCCTTTTTCTAGTTTATGTTGCTTTATTGTTGCTTTTGACGAAGTGTCTTGACACTAGGTTTACTACGACTACCATGCGATGATACAGAATAAAGCGGTATTTCTTTATTTTATTTATTCATTTTATACAAATTATATAAACCATTATCGTGTAATATACTTATATATTTATTATAACACAATTTATTACATGTTTAATAGTTTTTCACCCGGTCGTTATAATCATCACACCCGTCCAGAACAAATGCAGTGCAAGGTTAAGTATACAACATAGATACAAACACTGCGCTCGTCACCTTGAGATTAACACTGGTAAATCATTCGAAGCTTATTTATATTTCATTTACGCCCTAAAAATCTGAAATTATTTATTTTGTTGATAGTCATTGGTAAGCTTTCTTTCTTAAAAAATAAGGCCTATGTTGTTGAAAGGGACAGTGTTTAACTGCCAACTTAGTTGATCGTGGGTACCATTCCTACTCGAGTAGGAATATAATTGTCATTTATTTTTTTAATTTTTCTCTGACAGGTTCCGTCACTCAAGAGGCCTCGGTTTTTGGGCCAATGTCATCCATAGTTTGGAATGTCTTGACACTAGGTCTACTATACGTAGGATGCTATTTCCAAAACTTTTTGACGAGTTCTGCATTTCTGAATAAAATTAGTAATAATTCATATGTAACAATTGATACCAATCACCCGACGATTTTTAAAAAAGACCATTAATTTTGGTCAATATTCGTGGACAGCTTAAACAACACCTTAGTGTAAAAAGATTTTAGCGACGTTTTACTCATTTTAAAATAAAAAAATATTTTAAACAGATTATTCACGCATATTTTTTGGTATTCGAAAATTCATCTTTGAAACCCTATCGTTTTGAACAAGTTACAGTAGTCCGTAAGTCCGGAGACGTCAGATTAAACCAAAATGTACGCTAATAATCCTTTTAAAATATTTTCATTTTAAACATAGGTGTTAATTTATCATTAAAATCATAAGGATATAGATAACAATAAAATTATGTATGTTTTCGATTTTAAGAAAATATAAAACAATTTGCTATTAATACCTATTATTATTTATGCATATGCACCGTATTGAATGTAAAATTGAGGCGATTTCTACAAGATTCATATATGTACATATAATAAGTGTATAAGAGAAAGTTCTCTTGGAAATAATTTACTTTTTGTAAGGATTTCACGACATCTCGCCAGGGTAAACTGTTAAAATCTTAATCACTTATACGCGATTGTACCAAACTTTCGATCATTTCATAATATTTTACGCAACGTAAACATAAAATAATATTGAAGAAAATAATTTATATATTTTTTTATCGTGAATAATATATTTATCTTAAGGTAAATTTAAATGTATGCATTTTAAATATTATGATAATTTACGCTTGAATGTGTTAACTCGACTACGATATTGACGTTATACTTTTTCCTATTTTAAAATATATTTTTGAATCAACTGACAGATGAATGCCACCTCATTCTACCTGTGACCACGGAAATTAATCTGCTTAAAATAGTTTCATTTAAAATGTGTAAAAATCGCGAAAATCAAAGATCTTATTATGTCCTAGATACTTACAAAGTTTATACATATTTTATTTCTGAATAACAATGAAGGAATCTAGATCCTTAAAATATGCTAATATGTTATTGTCATCGGTAGATAGTTCATTAAGTGTGCTTTAAATGGTATTTTATGGCACTGTGCAAAGTTACGTGCTAAGAGCCGAGCCATGATAGACCTTTTAGCCACTAGTATCGTGTATTATTTTATGGCACGAGTGACATAAACCCGCATTAACGATTAAAATGGTAAAAATACTATATAAAAAAGAGAAAGATAGATACATCATCCTCAATAATTTAAATACTAAGTACTTTCAATGTTTTCCTAACAATGATCATCAAGTAGACGAAACAATTAATATTGCTGTCCATCTCTGGCTGTGCTTAGGGATTAACATCGATCGACAGATATTCAATGTTTTTAAATATCGATATTTCTTATTTATTTTCATAAAAATCGAATAGGAATTTCGATACTATAGGTAGGTAAATAAGAATTTATTCAAATTATATATATTTTCATGATTAAAATTAAAACTATTGATACAATATTAAATCTAAAAATAAATTAGATTAGAATATAACATTTCAAATTTAATTAGTTTCATGTATACCATAAGAAATATTTACACTAATATTACCATCATTTATCCTGCCACCCAATTAAAAGTGTACCCAATTTAAAAAGATATTAGAAAAGAAAGTAGAATTCCTGATGATATTTTCATTTTATAATTCAAAAGACTTAACATCAATATTACATTGACGATTTGAAAATAATAATTTTATTTTATAATAACAAAAATTTTCCACAAAAAAGAAAAGACTAAGGATGAAAATACAGAATACTTAAGAAATGACAAATAAAAAAACTACTACTAAAAGATCAATTTAAAACAGACTACCTTATCGCTAAAATAGTAAACGCAAACTAAATACAAAGAAAGTTTGGATATAATGTAAAGAATGTAATATAACAATAATAAACGTTACAAAATAATGGAAATAAATAGTCAAAGTATCTACGTTATATTAATAAAATATATTTTTATACACACAATCATATTAATCGATCCTATCGATTTTTATCAAAAATAGCGATCATCGTAGAGACGTCAAATGTCATTGTGCGCACGGCTAGTACATAGGTGTATAATAAGAGACTATTAGTACCACGGAAAAGCGTGCGTAAAGTGTGGGTTTAGGTAAAAGAGTACCAAAAATAAATTAAGTAGAATTCTATAATAATACAACAGATACACTTACCATAAATTAATAACATGCCACATGTTTGAGATGTACATTTTTATATAATACCAGCGACCCGCTTCCGTCTTCGCTGCTATGAAGTCAGCGAATATATCAAGAAAATAATATATAAATAGTTTAGAAAATGACTTTTTAAATGGAACAGATAACGTGCTGTAAAATCTCAAAACTCTTAACATTCAATTTAAGTTGCATTCGCTGCGTAGGGACCTAATTCACAGATATCGATGCCCCTTTCTCCCCACACCTCATTATTTTATTTAGATTGACATTTTAGAATTTGTCGTATCATTTAAATGGAATGTCCAATTTTTATATATTTAAATAGTAATAAGTAAATAATAATTTAATATTTAATAGGATAAGGATTAATAAAGAGACATGAATAGAATCGTTCGAAAACTAGGATAGGTTAGGTATAGATTAGGAAGCGAACCCCCTGGATCGACAAAATATCACCCTGCTGCGGCGCGCGCAGAGGATGATGGCTATCCGAGCGATACGGGGGTACAGGACCATCTCCGGTGAGGTGGCGTGTGTGCTGACTGGATGTCTGCCATGGGACCTGGACGTGCAAGCCCTGGCGTCGGTCTATTGCCGGCGTCTTAGTACAAACAACGTCTGGAGAACTGGTAGAACCAGCGCCACAGGAGGAGGTGCGGAAAGTCGCAGTGCAAGTGTGGGAGTCTCGGCTGGCAATTCCATCCGCCGGCCTTAGAGCTATCGAGGCAGTTCGTCTGGTGTTCTGCCAGTGGTCGGCGAGACATCACGACATCCTGACCTATCGCATGACGCAGGTCTTCACGGGGAACGGTTCTTTCGGGAAGTACCTGTGTCGAGTGGCGTCATAGGTGATGATCTCTCCCTGCCAGCCGTGGTAGTAGCCATAGTGGCTTGCGAGAGGTCGCGAGACGCGGTCGGAGCCCTCTGCGAGGCAGTGGTCCTCGATAAAGAGGCGACGGAACTGGAGAGGGAGGCCTTTTCCGAACTCTCCATCCGCCGCAAATGACCGGGTCGCTGGAGTGCTAACCGGCCAAAAGGGCGGTCAGCTTGGGGGAGTTAACCTACTACTTACCTGGCTTGAGTAGGCGCGGGCAGTCGCTCCCGTGCCTTACTCTGAGCAGGCCGTCGAGGGTGACCCACCACCCTTGACTCTGCGACGTGCCTATCCGGCTCCCGCCACTGGGACTAACGGAAGGATTGAGGAGGTCCCAGCTAGTGGCGGTCGAGGAGAAGCACCGTAAGGTTTTAGTGGGCAAATGGGGCGGCCTATATCTGGCAATCCGGTGTCCCACATAACCTGTCCCGGGTCCCCGATCGGGAAGAGAAGGCGCGTCCGTCGCCATGAGTAGTGATTTATTCTGGAGGACTTAGAAACGTCTGAGATCGATCGAGAGTGTACGAACACAACACTGGCATACGTGAAAATTGGAAAAGAGTCTACTGAGGACGAAAGCCGCTTTGCGGTAGTCGTAATCTACGTAGGGACTACTTGAAGGACAGTTTACATCTAGAACTACTTACTTTTAGCCATTGGAATTTATTTGGATTGCAGTTTAACTGTCGGCATGACCTCATGTCTACGAGGGAAGAGATATGAGACGCTTTTCTCGGGGTTGACCTCTATGGGCCATTTGGTGAGCCATTGCCCCAGACTGTTTCTCGCGGCGTGGAAACGTTTAGCTATATTGAACGTATCGTGGCCGTTGCAGTATCGTCCGCGAATAGGCCTAGATGTATACTTGGGGCTTTGTGTATACTTGGGGCTTTGTGTATATCGTGGGTGTATAACGTGTACAGAAGCGGAGATAGAAAAGAGCCTTGAGGGACAACCGCTCTCATAGGGCGTTTAGAAGGTTTTCCTTCGACCCGACAACGAAATGGGCGGTTTGTGAGATAATCTCGTATGATGTGCCTGTCCGGAAGCAGTGCGTGAAGTAGTTTCTCGATTAGGCCATTGTGCCAGACATTGTCGAAAGCCTTGGAGATATTGGAGAATATGGTCGCCGATGACATTCATTTGGATTTATATAAAAAGTTCTCCGTGAGGCAGTGCTCTTGATGGACGCTTGAAAGCTGGGCTCTAAAGCCAAACTGTTCGGGGGTAATGATGTTTTTGGACTCGACGATGGCCTGAAGACGCGTAAGTATGATACGCTCGTAGATTTTACCCATGGTGCTTAAGAGGTTGGTCGGGCGATAACTAGTCGCTATAACAATGGCTTCTTGCCATTGGTCAGGAAACGAACATTCTTTTAGAAAAGTGTTGAAGATTGCTACGAGCAGCGAAATAATTTTAAGGATCTTGTTTGTAATGCGATAAGATCCTGGAGCTTTTCTAGGCTTAAGGCCTTTAATTATCGATTTGATATCTTTGACTGAGGTCGGTGTGACGGGTTCTCCTACCGGTGGTAACGGCACCCACGTTTTAACCCGTGTGTCCACCGAGGTGACGTGATCTGGATCGCACGATTGATCGGGAGAGGAGCATTGGGGTTCAATATTATGTGCTAAGCGTTTTTGCTAGGTCGTCTGAGGCTATTGTTCCGCCCGGACTTGTAAGGTCTCGGCCACCGACAGAATGGTAGGTGCAACGGCGAGACCGTTGCTAATCAGTGGTCCCAGTTTATTTCTCGGAGCTCCGCGAACTGGGCTCGAACTAGTCTTAGGAGTCCAGAGTTTTTTTTTACGATTTTTTGGGGTTGGATACGTGTCGTGGGCCCTAATTGCGGCGTTTTTTCGCGTTATAAGATTTTTAAGATACACGACAAACATACAAAATTTTCCTTTTTATAATATTAGTATAGACGTACAAGTCATTTATACGTTGCTAAGGTAACTCATATTTAAGCATTAAATCATTTACATAACTCTAAATTAGATACCTGTCATTATCAGTGTCATCTGGTAGGAGCGTTGTTGGTAATCATTACGTTTACGACACAGTCGATGAAATAGAAGTAGTAGTTTAAATTTATTTGCTAATAATTGTTAATTTAAACAAATGTTAACAAATTGCGATGAGTATATAAGAATATTCTTAAGTTTATGATGTATATTATTATTATTTTTATTTCTTTTCACAACAAATGCATGTATATATACAAATTATTTTTTTATTTTCATTAAGAAAAATGAATATTATTTGTTGTAGGGATTACAAGCTTTCATATCTACAAATATTTCGCATAAATTTGAATATTCTTAATTATTGAGTCGCAGAAATTTATTAAAATCTCCTTATATATAATAACTACAAATAATAAGTTATAATAAGTGTTTTAGTGGTAATGAGGCAGTGTGAGAGAGATTAATTGCAAATACAACAGATTGTGGATTTCACACTCGGGGAATGATTATATTTAATATTTTTTTCATTTCCTTGCTCTGGTAATACAAACTACGGTGTTGATTTTCGCTGCTCAACCCATAATGTTTGGGATTTGGCAGAAAGCGGAGATTGTTTTGACACTAGGTACTTCTGGTCTATCCTGGAGGATAAAAGCGTGAAGCCAAAAAAGAATTATGATGTAGCTAAAGCGTTTGGCTTATTGTGCAGATTGCGTAGATGATTTCCACGATGCGGGAGTTTGAATCCGTCTACCGTCACATTGTAACGGTATGTACTTTTGTATACATTGAAATATAAATGTGATTTAATGTATAAATTAGATATGTCTATTAAAACCACACATTATAATATTATATAATAATGGACTATAATGAAATATTAAATATTTCATATACATAGTATGTAATGAATAGATTACGTTCGTGTTATAAAAGAAGTTGTAGTTGTGTATGCGTCGTCGGGCCGAGTCGTCTTTCAAAAAGATTTTTACTTAATGTTATATTTGTAGGATTTATATATAAATAACTGTACGATATCGGATGTTGATATAACTTGTGGTGGCGATATAACCTGTTTCTATGTCGTTTTAAACCCCTGGTGTGGGATCAATGGTTATGTGAGGCTCTTAGGTCTCATGCGTTTTGAGGTAAGTTTTAGTGGCGTCCTTACGAGGACTGCTATGCTATTTTGTCACGGAATGCTGTAGTACGTAATGATGTTCGACTATTTGTCTAGCACCTTATTTCATAATATAAAGCATAATGTGACACACGACTGTCAGTATTCAGCAAATTTAATGCTGAAATCTGATATCGGTGACACCGACGGCGATTCGTAAAAATCTGTTTTGAACCACTTGAAGTGGTTTAAGCTCAGAGTGCGCGATTACTACACTGGCGTAAGTGAGGATGGGCCTTATGCAGGTTTTGTATAATGTCAGCTTATTTCTAAGTGAAATTTTACTTCGTTTTCATACTAGAGGATGTTATCTGTTAAGATAGAAGCGGGCCGAATTACACACACGACTAATGTGTTTTCTGAAGAAGAGTTGAGAGTCTAAAGTTACTCCGAGGTATTTACTTGTTTTTTCGTAGGTATAGGCTTATCTAAAAGAAATATGATAGAGAGTGTTTCGAGTCTGAGATTAGGGAATAATACCGCAGCACTTTTTTCAGGACTGACCTCGATCCTCCTTTTACGAATGAAAGAGTGGCGGGAAGTAGTGTAGAGGGCGGTGTAATCGGCGTACATAGTCAGGTGGACATTGTCTACTATAGGTATGTCACTGACGTACAGTGTATACAGAATAGGAGAGAACGTGGAACCCTGGGAGACATCAGTGCGAATTACTCGGGGAGAAGAGAGAGTACCTTCCACTTTATATAGGAAGTATCTGTTTGAGAGATAGTCCTTAAGAACGTGAACTAAGTGATTTAGCAGGCCAGGCCATTAGGCAGCTTGTAAATTAAGGCGCTGTGCCAAACTTGACTTGAGGGGGGTTATGATGTCCAGGTTGCTACCTCGGAGTCAACCTTTGTTAGGTGATCCGTGTCGCAAGGCTGATCGCTGGGGAAACATTGAGCTTCTAAACTGTCAGCTAAACATTCCGCTTTATCGGTGTCATCGGCGACGAAAGTATTGTCGGGCCTAATTAGAGGTGGCATAATTGAGGGACCGTCCGCCTGTAAGGATCGCGACAACGCCCAGAAGGCTTAGTGGTAAGGTGTGAGCTCCACGAGCTCCTTGTCCCAGGACTCGCCTCAGAGTATGTCGAACTTCTGCCGAACACTCCTCCTTAGCCATAGTGAACTGAATAGTGAGTTCCCTACGGAGACTTTATCATTCCTCACAATCCTATAATTTGCAATACCGGGAGAGCGAATGCTAGGTTTAAGAAAAGATTCCTGTATTCAGAAGAAATCTAATTGACGACAGTGGACTCACTCATTAATGTTTTTTGGCTTATGACATTGTTTGCGTTAAATGTCGCTATTTTCGGGGTGGCTGGTTTAGCGCGCCAGACGCGAGTCAGCAGGCAATGGGGTGAATCTATTTGAGATCGCCATCGATTACTGGTAGTGATTTTGTTAATTATTTAGGCTGGAAGCCGACGGTGGCTTCCAGTAGGTTGACATGCTTGCATACCGCTTGTAAGCGAGCCATGGTTCCTTCGTTTGAGTTACGGAACTTAGTCACAAATATGCTAAGCTCTTTAAAATTGAGCGCGCTCTCGAAGTCCATTACGAGCGTTAGGTCTCTTGCAGGACTTTTACCCTAAGGGGATAGGGGACGCGGGGAGGGCTGAGGGGCCATAACCGCGCGAGTCAGACCCGACACCACAACACGTGATCGAGTATCGAATCGTATTTCGGTTTAGTGCGCATGTTGTACATGTACACCACATGCGCCAGTAGCTTCGACTCAAGGTCGCTTTCGACATACTCGATGTCGAGTACGCGGGTCAGGGTCTTAATCAAGGGTGCCCGCTCTTGATAACGACCCTGAGTTGTTCGTCTTCTAATGCGTAGGTGTGGAAACCTACGCCGGTATCTCTCATGCGGCGAGTGAGAGCGCAGTGGTCCGCGGCTGACGGGCCTTGGACTTTTATTCCAATCGATGTTAGCCATGCGGAGCTATAAGTTACTTTGTTAAGAAGCATCCACGCGGATATTTCTTTCCATTTGCCCTTCTCTTGAATGTAAACCGGCGGCGGTAATTTTTTGCGGGGACGCGGCGTATTGCCGGTTGCCACACCAGAAGGGCGAGAAGCGGACGTGGAGGGGTCGACCTCGGCGCTCAGGCTAGCGTCAGGAGGGCGCAGTCTCTCGTTTGCTGTCTCGAAATCTAGGAGGCTATCATAGGCCTTGGCGTGGAAGGTACGCAAGTACCTAAGAAGGTCGACCCTCGGGAGCCCTTCCATACCGACGGCGATGGTTTGGTTTCTCTCCTCACCTTTCGGTGGGGGTGGGTGAGTATTTATTCTAACACTGCTCTATAGTTACCCGTTTGATGAACGGGGATGTGTCGGTGCCAAATCGGGACTAATGTTGGTCTCACAAACCAATCAACGGCTTATGTTGGTCTCACAAACCAATCATCATCACAAACCTGTCTTAAAATAAACTATCGAACAGATAATTAATAATCGATCGCTTGCAAAGGCATTGTAAGTATCATATGCGTTAACTCACATTATAGTCGTCCGGAATTCACAGCTAGCGTGGCGGGCGGCCGCTTTGGCTATCTTTTCTGATGGCTAATTATATAAATTTACTATATTACAAACAAAGTTTCTTAACACTTACCTATGTCTAAAAGATCTTGAGTTGTGTGAGATTCGCGTGATACGTCACGCGATACGTCTAGGGCTAGATACGTCTAGGCTGGCATGATTTAATAAATATAATATTTATATACATTTAGGGGAGGCAGATAAATGTTACAACTTGTTAGCAGTAAAATAAAAACTGTTATATTTCATTCAATAATATTTATTCACATGCCTTTTTAAATACGTATAATACAATATAAGCCTTAAATAAATTAATGAGTGCTCATCCGCTCCGTGGTATCACAGTCCTAATACTCTTGGAGTATCTTCTCCTATTATTCTATCCTTATATAAAAACAATATTGGAGATAATGTGATGAGAAACACATGAATCTTACATTTAATGATTATCTATTTATACTAAGAAAGCACGTAGTAATACAAGTACAACAAAGCCTCGTCAATTTTCATAGGTCCGTGTGTTGAACTAAGTAACGACACTGATTCGTATATAATATTTCGTTTATAATATTGTTCCCTTAAATTCTATAGATGAAACAAAAAATAAAATTATATTTTTATTATTGTGCAATGAATAGTCAAAGTATTTTAAAAGATAGCAGAAGTTAAGCATGGAAAGAAGATAAAAATAAAATAAACATTTGAGTAAACATACATTTAGAACATTCACAGGGTCTATTGTAAATTAGGATGAGACAACCTTCTCGTTTTGATTCAGTGTCGTCTTTTAGTTATTCCATTAAATGAGATCAGTAATGGTAGCCTCCTGCGCCACCACCCCCGGATCCGGCACCGCCGAAGCCACTTCCACCAGATCCAAATCCACTCCCACCTGAACCTCCAAAATTGCTGCTGCCTGACCCTCCGTTGTATGCTCCCTCACTGTTATAAGAAAAATAATAGTTTTAGCAATAATCCTTGCCCTGATAAATGAATAAAACATATGAACTAGTCATAGTCTATTGCTTCCGACTTATTTAAATAATTTTAAACGTCTTTTTGTTGGCATTCTAACCCAGACGATAGGTATGTAAAGCGAAAATTTTAGGGCTAAAATCTCCTTAAAATTGTACTGATTTAGGAAATCTCATAACCAATACCAGATAAAGATAAATTCTGAAAATGAGAACTGCACCAACAACTGATTTTGTAACTTAACTTCGTCCTTTTGCGTTGCAATGGTTCCTTATACAGATCTTACTTGAGCTTTAATTCAAACCCATGATCATTGCACTCGGAAAGCACTTTAAAGACTCTGTATAAACTTGGAAACCACATGGGAGGTAGTGGGTCAAGAGTAAAAGATTTTTAATATTTTTTATATAACCTAGAAAAGAAAACGGGAACATCACGAGTTATAATAATAGTTGCGAAAAGTTTTATTTCATTTCACTTCGTGCTCGTACAGTTGGGAATGTTATTATTTAAGTTTTAGTAATATATTAAACTTTGCTTTTCAAATGTAAAGTAACTCTACATACCCATATGTTACTGTAGGATAAATGTTTAGAAATATTATTTCTTTTTTAGCTTCACGATTTTATCAAGCATAGCAGGGTAGACAGAAAGTACCTAGTGTCAACACACTCGTACTTCGCTTTCTACCGAATTCGAAACATTGCGTGTTGAGTGGTGGAACTCAACGCCGCTCTTTGTCTTTACCAGAGCGAGGAAGTGAAAGTAGTTTAAATATAATCACTCTCCCGAGTGTTGATCGAACCCACAACCGATTGCGTTTACAGTTAGACACTGTCACACTGCGCCACGACCGGCGAAATATTTAATTGTTATTTTCATTATTTTTTGGAATGCTAATCATATGTTCAAAACCCTCTGTTGTTCTCGAGAGACTATTTATATTTTAAGCGAAACCACCTTTACGTAGACTATAAAACACGAACCCCGATAATCCAGTTTTTATAGAATTTTTTAAAATTTTTATTCTCATTTACTCATTCACTCAGAGAGGAATGGAAAAGTTATTAGATGTATAGAATGATATGTATTGTTTTCTTTGGTTAAGTAATACGTAATGGTAGCACATATTTCGAGTTTAATGTCTATAAAACCAATTGTCCTTAGAAACGGAATGTTAAGCTAGTAGGTATCCTCTACTTTATCCTCGAGATCTAAACGCGGGATAGTAAATGTACAATACAGTATTTTTTTAAATGTAATTAAATTTTTCAATGTTTCATATAAAAATTGCACATTGCAATTTTTGTAACGAGAAGCTAACAGTTTATTTAATATTTATATATACTTACGAAGAAGGATTGCGCCTGTTGAATTCGATTGACTGCAAGATAGCTTCTGGGATAGGAGGAGGAGTGGGAAGATGGGAACCAACGGGATGGAAGCCGTTTTCATCGGCGGTGTACGTTAGGGAGATTTGTTGGCCATCAGGAGCTCGGTAGGAGAAAGCGCCTTCTGCTGTCACAGCTGGTCCCTCTGGGCCGGGGGCTCGAGGAGCACCACTTTCCTGGGCTGATATGCCATTACCGGTTTCGTAGCTATAATAAAATAAATAAATATTTAAAGAGAAGTAAAAGAAGAAAAAGGGTATAAAAATTATGTTTATGTAATTTGTAGGTGGTAATGCTAATCAATTTATAACCAATATGCAATGTAATATTTAATTAACAGCTTTAAAATTAACAGTGTAAGAAATTTTTTTATGATTTTGTAACTCTTAGCTACCGTAAAATTTTACGAAATCTCTATAAACGATTTTTACAAAGATGTTTACAAAACAATGTTAAAATTAACCAATTGTAATTGAAGTATAATATAAAAACAACGTAGCTAACTTAACTCTTAATATTGTATATATTTTTTTTTAATATTATTATTAACTAACAATAAATAATATCAAGTTCAGTATATGCATAAGACCTGTAAAGAAGTGGTAGACCTCAAATTAAAACTTTCTCTAACTTCGCAAGTACTAGGTAGTTGGTGCCTAGACTTCCATAAGGACTAATTGCTGTTTTGAAACAAGAACAAATTTTAGTTGAAATTGGGAGATGATTAGTTAATCACCTACTAAATAATGTAGTTTAATCGCAAGCTTTTGAAGTTTCTGTATATGACATTTATTATTATAGAACACATCTAAAGTGCGCCTTTCATAAATGTATCGACGTATTTATTGACAAATGGATTTACTATATACATGATGTCGTCAGATATATTTATCAGTTCTAATAAGGTCACGTATACAAATAAACAACCAATTTATAGTATCTATTGTCTCTAACGTATTTTTTATTTTTTTTAGCTTAACGATTTTATCCCATATAGCAGGGTAGATATACGAAGTACCTAGGTACTGAGTTAAGACATTTCATAAAACATTGCGCGTTGATTGGCGGAACTCAACATCACGTTTTGTGTTACCAGAGCAAGGAAATAAAAGCTAGACCGTTTTCTAATCCTGAGTGAGGAATAACACTTTAAAAACAATAAATATTAAAACCCACACCGTTTACAGTCAGACCCACTGTGCCACGACCGGCCTTTTAAATTTGTAACCTAATGAAACTAAAAACCTTAGCACTAATGGACTTCAAAACATGATACCAGAGAAGATGAATAAATAAAAAAAAACTATACTATTTTTTTTATTCATTGCTGTATCATATCACTTAATTTTGCCAAAAAATATCATTTTATAAAAATATTAAACTATGATTATATAAAAATTATATAAATAAAATAGCACAGATCCGATCAAGTCCGTTCGTGATAACCCCATGATCATCTGCTTATGACTGAAAATCGTTATTTATTATTCAAAAAGCCTTATTCAAAAGCACTATTTAATTACTAATCAGTTATTTCAAATTTAAAATAGATATAGAATATTAAAAACAGTATTTGAAATTATATTTGTATAGATACTTTAGCTAGTTTAAAGTAAAGTAAAGTTTAATTGGGTCAGTTAAATGCTTGAAGCGTGATCGCCTAACAAGCAGAGAGACAATCCCCAACATTTGACTTTCAAATGTTTGAACTACAACTGCACAATGCCCTATTGTGATCATTCAACTGATGCAGAAATTAATATCTTGTTAGGCCCATGCAATTGTTTGATACACGATAAAAAGCGTCCGACTCGATATTGCCTACTTTGAAATTATCTTTGTATTGATTTTACACAATCTCTAGAGCTAAATTCATACAAATATAAAGTGATAAAACGCTCTTATGAAGGAGAAGAAACTCAATAGTTGATAACCTAAATTTTATACAAATTAATAAACAGTACCTGAATTTGTAAGTGCCATCGCCGTTGTTTTCGTTTTCGTATCGGAGTATGGGTATATTTGGTCCTCCGGACCCACTTCCAAAACCGCTTCCTCCACCAAAACCACTTCCGCCGCCAAAAGGTCCTCCGCCAAGTCCTCCGTTGCCACCTCCGCCTCCAGCTCCTCCAGATCCCAATCCTCCCAATCCTGCGTTACCTCCGCCTCCAGGCCTCGGAGGTAGATATTGAGGCTCCAGACGTCCACATGACCCTAAGGCCAATAACGCTGACACCAAAGTAATCTATCAACGTATAACAAATTTTAATTAATTATTTCCGTGATTCATGAAATTTATATATATTAAAGACTGAAATATAGTGGTATTTAGATATACTTTATCTCATATTCTCCATATAAGAGAAATTGTATTTTTATACAGAACTTCGAAACCACGAATAAGAACAAATTTAAAACTATTTACACTTTCTTTTCAACTTTTTATATTTTATAGTAAATTTTAGTGGTAATTTAAGTCATGATGCTTCATAATGAGGTAAGGAGCTTATAAGTTTAAGTATGACTATTACCACCTCCCACTTAATACGGATTACTATAGTCATATAATATAGCTATCGTGTAATAAAAAGTTATAGGAAATTATTATAGTTTAAGTTATAAAAGAACATCATCAGGCATGTACTAAGGATACTATAATTGTTCAGAATAAAATATACTGCAAATAACTGTTAGCTATATATAATAAGAAAGCATACATACAATAAAGCAGAATTATATTTTAGCTTCATAATACAATTTTTGGAAACATTATGAAGATGAATATTTTTACTATATTTTTATTTTATATTTTTTTTTGAGTTATAATAATCCTACATTAATGGGGTTTGTTTTTTATTTACTTACCTTTATTTTATACATATTATAATACCAAATATGCTTTGTACGGGCAGGCACTCTTCGTTCAGTTGTTTGCGGAATACTGTTTGCGAAGATGTGCCTCGTTTTATATTGCTCCGATTTGCCCTTTCGCGGTTACTTCACCTTGTGCGTGCTATCGGTGAATCCGAGCTTTAGTCTTCACCTTAGGACTATCTAGACTATAACATGAGGATTTCCTAAGTAAATCTGGTTAAGTATTCATTAGAAAATTAATTTGATAAAATATTTCCTCGATATTTGTATAAAATAATCTCTTTTATTTTAAATATATTATATCGATATCTATGTAATGGGATTACATTTCACTCAATGATCAATTGGAACAATTTAATTAATTTATAACATAGCGTCGCGTTACTGAAATGCAGTTAGCATTCTCGTGCCATTCCACGAGGGTACGATTTCCATAATAATTATCTATATGTCAATTAGATTTATAAGTTTATCGCAATAGTTTGTGTAGAATAAACTTATCAATATATAATTAGCATAGATGTCGGTCGTAGTGCAGTGGCTCTCTGTAAACGTGATCGGTTGTGGGTTCGATTCCTACACAGAGGAATTTTTCATTTTCATTTCCTCGCTCTGGTAAGATAAAGTTGCTTCTACACTCAATACACAATGCCTCGTATTCTGTGGGGTACACTAGTTAGTTCCTGTTTACTTTGTTGTGTGGGATAAAAGCATAAAGCTAAAAAAATATTTTTTCATATTGTCTTGGATCTTCAGTTTTTTTGCAGGATAGATAAAATTCATTTTTTTTTTTTTGCGTATGTTTTTCATTTTCTAAGGAAACATGTGATATGAGTAGCATAAATTATAAACCCATTTTACCTAGCCTGAGAGAATCAAGGTATAACTTTCATAGTATTTAGCGCTTTAAGGATTTGGTTAATTGTTGTGTGCACATGCATACAAGGCAAGTAATCACTTTCTGTTAAAAATTCTCTATGCCCTGTATGAAATGTCTATGTCCTGTATGAAATAAAATAATTCAATTAGAATAATAATTTAAAAAGAAATATATTTTTATAACTACAAAAAAACTATTAACATAATAATTACATAAATCTTATGTCAGTTCTATCGTTCACCTTAATAGTTCATAACATTATTCTTCGTCAATTCTCAATAGTTGGCTGTTTCGTATTAGGTCAGGTGATAGGTTTTGCCCTCCAATGTTGGTCATATTCAGGAAAGGCTATGTTAATAGTGAATATTGTATAACTATAATACACTCAGTTGTTAGAACGATATGAAAGTTAGAAAATTTTTTTTAGCAGTTATTTTATATTAAAACACACAAAAAAAAACAAAAAGATTTCAATTATATAAGATTTAAATAAAAGAATTTAGAATTTCTGTCTGCAATTTTGATTAGATTATATATATTTATATCAAAGAATATAAGTTGCTGAAATTTAATACTTGATATCCAAAGATTAAAATGTATTTATGAATAGTCTTTTGTAGCAAATTTTAGCTCTACACCAATATTTTCTTAACTTAGCTTTCGTATTAAACTGAATATCCTATTTGAAGTAAAGTTAAATGACAATAGAATATCAGATATTGGAACAAATGTCATCGCTGAAGTTCATGTCCGTGACCAAACGGATACTAGCGCACCTCTCTCGTCATCTCGTCGAGAATTGAAATTGATATAGAAAACTTTGTATACCTACTTATATACAAATATCTAATACAACAACAAAAAATATATTATGTTTATAATTTTTATTTCAGTTGGTAGCGGACGTCCACAAAAGCTGTATTAAAATATATGATAGCTATTTTTTATTTTAAATTACAATTATTGAATATACTTATATATATACATTCATTCAATATACTTTTCCAATATAGTAATCGGTATTATTTTTTGTTTATCTATAATGAGCAAGACTTAAGCGATATTATTCTGAACATTCACTACATTGTTGTAAAGTAAAGAATGGCGAAGGACAGTTAAGTTTAATACGGTTTTATCATTGCCATTTAAAAGCAACTTTTAGCTTATATATAAAGCTAGAGATATTTTAAATTCGTTAAATGTTATCAAGCAAGTATTATTGAAGATTGGCTTATTGAAAAAAAATTAATAAAATTTAAAATATTAATAATATAATAATTATACAAATTAAAAAAAACAAAGTTGCAAGCAGAGATGAGTGAATAGATTATATCCTTTCCTACTATCATCGGTAAATCAATTTTTCTAAATTTGATATGTACCAGAATTTAACCTTTTCAATGCACCTGACTTTTTCCATTGTTCGATACAATAGCTTTATTAGCCTTTATGTATTTCATTGCACCACTTTGTTGAAACGCCTTACTGTACTTTATATATAAAATGTTATCGTTTTACTGAATGTTTATTTAGTATTATAAATTTTGCATTTTTATATATTTGATGACATTTTCTTATATTTAAAGTGTTTTTTACATGAACGCGCGTCTCTAATTACGTTATTCTAAGCTTTTTACAATTTTTTCTTTTTGTTAGCATCTCTGAAGAGAGAAGCTTATAGTTAAAAAAAAGAGTAAAGAAGACTTACAGGTCAAAGCGGCGGTTTCTAATTCAATTTTACAAGTATTTTAAAAAGCTCTTCTAGAACAGTAAGATTTGTTACTCTATAGGCCATGCCGGACGTAAATGTATTTGCATAAATCATATCATAGCTTTATAACAAAATGAAGACATTATTAATGCTACAAATCAAAAATTCCTATCAATTTAAATGAAAATTGGCGTTAAACCAAAGTCATTTTATAAAAGACTCAAAAAAGATTATTTTATCTTCAGGTTTCATCAACGTTCATCTCCATACGGAGAACGGTTAAAAAAATGAAATTTAAATCAAAACAAAGCCAGAAGCAAAGTATATAGTTAATATAAATAGCTATCGAATTCGTGTTAAAGCTATTCCGTCATGATACTAATATTTCACGAAACACGATCACGCGTAAACTCTCTCACGATGAGCTCAGCTTCGAACATATCGAACAAGCCCAGGAGTTCAACAAGGAAGACTAATGCCGCTACGTAATATATATGCCTTTTTTAGCAAAACTAAAAGAGCTTTATTTAATTTTCTTACATAACTTATAGATTTTATTTAACTTGTGAAATCGTTTTATCTCTTAACATAACATGCAATAAAAAACACATACATATTTACGAATCAAACAAGGGTGTTTTCTTGATAATCTTATAAATTTAGGGTAAATTTGATTGTTTCGAACAGTCCCGGTTGTGTTTGTAAAAATTTCAAAACATTCATTTCACACTACACGCTTGCATGTCTCCAGTGTATTAAAAGTAAGAGGAAATAAGCTGAACTATTCTATAATGGTTATAGCGAGGATTTATCAAGCGAGTACTCACGCCAATATTAATGTTACTTTTATAATTTGTCAGATTTATATTTATTAAGTTACAATATATGTATAAAATAGTGAGAGAATTTTCATTAAGCATCAACGATGATGGCCTGGCTGATGCTGCTACCACACAACCATGGATAGCTTCTTACATTAATTGCCTTGAAATAATTAAAAAGGCTGTCCTGACAGATGCAGAGGAAAAGAATAAGGTATAATATTAGAAGGATTTACGTTCATAAAACATACTAGATTTCGCTCGTGGCTTCGCCCGCGTGGTGTATAAAAAAAATCTTACAAGTTGATATTTATCGTTGTATTATGATGAAATTAAGATTATTATAAATAGCCTTTATGTTATTCTAAAAACCTAACAACACATAATTGCAGTTTCGGCCCAACCCAAATAGTTTTTGCGTAAAATAGTAAATAGTGATATCAATAGGGTTTAGCATGTGCCTACATTCGGATTCACGCACTCGGTGATAGCCGATGGGTTATCACCGAGTGCGCGTTAAGCGCTTTATGGCGTTCAAGTCAATCATATCGTTATAACTTTTAAACTATTAGACTAAGTGACTTGCACTTACTTTAAAAGGTAAAGTTCTTCTTCTTCCTGGCATTTCTCCCAGCTTAGCCACGGTCTGCCTTAACCTACCGGTCCCACTTAACCTACTCCACTTTGCATGGTCTTTGGCATCCTCGGTGGTATATCCATTGGCTCTCACATCCTGTTTCACGACATCCAATCATCGTTTTCTTGGGCGTCCGGGGGTCTAACTCTAGGGACAGCCATATGAAGGCATATTCGTCCGACATATTTCTTAGGCTGGCGCGCAACATGTCCATACAATCTCAGGAAACGCTCTTGAAGCTTATCCGCTACGTCACGGACTGCAAGACTACCTCGGAACCTCAGATGAATGTGTTACGTATGCGGTCAGCCCACGTTACGCCACACATCCCCCTTAGCATCTTAATTTCCGTGACGTGAAGCTCCTGAGTATGTCGAGATAGTGTTGGCCAACATTCGCTGCCATACAAAAGAACTCAAGCTTACCCTTTTGCAGGTTCACTTTCTGCCCCAACTTAACCTGGCTCTCGTCAATGAGTGCTGGTCTGGAGGCTGGTCTTGGATATAAGCCGAGACATTATCCAGCACAACACTAAAGAGGAATGGGCTAAGAGCCGTGCATTGGTGAATTCCTATCGTAATAGGGAAGGGTTTCGTATCGCCAACAGCAGTCCTAACCATTGAAGCGGAATCGTGGTACATGTCTCTGATAATGTTAATATAGGCCTCAGGGATCCCTTATGATCAATGAAACGCAGATGCATGGACAGATCTTAAAATTCTATGTGTAGAGATCTCCATTTTTCCCTGTATGCCTTCAACAAAATTCTGAAGGGCGAAAATGGCATCCATGATACGCGATCCTTGCTGAAATCCATATTGACACCCAGAGAAAGTACACTCTCGGTGAAGCCTGAGGTCGATCATACGCTCAAAGAGCTTCATGGTGTGACTCATAATCTTAATGCCTCTATAACTATCACAATCTTGAACGCTGCCCCTACCTTTGTAAATAGAGGTTATAAAGCTATACCGCCATTGACGTGGCATCGTTCCAGTGTTCAAGCTATGATTAAAAAGGTCAGTAAGCATTAGCCCACGAAGAGAGTCCAATGATTTCCACGCTTCGATCGGAATGTCGTCAGGTCCCACCGTTTTCCGATTCTTCATGCGTCGAAGACAATTCCGAGTTTCGTCAGGGGCTATATGTAATAACAAGTCCGAGATTAGGAGGTGGTTTGGCCGAAAGACTGCACGGATGCTGAGTATTCAACAGCTCCTTGAAGTAGCAACTTCATCTCTCCTTCACAGAGTCATGGTTACACAGCAGTGTGCCCTGGGAGTCTTTGACGCAAAGACATGTTGCGATGTCCTGCGTCGCTTTATCCCTAGCACGTGCCAATTTGTAAATCAGTTTCTGCTCCTCCGCAATTCAAGTTTATCAGTGGTGACAACTTTTCACTGCGGGCCAGAGCCCGCTGTAGTTAGAACTACAGCTCTTTTACTGGCACGTTTGGCTGCGATATAACCTACTCTGTCTGCAGGAGAGCCAGTGGTTTATAAAAGGTAAAAGGTAAAGTTCAACTACATTAAATATTTAAAGTGACAAATGGGGATTCCGAGAAGGGTTTGATAAATTTTCTAAAATGTAAAAAAGTACCCAATGTAAAAAGTATCCAATTGAATTATATTTATAGTTTACTAATTTATTCATAGTGGCTTCCACATAAAAGATAGCTCGCAGACGACAGATTTTGTAGCGACTCATATGTAATCAGTGTGTTATTCTAATATAACGTAGTATATTGGTGTAAAATTTCGTTGAAATCCCTTCAGTAGTTTTTTATGAAAGATGCTTACATACATACATCCTGACAAACTTTCACATTTATAATATTAGTAGGATTGTTGAATAAAAATAAAACAATAGTTTTTTGAATATACCTACTCATTTATTGAAAATAATTACTATTAAAATAATTATAAAAATTTTCTGTACAAAAAATGAAACATGACGAATAGTACCCAATATGTATACGAAACACACAATTATTTTAAAAAATCGTTTATCATGCAAATTGTATAAGAGCTGAGCCGTCCATAACTGCTCTTTGTCACCAATTTAATCTAGCTGAAAATTGAAAGATTAAAAATGAAATTTTTCATCACTGTAGTCTCGACAGCAATGAATAAAATAAATGAATTATATTATTTATGTTTTGTAAAACGTTAGATTTTTGCTGAAAAATTACACTACCGCAGAGTATACAAATTTGTAAAGGTGTATAATTTATTTTCGTATATCTTTTAAAACATATATATATATATATATATATATATATATATATATATATATATATATATATATACATCTACAAATACTTGTGTGTGTGTATGTGTATGCTTGTGTGTGTGTCTGTTATTGAGGCAAGGAAGGTTTTGGACACAAGTTTTATTTGACATAGTGCGAGCCAATAATAACCTGTAGAACTAATACTCGGGCAAAATACACGGGCACAACTCTGACACCTCAACTCAGTTTTGATTGGAAATAGTCTTAGACTTTTCGTTTCCTCTGTATATGAACGACATATATTTTTTTACTGATAAAACTTCATTTCTGAAATGGAATGAGATAATAATCCTACTCTTTCTTACCGTACTCTTGGTGAAGTGAATTGTGATCTACAGGCACGCTGCGAGCTTCATATATAAAGAATAGAACGGAGAGAAAAAGTCCTACCAAAAGGCATTGAGATACGTCGGTACGAGGTATGGTAAATAATTGCATCCCAAATATATAAATGGACTTAACTTCAAAAAGATGCGGAACGGTGCCAAGTGAAATTTTTTACAGTACTATATTTTCGCTAAACGGCTTCGTTTCTCGTCTTTAATTAATATTAAAAACGACATACATAAATTATAAATGTATATAACACACAATATATATATATATATATATATATATATATATATATATATATATATATATATATATATATATATATACAAACTTACGTGAGCCGAACGGCGGGAGCCTACAATCATGTATCGCAGACTAAGCTCACTTACTACTTGAAAAAAATATTCAAAAATTATATTATTTAAAATTAAAATTAGGTTCCAAAATATGTCAATGGATAATTAGAAACTAAACCTATAATAATTTTGACAGTATATTTATAAAGTAACCTATATGCACAAAAATATATAGCAAACGTAATGTAATCTGTCAAATCTAGATGTCAAATGATATAGATATAAATTATTGGATTATTTATTATCACGTTACATATAAATATGTTAATACCGACATGTATAATCAAATTATTAGAGCTGGTAAGTTTTTTCAAGGATACGTACAGACCTAGTTGATAGTACATCAATCAATATGCAATTTTAATTACGTTATATAATATAATAACGATAACCAGAAAATAATCATTATCTATTTCAATTTGAAGCGACATACTTTCACAGGATTGTGGAATTACTAATTATAATGATCCATCGATAAATAAATGACATGAACCCTATAAATTGCCTAATATTATTGATGACATCACGCTAGCAACTACATCATCTTAGTTCGTCGTTAGCGTTTCCTATTTGATATCTTTCTTTGATGATGTTCAACTTACGCGATGAGGTCAATTCAATATTAATGATCGATACAAACAGAAACTAAATTATCTAAATATACATATAACTAAATATAATATAAGTATATCTTAGTTTATTGTATGTAGTATTATTCACCTCTAACATATTTAACTTAATAAATAATGCACGTTTCTAAATTTTCTTTTTTAGTTTATTTACCAGTGCGAACAAGAATTAGCCAACGCTATATGAGATTCATTGTTATACTACATATATTTGCACTTAATAACAAAATATTAATAGTGATCGTATTACATTAAGAAATTAATAAAAGCAGTGGACTGCTTTTATTATATACTTATTTCTCTTTTTCTTTATTTTTCATTGTACTTTTTATAATATTAAGAAATCTTATATTTTGTAGACATTAGCAGTGGCATGCCTAACTCTCCATCACTATAGCTACGACTTGACCGACATTCCTACATTAATGTTGTGTTCGGGAACATTTGTTGGATACGTCGTTGTTCTATCCGGAGAAATAATAGGTACCTCCAGAATAATTTTTATCATTATTTATTTTCAGTTTCACACTTTCCTCGTATAGTATGTACGGAAGTGAGAATCTTGAGTCAAGATACTTCGTTTCCCGCTCTTTGTCCGAATTAATCACTTTCGAGAGAATTAAATCCACAATCATCACGTTTAGAATCATATCTCTGACTATGTTACCACATATTTTAATTATTCATTTTAACAAAATACAACCAACATCTTAGAAAATATTCATATTTTTTGAAACATAAGTAAAAATAACATAAATTGTAAGGAAAATATTTACTCAGTATTTTAGTTGTCAAAGGTTGATTTCAAACAGTGAGAGAAAGGTCTTGGTGAAATAGTAATTTGGTTCCCTGGCTGTTTGTAATAAAGAAACATTTCTTTTGTGTATTCGTAAGAGACGTTTAACTTATTGTGTACTGTAAACACAAGTGTCACCACTAAAAGAAACGTAAAGAATATTTTATGTTAGGCATTGTTAGCTATTTTAATACCTCCCATTGAAATGAAATCATATAAATATGTTTATAAATTTTATAAATGTGACATATTATGTATATTTTTGCAAATTGGCCAAATATTTTATAAATTGCTTTTATGTAAATTTGCATTTATACTTTAGATTATTTGTGATTTTTTTAATTAATAAATAATTATATTTTAATTATATCAGTTACCTTCAATTATATTTAAATTAAATTATCCAAATATGTATAAAAAAAAGAAAAAAAATGATATTATGACTCACTAACAAAGCCATAATTTATATTTCCCGTAATATTTACTAAAGAAATGATTAAAATCGATGATACATGTAGATAACAAATAGGTTCATATAAGTGGATAACTCTTATTATTTTTAGGAGAAATGCTTCTCGCACCAATAGATCTTGTTCAGGATATGTATTTCGGAATGCTGGGCGTTGGTTTATTCTCAGTTAGCGGCGGCTTAATATTATCAACAAGAACAAAACCTTCTATTTATCGTCATACAGGAGATCATACTGTGGCACTCATAGTTGGATGCGTAGCTATACTGAATGCTGTAGTCATGTTCTTCGACCTCAGCCTCGCGTATTTGGATAGTGAACAATTTGATGATGAAACTAGTGTATAAGGTGTGTGAAATAAAAACAACTAAAGTATAAATGCAATATTTGTTTTTGTATATATTTTTTCTTTCTACGCATACTTTTATTTTGAAAATAACCTTTGTTTTATGAATAAAAGTCTACAGGATAGCGCTTTATAAGTTGCATTTTTATTACAATTTTCAAGGTTAACTATAAAAATACAAATATTCATACTTTGTTATACAATTAAGCATCTCATTAGCATTGAAACAACTGGTTAATAACATTGATTCGAACGTCCTAAGAAAGTATTGTCCATTTACAAGGTGAGACGGTATCGGCGGCGGCGGACGCGTACGTTGACGCGTGGTGGTCAGCGGCCGGCGCTGTGTTATTTGCTACATGCGGTGCTTTTACTTTAAACTCTTGGCGAGACATACCTGACTGCCCTCGCAAGGATTATGCACGTGCAAATGCCATATGTGCACTCGCTGCTGCTGCGATATTGTTAATAGATACTTTGCTAGCCCTTTGTTCAGTGAACAGGGATGAAGAAAGCGTGCGGTCTAAGTCTACTAAGCGATGTAGTCCTTAAATTTTTATTTTGTGTTCAAATATACATTTTTATGTAAATGTTTTCAAAATATACAAACATTTTTTTATCTAATTTTTTTAATATTTTATATCTGGCAACTGACAATGTAAGGGATAATAATGTAAACAAAATTTATTTAGACATAATAATATACGCCTATTAATATAAGCTTCTGTATGGATGGTTATTACGTTTTATTCTATAATATAGGTATGTATATTTTTTTATAAGGCAAAGTTGTTCTATGTAGCTATAGGAAGCGCAATTGGCCATGATTAATATTTACGAATGTAGTGTTCTTAGAATATCAATTCGTTAACTGCAATCTCTAGTAAACCGCAAGGCCTAAAGCTTTATGATTCATTTCAATAATATATTAAAAAAATTGAAGGTAAGGCAAGGAAAAAATACTATTTGAATATACATAGGAAAAAATACTATTTGAATATATAGATATTAAAAATGGCTCACAATAACTTTTTCAAAGTCATGCGATTTCTAATTTTAAGGCTATATCGTTAATCTTAATCTTAAATTTTATGTATAAATTATCTAATTTTTAGTAATATTATTTTGTCATTTATTAAACAAGATTATAAGCTTAAACAAAGTGATAAAAAAATAGAGAGTAAGTGAACAATTGGAAGTTGGGATCAACTGGTGAGTGACAGTAATGTTTAGAAGAGAATACATCTATAGATAATAAATCAATGAAAAATGACATTTTTTTTCTATTTTAACAATTTGATTATGACTACGGACCTTACATATCAAAATAGTTTTACAAAACTTAATAAATATAAAATAAAAAAAATTAGACTTGAAATAGACAAAGCATCAATTCTGTCTTTTAAAGAATAAAGGATTATTTTGACATGAAAATGAACATAAATAAACGTTAATCTTATTTATTTTCTTTACTACCTATTTTTATCAGTTATATGACACCTTAATTCATTTTCATTACACCATCATTTTTTTTAAACCAAAAACAAACAAGTTCTTCTTCTATTCAAATATTATTTCTAAATTATTATAATATTATTATAAAAAAGAAAAGGTCTAAAATATAATTTGCACCATCTATGTTCACAACGTGGTATTAATTTGTAACATATGAAACAGTGCTATCTTATACAAAAGCTTTCCCATAATACCACTAGATGGAACTACTAAAGATAAGTGTGTTTTATTTTTTACATTCACAAAATTATCGTAACAGCGATTGGGTAATATATTTGTTGTTTTTAATTAGGTACTTTCCATTTAAATATGTTTGAAATAGTTTTTATTATTTTATATGAATTTTAAAATCTATACAAATTAATAATTGGAGTGTCTGTGTGTATTATTAGAATTTTCTGTCCATTTATTTGTCTGTTGTTCCGGTCAATATCTGAAACGCCTGGCCCGATTATTTAAAAATTAACTAATTTAAAAATTAAAGATTCCGATATATTGAATTCCACACAGACAAAGATGCTGGCTATGTTAAGAAATATTTACATATCAGTAGCAGATGGTTGTAGGTGCCATTTATTTATTGCTATGTTATATTTAAAGTGCATCTCTTTGTTTACACAAAGCTCAGTGTTTAGTTCCGATAGTCAATATCTAGTCTCTTGTATTCGATGGTAAACGGAAGATCGGGAATCTTGACATTGACACGAAGAAGAACGGAATATCTTGACATTAGGTACCGTTTGTGTACTAGAAAATGGGAATATCTTTTTAAGAGTACCATTCATAATTTAATTTACAAATAGCGATCTGTAAATAACGCTCCATTAAAACATCGTACTTCAAATACCATGTTAATTGTGTGTTAATTAAAAGTAACGTCTTAGTTTGTGTGTTGTATACATTCAATTTAAAAAATAAAGGACGACTCGCTCAGTAAATTACTTAAGACTGTGACATAATTTACTAATTTTGTTTTGGAATTCTTTGCTGTAGGAAGCGTCGTTGTTGTAAACACAACACACAAGCTTTGATTTTCTACAATGCTACTTCAATTAACTTTTAAACATTTTTTAAACTAATTAACAACTAACAAGTGAATCATTTTTTTTTTAATTTTTATAGCATGTATATATATATATATATATATATATATATATATATATATATATATATATATATATATATATACACACACACACACACACATACGTATACATAGTTTTATTAAAAGAACATAATACAGATAACTGCAGCATTACTAATATTTCACCTAAACAATATATTTAAATAAAAAAAAGTGTCAGTATGGAAATTTTATTTTATAATAACACCTAAAATATTTTGTTAATTCTGTTTACTTTTCTATTAAACTAAAAAGAAGTCATTCAAGAAACTCATGAATTTATTAGTATTCAATTCAATGACGGAAAACAAATAGGTAGGCTTATCATCAAATTTGTGCATGTGTAACAACATTGTTTACTACATCTCTTACTTAGTCATGTTTATTTCTGACTTATAACGTAAGTGTGGAATGTTGGCTATATTTTTTAAGTTTCTATACAAAAAAACAATTCACGCATTTTATTATTTCATATTTGGTTTATTTCATATTAAGAACTAATTTAATTAACTGTTCAAACATCTGAGCATGTTTCTATATTAAGTATAAACATGAACTGAGAGTTCCTTGATTTGCAGGTTGATGATGTCATGGATGAATATAGGGGTAAATGCTTCCCGTAATGTGACCATCTGATTTTTCAAAGCGCGACAGTCCCTTTGTGTTCAAGGTCAAAATGTTATGAATTATTCACCTTATGAAAAAGGATGTTATTTTTTCTTTTACCAATTTGGACCGCTTTCGGATTGAAATATGAACGACTGACCATCCACTGATATATGAATGATTTCATTTAATCTAGCATTGGACATTTTTGAAGTACATTTTGATATGATTGATTATGACGGTTTATTAGAATTTTAAATTAGCCTCTCATAAAAAAACTATATGTTTATGCAATTTTACAATTTATAAAACTATGTACATAGAAGATTTAAAAAATATTATTTATAGTAGTTACGTAGTACAAATGACTAACACTGTCTAGGAAAAAATACAATAATAAACTAATTAAGCAATTCAAATATTTAATTGTATTATTTCTTGATTTTAAACGTTGTCCTGCATAATAATTTTATTGGTCTCACTAAGTATGATGTCATCGCCATTCAGCGTCGGGCGTGGAGCGAGCGTATCGTATAGTATAGCAGTATACGCGCTGAACGTCTCTACGCTGCTAGTGTCATTAACTTGTGCTCCAGCGATTTCAAAATGGCAGTTAGCCGGCTCTCTATCATCAAATTTTTGGAACTCGTAAGTAATCGAATAGTTATTAGCTTATAAAAAATATTGCAAGCCATTTAGCTACCATTTAGATGTTTACATTATTTTTGGTAGAAAAATACAATTTAAATATGAAATATGGTTTTTTTTATCAAAATATTATTAAGTAGTACACAGTGCGACATTTTTTTAGTATATATTATTTACAAATCAAGACTCGCGTATTATTGAGCAATACATGAGCATAAAAAACAATGACCCACGTCATGTCGTGGGTCATTGTTTTTTGTATTACTCAATAATGGTATATAGAACAATGTTACAATAAAATTAGTTGTAAATATCTAACTGAAAAGTTATCGATCGAAGCACTAGCGTGCGATTGTACATAATAAATAAGCTTTAAAGTTTTGATAGCTGGATAACATGTCTCACTAGCAGCCATTACACTTTTTATTTAAGTACCTAAATAAAACAAATAAAAAAAAAATAGTGTAAAATGTAAAAAGCGTTGCGTCTGGTTTTCTAAAACATACACTTTCTTTTTTGCGAATACCAAAACGTGCGATTAATCTAATTAAAATAGTTTTTGATTCTTTATTTTGATTTATTATAATGTTTAAAACATTATTATTAAGTTGGAAATATAAAAATTAAAATTGTTGAACAACGCCGTCGCTGTGGCTAATTTGGGACGTGCCTGCACGCTATTAATGTTTAGAACTTATATAGTAACAATAGTACTTAATTTAGGGCCGTACTTTTAGGTGTACAGACTTTGTTTGACAAAACGAAGCGTTAGGTTATGCCAATCTCCATGTATTTTTTTCGGCATAAACTTGACATTATTGTAATAGATTTGATAATTATTTATTTTTATACTTAATAAACTCCTTCAAAATATTTAATACCTACTGGACATCTAAGTAGAACATTTTACCTACTTGCAAAATTAAAATATTTTTACCTAACTCATAGATATATTTTTTTACCTAAGTCGAAAGATATGGTTTAATCTTATAGTTCGGTTAATTTAATATTTTTGAATTATCATATTTAATTGTCATTTATCATTATCTATTACTACAGACTAAAAGACTTTTTATGTTCTAAAAATATATGACAGTACAACAAAGATTAGTACTATCTTTATTCTTGGGTTTCACAAGCGATTCACTCTTATCCGTGATAGCATCACCGAAGCTATTTGTGGACGAAACTTGGTCGTAAAATTTGTCACTATTTAAAATTTTAAAAGATTATCCTTTTCTTACTTTAATTTGAATTAATTCTTCTTGGCGTATCAAATTTATATTTATATTATATATATATATATATATATATATATATATTATATATATATATATATATATATATATATATATATATATATATATATAATATATATAACAAAATAATATTTATATATAATATTTAGATATTTTTTCCTACCACGAACTATTAATAAATTTTTATGATCATTCAACTGATATACATTTTTATCTATTGTAAAAAGGAAATACATCGTTTCAAAGAACATTAAATATAAACAATCAACTTTACATACCACAACAAGTGCAAGTCACGATAAATATAATACCTAACTATATTTTATAAGTCGCGCTAATAAATAAGTATTTTTAAGTTTTAATAATTTTACAAAAAAAACCTTTAAAAGATACTTAGACCTACATTAATATCATGGGTGTGGTATCAAGACGGTAACTTAATAGATTACTCTTTCATGGAATATGGTAATTAAATATTACAGTAATAATTTGGTCACACATGTCATTAGAAAAACATTTTACATGTTCATTTTGAGTTAATTACTTTTTATACTAGTTTTAATATTTAGATCAGTTTCGTTATTAGAAAAAAATAGAAATTTGTTTTGTTAATTATATTTTTATGACTTTAACCTCAATAGTCACATACCTATTTACCTACTTGTATTTAATTTGTTAGATAATCATTATATCATAAAATAATATATATGAAGGCTTATATATCATAGGTTTATTAATTTCTTAAATGACATAAACTTGTCACACCATTTCTTACTTGTGATAATTTTGTTAATAATTATTTGGAGAACTAAAAATATATATATAAAAATATCAATGAATTGAGTATGAGTTTCGCCACTAAGTACGTTTTGTCTCGAATTTGGCGGAAAGCGGAGTCCAGAGTGTCTTGACACTAGGAACTTTTTGATTACTCTGCTATGCAGGATAAAAGAGTGATGCTAGAGTTTTTGCTGTTTTCAAACGTAAACATTTTAAAATAGTAATTCCACTTTTTTCATATAAATTATTTTCTTATATATAAATCATTTTATTTACCCCTCCTTATTAAAAGTAATATTTGCTTATAAATAAAGTAAAGTCAGTACTTACCATAGAACGGATTACGGCAATTAAAATATCAAACGAGTAACGATCATCGCAGAATGGTCGTCGGACGTTACGTATAATAAAGTGATATTCATTTTGTTACTTAAATATTTATTTAGAAAAGTTTAAGAAAGTTCAAAACAATATAATAAATATAATAAAATACATCTAAATGATAAACATTATTGATATTATTGCATAAATATATGTAATAATATCAATTTCTGAAAAATTTAGATTTTTTCATTAATATTAGTAATGTTAATACGATGTATTTTTTTTAAATACTTAAACCACATTAGTAATAAGTTACTCACTATTTTAGCAATCAAATTACGTTTAATGTGATTCACAACAACCGGTCACAGTGTGAAATCATATGTTCTAGGTACTTATACATGTACATAATAGATATATATGTACGAAGGAAATGAACTACAATAGAATGAGTGCATATTTTAATATAAAATACTTCATTCATACTGTAAATATTCAAACGCGATAGTAATCAAAAGCTGAATTTAATCTAAATTTATTTCTATATGAATCTTCGACAGGCCATTCGTGGTGCAATGCGTCTAACTGTAAACGCGATCGATTGTGGGTTCGATTCCTATTTGGGAGAATGATTATATTTAAATTATTTTCATTTCCGCGCTCTGATAAGCCAAAGCACGGAATTGAGTTCCGCTTTTCAGAAGGTGTCGAATTCGGCGGAAAGCGGATTACGGAGTGTCCTGACACTAGGTACTTTCTGTCTAACCTGATACGCGGGATAAAAGGGTTGATGAAATTAATTCAGTTAAATAATGTGTATGTCTGTATATACTTTTAAATTCTGGGCCAAAATACATTGTATTGTTTAAATGTAGAAACATAATAGGGAACTGATTTTTGTATAATTTCACTAAAAGAAATTAATAGAAAAGTCACAAGTATTGATAAAATTTTAAGAAACGTACATTAACTCAAGAATATTATATTTATGTAATAATAATACTATCAACGTGGCAAGGTCTATTACCACGATAACCTCGTATAATCGCGACCTGCATTTCAAACTTAACCGTATAATGACATCATTCCGGAGGACCTTCAAGCCTATATACAGTTACGTCACCACACCTACATGAGCAAATATAGCAAAATTATGTCACTGTTTGTTATTTATTTACAGCATCAATGTCAGACTTTTAGTTTTTTATAAATAGTGTAGTTTACATTTTTGAAAAAACGTATAAAAATTTGAAAGCAGCGGGATTCGAACCCGCGACCGTCCGACCGAGAAACCGTCCAAATGCTCTGACAACTAAGCCATGCATTCTACTACCGGCTGCGTCGAAATTCTTATACGTATGTTACAACTTGTTTATGTTTAGGTTAATATGGTCTTAGGTTAGTGTTAGTTTAGATTAATATCGGATAATTATCCTAAAATTCATTGGAAAAACTGCATATTGAATTGGTACAAAGACACTAAGTCTAAATTAAATAATGTTTGCAAAACACAAGTAATAACAAAGCATTAGTAATTATACGGTGTAAAATTATTTTTATATTGAATTACTTGTTAGCTATTTTTTAGATATATACGTAGGTTTTTTTAAATATTCATATGTTATTTTAATATATAACAAAATACACAGTTTAAGATCTGTATAAAATTTCCTTTTTATTTAGCGTTAATGTATTTTATTACATATTTTGAACAAATGTTATTTTATTACATACATCAAAGTATATTAGCAACATAATTTTTAAAAATTTAGCAGTGCTCATCCATAGGTCGGTACTGATGATATGTACGTACTAGCATATTAAACAATTATTCAGACTGGTATATTGAAATCCACTGAGATCAAAATATTTATAGCAAATTTCCACATGTTTAATTATAGTAATATACTCATCCTTAGTATGTCAAGGACTTGTAAACATAAAAAATATTTGATAAAGATAATATGGTTAATATGCATATTTGAATAAAATTTATATTGTAAGAGATATATTTTTAAATGTCCTAATCATGTTTCGGTTAGGGTCTGTTACGATGTATACTTATATATGTTTATTGTGTGTTTTCAGGCTCTCACTTGTTCATGTGTGGCGCTCCACTACCACAGTTACAATGCAGACGGTGACATCGGCATGTTGGTCACTGGCACCTTCATTGGCTACCTCATCATATTTGCGGGCGCTGCTGCAGGTGAGATATCATCTATGCTAGCTCCTATTACTTTTAAGATAATTCTTAACCTTAACATCACGCATCTCCAGCATAGAATAGATATAAAGGACTTAATTAAAAAACTCACACAATTTAAATGGACCAACTTCGTGAAATTGTGTGTTTAATGGAGGATTTCAAGGAGGCATCTTCATCAGACTGGGGAAGTAAAAGCAAATCTAATATATAATATTGTTTCACAAACGGAATCGAAGTTTAGTATCAAACAACGACCTAATGCGTCACTATGAGTTCAATGACTATTATATACATACAAGCTTATATATAAGTTAATGGGAATAAAATTTGAAAAAAAAATGTGGATAAGTTTTAATATATTTTTATATTATTCCAGGTTACATAATGCAAACCCCGTCACACAAGCGCATTGACATATTCTACTCGCTGGTAGGAGTTGCACTATTCGTCGCCAGTGGAGCAGTTCTGATTGACAGGTACGCAATGATAATTGTTGCTTTAATAGCACATCCTAAAGTAAATTAAATACATTGAAGCCGGTCGTGGCGCAGTGGGCGTCTGACTGTAAACTCCATTAATTGTGGGTTTGATTCCTACTCGTAGGAATGATTATATTTAAATTATTTTCATTTTCTCGCTAAAAAAACGAAATAGTCAGCTATGACATTGAAAATATTCTAAGATATTTTTATTGACTATATTCGTTGTGTATCTTAAAAAATATCTCAATATTTTACATACATACTCATATGTGCCTGCTTTTATAGGGACAATAATATTAGAGATATAGATCTGTGATAATAATTTTTAAACATTATTTATGTTTAATTCAAATAATTAAAACATTCGCGTATTCGCAGATTCCAGAACTATTCGAAATCTGAATTCAGGGACAAGAATTTGGCAAAAGCTTCTTTGTCCATCATCAATGGAGCCGTGTTGTTGGTGGATGCAGTGTTGACTCAACGTGGCGGTTAATGCTGTTCAATTAAGGATACCGTCTATTTGACATGCAATATATACCTCCGAACGCCTTTACCTACCTATTTGTTAAACCAATTATATATTATATATCAAGTTATAAGTAAAGTCCTGAATGTTTTACTGTAAGATTATCTTGTTAATAATAGTATTTTATCTTTTTTGTAAGCAATATTCAGCGAGTACATATACTAAACTGAAAAAAACATTTTTATACTGTATTTGTACTCTTAAAGAGTACATTATATTCTGCAAGATATTTACGTTCAAACACATTTTTTATATATTTAAATACATTTACACAATTAAGATGAATGTTCAAACGTTATGTCATAATAATATGAAAAATAAAATAATCTCAAGAACAATACGCTAATTATGATATTTGATTTTATACTATATTTTTATAAGAGTTTAATAATATAAACCTTTATATGATGTAATTATAAGTAACAAGGTATAGCTTTTTTATCTACACGTGCTTTTCAATGTTATAATAAACATTTTTCTACGGTGTACAAGCTTTAAGTGTATAGGATTAAGAATAAGATGTTTTTATACCGATATAAAACGATTTTTTAATAATATATTATATAGTTCGTATTAAATATGCTTTATGTCATTCCAATAACCCAAATTCAATAAACGCAGCTGGCGTTTATTACCAACTTTAGTATGGTAATACTTAGTTTATTTTATTAAAAAGTGTATCTAATACGTCCAATATTTTAAGTTATTTGTATTTTATACTTATCTGTTTGGAGTTTAAGTGTACTCGTTTGTTATTAATTTATTAATGTAGATAATATATTTTGCAAAATTAAAGAAAAATAATGATTTTTTTATAACATTACATAACATATATATTTTTTAAGCTAGTTGTTTGTGTTACTTTAAATGTTTCTCTCTGGTATCGTCACAGGAAATAAGCTTAATATTTTTTAAATACGCACAGTGATTTATTTATGATTTAGATAGTCTTAAGTTTCACTGCATTTCTATATAACGAAATTCACCGACTTTTTTTATATGTTTCAATAAAATTAATTTATTTTTAATGAATTTTTATTTACACTATATTTTTAATCGAGGCTATCGTTTCTAGCTGGTCTGACTGTAAACGTGATATGCAGGTTTTGTTTTCAGTTGTGGGTTCAATTCCTTCTCGAGTTGCGAGACGCTATTTGGAATCCGTGCAGGAAACGGTATATTGGAGGGTCTATAATATTTTTAATCCCACTACTCTGGTAAGCGGAATAAAGCGTAAAGCTGAAAAAAAATAACTATATTTTTCCTATATTGGTTAATTAAAAATATGAATTATCACAATTTTAAAACGAGTAAACTTAGTACAAGTTAATCATTGCTCGCACAAGCATGTCTATATAATTCAGAAGCAATTGTAAAGTATTATAAGTAATAGAAAAACGGTCATTCAGATGAGAATATCGACAGCATCCTTAGTTTGATTGATAAATTCACGCTTTATTCCTATGGGATTCGAGGACATATAGAGAGAACGGAACGCCAAACTACGGTCTCTGCATACTTCTTTCGCCTTATCCACAGTCATTATCATCGGCATTTGACCTTCCTCCACTGTTATTGACACTGTTTTCGAAAGTCTCCCTCCACCTCCCGAATTGGTCATCTTTGCCTGATATATCTTTCTTCCTATTCATCTCTCTTTCTCTCGACGTACCCAAACCACCTAAGCATGTTCTTCATTCGTACTATGACATTAATTTAACACTATTCATTCTGAGTATCTTTTCTCAAATTATTTTAGTGCGATCCTATACTAGAGTAATATTGAGAAAGATTTGGTTTTTTTAAAAAGAATTTATTTTTAAAAAGAACCTTTTTTTTCATACAAAAGGAAAATTTCTCTTAAGTAATGCAAATGTGCAAAGGGTAAATTATATCAAAGTAAAGAAATGTGATTCTTTCAAATAAATTAAATTTTTATTGAGTTTTAAGCAATTCAATGGTAAGGCTGACTGTCAAAAACTGAATTTATACCTAACTTATATAACTATGTTATTTTCATAACTTTATTTTAATATGGTAAGAGAATAATAAATCGCAATAATTATGCTCGTATCTTATTTTCATTATATTCTGTAAAACAAACTTACAAGTGAAATTAAAGACAATAACGTGATACAAAAGTAAATCAATTGCATGCACTGTAAATAATATTGAACTATCATTAATGGAAGACATGTAGCCTATTCGATTTGCTTATTCAAATTTGTAGGGTTCAGTAAACCAAGTTAAATAGTTTTAGTTAAGTTTAAAACTCGTTTGTATACTTTATCAGTTCTGTTCGATAAATTTATCTTTTACTTATGAATATTCAACAATAGATTAATTAGCAAGTGATCGTATAATTACAATTTTGAAATAATGTTAAGGCTATTTTTTTAAGTCCAGTAGTGCCGCAGTGGGACAGCGTCTGACTGTAAACGCGATCGGTTGTGGGTTCGATCCTCACTCGGCGAAATGTATAACCTAAATGTACGCAAAATAAAGATTAAAGATTAGATAAATGTAATGTGATTATATTTAAATTATTTTCACTTCCTCGCTCTAGTTTAGACAAAGTGCGACGTTGAGTTCCACTATTCAACGCGCAATCTCTTGAATTCGGTGGTAAGTGAAGTACGGAGTGTCTTGATACTAGGTACTTTCTGTTTACGTGATAAAAAGCTGTATGCGGGATAAAAAGCGTGAAGTCAAAAAATATCTTAAGTCTAGTAACCAAGTCATTTCTAGTTTATTAAAAAGTTTACCGTTTGCGTCATTCCGCGTAGCAAGATAGTCAGAGACAAGACAAGTAGGTAGGCGAGAAGCTATCGGTTTAATTAACTTGGATAGTAAAATTTATTCTATAATATTAACAAGAGGAATGTAAGGGAGGTCTGGGAGGTTGTTGCGGGAGCTCCACAGAGGTTAGTTCTTTTTGCTGCTCGCCACTTTATTTTGCATACATTTAGGTTATTCATTTCCCACAGTAACTTCTTTTATAAATCGTTTACACCGAAAAATAGCGCAAAAAACATAGTACTTTTAGCATATGTACATAAAACAATATCCATCATGCTGAACCACACTCCTAACATGTTATTTCCATATTCCAATTATATTCTAAATCCTGCCCACGGCGGACCAGATCAAAGTAAACACATTTAACATAGTAGTAGTAATAAAATATGACTATGTACCATCTTATAATAAGTACGTTAGACTTTAATCATTAATCATCACATAATGGTTTTTTGTTACTAATACAACACCCTAAAGTTAAGGAAGAAGTCAGTATTGTTTGACTCATTATACAATAAATATAAATTAAAGAAATATCAAAAAATCGTTAAATTATGCAAATATTAGGTATTATTTTAATTATATTTTCATTAGTTAATATTTTAGAGTGCACTGATACGATTGACAAAGCGGTATCCGTTGCTAATAAAGTCTATATTTACAATTACAAAACTAGTGTTGTATGGTGGAGTAGTGCTATAAGCAACGTAAATAAATTTCTTCAGCAGTATAGGGGCACAGTCCATACCGTTGCAATAGGAAATCACAAAAGTTTTAATGATACTAATTTTCACAAGAAAATTTCATACATGCAAACGATTTTTTTTGCTATGAATCCGTATGAATTCGATTATTTTCTTGAACAAGTAAACTACGCTAGGACAACTCCAATACATATTATTTTAATCCTTACCGAAGAGGGCGATACAAATCAAACTTTATTTACTAAAATAGCGTGGGAAAGAGACGTAAGTGATATATTGATAATAGGTAAAAATGCAAGTAACGAAGTAATTGTCTCAACTTACAAACCGTATGGAAGCGGCATTTGTGGTGACTTCACGACGAAATATTTAAACACAGAATCAGAACAATATTTTATGAGAAAATATACTAATTTTCATAAATGTCCAATAAGAGTTACTCTTCTTGAACACATACCTTATGTCATATTGAAATTTGAAAATGATACCGTTACATCGATCACCGGTATGGAAGGAAATCTCTTAATGTTGTTATTACAACTTTTAAATTCTACTATAAACTTAGTATCTTGTACCGATCGTGGCGGATTTAGTGGTACCATCAATGGAACGATGGGTTTTAGTGACCTCTACCACAATAGAGCGGATATTATGGTTCCCGCCCTCATCATGCAAGTTACCAGATACTCATATGCGCAAATTTCTTATGCTCATGACTCAATGCATATTGTTTGGTGCATGCCTACTAGACGAGAAATCTATGAGTGGGCTAAAGTAATACTTCCCTTTTTTAACATATTAACGCCATTTATAATAGTGGCATTTCTTATTATGCTTATAACCATAAAAATTGTTAAAAGATATGCATTATTGCAAGATAACTCAAGAAACGACGTAGCGTTCATTATGTTTGGAATATTCTTTGGACAAGACACAAAATTTATGTCGCGGTATTGGCTTGTTAATAGTTTATTTGTATGTTGGGTATGGCTTTGCATAATCATACGAATTTCTTACCAAGGTAATCTCGTCGACGGTTTACAAAAAACTATATTAGAACCGAAAATCTCAACATTGAGTGAAGCTGTAGACGCAGTTGATCTAGTTGGTGGAATGCGCGTGTTTGTTGATTTTTATAAGAACACGTCACTTGAAAAGAAATTCGTGAAATTCTTGGTAAAAGAGGTCCCTAGAGAAATGAAAAAGATAGCGGATGGAAAAAATAATTTACTTGCGGCGGATGATATTCTGGTAAAATTTTACAGGCATAAAGTAGAAGTTCTCGATGAGCCTGTGATGACTACTCCGATTTGTGTTCATATGCGACCACGATGGTCGGCCGCACCAGAAATATCTCGACTAATTGGTCGTATAGTGGAGGCAGGCTTATATGCAATGATAAGAAATAAAGAACAAGCAACGTGGAAGATATTATACGGTAATTTGACTGAAACCAACGAGTTCAAGCCCATAAAGCTAAAGACATTTCATTCCTGTTTTTATGGCCTTATTATAATGTACGCGATAAGCTCGGTAACACTTGTTGGGGAAATTTGTTGGTATAGATATGAAAATAGAAAAACCAAATAATGAGATAGATATAAATTTGAGGGAATCTCATGTTAGTAACTAATATTGCACTAAAAAATCCTATAGAATGTTTACTATAACAAATGTTATAACACTTAATACAGCACGGTACACTTTTTAGACTCACACATTCTTTGGAACATTCGAAAGAAAAAAACATGAAAGTCACTTCTATATTAGGACTTCACACTTTACGAGTAGTTAATCTTGATAAGCCAACTTAGAAAATATTTATATCATTATATATATAGACTTCGACAGGCAGTGTAATATTTTTTTACAATCCTTACGGATACGGGAAAGGCTGGATTATAAGTTTTCAGTCTTCAGTTAATATAAAACTCTATTAAAACTATAATTATATATTGGCATATGTGCAAGATGTTCAAAGATTTAGTTAAGAGTTACAAATTTTTCATATTCAAAACTCTGTTTCATCTTAACAAATTCATAATCTTCTGTAGCGAAATTCTTTAAAATGTTTATACTATAGAAGACCAACATTTCAAGTGAACGAATATATTGTACAATATACAATAACTGTATTGTATACATATTTTAAGATTAGAACATTTATTTCATGAACAACATATACAGTAAAATAATATAAATATATTTTTGCTTTATTTTGTTTTATTGTACAATATTTCAAATATTTAAAATGGCTTGCTTATAAGAATAAAATAGTTTAAAATTGCAATTTAGTATTTATTCCATACAAATTGTAGAAATAAGTGCTAATGACTTACAAATAGTTAATGAATTATTTAATATTTATTTTCAAACATGCCGATTGTAACTTTTTTATTAACCATATAAATCATTGTACGTGCCTAACAGATATGTTTCCATGCAAATGGAATTTGTGGTTCACGTTATCTCGGGAACGTATCTTTAATAACCATAAATCAACAAATCGAGTCACAGCAATTATTTATGACGTAGAAAAACCTTTGGTTTCAATTTTCCTACAAAAGAGATTAAAGTGTTACATGAACTCATGTGTACAAATTTTTAAAAAACTTTTACTAATGTAATATAAAAAACAGTAACAATATATATGTGCACTTCAATCATGTTTAAATTTAAGTTTTACCTTATGTGGCACAATTAATCTCGATAATAATTAGCTAGATAAACCAAGTAGTAACTGTAAAATATTTTTATACCCCATTAATTAACCTAAGGTCTACATAAATCGTTGTGATTGAAACTATGAATTGAATTAAAACTATTCTCTTGATTATATTATTGATATATGTCTCCGTACAACTAAATATTAATTAGTCGTAGTTTATACAAATTGTATTCAATAGAAATTAAAATGCTTCTACTGTCCCTAGCGAGAAGCCGTATTCGGTCCGATCCTAGATATCGACGCACATTTATCTGCCTAATTGTGATCGTTCAAGCTCTGCTTTATTACGCTCTACTAATAGACACTGTCTGTTTTAAAACAAACTTACTGTTAAAAATGTCTTTGAATCATTATTATTTTTTTATATATTTTGTATATATAACGTATAAATTCAAAGTTCAATTAAATCATAGAGTTAAATTATTATAAATATCACTTTAAGAATGTATAGAATATAAAAATTTCGAGCTGAGACAGATGTTTATATAATAAGTTAATTTATTCTGAATCTTAAACAATAAATGAGGTAAGAATAATCATACTTTTAAATGTATAAAAATCTAATAAGATGGAACTTGTAATAAATGAGTAAACGCATTTGTTTAGCTATGATACCGTCATACCTTGTTAGGTTACTTGAATGTATAGTTTAAAAGACTAAAGGGATTTGCTATATAATTTAAAGGCTGCATCTTTAAATTCTTTATTTTAATGGAATTCTACAAATGGTGGTGGAAATTTTTTAATAATATTTTTTTTGATTTTGTTTCAAAAGAATAGGTGATTAAAATTACATTTACAATAATTTATTACTGAATTTTATGTACTTATATCTATATTTGGTTAACATATTGGTTATTAACGATATTTTAAGGTATTTGAAATAGCTATTATCGGCTGGTCTGACAGATGGACGGACAAGAGCAATTAGACTAATTTGCTTCCAAATCTACCTCACGATTCAATCTACACCTATTAACTATTCTAAGTTTTAGGAAATACTTTTGAAATATTAAATAGTGGCAATTCTTCTCTCTGTTTCATCCATCATGGGAAAAAAGGCTAATTAAATAACTCAATGGGCATTTGATGTTTAAAGTTATCATGAAATTTTGTTTAAATTGTGGTTTTTTAAGTATTTCATAATTACATAAGTAATTCGTAAGAAAATATCGTAATATTAAGAAATAATATTATTTATATAGCAAATTGTCAAATTCTATTAATTACTACTTACTATTCTTATGATAAATTCGTATAAAACATATTTTTCAATATAACCGTCCGTTTTATAATAATTTGTTTTATACCCGATGAGTTACAACTTTTATCAGGCATCAACTAATTGAATTACTAGAACCGATGCACGCACGCTAACAGCGTACAATCAACACCATTTGCCAATCAAAAGCAAACAGGTAACCCGGCTCTTGATCTTCAGTCTATCAGCTATATGCATATTGGCGGTAAGTACATCATTGATATATTGGATTAGATTAACAATGCAATGGGTTATGCTTTTAAGATAATTGACTTAACATATTCTGCATAAATAATTAGTATGATATACGAAAACTACAGTAAAGAATTGTTTGGCATGGTTAAAGCTTATAGTCCAATGGTATATATAGAATAGTTTTTACCTTAATACTTGTAGTTGTTTTCGTATAAAAAATAGAAAACTGAAATTCAGAAATTTCTTTTTATACTAATATTCCTTTTTTAAATTCTAATATTTCATCGATCCATAGATTAAGCTCCATCGACATTTTGTTGTCAAATTTGTCAAAAAAATTTCAAACTTACCCACTTCTGAAAATTATATAAAATTTACAGCGATTTGTTCGTCTAATATTGTGTTAGAATATATTTTTTAAAATAAATTGTTTTTTAAATGTTTACCGGGGAAAAAAATCATAGCGTGGGACACAACACGACATCTGGTATTGTAAATTAATATTAATTTAGAATTAATAAAATAATCATCTTACAAATATGATCAATCATTAACGATTAAAGGCATGTAATTATAATGATAAATCTCTCGTAATTAAATGAAAGGGTCTAGCAAGAAGGAAAAGAATAAATATTTCATCTAAAATATTGATACATTGAATTTTATGCCCCTCAACAAGGCTTGTTATAATAGTTTATTTTCTCGATATCTATTTAAGATTTCTTTATAAAATTTAAAGTCACGTTTGCTACGCATACACTGACTATAATATATTTTTTTCACATTTTTTGCAATATTACAAATGATGAAAAACGAAAAGGTAATGTTTCGAGGGTGATTGACCTCTCGAAAAATAATACTATATTCATTCCTTAGTTAACTATTATATGTAAAAGTTACAAAGAAAATGATTTAGGAACCCAGTTTACGCAGAAAAAATAAAAACCAAGTAGATATATATTCAATAAGGTTTTTCATATTTTTATTAATCATTGAGGCTATTGTGGCGCACTGGGACAGCGTCTGTCTATAAACACGATTGGTTGTGGGTTCGATTACGACTTGGAGAGATGATAGTATTAATTATAAAATTTATTTTCTATTCTCTTTCCTGATAAGAAAAAGCGCGGTGTTAAGTCCGCCGCTCAACTCGTAATGTCTCGATTTCGGGCCGATCATGATCAACGGAGTGTCTGATACTCGGTTGTCTCTGACTACCCTACTATGCAGGATAAACCGTGGAGTTAATTAGTCTCTCACTATCCTGATATGCGGGGTAAAGCGTACCCCGCATCTACTCTTAGATTTATCAGTATTTTATAACTTATATAGAACTAATTATAATTAACAATTTCAGTTAATATAATATTTTGACAATCAATAATATGGATTTCATTAGATGACATTAGGCCGTACAAAATTCAAATTAGTTTGAAATAGTTTGTGTACCATGTACCAGTAATTGTTTTGTTTAACTTATTTAATTGTTGGACATTTTCATATTACATTACATTATCATTTTATAATATAAAATGAAGTTGCGTCCGTTGTCGGTGCGCTTAGATTTTTCAAACTACACATTTAAACATACTAGATTTAAACACTCTTTGTGTGACATTTTGATATAGAAGAGTAAAATTAATTTTAAAATATTGTGATCTAAGGGAGAACGAGTGACGTGAGATAACAGGCAGGTGCAAAAACAAAAAAGATATAACCATATAGTACAGGGCTTTGTGATTAAAGTTAGAGTGTCATGAAACTCGCAACCAATCGCAGTCCGGCGCTCTGTACTCAGTTCCACTGCACCACAATGAAGTGTTTTTCCTAACCTACTACATATGCTGTTGAGCCTGTTGGTCTTTAGAGTGACACCGGGAGAGGGTACATGCCGTGTGGGAGATGAACTTATATGTGGCCTCTTGAAATCGCATATGAACACATGAAGTCACAGGTGGACTATTATGTCATATGTGCATTGGTTAATTCACATGTGGACCATGTTGCCACATGTGAATTAGAAAAATCACATGCGCTTAATAATGTCCATATGTGGATGAGTAAAATCATATGTGGACCATTATGATATATGTGGATAAGTCCAATCCACATGTGGGCCATGGTGGCATGTGTGGATGCGTGAAATTACAGGTGAACCATGATATCGTATGTGGATGAGTAAAATCACATATAGAATGTTGGCATGTGTGGATGGGTGAAATCATGTGTGGACCATGTTGACATATGTAGATAAGTCAAACCACATGTGGACTATGGTGGCATGTATAGAAAGGTAAAATTACATGTGGACCAGGACGACATGTGTGTATGAGTTTAATCACACGTGGCTCATGATATCATGTGTGGATAAGTGAATCAGATGTGGACAAAGATGTCATCTGTGGATGGATAAAATTAATTTGGACCTTAGTATAATATGGGGATGAATGAAATCACATGTGGACCATGATGTCATGTGAGAATGGGTCAAATCACATCTGTATCATGGTGGCGTATATGGACGTATATATTCACATGTGAGCCATGATATCATATCTGGATGAGGTTACATAACCATGATGTCATATGTGTATAAGTAAACCACACAGTATGTATGTATGTGAATAAGTAAATAGGTCATGTCCCCAGTGGATAAGTAAAATCACATGTGGACCATGGTAGCATATGTGGGTGGGTGAAGTTACATATGGACCATGATATCCTGTGTGGACAACGAAAATCATTTGTGGACCATGGTGTCATATGTGTATTAGCGAACCCACACGTGGACCACGGTGCCATATATGGATGGGTGAAATCATATGTGGACCATGATCCATACAAACTATCAAAGATGACATAAAATTTGGAGATAGAAGATGTTCATTAAAAACGACTTTTACAACAGGGTAAGCTTATAACGGCTTAAGGACTTACGTAAGTTTATATGAAGTGTTATAAATATTGTTTATATAAAATATTACAAATAAGAGCAGTATGTAATTTAAGCAAGAACGCGGACAGGTAAAAGAAAGTAATAGCTATAGTATAATAAGCCGCCTGTCTGTTTGATCAGTATCATCTCTAAACTGGTGAACCGATTTTGACGGGAGCTTCACTGGAAGATAGTCGATATATTAAGGAGACACTTAGTCTACTTTGAGTTTTGAATTATAAATATTCAGAGATGTAAAATTCCATGCAGACAAAGTCACGGGTAGAGCTGGTAGTAAACTAAAGGTGATACAGTGGTCCAGGTATGATATATCTCTATTGTTTATCAAGTCATTGGCAGGGGATACCTCATTTGTAATACTGGAACACCATATGGAGTAAACAATGCAGCGTGTTGTCGTCAAAAGCCGTTGTCAAGTGAATTGTTGTGCCAGTGACTCCTATTCGGATACCGGCAATAAATTGCCTAAAAACAATAGACCAACGCCGCCTAGCTCCAGCATTCGAATAAATCACTCTATAGCCATATTGTATGGACAACAAGTGAACATTCTTTAAACATGTCGAAGCATTTCGATTATGTTTCCCATATTATATGGATATTTAAATTGCACACTAAAATGCTACTAAAATCATATTTTATTATAATAATTGATTACTTTAAAGTAAATTTCATTCTAATTATGAAAAAAAAAACTATGTTTATATAAGCTTGGTTAGATATAAACATAATACACCTTGATTACATATAAATTATAACGGCGTAGCTCACATATCTGCAGGATGTAGTTCTTAAGAAAATATACAATATTAAAACTTACAAAAATAGAGAGAGGCTGACCATAGTACAATGGGACAGTCTCTGATTGTAAACCCGATTGGTTCTGGGTTCGATTCCTATTCGGGGAAGTATATATATATTTAAATTATTTTCATTTCCTCGATCTGGTAAGACAAAGCACGAGGTTGACTTCTACCACACAACACGCAAAGTCTCGAATTCGGTGTCTTGATATTAGGCAGCTATGCAGAATAAACGGCGTAAAGCTAAAAGAAAATCTATATTTTTATGCAGAAATGAAAAAGAGGACAGAAAGGAATTATAAATAAAATATTTATTGGCTTCTACAATGGTTTCCTCTGAAAATGTAGTGCCCCATTCACAAAAATGTAGGATGATGTAATATTTTTTGTGGTATATTACGACATCAGACTACGTTCTGATTCTTAATTATATTTTATTGTCTATCATTTATATTCGATGATATAATTCTATTATGTAGACTCCGTTTGGTCTCATATACTTAATTCTTCATGGCAATATGATTTAACTAATTTCAGGTGACAAAGTAAGAGGGTGAGATAACAAAGATGAACTAACGAAACAGCTGACACATGTAACCTTCTACTACGTATTTCTTTGATAGTAAAGCAATCATTGGATTATATTTTAAATCATTTATATGAATAAAAAAAATTAAATCTGGTTTATAATTTTGTGAATATTTCCATTGCTACGTGCATCTGATGAAATAAATTTATATGATCTATTTAATAGTAATCTGATTAGTGTTCACGACTTCTTAATAAGCGGATGAAACCGCCCATGGAAAACGCAAAAAACCTTGACTTAAAATGCAAGCAAGTTTATGTCATAAATTTTTGTTAATATCATATTTTTGACTCTTAGATTTTTATGCTGCTTTTAGGGTACAAGCAACAATTAGAAGACGTCAAATACAAAGAATTGAATTTTAATTATGCGTCCTATTTACGAATGATTATTAAAATGACTTTACTTTGTATTAAATTGGTATTCGCAAATGAGCGTTAATCAAAACCATATCAAAAATCTGGCATTCACGATAAGAATTGTTTGGTGAAATGTTTATAATTACCATTTGCTAACAATTGCGAGCAAATTGTGAGTAACTCAAAACAACTGTCGTCGCGTTTCACGATAATTCTCTTCGCCGAATCTGGATGGCGCCCTTCAATTATTAAAATATTCCTTTAATATAGCTCTTTTACACAAAGAAATTCTTGAGACGGTAATGTTTGTCCTTAATTAGAAAATCCGATTTACTAAATTAAGCCAACGGGTTTATTAAAACATGCTTGCTTACTAAGAAATTGCAATTAATTTACTATAATTTTACTGTTTAAGTTTGTTCCAGTTATTAATGTTTCTATTAAATTTTATGAAGAGGAATGTAAAAGGAAAGGGTAGATTTAAAAATGTTTTATTACTTTCTTGACTCTATAATGTTACAAAGAGATGGGTGAGAAATGTTAAATAACTGGATTTTTACCTATTATTGACAGTTTAATGTTAACTGACTTCTCTGAGTGACCTCGTGGAACACACATCAAGCGTAATAAACAATGTTTAGATAGTATAAAATGTAAAAATTAACCTTTACTGTCGAACATAACAAACATATAAGCGCTTGTAATTCAAAAGACGACTTCCGAATCGGGAATTGACATGATCATCTGAATATACAATGTTACAGTTTCCGATATACAGTAACAACATCCTGAACAAATATCAAATATATTTTATAAATTTCATTCCATATTTTACAATATACAATCTTATATAGCTTACAATTTCAGACTGGGGTAAGAAATGCGGGTTGCAAAACTCAAAATATCAACCTTTCCAACCTAATATTAATAATTTTTAAGTGTTGATGAATAATTAAAAATCAAACAAATTTAAAAAATTAAAAACCCGATTGCGGTTAAGAACCAAATTTTGAAATCTGCCATTATTTCAGTAATTTTATATACTCAATAACCACTCGCTTTTTAAATTGAATTTAACGACGTGTGTTTTGTCTAAATGGGTTCATGAGTTTAGCTATTACAAGGAAACAAAGAAACTGATATACATACATACCTGCTAAAAATATAATCCTCCTCTTAGCAGCCGAGTAAAAAGCTTCAATATGAGACGTTCCACAACCTCTGTGCATGTTCTTTCTGAATCAAGTACCTATATCGGCATGAAATGACAATGAGATATGTAAGTTTTATTTATTTTACTTTTTATTTAAGTATCTGTTGATTTTTTTAATAATTATAAAAAGACAAAAATATTTTTGTACGATTTTGATTTTATTCGTATTTGTGACCATATATGTAAAAAATCACACCACATGTAACTGAGAGGAAAAATATATAAAGCAAAACGAAAACAACGATTTTCTTTATTAATATGCAACAAAAAGCCCGTAAAATGTTATGGCGAAATATTTTACCATTCACATTCGCGTTTTATAGCGGCCGCCCATATCTTTGTGTTTCTTCAGCTTTATGTGACCTTTATGTTATTACGTCAAGGATCACTGACCCACCAACCCTTTGCCATATAATTCGATTTGTAAATTTTATTTTTGATAACCTTTATTCAATAAATGATTTTTCCGAAAAATAACCTTACTATGTTATTAAGACTTACATAATTAATTTGACAAATATTTTTATTTTACATTCATAAAAATATAAACAAATTAACAAAAAAAATGTCTTGAATCAAATGTTATTAAAGGTTAATAGAGAGACATTATGGGGGCAGTAGGACAAGTTCTGTGGATGTTCGGTCTCCATTCAGAAGAATGATTATATACAATTATTGTTCTTTTTACTATTTTTCGTACTGTAAGAAACAAAGCAATCAATTGTATAGGAACAAATACATTTTATTCTTTCCCAACACACATTTCAAATAATTAAAGCATGTGTTTTTTTGGGAAATATTATTTTCTATTGCAATATATTAAAAAATATATTTTCACACATGTTTTTCAGCAACATGTCGCATCTTTATGGGCAATGTCGTTGAAAGGCTAGGCTTGTATAAACGTTACGAACCTTTTGAAATAGCTATACAAAATATGAATATATATACACACTTATATATATACACACTCATATATACTATACAATATTTTACACAGGCGTGGTGGAAAATAAATAATAGAAAGCCGTACTAAGGGTTACTAATGGATCGAACGAAAAAAATTGTTAAAATATATCTTTTTGTAAATAGCACAAATCTATTACAATTATTATAATTCAATTTAAAAAAAACTTAAATTAAAATTAAATTTAAAATTAAAATTAAATTTAAATTTAAACTTGGCCGACACAACTTCGAGAAGGAAGCGGATAGGAGGATTCAGTTGGGTTGGGCGGCATTTGGCAAGCTCCGTCGAGTCCTTACGTCAACAATTCCGCAAAGCCTAAAGACGAAGGTTTTTGAGCAATGTGTCCTACCTGTAATGACATATGCTGCCGAGACGTGGACACTGACAGTAGGGCTGGTCCACAGATTTAAAGTCGCTCAACGAGCTATGGAGCGAGCTATGCTCGGGGTCTCTCTCAAGGATAAAATCAGGAATGAGGTTATCCGTGAGAGAACTAAAGTAACCGACGTAGCTCGCAAAATCAGTAAGCTGAAGTAGCAATGGGCCGGTCACGTCTGTCGCAGGACCGATGGCCGTTGGAGCAGACGAGTCCTGGAGTGGAGACCGCGTCTTGGCAAGTGTAGTGTAGGACGCCCTCTGGCCCGCTGGACTGACGACATACGCAAGGTTGCCGGAGCGGGCTGGATGAGGGTTGCGGAGGACCGGGATGTTTGGCGCAAACTTGGGGAGGCCTATGTCCAGCAGTGGACTGCAATTGGTTGACGATACGATACGATATATATAATTTAAAAAAAGTTGAAACGTGACGTAAAAAGATTTATTAAGTAAAAGGTGATCTTTTAAAACAAGGATAAGCGTATAATATTCAGAAAAATGAAAATAAAACTGGCTATGCCTTAGAAATCTTTCTAATAATACAGTAAAATAATAAAAATTGTTCTACAGCCAAATATTTTCTTTATACCACCGAAAATTGTCTCAGTAATACAGGTTGATAACGAGGATAAAAATAATACACACCTTTATATTTCCATAGTTTATTAACAATCAACAGACGCGTTACAGTGGCGTCAATACATGAACAATGTAGGTACATCTTTGGCAAGTCTATTTCAACTGCATACAAGCCTCTAACTGACCCCGTTACTACGATACAATCTTAAATAAATTTAAGTAGAATTTACTATAATTATTTCAGATTTTACATTATACAAGTATAAAATTTAAAAACTTTATTTTTATTTTTAACCGCCTTTAAAGAGTTTAAGCTCTTACATTTGTTTGATAATGTTGAAAAAAATAAAAAAGGAAAGTAAAAACTAAAAACGGTCAATAATACAGTTTCAAAATTCAAGAAAACATCCTGAGATCAGTTGCGAGAGCACAAATGGAGTTACCAAAATGCAACTAAGCAACGCCAAAAGCCGATATTATTTAAAAACATCGAGTGATTCATAATAATCCTTATTGATTTAAACTGACCAATTAATAATTGTATAAATTAACTACCTACTTATAATATGAAATTAAAAATAATTTTATTTACGAGACTACGATTATATGTATTATGAGCGTAGATTGGTACATTTTGGCATAAGCTCCATATATATATATATATATATGAAAATAGAAAAATATAAAAGTTAAGACCGTAGAAAAAATATACAAAGTATATGAAGTATAAATATAAATTCTAACAGAACGTCAGAGTGTAGGCATAGGATATATGAATCGATTTATAAATGAACAAAAAATTACAACAAAAATGTTATTGTGGCGAATGTATTTCGGTTACAATAGTCTACATTAACGAAGACATGTTCAAATATTAAATTGGTATGACATATTATATCTATTATTGCTTTTCATATTCAATAATCAAATGCAAGCAATCCGACGTCAGATCAAGTAAAATAAAATTTCAAACTATAAAACAAATACAACAGGCATGTATAATGTATATATAAATATCACCGGCAGTAGAGCCGCTTTGCTTGATATGTCTTATTGAGCTTCGAGCTACGGTAACAGATTCACAACGAAAACTTAAAATAGTTACGCTTACAAACTAAAAATTGCATTATTATGTACAAAGTCACGCAAACACGTGTCAGACTTGAAACTTTCAAAATATACATACAAATTTAAAATTATTATATGAATTGTTTTGTACATTTTTATTTACTTTTCCTCTCATTTTTGGCATTCAACATGGCTATAAAATTCAGTGGAATGGTCTTCTCAGCTTCAAAATTTTATTTGGACGTTCTTTGGCACAAAGTCTTAATTCTAATAGTCTTTTTGAACCAAAGACTTTTACGAAATCTTTTGACTATTCTATTGCCTGACTTTCCAACAGTTACGTATGTTAATCTTTTTAACATACCTAGTTTCCTGGCTTTCGATTTCATGGAAATTTCATAATAAGTAAAATTTAAGTTGATATTTCGTTCTACGTTTAATATATTTTTTATTTTGATATTTTAGGCTGTTCGTTCAAGTTTATGTATATAAATATTGACAGGATGTTTAGAGTACAAGATTATACAAAAACATAGTGGCATATTTTATCAATATTATTTTTACTTTATAATTTAATGTATACTCAGTTGAAATGTCATACTGTAAAAATAAACAGAATACATGTTTTACACATAACTTTACTTTTTTAAGCTAAATATTACGTATAAAGATCACACAAATTAATAAGTGATAAAAAATATTAAATAATTTTTATCGTAAAAGAAAAGATATTCCACTCAACAATTTCTATATAAGTAATTATAACTTTAAATTGAAATATAAAATTAATAGAAGAACGTTAAAACAAATCACAAGTTCAGGACAAATCCGACTACCATTAAATTGCACCATCCCTCTATGCATTACCCACGTACTACTACAACGCATGAACTGACTGTTTTGAATATTTGTTGTTTTATAGTCTTTGCAAATTTAAATTTCTATATACTTGAATTTCGCCTTGTTTTAGTAGATGATATAAGGTAACTAAACATAATCAAAATTATATTATTCAATAAACAGCAGCAGCGTTTTTAATTATAAAGGAACCGTACTAAAATGAATAAAGATCACACGTTATATGATCGCATACGATGAGCCATCCATTCCTAGGAACATCAACACCGGCCTCATACTCAATATCACAATATATGCATGTATGTAAGAGCACGTCACCTGTCATACAAAGTCGTTGATCTCATTCTGTAAGGGATTTTCTAATTTGTCTATACATTTTCGTATAGCATCAAGAACTATAACGACGCGACGATCGAGCGCGGCGAGGTGCGGCTCCCATAAAATTGGTGACACTGGGTCCACTTTCATTGACTCTCTTAGGACTTTTGATAGAGGGATGCCGTTGTGATGTCTAAAATAACAAAAACATAATATAAATAAATATCGTATATTATACTTATATAGTTTATTTATAATTAAATATAAATCTATAAAACATTTTTGAAAAAACGTATAAAAATTTGAACGCAGCGGGATTAAAACCCGCGCCTCTTGGAAACCGTCCATACGCTCTGACCACTAAGTTCTACTACCGGCTGCGTCGAAATTCTTATACGTTTGTGACAACTTATTTATGTTGTTAACATCTCTGTAGAGAGATTTTTACAAATTTCTGCTACTTAAAGACTATTAAGGAATAGTAGATTAACAAAAGAGATTGCTAGTTTGTTTTAATATTTTATTATTTTTAAAATATTATTCCACCCTTAGAATTAGAAAAAGAGGCGCTGGTTCAAATACCGCTCAAATTTTTATACGTTTTTCCAAAAATTTTTTCTATCCTAACTTTGGAATAACACTTGAAAAATAGAAAGATATTAAATATAAATTTATTTTAATAAAAGAAAAGAATATTTATAAAATACTTCTGAATGTTGTGAGTTAATGTTGGAACTTCCACACGAGTTTTTATTAAAGTATATGTATACAAACATATTATACACCCAGTTTTATTGAAATATAGCATTCTTGCGCATTTTATTTCAAATTTTATGAACTCTAAACGTGAAAGATTTAAATTTATGACTCAAATGTTCAGCTACATGTATATGGCAGGTATGAATACTAGATTTTGCTATCGACTTCGTTCCCCCTAAATTCAATTTGGGATGTAGTCTTTAATTGTTCAAAATGAAATAATAAATCAATATTTCTATATTAATATCTGCCTCCTATAGATATAGCTTAACTTAATGGAGTCTTCTGCCTCCATTAAGTTAAGCAATTATATTAATTAAATGAACGGCCATTGTTTGTTTAGACAGATGCGACATTAAATCCGCAACCGAGCACACTAAGTGTGAAGTTACGTGTTAATCATTGTTACGTATTAATCAGTTGTTTGCGTCGCTATTTTTTTATTTTACATGATACTTAACGTATGTACAAATATCTTACTTGAGCAAAGCAAGGAGCGTGGTGTGCCTCACGAGACAGCACTGCAGCAGAGGCGCGAGGATACTCAGCTCATCGTGAAATGCCTTTCCAAAGGCACGTCCCTGGTCCAGGTGCAGAGTAAATGTCTCGTTACCGAACATTCTAGAATTAATCCTCTTTCTTATCATCCATTCAATTCACAGTACGTTATAAAGATAAACATTTCACAAATTAATAGCAATTGCTCAGGCTCTTTATTTGTAATATTTGCATTTTGATTATTTTGAAGGTTTTATTTATATAGGCGCTTTAATTTGACCATACGCACTTTTAGAATTATTATATTATTTAATATTAATGTCAAAATTAAACATAGATTTAATTGACTAATTTAATATTTCTTTCATATAAACATATAAAAATGTGTACGATTTTATTACCACAACCGAGATTTGGCAACAAGGGGAAAGATGGATGATTAGTTTGAGAAAATAATATCGATTTTAATATGTTATAAATTTCGGTTGAAAAAACCTTAAAAAATTTGGTAATATTCGTATGTATATATTTTCCAAAAGCCTTCTCTGAAATTAAATATTGCAAATAATACAATTATGTCGTAACTCAAAATTCATCGAATTTGACATAATTCTATATTCAAATATTATGTTTGAATTTAGAAATATAAGAAATATATTTAAGTTACGACACTATTAGTGTAATATATTCTCACCAATTTAATATTTTTAAGTAATATCTTTTGTGAATGCGAAATATTTTTGGAAATTTCCGTAAATTTTCGTTGTAATTATAATAATAACGGCAATAAATATGGGCAGAATAAACACAATTAACATATTTTAAAGCAGTAAATTGTTACTGCATTGGCATTAGCTACAGTCTACCAAATGAGCTTATATTAATTATAATTATAGTATTGAATTTTACATTAACTATAATTATAAGACTATCTATATTATGAACAAATAAATACAAACTTGAATGTTTCGTAGTGGTGTCTATCCATGTTGCCTGTTAGGAAATCAAATATGGACATATCCATTAAATCCAGCAATCGCCGCCCTGAGTCGTACGGTGGAGTCGAGCGGACCTAATACAAAAATAAATAAATATGTCAACATATGCATATAAAAATCTTTTCTTTCGCTACTCAATGACTGACAGATAATTGATAATGACAGAGAGTGATTATATTTAAATTATCTTCACTTCCTCGCTCTGGTAATACAAAGTGCGGCGTTGAGTTCCACCACTTAAGACGCAATTCTGTGGAAAGCGAAGTACGGAGTGTCTTTACACTGGGTACTTTCTGTCCACCCTGCTTTGCGAGAAAAAGCGTGCAGTTTCTAGATTCAAAAAAATATTGTCATTATTTATGATTATATGTTTAATAAAATTATATTTAAGTTTTCTACCTAACGCTGTTAAGGGTTCACGATAAAATAGTCACATTGACTTTTTGCATTTGATCTATAGATCACGTAATTTGGTAGGTTGACGTATGATAATATGATTAAGGTATATTAATATTAATAAATTAACAATTTTATGATAGATTATATTAGATAATTATAAGTATCATTGGATTAACAATATTTTTTTTTTATTTTAAATTAAAGAGCTGAATGTATTACAATACAATAACTAAAAGCTACTACTACTACTTACCGTGTCACAATAATCGGATTGTAGTTCCCATTGTGCTTTTCTACGTTTGTGGTACGATCTTCTCCAAGGATGTCTCCATACCTAAGAAAATATTTATATTTATTTAAACGTAAACATTCTTTTTTTTACAAATAAATAGATATTCCTTTAATAATCTATTAATAAACCTGTGACAATGGAAAATTTAAGAAAAAATTTTACACAATCTATATATATTTAGTACGCGAGTCAAAATCTTTGTACCCCTTTTTACGAATATTACACAAAAACAGAGTATTAAACAGAGTATCAAATTCATTTCAGTTATAGTTTGCATACAGAAGGAGTGCAAAAAACGAATATTTTTTTATAAAAAAAATTAGACATAAAAATATATAAAATTGATAAAATAAATGTAGTACACACTATCATGCGTTTGACATAAACGTTCAACGTGTCAACCGAACATCAGTTGTATAGTATTGGTTGCGGATTCAATTCCCGCTCGGGAAATGATTATATTTAAAATTAATTCCAATTTATTCATTTAACCATTCTTCCGCTCTGGTAAGAACAACATCGGCGTTAGGAGTGGATGGCAACGGAGTCTTTTGACACTACGTTGTGTCTGTCAATCCCGCTGTAGGGTATAAAGCGTAAGGAAATGACGTTCACCTTAAATGTTGCAATAAAGAAACAAGAATCCTTATAAGTTGTAAACATCTGATGACTTAAATCATATTTATATATACCAGCATGAAGTAAATGTAGTCACCGCAAAATAAGTAATGGTTAAATAAGTAACTGTAAAATTAATTTACAGACCAAGAAATTGCTATAAATAGTTACAACATAGTTATCAAAGTGTGAAATATGTGATAATTAAATTAACGTACACTAGGTTCTATTGGTTCAAAAATCTAGTCTATTATTCGCATTCGAAAGTAATAGCAATTTTTAATAACTTACGTCCTTTCATTCTTAAGTTTATTTTACTATTTTCTGTAATTATTTGAACGCAAGGAGACGCTTAATTTTGTTGTCGTAGCAATGTATATTTTATTTTGTCCAACAAATGTTGTATAATATTTTATATATAAATACAAAGCAGTATGTGTTACAAACACAAAATTACTTGATTATAAAAATGTTGTATAATTACTGTTTCTTTGTTGTATTTTCACCTCTTCTTCTCCTTCTTTTTAATAAGAAAGTATGGAATACAATAAACATAATTTTCGTAAAATAGAGCCTCAACTGTTCTTTATTTCTTTAAATATTTAATATGAATAATAATAACATTTACAACATTGCTAATTCCTATAAAATGAGTTTCTATAGAATCAGTTTTAGTTAAAAACAGCAAACAAAAATAAATTTTAACTAGTTTCATAGTTAAATCTAAATATAAGTCTAATAAAACTCACCTTACGTTCGGCCAAATCTGCGGTCGGTAGGAAGGCGGCGAAACTGCCTTCCAACATGTCAGGGTTGCCGCAAATAGCATGTCCAGTGTCGCAATAATACGAACACTTCCCGTGAAAACAGAAGTTATTTGCAGGGGATACGAAGAATGTCTTTAGAATGTCACCTTCTGTGACATCATAGATTTCAGTAGTCATATTGAGCACTCGACCCACTACTGGCATCGCTCGACGGAAGCCAAGTATCCTGTTTGTGAAAATGCATTTATTGAATGTTATTTAATTATTTTTTATAGATTTTGAAAATTTTCAAACACACGTACTTTAGTACAAGATAATTTAATTTTTATTATCGTACTTTTATCTAATAGTCCAAAATAAATAAGTTGGTGTTGTAGTTATGATGTAATCAAAAAAACATCACAGACAAAGGGTTACTTCACAAATGGAACAAATGTGTCATAGTTTATTTGTATTTACAAAATTGTTGCGAGAACTCGTCCCACGACCAGCATGTCTTGACGGAAATGCTACATCCTGGATCAAAAGTTACTTGTAACAATTTTTACATCCGTATTGCCCAAGAACTTTGATTGTAGGGAATTAGATAGAACGCATTTAGCTATGAGTCACAATAATCCTTATTTGTTCATATGTGCCCACATATTCGTTGTGTAATTATTTACTTGTTAGATATATATCATTCAAACACATACATTGAGAAACATTGTAACATACGAAGATGTTCTTTAACCAATAAATTGCTTTTCTTTTACAAGTAAAAGCGGTTAACCATACGTACGCATAATTATCCCATGTGACAACCCTAATTAGTTTTACATGGTTTATAATTGCCTTTCCGTTTGCTAGTAGTGTGCTATTACATGTGGAATATTACCATATAATTAAATGTTAAGTATAATCTAGTATATAGTGTCATCTCCTGTTATTATCTAATTAATAATAATATTTACAAGTGAATAAAGATTATTTAAACATATTTTTAAAATTAAAATAAAATAACATATTTGATGTATTGAATTTAGCTTATATGAAACTTAAAATCTTGACTATTTTTTACATAAGTAAAAGTTTTGTTATAAATACTATGTATTGACAATAATTACGTAACAATTTATTGATAAAATTGTTAACAATATTCATATTAATACATTTAAGTTTAATTACTTAAAATATTAAGTTATACTAATCTCACCGGTCAAGATGAAAAGCTGCAATTTCAGCGTTGTGCCTCTCGTAGTCTGAGAAGTAGAAGTGGTTGGGCAATGTTTGGACATCCCGCGCGAATCTGTCGACAGGAAGTATTATGCTTACCGTTGTTTTCCTTTGCTCGTACAACATCTTCATAATATTACAAAATGCAAAGATATTTTTACAATATTAGTTTTGATTTTAAAAATATTAAGTTTCATCACGTAATGGTTTCAAACTATGAAATGATTAAAGTAGTAAAAGGTAGTATGTTTTACTGTCTTACGTTACATTTATCACTATTTGCTTCTCCAAAGAGAAGCAGACATTTTATTTAGAGGTCTTATAAAAAATGCGTATCTAAGCAAATTGTGATTGTTTGACATACACAAATATTGTTGGAATTGATTAATATTTGAATATGATGATCCATTTAGACTTCCAAGCAAATGCGCTCAATCTGGTAAGTGTATGTTAATATGTTTGTCCACGAAGTTCTTTAAAATAAGTCATATCCAGATGATTCTTTTTAATTTAAGTTAGATATTCTTTGATCTAACAAACAGTATAAATTTCATTAAAAATTTCATTAAAAAAATTAAATATTAATGTAACTTATGCGAAAGATTTAACTACTCATCTAATTAAGAAAAATTATTAAGTAAGTACTTTGGTTAATCTAAAATCTTCGCTTGGTCATTAAGGTTGGAGATAATTCAAGTTTTTTTTGTAGTGCAAGAAATGATAAAGCCGACAAGTGTTTGACATGAGATAAAGCACGTCTTCTCGTGTTGATTATTCGATTAAGTCATATCGACTTCGATTATCTAACAAAAGCACTTAACGATCTAATATCGATGGTTTTCAGTAGTATAAAACCTTCTGAGAAATCGTTATCATACCAATTTAATTATTATAGTAAATTTATGGCCTCGCACTAATCCGTAAGGAAGTTCTTAATTAGAAATATAATTATACAAATTATGAGTAATTGGTAATCGAATATGTATATAATTATTTTATTTAAATACTTTAATCTGATACTATTATTATAATACAATGTTAAAAATAATTGAAAATTAAATTGTTATTAGAAAGGTAATACAAGTGTTTTGTTAAGAAAAAATATATTTAAAGCCCAAGGTGAGGTTTTCATGAAGCTTTTTTATTTATTTTTATCATTCATCTTGACGTAGTATGATAGCGACATTCCTAAAAATTGTTTTTAATAAAATGGGTTTTGAGTTTTAAATAGGCAAAATGACATTATCTGTAAAAAAAATATTTACCGCTCCTATAACTACACGGCGTTGAGTTACAAATAAAAATATGTTAACAATATTGAGAATCACCTTGCCTGCCGTAGGCATAACAACTCAATTGACATGTGTTATGAATACAAATAAATAAAATGAAGTTTTTAATATTAAAATAACCCCTTATCATTAAATGTATATGAAATAACATTTTTACAAGTTATGTCTGTCTGTCTTTTTGTATTTTCTAAGGAATTTTGAATTGGAATGAATGGACCGATTTTGAGGGGATTTCCATTGGCAGATAGATGATAAAATAAGGAGTAACTTAAGTTACTTTTATTATAAATTATAAAAAATATCCAGAGATGTTAAATTCTACCCAGTCGAAGTCGCGCCACGACTTATAAAAGAAAACAACAAATGTAACTTTCGTAGTCCCTTATTAAATATAACGGCAACATAATCGTTCCGCATTAAACGGTGTGCTATATCAATATGTCGAAAGCAAAACGTTTTAAAAGGCGCTTAAATCGTTTAAATCGTGAAGCTGGTTAGATAGCAGCGATTCAGGTAATGTATAGCTCGGGATGTCATCCGATTTATTGCGCTCTACTGGATCAGATCGACGTAAAAGATCTATTATTCTACGTACATGCAATATTATTCATGTTTATGATACAAAGTTTATTGTTGTTATCGCATGTTATTTTACTTTTATATATTTTATTTATATTACTTGTATAACAGCTATTGTTTTGGTTGTATATTTACTATATTTGACAAATAAGGCAAGTATGTACTTATAAAACATATTTTTGAACTATATTTTTTTGGTTAACAGATTAATAGTGACTTAAAAGTAAAATATATATAGATACATATTTTACTTTTAAGTCACTATTACTAGATAGCGTACAGTTGTAACAGAATTTTTTATTTATATGAAAATAATATCATAAAGAAAGAAACATTTTCCCATAGCACCTACGTTGTTAGTATGTTGATTTAACTAAAGTGAAAAATAAGTCATTTTGAAAAAAAAATACCTTTCTCTTATCGTAGATGAAAAAGTCTTATAATAGTAAGTTACATTACTCCAAGTTAGCTGCAATAAAATAGGGTATGAGGGATTTGTTCACATGAAACATTGCTATCTAATCGAAGAGTTCATTTCCAATGACCTTCGCCTTACAAGTGCATCCAGATCACGGGTAATTCCTACTGCCGCGATATAGAAATATAACTATATTAGATTGAAATATAAACGTCAACAATGTTATTTGATACTACTTTAACCAACAAACAATTAAAATAAATAACTTTTGTAATATCCATACATTACATACAATAAATTTTTCTACTTGTAAACCTATCACGATAGGGTTACTATCGACTATCGCAATTTATCGTCCCTAAGCGAATAGCGGCTATCACCAGCCCCTTGATCTGTCACCGGGATAACCCCTTGAGTATATAATTTTTCTTATAAATCTCGCTGGTTCAATTTTATTACCTAGGTAAAGACTTAAAGTAAAAGGCAGCCATAGTTCTATTTTGTTTAAATTGTTTTCAGCAATTTCTTCTAATAATAGTTACAGTTGACGGTTATAAAATATTACTAATAACCTTTTGTACAAATCTATCAAACAAAATAATTAGAATAAATAATTCAAATTCATTTCGAAGTGTTAAAAGGCTTTGATATTTAATACGTGAGCCATTTGTAAAAGACGAGACGTCCCTTCAGGCTTTAGAGTAATGCCAACATCATTTTGTTATCACCGTTAATTGACAGTGAAATGTTTTATTTTAAAAAAATATCCGCGTTACTACTACTGTTAGCTAAGTGTTATTTTTAAAATATTATATAATTATATTATTTTATATATTAAAATATATTACAGATGTATGTCTATTTATAATTCTTAAGTGTAGTGTGAATAGAATTCAATAATATTTAGGTAACAACTACAGAAAAGCTGCAAAAGTTAGAAAACTACCCACTTACTACAATAACACTTGTAGTTCTGAACAGTGGGCAAGTCTCTAAGCCGATCATGTGAAAGAATGTTCTCGAACTTTTGTGAATGGAACCAACACGTAAGGTTCTCAACGAGGTGACAGAACTTCAAATCGTGCACTCGAAACTATTCTACTTATTCAAACTTATAGTACATTGTGGGCGACAAGAAGTAAGTGTTCTTAATCGACCATGACGTGAAACTATCACATTAGATGATACTACGTATTTTATGAAATTTATTTATTTTTTATTTTTACATTCACAGTTTTTTTTTTTCAATTATTTTTTCATTCTCAGCTCATTTTAGAGTGATTACATGTTAAGTTTTTAAACGCCTCTCAAGAGGAACTCAACGCCATGTTTATCTAGGTCTTGTTTTTAAGTATAATACACACTAAAATATCCACTTGAATTATGAAGTATTTAGTAACAGGACGTAATTAGGCAAAAAAAATTATGTTTTATAAATAAATATTATATCGATAACCATAATCTTTATTAAATATCAAGCATTGCATAATAACTAAAAGATATACTTTATATAGTTTTTGGGCGCGTGCTGCTTTACTCTATGTTTAAAGGAAAACCAATGCCTACTGTGAACTTCCGGAAACAATCACAGAAGCCTACACAAACGTTTGTTTATGAGAATTTAATCATCTAAATAGTAGACTAACTTACAAGTTTGAACGCAAATTAAACAGAAAAGTACTCTATTTAATTACAGTACAATGACGATCAAGTTACTACGATTTGGGAAATTTATATGTATTATACTTCGGTTATGAAATTAATTAAGAGGATCATTATATTCAAAAACGGTGTAGTTTTCTTAGTTGCATATAGCAAGATTATACATACGTTGCATTGATTGGCATTTGAGCACACATCGTGGGAATAAAGCAGAGTAATGGGCGTCGTTTAGATAATTGAAATAGCACGAAGTCATATTTATTTAAAATTACCAACAAAATGTGAATTTATTTCGTATTTAAAATATTTCTTTGAAACGCTAAGCCACATGCAAAATAAGAGCTTTATATAATGAACTTACCTCATTGGCTTAAATAATGCTTGTACGCCGTTAGGATAGTCGATAATTAGCTTAAGCTGCGTTCCACCCTCTTTTTGTTCTGTAGAAAATTAAAATACAGTTGTAAACTCTAGCTCACTAAAATGACTAAAAAAACAGCTCTACCTGCCCTCTCCCGTAGCAGGTTAGGAAAGGAGAGTCCAGTAACAATACAATGTTTTCTACTAGACTCTCGAATTCGAGGAATTATATGATATATAGCGAAACTCAACTCCACGCATTAACAGTGCTACCCAGGCAAGAAATAAAAAAATATTCTATAATTTAAAAAAAAAGAATTTTCTGTTAAATTTCGATATGTCCCAAAAACATTATATTAAGAAACTCGGTAACCTATTTGTATCATAAACACAATAAAAATATTACTCTGATATCTTATCAAGATATTTATCTGTACTTATCTGATATCAATCTGTTCTTCTATTACCACATAATACATTTAAAGATTTTTTGTAATATCGTATGAATCGAATTATTATTGTTGTGACCACTTGAATTAATTGAAATTGAAGTGCGACCTCACAACAAATGAGAATTTACAAGTAAGGCTATGCTTGAAAGTTGTCTATGAACCCAATCGATGGCAATGGAATTAAGTAATAATTACTATATAACTAAAAATAGATTTGAACTATAGAGGTTTTAACAATGAAATCCATTTAAGCGCTTTAAATATTAAAGTCCAATTGAAAGTAAAGGGCGAGATTGTTGGAACCATTGTCCGACCTAACCCTATACTGATTTTAGGCCCGACTTCATTTAATATACATACCTTATTGTACCTACTTGATGAAACTTACCAACTTTGTATTCAAGATGATTGTTGAAATTACTATCTAATATATAACGTTTCATATTTACTCGGTATTGTAACAATTCAAGGGCAGTCTTAGTGTAAATAAAGTTCAAGCAAATATAACCTTGGTTCACTACCCAATTTGTAATATTTGATTATTAAGTATTATAATTGAAAGAGTGGTTAATATTTACTTCATATTATTATAGATAAGTACATTGTGTATGACTCTAGCTAATTGATTATATAAAAATTATGTGAAAAATAGTTATCAGGAACACTGTTAAGGCTTAAACTTATTAACTTTGACTATTTCTGTGGGTTTGGTATTCAGAACAAGTGCATTAGTATAGAATTTATAGTGTAGTTCTAACTTGTTTCACTTGTTTGGTCGCGATTGTTAAATATTGCAACTCAGAAAATATATTCAAATGAGAGGTCTAGTTATACTTGAAAATTACCAATGTTGCACAACTCTATGGTTCGTTGATTTATTGCTATTAAGTAATTTTTAAATAAAACACGCATGATTACAAATTATTATATGTATGAATTTAATTTAAAATACTATACGAATATAATACACACTAGTCTACGCTTATATTAAAATTATATTTTTCATTCAATTATATTTATTTAATAATAATTAATAATTGGTGTGTGTATTTTTTATTTATCATAGTTACACAGTATGGTTTCATCTGTCAACGATCAATGGAGTCAGAGCCATCTGAACAGACTAATATACAAATTTTCAGATTACTACATAATAATATAAGTGATTTAGTACAATACATAGAGAAAACAATTAAATATTAATACCTTCAAAGTAATAAATACTAATAAATTTACATACCGACATGAAGTATAGGCGCCGTAGACATGTCCTGGAGTACAGCCCCCACTAAAGTTTCTCCGTCTTCATATAATTCATGTTGTGCTATTTTTAATTGGAATTTTTCTAAATTCGATGCATTTACACTGCAATAAAGAACAAAAAGTTTAAACGATTGAATTATAAAGGCTAAGTATTTTTGCCTTTTTGCCTGGCTAAGTATTTTGAATAGTTTTTTTAAACAACTTTGTGGCAATATAATTGAGCGAGAGAGAGTATACAGATGTGCATACATACCATAAGTTATATGTTTATGTTTGAGTAATGTTTATCTTTATTATACGACTAACCTTATACCATTTTGTATATATAATGTTAATTATTGGTGAGTGTCAGATGTAAAAAATGTTTTAAAGAAATTTTCGTACAAGCTGGCTACAAAGGGACAATGGAATATCAATAGAGTTACTTTAAATTTGCAGCACACATTCTTTAACCTGCTCGTTAATGTCGAGATTTACATGGAAGATTTTCCGGCGGCGTGTTGGTTTTGGCTGCGTGGAACACATAAGTGGACGTGAGGTGGTTGCTAGAAGAGCCGAGACTCCAGGCGACACAACGCAGGACGGAACTGAATACTAAGGAGCCTACGTGTAACGTTCTCGATTTGTGGTATGCCCTGATAACCTGCATTTAGAAATCAAGCCGTCTGCTATAAAATTTATTGACTCTCTTTCGGTGTGAATTGTGCTCGTGTCAAATGGGAATTCAAAACGCTCGATTCGATTTAGTACAAATGGACGTTTAGAATTCTGAATGGCTAACTTGATATATTGCCCTGGCAACTTTTACTCTGCAGGTAATAGTTTTCATTTTTTATGGGATACACAGTGATATATGTGTTTTGACAAAATATATATCACTTTAGCATTTATTATAACGCACCGATGTGTGTTAATCATAGAGAATTACAACACGTACAGCTATAGAAGTATACTTTTTATTTCATTCGATGTGTATCCACCTGTACTCCCAAGCTTTTTCAACGTCAACAAACAAGCCACTTTAATTTGCAGTAAAAAAAATACCTTAAAGAATATACGTTCTTTATTACATATTCTCCTAGATGAGCTAAGAATATGGCAAAAATTATTCATATATCAAAGCAACCCTTTTTTGTGATACATGAATTTAGCTATAAGGTCTCGTCATATCTTGAGCGGCGTTTGAGGAAGCCCTCATGCATTCATTCCATTTAGTTTTATTGTCAAAGACCCGCGCCTATCTCCGTAACTGGATTTTAAATAAGATTCCTGGCAAAGCTGGTAAAATTCGCTTTACAAGATAAAAAAGGTCACCCTGTCTGCTACATTATAGAATCAGTCTCTCCTACAAGTATGATATTATGACCCTTTTTTATATTACTATCGAAAACCTTTACAACCAAGAAAAATAAAGAGTTAAAATAAAGAGCAAACGAGTATGTGATATTTTTCATTTCATTCGTCGTGTTCCTATGAGATTTGGTCTAATATTTACTTTGGTGAAATTACGTCAACCATTGGGCGACCTGTTTAGTTTTGATGCATACTTCAGAGCTCAGCTCGGGTTATTCGTTGGAGATGAAAAGCGACGGCTTTTAGGATGTAGGAACAGTATTCTATTATTATTATGATGAATACCGTATATTTTAAGTGTAACTTTAAATTTCATAGGTCCTATAGAATTAATTTTAAATGAAGTAGAAATTGAAGAACTTATTAAGTTTTTATAACAAATTAATATGAGCAAAATCTTATGTCTAATAAGATCTTTATTAGACACAATTCTAAAAGACAGCCACTTACAAAGTTTTCAAGCTTCATGATATGAAACAGAATGGTTCAATGTTTAACTGCAATATACGTTTTATCAAAGTTTAATTGCAGCAATAACGGAGTAACTAACAATTTAATTCGGCGACTTTCAGCGCTCCATAAATTGTACTTGTGGATGTCAGCTGTCGACAACTTTCCGAAATTTTCCTTGTAATGTCCTTTTGGAGTCGTTTTTCGCGGAACAATTTTAATTAATATTTCTTAGTTAGGTTCTTATGTTAATCTGTGTTTCCTTGGATACTTAAAGTACTATTTAAACATATAAATAATTACGATATTATTAAGCTACTTAACTTCGTAAATAGAACATAGTAAATTAAATGTATGAAGTTTATCGTTTTTTATAAATGTTATTATTTTATGAATAACTAAAACTAAACATCGTAAAAAAATATATAGATTTTTAAATGTAAACAAGCTAAGAGTGACAGAAACATTACATTTAATTAGTTATTTAACTACGTAGATATGTGTAAATTGTGATAAAAAATGTTCTTACCTAGGTTCTAAATCCTCCATTTCCCCAATAGTAGGGTTTTCTGGCCTCAACACGTTTAAGTCCCGATGAGGCGGTACAACAACGGGGTTGTCATCAGCCTTGCCTTGTAATTGTAGTACTAATATTCTTTGCAAATCCTCGAAGCGAACTGCAGGCGTAGATGGAGTTCGTGGCTCCACATCGCCTCCACTTGTCTCACTAGGGGCGGACTGTTCATATTCCTTTGAACTATTGTTGCCATTGCTGCAGATGGAAGCGGCTACATTAATTACTATGAAAATAATTTCTAAATTCAAGAGGTTGATACAAATTTATGTATATTTATAAATTTGTGTACTGAAAGGAAAGCACACGAAAATTTATATAATATACTATACAATAATAGTTTTAGTAACATATGTGAACTTATGGAAAATTAAAGCTTTAAAAAATATATTTTGATTCTATTATACTTTAATACACAATAATACTTCACTTATATTATTAAAGGTATTGTTTAATACTGATTATAAGGTATCGAAAATTCTTCTATAAATAATTATTAGATATTCTAAGAACTCTTTAAAGACTTAAGGAAGACTTGAATGGATTTAAGCCAATTAGTTTTACAAAATATTCCATTTAGAAATAAACGCCTAAACCATTTCAACTCAATTCTTTTGTTCATTTAAATTTGATTTTAATATCATATTATATTTATGCTTTTGGTATTGTTTTAAATAAGCATATTCAAAATAATATTAACATGTCTTTAAATGGCCTTAGATGGTAAATATAACCATTTTAATTAAAAAGAAAAGTTTATATTCATATATAATTAAAAATGACTATAGTGAACACGTGTTAAAAGTTCCGGCGTTCACAAAGCTGTAATGTCTTAATAAGTTCCGCTTACAGCGAAAATGCAAATTCTACATATTTTCATATACAGAATGTTATCTAATGTATAAAACATTACTTTATTTAATTAGGTAAGGTATGCGAGTGGAATCATTTTATTAAATAAACAAAGCATACATTTTGAAAATTAGAACTTAACGATATTTTTGTTATATTTTCATTATATTGGCTAAATAAAATGTTTTAAATATTTATCTCCGATTAATTTTTTACCTCCGTGTGGGATTCCAATCTATTGGTAGAGTATTAAATTAATGTAATGACGTGAAATGGGGTGAATATAAATCGCGGGGGCAATAGAAAAAAAACCGTTGTTTAATTTCAAATTGTGCATATGGCAAGGTGGGTGATCTTTTTTCCAATCCCGCTTTATTACTAAATTGCAAAAATATTTTAATACAAAAATTCAACATTAATATAAAACTTCAAATTACATCATAGTTGTCAACAGAAAGAGCAGTTAAAGTGCAGGAATTTTGAGCTTGTCATCGCAAAATTAAGCCATTAAATAAAAAAGAAAGGTGAATGTATTTTCGAATACCAAAATATACGCGTTTAATCTGTTTAAAGTAGTTTCATTTAAAATGTGTAAGAATCGCGAAAATCTGTTTTGTATAGGCATAACAGACAAAATATGAAAAGCCAAGGTGGACAAAATGCATTAGAGTACAAAACATTGTGGAATATTTAAATATATGCAGTTACCCACTAGACACATATGACTTAAGAATTATGGTGAAATCATATTTAGATAATACAGGTGTTACATACCGATGTTTTGAAAGTAATATGCTTGGACCAGACTATGTCACTAGATTCTTGAAAAGACATAAGGATATAATTTCATGCGTGACAGATTTTTTTTCCTAATATTTAACATATGTATAAAGTGCTTTTATTAACATGTTTTTTTTTAATTATAATAAAAAAATTAACATGAATTACCATTCGTGTTTATTTTTCTTACTATTATTTTTATAATAACAGTATAAAAATAGCTATATAAAATAAATAAATTTAATAAGTATAATATTAGTGGACCAACCCTACACTATTTTTCTATTCATCCCTCAGGCGTGATGGCAGAAATCCATCGGATATTATTGATTTTATTAAACCTTTTTCATTATAACTAAATAGAAATTGATGTATTTCAGTATTATCTAAGATTCAAAAACGCCCTAAATCAGTGCAATATAGATTATCTAACATAGCGAAAATCATAAGAGAATTTCGAAAAATGTATTTAATCACCCCTTTTTACAGCATACTTGTGAATTGTATTTGTTAAATTTGTAGCGTTCGGTCTGGAGCCCTCATCGTAAATTCAAAATCCAAGAATCTCTTCTGTAAACGTACATAGTTAACTTTGAAAATATATATTTTTTAAATATTCACAGCAAAACATTTATAAATTCATGTACAAAGCTTCTAGAATTTCATTAATGCAAACAATAAAGCCAGCCTTGGTGTAAGCATTAATTCTTAAGATTTTGTTTGCTGGCCTATTGTAAAGATATGACGTTTCGATTGTACACAACCATTGTTCTATCGCATAAAAGCATTGAGTGGCAAACTCATATTTCGTTTACTTTACATATTTGCTCAGCCGAGGTGACAAATTAATTAATATATTGTTCTTCAACAAAAGCTGTCTAAACTCTAAATTTCTTTAATACGAATAAAGCTGTGAGCAAACTTTTACTTACGCACTAATCGAAGATATGGGATGCGTCAAATGAAATATTTACATTTAAATATCTAAAAACGTTTATGGTTAAACGTGGGCGAAGAGTATAGCTAAAGTAAGCTATGAGACGCATGCGAGCGAGCGATTACTCATAATATAGTGATTTTATAATAAGATCATAAGAAAGCTAGTGTCTCAAAACCAAATCAAAAAATATCTTAAAATCAATAACTTTATTTAATTAAGTTTAAATATAATTAAGTAACAAAACTAATGAGCACTATTATATACTCATATTTTAAAAGTTTTAGATAACGGAAGTATAAATGATCACATCATTTTAGATATATAATTATAAGGATGTAAATAACTTTTATTATAATTTTAGTTAAAATTAAGGTAAAAATATTCTTTTATATAACAGAGAAATTTAAAAAATGTAATATTGCCTATGACTACTAACCCATTTGTTATACGTCATATGTCATCTGGACACAGGCATGATAGATAAGCAACCAAAACGTTAATTCATACAGTACTGACGCTGATAAGGAAAGAAAATGGTAGGTGCTTTTGATTATACATACTTATAATATAAAATTATTTGAATATTTTGACAAAACATTTTTAAGACAAACTTTTATGAATAAATGAACTTTTATGAAACGTACTTAATTAATAAATGATTTTTGGTCACACTATAAATATGTGTCAACAAACGAATATGTCACTCGTTACGTATGAGAATGTTTTTGGGTATTTTTTGAATTTTTGTTATTGACTTCTGTGACGATAAGAAGTTTACCAGGTCAACTCTATTTTTTATAATAAAAATAACATAATATATCAAAATACATAAAAATGATATATCTTTATAATAAATTAAAATATACATGTTATAGAAGAGTAAATGGCAGACAAAACAATGCCCAAAATATCTTATAATTATACAATTTTTAATATTTTGTTCCAATCCAAACTGTACTTATTGCTTAATAATTAATTTCTAAGAACACCCTCTTTGACAAGTTGTACGTAGCTGCAAATTTGTATGGGAAAATAAAATTGTTATTTTTGCTATTTTCTTTACAACTTCTTTATAGATTATTATCATAATAAAAAGTAGACGTATAACAAATGGGTTAGCGTTTTCAAGTTTTAGCGAGACTAACAAACTTAATATTTTTATATATCTCAGACAAAAAGCAAATATTTATCAATAATAATATTTTTTTTATCAATATTGTATATTACTTTTTAAATATGATTAAAGCAATTCATTAAAAACTCAGATTAAAAACTCAGGTTATTATTATATTACCATGACATAAACTTATGCCACGAGTACTTAGGTATTTACAATATATTTTGATAAAAGTATCTGTGTGTGATAATTTTTGATAAATAGGTGAATTGTGATAAGCGTCCAAACAACTCGAAAGGGCCGAAATTTCTTTATTCTTGTTGAATGTATGATTTTTTATTATTCTCATTTTTACAAATACAATTTTTTACAAGTTTTGTATGCCATAACATTTATTGCGGATTGCATATTTTATAGCCCTATAGTTTAATCGAATCGATCGTTCGGTATTGATGGTCTAGAACACAACGCGTTTTTATTAAATACAAAAATTATATTTTCATCTTTGAAAAAAATAGAGAATTATTTGCAACTTTATGATCATCTTATTTAAAAAGAAAAGATACATCAAATCTATCTTAGAATTCCCGTAAGCTCGACCTAGAACTTTGATGCAAAATTTCATTTTGGAACTAATTTTGTCACTCTGGAGTTCTTATAAATCGTCTTAATACGAAATGTTGCCTGCAACATCACCCCTTAAATCTCGATATTTCCCATTGCTGTGAGAATTTACAGAAATCACCACATAATACTCCCCTATGTTCTCCAAGAAATCCCTAATTCGAAATCTTCAGCCAAATTCTAGCTCTCTAAGTTAGCTGTCATTGAGTCAGTCAGTGACGCAATACGTGTATATATATATGGACCGTCTTTATGATCATTGTCGGATGTGAAAATCCGCAACTTTACAGGAGAGCCCGACTAAGTTCAAATTTTCAATATTTTAATGTCAGTATACGGCTAGCAAAAATCATAAGACCTTTGGCATTTGTTTATAGGTTTACGAACTTATTAAATTTTTGTTATGAGAATAATGGAATAAAAATAATAGAATAAAAATGTACATACATGTAGATATTGAGACAGCTAAATTATTAGATATAAATATCGCAATTCAAAGATTAAAACTATTTTAAAATTTATCGCTTAATCTTTGTTCAGTGGCTATTTAGGTTGCTCTGATAACAATTAACAGTTGTATGGCGTTATAATTATACGTAAAAAAGACCCACAGTACTAAGTTTTCCCCGGAAATTTAAACACAGAATGAACATTGATTTTTAAATATAATTAATATCATTGTCAATAATAATTCATGACAGAAATAGATAAAACAATTCAATAATATATACATATATTTCTATGGTCATAGGTGATGAACTCAATATTTTATGAACATGTAATTTTATATTTATAGTAAATATTATTTATATTCTTTATAAGAAAAAAAATATAACTCACAATTTCTCTTCTCGTCATACACCTAGTAATATTCGATGTTATGCTATGAATTATGCAGAATGTGGTGTTGACAACGTTAGCTTTTTTAAATGTACAAACAAAATTTTACTTTATAATTTCATTTGTTATTAACATTAGGTGATGCTTTAAATTACAATCATACTTATACTATTCTAAAAGTTGCTATTCTACTGATTTATAATAAGTATATATAAAATAATAAAAAATTAAGATGCTACTGTTAACAAAATTATTTTTCAGAATACAATTAATATTTTTTTCATTTCTTTGCACTAATAAAAATGAGTCATTTTAGATTAATTTTATAATAGAGTTCATAGAAAGTTACGATAAGTGGAGAAGTAATCGAGCCGTGGCTAAATAGTGAAAAATTTGGAAGCTTCAAATTTATAATCGCGAGAAACGCAATGAGGTTTACGACAATATGTCACTGTAACGAATGCAATGATATTTGTAATTTTAAATTACAATTATATTACGGTATTTTTGTACTACAGATAATTGAATTCCTAATAAAACTTTTAGCATAAATTTTCTAATATTCGATTTATTATTATAATACATTATATAAATATTTTATCTTCAAATCAATAATTAGCATCTATATTTGCATATATTAACATTTAAAGTCATAAGAGTTCATAAGGATGTTTTGTTTACCTAACGAGAATACATATTTTCTTATCACACAAGACGCTGTCAAACTATTCAACATGTGATAACACTGTGATACGGGCTCACTAATAAACAGAAGTAATGAAATTTTATTATTATAATTTCATGTTTAATATTATTTGGCCTAAATTTGTATGAGAGAAACTATTATTATTATTATTTTTAGTTTTCAGTCGCTATATATTAGAGAAGTATCTATTACATACCTCAAACTTCAGTAAATATCAAAACACTAACAAAACACATCACTCTCACCTTTTTTGTAGGAAACGTTTTCGAAATTCTATATAGGCTGATCGTCCTTTATCAGCATCGTCGCCTATTTTGACTCTTCCGTGTAGTGGTATTCTATGGCCGGATATGCCATAGTCCATCTGCAGGTCGACGATCAGCATGAGCATGAAGAATACTAGGAAGGCGCTAAGGGCAAGCGCTAGGCGCTCCTTGAGCTTCATGTTGAGCATGGTGCGCGCGGTCGGGCGGCGCGGCGCGGTCGCACTGCCAGTGCCCGGCCCCGGCGCATGGTCCGGCGTCGGCGAGCGCTTACCGTCGCGCGCGCGCCGCCACCGCCACCGCCGACACCGTGCCCGCGCCCACCCGCTGACGCTGCAACAAAGTCGCCTTATGTTTACACGTGTATACTGCTTGGCTTACCACCGCCATGTCGCCTAGTTATGATTAGCATAATATATAAGCTAATTTTAATATACCATTTTAAAAATATAACTGAGATCAAGCTTTATTGCCTCAAATAAAAAAACAACCAGGCATTTTTTTAAAAAAAATATTAACGCTTCTAAAATTTTCGCACCAAAAGCTACTTTATTTTAAACATTAAAAATACAAGCCAACGTGGAATAATTCATCAGCATATGTTTACAATTTTAGTTTGCAAAACATCAATGTAGGAACCTACTTATATTAGAGATCTGTAATACAATTTTTCATTGTTTTATTTTTTAAATTCGTTTTTTATTGTTTAAGTTATTAAAGTATATAAATTTTAGTTTATATTATATGCACCGTACTTTTTTTATGAAAAAATTGATTCAGGTACTATCTACTTAATCTAAAACATCTGCCTCAAAATTATATATCATGTAACCTTGATATCTAATTTTTAGGCAGATTATTTTACAGCCAGATTTATCTTTATTTACATATTTGTAAACATCTATTTTTATCAGTATTATTGAAACGCTACTTTTTCTAGCAATTAATTATTATAAATATAGTAATCCACACCGCAATACAAAAGTTAAATACTATATAAAAAAATATCAGAACAGTCTAATACTACTCGTGAAATAATTCATTCAATTAAATGCCAAAAACGTGACATTTTGTATGAAACCAGTTCATATAGTGCTTAAATAGCAAGGAAACGACTAATGTCACTGTAACTACGTACTATTACCGAGTTCACAAGCGTTTACTCACGACCGTGGGGTTAACCGATTACGCAAGGAGAAGTAACCACTACGTCCGTATTGAACGGACTAATAAAATATGTGAAAGATTTTGGTAACAATCTTAACGCATTCCCTAAATTCATTATTTATAATCATCATGGACCGATAGAATTATTGAGTCGCTTAATAGTAAATGATTGCAGGCGCCTTAATACAATATACATAGTTGCAGACAAGCCCGAAAATAAGTCTATTAAATATGAACATTTTTTAGAAAATCAAATGAATCTTCAAATATCGCATGATTAACTATATGTGTCGTGGGTAGAGCTCTATGGTACACAAATAAAATTTCTATATAAAAATATTTCTTCTCTATTTGGTTTAATCTTTTATTATGCGTAGCAGGATATACAAAAAGTACCTATTGTCAAAACACACCGTACTTCGCATTCCACCAAATAAGAAACTTATTAGGAAAAAAGAAAGCATATTAGTGGCGGAACTCAACGCCGCGCGTTTAATTATAATGTATAAGCAATATTTTAAATATAGTCATTCCCCCGGGTGGGAATCGAACCTACAACACGATCACGTTTACAGTCACACTCCATTGCGACCCGAATATCTCTATTATATTATTGCATCATATAATAAAGGCAAGTCTATAATTCTATTGCGTATCAAATATTAAATATCATTGAATCTGCATCATCAAATCTAAATCATAACATCGATATCGCAGAAATTGACACGCGTAGTTGAACTTGTGCATTCGTAAACTTAGACATAAGTGTGTTAGAAAATAGAAGAAATAAATTTAATGTTAATACTAGCCAATGTCGATTTTATAGCATGTGTGGACTCGGAAAAACAGTAGAGATTAGCTTTACGCGATGGTGGTTTTGATTTTTCGCGATGGTGGATTGTGGTTTCTTATTCATGTGTTTGTAATTAATTTTTAAAAAAATCATTTCCGGTATCTAGGTACAGCACAAAACAAATAATTTAGCTATATACTACTAGTTTTAAATTGATTTTAAACGAATTAATCGCGGATATTTTGGTAGACTATTTTAAAAAGTTTAATCGCTTATGTTTTGGTGGTTTAGAAAGGTAGACCTTAACTTATGACGGTCTACCTGTAAACGTCGGGATTTCAAAAATATATTATTAAATACAAACATTCATCACTAGGATACTTATGTTATTTTTGTCACCCTACCTATTTCGCTAAAATAACCTTTGCTTCACATTGACAAAAACAACAGCATAACAGAATAGAAACAATGAGACGTATCACATAATATGTCTTATTGCTTATCGCTTTTTCTCAAATAGCAGAATAGGCAGGATATATCGCTGATGTGGTCTGAATTTAGACACTGCGTGTTGAGTGGCGGATCACAGTTGCGTTAAATTATTTTAACATGATTATTTCAACTATCGCGTTTATAATCAGATATTGTCTCATCTTTATCTATTTAGAACAAATAAACTTTGTTTATAAAATTAGCACAGTATATATTATTCTTCATTCTTAAGTAAAGGGCCATATTCAAAATATTCTTGAAATGCAAATATTTTTTTACTTCGATAACAACCAATTAAAAAAATAAGAAATATAAAAAAAGATTCCTACTGGGAACCTATTAACTAATTAGTAATTATATAAATGAGTTATATTGTTTTCAAAAAAAATAATTATGAAATTATTTCAATTTCATAATTATTTTTTTAAAATAACTTAATCATAAATTAAATATGACTGCTAATTATAGGATAGCTTTACACGATTAACTACAATATATAAAGTTATTTTAAGCATTAGTCATAATAGCGATCACATAATGATATTAAAATAATAAAATTTATTTAAATAAAGGTTTATTACATGAATCCATGTTATTGGCTACCAATAAATGGTCTAAAATAAAAGCGCCCTAGTCTCTACGTTAACTTCTCTTTTAAACATAATTTCACGGGAGAGTGTTCAAAGGATTTACTCAATTAATTTACTATATTTGTTAGTCTTAGGTACAATTTAATTTACAATCAATGCCATCTTAATGTATTTTAGGATTCTCTAGCACATGCCAATAGGCGCCAAGACCTCTTATGGTAAAGTACAAACTGTTTATATTGTAAAAACTAGTTATGGTTAAACATATTATGGGTAATCTTTATGACATACGAGTATTTATCAGATAGCAGAATCGATTCTCAACATTGTTTTCAATAAGCCGATTATAAAAACCAGTTAAAAAAGTTGTTCCTTTATATAGTTAATTATTTCTAAATAAAATTTTAAAATCTTATAGATTCTCTTAAATAAAAATTGTACAGTTTCTTTATTTTTTCTTAAAAAATGTATAATTACATACACAATTAACGAAGTAATTTAAAAATTATAATTTTCTTATCAAGATAAGGCCGAGAAATTGTAGCAATTTATAAGAATAAGTTAAGCTCGACTAATAAAAATAATATCTAGCGGCGCAGGATAACGCCTCCACTGATATAAGGGTCTAATACTTTTAATAATTTAATCTTGTTTTTCTTTTCTTTTTTCCTAGAATCTCCTTATCTACTTATATTCATCGAATCTAGATCAACTGCATCGAGTTATTTCGCTCAAGAAATTTTCTTACCTTACCATATAATGTTGAGGAAAATGTGAATTAAAATATATGTATAACATAACATCCAAAAACTATTATCGACGTAGTCTTTCATTTCTTAAAAAAATAATACACGAATAACAAATATATCTAATGCCATAACTATAGGACAACATTTTTTATTTCTTCAATAAAGGTTCTGTGAAAAATTACCCCAGCGGTAGATAACTGTTTTTATTCTAGTAGCTTAAGTGGTGAGCTGAAAAACATGACTAAAGAAAAAGGAACGAAGAAAGTTTCATAAACATATTTTCACCGCCTTAAATGTGAGGAAAATCAATGTACATAAAAGAAATTCAATTTTCTAATTGAAAAATCGCAAAAGATGTCATAAAAAAGATAGCAATATATTGTAATACGAACATACATATGTGCATGATAATTTTAAACATTAAAAATAGTTGTTGTAATTTATAACCATAAGTAATTAATTTAATAGAAAACTTGTATCAAGTACCCTATTATATTGAATGAAACACTAAAATAAAAAAAAGCCTACGAAACCATGTCAGAAAAATATAAATACGTTGCTTTATTTCAAATAAAATAATTATTTTAGTTCGTTTCTATAAAAGCGTAAGCAAATATGAAAAACATGAATTTTGTTCAAATTTTGAAACAATATTCAAGTACCAACTACGGTATTTTAAGTTTACATTTAATTATTTTGAAACTATACTACTACCGGTTCATGACTTATTTTTTAATCTTTTATGGTTCAACGACTTAAATTTAAATATTTTAAGATCTATATATTAATAAGTGAAGAAAAAAATTTTATCTGTTTTTACAATGTATCTCACATTTTAAAAATAATGTTGTATAAATACATACTCAGTTTAATAATTTATTTACTTTACATATAATACTTTAAAATTAATTTGTGAAATAAATATAATATACACCATGCATTTGACCAACATAGATGCTAGTGAGATAACTCGAGGCAGCCTCACATTGAATACCAATGTATCCAATTTGGTGGAAATATGAGTACAGAGTGTCTTTACACTAGGTTATCCCTGTCTACCGTGCCAAACAAAATCCGCGAGGTATAGCGTGCTGAGTAGCGAACCCAATGCGCTTTGTCTTATCAGAGCGGAAGAGTGAGAATGAAAATACAGACAGGAGCTGTTCCACTGCGCCACGATAGCCCCTACAAAGCATGAAGTTTTTATTTAAGCTGTAAAATAAAATAAAACTGCTTGTAATCGCATGTTCAAATTCATACAACATATGCGGTACTCTTCAGACCTTTTATCGTACTCATACGAGTATCATAGCACCAAACAAAAAGACTTCAATTATCCAATTTGCAGCACGCTACGCAACCCTCGTTAATTTATATAAGTTCGCAACTTGAGCCAACTTAATTAATGCTATTGACACAAAATTGGAAATCCTCTGACAATGTATAATAGAAGAATAAAAATAGGCCTTGCTCGACTTTATATGTATTTTAATTGTAAGTTATAAAAACGAGAGCTGCAATTCAAATAATCTTATTTCAAACGTTTCATAAATTATAACTTAAAATACTTATTTGATAAACCTGTGATATTAGCCACACTATATGAAAATTAGACTCTATAAAATTTTTCCGTACAATGCAAAATGAATTAAGGTTTAAATTGCGATTTTTTTAAGAGCGTTTTAAAATATATAGTTTTAATAGTGATAATAGTTTTAATATTAATAATAGTTTTAATATCAATTTAGAACAAACGGAAACATTAACATAATCTAATTGTGTACACATATCGGTAATGGAAGAAATTGAACCTCCTGTAGTTTTCATACACGGTTCATTAAGAATATTCTTCTGGTCCTAGTATAAAATCCTCAGCGATTTATTGGGATAACACACACAGCATCCCGCCTTTCTTTCATCATTCACACGAGAAAATCTTAAGAAAATGGTTGGAAAAATCACTTTACTTGCAATCTTGGCTATCGTTGTAGTTATGTTCTGCATTCAAGATGCAAGTGCCAATCCAGCTATTGCAGTTGGCTATAACCCTATGGAAATTTGCTTCGAAAATTGTGCCCAATGCAAGAAGATGCTGGGCGCTTGGTTTGAAGGGCCCCTTTGTGCTGAATCCTGCATTAAATTCAAGGGCAAATTGATTCCTGAATGTGAAAACTTCGCTTCCATAGCTCCATTTCTCAATAAGCTTTAAGAAATAACACAAACTTAAGCCTGTTATTATTGAATTATAAAATGTCATGTTTATAATATTCATAAGCAAAATATATCTTTGTATTATTTTGTAAGTAGTTTTTATTCTTAAATAATATTTGTATATGTAGATAATTTATTGCGCTTGATATTATTTAATGATTATAAATAAAACTTCACTTGCAAATAATCAACAAGTTTTTAAATTCGATACAATTACATTAACTTTTTACACTGAAAATGATTGATGAAAACGAGAAACAAAACTGTTAATTATCATCGAACTATTCATCAAATGTTGTATGTGAAATTACATAGAACGATACGTAACGTATAATATGCATCCACGCAACCATTTCATTGTAATGGCAGTTTGCACATAGAGTGCGAATAAAATAAAGTTAAGTACAATAATTTATATTATTATCAGAGTTGCCATTTAAAAACCTTAAGTATAGATTATATTTAAATATATAAATATATGTGTATTTACTTTCAATGCCATACTATATTGATAGTACATTACGGTCGTGGTGTGTCAGCGTCTGACTGTAAACACGTTCAGATCAGACTGTGAGTTTCACACTCGGAAGAATGATTACATCTAAATTATTTTTCATTTTCTCGCCCTAGTAAGACAAAGCTCAGCCTTGAATTCTGCCACTCAACACGCAATTACCCGAATTTCAAGGAAAGCGGAACAGGGAGTGTCTCGACACTAGGTACTTCCTCTCGACTCTGCTATGCGGAAAAAATATAAAGCTAAAAAATAAAGTTTACGTAATTCTAACGGTATACGTACTAATAATTTTAGGTGAGCTATAAATTATGATATATATGCCATGATACGTTATAAAAGAAATTAATAATAAAAAGATGCATAACTAGCAAAGATCGTTTTGAGTAAACGTAAGCACTGGAAGCACGCAATGATCGCTTTAGTCATTGAATGAGATAAACAATGGTATAATAGCTACTCTGCAGATAACATCTTGATCACAGTCGCCATTAGCCAAATGTAGGTAGGTACTTTCTGTAATAAACGTGTACCTGGCATATGTATGTATACAACAGTTACCGTATACAACTAACCGGGAAATTATTAATATATAATTAATTTGTTTATTCCTATTTTTTTTAATACAAAATTAAATGTGAAATATTTAAAAGTCAAAAATTGGAGTTCAAAAGTGTATTATATTAATAATTTACTATTCTACCCTTGAAAAATATAAAATCAGTAGTATAATTTATATTAAATATTTTTTACTTTTGAATTGCAAGTAAAAGGTTTATTTTGAAAACAACAACATGAAGTTATATAAGTATATCTTAGCTTTTGGAAATTTCCTATAACTGCCGAACCTACGTTTTAATTTAAAAGTCTATTGGCACAGCCGTTTTAAATAAAAAACAAATATTAGTTCAAGGCAATATTCCAACTTTATAAACATAACATTAAATTACTTATAGCTCTTAACTACTGTACTGCATGTCATCGTCATCATCATTATGTTAGTATGCAATCAATTTGAATAACATCGCTTTACTTACTATGATTGGTTGAATATCTACTTAGACCACAGATTCTATATTTGTACAAAAACAATATCTTCATTCAGTTTCGCATTAAGTAGGTAGGAAAGTTCAGTAACTCTGTTTTACGCTTTCTGTAACTTATATGTATAAATAGTTAAATTATTTTATAATTAAATCCTTTTTGAATTTTTTGCTAGCTTTCATCGTCTGTAAGTTGGCATGTCATTAATAAATCATACTATCACTATAACGAAAAAAAAGCAGCTTCACACTTCACATAGCACTTCCCATAGCAGGATAGTCAAAGACAACCTAGTGTCATGACACTTCGTTGACAGCTAAAAGTTTTGACTGCGGAAAGTAGTCAATTAAAACTAAATGATATTATATATTTAACTTTATAATATTATATATTACTGAAACTATTAACTCTGCATATTCCCTTATGTTATCACAATATTTTTCTTTAATTTGAAATATACTTATAAATATACTACATCCTAGATAGTTAATAAAAGAAACCATTTTACCTTTTGAAATAGAGTAAGTATAGATACAAAAACAAGTTAACTACAAAAGCGCTAGTTGCAATCTCCACTTCCAATGCAGTGAAGAATGTGATATGATCAAATAAAATTATCATTCTTGTATATAAAATTTTCGCCATTTTTTCTTTTACCAAATTCTGTATCTGTAGGCCGGATATAGCGCAGTGTGACAGCATCTGACTGTAAACGCGACCGGTTGTGAATTCGATCCCCACTCGGAAGTGTGATTATATTTAAAATTATTTTCACTTCCTGGCTCTGGTACAACAAAGTGCGGCGTTGTGTCAACTCAACACGCTATGCCTCGAATTTCGTGGTAAGCGAAGTACAGTGTCTTGACACTAGGTACTTCCTGTCACCCTGCTATAAGGGATAAAAAGCGTGAAGCTAAAAAAAAGAAAAAATGTCTGTATCTTGTTTGCTTAAAAAAGTAGAAGAGTTTCCTAGGTATTGTAACCTTGACGACTCGTGTGGATTTTAAGGCCAATTACTTTAATCTCGTCTGACACTGGTAGTTACCATGAAATTGTAATATGCGTTGTTAAAAGTATAATTACAGAATTATATTTTCATGCACTGCTAATTATTATAAAGCAGCATTATGTACGCACACAAAAATATTAACTTTCGACTTTAAAAAATATGAAACGTTATTAGGGTATGCATAAAAAGTGATTTGTTTGAAATTTAAAAAACAATTATTGTTATCTTTTATAGTAGTCTCATAACGAGTTTTAATTTTATATGAAGTAAAACATATGTTATATTAATAACTTTAGGGCTTTTAAATATTATCAAAAAATCACTAACATTAATTTCAACCAAAATATTAAACATATTTTTTTATGTTTCATAAAAACATATGATATAATTTAATAATTAAATGTATAAAACGTCCACAATAGATTACTCCAAATTTAAAAACTCATAAATCATCTGAGAAGTATGTTTAGTAGATATGGAAGATTAGAAATGGGCGTGGAAAGATGTATTGCTGCCGGTAACAGAAACAGCAATGCTTTGGCTGCAATTAATGAGACGGCAAAACGTCAGCATAGCTGCGCGTATTGACGTTCATAATGCAATACTGATATTGAGGTTGTTATACGAAACGTGCGCGTGTCAAAAGAAGAGTGAAAGAAAGATGAATTCTGTAGAGATCTCTGCGCCCGATATTCGGCATCAGTTTAGCTGCTCGTACATGCAGCGAAGAGAATCGCAGAATAGGAGGCGAAAGCGAGAATTTAATAGTGAGTATGAAGAACGTGCTCAGGTGGTTTGGGCAGGTTACGTAAAAAACATGAGGATTCCCTGAAGGGCATATATGAAGAGACTAATGACTGTGGACGAGCCGAAAGAAGAATGCATTGATTAATTTGTGTTCATAACACATGTATGTAAGAGACAACAACACGTATGTAAAAACCTACAACCTACAATCAACCACATATAAAGAAGTATTTTCCCACACACTACAACTTCAGCAAAATAGTACTTACAAATTTATTACTAGTATATACAAGCAGTATAGTTGTTTTCGTTTACTATTGTTTTATTCTAATCTGCACATCCTTAATGAGAATTTATTTACTCCCATTTCTTGATACAAAAACAAAAATCATGATTCGTCGAACTTTAGGATATAATTATTAAAATACTTGATACTAAATATGGTTAACTAAATTTCTTTGTATTTCTCATGCATTTAATTATTACAGAATAGAAAGGAAATATTATGTTACATATAAGTTGCCTTGTCTTCTATTTTTTTTCTTCTCCTTTTCAAGTTGGGTTTTATATTTTTGTCCAATAAGATCAACTTAAATAAATTATTAGAAAAATATATCAGTTTTTTATCTATAATATATATTTACTAAAAAGTAAGATGTGGATGCTTTTTGTAATATTAAAATAACCGCTTTTACTTACAAATGTATACATACGCGGCACATACACCAAAATTTTGTTTGTTAGTATTATTGTTTATATGTTTCTTCCGGCTAATTCCTGAAACGGCTTTACCAATTTTGACGGGACTTTCACTGGCAGATAACTGATGTAATAAGGTGTTATTTAGGCTTAGATTTTTATTTTAGAATTATGAGATCAAAATACAGAAATGCTGAAATTATGAGATGAAAATACAGAAACACGCGGCCGTAGCATAGCCAGTAACATATTTGTAAATAACGTTAGGTTGGCACAGCATTGTCACAATGAACCTATCGATATAATAAAAATTATAACAAACATCTTAAAAAATCCAATTACACATAGTTTCTCTTATGTACTAGAGTACTAGAGTACATATGGGTTAGGGTTATGGGTTACACACTATTATAAAAGAAATAAAAAATCAAGTATAAAAGAATTGCACTAGGTTCAAATTCTGCAAAACTCGATTTTTTAACGCAATTTCAACAAACGAGTTCAATTATAAGAGTATATGATATATAAAACGGTAGTTTACATAATAATATATATTTCTCATTTGTACCATATAAATTATTGTAATAAGTAAGTAAGTAATATTTTCATAAACGAGAGCAAGGTTAGATTATAAATATTAATAAATTGTTCGAATTAATCATTCGCCTATTCGCCTATTAATTATATAATATGCTCGTACTTACTTATATATTTGAATTGCAAATTAAAGTGCCAAGATTAACTTCATAGGCCATGTAAAATTATTTTGTGTGACATTAATATTTTATTGCAATTAAAGTACGAAAATAAGTCACCGATTATAGCACAATTTTAAGTCAATTTTAAGATTCTACAACTTTGTTTTATAACACTAACACAAACCTGTCGTGGATACTACTTTTTTAGCTTTTATCTCGCAGTAAGTTAGACAGAAAGCACCTAGTGTTAAAATACTCCGACTCCACTTTTCGCCAAGTTCGAGGTATTACGTGTTGCGAGACGGAAATGGCGCGCTTTGTCTTGCCAGAGCGAGGACTTGGAAATAATTTTTTAAATATAGTCATTCCCCGAGTGGGAATCGAACGCACAACCGATCACGTTTACAGTCCGACGCTGTCACACTGCGCCACGCCCATGGACACTATATAATGTATGGAAATGTGTACTATAACTAGAAAATATAATTTCTTATTTATATTTAAAAAAATAAATAGCTTGACAATAATCCATTTATTTATGAACGAAAAGAAATAAAAATACTAAGTAAAGACATATATTTCAATTTACATAATATAATTGAAATTTCAATTAATACAATTATGATTGCTAAATTAACAACCAAATCATTTTACAAGCGACGTAGCTAGAATTGTCGGCTTACAAAACGAACTTAGGCAATAGTGGTGTCTTTGACAAGGCTATTTTATAAAATAATTTAATTAATAACATGCCATTTTGACCATCGACGTATAAGTAATTAACAGTATAATAAACTGTAATGACGAAAATTGTTTTTTAGACATTTTTAACTGTAGCGGAAGTGCGTCAGTAAGGCTTACATACTTTTATAGTAATAAACGATAATTAAAAGTGAACAAGTTTTAAATTTGTAGTTTAAAATAACCTGTTGCTTTATAACGTGGAGTGAATGTGACTATGAAATTATTTTAATAAACTACAATCTAGAAATACATATATTCATAGGAATTAAATTATAATTGTATAATAACAACGTTTATCAAGCGGAAGGACAGAAATTACCTGCCCACATGATATCTTTATAGTTAAATTGCTGTCCTTAATCAGTAACGATTGGGACTATATTCCTTCATATATTTATAAGTATAAGATTGGGGCTATATTACGTATAAAAGCTACTATTAATAAACTGAAAAAAATATACAGACAGTTGATATATTTATAGCACCAATAGATTTGATGAGGGTATTTCATTTTTATTAAATTCAAAGATGGACACAGGTAAGAGTTACTTTTTAATGAAACTATTTCGATTTAAAACTAGACCAGCATAAAAGTAAAAAGTACAAATTAGAATTGAATGATCTTTAAATAGTAAAACTAAAATAGTATCCTTTGTCTTATTTTATAAAAAGAACATTTACGAAAAGATTTTATCAGAGATGTCCTTTTACGGTTAAAAGCGTTTCTACGTCTTTCACGTGAGGAGCCAATGTGAGAAATTAAACCACTCTCGCTCTTAAACACTTAAAAGAAATTCAAATGAAATGTATTGAATAAACGGCGGAAATGAGATTCTTTCAGCTTAGCTTATTCCACTCTTGAGTCTTGACTAACTGATTAAGTCACTTGCAAATGTTTCATATTAAAAGTTGAAAACTAGATTACTTATTTCTCAAATGTTTACTGCACTTGACTTGTAAATTAATTATTTTAATGAGAATTATAGATCTAAGTTATTTTATATTTTTTTAAAAAAATAAATAGATTAAATTCAAAAGTGCGTAGCAATAAGACTGTTTGTATTTTACTATTTTATCCTAAAGTGTTATTCCATATTTAGATTAGAAAACATTTTTGGAAAAACGTTTTGGAAAAACATTTGAACGCATTCGAACCCGCGTCTCTTGGAAACCGTCCGACCTATACTAAGTTATATGTTCTCTATACAGACGCTAAAACATAAAGAAGTTGGTACAAATGTATAAAAATTTCGAAAAAATGTATAAAAATTTAATTTTGGTACAAATGTATAAACAGTCAGAGCATTTGGCCGATTTCAAAGAGGTGAGGGTTAGAATTCTGCTGCGTTCAAATTTTTATAACCTATAAAAATTTGAACGCAGCAGAATTCTAACCCTTATTTATTTTTTAAAAAATAGTTTATTTTATACACATTTTTAAAAAATGTATAAAATGCTATTATTACAATATAAAACAAATAATTTTATGATATAATGTTTAAAAATAAATTAATTATTTTACGTAACATTTACATGTTGTACTTCTTACCTAGACTTATTAATTAAATTGCATACCAGGAAACCTAAATAACAAAAAAAATTACGCTCAATTTTTAAATATTTATTTTGAAATAACCATTGTGTTTAATGTAACGCCGTAAAATTTTATTACCACGTTTAAAAATATTTATAAATTTAGTATAGAAATATTAATATAATTTTTTTGCTTCACGCTTTATCCCTGGCGGGGTAGTCAGAGAGTACGGAGCGCTAAACGCTACGGTCCTCTTTTATTATTACTATATGTCAAGCTTAGTTCTATACTCTTTGGTTGTTATGGTTTGACACGTACATTTATCTATAATCAGGCAGACATAAAACAGTACATTTTTATTTCTCATAATATTATATAGGTATTAACGCCACAAAAAATAAATAAATTTATATTTTTCTTCATAAGTTAGTCATATATAATTTATTTTCTTATTATTTTTGAGATTGAAAACCGGCTGCCGTTTAATATAAAGGTTAAAAATGTCGACTTAACTGCAGTTCTGATATCATTAAGTGTATTTTAAACGGAGGAATAATCGTGTACCAATACTGTCGCAAAATATACCCAAAGAATTTATTCGTGATCATTTTAGTATCTATTATGGAACTCATTGTGCAAACACAATCGTGAAATTATAAAAAAGTCTCACCTCACTAATAGTTGACATTGACGTTACACAATAGATTACACGTATTCTGGTGACCTGTCGTCGAATCAAAGTCACATTTATTAACAAACTAAAACCTTTGTTTAGTGATACGTTAATTTAGTTATAGTATTCTTATTTGCAATTGCATGTTAGTATTACAGTTATACAATAATTTAACACCTCATATAAAACATACTTTTAATAAAGATAAAGTTTATATTATATTATAAGGATAGTTGCTTTAAATAATAGTAACAATGTTATACATGAGTCACTTTTGTACTAAATCGTGTGTGCTCGCAACGTGTGTCAAGCGTTTAATAAGACATGCAAGCACTGCATACAAACAATCACAGCTAGTTTCACGGATACAAGCTAAATAAAATAGTGATCTTTATCAATGTCACGCTAAGGGAATTTAGAGAAAACACCCGAAATGAGATCGTGCAATTTAAATTCATAGAATCATTTCGCTCTCACACGTCCTAGTGAAAAGCATAAAAAGTTACGTGGATGCGCCCACTATGTCAGTGTTGGCGTATGCAATTCGCGTTTGTTTACTTTGATATAGAATGAGTAGGAAAGTAATTTCGTTTTAGTCCGACTTAATTTTTTTGTGTTTAATAAGGAAACACATACAAACTATCTATTGCGCGTAAATTTATCTATTTTTTTACCAATACTTAATTATTTTTTAATTTCATACTTTTTTATTTACGGGGACTTGTATTATGGGATATTTGTTTTTGTTTGGTAGAGATTTTTTGTTTTTTTTTCTAATTATATACTTTATACGTTTACTAAATGTAAAATATTTCTGATTATATTTCAATTTATTGAGATTCAATTAATATAATTTTAAAACCTTTTTGTCGGTTTTCTTAGATTTTTTGTGCAAAAAAAACACTGTAGATTTAATTTTAATATTATACTAATAATACATAACAACCGTTGCTAAATTATATTCAAAACATGTTAGCTTAGTACCGTTATATTTATAAAATTCCGTTATTTAAATTTAATACGCAATATCCAGTTAGAAGATATTGTATTATCTAAGAATAAGAAATATTTTTTTTTGAGTTGAGTTCGCTACTCAACAGGTAAACTCTAGAATTCGGCGAAAAACAGAGTACGTAGTGTCTTGGCGTTAGGTACTTCCTGTCCACCCTGCTATGCAAGATAAAAAGCATGAAGCTAAAGAAACATTTTAAAGAAAATTTGTTGCTTATAAATTGCAATTAGGAGCGTAACTTATCACGATATTGCTTTTAGTGATGTAGGCCAAAGGAATCTATGTATATGTAATCTATATATTATATAAAATTCTTGCGTAACTGAGTAACTGACAGACATCGCACAGTCGAAACTATTGGATATAAGAAAGCTAAAATTTGGTATGTATAGTTCTTGGGTGTAGGTTAGCACTAAGAATTGGGAACGAGAAATTTCAGGACTTTAAAAGTTGCTATTTACATCATATAATGATGCGCGCTACAACCAGTATCTATGTAATAAGACATATGTATATAAGACGTGTCATTTAATGACTGGCGGGCATGGCTTAACTAAAATTGCTTGTTGAAGATCAAGTTGAAAGTGTCAACTACTCTAATAATATATTACATTTACTATATGCTCTTATTATGCTCTTTTTTGTGAAACATAACGTCACGCTTAGACAACCCTGACTATAAAAATTCTATATTTGAATAATATATTTTTTTAAAGCGAGGCTGATTTTACACCCATAACTATGGCATCACATGTTAATGTCACAAAATGTATATTTTTTATTGTTTGCCTACGTGACTATTCGTACATGCTACGCCTTAATAACTATTAAGCAAAATTTCTGTCTATTCAGACATCCATAAGCATCTGTACGTGTCCGTGACAAATGTCTGTCCGTTTATCTCGTTCTCGTGTATAATTCTGTCACTGCCTAATAAGCGTTAAATATGCACAATACATATTTCGACATTTTATTATGTGACAAATTGTAATTCAAAGGAACAAATAAAAATATACTTAAAGTTCTTTTGTAATGAAAGATACCATATGAAATTGATTTGTTTTATAAAATTAAATTTATTTATATCTTATGTTGTTATTGTATATTGTGATGATGATTTTGTTTAATTTGTAAGATAGAACTAAATAGTATAATAGGTGACGACAATCTATTCCCTAATTTCCGTAAGTAACAATTCAGTATTAGATGATTATTGTTAAACTACATTTCATTAAGAAAAAGGAAATGTATTATATAAAAACGTAAAAAAGTTAGAACGCTGCATAATTGGAACCCGCAACTGTGGGAAAGCGTCTTCATCAGTTAAGCTATTCGTTCTTATCGTGCTACGTCGAAATTACTATACGATTATAACTCATTTTGTTGTAAGCCTCTCTAGGAGAATGGTTTTGAAGAGGTGCGGTTCCTTCTTCGTTCAATTTTTTTTGAGTATGTGAATAAAATCTTAAATATAATAAAACACTAAAGTAGAAATACGTTTAAAATTATTTCCTTTGAATTTCAGTTCATGAATTATATTATTGGTATACCATTAATTACTAAAACACTTTTCATTAAGACTATCTAATCAACACACAAGAATGATATTTAATAGAATTTCATATTACTTCATAAACTCTAGGATACAACAGAAGACGTTATTTCGTCATAAATAACAAGTGGAAAATTTTCCTTGACGCTGTTATAAAAGAATTTAGGGTAATCTAACTGTTATGTTTAACCTATTCATACTACGATAATAACACTATAGTATAAAGTGTATTTTATGACGAACGTAGAACAAATAAATGACAGTGTTCATATTTTGATATTTACATTAATTATATAGAAACAATACATGAAAATTCCAAGAATTACTTGGTACAAAATTTCAAGGTGAAAAAGTAACTAATATAATATATTGATTATTAAAAAAAAATAATTGAAAATTATTTACGTCCCTTACATCATTTGTAATTTTCAGTTTTATTTTTTTTGTTAGGGTAGTAGTCGTTCAGAAATTTGTTTGCGTTGACATTTAATGTTTTCATGTTTATATTCCCTTGGTAATAGGAGAAACCTAGGAGAGGAGGATTTATAAAATCCTCCTCTCGGTTTCTCCTGTACTCCTCACAAAGATATATCTACGTCAATTGTCAGACACGTCTAGTAGTTTTAGTTACAGATATTGTCAGCCACTCAAATAATAACGGAAGGAATATATTGTAACATATTGTAATAATAATATACAACTTACTTTTGAAAAATATTATTTAATAGTTGAACGGAATTTATCTGTTCGAATTTCGTACGTCTCCGTGTTAAACCAATATTGGATTGCTGCTACAAGCATCCAGTACACAATAATAAATTTATTCCATTTTATATTAACGAAAATATTCTATATTGTTTATACTCTGCTACCAGTTAATAATTTTTAGTTTCACAGCCTTAGATCATATAATGTAAAAATATTTTGTTTTAGTTATTTGTAATAATTAAGTTTGGCAAACTAACAGTTAAAAATCCATACAGTCATATTCAAAGTGTCGTTCATACATATTACATAGTCAAATTATGAAATGGTCGCTCCACGTTGGTACCCAATATCCAATAGCTTTGTTGTATCGAGAATTAGTAGGTAATTGTTGGCAGTCGCAAAATAGCGTTTGCGACATTGGTTTTGAAACACACTATAAGCTTGAGTTAAAAATATATCTACACTATACCATAAATAATTACAATACTTGTTTAAATGATGAGATTGTCTGCATCTCTATATTTAAACGAGTAATTAAATATTAATAGGAAAATTAAACATATACAATACACAAATATGGACGGACGTATTTTTTTATTATTATTTCCCAGAGATTGCAGAACCAAGTGTTTAGAAACAATTTTCTTTACTCTCTGCTCAAAGTCAGGATGTTGAGTGACAGAGCTAAACATTTCATAGCGGAGAAATGAAAATATTTAAGTATAATCCAAATACCGTCTAGGATTCCCACAAAACATCTCAGGTATTTAAGGAATTTAAGATTACAAAATAATAACTTTTTTAATTGCAATGTGACTGATAAATTGAATGACATTTGACACAAACCTTTTTTTAAATTTTTAAATTTTTTAACCTTTTGTAACTAAAAAACCTGCCGTGTAGCTAAGTGTGGCAACGTTTACCGTGCTTAGTATATACATTTCGTTTTTAAATTAGGCAACATTATATTAATAGTCAATATTGAATATAGCTTCGCTTATTTAATCAAAATAGGGAACAAGTGAGCCAAACGTATCCCTTCCATCGCCAGGTTATTACACGCGACTATCATGTATCTGTTATAAATATCTATCAAATCTGGTTTCATTTGCGAGATATTTTAAACCTATATTGACAGATTTGCCTTCCTATTCCGCAAGCGTTTCACATTACATTTGTTATATCAGAATGTGACCGATATGTGTGATAAGCTATACAAATATTTTAAATGATGCTTAAGTTAAGTGGCAAAAGATATTTTTATATTTTCTTGTTAGGAAAGTGTACTGTAATGTATATATATGCTATAGCAAAATAAATATATTTAATTAAAATATATATATATATATAAATTTTACATTTTGGGCGCTTTTATTAAAACTAAACAATATAGTTGAATTTCTTAAATTATTTTGTTACGGTAAAAATATTTAACACATGCTAACAATAAGACGATAACAAATATATTCTGCTTGGCCTTTATCCAATGCATTCGGAGATGTTGACCTAGAGATACATTTATAAACTGAATAATTAGGAATTTATCGCTAAAATGATAACAAAATGTATCAATTATGATTTACTATTTTTAAAATGTTATGCCACACTTAGGATTAGAAAACATTTTTGAAAGAACGTATAAAAATATGAATGCAGCGGGATTCGAACCCGCGCCTCTTGGAAACCTTCCAAGTGCTCTGACCGCTAAGCCATGCATTTTATTACCGGCTGCGTCGTAATTCTTATACGTTTGTTACAACTTATTTATGTTGTTAGCACCTCTGAAGAGAGATTTTTACAAATTTCTGCTACTTAAAGACTATTAGGGAATAATGGATAATAAGAAAATGTGTCAAAATATGCATTTTGATTAATTGCGTTTTGGAGGCAATTTATAAAATTATATTTTTATATGGACGACTGCTTACAACGAAGTCTCTTAGACGCAGCGATGATAATCTGCACATGTATCCTATATAATTTGTATTAAATTTCTTACAACAAGGGGAGGAAATTTACCACTCGTATATGTTATTAAGGTTCTCGGTCCGTACGATTTGGGAAGTCCGCTAAGTCAAAAGAGCTTATAATAAAAGCTTTTGTTAATTAATAAGTCTTAAACAAAACGTAACGCAAAAAGTATAGTTCCATAAACTTAAGCATATATTTGCATTAACCATAATCGGTTAACCTGGAGACATCTTAACTCTCTCACACACGAAGATTTAATACGACTTCATTATGAATTCTATTTACTAGAAAATTAAAAAATTCCAAGCCTGCCTTCGTGTTGAATTTGTTAAGGTCAGAATAAGTGACCAGGTTTATGTTTTTTCATCGTTTTATTTCATTAAAATTGACTTGCCACTGTTTTTTAAATGATTCAAATATAGCTTTAAAATGCCGGCCAGTCTAAGCGTAGGCACTTTGTAGGTCTCCTTCTTGCAATTGTACCGATCAAGTTAAAACATTGGTCGTGGCGTAATATTTCCTTTTAATTTCAGTTGTAGTCAATACACACGTCGATTTCGGGTTGACAAGTATAAGAGAAAATGATATTCATTTTGGTAAAAATCGGCCTGCTGTATAAATACGCACTCACAAGAAAAAAAACGTCTTAAATACTTACCTATAAAAATATATTATTTATTTATTCTAAACACAAATAAAATTACCAACAAAATGAAATTGCACTATATTTTCTATATTAAAATATGTTTTTTAACTGTTAATTCTATTAAGCACACCAAGAATAGTGTATGGATTGTGTAGAATTGTGAATATATTTAATGTTGACTGATTAATCGAGACTCCAATGATAATCGGAACTAATTAATGTACTATTACGTGAAATATATCATATGACATTGGCACGCATGGCTACAGGTGTCGTCGCCCTGTCGGGACTATTCACGTGTCGTATTTTGACGATCGTAAACAAAGGTTAATAATTTTTGATACTGATATATATATATATATATATATATATATATATATATATATATATATATATATATATATATATATATATATATATATCAGTTGTTTTAATTTGAAATTTGGTGCATTCAAAAATAATTGTAATAACACAAGAGTAGATACTTACTACAAAATACTTTTCCCTTAATAAATATCAAGAAGCTAGAATAAACAAACGATAATACGGACACAACATATCACATAGCAAACGACTTATTTAAATAATGTTAGGTGACTGATGTAGTCACACCATAAGAATGACGTTAGGTCGTTAATATGAACAAAAGCTAACTCAAACGGTTTATTTGGTGGGTGGGTATTGGTGCCAGCGTTTATATTTGAATACGTGAAAGATAATATTTAATTAACTCATTTGAGACGTAAATGAAGCAACAGTTGTTGTATAAATTAATACAACAAGTATTACAATAAATATATGTTTCTCTAAAATTAATCGTTTTCATACGTAATTAAAAAATAGTATAGTAATCGAAAAATAAAATATCAGATTTCTGGTAATTTGTAATCAGTTCAAATTTCTATTGCGATAAACATTTTCTAACACTAATAATTACGATAATTAATTCTCTAGACTAATTCATTCTTCCTATGAAAATTTTGAAATTTCATAGAATTTTATGGATATACAAGTTAAACTAATCAGTTTATTTCACCCATTATAACATGAATTATTTCAGGATTCAGATTTTTTTAATATATATATTTCTGAATGTTCTTTAACACAATTTTGATCAATAAAAGTGAAGTTGAATAATCGGTTTTGGAAAAACAATGGGTGCCGTATGGTACCGCAAGGCCGTTACGTAGTCCTATTATTCTAGTTTTTGATGTACGTGAATTATGGTTAGCTAACCATTTTTATTAATTGCTAATAAAATAACTCGTATGTAGAGATGTAATATTAAAAGCGATATATTTCATCAATGGCAGGGATAGGGATATATTTTACCAATTTATTTAAAAGTAGAAAGTGCGACTTAAGTTATTTTTTATAAAAATTATAGATGCAATTCGTAGCTTTGTCATATTCTTAATAATAATGATAATACTTTCTTCTCTTCCCTCTTAGAGCACCACACTCCCCTTCTTATTAACATAATATGCGGCTCCCAAGCCAAATTTTCGTGAATCTACATCCATGACGCGTTCGGCTTGTTGGTCATTCCTCATCTTCGGAACTGTATGAATCACTTGATGACTCATCAAATTGGTCCGTTACAGATTTTCTTATACACCATATACATATCCAATATCGAATTCCTCTTCTGCTGCGTTAACAAGGGCACACAAACTTAGATATGATATACGCGAAAACCCAGCTCCAAATTACGCATCTACTGCTGATGGGGCGTGTATGATCACCATCAAGGAATAGATAACACCACTTTCAACATTGCGTTGCCGACACATGAGGTTTTTTATAAATATACTATCTTCGCCTACCAAATCTTTGTCACAACACAGTTGTAACTACACCTAACAACTCGTAACAATTAACAGCAACTACTTGTCCTTCAAAGTAAAGTAAATAATACCACACGTATAGATAAAAAAGAAAACAGAAAAAATAAATGAAGCTCTATATAATTTAAACGGGCTGCATGGCGGCTTAGATGTGCCTAGTGGCACCCGTAACTTTTAAGTATGATAAAAAAATTAGGAATAAATTCGATTAATATTGCAAAACAATATGTAATGTACAAAGATATTACTGCAAGATAAAAAGGATTTTATTAATAGATAATAATATATAAACTAAATTTGGCCTATTTACTCCACAGCAGTGTCCGTTTATCAAAAAAATATACAATACTGAATTGTTGGTATTAGTGCATGTCTTTGTGAGTACTTGTCAAAACAAAGTATTAGAACTTGAAGATACATTCATTCACCTAAGCGTTGACAACGAAATATAAGGTTATATTAAGTAACGTACGCATATGTCGCTCCTTTTGGTTAGGATGCCGTGAGGTTTTAGTGGGTATTTCGACAGCCTGGGCTGGTCCGGAGTCAGTCATAATCCGTCTTGAGTCCCCAATCAGGCGGGTATCCATAACAGTTTCCCTCTCGGAAAAAAATAGCGTGACGATTTACACAGCTACTTTATAATGGGTTAAAGCCTGTTAAGAAATACAATACAATAAAAATATACTGCACAGAATGGCATATTTACATAACCTACAATGCACAAATTTAATGATAAATTTATTCGTAAGTTGTGGCTAAATATAAACATGAGGAAAACCAAATACGCTTGCAGATCAATTGTAGGTATCTATTGGCTTGACACTTTGAAATCGCAATTTACCATACGGCATAAAAATAATACTTTGCTTAAATTTTATACAATCGATAAAAGCCATTTGTAAGAAGTCAATAACTGGCTGATTACATTTTTCTATAACCTAATTATGCTACAAATACTAAACATATTAGCTATTGAATCTGTTTTGCCAATTACGATAATATTTTTTAAAGTATATGAGAAATATGTTTTGTGTTTGACTTCTATATTTACATGGCAAATAAAATGGCTATGAGTAAAGAGGTATATTTGATTTTTTTTAAATTTAAATGCAGTATGTTTTATAACAATCTATATACATTTTATATTTTAGAAAATATTAAAATTTTATCTAATAGAAAATATTAAAATTTTATCTAATACCTGCCTAATATTAATGCCATCGTTAACTTCCACTTGTGATTTACTTCTAATAAATAGATGCTTAATACAAAACTCTTCCGTTACTGTTTTAGTGATTGAAAGCGAAAAAGGTCTATCAGGATGAACCCAGAAAAACTGCACTGGCGACTAATGAATTTATATTACCACATTTATTTTTACCTGTAGTATATAAACCTAACATATTATTTTATTAGGTGTCAATTTAGGATTTGATATCATATCATCTATCGTTAAGTAAATCAATCCGAACAAATCAACTTCCTTGTTTTACTTTTGACAATATTATTAGAAAAAAATCCCTAATAAATAAAAATATTCCTCCGTAAAATGATAAAACTTTTATAGTCATAAAAACATACTTGCAATCAATTAAATTCCTGCAATTCTCATTTGTACATCGTTAGTATATAGCGACCGCTTGTGAGTCGTTTAAACAAATGAAATAGGCCTAAATCCATTAACACACTTGTGTCAATAACAGTTAAGAGTTTTATATAGGTACTATCTCTTGGTTATTGAACATAGTACTAATGTATGTATTTGTTAACACTATCTTGAAAATTAGAGAAGGGTCGGAACAAAACATAATATCCAGTTAATTGTTTCTTACGTTATAAGATTTTATTTTTTTAAAGCAAAGTAATTATGACTGAAAGCTGTAAACAATAAGTGGTGTATAGGACAAATTAAGTTAAAATTATAATAAAACAAATGGGTTTATAAAAGTGCCGGTTGTTTTTAAAGCATAGGAAGCGGAATACATGCACTCACGCGATGTTACGCACTCAGCTGGCTTCTTCGTTACGATACAGTAAATATATTAATTATATGACTTACAATTTATAGCAATATTTTGCAATTTATAACTGGGATACTATAACATTAATAAGGAAATCGTTATTTTACATCATATACTAACGAGCACTTTTGTGAGTTGTCGCGGCTCATCAGACATTTTTCATTGAAATTAATTTGTTTCTATGTTTTTTTTTTTATTTTTTCGAAACTCCTATATTTTTGTAGTAGAAGTAGAAAACAAAAAAATCATTTCATTTAAATTTTACATTGTGTAAACCAATACAATTTTATCCCCTAAAAGTAATTGGATCACGATGATCGCGTGGTCCATAGCTAAACTACTGGATAGTAGTTTAACTACTGACTGCGCAACTAAATTTATGTATTAATAAGTAATCTTCCTTATTTTATAATTAGCTATCAAACACATATTATTCATGCGCAATGCGTGCTTGTTTACTATTTACACTTGCTTGCATAAATTAGGCAGTTCACTTTCTACTCCAATTTAAAATGTTTTATAGTTTTTTAAATTGTAGTAGAAAATATTTTCTAATCCTAAGTGTGGACTCTTTAAAAATAGTAAACTAGTACTAACACAATGTTTAATTCTAGTAATTTTAATTTAGTTCGGATGTACGTGATCAAACGATCGATTTGTTTAGACCTTAATCCCACTAGATGATTAACGAATTATTTATTTAAATAAACAGGGGTTTCGCTTCACCGATAATAATGTTAGATACCATCATACCAATCAACACAACATAATCAACTAACTATATCAGCTAGATACTGTCCCCACTCAAATGAACATGAAGTAGAAAAATGAGTCAGCGTTAGGCAGATTCATCTAAAAGTAGTTTTTTAAATTTATATTAATCATTTAAACCTTATTTTTTAGTTACAATTACTTTATAAAATAAATTATATTAGCTCAATTTTTATTCTGTGTAACGTTATAAGTGTGATATCATCCATTCTCATCGTAGCAAGATGTTTAAAATAGAAATGTATTTTTTAATTATATTATTATTACGAGTCTAACAAATAATATTTATTTTGATATCACAATTTGATCTCCTACACAAACGGGTGCCATTTGGCATTCTAATGCCTAGACTTCAACAGCCGGCCTCTCGGTCAAGGTTGCACTTAAAGTTTAGCAGAAGTATCTGCAGTCATCTCCTTGTTGCCCAAGTCATATTGCTTGAATTTAACATATTATACGAATAAATTCAACGTATGAAAATATGTAATATATATACTAAAAAGCAACATGATATAATCAACTTATCCGCTATAAAAAATCTATAAATTTAACGCATGATCTAATAATATTACGCGTCCATGATCTTCAAACATATTTTTATCTATTTGTTTAGAAAAGATTTGCAAATTAATATTTGTTATAAATATATTGAAATAACAACAGTTTTTTTATATAGCATTTTTTTTATATAAGTTTTCGAGATACTTTTATTGGTTTTATGTTTATCTAACGATATATTAACTAAAGAAATTTCATAACGTTTCATGTTAGTTGTATATATGTTTATGTCAATCATAAATATATTAGTATGAATTTTACTCGTAACATTGAATTAAAAGTAGAGCTATAACAACTAAAAATAAATGTTTACTCATCAGAATAAAAACGTACAATCTACGTAAATAGTCGAGTAAAAAAAATCGATTTATCCGTTATTAAATATGAAAGATAGCGCTAAAACATTTTGTTACAAAGACATGGAAGTACATGTTCTTTTCAAGAGAAAACGTATGACATTAAAGGTATCTATCTATTACTATTATTGTAGTGCACTCATACGTGTAATCACTAACTTTCCATTGAAAGAGTGGGACAATTTGTAGGCATAACGAACGGTTAACGTATATATTGACGTTACTTACGTCTTGATTTTTATACGTGAGTTCTTTTAATTCCTAGAGTCGAGCGAGTATAGGAATTGTGACAGCGTAATTGCTAAAGATCTTAGAATGTGAACAATACATTGTTTTAAATATACATTACTAAATTGATTTCCTTTTTAACTCATTTTATATTTCTGCTTAGCTAGTTAGGCTCTCCGCCTAACTTGCTTAGCAGAAAAATAAATAGAAATAAATTGAATAAATAGAACCTAGTATCAAGATATTCCGCACTCAGCTTTCAACTCGAATTTGAGACACTTGATGCGTTTGACTGGCCTGGCCTGGCAACAAATAAATGAATACATTTTGTAAATAATCGTGGCCGCGTTTAAGGATCGAACCTAAGACTATCACTTTTTCGGTCATACATGGTCATACTGTGCCACGATGATCTGAATTAAATTAAAATTATAATTTATTGTCACACATCTCATATACATAAAAAAAAACAATTTTCGTATGCTTAAAGCAATACTAATGTTAACCATAAATTGTGAAATTTAATAATAAATTCTATTGAAAGTTTCTTGATCATAGATAATAGGGAAGAACAGATAATATCTATTTTCTTTGTGTCATACATCACGGTTACTTAACCGGGATTGTATCGTGGGATCGACCTACAAATCATTGTTCTCTCACAGTAGCACGCGGTTCTCGACTTGCCGGCTTAACAAGGATGTGAAAAGTTTTTATTAATTCAATCTTACAAGTTAATTGATATAAAACATGTACAAAGCACTATTATAATGATGATATTACAGATTTCTAGTATTAAGAAAACAATTGTCTTAATTTAATGCATTTTAGATCTTTTAGAATACAAAATTAATTAATAAAATGTAATTTAAAATAAGATATATTTTTGTATAAGTAAATACCTGAAACAGAAGAATAGCGCTGCTCCCAGGTTCCTGAAAATTGATAAAAACGAATGTTATTACCTTAAATAGTAATTTATTAATAATCATCGTAATAACCGAAGTAGATTAAATCCATGTCCCATCCATTATGTTCCATCTTTAATCAAGATATTTAAGAAACAACATTATTGGATCTTTTATGTACCTACTCCATAAAACAAGGATATGATATGAAATTAGGTAATAATAATAAATATTAATAACCGATACTAAAATTTCCATAAATACTAATAAATAGCAAGCATCAACCGCCATTAAGGAGGTTGGGCGGTAACCGAATCGGTCATTAGAGCAAAAACGTCAAATCAAACAGAAAGTTGCGCAACTGACAGAGAATTTCTCCCTAATTGACGAAGCCCGAGCTACGCTAAATATTATTCTAAATTAAATAGTAAATTATAAATAAAAGGCTTTCATTAGCTTTTTTAGTAACATCTATTGGAAATAAACTCGATCGACTTGATTAATTGCAGGTAACATTACAAATATAGTCCAACTTTAATTTTTTGCTTAAAGTTTACTTTTAGTAACTTTTAAAAGTAAACTGTTTGTTTGTTTGTTTGATGTTTCGATTAAATTGACGGTTAAATATAACCTTTTCCACGGTAACTGTTCAAACCAACGCTACACTTTTGAGTTTCTAACTGCAACTTAATGCAACTACGAGTATGATCAAACTAGCCCTGTTGGTGCTCTACAGCATGTCTACAACAGTCCATCTATTAAGTTAGTTGGTACAACCTAACATAATTTTATTATTGAAAATATATATATTTTACAAGAAATCCAGATAATGAGGTATTACTATTATGTTATTATTTTATAAGCTAAGGTGTGACCAAAATTTGACGTTAATACACATAATAATTTTATGCAAAACAACTGTTTAAACTAATTATCTTCATAATGGTAATATGAGAATGTAAACGTTACACATGTTTAATTAGATGATAATTATTATAATATGACACTATATGAGTGCCAATTAAATAAATATACTCTTCTTAATTCAGTGACGTATCAAGTTACAGACTATTAAAATAAGTTTATACGGTGCTATTAGTGATAATAGCCTTTATAGTATTATAAGATTTACTTAGATGAGACCACATTATACACTTAATGATAAAAGCTATATACTATACATTAGCTACAAGATTCTGCAGTGAAATTTTAAATAACAATACCGATGACATACAATTGTACAGGTATTTCGAGAATGAAAACTAAGAAAATAATATATGATCAATAGTAAATAGCATAAAAATATACTAAATCCTAAAATTGTAGCTTACTGTCATCCTGTTTTATATTTTATGTCCAACTAAAAATCATCTTTCCATATTTTCAACATAGCACAGAAATGTCATAAGTAATTAACATAGTGTTTACATCAGCGCTCTGTACTGGTTTGCACCCGGTTATTCAACAACCAAGGTCGGAGACAGGTTTGAAAGACCCGCATTCGCCATAAAGTACCGCTTGAAACTTACATGCACGGTTGCTTTTTACTTTTCATATGGAATAAAATAAAATGTGTATGAAATAAAATTAATATCCGCAAATGAAATACAAAATTTACTAATAAAGAGACCTCATAGGTCTCTTAATGTCAAAATAAGACCTAAGTTAACCAAATTAGATTCTTTTTTAATTTTTAGAGTCAAGATAGAGTTAATTGGAGGATATAGAGTAAATTGTTGTCATAAATAACAGGAGGTAAATCAAACCAGATTATTCGATCAATTGTTTTTTGAATTTTACAAAACACGTTCTATGTGAATAAATCTTTTTTGTAGATACTTAAAGAACACATTTATTTATATTAGTCATATATGAGGGCATTTTTCATTATAATTATTCACGATAATTGTAGTTAAGTCTTAGAATAAAAATCATTACAACTTAATAAGAAATATGAATGTTAATGATAAAGTTTTTTATATGTACGAAAAATTTTCTCTACGTTATTGTAGTGAAAGAAGTTAAACTATTAAACCAAATAATAAGTGACAATCTGGAAATAATATCGGTTAGTCCGGTCGTGCTGCAGTGGAACAGCGTCTGACTGTAAACGCGGTCGGCTGTGGATTCGATTCCCTTCATTAGGGGAATGAATATTTATTTGTTTAAATTATTATCTCCTCGCTCTGACAAAACGTGGCGTGGCGTTAAGTCCGCCACCTAACACATAATGACTCGAATTCGGCGGAAACCAAAGTACAGAGTGTCTCGACACTAGGTGTTTCCAGTTTATTCTGCTATGGTAGATAAAAGCGTGAAACTAAAAAAATATAATCATTAAAGTTACGCCTGATTCTCCCATAATCTCAATAATACGTAGTTTGTTAGTGGCATTATATATCAATCAATTGTTATCGACTATCGTTCGATGGCAAATAGACACTCTTACAGTAATTAATACTTACTTTAAATTTTATCACACACTATTATTATTTAACTAACAGTCTATTATGAATTATTTACTTATATAATTGTAATAACAATTTTTCACTACCAATATTTTTTTAGGTTTTATATTGTAATGATTACAACCAAAAAAATATGCGTAATAGATTTATATAAGTTTAATTGAGCATTCAGTTCTATTCAAGCGTTATTTATTCGTTTTGTATAATAACGAATCGATAATAATTCAAATAATAATTCAATAATTATAAATCTTTAAAATGTGGTTAAAGTCACACAATTAAACCATACTCAACAAACTATAATTAGAGACCTGGTTGAAGAATAGCACATACATAAAAAACAAGATGACAGAAAAATAGCAAAAGACATAAAAACAATTTTCTCAGAAAAATAAAGAAAATAAAAATCTACTTAAAATATATTTTGTCATAAAATACCTTATCAGAATATACTTAATAAGCCCAAGTAATCTTTGTGACAACTGCTCAGACCAGGAAGATTAAAACCTGATTGTGCTGTGCCTCAGGTATTGCCAAATTAAAATGTCGACTTAATAAAGTGTAGAATGTTTGCCATTTTCTAAATATCACAATATAGTTTTAAAATGTATATGTTTTGAAAATGTAATGTAAGTCTTGTGAAGCCACAGGTTATATTTCTCAACGTGCGTTTACAACCTGCAAGTGCATTAAAGTATTGCTCGAGTGTTCATATAAATGTTGTAATCAAATCGTAAGCTGCTAACTTATATGTTCAATAATAACAAGCAACCAATAACAATTTTATGTTAATATAAATTTATATGCACATTTGAAAGTTAAATATCACTGTAATGTAACAAGAAGTATTTATCGTATGGAAACTGTATCGAAATCTAATTGTATAAAGAGAATAGTTAGGTTAAAAATTCCCTAATCTTGTTGTGTTTCTTTAACATTTGAGATCCAAAATATTAAAAGATAATTTATTAATGTATGTTGATATAGGTCTAGTACAAGCATTAGAAATTATTAAAACAGCAAAGTTTGGACAATGCTCAAATATTACAAAGCATATATTAACCAAAATAAAACTTAATTTATGGTCAATTTTATTGGTTTTTTTATTAGGTAGGTTACCTAAAGTGTCTTAATCCAAAAAAAAATTGAAATATAATGTCCAAGTTACAATATTATTCAATAAATATAAACAAAATCTATGGTATCTTCAAATTGATTTTTAATTTAAACCAGTTCCACCGAAATAGGTATTTTTAATTTAAATAAAAACGGTTTGTTTACCTGTATAACAAAACGATGAAAAACTGTATATATCGCATCATTGCGGAAACACTTCACTATAACAAACCGAACTCACATTGATGATAAATTGATAATTTACGTACATTTCCTCTTAGGAATAGTTGAAAGTATTGAGAAGTTTTGTAAAATGAGCCGCGCGCAAGTTGTTTTGAGCGGATCTTGTTGTAAAGAAAGATCGGGCGCCCACGCAAGCGCGAGGCACGAGCTATTACGAGAACGAATGTCGCCGGCAAGCAAGGTTGCCTGGAAAATTGCAAGAGACCATACAGCAAAGCAAACTATTATACTATACAAATTTCATTCAAGACAATTTTATAGGAATAAAAAAATAAAAATGTAGCTAAAATATACTAACCACATATATATACGATATAAGTATCCCGCTAAAGATTTAGTCCATTACTATTCCTCGTATTTTGCATATCCATCATCACATTATTTAAACCAGAAAATTGCAATATTGTCGTTTAAAAAAACACAACGTCAATTAAAAACAATGTTCAACATTTATATTCAAAAAAATCAACACAGAAGGTAACGTTTAGGTGCTTTATATTTTTAATGCACAGATAAGAACATTAAGATTAATAAACACTTACATTTATATACCTTAAACTATTTATTTGCAATAAGTAAAAAAGACTATTTATACCGCTACAAAATATCAAAAATATCTTTACAAACTATTAATATATATTCTTTATTACAATTAACAGAATACATAAAAAGAAAAAAAAAACATTACAGTAATAAAGTCCGCACCGGTGAACCTACCTCAAGAAGAGATTTCTTCCAGCCAGCCTGTAGAAATGAGTGATGTTATAATGAGGATGAAAACCAGTGCTATAAATAATTTAAAGAAAATAAGAATAATAAATTAAATTGGGTTTTAAGAATCGTTTAATCGTTTGATACTTTTTTAACTAATCTTATGTTTGAATGTACAATAATATTTGCACGATTATTATTATTTATAAAAAGGCATCTAGTAGGTATTCACTTTATTTATTATATTTACTAGCAATCTACGTTTTTTTTTATTATTAATATGTGCTGTACTTAGTTAAATACATATTATTGGATTATCAATAGACTTGAATCACAGGTTGGGTGATAAAATAAACTGACTTTTATTCAACGAATCATTATAAATAGATTTGCAATTACTCTTATATGTTTCCTTTTAGTTTTGCGTGAATCTTGAAAAACAGAAAGTATTGATGGCCTTGTTGGAATTTTGCCAGAAAACGTCAGCTGGCCATGCGCATTCCTGTCTTCATATCCCCATCGCGCTAATGGTGTAAAATACTGATTGTTCTATCTTCCGTTAAGATTTAGGCGGCACTATTTAATAAAATATTTAAAATCAAAACATAGTTTCGTACTATAATTGGAATAACAAAATTTTTTTTAATCTTTTTAACAAATAACACATTTGTTGAGAATATCCTGTTTACAAACATCGTATAAGCAATATGTTTCTATATTATGATGCATTATAACAGTGTACAGTGACGTTATATAAGGATAAGGGGAACGTACAATAACTGGCCTTGTATCCTCTCGTTACCACAAATAAATTTTAAATTCTATTAAGACGGAACTGCGGCCATGGCCAGTTTCTGAGTGTTGTCATGACATATTTCAACCTCGATATTTATTATTTATGAGTATACAATAATAATTGTCATAATTAAATATATTTCTATATCATTATAAATATATATTTTTGCATAATAAAATTGTTATTATAAACATGCGTTTTATATAGATATATATTGTTAACAAATCCACTAACCAACCAGTGGTAATATTATATTACATGTATGTATGTAGTAAAATGAAGTCGTAAACTATTTATACAAGACTTTCAATGCTTCATAAAACACTGTGATGTATACAAAAATATGTAATAAAGTCATATAGAGTTTATTGAAAAGGTTTAAGGTCGGAAGTAAAAGATCACTTCAAAGACTAATCTATTATTTTAATTCATAAGGACTAATAATTATTGAAATTTAAATTAGTTGTCTCAATCACACAGTATTTAAATGGACCGTTGTGAATATTTTAATCAAATGAAACTTAAATCTTGATTGACCAGTTATTTTTAAATCCGAGTGACATTTTATCTAATTTAAAAGCTATAACAAAGCGAAACCAATCTGGGCCAAAATATATGAAAAATATATTGTTTTTTTTTTGCAAAGAATACAAAAAAAAGAATATTTTACACCGTAACGTGGAGAGATTATCAAACTTACATGTTAAGCGCTAGTTATTAATTAGCAATATTATTGTAAAGTTACATAAAGAATACTCAGGCAACATATGCTGTGACAATTACATTTATAAGTATTTAAAGGCTTCTTAGTCCAATGTATTGTAATGATTTTGCATAAAATGTCAGTGTTTGTGGCGTAATAGTTTACTTGCACTGTTGGATGAGTTGTGAAAGTTGTTCAGCTGGTTTGAATCAGCTTTATGTCGTGTCTTCCTTGGTCAAAATATGACCTTATGTACTTATCTAAAAGAATAATACGGCACAAGTATGTAATATTGTGTAAAGCATTCGACACAATCTATCAATATTATTTTGAATAAATGATTATTAAAACTAAACATAATACACATTAAAACAAGTTTACAGATTTACTATTATACCTACCGCCTTTGCTTAGTGCAGTAATGCAAATAATAAAGCAGTCAGTATTTAAAAATATTTGTGATGTTATAATATATAATCGTTGTTTCATATTTTTTTGTATTAAATCTACGTAGCGTTAAATTGATATTGTTTTATTGAGTAACTATTTTACTACTAAGTATTGCTTTACTTGAATATTGTAAAAAAGACTATCATTAGTAATCCACTAGATTTTGTTTTAGAATTCTGTACCCAAAGACTAAAACTGGACCTATTACTAAGACTTCGTTGTGCGTCTGTCTGTCACCAGGCTTATCTCATGAACCATGATAGTTTTGCTGAGACTAACGCCCTAACAAAAAATACAAAAAAATAGAATAAAATATACATTCAAGAGGACACCCTTACAGCAAGCGTGATTTTTTTATTGTTTTTGATCGATAATAATAACAACAACAAATTGACTCTCGAAATAATCATAGAATATTTAGTAACATATTTACTTAAAAAAAATAATACTTCTTGCGTGCACCCAACTAGTACTTGGCTTTTTTTAATTTTAAGTAGATATAAATTAAAAGGTAATTGACTTTTCAACAAAATAATATCAAGTGTAGGTTCTCCCGTATACATGGTTGAGTTAATAATACTCAAATTTGTACTCTCTTTTACATTTTATGATGTCCTATAAAATTTACTTGGTATTACGTAAATAATACTATGCGCCTAGGTTGCGAATAGGCCAACCGAACTGCAGGGATATAGATTAAGGTTTCTGCAGTGCATGTATAAAAGAAAATTGGTAAACAATATTATTACACAAAACAATAACAATATATTCTTCTAATAATATAATAAGTAGTATACAACGTTTATTATAAATATATAACCTTCACTATACACTCAACTATGCCGTAATCCACATAATATTATATGCAATATCGAGACCAACCTTCTTTTTAATTGCGCATACATATTCTCAAATTATGATATCAAAAATATTATTTCTTGTTTTATATTTAGAAATTAATTAATTATAAATATATTAATTCTTAAATAGCGCGCAGGAAGTTCCTATAAATGTAGAACAGTCGTAGTTAAAGTAAGAAACATTTTTTTTTAATTTGAATTTTTGAGAAATTCTTGCTTTATACTATTAATGTAAATATGTAAACGTGTTTTATAGTTCTAGACCCATTATTATAAGTATACTTCCTCATACCATCTAGGAACGTAACAGCAAGTGTAAATAGCTCAACATTTTTGATGGCGCTAATAAATTCACGCGTGAGCAAAACTAATCGATTTGGCAATCGAGTGTACCGATGCAATATGCAAGTCAAAATATGAATAATTTTTGCATCCGGCGTCATACCTTTAAATAGTACGTTTAATATTACCATAGCATACAGTTTTTATAAAAAAACAAATCATCATATAATAATTTATATTGTATATTAGATAAAATGATTATGATAATGATTTTTTTGCTAATACTAAAAAAATGAAAGATGTTTATAATTTTACTTTTATAATACTTGACTTTATAATTTGTCAATTAAACAATTATTTTAACCGATGTGATTTTTTATGTCATTTTCATATCTCAAATATACAATATGCAGCAGACTATTCAGTCAATATATGAATATTCATTTGATTTTATATTCCTTATACATTTTTCAATAAAATGTACTCACATATGAAACAATGATATAAAATTATGATAAAAAAAACAGAAAGGATGATAATAAAACACCTGAATTCTTTATTTTTTTGTATTTTATAGTCACTTTTCCTCTTTTTAATCAAAAAACATTTATAGAAACGATGTTATTAACAAACAAAATAAGACAAGATCTTATCAACTTCAAAAAAAATATAATATTCTTTTTTCATATCTAAATAAAATAATATGATATTTTTATAAAAAAGAAGCCCAAGCCCAGGTCGAATGGTCGGCCTCTTTAAAACCGACTAATCGGTTAGTCGGCCAGTCGGACAAAGTCACAATCGGCAATTTTATTTATTATACAGAAAATAATATAAAAAGACAAAACACTTGACAAATGTGAAATAATCTGTTACCACTGACTATTAACGGAATCTAAATTCAAGCTGTTATTATCTACTCAAGTTATAAATAATTAAACAGTTTCTTTAACATTATCTCAGGAGGATATCACATGGACATATACATAAATAACAAAGTTTTATGTCTGTCTGAGCTCGAAATTTTTCAAAAAAAATACAGTACTGAATAACACTTGAACAAAAGTCAAGAAATTTCTCTTCATCGCCGCATCGTGACATCCAAACGATAAAATAGAACGTGAATTTATTCTACAAAACCTTTCAACCATTTAGTAGGTTAAATGGCCTAACTTTAATATTCTAGTTTTTGTTTTAGTAAATTAATCAGTTCAAATAGAAATACACCGCTAATAGACGCTTGGACACTATGAGTTTAGATTGAAATCACAAACAAAGGAATATTTATAATATATTATGGCATGGTCAAACAAAGCGTGACATTGCGCCTTCTAGCAGTGAAATGTACAATGGAACAATTTATTACACCTTCTGTCTACTGCTGGGCAAAAAACATATTCAACGTTCGATAGATTTGACAAAGGTCTAGAAGGTACCTTATGGTAATGTACTTGGTAGTTAACTCTGCCTTTTAAAGTTATCTTTTATATTATATATACTCTTGGTTTTTAAATTATTTTTTATATTATAAATTATAATTGGGTTCATTTATATTTTTTATTATATTACATGTATACTTAAATTATAATGAAATGTCAACGACAAAACCTAGTATAGTAATAATAAACGGTACCAGACACATCAATGTGCAGTCGTAACGGATCTCGGAGCACAAATCTCATTAGATGTAATGCTATGGTTTCATACTTAACGCTTCGTCAAAGGCCATGGATATTACTATAGTTGGCAAATGTTAGATTAAAGAGATAATTTATGATTTAAAGAAAATTTTGCGTAATCGCCGAATTTCCGTTACATTTTTAAGTCAAAGCAGCCTTGAGTTTAATGCCCCAAAAATGATGTTTTTCGGCAAGTGAATGTATGTATGTACGTATATAAAACTGGGTGCAACCACGGGTATTTCAAAATTGTTATCTTAGTCAGTCCTTTGAAGGCCAAAAAAATGCAGTTGAGAATGAATTTATTATATAGTGTCATTAAATATGTGTCGGCATATTAAACTTATAAAATTAGAACAACATAATAAAATGTTTTACAATTATACGTTATTAATAATAACTAGTATCACTGTAAACGCGTAAAATATACATTTATAACCAACTTGTATGATATTTTGTCCATAACTAAATAACAGTACCAAGTGATTAATATGATATACTTATATAATATTAGATTTAAAAAAAATGTATGTATGTACAGGTTCTATAAATTAATTAAATGCGATGACTACACATTTCAAAGAAACGGTCAAGTAATATAAAAATATGTACTAAAATCAGTCAAGGTCAGAAGTTCGCGGCGGATTAAATACTAGGAAGTGGAATACTTTCACTTTTCAATGATTTCAAAAATTGTTAAAAGATGTTATAAGTATTATCGAATCGCGAACAAACAGTTTAGTTTATTTTTACTATTATAATACATTAGGTAACTAGAATGCCAGTTTTTTTATTGCGTATGACAAAATTATTTTAAAGAACGTACTTATAGCGTGTTTTGACATTTGGTTGACTAAATGCTATACCTGCAGTTTCGAATCTCAACAATCAAGCGATTGGTCCAACTTGAATTTATCTTCTTACTTTGCTTTCGTTATCATCGGAACAACGTTTGTATATAAAAAAATAAAAACTCATAATATAAAAGCGAATTAAAAAATGAAAAAGAAGATATTGATTATAACTTTATTTCACTAAATATTCGTATTGTATTATATTAATAGTCGCATTATAAACAGGAGATTTGATACCTCATATTTCTCATGAAGTACGAAATGTGTAATAAATTTTGATAATTTTAACTTTGACGGGCTAGTCATTTTCAATAAAGGAAGCACGTCAGTATAAGAGTATTTAATAATCTGTCTCACTTGTATTTACTGAAAGAATTATATTTACTTAGTCCGCGACTGGTGCTACACAGTTCGGAAGTCCGCTACTTTTAAAAAATGATTTTCCTAGCTAAAAGTGCTAAGCAAAGTAATGATTTTTACAAAAATCGACCTAGTAGTAGCGTGAGAAAACATTGTCCCTCTTAAATATTGCATTGTGGTATATCGGTGCATATCGCATTGACTAATTGCGTGGATGCTCATTACCCTCGGTATAAGCAACTTACTTATTGTATTGCTAAGTCATTTTCATGTTAACAAAATGGAATATGAATATGCGAAAAATATATTGAAATGCCTATCCGGCACAGGTGGGACGTCTATTGTTGTACAAATTTATAACTGTAGTTGCAATTTTTTCTAGTTTACTTATAATTATTCACTTAAATCGAACACCTTTAAGGATAATTCTATTGTAACTGATAATTGGAAAACTGTATTTTAAATCATTTTATTTCAATGATCTGATTAGCTAAAACACAGCTTTGACTAAATGCAGGATTTTCTCTGCCTGCACTGCATAATGCAGCAGACGCGTGAAAATATATAAAAATGTTGTGAACAATAACAATTAGGTACTTATATATGTAAATCAGTTTGAACAGCTGAACATGTTAGACAGGTCGACAAACCAACAGGACATTTGCCACGTCTCGATGAATCAATTGTCTCGAAATGACCTCGTGTCCGGACTGACAAATAGCTTTATGCAGGGTCTGATTTATATGAGGGAGCTTGTTTCCATTATAAAATTTTAACTCTTTATTTCTTTTATACAGTTAATTTTATAAAACTACTTGTTCACTTACTTATGCAAGTTATACGCTTTCTCTATGCATTATTTCCTAATCGTTGACAGCAATAAAAACGCTTAAAATATTATTTTATGATATTATTAATGTTTTAGATAATTGTAATGGTATTCGTCACTGGTAGCTAGTGACGAATACCATTACAATCATATGTATCTACAATATGTAAACATCTAGTTCTTCTAGTTGGGTTAAAAAAGAGACATACACTATTAATATTGTATATTGTATTATATGTTATATTCAGATGTTTGCTAAGCATTTATTTTTAATAGAATATAATCTAAACAAAAAATAAAATACGAGTCTGTAATGTTAAAACATCCGGCTTTTATTAAATACATATGGATTTATACATAGTACATATATCAAACTAATATTTTTTAAAATTTCTGTCCACTCGTCTCTCTGTTTGTTCCGGCTATTATCTAGCATAACTGGATATTGGCAGGTCTTTCACTTGCAGATAACTCGTGTAATAAAAAATATGTTCAGGCACTTATTTTACTTATAAAATAAAGATCCAGAGATGTTAAATTCTATTAATAAATGAGATAAACTATGTAAAGCTTAGTTCGGTTTCACGATATATTACTTACACTCTTTGCCTAAAATGTTCTCTTTTCCTTAAAGTAATATTCTAAATATCAATAATCTAAAATATCAATAATCTAAAATATCAATAATCTAAAATATTCCTGTTAGTATAATGTGAACTAACTCATACTGCGCACAAATCTTGTTTTTTCCGGTATTATAAACATGTGTATTTATTTGCGTAAATGGGAGTAATAATGTCAATTATATAGTATAGTCGACATTTTTTTATTATTCGTTTTAACTACTTACTACCTAACTTTGCCGGTAGAGGTCAGTGATAAATAATTGTTTTAGAACTTATAAAAAATGTTAAAACATCGTACAATTTTTGTAAGCAACAGTATTATTAATTAAATATTATGATTTATTATTGTAACGAACTTCTTTTTAATAATCATACTTTCAAAAATTTATATTTCGAACTTAGTCACAAGTAACATTATTTTAGTTATCAGATACAAACTGCTGGTCTAATATAAGATTTTTTTAAAATAAAAATTCATGACAAATTGGGACACTAAAATCGAAGTTATAAACTTTATAATCAAGCTATTACTATCTATATATTTGGAACTTGCACCTATAATTACTTTAGTGGAGTAGACAAAAAAATTTGTTAAGGAAATCTGTTCCCGATTTATAAAATAATCAGTTACATATTTTTACTTATTAATTTATTTAATCACGTTTTAACAGACTCTTAAAGTATCTTAAAATAGTTATATGTACTAGGTACTGAAACAAATTGCAAAAATACTTAATAATACCAAAACTTACTATGTATAAAATATTAAATTATGTTTCAAAATATTTCTTTTGTAACATAATTTAAATATTTTATTAATCCATAGAATTACAAAATGTAAAATCATAATATTTCTTAGCTAGCATTGAATGTAATATATAACAAGAAAAATATTCTTGCCTTATTTTCTTTTGATCCTTTTATAGGTATTATTTATAGATTATTCAAAAAATTTAAATTTACAGTATTACTGCGTTTGTTCTTAATGAAACAGTTTACAATGACCTTGTTAGTATTTAGTACTTTTAGTTTTATCCACGTAACGCTTAATAAGATCACTGGCGGAAGCAAAAAACGACTTAATTAAACCTATCCAATTAATTATTTTCTCATACAACATTAGCAACGGTGGCGGTAAACAATTCATTTGAAACGCTGTTGTTTCCTTTCCGTAAATAATCAGAAGTAGGTTCCACGTAACTTAAACGAATATTATCAGTTGATTGAATAATTCGTTATAGTAACATAAAAATAAAATAGAAGTGACATATTCCATCTGACATAATAGTTTGTAATATTCGTAGCCCTGTCTTAGATATCTTTCTTATTTAATATGATATAATTTTATATATTGAGTTTTTTTTAATATTCATTATATTTATCATCATGAAATTATTTTATTATATATTTTCCTAAGCTTTTTGGTTAAGTTTCTGGGTATGAATTTTCTTTAATCAGTATCTAAGAATATATATTTACATTTAATATATATTTACATTTGGATACTATACCATTTCTATTAAATTATTAATCCTAACTGTGAAACAATGCACGAATACTTCTTACACGCCAACATGTAACCTTTTAATGTGCAATCGATACTCATTAAACAGCATAATGCTAAGCAATGTAGTGTAAATCAATTAAAGCTTACGATTAAGCAATTTATTAATGCATTAACAATAAATATTTCGTCATTGAGTTAAAGCGATGACTCATTAGAATTGGTAACAGTTAAAACATCTAGATTATCGCTGAAAAACAGTAGTTTTTTCCTTTCCAGACACATTCTGACCAAACAAAGAAACGATTAAAATTTACCCATTTCTAACTAACACCGATCATGTTCCAAATGTATCAGGGTGTTTCTTCATATAACATTTAATATCAGAATTAAATCAACGACGTCTTCAAATTAATATTATTAAAGAAATTTTACACCACTTAAAAAATTAAATACATACATAACTGTAGTCGTAATTAAGAATTAAAGCTTTGTCATTTAAAAATCGTCACTACTCACCAAAACATTTATTTTAAATGTATTTTATTCCTGATTCCTGGTTTAAATATTTTCCTCACTTTGACTTAATCGATAAAAACGTTACAACGAATAAGAATGCCTGCATCTAGGTATCTAACTTCTTGTAACTAAAAATGTCATTTGTTTCAACAGTTTTGTTCTTTTACTTGCCGCCCGTCCCAGCTTTGCACGGATGGATATTTGTCAAATTAATAATAAGAGTAACTTCTAGAAGGTATTAGCACATTTTCTGTTCTAGCAAAAAAATGACATTTTTTATAGTATTCTCACACTAAACTAATGATTGGCTGTTTCACTAGAACTCTTGATTTTGTAATTCGAGGCGTCCAAAGTCAACAAGAACGAAGGAAACTGTAAGCGAAGTAGCGACGTCCTTACGGCGTGATCCCTAGTTATCAACCCGTAAGAGATCAACTGAGCACACTATATCAAGAACATCGTTAGGGGGTATTTTAGCAAAAGATCTTAAATTTCACCCATATAAACTTTAATAAGTCCAGGAATTGAAACCAAATGACCACCACCTTCGCCGTGCTTTTGCCGAAAGAATGTTACAGCATTTTCGAAGTTTGAACAATTTTCTTTTCTCGGATGAAGCTCATTTTTATTTAAGTGGATATGTGAATGAGCAAAATTGTCGGTATTGGGCCTCAGAAAATCCCAAATTATAACATCAAAGACCGTTGCGCTTACGCTTAAAATGACCGTTTTTTGGAAGAAATTTCCAAAAATTAGCGAGTTCAAACCGTAACAGTAAATTCTGGTAGCTATACAGATATGTTATGTGACTTTTTCTTCCCACAACTGCATAGTTTTAAAGTGTACAGCAGGACCTGGTTTTAACAAAACGGCGGGACATTTATTGGAAAACTGATATCGCGTCGAAGGGACATTCTGTGGCCTTCTCGGAGCCCACTTCATAGGCCACTGGATTTTTTCCTCTGGGGGTATCTCAAGAGCCACCCGACAAAAATTGCCCAGCTCAAGAAAAACATTTGCGAGAAAATTTCCGCTATCCCACGAGCGATGTGCCAGCAGGTTCTTACGAATTTGGGGTCCAGGTTGAGGATTGTGTACGTTTGGATGGTACACATCTCAATGATGTTACTTTTAAAAAATAAAATTCTCATGTGTTTACTTTATTATAAATAAAGATTATCTTTCTTTTCGGAGTGTCTTGATACTAGGTACATTCTGTCTACCCTGCTGTGCGGGATAAAAGCGTGAAACTAAAAAAAAAGAAAAAATCCTTCGTTTCATAAGCTTTGTAAATTTTTTTCTATAACTTTATAAAATTCACATAACTTAATGGCCCTAAGATATAAAATAATGTAAAATAAAGAGGATAAAATGGGAGAAAATAAATAAAAAAATAGAAAATAGGAGAAAACATTACAGTTAAACACTTTATTTTATAACATCATATTTTAAATGCAACCACAAGAAAACAATTGTAATAGAAATAAAATAGTTGTGATGAAATTGAATTATTTTTTAAAACAAATACTCTGTCAATAATACGCAGTTGACCGTGACCACGAGATTAGTGCTTAAACAGACGCAACGCTCGTCTTTTCTTTTCTAACTTTGTTATATAATCTGCTTTGAATTTTGCACTTACTTCTTTAACTGTTTAAAGTTGAATATTTACTAATTTCAGATATAATTTCATATAATATTTGATTTTCTAAACTTTACTATTAGAATAGATTATTTCAATTTGTTTAAAGTAAATATTTTTTAAATATATAATAATTTCAAAGTATTCACTACGCTATTCACATGAGTCAGTGGCAGAATATATTTTATTGTTTAACTATTTATAAATAAGAAATTAATTACTAACTACTTATACCGTGTTATTTGGTATTAACTGTACCTGTATCCGTAACCGTAAACCTACTGTTTTCGTTATGATTTATTTTAAACGAGAAATAGATAACGTTGAATTACTAGCGAATTATGATACTATACGTATAAAGAATTGTATATATGCTTCTTCAAAATTAATATTTATATTGATTAAAATGTGACACAGAAACTTTTTTACTGGCAAAGATTGCCAGTAAAAAAGTCATTCGTAAACAGGATTGCAATGATTCGACTTTACATAATAGAATATTCTCTACGCAAGTGACATTATAACAAGAGATCTTTAATTAATGGTAAAAACAACAGATAGCATCATACAAACACAAAATGAAAATAAATGCAGTATAGCAGGACAGCGTCTGATTGCAAACGAGATTGGTTGTATTATTATAATATAAATGGGAAATGATGATGTTTAAATATTTTTGTTATTTTCCTGCTTTGGTAAGACAAAGTGTTGAGTTCTGTCACTTAACACGAAAAATCTCGACTACTGGAGGAAAAAGTAATGTGTGAAGATGTAAAAAAAATAAAAGCTTATATTGATAATTTTTATTCTACAATATTTATGTCACAAAATTAGTAGTAATTTCAATTTTCACAAAATAATAAGAAATTTTATGCATAATTTTTACATCATTCTTATTAAGATAATCATGAATAATTGATGTAACTTTAATGTCGTGCACTGACTGGTTGATTATTAGTATATAAAGGACCTGCTACCTGAATTGCAAACCTTATCTAAAATTGATACGAATATGGTGATAACTTACACAGTGTGTGTAGTATTGTTTCAAACGGTTATGCATTACGAACCATTTTTGTATATGTATCATTTGTATAAACACTATCAAACCTATAATTGTGTAATAAACACTATCAAACCTTTTTAAAAGCAAAATAGAACAAAAATACCCATGGATGTAGCTGCTGTAATTAGTTTTAAATCGAGCAACGAAAGCTTAACATGTCCTCCAAAGCACAGAGAAGGCTATGTATGCACCCATCAACTTCAGCTTGAAGTGAACGTAGTTTAACCTGCCTGTGATATGCCTTTGGGCTATGGCCTCCTAATGTAATTTTATTGGTACATATATCATTGTTATGAGGTGATTATAATGTAGTATAGTATATTTGGTTAAAAGGCGCTAACCAACACGTAATGTTTATAAAATATAAGATATGAAGTGATTGTAAAAATTCCATTTGGTACTTTTTACTTCCTTCGCAATAACCACGAATAGGCAAATATTAATATACTTATGCATTACATTACTAATAAAAGATATTGTCTAATAAGTCATAGAAATGCAGGCAGACTTTAAACCGCAATCTTCACTTCCCTCTACGAATAACCAAATAGTCAATAACGAAGTTAGTCTTAAGTTTAGAGAATACCATGAACAATGATGTGCCTTAAGTTTCTTTGGAATATCTGTTATAGATACTAGTTAGAATTTCAATCAAACATCTCGATTTACATTGCGAATTGATTTATGAATTGAATGCCCAAGATTCTATATAAGTATGTATGAAATATTTAAAGATTAATTAAATAATATTATATAAATTAATATAAATTAATATTAGAAGTAATATTAATTTAATAATAATACAAAACATAATTTCTTTTTTCAATTTAAGGATACACTTTCATGTAAAATTAAAACGTTATTTTGCAATTGAACATAACAGCTAATTTAAATTTTAAAATATTAGGAAAGTCATTATCAGTATTGAATAACAGTGAACTGATAAATTAGAACAATCGTATCGAACAATTGCGTACAAAGTATTGCAATAATTTATAAACAGTGCATGTTTACAGCAACATTTCAAACCAGTTTTTTAATACTCTAGCTATTTATCGAATCTAGTGGCGAATGTAGTCTTTATTTTCAGCATTATAAAAGTCAAATATAATTTGGTACTACAAGATTAATAATTGACTGTAAACTATCAGTTTAGTTATGTAAGGATATATTCTGAAACGATGTGATAATGCGGCTAGAGCTAAGCTTGTTGAAGTCTCTAGATCAGTTAGTGCGTCACTAAACGCAACTTTAAGTTTCGTAACACAAATCGATGTCAAACTTCGTAAGATCTCTTTAGAGGTTTGTTTTGATGATGCCTTTAAACTGCCTAGGTATTTATATGGACACAAATTTGTAAAAAACAAATTATAAATATATTAAATTATCTTACTAGATGGTTGTATTAATTATATACTAATTACCTTATATTATTTACTTTATATATACTCGCGTTAATAACCATTAACTTTTAATATATATTTAAATACTTAATTTTAATAAATCAGTTCATTGCTTATTATACAAATAATATTATGATTGTGTTTCATCATTGACGATCAAGATACAATGACTCATTTATGTGTATCGCGGGTTCAATTTGGAGACGTGATAAATCTCGCACAGTCGAAATATATCTTCGAATACTTTTTTATATATTTGTTAGCCGTATACAGATGTTTCGGGGTATGTAATTAAACTTGCATTTATTGTTACATTTATTTATTTCAAAAAAAATTATTATAAAAATTTCATGTTATCAAATAGAATAACGTTGTACAATAGTTCAAAGACAACATGCATTTTAAAAACATACCTATAATATGAAAATGCAAACAATTTACGTAATTGTGTATAGAAGTCACAAACGACAAAAGAGCGGACGACTTTTATTGTTCCGAAACCTTATCAATGAATTAAATTATAATTCTAATTGTATATTGTCACTGAAAATTTATATGCGTAAAATATATTTTCGACATTTATAAAATTAAATATGTCTACTTAACACGATTTATACGATACGACGTACCTACATTGACATTAGACATACACATTATTTAACTATTTTACAATTAAAAGGTTATTGAATGTTATTTATCTATTATTCTAACATGCTTAAAAGCATCTTTCTTTCATTCCTTTAACCTTTTATTAACTGAGTTTAATTAAGTTTGTGGTAAGAACCACACGATTTCTTTTGAGGAAGCACAACACATTGTTATAAAAAGTTGTTAAATTGTAGAGAAATGGGCAGGTGGCCAAACTAAAGATCATTGACACGTTTGAATAACATATGAATAAGCAAACATTTTCAGTGAACTATTACCAACCTGCAAATTGAAGACCGCCCGGCAAATATTAAACACCGACACCAGCTGATCAAAACGTCGGATACGTGATTATAGTCATAAATATAAATATCGTGACTATGTCTTCTTTCTAAATCACTTTCACTATAGTTTTAAATGTTTTTGCGAAGAGTTTAAAAGTTTGTCAACTTGACGTAAATATTTACGCGGTATGTAGACACGGAGGCGCGCAATCCGGACAGCCTCACAGTCAGTACTGAGTTGGAAGTTGGAACTTGCTTGGTGAAACGTACTTTGCTACAAGTTCCTACAACATTTCCGTAACTTCATCTGGATTATAAAGTCCTTGCGGGACTACACGTTATGTAATTATGTTTAAAGTATTTGCATTTTTTTTTTATTTTAACGGAAAACAGCTAATGTAAGATTGAAATTTCCTTGCGTTAATTATATTGAGAACCGTGATTTCGTCCTTTTTGCAAAATTCTTAGTGACATGTAATTCTTTTACAGAAATGGAAAGTAGCATAATCGTCACATCTAAAATTTCATACTAGTTTATATGGCACTTTTATCAACTAAAAAGAATATATCGGTTGATAATATATGGATCGTTAAAATTTAAAAAAATGGAATTCTGTTTTTAAAATAACACTAAAAAATATACTGACATGTATATATATACTATTAATAAGAATAATGTATACAAATGTGGACAATATATTAAAATATAGTTTAATACACGCGTACATATTACATATTTCAATATTTTTTGCTTACTATATATGGCCAAAACAGATATAGGAAGAATACACTTTCACAATCAAAAATGCAAAGCCAAATAGTAACTAGAATACGAAGCTTCACTTTTTTGTCCTGCAAACGTTTACGTTCAATGTTGATTTTTTCCTTACATTTAGGAATCGGAGTAATACCTATATCAAAACAGACATATAGTATAAAGTATAGCTAGAATTAAAAAAATAATAAATAAAATGACTGCACCATTTTACTAGAAACTACTTATACTATATAAAAATAAATTAATAAATAAAATGACCGCGCCATTTAAAGCGCAATCATTTTACTTATTTATTTCTTTATTTATTTCTTTATTTATTTATCAAGATCTACCAGTGACAATAAAATTAAACTACGATAATATAAAATACAATTTAAAAACTTAAAACTACTTAAAAAATAACTAACAAATAATACAAATATATTTATAGTTTACGAATAATACATAAAATATCTTAAAACTACGTACAGTCCTCTAAATTAAATTTTTTTCAACTCGAAAATTGTAATGTGCATGTGATAGGCTGCAACGAGGCGAGTATGATCATTTGCTTGTATTTATTTTTTTAGTAATTAAAGAATGTCAACATAAATATTTACATTTTTTTACTGATTCGAGGACATCGATCTCTTCGGCTTGAGAAAGAGTGTTGTTTGTCTTTATTGTAAACTAAACTTTCAACAAATTCAAAGAAACTTTTGTTTTATAGTGATTTCACTGAAGAAAAAACTTTGTATTGATAAAATTTCCTTATTTGTGAACTGATTAAATATAAAACTGAACTGATTAAAAATAGACTTGATATTGTAAATCAATAGTAGATTTAAGAAGCAAGCAAGTAAAAATATTTAAATGTTTCAACTCTTACCTACGATAGAAATAGTTACGAATTCTTAGTACCTGTATAATTCATCCTGCATACGGTTCTGTATTAAGTACCACAGCTAGTTTCAACAGCGCTTGGACAATATATGTACTTTGAAGGTGAATTGCTGCATTTATAATATCCGTAGAAATTTTCGAAACTATAGTTTTTTAAATAAAAGATATCCAAGTGGGATTTTTATTATTTAAAAACTATAGTTTACATAAAATAATACATTTAAAGTACTTTTTCAATCATTTTTTTATTATTTAGGACTATATGGTATTACAGTGGAAGACTAGTAGCACATTTTACTTAATATAACATATATTGTTAAAATATTCAAATTGTCCAATTAATATTGGTGATATTATTATAGATTATTACATATTTCAGTGACATAATGAATAACTTGCACTTTCATACATAAAACTTTCCCTTTTTAAGTTTTTGCTACTTAGATTTATAAGGTTACCTAGACTGATATTACGACACAGTTTAGTTCTAAGAGCCATCTATTGAATGACTAGGAAATCTCGTGCTCATCATTACCAAATGAAAAACTTTTTACTTTGTACTGAATTAAAAGTAAATAATAGTATATTAAAAAATTATAAATTTAAACAAACATAATTATAACGTTATAATAAAGATTATTTATATCTTTTCAAACGCAATTTATAATAATAGTTACGCAACTGAAATATAATGATGATGTTGGCATTACTGCTCATGACAAACTTTCATTATTCGTTCATAGTGAATATGTGAAAAAAAATGTCGAAAATGTAAAGTAATTACGATTTCATCTGTTAAATAATATTGCCTATAAAGTCTGTTAATTAATAATAAACAACTTACGATAGTTTAAATTTATGTGATATTCATAGTGCTTAAAGAAATAATCTTACAAGGATCGTGTAGAAAATGTTATTGTGTGCTAAGTTTCATAATGGCGGCCCGTCGCGTCCCCCGCGCCTCCATTTCAATGCTAGTCAAGTTATGACAATGCCGATATGTGAAATTCTAATAACTGTTATGTTGTAATTTTTGTATTAGTGATCGATTATCTTCATATCTAAAGGACTGAAAATGAATCCGGATCACCATAATATTAATACGGGTGGTGGCCAACCTCCAGGCAATTCCGAGGTTCACATTGCTTGTTGTTTTTTGAGTGGATATGTTATATTGTGATTGTTTCTCATTGAGTTTATATATGATAATTACAGTCTCAGAATCAAAGAGTACAGTCGACACAGCAACAACAGCAGGCGCAAACTAATAATTTAACTCCTACAACATCTGCTACCGATTTGAGAGTCAATTCGGCGGCGGTAAACGTTGCCCTGTCGAGCGTGGCTAAGTACTGGGTGTTTACAAATTTATTTCCCGGCCCATTGCCTCAAGTTTCTGTCTACGGCTTACCTACTGGTGCAAGAATTGAAAATGGGAAACCAGTACAGGTGATAAAATAGAAAAAGTATAATATTGTATGAATATCCTACTAAAGGTCTACCTTCAGGTTAACGAAATTATTGATAATGTGAAACCATGTTATTCATGGGCTATTCACACAAATCATCAAATTTGCTAACTATTTAAAATTGTAGTATTATATTTAAAAATACTTGTGCATAATTAATGAGTTTTTTATGAGAAAACATTTTGTACTTTGGCAAAAAATATTGTTTCTTTTTAATATGTCTTAAACAAGTAAGTATTTCAGGATCTTGGCCAGGCTCATGCAAGTATCTTGAATGGGGATCCTAATATTATATTAGGACATGCTGGACAACCTCAAGTTACAGTTTCAGCAGCAGGTCAACAAATACCTGTATCACAAATTATTGCAAACCAAGCGACACAGGGACATGGTTAGTAAATAGAATTTATTCTACATATTGTTGCTTATACATTCTTAAAAATTGCAATCTGACTAGATTATTTTAAAATTGCAGACACTCTGGTGGGCCATACACAGCAACAAGATACAGCCAGTAGTAGTGCTCCATTAGCAGTGGCTCAAACCCAGCAGGTACCCAATAATCGGGTGGAGTTTGTACAACACCATAACATTGATATGGTAAATCAAGTGGTAACACAGTAATAGCGGGAATGCTATATGTAGCTGATATATAAAACATAGCATAGTGTTGCCAGATATAGTATATAAGTATACAAGTTAACCTATTTACTAACATTTTTAATACCAAATGAGGCTACCATGATTTTGTTATAAATAAATATTATTCAAGAAAAATCTGGCATCACTAATAATAATCTGTCTTTAGGTGCATGACTTGATATTTCAAAAGTCTACACAATGAAGACATTTAATTTTCTGTATTATTTTCTAGGTATTCTTATATAGATTATTCTGCATGTAGTCTTTAAAAATGTCATAGGTAGATTGTTTTGCATGATACACGTAAGTCACATCTCACTTACTCATTCTGTCAATAGTACTGAAAATAAATCAGTTGGAACTCCAAAATAAAAGCTAACATTTCCTCGAAAAGACTTATTTATAATCATATAAATAAGTCTTTTCGAGGAATAAATGTCATACAGAATAAATGTAATGTTATCTCTTTGTAATAATATGATACAAAAACTGGACAAAATTTGCAATATTGATATTTTTTCATATCATTAAATAATTTGACCTTGTATATTATTATATACATTGATGTGTCTATGACATGAATGATAATTTATAAATTTTGACAATAAAGAAAATAGATTTTTGTATTTACTATTTTTAAAGTGTTAGGATTAGAAATTTATATTTAAATTTTAGCTTTTTATACTAGAAATATAGTTTTAATTTATTTTATTGGTTTTTTTTTATCTTTATTTTTTTAGTAACTTTTGAGATTTTTTTTTTTACTTTGTTTTAAGGAATTTATATTTCTTATAATAATATAATAAACATAATAATTACCTATAAAAGATATCTGTATAATAATTATTTCATATTTATCATTAAAATAATTACAAAATTACTATGTAATTTAGGGTCATCACTCACAGCAGCATATCATGCAACAACAGCTGATGGCGGCTGCGCGTCCCGAACACGCAAATCAACAGGTGTGTATTTAGGCATGTAACAAAAACTAGCTTTGTATTATGCAATTATTATATATTATTTTTGATGCTAACATACAGAACATGTATATGTACACACATGTATATATATATATTGTGTGTGTACAATATAGTTGAAGTATTGTTATTTGTTTATTATATCAAAATATGATATATGCACAGCCAGGACAATTTAAGCAACTGCAGTGTATAAACATATTCATGTAGATACACAAATACCGGTTAAAACATCGTATTTTGTATTCACGCTGCTTTACCATTGTACAGGTTAGTGAGGTGAGTTTATATAAATGTCTAATATTTCTTGTTATAATGGATGGCTTATTTAAATTGTGCTTTATATTTAGTAATAATAAATTAGTACAGTTAATATATAACTGTTATTGATTCGTATATATCTATTACACTTTTTACGTAGTTGTCGTAGTTAATTTAAAGTTATTATATTTATTCTTAGTATTTTTTTACTTTAGTTACACTTCTATCTTAAATTTTTTAATTTCCTGTTTTGACCTAAATACTTTAATTTGTTATAATAATAAGCTATTAAGCAGTAATAATCTATTTATGTTTTAACACAAATAGATTATTTCTTTCATTAATGTGTTTGTTTAATGGTATATATTCAATTATATATTTTCTTCTTAGATCCAGCTGACGGTCAGTGAGGATGGCATTGTAACAGTAGTGGAGCCTGGTGGCGGGAAGCTCGTAGAGAAAGAAGAGCTACATGAGACTATCAAAATGCCTACTGACCACACACTCACAGTGCACCAGTTGCAACAAATTGTTGGACATCATCAAGTAATTTAATTAAAAAAAAAAATTAATTCCAATAGGTTTTACTATATAGAAATATATAGATAAGATCAAATGTGAAAAGTAGTTAAGTGTACAATCACATTATTAATATTATATATTAATTAATTGTAATATGTTTCACATAAGTATTTTTGCATATTGTCATAATAAACCATAAACCCAAAGATATCCTATATTCTGTAAATTTATTTGACATTAAATATCTATTATATATTAAGTTGTATTTTCTGAACAGGTCATTGACAGCGTAGTACGCATTGAGCAAGCGACAGGTGAGCCCGCCAATATTTTGGTGACGCAAAACCCAGATGGCACCACTTCAATAGAAACTAGCGCCGCGGACCCGCTACTAGTGAAAGATGAGAAGAACGTTGCCAAAATTGAATCTGCCCAATTTGCTATACCTGCTGAAATTAAAGATATTAAAGGAATCGATTTGAAGGTTTATAGGAGTTTTTTGATATTTTCTTTATTCATTGAAAAAAATCGTATAGGAAGGAATTATCTTTTGACGTCATTAATATCAAAAGTCCAATTGATCTTTTTATGATGTAACTTTTTCGTAACTTGCATGTGAGAATTTAGTGTCAAAATATTTTTTTCTCTGCTTTCCGCTACAATTTGAGACCTTGCGGGTTGCGATATATATTACACAATTTTATACACTTGTTATAATTTACAAATTTATATTCTTATAAATTATTGTATTTACACAGAGTGTTGGAGCTATGGGTATGGAAGGAGCAGTTGTCAAAATTTCAGCAGCAACTGAACATGATTTGCAACATGCTATGTATAAAGTAAATGTAGAAGACCTCTCACAGCTTCTAGCTTATCATGAAGTGTTTGGAAAACTTAATACTGAAAATCAACAACAGGCCAAGGTAACCTAACCCTTTGAAGTTTACTTTTTTTTAGCTATACACTTTAATCCGGCATAGCAGGGTAAACAGAAAGTACCTAGTGTTAATACACTCCGTACTTCGCTTTCCACCGAATTCGAGACAATGCGTGTTGAGTGGTGGAACTCAACGCCGCTCTTTATTTTTACCAGGGCGAGAAAGTGAAAATAATTTTAAATATAATCAGTCCCCCGAGTAGGGATCGAACCCACAATCGATCGCGTTTACAGGTAGACGATATTACACTGCGCGACGACCAGCCTTTGGAGTTGGAATTTCGATTAAGTGAATAACCAAGTACCTTTAAAAATAAATCATCATGTGCTTTATTTACTGTAAAGGATAAAACTTATTATTTAGGTAATAAATGAAGTAGAAGTGGAGGCCGGTACTAGTGCAGGTATGTCGGAGGCAGAGTCGTCGCCAGGGCACCACTCTTGTGACATTTGTGGGAAGATTTTCCAATTCCGATACCAACTAATTGTCCATAGGTAAATATATGTATATATAAGTAATTTGCACAATATTAAAATATAAAATTTTATTTATATTAATTAAAAAAAAACGTTTTCATTTTAATTAGAATTATTTTATATTCTCTCCTTGACAAGCAATTCAAACAAATAAAAGTATTTTTACAAATGTTAACAAAATACTGAAGTTAATAACATTTTTAGACGCTATCACGGAGAAAGTAAACCATTCACATGTCAAGTTTGTGGGTCTGCATTTGCTAATCCAGTTGAATTATCTAAACATGGAAAATGTCATTTAGGTAAGAAGATTATAAAATTACTTAATTATATTATTGAAGATTCATTGTTTGTTATGTTTCAAGTTAAAAATAAATTATATTTTTTTTGCTACGATTTACATAGCCGGTGATCCCGCCGAGCGTCAGGCTAAGAGACTAGCACAAGACAAGCCATATGCTTGCTCAACTTGCCACAAAACATTCTCACGTAAGGAGCACCTTGACAACCACGTTCGGAGTCACACAGGAGAAACTCCTTACAGGTAAACTGTTAGAAATTATAATTGTTCCATGTAAACAAACCGTTGCCATATCAAACACATTGCTTAATTTAGTATTCTTTATACATTATTGTAAATAAATTAGCATTCTATACTTTTCTCTATATAAATTATAACAATGCTAAATCAAATACTCCATATGTAAAAAGAAGTTCTAAGTTTTCGCTTAATGTCATATTATTTCAATTATTTATAAAATATTATAAAATACCAGTTAATGGTTAAGAAATTAAGATTAGATTATAAATTCTAAAATTATAATACTAGAAGTAACAATAGTTCTGTGTTATGGTATTGTGTTATTGTGTTAGAGTGCCCTATAAAATGTCCTTAATTAAATTAGACAGTAGACACTAAGCGCAAAGTTTTACTCATTAGCATGCAATTGATAACAAATATATTTCTTAATCCACATATAAGAATAATGCATAAATAATATGTAAAACTTTTTTTATATTTATATAGTTCTATTCACAGGCTTATATGAAAACAATTAAAAAAAACTCCTAAAAAAGTAAACATTGTGAGAATCGAACCTCTGCTTTTTAGCTTAGTAATTTCCTCTATGTTTAAATTTTTTACGTTTTCTGAAAGCGTTTTACATAATAAATATTATTTTAATTAATAGATGTCAGTTTTGCGCGAAAACTTTCACACGCAAAGAGCACATGGTGAACCACGTCCGCAAACACACGGGCGAGACGCCGCATCGCTGTGAGATTTGCAAGAAGAGCTTCACGCGTAAAGAACACTTCATGAACCATGTTATGTGGCATACTGGTAACTATTATAAATGTTAATTATTTTTATGCACATTCATTCATATGCACTCGCTATGATTAGAGGATAATGAGAATTTAGTTTTTTTGGAGCTGGATATCCGTCGATAATGCTTTTGGTAGTTTTATATTGTGTATCAAAAGTAATTTGATATACATTGTTCATTACAAATATATCTTACATTAACTTTTGTTATGACTTGATAGATTTTATCAAAGTAACTGACATTTCTTTCTACAAAATCTACATACAGACTTTATTTTCATTTTTTAAATGAAGCTTTTATATGAAATTTTTTGTCTACTTTCGACTTACAGTAAACATATTATGCTGAAAAGTTAATAAGATCTTTGATATTTAAAATGCTGAAAACTTAGTTGTGTATGGTTCTTAATAGTGTTTTAACCATTTAAAATCTTTTTTTAAATATATATGGTAAGTGTTTAAAAAATATTGAAAGTATATATATACCAGACCAACCAGAATAAAAACAAAAAAATAAAAATTTAAAAAAAAATCCTTCGAGCCGGATTTGAACCAGCGACCTATGGATGTCAATCGTTCTTAACCTACTACAGTCCACCGCTCTACCAACTGAGCTATCGAAGGTATAATTTGAGGTTCAAATTTACAGTATTATTTTTTTGTTTAATACATACATATGTTTTTATCATATTCTCCATCTTTTTACACAGTAGATTCTACAACCAAAAGAGCTTTACGATATCTTTGTATACAACTTTTGGATTCTATTAGATCGCATGTAAACTGTATTTCATTACTTTTTTCTATTTTCTTCTTCATGTTGATAGCTTCCTCCTTAAATGTGTCTTATCATAGTATTGACTGGTTTTAGTTTTTATTTGAAATCCCTCTAAATGCACACCCTTATCATAAGTTGTTCGGAATAACCAAGCCTGCACCAAGTAAAAGGTTGGTACCAGTGGTGCAGAAAGTAAGAAACAATTTAATGATTCAACTATAGTTCCAAACCGGTCCTGCATAACTTGCACATCTTACTGTTACTAACAACATCACACGAGGTACCCGCGAGTCGCCACGCTCGTTTATTGCTCGAACAGTTGCATCATTGATTGTAACGTATTATTTTCTGCCCCACACACATAGGTGAAACGCCGCACCATTGTCAAATATGCGGCAAGAAGTATACTAGGAAGGAGCATTTAGTGAACCATATGCGTTCACATACAAATGACACGCCGTTCAGATGCGATCTATGCGGCAAGTCCTTTACGAGGAAGGAACACTTCACCAATCACATATTGTGGCACACGGGTCAGTATTGTTTTACATATTTAACGCCGCTTGTATTTTATGAAACACGTTGTTTAATATAGTAATAGTGTACTACGGTTTACTGGTAACAGGCTTGGTGTCCTCTTTTTTTGATTTTCCTATTTCATCTCCTTTGTTGTAGCGAGTTCGATTCTCGTTTGATTTCAAGTTTAAATATTATAATAAGCTATTTTTAATTTAACCTATTATTTATCTACGCAGGTGAAACACCCCACCGATGTGACTTTTGCTCGAAGACATTTACACGCAAAGAGCACTTATTGAACCACGTCCGTCAGCATACGGGCGAGTCGCCGCACCGCTGTAACTTCTGCGCGAAGTCGTTCACGAGGAGAGAGCACCTCGTCAACCACGTGCGGCAGCACACTGGCGAGACGCCCTTCCAGTGTGGGTACTGCCCTAAAGCTTTTACAAGGAAAGATCACTTGGGTATGTTCATTTATAAATAGAAACTACATGTTTCGTGTTTTACTTGGTGGTGGGGGATGAAGAAAATGTCTTAATAATAGCTTATATATCTACCTAAACGGAGGTGACATGTAAAGTTACAATATTCTTCAATCAATTTTAAAATTATAAAAGTGATACAAAAACGCTTAGCCGAAAATCTGAAGTAAATTAAATGAAAATTATTTGATTAATTCTTTACAGTAAATCACGTCCGACAACACACTGGAGAGTCTCCACATAAATGCACATTCTGTACGAAATCATTCACACGTAAAGAGCATTTGACAAATCACGTGCGACAACACACTGGAGAATCCCCGCATCGATGTACATACTGTGCTAAGTCTTTCACAAGAAAAGAACATCTTACAAATCATATAAGGTGAGACATTCATTTATTTCGTTTGATTTTCGTTCTTCTAAATCAATGTTACGATAAATCGGTAGTAGGATTTTTCACAATAATAAATTAAATATTTTTACTTCTAATTACTAATACATTTTAATTGTTAGTATAACATACTTGGTTTATAAATCCTAATTATTGCATGGATCTTTATATGACATGTAGAACCAGTTAGAAATAGCAATGCTGTGCTACAAGCATTCAAAGACGTATCATTTTGTTTAGTGTCACAGACCAAAATTGCATGAAAACAAGCATGTTTTAAAAAATGGAGGTAAGCTTATTAAAATTTTTAAATCTCAACAATTTCATTGAGCTCTAAACGGCATTTGTGGGAAGTCCCCCGTCAATGTAGCACAGCATTGTGCATTCCGATACACTAGATCTAACCAAACCCTCCATCTATAGGAATATCGTCAGTTTTAAAGCTAACAATAAGTATTACATTAAGTATAATAACAAGCTGACGATATATGTAATGAAATAAATCGGAATGTACTGTTGCGCAGACAGCATACAGGGGAGACTCCCCACAAGTGCACGTATTGCCCGCGCGAGTTCTCGCGCAAGGACCACCTGCAGCAGCACTTGAGACAGCATACGGGTGACGCGCCGCATACATGCTCCTATTGTAATAAGAGCTTCACGAGGAAGGAACATCTTGTTACTCATGTCCGGTATGTACAAAAATATAGTTTTGTTTAGTATTGGGGTGGAGCACTACTTTTTGGCCCCATGTCTTATTTCAAATGTACAGATTCAGATCTAATATAAGATAATTCTTCTCGTGTGTACAAGAATAATTAGTCTATACTACATACATTTATTCTTCATAAATAAAATTATGTTAAAGTAAGTCTACAAATACAAATTGTGTAAGTATTTTTATAAAATTATTTAATTACTTATAAAGTAATGTAAGTTTGTCTAGAGTCACCTAAAAATATATAGAAATAAAACTCTTTGAATATTAGTATATAATTTTAAAATCACATTTAAATATATATAAATAATATGTATAATAAAGCAATATATTATTAGTATTCATATATAAATTTTCCTCGTTTTATTTGTTACAGACAACATACTGGTGAAACCCCATTCAAATGCACGTACTGCTCGAAATCCTTCTCGCGTAAGGAGCATCTAACTAATCATGTTCATCTTCATACTGGAGAGACACCGCATAAGTGTCCATTCTGTACCAAGACCTTCTCTAGGAAGGAACATTTAACTAATCATGTCAGGTAAATGAAATAATCCAAAACTATAAATTTATATTACTAATAAACAATGTATGTTCATAAATAAAATTAATTGTAAAATTAATTACACAATGACATAATTATTTAGAATCTCTTCTTTTTAGATCCTGTTATAAAACTATAAAAACAATATGATAGTACTAGATTAATAAGCAATTATATATGTATTTTATATGTAATTAAATCGTTATATATAACCGATATATAATAAATTTTAGGTAAATTGATATTAATGACGATGTAGATTTTTTTTTAATTTATTTAGTACAAAAAAATATGACAAGATAATGGTTTTTTTAGTAACCTTATCTCAAAATCTAGCCAATGTAATTTTAATACATATAAAAATTACTTACAGAATTCATACAGGCGAGTCGCCACATAGATGCGAATTTTGTAATAAAACATTCACAAGAAAGGAACACTTAACCAATCACTTGAAGCAGCACACGGGCGACACGCCACATGCATGTAAAGTATGCTCTAAACCATTCACGAGGAAAGAGCATTTAATAACGCATATGAGGTAATAATATATTTTGACTTGTTTACAGAAGGTAAATATAATATTAAGAAATCACTTTTTCTTAAATAATCTTAATTGTGAACAGTTATTTAGTAATGTAAACTATTTACGGTTCTTATCCAGTTAGGAAATTCGTCAGTATATGATTGAAAATTAAATAGTATCAAATGCTTATATTAAAAAAAAATAGACATTTCAAATAGTTTCTTCTTTCCAGATCGCACAGTTGTGGGGAGAGACCGCATATTTGTGGCGAATGCGGTAAATCCTTCCCTCTTAAAGGAAATCTATTGTTCCACGAGAGGTCACATAATAAAGGCGCTAATGCGACAAACAAAACCTTCCGTTGTGATGTTTGTTCTAAGGAGTTTATGTGCAAAAGTGAGTGCTTTGATAATGTTTTTTTAATATCTGACTAAGAGCCTTGTTTGCTTCCATACAGCTCAAACAAGTTTAATGATGAAATTTGGCAGCAGCTCAAAATGTTTAAAAAGCACCTTACATACTTACATACATACATGGAAAGGTAATTTGTTTTAATAATTACTTATATTATTTGCGGCAGGTAATTTATCGTCGCATCGAAGAACACACACAGAAACAGGTGAGGGCACTACAAATGCAGAGCCTACTCCTGAAAATGAGGACTGTGGAGATTGTACTAAGTGTGAAAAAGACTCGCCTGAAAGACCTGAGAGGAAACACGATACAAGGTTCGAGCATTTCATGTGTTTATACTTTTTAATCTTAGAATATAAATTGATGTAAAAATATATTAAACATATTTTAAGAAGATCATAACTATAAGATTTATTTATTTCAAAAACATATTTGTTTTATTGTCTAAATTAAAATTATTTTATAGAGCGTCATCAGAAAGTCGAGCAACTGAAGTGACAGCTCCGCCCAATCCTTCACCCAATGCAAATGCAACTGTCATGCAAATTACGAGCCAGGTGAGAATGTAACTTGAATATGCAATGTTAATCTGCATCATTCATCATTGAATAAAATTTCTTTCATTACGCGCCAGATATCGAGACATTGGGCGTGTTGCGTGGCAAGTTTAATGTTGCGCTTTGGCTTATATGAATGTGAGAAATGAAAATTAATCTTAAATACAAATATTCTCCGTGGCAATTAAAATTACTAGTTACCAGTTGCATTTCAAGTCAGGTACTCACTACGAAGAGCGAAGGTTACCATAACTAAAGGAAATATCTATTTTATAGCAAGTGCGAACCGGCCCTACAACGAGTACGACGAGCGTAGCGGCATCTGGCACGTTCACTCACACTGCCACAACCCAACACCATAGCTCTACTAGTATAGCACATCATCCTGTCACGGTGAATTACTAGCACTGGCCTACGCCGAATCCAGAGCCATCTGAAAATTTTATGTTCAAGACAAATGTAAAATCATGATACAAGTTATATGGGATTTCGTGATGTGTAATGTTATTATGATGACAAAGATGTTAGCTTGGCTGAAACTGATCCTTCTCAGGTGTATTTTGTTATAATAGTATTAACTAATAACAAAATAAGTATAGTCAAACAAGCTGGCTATCGATCTGTGGCTGTATGTGTACTTGTTACATTCATTTTACAACTTTGATTGGTATCTCATTTGAAAAGTTTTCAATGTTATTGCCAGTTGTTTTTTTTTTCATAACACCAAAATTCATAATTCTATGGGGAATATGTAATATGCACAGGCAAAACAAATATTTAATATATTTGTTGTCAATAATATCTAAAACAAAATATGAGAAAAATATTATTTAAAATGTATCTATGACAAGGGTACAGTACATATATTATAAAATGTATTATATTATGTAAAATAGTGTGCAAAGATAGCGTCACTAAGATGTAGATTGTATGACAAGCAGCTGAAATGTTTGATAGTGTATAATAAACTGTTCTACTTGTTAATACTTAAAAATAATTTATGTGAATAGTCTGATAATAGTCTAATATAAACAGCTATTATGTGATTTTAATATAGTGATATTCATTTTAGCTCCTATATATATTTTTTTAAAACTTATTTTTATAGTTAAATTTATATATTTACAATAATTATAATTTCTTTTTTTACTTTAGTATTTTACTTTTAAACAAAATGTTTTCATACTTTCCTAGCACTTTTGGTTCTTTAGTTCTGATACGTTTTTGGTATTTTTTGTGGCATATTACTTACTAATATTCAAAAATTGAACATTCCTTGTTTACAAAATTCTAAAGTATTCTAATAGATTTTATTTTTAATAAAATAAGAAATTTAGTTTGTTTCCAGTTTTAAAATAATTTAATTTTAATTGTCTTATACTTACTTTGAAATCTATACTGGGGACCAGTGTGCAAGTATTTTAACTATTGTTGCACTTCCCTAACATGCAAAATTATTTGAATATTAATGATTTTTATAATTTTAATACCCTAGTTCTAATTTATAGTTCTTTGCCATTTATGTACAGTACAAGTGTGATAAATCAATAGAATGTTAAGTATGTATAGTTACTGGTGGCAGTATGCTTAGCTTAGTTGACCCACCAGTATGAGGAGTGGTGTTATAATCACTCCCATGATTACTGTAACAGCTTGTAAAACAAATTAGCTTGTATCTGTAAATAGTTAATGTTTATGTCATAATTATATTCTATAATTCTATAATACACAATAAGGCTAACAATATCATTTATCATAAAGGTGAGCGACTATGAGTGATGTGAGTCAAATCTGTATAAATTTTAAATATAGCTTTTTTAAATTTTTTATTTTAATTATGCTTTTTAAACAATTATTCAACTGAAATACTAAATTTCGTATTTATAACAAGTTTATATTATTTGTTGTTAGCTTTCATTGATAATCGCCCACCTCTATTATTTGCAGTGTTGTGGATGTATGTATAGGAACTTGATATTGGGGTTTCAACGATTCAGAATCGTCTTGTTTACTATTTTCTTTTCAACAAATTATGGAGTTCATTAAACATATCTATAGTAGGTTTTTTTATTTTTAATGGTGCCACTTTTATTTATAGAACTTACTTATATAGTCACAATAGTATGTACTAAAATCTTAAATTATGTTCAGTAATTTGATATGGATGAGATTAAAATGTGAAAGAATTTTGTCTTTTATTAATTCTTCATTACCTTGAAATTCGAAATTAATTCATTTTAAGATAACATACTACTTAGTAGGTGTTAATAATAGTAAAATTATATTTTATTGTTATCTATTGAGGATGTGTTATAAAAGGTAATTGTATTGAATTGGATTGAATTCATTGATCGGGTCAGTTGTGGAAGTAGGATAGCATCTGACTAAACACAATATATTTAATTTAATTTTCATTTAGGTTAACACTTTTATCCTGCATAGCAGGATAGACAGTACCGAGTGTCAAGGCAGTCCATACTGCTTTACACCAAATTCGAGACACAGAGTGTTAAGTGGTGAAACTCAATGTGGCACTGTATTACCAGAGCGAAGTAAAAATAATTTACATATGATTATATGACTCCCCTGAATGGGAATCTAACCCACAAGAGATCACTTTAACAAACAGATGCTCCACCACGACTGGCCTCATATTTCGCACTATGGTAAGTTAGAATGGCATTGAGTTCCCCACTCAAAATGCAATGTTTGAAATTTGGCAATAAGCAGAGTATGGAGTGTCTTGACACTAAGTACTTCCTTGTCTACCCCAGTATGTGGAATAAAAGCATGAAGCTAAAAAAAAGCATGAAGCTAAAGAAAACAGGAAATTATTATAAATTGCAGTATTTGTGATGAGCACAATTTCTAATAAAGTATACTAATAATTACTGACCTACATGTTTTGATAAATGTATGACTAGAACTAAGAAACTAGACAATGACTTACAAAAATGCTTTCTGATCTTTTTATTACATCTTAATGTACAATGCAATCTTATTCAGCTCTTTTTTTTACATGAAAATAATATAGAATAATAAAATAATTTAATCTTGGAGTTAATTTATACCATTTACACAATCAAGCTTCAACTGCAATCTTTGAACTAGTTTTTGTTCTTTGAGGTCTCTCTGGCCTCTCTGGTTCTTTTTCTTCAACTAGATCAGGTAATTTATCAATAGGCACATCGGGTAACTGATCCTTCACATCTAATATAGCTTCAAGTTCTGCTTCAATTGCTTCATCATCTTCTACAGTCAATTGTCCAGATATTAATTCATCTATTTCATTCTGTTTTTCAATACCTTCTCTAGTTTCATCCAGTATCTTTTCAATTTCATCAATATTTAAAATATCATGTATATTCTTCAGGGCAGTATTACCAGTTTTCAAGCCATCAAGGACCTATAAAATTAATGTATTAGATAAAATAATATATCATTTCTTACCTAAAATTTATCATTAAAACTTGAAACATTACCTGTACTTCAATTTGGGCAAATTCTAAATCATGTGTAAGTTGTTCCAATTTTTCTAATTGCAAATCAGCATTTTGGAGAAGATTTTCTTGATATCTTTTTTTCTTTAATAGTAACTTTGCTCTGTCTCGCTTGTCTTCAGCCAGAAGTTGCTTAGCTAACTGTCGGTCCTTTTCTAAATTAAGTTCAATTTTCTTCTGATATTGTTTTAATTTATCTCGTTGTTGTTTTAATTGTAAAATTGCTTTATCTTGTTCGGTTACGCGACTTACGGGTTTTTTAGTTTTGCTAAATAGTCCACCCATTATTATTTCAATTTTAAAGCTATAAGTTTATAAGGTATAAATTTTAAACATTTACTACTTTATAGAAAAAGATAACATTGCACTAAGAAAAGATTATTGTTATCAGTATGAAAATTAAGTAAAGTTTAATCACTTCCTTCATCCTTGACACTATGCATAGTTTAATTCTGTCACTGTCATCGCTAAGACGTCAATTATCATAGACAGTATATATTTTTTTTAGCTTCACGCTTTTATCCCTCATAGTGGGGTAGACAGAAAATACCTAGTGTCAAGACACTCCGTACTTCGCTTTCCACCGAATTTGAGATATTGCGTGTTGATTGGTGGAACTCAAAAGTGAAAATACTTTAAACCACTGCCCCGAATGGGGATCGAACCCACAACCGATCGCTTTTACAGCCAGACGCTGTCCCACTGCTCTACGACCGGCCTCAGTACAGTATATATAATGGTCTGTATCATAGATTCCTCGGATTCAACGTGTTTCCCGAATATACGCGATCCTGCAGATTATTTTGCGCTTTTCATGGCAATATCAAGCCATTAAATAAAAAAAGATTCCTTTGACACATTATATCGATTTATTATTAATTATTGAATTGATTCATAACTTCTTTGTCATAATCATCAGTAATTTCCCGTTCACTCGTTGTTCCCTCTTGAACAATTTTAATTTCCGTACAGAACAATCACTTCCGCTATTATAAGTTTGTTGAACATTATATTTCTTTAAATTTATATATCATAGTACCTATTTATAATTTAAATATTTCTTTAAGTATTTTCATCTTTTTAATGTTAGGCTTAATTACCCAGATCATTATACAATATCTTTAATATAAGTAGAACATTGACGCTTGTCATTATTTCGTTCATTACAAAGGATCTCTTTTTCAATGTCAATATGGACTCCAATCAGGATCTGGTATCATAAATATCATTTTTGCTCTCAAAACTTTGATAGAGGCATATGTGAGACATGTGAAAAAAAAATAGTTATCTGCATGCGATCTTTTTAGGTCTGCAGAAAGCATTTAACTGCAGGTCTTGTCAATACATCTGCTGGGTATTGCGAGCTAAAGCATCTGAATTATAGAAATAAAAAAGTAATATTTGGTCTCGTTTTACACTTATAACCCGCTTTCATGGCCGATAACAAAGCACTAGTTGATGAGTAGACCTGAATGAATCTAGAGCAGAAAATACTGGTAAGATACACTTGATGATGGTGGCCCTAACTAAAATGTGTCTAAGCCCGACTAAATATCTTACGGGAATTAAGACTCTGGCACTATTCGTGTCCAGAATCGTTAAGTAGGATAAGTTAAGGTATCTTGGATCCATTTTTTAACAGTCCGGAAGTATCAATCATGCCTGGAGGCAGTAGTAAATATAAATCGGCACACTGGCATCAGCACAAGGCACACGAGTGCCTTGATATATCTTGAGTATGTTTATATTATATATTGGTACTATAAGTATTTTATAACAATAAAGTCAAATAATAATAACTAATAAGATATTGATATCTTGCTAACTTCTAATAAAAGCCCATGTTAAATTTAATTAAGTTATTAAAAACTCCGATAATTTAAGTGCTTAAGTAATATATATTATCTATGCCTAAATATGGCGGTGGATGAATGTTCTTTACAAATATTTCCGTAAATTGTTTAGTTAAGTAAAATAATTTATACGACTGTTTGTGGTGGTATATAAATAATTTTTTCTGTGTAGTATATTTAATATTCTAAGGCTCTTAAGTTTATTAAAATAGAAAATAGTTATCTAATTATTGTAAATTTAAGATTGTATAAAAGAGACAATGGCAGTGCTAGCGGCGGCACAACTTTTAGATGAGTTAATGGGAAGGCATCGAAATACAAATCCAAACGAAAAAATTAAGAAGCCTAATTGGGAAGACCCAGAAGTAAGTTATATCTTTTAACTTTGGAACTTTATCGATTAGATTATCTAACCTCTATTTTAAATCGGCGTTTCTGTTTGCCTTGCGTTTTACGTATATCATAATGTTTTATGGAATTTCTTGTACGTACTTACGTCATTCTTGTATGCTATTCTTGTAGTAAGTAATATTTATAAATACACGTGTATTGACGAAATTATATATTTTTTCAGTATTGTAAATATTATATGGTAAAATTCTGTCCTCATGATTTGTTTGTGAATACAAGAGCAGATCTTGGGGCATGTCCTAAAGTGCACGATGATGAAGTTAAAGATCTGTTTGAAAAAGCTGACTCTTCATATAAAAAAGCTCAATATGTTGAAGAGTTTCTACGTTTTTGCCGTCACATGATTAGCGATGTTGAAAGTAAGTATTATTATAATTTACGCTATTAAATCAGTAAATTTGGGTTTGAGCTAAAAGTGAAATTTAATGGTTTTAGGGAAAATACAAAAGGGTAAACAAAGGTTAGAATTGATGAATTCAAAACCAGAAGGTCCACCAATGACCCAAGCTCAGACTGAAAAAAATCAAGAGCAGGTATTTTTATGACTTTCACCCTAATTAATAAAATGTTAAAGAATCACAGTTATAATATTTAAAAAAACTATACAATATTATTATGCTATGAGTAACAAAATTATTTATGCTAGGTTAAATTGCTATCGGAAAAGATAACTGGTTTGGTAAGAGAAGCTGAAGAAGCTGGTACCTGTGGTAATGTAGAACAGGCTCAAGGACTCATGAAATTGTGTGATAGATTAAAAGAAGAAAAAGAACAACTATTAAAGCAGCAAGAAAATAGGTAAAATTATAAATCTATATAGCTGGGAGTATTTTATAGAACACTGACTTGATTTTCAATACATTAAATTTTGTTATTTCTGTGGTGTGTGCACATTCTAAGTTGAATTATCAGTACTAGTTTCAACAGACATTGCAAAACTGGGCTCTAGGGATTGGTGGCAAGATGTAGTACTTTATGTTACTCTAGTAATTTTTTCGTCTTTTTTGTAAATTTGTTACAATTTTAAGAATATTGAATACAATGAATTAATATAATCAAGAAGATCTTTCTTTATTTAAGATATGTTTTTATTTTAGCTTAAGAGTTAAATATAGTTGTTTTTAAACATAATTATTTTAGTTGTGTCAACATGAATAGATCTAAAATAAATTTATTATTATAGCTAGTGCTTCATGTAGTGCTAACAACATAATAAATATTTCTTTAAAAAAATTAATTGAAAAAAATCGAATATATCTTTTAATGTTTAAAAAAATATTTTTTAGAACAACTAAAATATGAAGAGTTTTACTTTACTATTGATGTCACTTGTCATATCTCAGTGGCTACTTGTCTTCACATGTGCAAAATTTTGAGGAAACATAGATATATCCATTGAACTTAAAATGTGTATGCTGTATTTTAAATATAATTTTAAAATAAGTTATATTTTATTGGAATAGAATAAAATTTCTGTATTCATGTAGTTTGTTTGTTATGCTTTGCATATTTTCACATAGAAAATATGTTGTTCAAATACTTATGTAGTTAATTTCTTTTATTTATACTAGCATTGTATGTTGAGTGACTAGCCTCTAAAGTTTTATTTCTTGTGTGCAATAAAATAAAAATAAATGAAAAAAAAGAAGTATATTATGGTCTAAAATATGAACCAAATATGATAATTAACTTCAAATATCCATTCTAGCCACTGGTCAATGACAGCTGAATTAGCTGCAGCACAAGAAAAGCAAATGGAGGTGTGCCCTGTGTGTGGAGCATTTCTTATTGTTGGTGATGCTCAACAGAGAATAGATGACCATCTTTCTGGAAAGCAACATGTCGGGTATGTTTCTTGTTATGTGATATTAGTGAGTTTTTCTTTAATATTTAGAAATTAGTTGTCACTTGCTACATAACATTGTTACTGCCTATGCCCCTCAAGTAGGGTGTACTAAAGCTGAAAATAAGTTATTTTGGACTCTTCTAAATGACATCTTACAAGAAATACCTAGTACCGAAATTACCATAATGGGCAGTGACTTAAATGGTCACGTGGGTAGAGAGTATCAACCGTTTCAACACATACACGGAGGTCACGGATATGGTATTGCAAACGAAGAGGGTAAATCGATCATGGAATCCGCCATGTCTCACGATCTAGCTATAGTCAACACGTTTTTCATCAAGAAGCCTGAACATTTGATCACATATAAAAGTGGCACAACGAGTTCACACATCGATTATATTCTGGTAAACAGACCCCTAATCGGTAGGGTCAAAAATTGCAAAGTTATACCCTGAGAATGCGTTGCACCACATCATCGAGTTGTCGTCATCGACATGACTTTTAAACCAAAAGCAACACCTAGAAAAGAAAAGGAACCAGAACTCATCAAATGGTGGCTCTTGAAAGGAGACATGGTACAGGAGTTTTGTAATGAATTAGATAACCTTATATTCCCGGGAGAAGTTCATAAAGATGTTAACATGTTGTGGATGGACATACAAGCCAAGATACTAAAAGCAGCAGGAAAGGTACTGGGGCGAACGAAAGGTGGAAAGCGCATACCAATGGAAACGTGGTGGTGGAGTGAACTCGTACGCACAGTCCTTAGAAAAAAGAAAAAGGCGTTTAAAACATGGCAATCCACCAAGACAAATGAAGATAGACAGCGGTATAAACAGAGTAAGAAAGAGGCCCGAAAGGTGATCGCAGTAGAAAGATCAAAAGCTACAAAAGAACTGTATGCATCCTTAGAAAAGAGAGACGGTCATAAGCTCATATACAAGTTAGCTAAATTGCGCAACCTGGCTACCAGAGATTTTGTAAAAAATAAAATACTTAAGGGTCCCTTAAGTATTTTATTTTTTAGATGGAAATTTGGTGTACAATAACATGCATATCTTAAAAACATGGCACAAGTATTATGATGGTTTATTGAACACTAATATCACGGAAGTCTGCTTACAAACCTGGGCCTCATACTCCCTATAACAGCAAGGGAGGTTAATGCAGCGCTTAAGAAAATGCCCAACAAAAAGGCAATGGATCCAGATGGCATTCCTGTGGAAGCATGGAAGTGTCTGGGTGATTTAGGAATAATCGTGTTGACAAACTTGTTTAACAAAATATTGCTGGAACAAGGCGGCATTCCGGATGCTTGGAGAATGAGCGTGATAATTCCCCTCTACAAAGGCAAAGGTGGCAGATATGAATGCACTAACTACCGAGGCATTAAGTTAATGTGTCTTACAATGAAGTTGTATGAGAGAGTCATTGACAGCCATCTACGTGCCGAATGTACGCTCTCCGAAAATCAGTACGGATTTGTGCCAGGTTTGTCAACAATTGACCTGATATTTGCCATGACCATGATAGCTGAAGAATACAGAGCAAAAGAGAAACCCCTCTACGTTGCATTTCTGGATATGGAAAAGGCTTTTGATCGAGTCCCTAGAGACACTATATGGTGGAGTCTTAGTCTAGTTCTTCATAAGAACACCGGTGGGAGTGACAAAATCCATCCCAGTCTGAAGGGGTTCATCAAGGTTCAGTGCTAAGTCCGTTCTTGTTCAGTCTAGTGTTGGATACACTCACTGAAGATGCTCAACAAAAAGCTTCATGGACTTTCATATACGCAGACGATGTAGCAATATGTACATCAAATCGCCAAGATCTAGAAGTAGCATTAAGCGCGTGGAAGGAACAACTACAAGCAGGAGGATTGGTACTAAGTGTAGCTAAGACCCAGTAAATGGAATGTAATGTCTCTACCCCTCGCACTGACCCAATAATGATTGATGGCCAGGAGGTACAACAGTGCGACGAGTACAAATACCTGGGTAGCATGATAGAAAAATTCGGTAGTCAACAAGCAACCTTCAACACCGTATATCCACTGCTTGGATAAAGTGGCGCGAGCTTACTGGAGTCACTTGTGACACGAGGATGCCCATCAAGCTTAAAGGGCTAGTTTATAAGTCCATCATAAGACCAGTTCTCACATATGGAAGCGAGACGTGGGCAGTAACAAAAAAGTATGTTAATTCCATTCGTGTGACGGAGATGAAAATACTAAGGTGGATGTGCGGAGTGACGAGGCTCGACAAGATCCGCAACGTACACGTGCGGGGTAACCTCGGGATACGCGACATCGCTGACAAATTGCAAGAAAATCGGCTACGATGGTATGGGCATGTTAAAAGAAGACCACCTCAATACATAGGCAATAGAGCGCTCAACTTCACTTTACCTGGCAAGCGACGAAGGGGAAGACCGATATTGCGGTGGTTGAGCGTTGTCACGAACGACATGAATAGCTGCGATCTGGAGGAGGAAGATGTCCATGATAGAACGAAGTGGAAGAAAAATAGCAGGAAAGCGGACCCCGTCACAAGACGCTAAGAAGAAGAAGAAGAAGAAATTAGTTGTCACTTGCTACATACCTAGATTTTCTGATGTATAATATTCATATCCTTTTTTCTATAGTTTCACCCCTTTTTTCTTTAGAAAATTTGGAAAATCCTTTCCAAGTGCTTCCAAGTTTCAAATCTAAATGAGACAATAAAGCACACTAATAGACAATACACAAAACCAATAGACAATGCACAGGTAGAAAATAGGGTGTAGAATACCCTATTTTGTAATCTTATTATTAGTAGTATTAGTCACTTAATAGAGAATAAAAGAGGCTTACATATATTTATATAATTTAAATATAGAGTCAATTAAGCTAAATGAGTCAATTATTTATAGTTAATAACTTATTTAGGTAATGTTTTTAAATAAATTTACAGATATTTCAAATTGCGTCAAGCCTATGAAGAAATGAACGAAGCTCGAGAAAGAGAGCAGCAAGAGAAAGAACGTAAACGTCGAGAGGAACGTGAGAGGGAACGCAGCATCCGCGGTGGAGGACTCGGCTCGGACAGGCGCGACCGAGAGCGCATGGAGAGGGATAGGGAGAGGGATAGAGAAAGGGAAAATAAGGATAAGGAGAAAGAGAAGGATAAAGACAAGGATCGTCATAGGTGATTTATTTTTAAAAATTACTCTTATTATTAGACACCTTTTCGACTGTTTTATGCATAGTAAAATGTTAGGTTAGTGTGCAGCTTGAGCACAATTCATTTTGAATTATATATATAAAATTAATATTGGTTATAAGAAAAATCCTCGTAGTATGAGCGTACGATTACACCCCGCGCATCCTAAACTTAGACGCCCGCGTAGCGTCTTATTAGACTCGGATGACCCCATCACGGTAGCAAACGGCAGAATGTTAGGTAGGAAACACTCCACCCACAAGACTGTTAGGCTCCCTTAGAATAGTCTAAATTTCCTCCAGTCGCGACTTCACGTCGCGTCTGGCTTGTTTTCAGAGTAGGGAAAATCCCCCGCCCGCTCGCCGACCGCAAGCCGATGTTCGAGCCCCGCAGGGGGCGCCCTTGCGGTCGTCGGCTTCCTCTCAAGCAGCCACGTCAGTGCTTGCTAAATACTTCGCAGGGCTAGAGCACCCTCTTCCCTCCCCCTCCCGGTGTCGCTGTAAACACCATTAAGTTCAACAGCATTTAACTCAATTGACAGAAAAAAAAAGAAAAATATAAGGATTTTATTTTACAATTATTTATTTTTGTCAATCTTATTGTTATGCAGTGACATATTATCTTTTTTCTTATGTCCCCCGCTTTTAACTTTCAATGACTTCAACGCAATGTCTGAACACAGGATTCCATCTATCTATTCTGCTACAGAAACAAGGTTCATCAACTATGTTTTTGACATTTTTGTTAATTCATGTTTGGTTTAGCTTTTTTAGTTATACAAAAATTTATATTCCTCTACGATACTATATTGAGAATGAACATTCTAAGAATATGTTTCGTTGACTGCAATATATTCTAAGTGGAATATTCATAGAATGCTTGATCATATTGTAAAACCAAGTTAAGTTTAATTTATATAAAATTGTAACTGATCTTTATCATGCATATGGAGATAAAAAAACTATTATCAGGGAGATTTATCAATGTTAAAGTAATTAAAATTATGATTTTTAAAACTATCTATCTGTGTGCCTCTTTGTCTATGCGTATGTGCATGCTATATTATTTAAATGCAGTTTTCAATATTTTATTTTAGTCACAATATCCAAAGACTTCGTATTCCTTTTATTTCAATTATTATAACCACGAAAATTGTAACATTTGTAAGTATTTTCTTTGACAAAATTGCAGAAATAAACTGGTTTATTGAATACGCGGTCACAGGTTGTTTTCAATATATCTATTGTACAATTGAGCAGGTCCAGCCGTGAGGAACGAGGAGGTCGGGAGCGCGACAGGGACAGGGAGCGGGAGCGCGACCGCGAGCGGGACCGCGACCGCGAGCGGGACCGCGACAAGGAGCGCGAGCGCGACAGGAAGCACCGGAGGGAGAGAAGTGAGTCGGCTTTTGTATCACAAATAATTCATAATAGTATTTTCCTGAACTCTTATAACACATGGTCTGTTCCTTTTGTTATTACTTTTATTTTTTTCTCACTGTTATTTAACTGGACATATGTAGAACTCAGATTTAAATATCTATGAGCAAGTCGTCGTAAATCGATTATTGAGTTATAGATGCCACATTTAATATTAAAAAAAGGTTAAACTTGATGAGACATGTTGTGTATGTTATACCATATTTTTATTTCATTAGTTATAACAATAAATTTGCTTAGGATCTTCACACGAGCGGTCCCGTCGGCGTTCACGCGAACGCCACTAGCTAAGACTGAGGTATCACAAAAGCGCCTCGAACTGGTAAGCAAATATGAATTAACATTACTATTACAACAAACACAAAAACACACAAACACAAAAATACAACCGAATCACTGAAAGAATGTATGGCATCCTAATCACATCACCAAATAATTCATTTAATATGTAATAAATTGAACACTGTTATTTTACAGCTTTAGTAACATACCAAAATAAAACTTCAGTTTATGGCAAACATACAGGGAGTTATGCCTTTGCGCTCAATTCGGTAGTTGTCGTCACACCGACGGACTTGGCAGGTATTTGATACGTATTATGAATAGCTGGAGCAAGAAAGGCTTCTTGTCGATTTCACGAAAATATGTGACGATAAACAACCCGCTGATTGACCCCTGCGATTGTAGATGACCGTCCGCATATACTTCGTCTCGTTTGAGGTACTTTTAATGTTATTTCGTATCGTGGTTTTCGAGTCCCAACAGGTAGCCGGACCGGTCACAAATGTTTTTTAGAGCATTTGTTAAGTTTTTGGGAATTATTCTCTATATGAAACTTTAGGGCGTTGTACAAAGTCGCTTTAAACACTCATATTTCGTATGTCACGCCGTCGTTTTTAGGCAATTCCGTCGAATGTAAAAACAAAATGGACAAGTGAAGGGAGCGTGTTCAATATGCTTCTTGTTTCACAAAACGGATGCTGTTTTTACATCATCTTCTGTGCGTTTCCAGGTACCCTCATATGGCAACAAGTTTTGAGACCAAGACTAGTTACTGATTTAGTTTGTTTAATTCTTAAAAATTATTAATATTTTTTTTCCTTTTTTTTAATTTCTGTTACTTGATGCCATATTACAAGCTATCTAATAATACCCTTTGACCCTACATGGAATAAACTGACAATGACTGAATTTAGTTTTGCGAAACAAATGTTTTTTTTTTTAATTTTTAATTACATATCTCAGTCAATGACAGTTCTTTCCGTTAATATATTTCCATATTCTCGTTACTAGCAATATCGATGGACTTTTCAGTTGGCAAACCATAGACGAAGATCGACGCTCGCAATACAACCATAGACAAATGAGGTACTTGTGAAATTAACCAACGGGCAACTAAGAAGGCGAAGGCGTCACTACGTCACTTTGGACATCGGTTTCGAGGTGACTTAGAATAGTTTCGTGTAATATAATAATTTACCGCAATTTATGAAATGCATGTATTTTTACTATATAAATAGACATCTGATTATATGCAATTTTTAAATCTATGTCAAATTCAAGGGTATATTAAAAAGTACTTAAGTGTATGTAATTTTGTTATGACGTTATTTTCTTTTTGAGATGTTAAAAACTGTCATTGTACAATATTCTATTTTTGATAAACAATTCAAATTCATATAACCTAAATAGAAAGGATATATTCGAAATTTAATAAATATAAGGGTCTTTAGTTTTCTAGCATATGTCGATGTCTAATTATAATGGAACTTGTTATAATTTCTACGTAGATTGTAAGAAGTGTAAAATGTAGCTACCTCGCCAAATGTTTTGTCCCTAGGGAGGTTATTTGTATAAACCAGATTCCACTGAGGAGTGACTTCAGGTATTTATAGAACATTTTATTCCGCTATAGCATTATGTGATTAATTTGTTATGTATGAAATTTAAAATGTGAACCAATAGGGATTGTCCATATTAAATATAATAAAATAATATAATAAGGTACGTGTTTTATTTACCCCTTATATCAATGCTAAATACTGATTCTAATAGCTTAACTTATTAATATTAACAACTAAGCTGATAGGCAATTCTATCCAGTGTAATCCATATTACACTGATATGTTGCAAAATAAGGTCTGCTCTGTCTTGAACAATGTTTGCATTTGAATTTTAGTATAATGTTAGAGATATTAAAGGTTTGCGGTTCATTTTTAGTACTTTATAAGAAGATAATTTTATTTCGAAATGAAAATTAGATGTTTTAGAAATAGGTAGTAAAAATGCAAGTTTTAATGTTCTTAGTTATATATAATTAGAAAATCTAAATATGCGGCTACTGCTAATACTACCTTTTCTTCTGTTTTTATACTTTCTGAACAACTTGAATATTAGTTTAGCGTTAAAATTAGAATATATAAACGATTATCCTACTATTTGCAATTGATATGTTAAACGAATAACATTACACAAAAGTCCTTAATTAAAAACTTTCACCCGAATATTTTAATATGCATCACTATTTTAATATTTATTTACTGGCAACACTAGTGAGTAATGTCAATAATGGGTTGTCATATTATGGAGGTTATTTTGAGATAAACAATAACAATCAGCGTCTTTTCTGAATCAATAAACTTAAAAATACTTGTTAAATTAGCATAGAAATGATTTCTGAACAAGAGACTATATTAGTACAAGAAGCAAGGGCGAAATTACGCGAATCATTTCTTAATACTATCAATGAATTAAAAGGTATAACTATAGCAATTTATTTTTTAGTGATTTTATTATTTAACTAAAATTTTATACTATTAAATTAAATAAAATTATTTTGGACTTTAGCATTACATCTAAATCGTCATTAGAGATTAACATTCTACATATTTTAGGTGAATCATGTAACATTGTTACATATGAACAATCAACTCTTAAAGCAAAGTTTTCAGGCTGGAAACCGGATGGATCAGAAATTTTAGTAAGCAACTTGAAAACGCCAGCTAATATTGTTATGCCATCTGCAATTCTAAGGACGCCTGATGTCCTTGCCATCCGCTTTAACAAACAATTAGAGCTATCATGATATTCAAGTAAATATATACTAGATATTAGAATTTTTTAAGTGTAATTAATTAATCTTTATAAGTTTTATTAAGTACTACCTGTGCTCACAACAATGTCTGTGTGGAATTGAACATCTCTGGATCATTATCTTATAATTCTTATGTAAAAGCAGCCTAAGTTACTCCTTATTTTTTAAGCTATCTGCCACTGAAAGTTCATTGAAACCAGTCCATCCCACACAAACACACAGATGGACAAAAATTGTAAAAAATGTTATGCACAGTGTATATACATATATATTTTAATATTAGAAATATATACTTAAATTTTATTTCTTTGATGTTCTGTTCTTTTTAAGTAAGAAAGAAGTAAATAAGTAATTTTAGATAAATTTTTGTAAAAAAATGTCATATAAATAAACTTATTTCACAAGACATGTATTGCGTTTTGCTTATTTTATTTTAATTAATTTTATTTATAATGAAGTACTTCATAATTAATTAAGATAATATGTATATCTAAAAATATATACAAATATTTTAATATTTATTGAAAAGGTTACTCAAGAATATTTCATAAAATACTTTCAAATTTTATATAATATAATATTTTTTACTCACATTTTTTTTGGTCAATAGACTGGGTGATCATTGACAATTTTTCGCTGAAATTGAGCTACTGCACTCAAATGAGGATGATACTGGTATGTGTTAACTGAGTACACATGGTTGTCTCTTTAGACAAACTTTATTTTTAAGTCTTATATCTATTATAGGTATAGAAAACTATAATAAAAATTATTTATCATTTTAATTATTAAAAAAATGGAGTTTTTTGAAAAAATATAGTATTTCGAAAATTATACAAGTTCGTCTACGTGGTCTTATAGTGGATTACGCATTGCTTATTTGCTCCGTCAAGTTTAATCACGCTTAATGTAGTCAAAAAGAGCCTAGTGTTCGCCGTTGTTGCCCGAAGAAAATGTAATAATATATCGTGTTAAGTAGTAAATACTTCGGCACATCAAAGTTGAGACAAAAAAACCCCATGTGGAAATCGAACCCACAACGAGTCTTCATTACAATTAACAAACCTTATAACGAGTGAAAATATGTTGAATGGCATATTAAGAGAAAAAATACCGTATATGTATGTATTAAGCTAAAATGAATGAAAATTCATTTTTACTATACTAGTAGATATTTTTGCTTGTCCCCATAGTGATTTAGGCCTCTTTGTAAAATACGAAATGGCGAGTAGTCACGGCGAGAGCGCTTGAACGAACCTGTTGCTGAATCGATTGCACTGTGCGGGATGCGGGACTGGCGCACGCTCTACAGACTACCGACCGCTTTATTTCCAAGTCAGCGTCATCAGTGGAATTGAGTGATTGGCTTTTTTGTTCTTAATTATATATTTTTTAGCAATTTATATCAAAAGGTTTTTGATTTTCACGATTACTTCACATACTTAATCAAATCTGTTCTCGTACAAATACCGTTTAAGAATGTGTTGAAATATGTTCATTTTTCATTTGTTGAATATTTATAAAATGTGTTTGAAATTTTATGGCTGAATCAAAGCCTAAGTAATAGAAAAGAACTTAAGACGCTAAAAATTGTAAAAAGAAAAGTAAGCTTAACACTAGATTTATATGTTTTATATATTGAAAATAATAAATTCTATAGGTAATATAATTAAAATCTTTATTTTTGTACAAAAAGGTTACGCGCAAATTTGCTTGAAATTAAAACAAAATAAGGTGTTTCCCGCATTAATATTTTAAAATTAAAGTATATTAATTTTATTTTTTGTGTGGGTAGTACATGTAGGCTTTTATATTTTTTAAAACTTTGGGAAAGTGACCGCCTGTACTATAAAATACTGCCTTGTCATTCAACTACAACGAAGGGAGTGTCACAAAGTTTTGCTCTAGGGCTAGGAGGGCTCTAGGAGGGCTGTTGGAATAGAATAATTAGAAAATTGCGTCGTTTATTTGAGTGATATAGAAAAGAAAGCTACAGTATTTTAAATTTGAAAACTATTTATAATGGTTAATAAAATGTACCTAAAGTTTAAACCGTTTTCTATTTGGCCAATTTTTGATGGTCAAACTTCACAAGAATTATCTAATATGGATCTTTTCACTGGGAGTCTTGGCATACAAAAAAAAAGTAAACAAAGAAATTGACTTCCGTTTTGAAAGTTAAAAATAAAATATAAGCTGAAGGTTTTTTAACCTCAGTGGATCGAATAGTCCGAACGGTAAAAGTATTACCAATCATGTAGGTCAATATTTATTGATTTATGACAGCTATTATTGAGTATAGATCATAATTATTATTTTTCACTTATACGTACATATTTTAATAATTAACGCCTTAGAAGCATCCTAAATATATAAAAAATAAGATAACGTTAAAATTAAAGATCGAGGTATCAAATTTTTATCCTTCTAACTGGGCTTAGGGTGGCTAATGGAGTCTTTACCTCGAAATGATCCCAAAAGGGGTTCAAGGGACTAAAAGCTTGCGGCTTTCTATTTGTTATTAAGTACATACTGAATCTTAAATTTTACACGTAAAGATTTTTCTTGGTGCGAGTTACATTCTTGGGTACCTAGGTTTGATAGAACCCTACCATTTCTACCACTAGTGAAAAACTGCTGTTGGTCAATATTATGTAGGCTATATTCATCATCGAGAAATTCTTTACTTTAATTGCTATTTGCCACAAATTAACTTTCATTTTTCTTTTTCTATATGAACTTCGTTAGATTTCAGATACAGTACGAATTGGATGACGTACAAACAAACTAGCAAAGTAAATACGTTTTAACAGTTTCTAAATCTGTTCCACCAACTCATTTCGACATGACCTATAGGACACCGCCGTATAAAGTGAAAACTTCGAGTAACGAATCCACTGCGGTTGATTTATTTATACAATGTACCGATGCGGGCGGTGACCCGGAAACTTTAAATGAGAATTATGCACACTGGTTTAATTAATTTTCAGCTTTTCGCAACTAACCCGACTGAGGTTAATCGTTGTGTTTGCAAATCTCCTCGATTTAATCACTTCAATATCATAAAACAAATTATAAGTAGGCTTAATTTCATATGTGTCGACGTACCTTACGTCTCCCAAATCATTATATAATATTTAGTGACAAATCACTCTATAATTTACCCTCCCATATATTGTAGTCTGTATGTTGAGTGAAATGATGAATGATACGAAATTTTATATAATTGGTGTAGCAAATTCAGACAAACTTAATGACATTTTAAATTTAAATATTAATTCCAAAGAATTGTACTTATTTCCATTAGGTTTTTTTATGGAAATTAGGTAAAATATTAAATAATATTAATATATTATTATCTTTTCTTTTTTATAATACAATGAAAAATTTCCACTAAAAAACCTTTGTTGATGGATCACAAAAATAATTACGAAAATATTGAGCAGACAAAAAAGGTATTGGAATCGTATTCAATAGGCTTTAACGGGCTCTTGAACAGAATTAATTAAAGGGATTTTTGTTAATGTTACCACCGCGTGTCGTTAACGAACGCAATGGCAATATTAAATGTGGAAAGGTTTTAGTGATTTATAATGAATTTCAGACGACCGGACGAAAATTTTGAATTAATTTTACTCATAGATACATTTTGTTTCTTTTGAATTTGTTTTAACATTTTTAGATTTTTCATAATTTTTTTAATTCTGTGAGATTGATACTTATATCTTGTTAATTTCATAATTAAATTTACCACCATCAATGTTACCTTTAAAATGTTCTGTCTATTTATAACAAAGAAATCAACTCTACTGCTAAAAAAACATTTCCAAGCTACTAGTTACATTACTTTGTTATTAGGTATTACATTTCGCTGTTGTGTACATTCTGTAATAAAGAATATGTGGCTTAGTAAATAAAGATTTAAGTATTTTTGAGAAAAGTTAAGTATAATAATAATAAAAAAATCATTTTTAAAAATACTTATGAAAACTTGACCGCAGCAGGATTCAAACTCGTGGGAGCTTGACGATTTCCAAAAGGAGCTGGTTCTAACCCTGCTACGCTCAAATAATTATACCGTTTTTAAAAAGTGTTTTCTTATAATGTTATAGTGTGGTATATCAATTTAAAAATAGTAAAATATTAAGTACATTAAAAAAAAACAAACTGAATATTGTATTTTCAATTTTTTTTATTAAGCTAGTAAAATTAAATCAGAATTGAAATTCATAAGATTTGTTTTTAAAAAGAACATCATTGACGAAGTGAAGTTTTCTAATAAATTTATCGCCGCTCTCTTATCCCCAAATTATATTACAAAATTATGCGCCCCCGAAAACCTGAACCTTATTAAATGAGTTAAATGAGGTACGGGCACGTATCTGATACCATGAAATCTATAACAGCGTTACTTCAAAAACCGGAAATTGTATCGATTATCTGATATACCCACACTGGTGTATGTTTCTCGTTGCATTATAAATTATAAACTTGTAATGCATGTATGAATTACCATATCATGTAATTTGAACTATGTAATATGTCTCAATATCTAATACGTAGTTAAACATCTGTCAGATTACACACATTTAGTTAATTTTCAGGTTCGTATAGAATATAGTGTGTAACTTATAATGTTCTTAGTTAATGGTTGATGTATATATTTTTTAAGAATTGTGCAATAGCGTTTGAAGGCAAACGTGATGGTTCTGGATTCTATACTCACTCGGGAGAATGATAATATTTAGAATATATATTATATTTAGAAGATATTATTTTTTCGCTCCGGAAGTAAAATTTTACACTTAACAAGCATGACGTCAAGTTGTATTCCACAAGCAATGGCTTAAATTCGAAGTGATAGCAGAGAGAGGAGTTTTATAATATAGGTTTTTTTATACTTTACTACGTGGGTAAGAGATATATATTTTATGCTCTTGTGGGAGAATTAAGAGGAAAGTGTGTTGCTGAAATGTTTAAGTTATGCTTAGGACTTACTTAATTTATGTTGATTTTTTAAAGTAATAAAAAAATGCTTAGTTAATAGATAAAATTGTTAAAGATTCTACATTGATAACAGAGAGATGACACTAAATTTATTATCATATGTATATCTGAAAATGTAGGACACGTATAAAAACTAAACAGTAAAAATAGTTCTGAAAATAAAACCACGCATAGAACTCAAAATTATCCATACATTTCTTTCACATATATGTACCTCTATATAATAAATAAAATATAGCTACCTAAAATTGAATTTTATATACACCATTTTTGAAAAATAGTGTATATAAAATTTTCAATTTTATATTCAATAGAGTTTGAGCCATAAAGTTTTCATTTCATTGATTTTTGCTAAATATAAATAAAGTAGGTTAAAAAAGTTTAGTGCTTGTTTAAAAATAAATTTCGCCTCGCTCTTTAGAAGCCTAAAGTGTTATGAGTTGAGTATTTTGTTTTGTAAAAAAATATATTTATCCATAATAGTATTAACTGTGAGGTTCATTTTTATTACAATATTTGATTTATTTTTTATTCATATATAAAGATTAAAAAATAAATTGTCATTAAATTAAGATTTGTATTTAAGAAATACCCTGAAAGTTATTTTCTGATCTTCCTGGTTATCCTGGTCCACGTTTCAAAATATTGTTTCAAGGCAAGAAGGGGGTTAAGAGAGTGTTGAAAATACTGTATTATTTATATTAGTTCATAGGTTGATAGATAAAAGTAAAGCTAACAAAATCATGTTAAATAAAAAATAAAACACCTAGGTCAGAGGACACATAAAGGAAACAGGATTTTAGTAAACTATTTTAGTTTCTAATACAAGCAATCCCAACACAAAGAAAATTGTGCTTCAAGTGTATTGAAAATAAATATTTTGTAAACAAGGCATTCAGGCCCTCGTACCTGGTTCCAGATAGAAAATTGGCTTCCTAACGAAGTTACGTTCTGATCTACAAAGAAGTCCCTTAAGTCATTTATCTGCCATTGCGTAAATCTCCATAGACCTATCGCTGATAAATAATGGCTGATTTAGAAATACTCGTGCTACTTGCGGCTTTGTCCGTGTTTTTGTAAAGATCAAGGTATCAATTTGTTATATTTTCGTTAGTATTCTACTTTATATTTTAATATATGATCTTTGATATTTTCTTATGAAGAGCTATAACGGATTGATTGTTTATTGCTAGATTAAAGGAAAAATTTAAATAACAATATTATTACAATGTATTTATTAATTGTTATTTAAACAACATTGGTACATTCCGATACGTGTGACCTAAATGGATTATTATTGCACGGCGCAAAGTTAGCGTGAGTGGTGAGCGCCGTGCGATGATAGTCCAATTAGTCACGAATATCGTATACTACTTTGGCACGAGTAAAATAAGAGTTGTTTTTTGAAAAAACGTATTAAAACGCAGCGCGAACCCGTGCCGCTTGGATACCGTCCAAGCGCTCTGACCGCTAAGCCATGCGTTCTACTACCAGCTGCGTCAAAATTCTTATACGTTTTGTTACAACTTATTTATGTTGTTAGTTAAATTGTTCCAAAATGGTTTCTAATCCTAAGTGTTAAATTTATTAAATTTTACATTTTCAAAGATTTTAAATAAAAATAAATTGTATGTTATGTAGGTTTATTAAGATCATATTAGTTTTTATTAGTATTGGTTTTGTACATAAGGGAAAAAACAAAGTATGAACTTTTAAAAAACTTTGGTAACTTAAATAAAATATTTAAATGAAATAGATTTCTTAAAAGGACGTAAAAAAATTTGAACAAACCCGCGCCTCTTGGAAACCCTCCGAGAGGCGCTTGTTCAAATTCCACTGCTATAAAATTTTTATACGTTTTTAAGAAATGTTTTCTCATGCTGGCGGAATTATGTCTTAAAATGCAATTAAAAATGCATTTTATTTATTTTAATAAAATGTTGATTCGATTTTATTTATTTTAATAAAATGTTGATTCGCGCTTTTAAAAATACAAATTGACTTTTAGTCAAAAAGTTTAAATAAAAATAATAGTTTTAAAATTATTATCTTTTTTTTTATTATAAACTAGAATAACGCATAATTTTGCTTACTTTTGCATAATCTAAGGCTTGGATTCTTAGCTATTAAAACTGTATATTTTTAGATTTTTTTCTAATAAACAATAAACTACCCTAATTACAAATAAAATTTAATAATAAAAAAGAATCTTTTATAATATTAATTATCGAGCATCAATATATATAATAAAAATGTCCACAGTAAGGAGGTGTATTATAATAGAATATTTTTGGACTACAAAAGTGCGCAAAGTGCGGGCTTAGGTCACACAATGTCGTAAAAGAATATTTATATACCTAAATACGTAGTAATTATTCAAGTTTTCTATAACTAGTGTTACATATATTTATATTCATCTAGTAATTTTTATTCTAATACGTAGAATTTAAAGGAGAAGCCAAAGATGAAATGTGAAGGCTAATAAAACGAAAGTTGTCTCAGGTTGATAAAATCTAGTAGTTTACACTAATATTAAACATAAAATAATATTATAAACAAACCGATTTCTTGATCTATAGAATATGTTATAATTAAGTCCCTAAGACAATGAACATTATCAAGATTCAATCAAACTTTTGATAGGTGTCCTTATCTTAATAGAGATTGCTATTTTACAAAACTTTACCTTTTTAGAACTCGTTTTCCTCAGTAAAATTTACAGATAACGTCCCAATGGGGTACTTATTAGAAAACTTTAGTCCAATATTATTAAGAAGCTTCATCCCTGATTTTAGACACACACATATAGGCTTACAGCTTCACGCTTTATACTGCATCGCATGGTAATTAAAGACAACCTAGTGTCAAGACATTCAGCTGGCTGCTTTACGCCCGAAATCGAGACATTACATGTTTTTTTGTGGCGAATTTAACACCGTGATTTCTCTTAACAGAGGAAAATAAAATCGACCAATTGGAAAAGGATCGCGCGACCAATCGTGGCAATAGTCAGACTTGATATTCCTGATTCTATATAAAAGTAACTTTGCTTTATAAATATATTTAAATATTTTAATAAAAAAGATTACTATAAGTTCTTAAATAATTTATATGTAACGAGTCGTGGAGCCATCGTGGCATAGTGGTGAATCATATCACTATAAGCTTATTGGTTGTGGGTTCGATACTCACTGTTAATATTATTTATTATAATAGTATTTGTTATATATTAATTTTTATTATTCTTTACCGGATTCTTTCAGGTATTTTAGGTTGATAAAGCGTAAAACCGCTTTTTATATGCACTTCGTACGTAGTCAAGAAATCTTGAACATGCGCAATATCATTATATAACCATGTATGTCTCCTGTGTTTACTATTAAGATATGTACAATGTACATACTATACATACAAAGATTTGCACCGATCCGTTGCATCGAAGTTTTTGAAATCAAGTCCGCAATTTTGCTGTAGTAAAGGTTTCACTTCAAACAAACGATTACTTTGTCCGAGCACTCTTCATCAAGCCGAATGCTGAAGTCTCGGTAATCCATTACTGAGCAAGTCTCGGAAAATCATTCTAGAGATAACACCGTCTATTGCCAGTGACTCTTTTAACACTGCTAAATTTAATTTGTACTTTTTAATCTAAGAAGAATGTATGTTGGTAATTAAGGAATTCTTTTATAATATTTTAATGGTATATTACTTTATATTTTATTTGTAGGTCTTATATTTTATTATTATGTAATTAAAACATGTTTTGTTTTTATATTCTTAGAACATCATTTCCTCTGTACAGATTTTAAGGTTAGAGAGTCACTTGTGGTTTCTTAAATAAAAGCCAGGATCAGTGTTTAGCTACAAAAGCGGAAAGCGCAAGCTCCTTAAATATGTTACATTAGGTTAAATATAAAGTTCTTTGTGAACGTTTTACATTTTCTTTGTAAATATATAGAAATAGAAAATACACTCGAACTAAACCATTGCAGCGCAGTGAGACAGTCTGAGTGTAAACGCGATTAGTTGTGAGTTCGACATCCACTTGGGGAAATATTTCAAATTTATAAAAAAATATTATATTTCAAATTTATAATAAAATATTTTAATTTCTCCTCTATGGTAAGACAAATAGACAATCATCATGCAAAGTCTCTCAATTCCAGGCGGAAAGCTGTCAACGAAGTGTCTTGCCACTTCTCACATCTTAGATCAGCCTGCTTTACGTGATAAAGCGTGAATCTGTTATTTTTTATAACTTCACACTTTTGTATAGCAGGTTAGATAGGAAGTAACTAATGCCAAGAAGTTGAGTAGTAGAACTCAATGCCACGCTTTTTCTTCCCAAAGAAGAAATGAAAATAAATAAAATATATACATACCTCCGAGTGAGAATCGAGTCCACAACCATCGTCCTGTCCCATTGCGCCACGACCAGCCTGAATGCCAATGATTGTCTAAAGTGATTAAATATTTTATAAAAACATGCTTGACAGAAAGTCATTTTATTACATAATAATTAAATAATTATTGTTGAAATTAATCTTGAATACAATTTATTTCGTACGAAAAGTGGACGCTAATTTTACATATTACTCTCGTCGCTGTTACAAAGCATGCTATTCAAGTAATAACTGCATTTTAATAATTATTTGAAAGGACAACGTGGAATATTTGTTTCATATCACTTACTAGCTAGGCTCGCGCCTTCGTTCGTGTGTAATTTAACTTCACTTTATTTTGTAATTCCAAAATAAAAGATTTTCCTATTTTATTAAATATAGTATGGTATGTTACAAAGTAAGACGGAACCCTCCATTCTTCACTTTCCGTTCCTTTTTTTCTAAATATATTATAATTATGACAAATACCTCTCAAAAAAAATAAAAATAATAATAAATATAAATATATTTCACAGGCTTTGTAGTTTATAGTTTTGATTTTTGGTATCAAATGCTTTTAAGGTGGGCGTTTCTAATATCCGATCCGTTATAATTGAATATATATAAAGAAAATACTATATATTATTATGACTGGTGGGTCTGAATACTTGCATCTTGATCCTATCGGAAAGTTACCAAAAGAAACGATTCTTGACTATATTTCTTTTCAACATAGCATGAAAGTATTACATCAGGCTCTTTTATATTCACAGACGTACGGTAAAACTTTACTTTTTCACGCAAAATTTTCACCTGTAAAAGTTTTCCACTATGCTCGTAAAGGTTCGCCAACTCTAACTCCGCTCCGTAAGTACTCGTTCAACAGGTATGGGCGGAAGGTGTTCTTAAAAGCCACTACAACTTCTGGAGACGAACATATTAAAGTTTCAGATAGTGTGATACATTTTTAAACATGCCAAAATAAATAATTAATATTTCATTTATATAAATTTAATGTATGTGTTATATACAGATGTATAGATATAGTTTATGATAAACTTCAAGGCTGATCTTTACTCTACTGAGTGGAAATCGAACCGAAAATCAATCGTGTTTACAGTCGGACGCTGTCCTCCTTTAATTTGTGAAATTAAAAAAAATATTATCCATGGTATTATAAGTAGCAATTAATCTAGTTATAGCTAGTCATCTTAAAGTACTCAATAAATTTCAAAATTTGATTTGACATAAAGACGAAAGCTTAAAGTGCCTGAATAATGCATAAATTATGCGACCTCTAGATTTAATACGAGCAAACGCTCTGTATGGTTAGATTAAAAAGATGAAAAGGGCCTAGTAAATATTGGTCTTCAACTTTTGGGAACTTTGCAAACAACGCTAAACGCTAAGGGTCAGATCAGTATACAAAGAGCTTAGTAAGTGGGTGAAACTATAAAAACAAAAAAATATTTTATAATAATAAAAAGCGGTGGCGCGATATTAAATATACCATTAGTAATATATTAGATAGAAAATTAAGTATTTTAACTTATTTGTCTATCTATCCGTCGATATATAAGTTTTGTATAAAAATAAGTAATTATAGTTAATAAAAAAGAAAATATGTATATTAAAGACTTATAGTTATATTTCAACTTAATTAGTCAATTTTTTTATAAACTGTGTTCTATGTGTTATTTTGATATGTACGCTACATTATCATAAAGATTCATCTAGAACCGTTCAGTAGTTTTCCTAATAAAAAATAACAAACGCACATAAATTCTCACATATACTTAAAAATTATTCATAATAATAGCAGGATATAACTGTATCGTGTAATATTAAGTAAAAATATGTCACTGGAACTTCAGAACATTCTTAGCGAAAATTAATATTTGAGAAGCTTTTATTATGATATATCTTTCATGAGACAGCAAGCCTCTGATCTGAAAAGCCATTATTCTCGATAAATTGACAGTCAAGGCCTTTTATAGGAAAAACGAACAGGTTTGATAAAGTAAACAAAAATATCACTCTATTGATATATTATTACGGTGACATTCTACTTTACAAGTTTAATGCATTATTTTGTGTCATTATTTTTATTTGTATAAATTTCGAAAAAAGAAGAAATTTGGCCTGTTTTTATAAGAATGTTAAATTTTTATCTATTAAGCTTATATATTTAAACTATGAATAACCTTAGTATATTTACACAAACTTGACTTGTATGTCCAAACTACACCTATCTATTTATATCACATTCATATATATTTTTTTAAGTAGTAAATTTTAGAGTTTAAATTTTTAAGTACATCGTAGTATTTGCCTTTATAAAAACACACTATAATTTTTAGGAAAAGCGTACTTTCGCTGAACGAAGATCATTCTATGAGAGATTAACAGAAACAAAGAAGATGAGAGATGTTTAATACACGTATACAAACTCACTGGAATATCTAGTGTATGTATATCTTACAATGCAAAAAGAAAAAGTGTAGTTTGTTTTGTTATCTAAATTTCTATTTAGATACAGATGCACATAATGATCTTTTTAAATAATTAAAAAAATATTACACAACATCTATAAAAGGTACCTATGTAGTGTCATTACACCGTAAGTACATACCGCAACTGTATTTTTGTATTTCTCATAATAAAACTAGTTCTTTGCATCTGCACAAAGACCATAAATCATGTCACAGCGCTAACGAGCGAACGTTTCAGATTCAACTACTGTTTCTGACTACACTATTTGACTAGAAAATGTTTGTAACATTTTGATTATATAAAAAATCCTAATATGACATTTTTACATATTTTTAACTTTTGAAACTAAATAAAAATTCTTCATTTACTCATTTATTCTAACTATGTTCTTGCTGGTTGAGTAACACAACAAAGTAAATTAACGTGAGTTATATTTGCTATTATAAAAACCGGTTGAAATATTTTATTATGTTTAATATCTAATTCTCAAATCTGTACTTGTATAATTTATTACTGTACGAACTGCCCGCGAATTTGTCCGTGTTGAAGTTATTAGTCTAAGAAATTGGCATCCCGAATTTTGCATTTTATCATTCAAAAAAGCAACCTAAGTTACTCCTCATTAAATTAGCTGTCTTCCAGAGAAAATCCTCACAAAAACAGCCGTTTTACAAGCTAGCTGGAACAAAGACACAGACAGACAAAAAACGTTATTTTGATATATGTAAATATAGTTCGATCGTGGCGCAGATGGTGAGCGTCTGATTGTAAACGCGATGGGTTAAGGGTTCGATCACCGCTCGAAGGAGTGATTATATTTAAATTATTTATAGGTACTTGCTCTGGTAAGACAAAATATGGCATTGAGTTCCACCGTTCAACACGCAACGTCTGGAATTCGGTGGAAAGTGAAGTATGGAGTGTCTTGACACTAGGTATTTTATGTCTCCCCAGCTATACGAAAAAAAACATACTCATTTAATAAAAAGCATTTATTTGAATATTACAAACATACATTCCAATTTTTATTTTGGTATAAATAACAATATTTCTAGTTCTACGAAAGCCAACTAGATATTTACAACAAGGCCATTGTTAACTGTTAAGACTACATGCTAACATGAGAAATGTCTCTTCATACAGCTGAGCCAACTCTAGGAATTACGAGAGGTTTACTGAGTTAAAACAATGCTCTTTGTTTCAACTTCATATATTATGCGAAATTGTTCAATTAATATTCTAATAATATTTATTTACTGAATGACCTGCAGGTAATAAAGCAATATTTTGTTTATACGCATTAAGTAAGAGACTGCTCTTTACGCAGTGGGACAGTGCTTGACAGTACATAGACACTACATTCTCATTCAGGGGAATGATTATATTTAATTTTTTTTGGTAAGAAAGCGCGGCGTTTAGTTTTGCCACTTAACACGTAATGTTTCGAATTCGTAAAGCGGAGTATGGAGAGTCTGACCTCTAGTTATTTTCAATCTTCTGGGCCATGCGGGATAAAAGTGTAAAATAAAAAAGTGTTTTACTTCAAGTACAAGAAATTTAAGTAAAATGTCAATTTAGATTCGTTTATAATACGTGATCACTTTTATATTTATCATTCATTTATGTTTTAAATTAATTGCAGTAAATTGTACAACATTTTACGGTTAAAATAATATTATTTAAATCATAATCGTATATAATTTAATATTAAACATATAAATATAGAAATGTTCTGAAAGTTCTGAAAGGAGCTTAAAGTTCATTCTTATTTTACTCTAAGCCAAGCGAGCAAGAAATTTCCTTTCTCAAGAATTTTTTGCGGATGTTTTCCTGAAATTACATATTTACATTTACTTGTTGGTTGAACTAAGATTAAAATCTTTTAATAGTTCAACAGCAGGTATAATATTTTGCTTAAAATGCAAAATGCCTTGCATTTTGCACGAACAAAGCTGTTCTTGTACTACTGCTTTAAAATCTTTTAAATGGTCTGCTTGAATGTGGTTTGGAAAAGCACGATTCTTACTTAAAAGTTCTTTTTATACATGTTTGAAAGAAAACATTTCCGTTAATCCTCAATCCTAATGTATAAAAGCTGCAGGGATTATTTCTATATACAATAGCTTCACAAAATTTATCCCGCATAGCAGAGTACACAGGAAGTACCTAGTGCGACACACTCTTCACTTTTTTGGCGAATTTCAGACATTGCGTGTTAAGTAGCAAAGTTCAACGCCGCGCTTTGTCTTATCAGAGCGAAGAAATTAAAATAATTTAAATATAATCATCTCCCAACTGGAAATCAAACCCACACCCGATCACGTTTATAGTCAGACATTACGAAAATACTTATTGATACAATAAAGAAATTGAATTTGGAAGTCATGCTTAAGAAAATATATTTTATTGAAAATATAAGTTAAGCAAAAAATGTAACATGGCATAACCCTGTCTGACGACACTCATCATACTAAAAAGGTCAAAGATATTGATGAAATGATTTTTCATAACATTGTATCAATGTCGATGTACAGAATGCATGCATATCAAACAATAATTTCAAAGATTAATTCTAGAAAAGACTTTTCAATAAATAATTTTGATGGTAAAACAAAATTAATCATGATTTACAATAACATATACTTAATCGTATCGTTATTACTATATTAATAAGTTATATTTTCCATTACATTTATGTAATTAAAACGTAAATATATTGTTATTTTAACATATTTTAACAAAACAAAATTGTATGTGAACCCTTGCGAATATAAAGTAGGTTTATCGATTGGATCTGAAAAGCTTACTAAAGTCATTGCAAGATTCTTTTTCGAGTCACTTGTGGTTTAAACAAAGGCCGGGATCGGCGTTTAGCTACGACGGCGGTAAGCGTAAGCTTCTTAAATGTTAAGTCCCGTTTAATCCACAGACTCGACGTAAAATGGTGCTGAACTTTTATGTTATTATACTAAAAGGATATAAGTTATAAGAGACAGCAAATGTTGTCTACTAAAACGTATTGATTCATTCCACATTTAAGTGTTCTATAAAATTCGACGAAAAAATTATAGTTTTTTGTAACAGAAGTTTAGAAATTATTTGTTCTGCTTTAATTACTAATGTTGAATTATTCCAATTATTGAAAAGTGTTGATAATAATTTTCTATTTTAATGTTTTATTTTATAAGCCATTATGATACTACGCAAAGTGTTGCAAAGTTAAGCAAAGTGAACTAGTAAATGTTTAAATTAGGTTGATAACAGTGGAGTTACGAGTAATCGACACAAGGTTGTCGACAATATGTTGATAATTGTCCTAGACTTGGTTTTGTATTTGATTGGGGCCAAAAATAAATCCGGAGATTCACCAAATGCAGCGCTAATATCAAATATAAATAAAAATAGACCAAAAGAGAAAAATAACTTTCAAGTTAAACGGTTTAATTTTATTGTAAACAGAAAAATGTTGCGTGACAAAAGATGATGTCTTCTAAACATACAAATTTTAAATATGTGTCTTTGTTTCAAAATTGCGCCAAAATGAGTTCTTTTCTAAATATTATTTTATTTTGATCACACACAACGAAATAACTTCTTCTTGGTTTCTTTTTGTTGCTATCCAAGTTTTGGAGCCAAAACAGGCTCCTTTCAAAAGGTCATCATCTCCTCACTTTTTGAAAATCCATATATATGTATTCTGAAGAATGCGCCGGTCGTGGCGTCTGACTGGAACACAATTGGTTGTCCCACAACCGATTATTTAAACCCACAACCGATTATTTAAATTATTTATTATATTTAAATTATTTTCACTTCTTCGGTCTGGTAAGACAAAGTGCGGCGTTGAGTTCCACCACTCAGCACGCAATGTCTGAATTCGGTGGAAAGCGAAGTACGGAGTGTCTTGACCCAAGGTGCTTTCTACCTACCCTGCTACGCGGGATAAAAGCGTGAAGCTAAAAAAAATATTTAAAATAAATAGCTTATTTATTTATCTATCTCAATGCACATATTTTAATGCCATTAATGTGATTTTGTTTAAAGCATAATAAAACTAGACTTCATTTTAAAACCATAAAACTTCTATATATGCTGATTATTGGTGCTACGGTTTAATTAATTTTCTAGCTTGCATAAAGATATTACGGAATTGAGTTCCGTACACAAGACAATATATCTGTATGGGAAACGAAAATCATAAAGATTAAAAGGTTTTTTGTCTAATCCAATATATAAGGAAAGGTAAGGAAATTATACAAAAAACAGCGATTGTAGGATTACCCTAATTATGACATCGTTCTATAACTTTTTAATTATCAATACCATCCATGTTTCATAACTATAAGTTAAGAAAGCTCCTTATATAATTTACTATGTGAGTAGTGTTTTTTTATATATCAGAATATAAACATTTTTAAAATTTGTTTAAAAACTATAAACATAGCAGAATATTATATAAAAACTGAAGTCAAAATAAAAAAAAAACAATTCTTTTAGGTTTTTCATAAAACCTAAAAGAATTGTTTTTTTTTTATGTATTGTTTAAAAAAACAAGTAAGCAAAGCAGCTGTCAATTTTTTTTCTTGCTGACTCTACTCAGTAGAGCAGCCTTGTGATGTCTGCGGTGATAGTATTCCTTAAGACTGACAATACTGAAATATTTAGATTAAATTTATAATTAGCAAGCCCTTGTATGCCTCTTTGAATGAAGACTGAGAGTGATTTTTATTTTTTTTATAATGATTAAGCAAGAACCAGTTGTTCAAATTATGCTACATATTATGCCCTATTCCCCCGAATTTTCATAAAGGATTGATGGAATTTATATGTACGTCAGGTTTAAAATATAATCCGTATTTTGTCCGACTGTTAGGCGGCTTATTCTATAAGGAGACCGCAAGCCTCACTCTGTGAGTAAAATTTGTATGTATTCACATCTTTCCACTGTATTACATATAATATGTAGAAAATAATACTTAGGTATTTACAGACTTTTTAAATTTTGATTCGTTAAAGATATCTTTGACTAAATTATAAATATTAATATTTTATTGACGTTAAGCGATAAGGTAATGTATTTTTATTAAATAATTTGGTTAATAATAAATAGCATAAATATAGATTGGAATTTACAAAAAAAAGTTTGTTTGTTGTATTTTTCATAAATATAGATGATAGAATTTCAGCTTCACGCTTTATGCCGCATAATAGGGTAGTCAGAGACAACTTAGTGTCAAGACACGCTGTCCACTGCTTTCATCCCGAAATGGAGGCAATGTGAGCTGAGTGGCGAATTTAACGCCTTGTCAAGTCATCTTACTAGAGTGGAGAAGTGAAAATATTTTTATAAATGTAATCATTCCTCCAAGTCGGAATTGAACCCACAACCGATCGTACTCACAGTGAGACGATATCACACTGCGCCACGATGGCCTTAAGATATAAGATTTATTTTGGTCCTGGTATTTTTATATACATATCTTATTACTGTGTAAAGAAATTTTAAAATATGTACATGAAAATCGGTAGTAATAAATATATTCCTTTTTCGATCATTATTTACAATTAAGAGTTGGCCTTTTATTGAGATATCTCTTTCAAAGGGCGGACGGTTACCAGATTGCGATCCAACAGACCATTATCCTCGATAAATTGACTACTAGAGCATTTTATTAATAAAAATATAGCTGATGCTTTTTCGGAATAAAAGATTAAGTTATTTTTGAATAGAATATTAAAATAAAAAAAAAATGAATAATTGTATTATATTTTTAAATTGTTATCTATACACACACTCAGGATTTATGTATATTTATGTACATATATCGACTTCACGAAGGGCACGCAGATTGGATGCAGATTGGATGAGACACAAAATAAGTAACTGTAGAATAAGGCGTTCCTTTCTCTTTGACTACCTCGCTGAGATAGAGCACAAAGCTAAAAAATCTGATAAATAGCATTATATACAACATTTTGAATTATATACAGAGGGAGTTTTTGTATTATAGAGATGCAGAAAGAAATAATGTAATTGTCTATCGGAAATACTTTATACAGAATTATATATTCGTATAAAGTTTGACGCTTTATCCATTGTCAGTAGTGTCAAGACACTCCGTTGATTGCTTTCCGCCTAAAATTACGACATTGTTGAGTGGCTAACCTAACACACGCGCCACGGCCTCAGATATTTCGTTAGTGATGAGGAATTTAACAGGAAAAATATAATTTATTGTATATAATCAATTTACTATATTAAAAATTACACATTCATGAACGTTTTTGTAGGATTAATTTCAGCAAAATAATTTATCTTCATAGATTACAAAATGAAAATTAGATTGTAGTATAACTGATTGATTATGGTCTTCGTATGTGTTGCTGACCGAGTAATTTCCATAGTTGCAAAATATTTTTTAAAATTTCTGCAACTCAGTTGCGTGGTATATTTATAATTCAAAACAACAATTTTTTCACAAATAAAGAAAATGGATATATGTGATACAAAATAATCTTTTGACGAAAGTGACAATAAAAGTGTCATTTTAATAAAAATGTCATTTTAATAAATGACAATTTTATTTTTTAAATATTATCTGTACGACGAATACATTTTAGAGTAAATAAATAAAAAACTTTTACTTAGGATTAAAAAATATTAAAAAGAAAAGTATAAAAATATAATGCAGCAGGATTCGAACCCGCGGCTTTTAGAAACCGTCCAAGCGCTTTGACCGCTAAGCCGTGCGTTCTACATCCTCCGTCGAAATTCTTATACGATTGTTACAACTTATTTTTGTTGTTACTATCTTTGAAGAGTAATTTTTAGAAATTTATGCTACTCAAAAATTTGTACTCATTTCTAAAAAAATTTTTAAAATTGTTTGGTAAGAAAGAATGCTATTTACTCAAATATTTTACTATTTTCGAAATTTTACTCAACGTTTAGGATTAGAAAACATTTTAAAAAAACGTGTAAAAATTTGAACTTCTAAAAGTTTGAGTATTTCTAAATTAAGTAGCATAGATTATATAACTTATAGTTTAATTATACATTTTGTGATTTCATTTGATCCGATGGTTTGTGTTATTTCAATATACCTATATATTTTTAAGGCCTAATATTTTGAAGCACAAAGGGCTGTTGTTTCATAACTAGTGAAGTTCAACGAATCTATGTCTAACAATTAAATTAAATTATTAAAATGTATCTATCTAATTTCAAAAAGGAAATTTAATATTTTTAAGAACATCAATAAACAATAAAGTGAAAATAGGGTTTCAGAGGAGCTTGCCTCCTTAACTTAATTTTATATTTGGGTAATATTAATAAAGTTCAAAAGTATCTCAAGCAAATGATATCTAAAAGCATATATGAGCTAGTAATGAAATATTCTGTCGCCGCCTCTAAGTAAATTATTTAAGAAATTATTACAACATATGGTTTCATTGGTCTTTTTATTGTAATAAAAAATAAAACTAGGTCCAACGAAGTAGGTTTATCTCTGAATGAGATCTTTTCGAATCACCCCGTTTACTTCCAATACTTTTTTTTACTAATACTTATTTTAGCTTCACGCTTTTATCCCGCATAGCAGGGTAGATAGGAAGTAACTGGTGTCAAGACACTCCGAACTTCGCTTTCCACCGAATTCGAGACATTGCGTGTTGAGTGGTGGAACTCAACGCCACACTTTGACTTTTACCAGAGCGAGGAAGTAAAAATAACTTAAATATAATCACTCCCCCGAGTGGGCATCAAACCCACAACTGATCACGTTTACAATCGGACGCTGTCCCACTGCGCCACGACCGGCCTCATATTTTTTAATATTTGAATAATATTACAAGTAATTCAGTCTTTTTTGATAGGAAACTTTTTAAATATTTTAATTACTGACAAATAAAACATTTTAATGCTATAAAATATTTTCTTTAAAAAAAAGGATGCGAACGAGCGGAAGAGCCACCTGGTGACCACTTCGGTTACTTTTGCCCATGGACATCTTCAACATTAAAATTATAGATGCATTGCTGGTTATGGGCTGGGATGGAAGTGAAAAGGAAATGAGGATGGGTGAGAATAGGGAAAGCTGACTTACATGACATCGACCCGGAACACATCATCAGATATAGCGGATTGTTTTCGTCATGATAGTGGTTGCCAGTCGGTGGATTAGCCCCCTACCACTAAATTATTGAGCCTCCTCCTACCACTAAATTACCCGCCACCTACGGGACGCTACCCAGCAGCGAATTTTATTCTACCCCGTCCAATTATCCCCTTTTTATTTGTCAAGTTAAAAAAAACTCTAAAAAAATATTGTATACAGAAAACAATTACCCACATATGGTCGGGGTAATGTAAGGCAAATGTAGAAACTATTATTGAAATCTCTATTAATTTCAGTTCAGTCACCAGAACTTTGCTCTGAGGCCATAAATCATATTGCAGCGTTAACGAGCCATCTCAAATACAGCTATTGCATCTGACTACACTATTAAATTTGACGTTTGTTGAAATAACATTATGATAAATCTTAGCATTTTAGTTATTTTATAGTCCACTAAGTCCCGTAAAGTTTTTATAATATTTTATTTATGTAGAATGCCGTTTCGGTGCTGCCTAATTGAATATAATGAAGAAAAAAACAATAAAATTATTAGGTTTCATAATATTTACTAGATATTTTAGAAAACATTTTTGAAAAACGTATAAAAATTTGAATCGCCGCGCCTCTTGGCCTCTAACCCATTCGTACTACTACCAGCTGCGTCGAAATTCTTATACGTTTGTTACTTATTTAAGGCTTAGCGGTCAGAGTGCTTGAACGGTATCCAAGAGGCACGGGTTTGAATCCCACTGTGTTCAAATTTTTAAACGTTTTTTCAAAAATAGGTTTCATAATTTTATAATTAAATAATGGTTTTTTTTTAAAATATGATGGGCGTCTACAACATTTTTGAAAAGGTAACTAGATTGGTATAAACCTACATACCTACTTACTTAAGCTAGAGCTTTGTAAACAACAGTATCTTGACAGATTGGAATAGGAATATGGTAAAAACAATATCTAATGGTAATGGAAGTTTCAATATATGTAGTTCTTATATTGCATATATACTTATATAATAAAAACACTTTTACTTGTAATTTCTTATTTTGTATATAAAGCGTAAAAGAGATAAGATTAAAATAGAAAAATATTTAAAAGACTTCAAAAGTTTCATATTAATGCAAATTTTGAAATTTTCAACCAACGCTGCTAACGAAGTCTAAATGTAGACTGCGCAGCAGGAAATGCAGCCTTTCAAATTCTTATTCGCTTAGAACGAGTGGAAAAGTTGTATTAGTCCATAAGAAAATTTAATGAAATTTTAATATTTTCAGGTATTCCCTTTGTGTACCGCTAACTTAGTTTTCAAAATCTTTCTACAAGTGAAATATACTTTACATTTTGGGTAATTAATTTGTAATCAATATTTTTACAAATTTAGGTACAATAATATTATACTTTTAATATTTGTCTTAACATAATTCAGGCTTTCTTATCTTTGGGACTTTTTCGTATATTTTAATGAAGAAATTTTCTTCAAATTAATAAAAAATCGAATCGAATTATGATTAATTGTACTAATTACTATTATAATATACTAAGTCTAAATATTTTCTTAATTTTACATTTAATTTAATAATTTTAAATGAACTGAATGAAACTTTTAAATGAAATTTTACACAGATAAAATTAAATACATTTACAGTGTGATAATAAACTTAAATAGTACTTTAATATTTTCTTAAAATGGAGCTATTCGTTGTAAATTTATCTTTCCACTAGAAAACACTTGTGTGCAACATTGTCAGGTGCGGAGGAACGATCTCGCCACCTGGGGCGGGAGCAGATTTCTAATATCTACGAGTTATAACTTTATATTGAGGTTTTAATATGAGATCGTGACCGAAGACGGCATTCGCTCTGCGTCGAAAATAAATCCATAAAAAGTTATATTTGTTTTTAGTAAGTAAATCAAATAATATGTAGGTTGATTTTTTAAATGTTTATTACTAGTATTAACAGTATAGAAAATTATTATGAAATTATCCATATACAAATTAAATTAAAGCGTAGATCCTACAAGCTTTCCCTCACACAACAGCCTATTTTCCGCTATACACGATCGATATGAATACGAAATCTGCGAGACTATTGAGTTTGCCTGATGACCGGCAACGTAGCCTGAAGTTCTCAACCAATACCCGAACCTTTAAGGGTTTCTTTTCAAAAGATTAAATAAAAGAATCGACTGATTTTTTGTATATATACGTAGACTGTGAAAGAAAATTTATAATTTACAAGGGCTTTACATTTCTTTTGATTTTTTGTTTCTTTAATATACACTAAAAATATAAAGAGAAAAAGTAACCTTTAAGTGATTATGGGATCGCAATAGTAACTATCTTAAATTACGGTGTTTTTACAGTTTATTATAGTAGTAGATAAAGATTATTTAAAAATAAATTCCTTGGCATGATTGCCTGCACGCGATATTTATTTATATTTTATTTATTATACTTTGCACATACGTAAATGTTACGGAACTATATAAGTGAATTCGACTCGCGCATTACTTCCAGCTATTTTAAAATTCTAAGAGCTTGCTGCATCGACTTTCGAGAATTCCTATACCGAAAGTCGATCGGTTAAATCTACTTATAATGTTATACGGTTACTTACAAAACTACTACGGGACGGTAGCTTTATTATACTTGCATTCAATATGTCGGGTCTAAAATAAATTGTGAGAGCACTTTCAAAGTAGAATGAATGATTTCTAAGTGTATACAATTTATAATAAATAAATTGTAATATTACAAACCCTCGTAAACGAAGTGGCTTATGTAAAAAAAACATATGAAAAACGACTCTATCGTAGCGCAAGCGTTGAACGCCTAACAGAAAGAACACTATGGTTCTGGATTCGATCCAAATTCGGAGAAATTTATATTTAATACAATATTTTCATTTTCTCGTCTCTAAAAGGTTCATAAAGGGAAGAATCTGATGTCTTACCAGGACAAATTAAATATTTATTGATTTCATATGATATTGAAATCAAAATTATTAAAAGTCTATGTGTACATACAATCAAAATAATTAAAAGTGTGCATACAATAGGTAATATATTTGTAAGCAAATTTCATTTGCAGGAAATAAATATATTTCAATCACAATTCAACTTGAATTTTCAATATAATAAGAGATATCTACTTTTAAATATAATAGAGAAAATATATAAAAAAATATTTTTTTTTATTGTGTAATTGAGTATATTTTTCTTGAGTTCTAAATTATTTTAAGTCACTTAAAAGAATATTTTAATCACTAACTTACTTTAATTAACACTTCTAACGTCAAGTTTGTGGAAATAGTAATAATAAATTCATTATTACTGATGGTATCCACTATGTTTATGAGGCGTCAGTCGTGATTAATGAGGGTGGCAATTTGCGCGACGGTCAGGACGTTACTGCCACAGACGTATGTAAAAAAAACATATACGTGCTATTAATGTTCATTTCTAATATACTGCTTTAATTTACAGGGAAATATGAATATTTTATTAGTTGTCTAAGCTGTAACCTTGTTGCATTTACGTGATTCGACGCAGTCATCAGCTTATGTGTACACATATTTGGGAGATTGACCAAAGCATATTTTCTTAATAATATAAAATTATACCGTACTAGATAACTTCTATAATAAAAATAGAAAAATTAATTGTACATTTCATAAATAACTGATATACCGAATCTCATCTTTTACTGCTTAGAATTTTCAACAGTGCGTCGTCTGTCAGTCGCGCCGTGAGTAACCGAAGAATTTTTATATGTCGCGGTCGTGTCGATCGTTGAATTGACCTCATTAGGGTATAGCTGAGGGCACTTCATAAAACACCGTCGTACTATAATTTTAAAGGATGTGCCTAGTGAATGTCGAGTGGATTGACTTTTTGTAAATTGCGTATATTCCCAGCTAAGCCGATTGGGCCGATCATCAATTCCTTACATATTGGGCCGATAGAGATACTGTTGCCTTGCGCTCCGGTTAGTTTAATAGTAGAATGCAATAACAGAAATTTAACCAGGGTGTCCACGCAATGGTAATTTTTTATGTAAAAAAAATAAAACTCGGAAAATATTACATTTTACTTTTAAGATTTACAGTGACTGGTCAAGGTTATTTTATAGGTTAAGTTGGTTTAAAAATAGTTTCTCTCCGTAGTTTACTGCCGCATGTCGGAGGATCTGATACCCCATGTTGATGGCTTTATGTCGGTATACAAAAATTACGTGTTTCTTAGAAGTAAAATCTAAGTAACACATTAGAATCTAAGAGTGTCGCAAGAGAAGTAGTAATAATTTTCAAAGAAATAACGTAACGTTTCTATTTTATACCAGTATATTTATATATACGGGTATAAAATAGAAACATCTCTAATCATATTATTATTTGCTAAAAACACTACCATATACACGATGAACGATATGGCTGGACTAAGATGGCTATTTTATGATATGTCAGCGTTTCATGAAATGCCCATTCATATCGCGATTGCGTTGATCTATAGATACGCATTAAAAAAGCCAAAATTTGATATTTAATGTAGTTTCATCATATTAATATATATTTTAAAAGTACTTTAAATATTTTTAATACCCATCTAAATTGTTTTATTAAATAGTATACCTACGTGCATTTATTTTCTGGTGTATGATGCTGTGTTATAATGCAAATACAAATTTTTACTATAAGCCTGTATTTTTTTTCGTAAAACAATGACGCGCATAATTGCTATTAGAATAAGCAGCTTAAATATCGGGCTTAATTCTGAGGTAGCTATTTGCTAGCTTCGCTCTTTATCTTATTAAATAGAGACTTTCTAAAGAATTATCAGATTTTCTTTACAGCCGCAGTAAGCAAAACTGAGAATTGTTGAGAATTGACCTATTTTGGTTTTATAGATTTGAAACTGTTTTAAAATAGAATCACCAACTTAGTCCTATTTGACACATGTCAAACAGGGCTAAGTCAATTATTCTATTTTAAATGCCAATTTTATTTTTTGCATCGGCAATCTTTACTTAGAATTTAAAAACAAACTGTGTTACTTTTTCAGATTAGAAATTATACATTTTTTTATATAATAAAGTCAAAAATCAATAGTTATATATTTATATGATATCCATCTTCAATAAAGTGAACGATTACAGTCACCAATAAATCATACTAGGTAGTAGGTAATGTAATAGCTGGTACCGAAATAATAACTATTATTTCGGTTTAGGTTCCCAAGGCTCGAATAATCTTATTACCACTTAAGCACTAATATTAATATATAACTATATTTATTTAGTAACTCAGCTTGATATATTATTTTCGCAAATATACTACGATTTATTTGCAAATTATTACTCAAAATAATACTATATAATTGAAAACAATGCTAATAATATACACTACAAAGGTACAATTCTGCCTACTTCTCATCTATTCAGTAATTTCATTTCACGTTTGTAAACCGTTTCCGTGTACAAAACACGCTTCATGTTAATGCCTATTCAACAGGTATGGTAGGTAAATGAATTGCCTGTTGTATTAAAAGCTTCAGCAGGTGATTGTGAATCTATAAAGTATTTAATTCAATCGGGGATTTTAAATGTTATAAATTTAAATGTTATATATTATAATTATTTATAACAAGAGGCATACTCTTGTTAAAAATAAAATGTGTGACTCTCAGATGTTATAAATATTTAATTTTTATATGTCAACGGTAATTTCGCTATTTTCGATTATTGCTTATAGCTTCGTTGGTTTATTATGGTTAAACATCAGGAGAATGAGTTTTTTTAATATACGAATACCCACGTAGACAGCGTAGCACGTAGTGTCTTGACATTAAGTACTTCCGGTACATCCTATGTGGGGTAAAAACCTCGCCATATGCGAGGTTTACAGGAATTGATTAAATAATAAATCAATTTTAATCTCGAAGAGCATATCCTGTATATAATAATCAATATATATTTGATTACTATATATTTATATTTAAACGGCTTCTTTCCCGTTTCTGTTTGTGATTCATTCATTCAAATTTGTGTATAAAACTCCAATATTAATATATGAAATTATCGTGAATATTTTATTTACTGTACCGTAGCTTTGGGATTACACAAAATATAATAAACGATATAAATAAACGAGGTCACTCAATAGGTATTGAAAGCAGAAAATTGAAAATCAGGTGTCGCTATGTCCTCTGTGTGTCCCTAGGCAACAAGTTTCAGGCTGTAGAAGTGTAATGGACTGGCTTAAGTCGATTTACGCATTGTACACAGAATATACTAGCATAAAGAGCTTAGATTTCGGGGTGATTGATCAATTATATGCCTGTATCACTTTACAACGTGAAAGCTCTCACTGAAAATGTTAAATTTTGTTAATATGAAAATACATAAAATAATTTCATTAAGCATTTCTGCTTAGTAATCAAACATAACTTTTGTACACACATTATATAAAATTATTTTATATGGATACATCATGACGTCTGTATGATCATATTAAGACGTAACTGTAGGAAAAGAAGCGATTCAAATTACATCGAGATTCGTGAAAATTGCCTAAAAGTTGTCATTTACAAATAATAAAAGTAAATGTGAATATAATATAATGTATATTTTAAATTTTCTCTCTATGACACACATTGAGTAGCTGTATTCAACAGGCATGTAGTAGGTAACAAAAAGCTCCGTTGTCTCAAAGCGTGCAGCAGCTTGAAAGTCTTTGTATTTGAACTTTACTATTTGCTAGATATCAAACGGCTTGCAAAAGAAAGCTTTACAATGAAACCAGTAATGTTACACTGTTTGCTTTGATCAAATTTTCTCTAACAATGTGTATGTTTCACTTGAATTTGCTATTAATTATTTTTTATTTATTTTATTTATACTAGAGAGAAAATGAAATAATCATCACAAAACTATCGAAATGAAACTATTTTAAACAGATTAATCGAGTATATTTTATATATATTCGCCGGGTATTCAAAAATATTTTTTTGAACATTTTACAGAAGTCCATGATCATAGGTAGACTGAAAGTGTGAGAGAGAATGTATCTTAGAATACTAAAATATACGCGATTAATCTGTTTAAAAAATTCATTTGAAATGAGTAAACATCGCGAAAAGTAAAAATCTCATCATGAAAATAAATAATAAAAGTTAACCTCAAGGAACCACAAAACTGCTTGCTAACTAACGCTAAGCTAACTAACTTGAATCTGCAAGTATTTTAGAAAAAATCTATACAGGAATAATTTGAAAAAAAGCTAATATTTTTTTTCTTATGTCTTGAGCATTTTAGACTAAGCTTTTTTCATTGTAAACAAATACATTTTTGTGTTCTTTAAAAATAATTAAACGAGTCCAAAAAGGAAACAGTTTGGCAACTTTTTAATAAATTATCTTCGTGAACAGAATTAAATGTGAGCCGAAAATTAAGTGGTACTGGCACTTTTATTTACACGGTTTTTTTACCTACCTCTTTTTACAATTAAAAAAATGTTTACAGGTTAGCGTAATATAAGCCTGTGTTAGTAAAGGGAAAGAATTAGGCTGGTTTTCGATATATTAATAATTTTGATATATCCGCAAAATTTGGCCCGTCGAATATTTTGTTAATTGTAGTGATGCTGATCGCCAAATTGCAGCCAATTGGGAAAACGTCAACAGTGAAATCTTGAAATGGTTAAAGCTAATTAAAACTATTAGTAACTTCGCAGTTTCGACACAATATTGTAATAATTATTCTTTCATATATTATATATTGAACGTATCCTTGCCCCTATTAATTAAGACAGTGTTTTCAATGACTTAAGTAATTTAAGCGGAACTAAATATTTATATATTGAAATATAATAATATAGTTTTCGTAGGCAAACCCGCGAGTCGAATTCTAGTCTCATGTTTAAAACGTCTCCTTAAAGTTGATATTATAGACATAATCGGCAAATTACTTTGTTACAAATTACTACGCTAATTTATATTCCTTAGAATTCAGACGTAAAGGTCACTCGTCCTATAGAGTAAAACCAAACCTCATTTTGGTAATAGCTCGACCCTAATGTAAATCCCTTGATATAAGCTATGAATAGTAATAAAGATAATGTGTACTCAAGGATAGGTAATCATTAGGCTCTCTTCTTAATCGAAGGTTTAAGTGCAATATATTTACGGTACCTTAGAATTTAACACAAATTTTAAACCATTAAAACAAATTATTGTTACTACAAAATCACATTGATGAAAAATTAATGACAACTATTACCATAAAAGAATTAACAAAAAAAGTTTAATAAAATTAAAAATAATCAGTACGTCATTAGAATCAACTAAAATTATTATACTTTTTTGGAGCTCGTTATAAAAGTTCGTTCAATTCTTTTCACAAAGCTTGACGTATGCGAGCTTTATTTAATGTTCCTTTGAAAATCAATGTAAAGAATATGATACTCGTATTATATTTTATAACTTATAACTCGGAACATAATATTTTTTTACGATCTTTGATATTTTAAATTTTTAGATTTTGAATCTGTCCTTTTTGACGATGTCTGTATTGATAATTGTAAAATACTCTTTTTAGAAATAAATCTATTTGAAATCTAAATTAAATATGTGCATGAATAATATAAAAAATAAAACTTAGTCAGCGCTAGTGAAATAATGTGTACATACAAATATGATAAGGCTTTGACAAACCTGTTGCTGAATCGATTGCACTGCTCGGCACAGACGCACGCTTTACCGACCGCTTTCGAGCGTATATCAATCTCTCAACTCAATGATTGGCAGCTTTGTTCACGGTAGATTTTGTTATTTCTTCTTTTTACAGTATTACCAAAAATATATAAGCTATAATAATAGCTAATATATAATATTATATATCGGTTATACATATATATTATACCGGGCTGGTCATTAAGTTATGCCAATACTAAAATATCATAGATAATTTTTATTTCTGATATGTGTACCATCTGCACCCTCCTCGAATCGGGACTTCAAATTCGTAAAAACTCACTGGCTTGCTAGTAGGATAGCGGACATTTCCTCGCAAATGTTGTTCTTGAGCTGGGTGATTATTGTTGGTTAATTGGCATAAATGCGGTTCTTTAGGTACCCCCAGATCTGGGCTTCAAGGAGGCCACCGAATGTCCCCTCGATGTGATATCAATTTTCCAGTAAACATTTCGTTTCCAACTGCTAAGGACTCATTGGATGTATGAGATATCACGCCGTCTTTCTGAAACCAGGTCCCGATGTTGTAGACTTCAATTATGTAACGACTTTAAAATAAAATTACTTAAAATATACGTAACATGTCTGAATAGCGATCAGAATTTCGTCATTCAGTCAGTCATTTTCGAAAAAATGGGGTCCGAAGGTTCTTTCAGCCGGCATGACTGCCCAGATTGTCACTTTAAGCGAATGCTCTTTGATGTTTTAATTTAAGATTTTCTGAGGCTCAATGCTGACAATCTTGCCTATTCACATATCCACTTAAATAAAAATGAGCTTCGTCAGCCCCGTAAAGCAGGGTAGACAGAAAGTATCTAGTGTCAAGACACTCCGTCCTTCACTTTCCACTGAATTCGACACATTGCGTGTTGAATGGTGGAAATCAATACCGCACTTTGTCTTTATCAGAGCGAGGAAGTGCAAAAAATTGAAATATAATCATTCCCCCGAGTAGGGATCGAACCCTCAATCAATCACGTTTACAGTCAGACGCTGTCCCACTGCGCCACGAGCCAAGCTACCTATCTCCACTACCAGCGCCCCGCTCTCGAGTTCCTTTCACGATCAATCCGATTTTGAAATTCGCACGCTTTTCTGGCCCACTTGTATTTATTCCACTTATATATTATATCTCGCTTTAGAATCACCTAACTATTTCTTATATGTTTACAACATGTTTTTATATCAATTAGTAAAGAGATTGATGTCTATCTCTAACAGCACATGATGGGCAAAATAGCTCAACTAACTAATTCGAGTTAAATCGAGTTACGCTTAACTCGGAGTAACATGCTATTATAGTAAATGAGCTGTGAAACACCGATTTCTAACGTTTATATTACTAATCTTATATCTAATAGATACCGAATTACATTTGAAGTACAATATTCTTTTGGCTTTGTGGTTATTCTTCAATAAGGCTCTCGCTCTATCTCTTGTTACTTATTCATGTTAATAGGTTGACTGGAAGACTCTCTTTCAGAAATAAGTCTCCCTTTAATTAACACACTATGCTTTATTTTCTGTTTTGTCATTTTTTTATAATATGATAAGAACATACTTTGAAAAATCTTAAAAAACAAATCAAATTTTATTAAGTTTTAACTCACAATTTCTTTATATACATACAACCTTTTACAGGGTCGTCATAACAGTTCCTTTACGAACTGCCATTTTTAAAGGAATTTCGTATAAGCAAGATGAATACATTTCCCCCGACAGTAATTACTCAACTCCTTAACCAGATTACCAACTTTTCGAGACGCTTCAGTCACGTTACAAGATTTCTACGTGATCCTTAATTAATGAATACTGTGTATATTCAAAATATTATAGTATAGTATATTGTCATATAAAATTATAAAGTGTATACTTATTATAGTCGATTATGGAAATATATGATTTGATATCAGCTGTCAAAGGAGTGTTCTGACACTTAGTAATTTTTTAATTAATAATTAATATTCTGACAATCCTGCGGGTTAAAGAGTGAACCTGTTATATATTTATGATGATAATGATATATATTAATTTTAAGTATTCTATCTGATTTTATATTTTCTTATATTTATTTTTAATACATATACAATCTATACTTATACTAGTCCTTACTCTTTTTTAAATTTTTGTACATATATCATGATAAAATCAGAAATATTACATTCGTTCTACCTTTTCTAAATCTTTATCAGTACATATGAATTTACATTGTTGAAGGTATTTATTATAGCAGTAAAATTAAAATCGATTGATTAAAAAAAAGTCTGTTCGTCTGTGCAATTTGGCTATTTGTCGCCACTAATCTATGTTTTCTAATGTTGTGTTTTCTAAACTTCTCTTAATATTTAATTTTGTTTCTATTTTTATCGTTAAAGTTTATTAATAAAATAAAATTATACAGGTGCCCCATAAGTCCTTTGAACTCCAAAAAAACTATGTATAATATAAAATTTTTATTTATTGCTTAGTAATTCAAATTAAAAGGTAAATATTTTATAAAAATCACTTCATCTAAATGTGCTTCATTTTATTCTTGGCACTCCTGTAAAGGGCGACTAAAATTTTCTAACACTGCACGGCAAGTACGCTCTGAATGCTTGACATTTCTCGTCGGATATTTTCTTTTAGTTCATCAACTGACTGCGGATTTGTTTCGTAGACTTAAAGTAACCACATAAGAATAAGTTCATAGGGCTCAAATCCCGGCTACATGGACCACGGAATATCTCCTCTTCGAGATATCACTTTGTCAGGTAAAATTTGACGGACGACGGGCATAGTTGTGTTGGAGGTAAGGCACGTTGCGCCATCTTGTTGAAACCAGGTCCGGGTAATAAATCTAGAAAATTTTGAAACTCTGATGTAAAAAAATCCTCCATCATTGCAAAATATAGTAACCACACGACCGTGTTTGTTCTTAGAAATGTATGGGCCTATGATGCTATGCGCTAGCTATATGGTTGGCCCCTTTGATGTTTGAGACGTGGGTTTACGTTAAACCAGTAGCGACAATTTTGCCTATTCACATGGACGTTAGTGAGTTTAAAGTGAGCTTCATCAGAAAATGGTACATTGTTAAACGAAGTGAAGCCGTTCATCATTTCATTTACGAAATTGATTCCTTTGGTAGGATAAGTAAGTCTTTTAATTCCTATACTAACTGAATTTTGTATGGATGAAATTTGCTTATTATTCTTTAAAATGCACCGTAACGTCGATCTGGGTATATAATGCATTGGAACGCTTACGAATAGATTGAGTAGAATTTTCACGAATTGTCACTTGCACTATGTCAATGTTTTCTTCCGTCCATGATGCCCTTGATCGGCCCAATCATTGTTTATCTAACGTAGAGCCGGTCTCCTCAAACTTTTAAGCCCAAACCCTAATCGGTCATTAAGCTTGCGAAAATTGCGATAGTCTCTAAATTTACGCCGCGCCATGGTGGCCGAATCGTTGTTGCAATAAACTCATGCACACAAAAAGCACGGTCCGCTTCGGTGAAACGCTCCATGGCGACTGAATGTCGAATGACCGCTGGTGCTTCCTCCGTACCCAGCGCGCTATTCCTGGGCGCCATTTGAATTAAATTCGAAAGTTAAATTTCAAAGGACTTATGGGACACCCGGTTTCAATATAAAAATATGAAAGTACATTCAATATAAAAGTTATTTATTTTAACCATTTGGGCCATTTTAGGTAAAGTTCATAGAAAAAAGTGCACGAAGAGAACATTTTCCGTAGAAATATATTAAATTCTTATATTATTATGCGTTTGATATACATTTTTGTATAGTGACACATTGCTTCGGCTACCCGCTTTACACCTTAACGAGCCTCATGTGTGATTAATTGTGTCCTGAAGTTCACATGAAATAGCAAAGTAGCTTTATTGTGTACATAAAAAGCTCTAAAACAATGAACGGATAGAAAGAAATATGAAAATGTTTATTACTTTAATAATTAACACAGTGAAGTACAAGTTGTTCTATTTATTACTTTGACATATTCTGAAAGGTTTTTTTTATTAAAGCTACGGTATTATTGTTAACGAACAAAGCTACATTGTATTTAAATGTGTAAAATTATGAATATAGTTTAGAACTTTTTCATTTATTAGACTAAAATAAGTTTAATAAAACATCAAAAAATGAATAAAATGGTCTATTATTATGTACACTTTTATAATAGGGATAAATCATTTGAAAAAAGCAATATTATACTAAGTGTATAGTTGATGTATGATAGTAATCAGCTAATAAACCTAATTAAAATAAAAGACCCATTCATTTCTATTATCTAATAAATTAAATTAAATTCAGACATTCGTGGCTTAATTGTCTGTACACGTAATTGTAAGAGAGTTCGATTCCTCCTCGGGCGAGTGATTATATTAAATTATTTTCACATTATTCGCCTCGATGAGACAAATTGCGGCGTTGAGTTACGCTAGTGAACACGCAATGCACATCGCATCGAGACTCTTAGTTGTCTCTGACACCCCTACCATTGAGGTTATAGGGTATAGCTATACCTATAATAAATTAAAATATCATGTGGATCCCATTCCTCACATAAACTGTCCACAAATATGTATATTAAGTATTCCATAATAATTTTATAAAGCCCTTGAAACATGCTCTCGTCATATGTTAGATGAAATCTTTTTAAAGTTCAACTCATTCATTTTCAGAGTAAAAGCATGAAGATATCGTGTAACGCCATAATAAGCTAGAGTACTCAAATTTTAGAGTTAAAAGAGTAATGATCACATACAAAATGTACTACGTGCGATCCGTGCTTAAATTAATTTATTAAATCATATGCTTGTTGATGGAACGTATAAGGAAAAGCAATAAAAGTTGTTCTATGCGCTGTACCTTCGAATTTAATATTTTCAGATTTCAAAACCTTCATTAAATAAGTTGATACATATAGTAAATTGAGAAACAAATACCAGAGTTTATCTTAGATGAGAGGAAAAATTGCATGATGAGCGGTTGAGTTGGTTGATATCAAGTAATGTGTTTATTATACTTTCTTCGACGATCCCGTCATGTCCAGGAACAATGATGTATTATTTTACTAATTTCTATTATTATTATGCAATTTTTTTTTAACTTAAGGATTTTTTTAAAATACATGTTGTATATTTTAAAAGTGATATATTATTTTATTAAAATGTCAACCTAAAAAATACATTAATGGAATGACGGCTTATGAAACAGTTAAACTAATAAATAAATCCAGAAATACAAATCTATATCATAAAATTTTACTGACTTCCAAACAAGACAGCCACAAAAAGATTAAACGTAAATAGTTAAAATCATAGTTACAAAATAATTTTGTCTATACACATATACGAAGAAAAATCATAAATACGTTTCTATGACAACCCTAAGTGGAAACCATTACAATCTTATCACTGTTCTTCGTAAACACCCTGTTTTGAATGTTTTTTATTATAGCATCTGTAATAAAAGATTAAGCACTGAGAGGACATTTGAAGTAAGAATTTAATATCTATTATCTTTTAAATATGGTTATCTGAAGCATTGAAATTTAATCAACTATACGTTTGAATTTGATTTTATAAAATACTCTAATCTTAATTAAAATTTAATCAAATCTTAATTTAAATATAATGAAATCTTAATTTAAATTAAAGTAATAGTAATAAAGAATCAAATCTTAATTTAAATTAAGATTTTATAAGATCAAATGCAAACGAATGTTTATGCTGATTGTACGTAATATATTAAACTTGATTTATGGTGTACATTTATTGCTGACCACATTATACTGTTCATTCTAATTTGTATGTGAAATTGGCAATGTTAATTATATTTTGCTATTCAGACAAACAAGCTAAAACAATTAATTAAATTCAGTTCAGAGAATATTAATTATTAACATTTTTATTACTTTAAATATTGATTTTGAACTAATTAAATATTGAAAAAAAAATGTGTCAAAATTTATTCAAATGCCACTTTCGTGGCCATGCGTAATCGTGGATTAATTTGGCAGAATTATTATAGTACTAAACGAATTAAAATTCTTCACCGGAAAAGACTTAAGAAGAAAAGTAAGGCGTGACAAGGGTGTGTCAGAAGAAGAATGAAAGAAAGATGAATGTTGTAGAAATGCGCTCTCTCCGTCGGATATGCGGAATCAGTTTAGCTGATCGTATATGCGGTGAAGAGATTCGCAAAATGGCAGGCGTTAGCATCAATGTTGTAGTAAGAATGAAGAAGAATATGCTGAGGTGATATGGGCACGTCGAGAGGATGAGTGATGGAAAAACGATAAGAAAGATTTATAAAACACTGTATCGTTGATGCTTGAGGAAGGTCACGTAAAAAGCATGAGGACCCCATGAAGAGCACGTATGAAGAGGTTGATAACTGTGGACGAGGCGAAAGAGGTATGCAGAGTTTGGCGCTCCATTCTCTCGGAGTACTCTGCAAGATATACAGTGTGAAGCTAAATTACCTTATTCATTTGGGCCTAAATTACCAACATAAATATTACTTTTATGATGAAAGCAGGAATATATATAAAGCAGGAATATATAGGAAACACATTATATCGCTCTATCTATTATAGAAATTACCCATTATTTCTCAATTAAAAATGTTTGTAAAGTTTTGATTGAACCTTAAAATATTTTTTTCTTAAAATATTCTTTATCTCATGCACGAAGAGTATTCGTCACTATAACACACAGTGGAGACTAAAGTGATACTAGACAACAGTGTGATGGCTGAAAATAACATGTGTATCTATATATCCTAATCTATATGTTGAGATTCATTCATTCAAAATAAAATGTCTTATAGGAAACCACCGCAAGCTTGGAACACAGTTCTAGTGAGAAAAGCTAAGAACTTAACATTTTATAGTATAATTCAAACATATGAATCCATTATTCTTTAATTTTACATATAAAAAATTATTCCAAGAATACAAAATATATGTCTAGCAACCACAAAGTTTTGATCACGTTTACCAGTGTCTCGACAAGTTGTTAATGTAGTTAAAGGAGTTGACTTAAGTAATTACTATCGAATCGTACGTATCATACACATGTCTGGAATGTGATGTCTTTGTTCAATGAAAACTTTGTATCGTATTATAGGACGTGAAAGTTATACTCACGTGTAACACTATAGTAAAATAAAAGATTTTGTAAAGAATAATGAATTGTGTAATAATGAATTATTGAAATAATGAATGAATTAAAGAATTGTGTGTAATGAATTCTTCGTTAGTCTATTATGACATGTTTATTATTGAGATAGTATGATTCGTAGTTATTCGAATTGGCTTCTACCCTGTACCTGTACAAGTGCACCGGGTTTTCGAATTACTCCAGCTGATAAATTGAGTGTCTAGATTTTACGGCTTTGTCATTCATTTCTTGTGTCTTGATGTTGCTAAATTAAATATGTTGTAGCGGATTTTCTCAGATCGCGACATTTTTAAGGTAAACTAAGTTTCATAATCGGAAAAAGTTTAGCTTAGATAAATATATAATACGCAAGTATGTACCAATGTATGGGCTTATATCCAAGCCTATATCTTTTTATTTCACTTAAGAAATTCATGATACTATTTGTCTATATTTACTGTTTTTATGACATTATTTAGTCCAAATTAAATGTTAAACAGGTGACACCATAAGGTACAGTAGCATAGGGCATAAGCGTCTAACTAACTATAAACGCAATTGGTTGTAGGTTCGTTTTCTATTCAAAGGAATGACTAACATCTACATTTTTCATTTTCCGGTTTGATGAAGATAAAGTGCGGCGTTGAGTGCTACAACTCAACGCGCCTTGTCTCGAATGTGAAGAACGTGGTGTCAAATTGAATATTCTACTATGCCTTATAAAGTTTTACTGAAAAAGGAATATATAATTCTATATTTTTGGACTACTATCAAAATAGAAGAACATTGCTTGCCAATCACTTCAAACAAAAGATCAACATACATACGTCGATTCAAATAGAGTTGTCTAGAAACGTGCTATAAAACCACATTCCTGTATACGGCTCAATCGATTCAGTAACAGCATTGTTGTTTGAAATATTTTAACGTTTAAAGCGACCCAGATTGTTTTAGCTAAATTGGTTATCGGGAATTTTGTGTATTATGAAAGTACCCACTTTCAGGATAACTTTAACAGACAAAAAATAACTCTGTGTGAAAGATAAATATTATATAAAAATAATAATATTATATTTATTTTCAGTTATAACCAAAATAAAAAGTAATCAAGTAATTAAATAAAACCAATACAATAGTTAAAGATATGATTTTTTGCCTAATACATGTTACTTAGTCGATTATTGGCATGTAAAAAAACTCGTTTGAGTTGCAAATTAATCGTTATTAAAGACTGATTTAGAGGAAAAAAAATGGTTTTACTTAAAAACGAAACAACAAAGTTAAAAACGAAATTAGAATAATTACTTATTTTTTGTTTTTATTAGGTTGATAATCCATACTACAATTCTAAGTCTTGAGTTAACGAACATGGTCGCAACGCTTGCGGGAACTGTGTAAGAAGGACGTCAAGTATATGATACTTAGGTAGTGTATTTCTATTTTCATTGTTGGTTTAATATATTATTGAAATATACGGTATATAAGGAATATATTTGATTAAACGAATAAAAAAAATGCTAATAAAATATGAAAACTAAATGTATGTCTGTATAGTCGACTTCTGCCCACACGTTAGAGTATTAGCTAATATGATTGTATTGGCTTAGTCCAAAACAGACTAGGTTTTTGTTTTGTACCGTTAGCAGAAATATGATGAAAACGATGCTTTTCTATTAGCAGTGTCAATGGTGAATTATCGATTTTCCGCTCCAGAATTGTCTCCTTTTTTCCTTACCTTAACTCGATTGTCACAAAAAGACAATTAGTTGTTGTGGCTTATTGTGACAGATGATCCTTTCTAATGTAACAAGTTTTGTTACTTATTTCTATACTGAATAAGATGGCATGACATCAAAGGACGACGCTGATTTGTATTATGAATTACCTTATAGATGACTAAATTGCTGAAACATTTATTATATTACGTACACTGTGTTTGAGAACAGAAGTAATTAATGATCTGAGCGTTTTAGGTGTTGCAAACTGAACAAAATGAATTAGTTTTCTAACTTTCAATGTTTCGTAGCGTGAATCTCTGAAAATCATCGTTTGAAATAATTTATTTACAAAACTTTTTTCAATGTTACTGTCTGTCTTAGACTTTATTGTATGACATTTAATATATATAGCACTAAAGATTGACACAATTGTAGTACTGAGATCATTTTGGCACCGTGAAAAATATGAAGAAACGACGATAGTTGTGTATTATTGTTAACAAGCGGTGTTAAGTCCTGGTACTCGGCACACAAACTACAACGTATGTTCTTTCTCTATTGAACATTGACTTTAACATTCTATTAATTTAATTAGCAATTAATTAACAGGTTGATGTTTGTTTATTAAATTGTTTCTTTTTTATGATTATTTTGCTAATGCAATTTAAAGTGCTTAAGACTTATAGAGACAAATTTATATTATATTAGGTTTAGGATAGGTTCAGGATTTATAATTAGTATTTCATTGGATTTTTTTATTGTTATTACGAGCCATGTTGATTGAACCATTAGATGGAAAAATTGTTTACTAATTGTAATTTACTGCTCAATTGGCTACGTCGCGTCATTGGTCCTTTTAATTGTTTCATTTCGTTTAATATTTTCATTATAATTAAATATTGTTCTTTAAAAAGGCTTAACGAGCCATAGAATGTTAAGATTTTCATCGAAATACAGATGACACGTTGAAGTGAGCATCTTAATAAGATGTATAAAGAAATAAAACTTAGTTCGTAACTAAATAATTAATGAAGAAGGACTATCTTAATCCTTAGTATTTAACGAACGGAAAATTGGATTTCTTAATGGGATCTCAGACCTGAGCTTGGTCTCTCGGACCTGACAACAAATTTAACAACAATTAAAGTTATATTTAAATGTGTAAAATGATATTGTTGTTTGTAGCTTTAAGTGGACTTTAATATTTTATTCAAAAATGTGTATAAATTATTTTGTGTATTCTAGAAATCTTGTTGACATGTTGGATATTTGTAGCAACGAGTATGACACTATTTTATTAGACAGAGAGACAGAGAGACTTTGTTCTAATTATATTAAAAATAAAAAGTTGTTAACATTTGCATATATACATATAATTTCCATTTATTTACCTACAAATGATATACACTATATTAATATATTATATTTCAAATTTTGTGAGAAATAGGTATTTTAACGATAGCTGGAACATTTTGGTTGACTCACAATTTCCGTTTTGGAGAGTATGTCGCGGAGGCTGTAATTAAATAACGTATATATTCGACAGTGTTTATTATTTGTAGGCTAAATAAATGGATATTATATTTATATATGAAAATGTTTATAACTTTATATTTTTAATATAATTATTATTATAAAATAGTTTTATCATATTCTTAAATGTACAGGTTTAATTATAATAGCTTTCTCTGCTCCAGTAAGGTAAAACGTGGCATATATTTTACCATTCAGCAGACAATGCTTCGATTTCGGCGGAAGGCAGTATACGGATCTTGACGCTATGTTGTCTCTGATTACCCTGTTGTGCCGGATAAAGCGTGAAGTTGCTTTTTTACTGTGATTTGGGTTAACAAACTGAAGTTTTGAGATCCACCGGTCCGTTCGTGCTATATATATATATATATATATATATATATATATATATATATATATATATATATATATATATATATATCATTGGAAGAAAGCGGAGCACAGTATTACGTTTCACGAATTCTTTGTGAAAAGACGTAAAATAATAAAAAAATATCCAATTCAATCATTTTTGTTGAATGAGTAGAACAAAGTAGTATTCGTTCTTTGTCAGCAGTGACTTCATGCGTGACGTGAGTTGGTCAGAGTGCTTAAGCGTGTTATTTATGAGAGGTGGGTACATACGTTGCGTTCGAAATTATTACAGTTATTTTTAATAATAATTGTGAATCTAGAAACTAGGTGAAGCCTTAATGTAGATTTATCATTTTTTCTTGGCAATTTTTACTTTAGTAATATGCCATGCTGTATATTAGGTATCTACGCAGGAAGGAAAGTAACTAAAGTTTATGTGGTCTTAGGATGTATACTAAAATACTAAATCAATAATTTCATTATAGGATATATACTATATTATTCGCCATTTTTTTATTTTTGTCAGACTATAGGCAAAAACTTTTGTTAATATATATTTTTTAATAATGTATTATATATTATACATTTTATAGTCAATAAATTGATATAAGTTAACATGTAGATAACTGAAGGATACCAATAAGCTCGTATAACGTCTTTCATAGCTTATTTCCAATTTTACACATTTATTCGATATTTGACAAAGAATTTTTTAGTACCCGCACCTCGATAAGTATTGTTTGAAGCGTTCTTTTGTAGCTGAGATTAATAATTTCGCGTAAGTTTGGTTTTTCTGAATATAAAGCGCGCACTTGAAAGGCGTTTGCTCCTCTCTTGGGGTCTTCAGAGTCACTTGTCTGCACTCAGCGAGAGTTCTTTGTGAGGGTTAAGGTCAAACAAATATAGAAGATGCAAAAATTACTTTTGTTACAATGTCGATAGCTGTTATAATATATTTGTGGTACTTTGGATTTTAAATCGCTTTATACTGTTGAATTATTCTTCATATATTTCATTTTCCGTTCATTAGGAGCCCAGCTAGGTGGATGGACTTTACTGTTATGTATATATCACAGGTATAGGTTATAGTTCTATAAATATAACCTTATAAGTAATAAGTATAAGTTGTAGAAAATATCAAAACTTCTCTTGTGGCTCTATTATTCCTTTGATTTCAACATAGATGCTGAGTAGTAGTCATTTAGTATTAAATATACTCAGTGCGTGAGATTAAAAAGAATTGAATTACGTATTCTTTCTTAATATCAGAGTGAGCGGAAAATTGGATTTCTTAATATGCTTTCTGATCCGTACGAATGTCCCTCGAGTAACCCGAGTCTCGGAAAAACCTTACGCTAAATTGCCTGTGAATAAATATATATTTGTATAGTACTTAATTTTTGAGGAAATAGTCTCGTTATTACTAATTTGGTTAGTGTACGTAAATTTTAAAATGATCGAGGATAGATGGAGCTAAATACTAGGAAGCATAACGATTGAAAATACTTATATGTATAATGTTTAGTAAAATACTATTTATAGGTTTAAATATCTTTATATTAGTACGTGAAGTAAAATCATTGTAACCATTTTTATGAAAATTAAGCGAACAGAGGAGTCTCAAATTTAGCAGAATGCTAATATTTTTAATAATAAATGCATAAAAATATATTAAATTATAAGATTTTCGCGATTTTTACACATTTTAAATGAAATTATTTTAACCGAATTAATGGAGTATATTCATAGAATGATCCGCGAGGTTATAGAAATTAAAAAACATCCAAATTTCAATAGAGAAGATGATTGGAAACTCTGTACCACCTGGGAACCACTTATAAAAAAGTCCACCACACCAAAGACAAAGATACAGTCAGCTCATTCTGCAAGAATCCAGGGCAGTACGCGAGGCATTTAAGAAACAGATGGCGGTAGATATATAATTAATTAATATTTGTATGAAGACAGACTGCCACCTCACTCGACCTGTGACCACTGTAAAGTGTTCCGGTAAAGTGTTCGAAACGTCATGTGTGCAAAAATGTATTTTCGTTTACCAAAATATACGTGGTTAATCCGGTCAAAATAGTTTCATTTAAAACATATTAAATTATTAAAATAAATGTAACATACAATACTGTGTGTTTGACATACATGTTTATATAAAGTATCATGCACGTTACTAAGGCAACGCGTTGGCAACGGGTCAACGGGACATCTAGTTTATTTTAATACATACTTCATACCTTGCATGACAGGCAGGTCATTGATACACTTTGTTATTCTATTCATTTTAGACACATTTACTCGCAGGTTTAAACCTAATGGCTTTGCCTAATTAAGTCAAAGAGTTTTAATACAAGCTCAAGCTTAAATCTAAAAAAAAATAGTATCAAAAATAGTTTAAAGGGGAAATAATATTTTTCATTTATATTAAGTACGAATTATATAACACAGCAATATTTTCTTATACTCCATAATAGATTAGCAATACGTAGGTAGTATCAAGATTAATAAATATCAGTAAATACCATTAATCTAATTTTTAAGAGTTTTGTCACAATTTGAATCTGATCAATTCCTTTTTCATCGTCTTCTCTATAAGTGACATTGGCGAAGTAAATTATGCCTAAATACTATGTCAAGTGTCATAAAAAAATAGATGTAAATAACATCTATAAAAACTGCAAAATAATATGTAAATACATACATATATAAATTACAACTCACTATTATTATAAAGGAAACTATAATAATATTTTATGTCAGTAGTTATGATGTGTAAATGACAACTTGCTAGAAACATGAAAAGTAATTTCCGTTCCGTTCGATAAAGGCATGTTAAAATGACTTTAGATATACTGTAGTAGATTATATTTTGGTTCATATGTTAAATATCTCGTGTTCTGTTAGCATTATTTATTTATCATTTCTAAATATGATTAATTAAAAGAATGTCAACTGATTTTAATTGTTGTATTACAAAGGAAATCATTTGAATAACAATGATATTATTAGAAAACATACCTTCCATTCTAATTAAATATTTTTGTTTTACTTTGTTCCGTGCATATATAAGTAGGCAATTAAAGTTTCTAATATTGTCGTTGTTATTATTATTTTTAGTATAATTTCCTGTGTTTTCTTACTCCCACCACCGGACTCATGAAAGGTTGGGATTCCCGTAGTCCGGCTAGCAGTGGTCGAGCTCCAAGTGGTTTTAGTGATAGCCTAAGACAGGTAGCTCCGAGTTTTACATAACCCATCTCGAGTACCCCAACCGAGCGGGTATCCGTAAAGGATATTCTCAAGAAATAAAGGTTTAAGTTTTATACTATTTTAAATTAGAATAGTGCATAGTCAAAGATGGTAAAGAAGTCTGACTTGCGAAAGTTATAAATTTGGACCCAAATTCATGTAAAAATATGTTTTAATACTGGTTGATTTATTTAATTTGCTCAGTAGGATATATATATATATATATATATATATATATATATATATATATATATATATATAACTTTTGATACATCTAATACCCATATAGTACATATACTACTAGTTCATTTATTAAAGTTTCATTACAGAAGAGGAAAGCATTCTGGTGTTACCTTTACATCACACGAGACAGGCAATGTCCGGTGTCCTTGGCTTGACAAATTACCGCCACCCTTAATCATTGTCGCCTCGTGCTTATTATTTATATGCCTTGATTTTCTCTTAAGAAAAAGTTTATTTCAGAGACAAAATAAACATATAAGTCGTAGTAATATTTTTATCAGAATTGATACTCATTAACTTTAGACAGGGATTTTTGTTTAATATATTGCATATGTTAGATAAAAAGAACGAAAATGTTGGTGGCGATAGCAAACATACTACCATGTAAATTTCGTGTTATGTCTATCAACGGCAGCAAGACTGAATAATCTTTTTGCCTATATTTACACTTTTAACTAGATTAAAATTAATATGAAAAATATTCTTAGGCAGGCTTTGGAACTTATACTAAGTTTTAAAATTATTAACTTAAAAATAATAAAAAGGCAGCTTCATGCTTCGTAACACAAACCAGAATAATCTGGGACATCCTAGAGTAAAGAAACTACATTCACTGCTTTTCGCAGGAATTCGAGAAATTACATATTGAATGGTGAAGCTCAACCCTGAACTTTATCTTAACAGAGAGAGCAAATAATAATAATTTAAAATATAATCATTTCCCAGAATGAGAATCGAATCCAAAACCAACCTTGTTTACATTCAGAGATACATTTTTCAATGAGCTACGACTACTTTAAAAGTATTATTAGAGAATATTATGGTTCAATGTATGTTCATACTTATTGCTAAATTGAATTGGAACTTCCACCTTATAAGTGGTACTTACTCAAAAGCCTTCTGTTGAAGCTTTTCCCGGTCACTTTAACTCACTTGTACAATTACCTTGATCTTAAAGGTCAAATAATCCATCAACATAAAAATAGTAGTTTTATTTTTACAGAAAATAGACAATTTTAGGTCTTTTGGTAATATTGTTTTACTATTGTCATGACAAATATAAATATTGGCTTGTGAATTTCGTGGCCATGGAATCCTTCAATATATAACTCTTAGAAAAGTGACTCAACTCAAAAAAAAAAAAATACATGATTCTATATCAAACACAATATTTGAATATAAGAATTATTTGAATTTTAATATATGTTCATATAATTAATAACTTTTGTCGTATGTAACAAATACTATCTTCAATTTCGATCAAAAATCACCAGCAAAGTTGTAGATATTATTTAAATCCTCTGAATCTAACTAAATGTTTGTATGTTATATAATAAAAGAGTAGAAAAGTCAATTCTGTACGTGAAAAAAATATTAAAAATTTAAATTGTATATTAATATACAGTGAATAGAAGATAAAAACCACAAAAGAATAATTTGAACTTTTGTCTGTCTGTCTGTTCGTTTGTGCGTCAATAATATAAAACCTATTGAATAGAATTAAACAATTTCATAGTACTACCATATAGTCCAGAGGTACATACAGGATAGTTTTTATCTTAATATTAATTCAATAATAAAAGTTTCTATAATTCTATAATAAGTTTCTAAAATAATAAAAGTTTTTATATAAAAAATAAAAGAATGAAATTCATAAATTTATTTTTATACTTTATTCCTTATTCCTTATTGGTGATAACTAAAGGGTAGATAGGAATAATTTTTAGTACCATATTAATAGAGATTAAAGCGTGGAGCATCATATTCGATTATATCATCTTGATGTTTAATTCGTGTAGGAAAAATAAAAATTCCAATTCTGTCAAATTACGTGGATGAAAATAATAAAAGTTAAGATACATTTTATAAGAATCAAATAATTGATATAAATTATTAATATTTCATCAATCCATAGTAAGGACCATCTACATTTTGTTGTCAAATTTATTGAAAATTTTCAAACCTATCCACTTCTGTAAATGATATAAATGATACAAATGAATGAATGTTTGGGGAAGAAAATATTCATAAAGTGCGAAACAACACGACATCCGGTATAGGAAAGATATTAATTTAATATCCATAAAAATAATCATCTTACATTATATTTGTATATAATCATTCATCATTAACAACTAAGAGCATGTAGGTACAATGTAAAATCTGTAATAATTAAGAGAAAGGGTCTAGCAAGCAAGATAAGATTCTTTATTTCATCTGAAATAAAAATGCTCTTAACTTTGTGTCCCTTAACAAAGGGAGTAACAATCTACTAATTACGATCCTTACTTATTAATTTTGTACTGAAGATTGCTGTCTATAAGCTTACTATATTAAATTTTTTCACAATTTTTGCAATATTATAAATGATGAAAAATGGGAAGGTAGGACACACACACAATTAACTATTACATTTAAAAGTTACAAAAAAAATGATTTAGAGGAACACAGTTAAAAAAATAAAAACCAAGGAGATATATATTCATTTGCATTATAGTGCAGTAGTGTATAATGACGTTTTTCATATTTTTTTTTCGATTGGCATCTGTCTATAAACACGATAAGTGTTGGTTAGATTTCCACTTGGGGAAAAAATAATATTTAAATTTGATTTTCATACTTTCAAAGCGCGGGGTCAAGTTTGACAACACTCAATGTCTCGATTTCGGGCTGAATACAATTAATAGAGAGTCTTGACACTGGGTTGTCTCTGACTACCCTGCTATAAAGGGTAAACCATGAAGCTGATTAGTATCTACTCTCTTAGATTTTATGAGTTATATATAACTTATATAAAACTAATTTTAATTTATAATTTCAGTTAATACAGTGTTTCTCAATAGAGATGATAGGATTTTGATAGCTTACAGACGCCATTTTGGTTGCTTAACATTTGACATTTGTGTTGTTTTGTGTTTAGTAATGTTTGTTATTTAATCATAAATAAGTTCACGTTACCTCAACGTTTAGAAATTGTCCAAATTTTCTATCAAAATTCGAGAAGTATTGTCTCTACTTTAAGAGCATTTCGTGCTAAATATGGTCATCATGGTGCACCGTCTGAGCTCGCTATACGTCGCATAATCCAAAAACTGGAAAGTGAATATTCTTTGCACGATAGTAGACCATCAACACGACAACGGACAGGCCGTAGTGAAGAAAATATTGCCGTCATATCAGCAAGTGTCGAAGAAAATCAAAATGTTTCCATTCCACGACGTGCACAAGAATTGGGCTTATCCAGAATGACAACCTGGTGAATTTTACGTATGGATCTTGGCCTACAACCATACAAGATTGTGTTGGCACAAGAACTAAAGCCAGCAGACCATCAATTACGTCGTGAATTTTGCTGATTGGGCGCTTGAAATGATGGAAACGGACACCGAATTTCATAGGAAAATCATCTTTTCAGATGAGGCTCACTTTTGGCTCAATGGTTATGTGAATAAACAGAATTGTCGTTACTGAAGTGAGTCAAATCCAAGAGTGGTTCATGAAACACCATTATATCCTGAAAAATTGACTGTTTGGTGCGGATTATGTTACGGTGGATTATGTCATTGGCCCGTACTTTTTCAAAAACGACGAAGGCTGTACTGTTACTGTCAATGGCGACCGTTATCGTGACATGTTGAACAATTTTTTTTTCCTGAAGTGTATGAAATCGATGCAGACGACATTTATTTTCAACAAGATGGTGCAACATGTCACACTGCGGCCGTCATAGTGGACTTATTGCGTGATAAGTTTGGTGAGTCGGTTATTTCTCGCAACGGTCCGCACAATGGTCATCAAGATCATGCGATTTAACAGCCTTGGACTTTTTTTTGTGGGGGTATGTTAAATCTCAAGTGTATTAAATTTGTCATCGAAAATTGGACCGATCGTATTCACCAGTGCAAAAAAAGTCGTGGCGGTCATTTGAACGATATTTTGTTTAAATCATAAATAGCATAAAATTTTCTATCAAATAAAGCACCATTGAGCACGAAATTTCAACAATTATTTTATGTTTTATTTCAATTTCAAAATATATTGTTCTTATTGGGAAACCCCATATATTATTTTGACAATAACTATTAGATGTCACTAGGCTGTACGAGTTTCAAATTAGTTTAATGTAGTAGTAGTAATTAGTTTCATATACAATCTTACAATGTGCATCATATAGTAATAGTTTTGTTTAATTTTTTTAAGTTTTTTTTATCTGTTTGACATTTCATTAGATTACTATTTCATAGTGTAAAATGAAGTCGCATCCGTTATCGGTGCGCTTAGATCTTTCACTCTACGTAACGGATTTTAGCACTATTTATATGAATACACATTGTGTACATATGAGGAAAATTAAATTTAGAAAAGAAAAATTATTTAAAAAAAAAATTCTGATCTAAGGAAGAATCAGGGACCAAAATAAGCGGGCCGCTACTATATAATAAAAGAAAAGTCAATTCTGTACATGAAATAATTAGCAAAAATTTTAATTAGGTATAAAAAATATTGAGAAATGTTTGTGATTTAAGTTAGAACGCCAAAAAAAGAAATACTTATAATATAATCCTTTCCCCGAGTGTAATGGAACCCACAAGCAATTGCGTTCGCAGTCCGGCGCTCTGTTCTCAGTTCCACTGCACCACGATGGAGTGGGGGCAGCTGAACTCATATGTGGACTCTTGAAATCGCATGTGCGCATATTTGCATCAGTGAAATCACAAATGGACCATGGCATCATAAGTTGGTGAGTAATGCCACATGTGGAGCATGGTGTCATATGTGGATGGGTGAAACCACATGGACAATGGCATCGTATGTGTATGATACGTGGACCAAGATATTATATATGGATGAGTATAAAGTCGCAAGTGTATATGAAGTCTTATAAATATTTGGGAAAGTCTGCGCAACGCCCTGTATGTAAAAGAAAGAAATAGCTGTAGTATAGTGAATTCATGGGAGTGCAGCTGCAAGCGGGCCGTTAGTATATTATTGAAAAATATATATTTCTATTTTTGACCATTTTATTTTTAATAAAATTTGGCATATACGGTTGCCAGAAATTTTTTTTGCGTAAAGTTTTTGTTGAGAGTACGTTCATTAAAATAGCTGAGTTATTGTTCCAATATTACAAAGTAACTAAATCAAATTCATATTTTTTTCTTTGTTCCTATTAATTTATTATTACATGCCTATATATATTCGTCGTACATATCAATTTGATGTAAGAGTGGTTCTTTAATTAACAAGCCTTTATATTTTTAGTGCTCGTTTCAAGTTTGGTCAATTCAGAAAGCATTTTATTTAGTTAAAAAAAGTAATACAGTTTTATAGTTAGGATTATTGATTATTTTTATATTGTAATGTGAGATTATATTCATTCAAATCTGAACCTGGGCAATTCTTCTTTTTCTGCTCTTTAAGATTTTCTTCAAAGAAAGTTCGTAGTTTTGAAATCGAAGTAATATATTTAGATATAATATAATTTAATTATTTCAGTTGTTTATTTTGCTTTATCAGTTTAATATATTATGTATGTTAAAAAGAAAATAATTTTATTTTCTTAAAAATAATTTAACATTGTTACAAAGGAAAATAACATGTTATTACATTATTATTATACATCTTTAGGTTATATAAGTACTGTTTATGATTTTGGAAATAAATTACGCCAGTTGCACTCTTTTTTATCGCGAGGATACTCGGGACAAGTTATGTGGGACTTCGGTTTAGCAGATATAAGCCGCTCCGTTTACGCAATAAAACTTAACGGTACTACATCTCGACTGCTACTAGTCAAGATCCGAGGACATCAGGGTTTTGTGATTTCGGCAGACGCCAGTTACGCCTTATTCCTTAAAATAATAAGTAACTGACATTGCTCGTTCACAATCTCCACTAAGAAGTTCTGCGGATCAAGTTTTACAATACTGAAAATGGATTTTAAGCCAATTAAGGAGTTGACTCGTGGATTGATTGAAAATTCTTTATTATTCATCAATAATTGTGAAAAATACCTCTTATGTTACCTTGGACATTGTTAAAAGAAATGTGAACTTAAAACATTTATGTAGCGGAAATAATAAATAAGGTTAAGTATTTTAATATTTAGTAATTGTTATACCACATTTAGAATAAGAAAACATTTATAAAAACCAATATAAAAATATATAAAGACAGACAAGACCTCGCGTTTTCCTGAAACCGTTTCTTTTTTTAGCTTTACACTTTTATGTATATTTTTAGCATTACACTCTTACTGTAGACAGCAAGTATCTAGTGTAAGAAACTTCGTACTCCATCTCCGCCAAAAATCGAACATTACGTTATAATATTCATAAAATTCTTCCGCTACTCACTGAGTGACTGACAGGCAAGTGACAATGCAGAGTCGAAACTCTTGAGTGAAAAAATTGATTTTAACCTTGTATATTCCTTGGGGAGTATAAAGTATCACAAAAACAGGATTTCCATAGGTTTTTATATTTTAAGTAAAAATGGATATAGTTCACTTATAAAACTTAAATACAGAATAAAATTGTTATAGATACCTACAGAAGACACCAGTGATTAAACATTATTATGTTGTTTGTAAGTGTTATGTCTATTATAGATATGGTTTTTTTAAAATACGAGTTATACGAACAAAAGAATAGAATATTATATTTGGGTTACAAGAAAAATAAAAATCTAAATTATGTGAGACAAAGTACAATAACATCATGTACTTACGCTTAAACGTAAAATTGTCACGTTTACTGTGTTGTTTCAGTCGTGTCTTTGTTGGAATTTGAATAAATTATATGAGTGTGCGCCATTCAAGTATTACAGGATCTCTTTTGTGATTTTCAAAATATATATACATGTTATATACAAAAACGTATAAATATAATATTTTGTGAAATTATTTCAATACTATTGAATTTAATATGCTTCTTAGGTAAGTCAAACCTAATTTCTATTTATAGAATACAAATTTGACAAGAGTCATCCAAAGAAAAAGGCATTAAGGATTTTAATTTTTTTTTATAGGATAGGCAACTTGCAACATCGTTTTGCCAACGTTTTGTTTTACTTGATATTTCAAAAATTAACCGCAAAGTGACGATTGCCTGTAGTCAAACTTCTCAATTGCGTCTTACAATTTAATAATTGTCAATTACTTTTAGTCTTAACTAGACTTTTATACATATAATCGTCAAGGTTTTTGCATCAAAATAAATATAAAACAATTCATACGCCAGTAGGAAAAATGTACTGAAAAATGTTCTATAATATTTGGCTCGAAATTCGGCTGAATGCTTTCGGTATGACGGAAAATCGTGGCTATAACAGGTAAATATCGTAGTATCAAGAAAATATTTTGCGCTCGACAAATTTAAGGTATTACATGCAGGTGTTTCGGTTACTGTCGACATTTATTAAATAATACTGTGTTTATTAGTAAAAATATCGGCTTACGGAGCGCATGTAGCATAAATAGTTTGTTTAAACTTATATGATTATAATATCTGTATTAAAACTTCTCTAGAATAGGTATATATTCTAGGTATACATTCTTTTAGTGGTACGTTTGAATTCTGTTACCAAAAAACAAAAAATAGCGTATAGTTAGGTAAGAGTATATCGTAATAGGTAAGTAACACTTACCCTGACTACTTTCAAAACAGCGTAGATATAGACAATTTTTGCCAAGATTAGACTGCTCTTTCTGCCTGAAATCTAGACATTTTGTGGTTGGTATTAAACTGAACGTCATTTGTTTTACCTTATCATCTATAAATATTTGCATTATATGTTGTACTTATGGTGTAATGAAATATTACAATTAGTACATGATGCACTCTTAAATGGATTAATGTAAACTCAAAGCTTGCTTTTTAAAATATCGTCTAAAATTGCATGAGTTTAAGCTTAAACTGATATCTCATACTTTACTTAGGTTAAACTTAGGAATATTGTCTGAGCTTTTTACTACAACCATTCTTTTTAACGTATTTGTTATTTCGATTACAATCTTCGATAATATATAATTTTAAACTAATATAATATTAAATCGGTATTAAATAATATACTAAAAGCTTTTCAGAACATTTAATAAACGTTTAATTACTTTTAAAGTTTGAGATGTGACTTCGCTGACTTTAATATATTTTTGGGAGAAAAGTTAGTCATCGTAAACAAGTTGTTAAGTTTGTTACTTTTTTACATCTAATGCTATAGATTTTCATATTTAGATATATTAGGTATCGAAAATCATTGAGAATTTTTATGTAAATGACGTTTTTTTTTCGCTTCACGTTTTTATCCCGCATAGAAGGGAAGACATAAAGCACCTAGTGTCAAGACATTCCGTACTTCGCTTTCCACCGAATTTGAGTCATTGTGTGTTGAGTGATGGGACTCAACACCGCACTTTGTCTTACCAGCGAGGAAGTGAAAATAATTTAAATATAATTACTCCCCCAGTGGGAATCGAACCCACAACCGATCACGTTTACAGTCAGACGCTGTTACACTACGCCACGACCGGCCACTAAATGATGGTAATAACTGTTTTATACATATTAATACTCTACCGATGTATGTAGTATAGAAGTCTACAACTTTCTTCTAAATATCGCAGTCTTAACGATACAAAAACTAAAATCGAATGCGTGAATGAAAAAAAATGTTACAACACATATTTATTTTTTCTTTTTATCTTAATATAAACTACAAAAAACAGAGATTATGCCTGAAGATGAACAGCAAAGTAGTCTATAAAGGAACTATTAAAAGCTTTTATTCGAGACCTTTTCTTTGAGGACAGTGTGGAATAGCGCGTTAATGGCAAAGGGACAGCCGTAATGGTGAATAAGAAGTTAGTTTAGGACGTAGGTCCTATGTCACGTGACTTATGGTAAATCGATCGTGCTCTAGGATTTTGGCCATGTGTTCTTGTATTTATATAATTTTGATATATTTTCAGTATGCTTGAATCATTTTAATATGTTATGAGACGACATCCTAGATTAGGATTTTTCTAACTAAATGCTAAGGAGGTGAGTATTCTTGAGAGAACATTTATGGTAAGAACAGTAGATAACAGTAGTCTGTTATGGTGCAATGGAGCAACGTCTGACTGTAAATGCGCTTAAAGATTTGTTCGTTATTCAGGGTAATGATTATATTTAAAATTACTTCTCTTCTGGTAAGGCAAAGGGCGGCGTTAGATTCCGCGATTTGATACTCAATGTTTGTAATTCAGACGTATAGTTAGGATGACACCTTATTGAGATTATCTTTTACCGATTTACTCTGCTATGTGAGAAAAAGCACAAAACTGGTTTATAATATAGATATTTCGTTGGACTGTTCAAATAAGGCGAAATAAGGAGAGTAAAGTGATTTATTGCTAAGTTTTTTGTCTATCCACCTAGAATAAAAAATATATGTGAACAATAAAAAATAACCATTTCCTTCAAATAAAAAGATAAATCAATATTAAAATGGGTACTGAAACCATATTTATATACTGGTTATCATATTATGCGATATACATTCACTTCATTCTTGATTGATCACTTTTTTCTTAGCTTCACGCTATATCCCTTGCGAGGTAGATAGAGAGTACGGAGCGCCAAACGCTACGGTGATTGATTGATCACAAATATATAATTATAATTAATTTAATTTTTAGGTAAGGAATTCAATAAGGCAACTCATAAATACTGCACTTTCTTCGGGAATATGAGATACCAGCATCGATGAGACTTATAAGCCATTTAGCAAATGAATAAAAGAAGAAATCAAATGTAACAAAAGTTATGGATTTAGTGTTTGTAGTGTGTTAATAAAATAAATTATAAAATATACTTGTTTATATATAAATTGTTTGTTTTTACGGTGGTACAATGGAGATAATGATTTTTTTTCTTTATATATTTGAGGTCAATATTAAACCTAATCAGATCTTGTTTACAAACATTTCAAATGCAATTCCTTCTTTTTAATTTATAAGAATAAATAAAGTATTATATTTTTTAGCTTCACCACTTTTACCACATAGCAGTGTAGTAGACAGGAAGTACCTAGTGTAGACACTCCTTACTACGTTTTCTGATACATTGCATGTTGAGTGGTGGAACTCAACGCTGCATTTTGTCTTACTAGAGTGAGAAAATGAGAATTATTTAAATATATTCATTCCCCTGAGTGGGAATCGAACCTACATCCGATTGCGTTTACAGTCAGACGCTCTCCTACTTCGACACGATCGATCGGCTTTTACTAAATTTGCAATAAATTGAATTTAATATTTTGTGCGTTTCATCCAATGTATATTTAAGTCTGTTTTTGACGAATTCTGAATTTATAAAACAACTTGAAACTTCTCCCCCCTTAAGACATCCATCTTTGAAACTTTGGACACGAAAATCGCTTTAGCAAACTATAGACTTGCCACTTCAGATTCCCAATATATTGCTTAAAAAATAATCTTTCAGTTCTTCATTGTGTTTGAATTAAATATTAGTTTCTTCTATAGAATAGAATTCTATCCCTATAGAGTTAGAAAATTATTATATATTTTAACATGTATATATATATATATATATATATATATATATATATTGTAATTAAAATTTGGCATCTGTAAATTTTTTTTTGTAAATTTTGTTTTAACAAAGCGATAAATTTATCAAAGGCCTAAATGCGTTATGACAGAGATTAAATATGCAACAAAATGTATCTGAAATTGATATAATATCAACTTCAGATACATTTTAAATAATATATAATTCTATTTTTATAAAAATAGTAAAAGAAATGATCACGGATCCCTAATTAGGTATTTTTTCTTTCGTTTTCGATATATATGTGTGATGAGTAGAATTAATAAATTACGTAAATATTTGACAAAAATGTAACTTTATATTCAATTACTTTTGTATTTATTAATAAATACAGATAGATCACTTTATTATTGTTTAAAAGTAGATACATAGCATTAAGCTAGATCGTTAAATGTTTTATGGAACTTGACCAATGCTTTTAATTACTTGCTCCAATACAAATCAATAATTATCATCAAATGTAATAAGCACTTAATTTTATCATTACCGCTACATAAACAAAATTATCATTTTCTTTGTGTAATAACAAAACAAAATAAATAATTAAGTTAATAATTAAAAATCTGACAAAATAATTTTACGCAATCGTAAAAATTTTGCCATTTGTCTGGTATTCATTAGGGAGGGAGCCGGCGGTTATGTAGGTCAATGCAGGCCCGTTTACTACAACAAAGCAATTTAATGTCGGATTTTTCACTGAAATCTTTGTGTTGAGATAAATATTTTCATATTGTTAATGGACAGGAATTATAAGTATTACGGTTTTTATAATTGGCACTGGTGTTATTTATTATAAATATATGTAACTAAAATATTATGTTTAATTTTGCCTATATGCAGGTTACATAAGTATATTCATATGTGAAACAATAAAGAGAAAACAAAAATAGAAAATCTACTTCAAATAATAAGCTCTGAAACGTAAATAAATAATTACCTGTTTTCTTCTCTATCACTTTTAATGAACTTATTATTAAATATATTTAAGATCTATGTACTTGCCTCACAACCAGGTATCCAATTACACTTCACCTATAGCTAAAACATACGACAAAAACAATTATAAACTATTATAAAAAGGTTTATTTACATTTACTGTTAATGTTAAAATTGTCAATTTTGAAGGTGGTGTCAGATGAGTGGGTTGTGCAATCATAGCATAACAATATAGATAGCCGAAGACGTCCACTGCTGGACCAAAATTGGCCTCTCCTATAGAACGCTTGTAGGAACAATTGCATGACCCTGAGTGGCGACCACGAATGTTGTATAATGAGCCAGGAGAATGCGAATGCGGGAGATATTTTTTATTATTGTATATATTGTCATATTTTAATGGTTTTCCAAGTTCATCTATAATAAATACTCAACAATCTTTCTCAAACTGTAAATATTTTTCCAATGTCAACGCACGCCAAGATAGCTCTCAAAACGTAGATTTTATCCAACTTACTTGATTGTTATCCTTGTACGTATTGTAATAGTACTAGCAACATGTAATTGAAATTACATATGTATAATTCAGAAATGACTCGTCCAATATTAAGTACATTTTTATGGGACTACGTCAGAATCCTTAGTCATCATAGAAAAAATAAAATTCTTTCAATGCTACTATATGTTAAACATAGACGTTTACACATATAAAATGATATATGCGTTGCTAAGGCAATGAATTGTTTATGCGTCATCTAGTTTATCTTTTTGTTTGTAGTATTTCTCTTTACCTCAAGATACTTAAATACTTTAGAATCAAGCGGAATGTCTTCAAGGACAAAAACGTCGTTGAGTCAGTTTAACTGCATAAGCTAATTTAGAAATAAGTGCATTCATTGTCGATATACTAAAAGCGTTTTTATGAATGACCAGCGACTCGCTCGCGGCTTTGCCGCCATTAAGTGAGGAAATATATAATATAATAAAATAATATATAAGTAGTTTAGAAAATAACTTTTTAAATGGAACAGATAACGTGCTATGAAATCTCAAAACTAAATATTCAATTTAAGTTGCATACACTGCATAGGGACCTAATTCACAGATACGATGCCCCTTTCTCCCCACACCTTATTATTTTATTTAGATTGACATTTTAAAAATCGCCATATCTTTTAAATGGGTTGTCCAGTTTTTATAATTTAACTAGTAATAAGTAAATAATAATTTAATATTTAATAAGATCAGGATTAAGGGTGTACTTCCGAAAAGTGCATTCCGCCGATCGACTTAAAATTTAGGTGTACGTCAAAATATGTTACTTTACCAAATTTCAGATTGATCGGCGGTATGCGCTTTTCGGAAGTACTTATGAATAATAATACTAATAAATAGAATATTAAACATATAAGAAAGTATGAATATAATAATAAAATATTAATAGAATAATAAAATATATAAGAAAATATAAAAAGAATATATAAGATAGGTCTAATAACTACTTACTGGATCTATCTTCTTCATTATATATATTATAAGAGAGATCCAGTAGTTTTCGCGTAAAAGCGCGACATACATACAAATACTAATATTTTAAAGAGGAAACTCTTTAAAATATTAGTATTACTTAATCCAAATAAAGATTTTGGAAGATTTCCAAACACCAAAGTTTTCTTTCGCACAAATCTTAACTTTTAAGGTTCCAACAAATATTTTGTTTTAAGTGAATCCAAAATGAAAGTTAGTGGGTCATGGTCATGACGGCTCCAGGCAGGCGCGTTGACATCGGACAAGTTATAGTTATCAACACGGTTATTTCCGCAGATAACAGGGAAATGGTAAACGGAAACTGCTTGTTTTTGATACGTGAAACGAAATGAAACAAAAATATCACTTTTCTTATTCTCTTTGTTGGTTTAATAATTCATTTTTCTGAAATTAGTAGAAAAACAAATTGATATTATTTAAAAATTAGTTTGATCCTTTATTATTACTTCTAACACAGTTATTATTATTATTTTTAACACGCTTTTGTTAGCTTAGCTTTATATATATATAAGAAGATTTTGCAGCGTTATTTTTGTTTGACCTACTCCATTAGAATTTGCAGATATGTCTGGGGTTCAAACTTTTTTTAGTGAACTGATCATATGACGTCAATTAATTAAATTTTTTACACTAACATATATCGTAACTGTTTGTCAGTTTCGAATAATGATAGAGGAAAAATTTTACGTGGTTAAAAAAAATATACGTCCTTCTAGGATATTTTTAATGAAAAGATAATTTGAAAAAAGAAGTTTAGAAATTTTTCTTTTTACTCATATTTCAGCTATTTTTCTACAATGATACAATACTCTTGAAGTCGTTTAAATCCTGCTGATACTCTTAAGTCACAATAGTGGAGTATTGTAAGTTGTAAATTATATAGATTTTATTAAATGATACCAGTACCTAATATATATAATTTAACTCAATTTGTTTATCAAATAACTGAACCTAAGTCGTAACCCAATATTTTTTCCTTTAAAATAATAATATAGTTATAAAAATTATATTAATATATTTTTATATGCGATGAGTTGCAAGCTCACAACTTTATTGAAGTAGGCTAAATACATAAAGTGGGCAAAGTACGGGAATGAGTCCCGTAGGACTTTTGCGAAATGCACCCCTGCACTCCCGACAGAATCACTTTTCAGCCCAAATTTTAGGTTTCTATGCTCAGAAGGATTTCCTCTGTTTTGTCTAACAGTCAGTAATGGAAGAGTTTTATAAACGTAGACAACAGATTTATACTACTCCATACAATATTATTTTTAGAAAGTTATAATTGTTTAACACGATAAAGTACCCCTTAATTATTATAAAATCATTATTACGTTAAATGTATCTTATAACAATATAAAACGCTTAAATATAAAACTACTGGCTGACTTCTTTACAAATGTTTATGCCTCAGGACTTCAGATTCAAAAACCTCTTTACTATACACGCCATTTCATGCAATACTGCCTTCTTTATCCGCCTCTTGACCCAACAGCTAAGTGATAGCCTCTTGAGATGTTGATCGAGGCTTTGCTCTAATAAACAACTATTTGGGAACTGAAAATTTGATGAACAACAAATGTCGAGTTTTTGTCGAATGTTAAAATTTACAAATGTATGAAATTCATTATATATTTTTTGTGATTTCTTACCTTCTCCCCCCTTTAGCTTATTATTTTTTCTTTTTCTCTTGCAAAATAGATATCTGTGTATGGTATTAAAAGATTTCTTTGTTGTATATACAAAATAAAATATTTTCCTCATAAGCATTAGTTCTTTCAGTTTATAGATACTTTAATAGTTTGTAATAGGAGCTGTGACTCCTGCAGTAGTCTCAGAGAATTTTTCAGAAATTCCTCACAAAACGACATTACATTGTTTAACACGATAAAGTACCCATTAAAATTCGTTTTGACAAATTATGCAAATAAGATTATAAGCGCTCGCTAACAAGGTACGATGTAGCAAAGATTGTTGCCGAACTCAATTTTGCTCGCCCCTTGCGAATCCTTTGTGCCTATTGAGCCAGTAACACCCATTGTCTCGCAATTTGTGGGATGATAAAAACTTTTGTATTGACTTGATTTTTATAGAAAAAATATAAAATATTGTCCTGTTATAAGAAAAAGATATTTCTATCCATAGTACAGTCTTTGTTTTAATACTATCACAAGTCCAGATATTTATACGTAAGCGAAACAAATATTTGCTAAATCAAAAATTTTCTTTGTTACGCTACTTTCAAAATGTAGTTCAAATGTAGTTATATAATAGATTAAATATTGTGCGTAGGCTAAACTTAAGTGTTCTATCAATATGCTTGGAAGGTCGTACGTAGTGTTAACGATTAAGGAAAATCATCAAAATAAAACACAAATTCGATTTTTATATTTATTTTTCAACCTAACATTTCGTAACTCTCATAACTTGACAGACCACCAGCTAATTTTAACAGGTGTACTCAACTAATGAACATTGTTCATACCCCTTAAAATTATTATACAGTCAGTACCGAAAAAACAATTAAACATTTTATCACGAAATTTGCTTTTATCACGAAAATACTATTCTTAATTTTACTAAATTCCATTTATTCAATTCATTTTTATACGAGACAGTTTGAATGTTAATATATTGTTTTGCATTATACAGAGATAGAAACTAGTTTGGAAAAGAAAGTAAGCGTGGAAGACGTCATCGATGAAGATATTTATAGCTAAAATAAGATGCAAGAAAATGCATTAGTTTACAAATGCTTTAAAAGGAAGAACTCGCATTAAAAATTATAGAAATATAATATAAGATAATATGACGAAATAGCAAGGAATGACAGGATTGGTTTTAATACTTATCATGAATCTCGTATAATTTTATAAAAACTATGACAATTTCGAAGAAAACTATAACAATAATTTTTAACCTATTTTGTCCCTTCTACAATATACATACATCAAGTTTTGAGTCTATCTTCCATCAATTTCTCAAGCTAATATATTAGAAATAGGAAAGGCACAGTCGAAGTATAAAATTTATTGCTGACTTCCCTAACTAATTACGTTTTTACGTAAGGAGTACTATATAAACATATGATGTTTTAAATAAAATCTAACACGAAGGAAATACGATTGGTGTCTTTCGTAGACTTACTTGTTAATTTGTTTAGTTACTGAGCGCGAAAAGAGAGTAAAACGCACATAAACGTTTTAATAGAGATTTATTATTAAAGTAATTGTAAATTTGGCACCACTAATACATATTGCGATAGCAACTCTAATTCATTTGAATCTATTTTTTTTTTCGGAAAATCTATGATATTTTCATAGTGTACGTAGCATTGCGTTAATTAATTGCAGTTGCATGTATAATTGAAATGTATTCTACGTTCTAATCTGTGCGTACGCCAGTTATACTCTAAACAAGTTAATGTTTTGTATGAAAATAGGAGTCATTTATATTCAGAAAATATTATTTTGTCTTATAAGAGATTACTCAATTCGCGAACTTTTGGTTCTGTTTTTACCCTAATAGATTGACATAGATTCATCTAGAAAAATCCGCTACGAGTCTAAACAGTCGTTTACTACAAGTTGGTACAGTACAGAGTTTAAAACTAAACATTAACATTTAAAACAACATTACAATAGGCTTTTAAAATAGTTAACATATATAATTCTAAATTTCAATGATTCGAAACCCGTACTTAAAATTAAATTATACCTAATGTCCGAGTAAACATCTAAATAAAACCTATAAACATCAATCAAAATATATTATCACACACAAACCTATTCGTTGAGGTCTCGGATACTCTAAACAAATCATACATTGACAGCAAGCACCGTACGAATGAATTACTAGAACAAGTAATGAAGTAAACTTTAGCACTCGTAGAAAACATCCCACCACCACAAATTGACTAGTTCTAACAACTATCTAACTAATTTAAAAAATAAATCTTAAATTTATTAAAGTCTCTTCATAAAATATTGTGAACCGGCCGCGGTGGGAAAACAAACGCCTCGAGGAAATGATAAGGATTACACCAAACACATTACGAACTGTCACTCGATCGGTTGAAAGAATTAAACTTGAAACACAAGTTGCACTAAAGTATTTTAATAGTATTTTTTATAATTGTTACACTACTTCACTGTGTCACTTAACAACCGAGTCAAACGTTTTAGCTTTTCAACGATCCTTAGAGATGAAGAAGGGAGTTGTAAGAACAGGGTATGGTTGCCAGTTTCCTTAAAATTATTTTTAATTTACCATAATGTGAAGAATATATATTTTTTATGATAGCAAATTATTTCATCACAATTTATTATATTTCAGACATTCTAAATAAATATTTGTATGTTTATAAATGTTAGGTATAATAGTAAAATGTTATTTTAAGTAAATTGGCAATCATGAAGGGCTATCTATTCCCACGTTAGATTAGATGTAGACTTCGTGGTGTTGCTGCGGCCGGCCCTGCCTGGACTAGGACCCGCGTTCATAAAGCTCTACGTCTTCTGTTTTAGTGTCAATTTTTCTTCTTTCTGCAATAACAATTCTTATTTTCTCTTCTTCGGTTATAGCTGGATCAGCACTTATTTGTGATTTGATTGAAACTTGATCATTAGTCAAGGCAGATTCAGTGGACAATCTCCTTTTAGAACGTTTAATACTTTGTCTTGTTGTAGGAACTGAGAGTAATACTGGTGCGGGACGCAATAATCGAGTCTCTTCTCCGCGGAGAGAATTTCTTTTATCGGCTCTTTGTCGTCGGTTTTGGGCAAAGGAATCTCGTCTTGGGCTTGTTGGCTCTAATTCGTCAGCATCATCGGCATCGATAAATCTCGCATCTTCTTCGTATAATGCAGTTGGAGTTTCTGTAGATTCCTGTCGACGTCCAAATGCATGAGGCGATAATGAAGCCCTTCTTTGTATGACCGGAAGTAAAGCATGGTGTGAATGTAATGTGCGTCGCCTGCGTGCAGGAGAGGGTATTTGATGTTTTGGCTCGCTATATGTGAAATTGGCTGGTAGGGATGGTACCTTATTTAAAGGACGAGGTGTTGTACACTGTTCTAAGGCGCGACAAAGAGCACGGTCTTCTTCATCATCTGCCTCACGTTCTAACTCTCGTTCTAGTTCAACGTCCATATCAATTTCATCTTCCATTTGCTTGTGAGATTCTTCTAGGTGTTTCATTAGCACCTGTTGGAATGTAAAAGATATTTGTTTAATATTTATATATCTTTTTACAAAAATCGTATATTACAATAGGAAATTTAAATGAATTTTGTGTTCTGTATATAAAGATATATACACATATATTGTTCATCATACATATATTAGAGGCCATCATGCAATGTGATAGTTTGTAACTATGAACATAATGGTTGTTGGTTGTCGCATAAAGAAATTGAGAAAATTTAATTTATTATTATGACAATGATCTCTCTTATATGAAAAAGTCCGAGGTTGAGACCCTCTTAATTTATCACTTGTATTCTTTAATTCAGGCGTAAAGGGGAGAGTAAGGAGCTCCTAGACGTTTTCTTTGTTTACTTTTCTATGCGGAAAAAGAGCGTATACTTAGAGTCATCTCTATAATATAAAGATTTTTTATTTCATAATACTAAAGATTTTTTTTGATATTTATAAGCAATTGAAAAAACTTACAGCCACAACAACGTTGACTAACACAAATTGTGCCATAAGTACAAAGACGACGAAGAATATCGGTGCGATGATTGTTGACACACAACAGTTCCGTACGCAATCTACAGAACTATCACAATCTTCTCTGAGAGTGTCTTTCATTATACCATTCCAATTATCCCCTGTGGCAACACGGAATAATGTTAAGAACGCCATTCCAAAATTAGCGAAATGAGCATGTTCTCCGAGACCTGTTAAATAAAGAGAAATATTATTTTTCTATTAAGTATGTAATTTAATTTTATATGTACATAATTTATTAATAATAAAAAAAAAACTAAAATTTAATAATACAAAAAACTTTTTATAATACCTTGACAAGGAATTTCGTCGGAGCACTCAAGTCGACCAAACAATTCTACTCCTAGAGCTGCAAAAATGAAGAAAAGTAAAAAAAATAAAAGTCCTAAGTTTCCAACTTGAGGTAAGGCTTGCATCACTGTGTCAAGTAGTGCTCTTATTCCTTTTGCCATTTTTAATAACTTAAGTACTCTTGCAATTCTTAAAACTCGCATCACCCTCATTATTGTAGGATTAATAGGAATTATGTTCGTTTCTAGTTCTTCCAAAACGATTCCAACTATCGATAGTATGACGATTATAACGTCTAGTTGATTCCATTTATCTTTCAAATAAATTTTAAAGCCAAGTGCAACGAGTTTCATTGCTGCCTCCAGAATGAACACGGCGGTAAAGAAATAGTTGAATATTTTCAATGCATATTGCAATGCTGGTGGCATTCTATAATACTCTATAGCCATTGTAACAACATTTAAGCCGATGACTCCAGCAATCGCAAGATCAAAATATTTGGAGGTCACAACATTGTGCACAAATAGTCTAGTTTGACAATAATCAGAGTAGTATGGTCTTTGATGCATTTCTGAAACAATTTATTTTTTGATTTTTAATAAAATGTTAAAAAATTAGTTAAACCAAAAATTAGTTAAAATAAAACATTTTGAGAACATCTTTAATGTTACATTGAAATGATGGGTAATATGACCAGGTGCTTTAAACTTTAAACACGGCTTCTGACAAAATGATCGTTAACAAAGGTTTTATCGCAACCCATTAACTTTTAACTGTCGATTGCAAAAACAACTCGTAATTTTAAACGGTGTCCTGATTAAATTTTAAAAATAATAATGATCTAAATGTTTGCCTGCACTACTTTATTCTCCTTAAAAGTGAATTACAGTCTTTTAAAATTAACTTTTAAGGAATTAATTTAAAAGAATTCAATTCTGTCTATCATCTGACGTCTTATTTTTTTGCTGATTTTGCAAAACAAAATTGCTAGAAATAAAATATCCTGTTTATAAGGAGTGCAAGTTTTATATAATACGATATATAATTGTGCAATATTGTAACAAAATTAAACTTACTTCTTCTTTTCTTTTCCATCTGTAGAGCTCTCTTAGCGGCTCTTCTAACTCGTTCTTCTTTCTCTTGCTCTTCTCTACATCTATGGAAGTTCTCTACCACAACTCCAACAAACATGTTTAGCACAAAGAACCCCACCAAGAGAATGAACGCAATAAAGTATAGAAGCCGCCATTCTGAGTAGTTAACTATGGGCTATTTAAAATATAAACAAATGTTAAAAAAGTAATTATTTCATATTCACAACATATTTAATATTTTATTTAATATTTTATTCAAAATCAGTTCAACTTTTTTATATATTTTAACAATTAAATCAAAAAGCTCTCAAAATGTATATATCTTTATAAATTAGATTTACTTGTTGTAATTGTAATTTTTTTCAGCTTCACGCTTATTTCCATATTTTTACTTCTTCAATATGAGTAATAACTAGAAGTAAATTGTAAAGAAAACTCATAAAAAATATTAGTAAAATATATTGAAAAAAATTATAAATAAAACATTGTTTATATTTTATTGAATCAATGATAATAATATGTATTATTAAAACAATTATTCAAGAAAAGAAATTTAAAAATACCTGTTGATCAACTCCAACAGCGTCAAGTCCTGTATACATTATATTAACCCAACCATCTCTTGAACTAAGAACGAACAAGGACATAAGTGCTTTACCTAAATCGTCAAAATTGTATTTCCTATTAACCCACACGTTTCCATCAATTGCGAGGCAGTCTGATTTATTTTTTACATTTTTAATATGTGCTCCTTCACAATAGAAGAAAGCTCCTTTGAATAACTAGAAATCAATTAAATTGAATTTAACCCTTTTCAACATGTTATTAGGTAATAAAAAATTGAAATATAATAAAAAACTTTATTCACCTGCACTCCTAATATGCCAAATATAATAAAAAAAGTACAACATATTAGAACAATATTGCCGATGGGCCTTAAAGAAGATAATAGTGTTTGAACAACTAGTTTCAGTCCCGGAGCCCGGTTTATTACTCTTAAAGGCCTTAACGATCTTAGTAATCTAAATACCTGAAATAAAATATTCATTAGTGATTATATTATTTTTTATTAAGAACACCGAATTTGACTAAACCATAGCTCGTCATAAATTCGAAGTGTCTACGAAAATCAATTAAACCTTTTCAGTAAAGTGACGAGTTAAAGTTGACATGGATATTATTATTCTGAAGAATAATATGAAAATGTAATAATTTGCATTTATATTTTTTAAGTTTCTTATGTAACATGTATGAATTTTCAGTAAATAGTAGAAAAAAATATTTTTTTTCTTTAGAAACAAGTATTATTCTACACTTTACAATATATTACCTATGCTAAGGTAAATATGAAATAATATATAATGGTATTCTTACCCTTAAAATTCCAAATATTCTCGGACTCGATTCGGATACTAGAGACATTAATAAGTCAATAATTGATATTATAACAAGGGAACCATCCATTATGTTCCATCCCGACGTGAAATACGCTTCTGATCCGTAGAACATTCCAGATGCTACTACCTTTTATGTTAGAATAAAGAATTTAATATTTTCATATTAGATATCATATTTATCTCATATATTTTTGATTAAAGCAAGTAATTTTATAACATGTTAAATATAAATAACTTGCAAAACGTCATGGGTTCTAATCTTGTCTGAAAAACTTTAATCTAGTGATAAATAGAGAGAGAATAGAATAATCTATTCTCGTTTCCATTTGTATTGTTTAATTTAAATATAGATGGTAAGAGTCATAAAAAAAAGCTTTTAATTTATATAATAGCTTCTATCAAACATGTTAATTTGATTCATATATTTTTAAATGATTGTCAGTTATAATCAGTAGAGTAATTAAAATATAAATGTACACATATAATTTATATTATGTATGTAATTAGAATCATTATACTCAACGATAATGAAATGTCAAGACCCAAAAATCATGCTACAAAAATCGAAAAACGAATGGGCTCTACGAATTTGTATTTATGGGTGGAAATGGATCTTTATGAAGTGTTGTAGGATAGTAATGTTTGTAATTAGAAAGGCTTCATTAATAAAATGACATTACATATTTTTTTAATAAATAACATAAACTTTCTATATTAGTTTAACAGTAGGCAGAGAGAATCTAGTCAAAATTCAGTCTTTTTTCCACTTGTCGTCCAAATGGAGACCTTATTTAGCATTTGAATTCTGCATTTCCTTCTTAGAGTAACTACAAACACAAATTAAGTTACTACAAATACTACTTTAAGCTATTTCTAATATTCTAAGTTATGTTGGAGTTCAAATCGCTATTTGGGGGATTATTTTCTAAGGAAATATTCCCTCAAATTGCGAACTCCAAAATAATATAGAATATTAGAAATAGCTTAAAAAAGTATTTGTAGTAACTTTAAAAATATATAATGACTCACCTTTATAAACATTTCTACGGCGAAAACTACGGTGAAGACGTAATTGGCACTTGAAAGAAAAGCTCTTTCTTTAGAATCTGGGGGAATGTTAGGTCGTTCCATTGCCAGTGTGATGCAATTTAACGCAATGAACAATAATACTATATTATCAAACCAACCCCTTGTTACCATCCATGTACACAGTCTCCTTATTCTAAAACATAAATAAATTTTACTGTTTTCAAAGTGTTATTCCACACTAGGATTGGAAAACATTTTTAAGTATATAAGTTTGTACGTAGCGGGATTCGAACCCGCTTCTACAAAACCGTCCAAGCACTCTGATCGCTAAGTCATGCTTTCTACTAACGGCTGCATCAAAATTCTTATACGTTTTGTTATATCTTATTTACGTTCTTAGTAGTTTAAATAAATTATTAGTAAAGCTAATATTTGATAAAATCATTGATTTTAGCAATTTGTATACATTTTAATCGAAACTACGTCAAGTAGTTAAAAATGCTACCTCGGTCTACCTGTGACTACGGACTACTAAAGTAAAGTAAAGTGTTTGAAATAACGAGTTATCAAAAACGTTTTTCCAAATACGCTATTAATCCATTTAAAAAACTGTTATTTCTCTAAGTATTGATTTTTTTCTAATTTGTATGTTTTTATTATAATCATACTTTGTAAGATTTCATTTTGTGTTGTTGCTAATTTTGTTGTTAATTTTAGTACTTGTCCGAATACTTATTTATCTTACAAAAAAAAATTTTTCCAATAAACATGTTAGTGTCTGGTTAAATTAAATTCGAAAATTTAATTCTGATCTGGTTAAGCAAAGCAGAGTTAAGTACTGCTGGCCATCCATGTCAAAGGAGCAGCTAGCTCTTAAAGGGTGAAAAATCTAGCTTGGAATCACAACTACAAGATTCTTTCTGTCTACTTCATAAAATGTGAAAGACGCGTAAACTTAATGATACAACGGTTTTATCGACCTCCTAATAATAACTTATAATGTTCAGTTGTGATCCATGTATGTTAATGTATTGATTATATTTTTTCTATGCCCCAAATATTTCTAGTTTATTATTTTTGGCATGTTAATAACATGCTTGAACAAATAATCATAGTTATTGCTATAAAAGTATGAATTATTGATACTGCGTACTTGACCTACATAAAATACGACAGAATTTGACCATGAACAATAATGTAATCCGTACCGTATCATAAAAACTTTTGAATGCTCATGTTAGATTAAGTAATATTATTTAAGAAGTTACGTATAAAACACAGTAATTTGCTTTACAACGTAACATATAGTATCGTTATAATAATGTTTCTTATTATGTTTAAATATAGTAGATTAACTAGTGCCAAATTAATTTCTACTAAATGCAGAATTATAATAAACCCTTTGTATATTAATAACTAAAACTAGTAAATCCATCTATTAAATCATCTCGATGCACTTTGAAGGATAATTGCAATAGCCTCGGAGAATTTGCAATCAGCTACGATACGTTAATTGAAATTCATGAGACGATAGATCCCATAGTCTAAGTTCTTCCAGGAAAATTTAAGTGTTCATCCAATATTTTAATGAATATTGAGTAAGATTAGGATCAAGTTGAAAATCTATTTCGAATTCAATTTCCAGTCAATGTTAAATGAATTTTTAATTTGTATTGCATATGAAATGGAATGCAGTCGTTGATAGCTTAATGATATATTTAAATAGATGTATGTACGCTAATTATTAATTAAAAAAATATTTAGAAAAAATATAATATTAAGATTATTTATCTGGCCTTTTAGCAATTAGTATCTTTACGCTTTTATTTAGCTTATTAGAGTGGTCAGGGAAAACATAGTGTCAAGCCACTCCCCCAAGAACTCAAATATTATATTCACCTCAAATGGTCTCAATACTATATTAACTTCACAAAATATAATATTAGTAATAAACAAAATATAGTTGAGTCCAAAAAATAGAATGAAATCAGTCTTTCCCGATTTACACGGTTATAATATCAGTTTTAAGATACATTATTTATGTGTTTTACAATTTCAGACGTTATTTATGCAATTTTAACATCTCCAATCACTTGCATTGAAAATATATTAAATTATATCAATTTCACGTGGCATCAAAGTCGGAAAGCAAATTCAATAAAACACATATGTCACCGTACGCTTATATCCAATATTTATTTAACATCTCCACGCTATGAACATCGGTATAAATAAATATCTTGAACAAACATATCGGTATTTTATTTCTTACTTGTTATCTGGGGCAAATATGTAAAGAGAATAATCCTCTTTTTCCTTAAGACACCCCGTCGGCTCCATAAATCGAAAAAGATCCTTAAATCTAAACTGTCGCCTATCGAATCTTGATGAGAAAATACAAATATTGTTGTTTATCGTCACCTGCAAAGATTACTTTGATTTAAAGTATATTGAAATAATACAAGCAATAACAGATATATTAAATTCACCTTACTATAAGTATTACCGATATACATCATCATAATTATAATTTGTCAAATTTTTAATCTATACTACATCAAATTCTAGAATATTCTTATTCATCAATTTTATTATTAAAAATATTTGAAATTTGAGCCTAAAAAGGCAAAGATTTGAATACTTGCTCAACTCGTTTTAAAACTAATTCATATAACAATTTAAGTTCAAACGCTGATAAATGATATTATTAAAAATAAGATATTAATTGAATAAGTTCTTACCTCCTCATTAATTTGTTTAATTAATGGTAGACCCTGATTATTTGGTCTTATGGATTCATTTCTAGGGCGCGGTGGTATTTGCGCTAATTGTGGGGTAGACGGTGTTAAATTACTAGCTTTTACTTCTGATACCGATGTCACTGAAATATTCATTTTAGATTAGATAACTTCAATTTTATTAATGTAATGTTTTATTGTATTTTAATGATAAAATAAATAGCGAGTGAAAACAAGTAGATAACGAATTCAGTTTATGATTTTAGTAATTACGAACAACTATACATCGCTTTTAAGTGTATATGTAGAATTATTTCTAAATGTCATAGGAAACAACAGCAATATTTTCATTAATAAAAATTGATTTAAGATTTTCAGAATAAATAACTTTCAACGTTTTAATTTGTCTTTTAGAATTTCACTTGATTTATTTACTTTATGAAATAATTGAAATTTATTTATAAAAAAATTCAAACTAAGCATATAAGAGTTGTAATTATTATATGGATACTGCCGCTAGTGGGTTTAACTCTCATTTAATATATATGTGTAGTATAAGATATTTTATGCAATTTTCGACTGTCTTTCAAGTTGTTTTTTTTTTCTAATTGTTACTGCACATAAGGTAAGAAATTTATTAAAATTCAGTTTTAAATTCTTACCTGTTAAGTATTCATTTGTAAGAGACAATCTATGCGGTGGAGCTTTGACTGCATCTAATCTTACTGTAGATTCTGATGAGAAACCTTCCGGTGCTTTCCATGAAACCTAGATCGTAAATATTTCTATGGTAAAAAGTACGTCAATATACCTAAATAATTAAAAATGAAATGACGTTTGTTAATGTTATTAAATAAGAGTCGAGAATGGCTAGATCGATTCGAGTAATTTTATTTGATTTGAAAATCTTTGTAGAAACCCAAGACAGGTTTAAAAGTCTAAGAAACACATATACATATAAGGAACATACTAAAAATGACAATACGCCGGTGTTTTATATGAATGTAAAAAATTGTGAAAATGTAATCGAAATTATTTTAACAACATAGAAAATTAGAACATTCTGCCATCCAAAGTCATGTTATAATAAGTAAATTAATTTATAGACTATATATGAATAACACAAAAAAGACTATTTTACATCAGGTAATATAGGTGTAGTGTGGGCAGAGACTCTTCTCGCTGGTGGCGCTAATACCCTTGGAGCCGGTAATTGCCCTTTCGATCTGTTATTGGGTAACTCTGATTGAGTGTCGTTTTTTATTACCATAGACGATGATAAAAGTAATTCATTCTTTCGTAGATTAGAGCCTAGAACGAAAACAAGATTAAGTTTGTATGAAGATATATTTTAAATTTTTAATTTTCTATATGTTCAAACAGTAAATAATAAAAAAATTGTGGCTTAAAATAAATAAGCATTAAAAAATCATGTAAAAATTATTTTGAAATACACAAAACTCTTGAATGTCATCATTCATTCAATGTCAATTCAGTATTGAAGAACAATAAAGTTGATATTTATTTCAAATTATACTCATACTTACCGTTACACGCAATATGATCTCTACCATTATTTAAGACTACAGCATCAGAATCTGAGCCAGTTCTCTGCTTTTTACTTCTCCGTAGACTGGGTCTGGAAAGACGCCAACTGTATCCACGTTGTACTCTACATTTGTCATCTCCATTTAAAGTTGGAGTTGTGACTGTAAGACTTCTGGAACAAACATTTTTCGTGTTATTCTTATGAAATTATATCATATATATTAAGTGATTGATGAACTTCATTTTATTAGTACTTACTTCTGAGAACTAAGCAAACTAGACTTGTCACTAACATTTAGACAATTATCATCTTTAACAATAGCAACTTGAAGATTTTTTTCTGGTACCATTGGTGATGGCAATGATCTGGGAGTACTTGGTGTTGATCCAGGAGTAGTAGATCTTGATGGTGGAGGAGCTAAAGTTAGTGGAGGAGGAGCGAGAGTCATTGGTGGAAGTCTAGCTTTTTCAGCTCCCAATTGTGCTGCTGCAGAATGAAGTGTTAAAGTGTAACTATTTGGTGGCTTCAATAAACCCGGTATGCTAGAACACTGAAAAGAAGGAATATTTTAAATTGATATTTTATTAGCTTCCAGAGTTATTAAAAACAATACAGAATGTTTCTTCAAAGATAATAAATATAAGGATAAAATCGCGGAAATATCTAAATATGTTTCGGAGGCCATGAAGTATGAAATTATATCAAAGTACTTAGCATGAAAAATACATACAGAAGTCCGATCTATGGAGTCTAAGCTTGAAAGCATTGTAGATCTTTCTAATGTCAAAGCTACATTAAAGTCTCTGAACGTAGCACCAGGCTCTAAGGTCGTAGATGGTGAGTCTTGTGGTGTAGCAGCAGTATGAGTTATCATTGGCACTACTGTACTATTGTTCTCGACTGTTGCACCAGTAGATGCTAACATTTTAGATTCCTAAAATAATGTAACACATATTAAAGTTTTTTGTACCCTAGTCCCAGTGATAAATAAGACGTAGTAAGTAAAAATAAAGTAAACTTCATCATTTATGCAAAATATTAAAATTCATGCTTTATGACATATGCCAACAATGAGAATTTATTCAAAAGAGTATGACAGAAATCATTATATCATCTCTATTAATTTTAAAAATTAATGTTATTGTTTAACAACTTCATGCACTATAAACTGTGTATGTCATTTATGTTATCAAGAACTAATTCATATTTTAATATACCCGATATTAAAATAATTTAGCTTATAACTAAATAACACATGATTACCTTAAAATAATATGACGTCAAATACTTAGTCAAAAAATATTTGTTTTAATTAAAATTAAAAATCACATTTCAAACAATATATTAGGATTTAACTTGAGAAGCTTTACATTTTACGAGAAGGATTTCTATTAGTTTTAGTTGTGAAAGGCCCGAACTTACGTCTGGGAAATAGATTAGACGAAATAGAAAGCATTTTCTACTGATTCAATACCCTTTCAACTTGTTAGGTCTATATAAAGGCTGGATTTAAAGCGTCTAATTTGTAACATACTTATTTACTCGAAATCAATGAAAATATATAATAGAATAGATATATAAATAAAAAATTAAGACGTAAAGTTTATATGGAATAATGATTTAAGCAATATTGTATATACTTAAAGTTACCTTTTGTATATTGCATTTGTTAGATTGGGCGCAGTCCTTACAAAGCGATGGGTGATGAGCAGATGACTTAGTCTTACGTCGACGCATTGCCTTTTCTTTGTGACCATTTACATCATCTTTTGCCTTTCTGACATCATCTGCTGACTTCCAGTAATTTTTAATTTCATTCTGTTTAAATAATAGGAATTATTGATATATCACTTAGGCTTAAAGTCTTGCCTCTGGATATTTTATATGATTAAGTCATGAAGTGTTAAAAGATTTAATAATATAAACTCTAACATAATTGAACCATACTAAGCCTGATTTTATATCAATGTTGAAAATCATAAGAAATATTCCTTTTTAGACATTATTACAGCTCAAGAAAAAAGTCTACAAAGCAGAGATTATGTAAGACTATAATTAATAACATAATAACTTACTTGAGAAAAGCTATCACTAGAATGCGATCCTGAATTAGATTCGTCGTATTGTAATTCATTATTATCAGAAAAACATTCACTAGACAATTTCGATTTTGCCAACTCACGTTGTTCGCGCTCTCTTCTTTCATTTCTCTAAAAGTTTTACATAGACAGTTCTTATTGTGAGATATCATATAAAATAATCTCATTTTGCAACTAAAAGTTACCTCAGAGCTGAATCCTTCCACCAAAATAGCCACGAGCAGGTTAAATAACACATAATTGCCAAAAGTCATTAATGCTACGAAATATAATGCAGCCCAATGGCTCGTTTTTTCCATACCGTTAAATAAAACGACGTTCCAGTCTTCCTGAGTTAAAACCTGGAAATTTTAATTATAATAAAATATTGCACATAGCACAAATAACGTTCTACCACAACATGTATTATGAAATTTTACAAATTCCGTAATAAATCATAATAAGCGAGGTGTGCTGTCGTATTGTGTAAAAGTCGTGCTCTGCGTTGTAGAGATATTGTTAGTATTAATGTTAAAAAACTTAAACAAAACAACAAAAATATTTGTAAGTAAATAACGTGTAGGTGTTAATAAGTATTATGTTTTTATGTTACTTACAATAATATAAACACTGTAATGAAAAGTAACACAGACGGCGATTGGAGTACACAATCAAAAAGGGTTTAGCATTTAGACTACATTTCTAAAAGCAAGATGCACTAACTACTAACAGCTTATAATATATGCAGAGTAACAAACTAATTATATTTTATAAACTAAATATTATGGCGAGTTTCTCGATTCCAGTTTCAATTAATATATTTGAATATATATTGTAAGAATAACATTTAATAGAACTACTGTATAAACGAGAAAAACGCACCGTCTACCCTCTAAAAGCAAACTTGAACGGGATCGCAAATAAATCGACAATGTAACTTTTACTTTTATAAGACTTACCTGGAATACAGTGACGGTAGCCCATAGGATATTATTAAAATGTTTCCTGTCGCATTCACATTTTGGATGATGTGAGATGATTTCAGGGCAGGTACAGTCCCTTTCGGTTCCGTTATCTTCGACGAACTTGCAAAACTTACCACCAAATAGATACATGCCCAGAATACTGCGCGCGATGAAAAAATGAAAGAAAAACAAAATACTATGCGCATACGCGACCGAGTCTAGACGATGTAAAATGCGCCTGCGACGTTAACACTGCAACCTGGATTTCAATTTACGAATACTAGTTTACGGTAGAACACTTTATAGTAATTAGAGGATCAGATAATTGTTCTTCACGAAGTACATATAATAAATAGATTAAAATATTATAATTATAATAAAAGGTTTATCACCTTAAAATATTTGGAGTTTTAGTTTTGTAAGGTTTTTGGATTCAAGTTTTAATCGTAAATTCTACCGTAAACTAAGTCATCCCATGTAACAGTAAAAGTTACAAAGAAAAAGAATTAGTAAGCAGTGTTATCGCCATTGGTACGCCATCACCAACGGGTTTGTTAATAAATCTAAATTATGAATAGTATTTCATATAATGTCTTTAGTGCAAGTTCCCCATGAAATATTAACGTAATTTGCATTCATCTTTATATACTGCCTCATTATGTAAGAATAAATGCAATAAAATAAAAAAAACGAATTCAAATATTAATTAGGCAAATAAAAGTGCATAAAATATGTTGAAGTAATAAATTCATTCAATAACTTTATAATTTATTTATTATAAATATTAATTCATTCATTTTAATGCATTAAGGATGCCTTGATGCAGAAAATAAGAGTTTAAAGTAACAGTAATACGAAATGTAAGAAATATTTAAGAATTTGAAAATTATCATCGAAAAAAAGGGAAAGAATTGGAAACAAGGTCATTATTGAGTAAGGAAAATGCAGGATATCCTGATGAAACAAGTGAAATCGCTAAGAAAAATATACTAGCATTAAGGTGACACTTAGGGTTTATTAAACTAAAAGATAATATTAAAGTAACTTGTTTCATACAGACCTAAATAATAGAAGCAGCATGCAAAGTGATAAAGAGTTGTTTATAGAGTTCTTGTAAAAGTGAAGTTAGAGGAACTGACGAAGATAACCCGCGACTCGAATCGAATAACCTACTCTACCTTACGAATTAACCAAGCTTGTCTGTCTAAGTAATGTGCTTTCCACTTTAATGATATTACTGTACGTCACAATGGTGATTCGTGATTCTAAATGACTTTTGAACTATCTGTTACCAATGGGTCTATATTTGTTCTACGCGGGTTCTAGGGTAGCGGTTACGCGTTTCACACTGAACTGCAAACTTTTCAGCTCGATAGTATCTTAAGTAACAATAGGGTCATAAATATAGCTTTCGAAATGATTTGCAGAGCAGTGGACGTTTGTGTACTCGCGTGGTTAGTCGATAAGCCGTCATAGCAATCTTCTGTTAAATAGTTATTCTGTTGAGTGTTTACAACGGACCGGTAAGCGTTTAGTAAATGCAAGTTGTCTGTTTTGATTGTCTGTTTAGTACTTTAATTTAAAATGTTCAATACCTGAAACACCGTGACAAAGGCCCACAATAGCGTATCAAAGTTTTTTCTGTCGCACTCAAGATCGCCCTCTTCATCTTTTTCGCAGAATTTGCACCCGAAGAGATTCATACCGAGGATGCTGAACGTTATCACGCAATATACGATTAGATAAAACGATTTCTACAGTCCTTTCGGTAGATTAATTATTGTATAAATATATAAGTGTGAGTTACATCTAAATGAAAAGTGATAGTGCAGGTGTAAATTAACTGTGACAAAAAGCAAGCGTGAAGGTCTACAAATAAGGTTAAAGAAGAGAAAGTTGTACAGAGTGTGGATAGTGTTGTATGTAATATGTCAGAAGAAATGACTAAAAGATAAGGGAAAAGATAACGTTAGGCAGAAAATAAAACAGGAGAAAGTCACTCACAGTTAAATAGTGCAGAGGTTAGGGTGTGACAGTTAAGTAGAAACTAGTTTACATTTTATGAGGTGTCGTATAAATCTCCACTGTCTACGAAAAAAATAAAATATAGCAATCAAACGATTGCTTTTTAAAATTTGTCTACTTGATCTACTAAGCTACTAAAGAAGGTACATCGAAGTCACGCGTAGTATAGATTTGAAGATAGAAAAGTAAAGGTCACTTGTTTGTCAAGATGTTACAAAGATTCGGTATTAGTCGCTATAAGATGATAGTTATTTAATATTTATTCTTTGGAAAGTTTATTAGGAAAATAATAAATAAAAATAAACATAAATTAACATTTGGAGGAAATAATAGTTTCTTAAAAATATAAAGGTTGGTTAGGTGAATCCTTCCCTTGGATTTTAATGTCATGCATTTTAGTGTGATATTTAAATTTTTTTTATACCCTACAAAATTCTATTAATTGTTTAAACCCCTGATCCTGAACTCAGTTTAAAATATGTTTTTTTCTCTTGCCAATGTATAAATAATAAAAATAATAATTACCTGAATATAAAAATGAAAAGGACAAGGAGGGAAAAGAACACAGCAACGTTGTCCATTGTTCTCAACATGACGAAGAGTTGTCGTCTTAAATTGGGCATAAATCGAACCAACTTCAATATGCGCAAAAGTCGAAATGTGCGCAATACTGACAGTCCCGAACTCCCAGCTAGATCTTGTTCATTGCCCATGCTTTGTGCTAATTCAAACGCACTGTGTCGAGATGAAATACGTCATTTTATTATAATGCTGTGTTAATCACTAAATTTAAATAAAAAATAACATGTGAATTTGTGTATGTAAACTATTAATTATTTTTTTTTGTGTTTATGAATCATTATTTTTGCCAGCTTGTTTTGAGTTTTTTTTTGTAGTATTTAATCAACCAAATAAACATATATTTTGACTTTGTATACTTGTATATTTCTATTACATAATATTTGAACTTACCTCAATATAACAATAACACCGTCAAACACGTTGAATCCATTAGAAATGTACTTAAAGGGACCTTCAGCGATGATTTTGAGAATCATTTCAACAGCAAATATTGCGGAAAACACAACATTGCTTATTTCAACAATTACAGTTAATTCCTCAGGTTGATTGTGATACTCGATTCCCATTGACAAAGTGTTTATTAAAATCGCAAGAAGTATACCTACAACACACACATTTGTAATGTAAATAGATTTATAAATTTCACTTACTTAGTCTATATACAAAGTATCTTTAGTTACCTTGTTGAAAGTATTTGTGGTTGACAATGACCTTAATATGCTTTCGAAGTAAAGATAAAAATTTTGATACTTTCCGCCATAGGGTTAAACAAGCGTTTGAAAATCGACTTTTTTTCTTTTCTGCTGCTGCTGCTTCTGCAGCTATTAATTCAGCACAACATGAAAAATCGTCTATCTCTACAATCTGAAAAGAAATATTTTGAACATTAATTCAAAATAATACATAATATTAATTTAATCCATAAACTAAATAATTGTTATACAATATTTTATAATTGTGTGTTCCTTACCTTAGTTTCCAATTTTTCTTCGCCTGCACGTTTACTTATGCCTTTTGTAAGCTCTTCAAAAAATGAATCTAAAGCCACTTGCCCAGTAGGTAGAGCGGCTGACAAAGCTCCGGACAAGGCTAAAAGTTCTTGACAAGACATGGTCCCGCCTGCTCTCTCTTCGACTGATTCTCCTGCTGGCAGGTCGAATTCTACGTCCCAAAATAAATGTCACTACAGTGCAATATTTTCCTATTTCGATTTATATTCTACTTAATCTAGGTTTATCAAAAGTATCATTTATGTATATGCTTTCATATATTTATAATACTTTTAATGGTGCTACAAGAATGTTAGGGAAGTAGGTAGAAAGAAATAGAAGCGGTAATTGTAGTTTGAAAGAAACAATGATTTTATTTTCATGTGATTAAAGTGTAAAGACCACTTATGTACAATTTTTATATGCATTAAGTTAATTTCATCAGAATATATAACGGACAAAAGTACCTACTTTTATCCAAATAAACATTAAATCGAATATTTGATTATTTAGTTGGTACAGTACTATAGAAATAAGTAAGAGTTGTAGAGTTACATTTCTTTGTCCTAAGAAGGAAAAGAAAAGAAGTGAAGTTAATATTGTCGTGCATGCCCCTCTAAAAGTTTGTCTAGATCTACCACTCTAGACTCACCACTTTGGCTCAAAAGCCACTCACGTTGACACAACGTATCTATAAATAGTTTTAATACGTTAAATTGTTTATTAAGGTTAAATAAGAAAAAGAGCTGAAATAGAGAATAATAACAAAAGAATTTAAGTTGCTTTGTGCCAATGATAATTAAAGCATGACTTAGTTTATATAAGCGTAGTAAGAAATGGCATTGGATTACTTAATAATCAGGCTAACATGTAAAATAATATTTTTTGTTATTTATATTACATTTAAAACATAATTATTTTTAATTTACTTACCAGTTTGCGTCATCTTTTCAGATGAGCACACATTGTGAGGATGTGCTAAATGTTGAGCGTTCGGTACATGCAGCAAAACGGTGTCGCTGAACATTACCGAAGATCTTCTTCGAGCGAGAGACGGTGGCGACAGCAAAGACAAATTTGACGCATTCTATAATAAATGAAAAAATAAAAAAAATAACTGTAAGGCGCTATACAGATATTGATGATCCTTGAAAAAAAGATAAGGGAGCGAGTATTCGCAAAGTAGATAACAGGAAATTAGTTAAAGGTAAACCGAAATCGTAAATCTTTTATCTCTTCAGCCCAATTGAATTTCAATTTCGAACGCCTTTGATACAACGTAAACTCAATTTAGACGGTCGATGTTCTTTTATGTGTACATGTGGAACGCAAATGGGTATGAATTCGATTAAGGCAGAATATGGATATTGCTAGTCTCATAGTGTTTTGTTTCAATGGGACTTTTAATATTCATATTGTATAATTATTTTACTATTTCACTCGTCTACATAAATATAGAGCAAATGATAATATAATAAAAATATGTTGTGCTTAAAAGTCTATATCGTGTACAATTTCCAAACATTAATGAAATTGACTTTGAAAATTGAACCCACGAGCAATCGTATTTACAGTCAGACGCTGTCTCTCTGCGCCACAATCAGCCTCATATTTTAGAGCTATCATCAAAAAAATAATTTAATAACGTACAATAAAAATAACCAATACGTATAATAAAACTGTGACAGAGTAAATTCTATATCAATATATAAAAATTAGGGCTAAACGGTGAGCTGGCCGCTAGTATATTGAAAAAAAAAAACTAAATTTCAACTACTATACCTCAAGATCTGCGGTAGAGAGTGAAGGTACGCGCAGTAGACTAGGCCTACTGAGAGGTTCATCTCCAACTTCTTCAATAGCTTTTCCATTACCCTAGTAAAACATCATAACAGCACGTTTTTAAACAATTAATAAATTAGTAGTAATATTTGTAAGATAAAATAAGTATATCAATGGGAAATGACAAGAAAGTGAAAATATCGATATATTGTAATCACTGTTACGTAAATATATATTATTTTCTTAACTTACCTGTGGATGTACTCGAGGACAACACGGATGATGTTGTTTAGGACGATTTGCAGGTAATTGAAGTGTTTCTCGACTTGTCCGCCATTTTAACTGCGCACGTTGGTACTTGTAAACTCTACAATCAAATAATAGAAACGTGTAATAAAGACATTTATATATTTTTATTTTAAGGTGAAAATAAAAATTTTGTTCCTTACCTGATCTTTTTTGCCATTCTTCGTTTAAACCGTCTCCATAAATGCGCGACATATTTAACTATTTCAGCGTAGCAAGTCGCTGGCTCACTATTGTTAGTCGACGAAGCTAAAGTCGAAGACGATGTAAACCGAGCCCTTTCAGCTCTCATTCTTTCCATTTCACGTTTCTTTGTTTCACTGAATTGAGTCGCTATAACGACTAAGCATAAATTGATCATGAAAAATGATCCAATCTAAAAGAGTTATTTTTATTAAAATTCAGATTATAATTTTATTAAATGGCAATTCCAATTGAATATTAAATTAATTACCACTATCAGAAGAACAAAATAAATCCAGTCCCAAAAGCTGTGAGCATCTTGTACATAGTACATAATATCCGTCCATCCTTCCAGGGATATAACCTAAAATATGAAATTTGATATTATATTATGATATATGTAAATAGTTGAAATAAAATTAATACTACTACGTACTAAGTGTACAAACTCAACTTACCAAAAATATTGCAACCCAAGCGAGGCCAATATTATCAAAAGATATCGTGCCTTGAAATGGATTTGGCCCTCGCTGAGTGCAATTTGTGTAATATTGATTCCAATTAACGCACGACGCATTAGTCGGTGTGTTATAAGAAAATGCTTTTGCAGTTTCATTACACACAAGAGGTCCATATCGATAAGGTGGAAAATTTCCACATTGGTGCATTCCGCTGTCATCCGACGTCGTACAAATATAGTCCAGTTCTTTTGAGAATTCGTAGTGGAACGAAATGCTGTATATATCAAAATATGTGTAAGCCTTTTGTAATAACTTTAAGCTATTGTATTGAAAACGTTATACTTATTGAAACTATGTACATAGATTTTATGCTTTAGTAATTACATTTTTTTAAATTCCTAGTACCTTTGATAACAACTTGTTACTTAACTAGTCTTAGGTACAAATTTATCTCTTGTTACTTATATAAGCGTTTCATTTAATATATATTTTACGGAAATACTAATGAGATTTCCATTGTCATAATACATATAAATATGTTTAATAATTATAAATTGAATTATATATGAGATCTACATAAAGCTCTACTCTAACAGATAATGATACCAACGGGAACAGTTATAATTCATGCAATTACTGAACATTCAATGGCACATTTAAGACCGCATGCAGACAATGAAAGCGAAGGGGAGGGTCGAAGTGGTGAAAATAATTAGCTAACCCGTTTAATATTAGAGACGATAAAGGAATTCTGGGAGAGTCAGGTGAGCATTAGTGGATGGAGAAGATTAACATCAACGGCCTCTTGGTCATTACTCGTTAACGGCACGAGCGGGACATGAACGTTGCGAACCCAAATCATTTGGGTTTATGATACTTGTCCTTTTGATGACGGGCATAAGGCTTTTATTGTGGTTTTTACCTTTTGACAAATACTTATGAATAACTAAAATACAAGCTGATTAGACTTCATATTTTTAAATGTAGAGTTTATGTAAATGGTGTTATAGTAATAACTCAGTGTTTTTTGTGATATTTAATCATTCAAAAATGGTAAATAGGTCATTCAGAAAGGTTCTTTAAATTGTCTCATAAAGTGCACGGATTTGAAAAAAAGACGAAAACAGAAATAACAGAAATCGAACATATTTAGATTTGAAAAATATACATATTAAAAATATATAATAAAAATAGAAGAAACCGAAAGATCTAATCACATTTGTAGTTATAGTAAAACAAATTGGCAGTTCTTTACTTTTAACTCGTACGTGAGTGTTATGTTATGACGTGAGTGGTAGTGAATGAAATGGCCTGCACCATAATTTTTATCATAAAACTGCCAATTCGTAGAGGAAAGCAGATATAGCACATCTGGACGGCAGATGTGTAAAGGTTTACACGTTACGACAGATTTCAATATTTTCAATAACACTTATTTTGATCCTAAATTCTTACGAGTTCACTCTGACGCGCACTCTGTACCATTCGGACAGGTCTCTGGAAAATAAATTAGGAGGAATGACGGGTGTTATGTTACCTAAATAGACCCTACTCTGTTATAAAGTTATACAGTTATAAAGCCCAATATGTTAATCATGTCTAGTTTAAATGAAATTTTAAAAACGGGATTAAGTAGACAAATTTAATATCTATGTAGCTTCATCTTTGATTCATATTCTTGTTGTAGTAAATATATTTGGGCTTTGCTGACTTTTGTATCTACATGAAATTAGTGTTATGTTTTTTGTTAGTTTGTTACAATGTTATGTAGCAGTCTCAATGACATTCAGAACTACATGATAAATCTAGTTTTGCAATTTTTTCAACGATTTGTCATGCGTGTACTCGAATTGGGTCTCGTGTGTATTGACGGAATGCAATATTAACGTGTGGTAGTAAGCTGTCCTGAACATGCGCGTTTATGATGTCGCTAGTGAGAAAAGGTCTGTACCAATAAATTACAATATTAAATAACGTGGAGCAGCCCTGGATGTGCTCTTTGTGAGTAAAGCGTTAAATATTGCATGCAGTCAACATTAGCGATGGGACGTGCCTCTAAAACGAGCGCTCTCGAGCAAATAGTACAAAATGAAAAAACTCATTTTACTGCTATTTTATCCAAGGCCCTGTAGGAATTCATGTACTATTCCTGTTAAATTTTATTCGAAAAGTTTACTATATCAAATATTCTTAAATACTTTTTAGATTTTCATCAGCAAAAATATATATCTACATAATTCGAATATAACATACGCATTATGTATCAAAGTATAACTATATTTAAGTTAAACGGTACCCTTGGGACTTGAGAGGATAAGCTTATAACATATAACGTGCAAAAAATTGTTGACTTACTTTGGTCGCAGTACATTTGGTGGCAGTACTAGTTCACATCGCTGCCTTAAAATTCCTTCCCAAAGCTGGACGCCAACAATACCAAATATGAAGAAAACGAAGAAACATAACAGAAGAACATTCCCCAACATCGGTAACGTATCCAACAGGAGCATCACTAGAATACGCATGCCTGTGAAAAAAAAACAAACTCATTGTAATAGTTTAGACCTTTCATTTGGGACATGATACTGCTGATGATGATTCTTACTCTTTATCTAGCGTTAATCGAAATACAAATTATTTTGTGGCATAATTTAATGGGCTTTGTTGTCGCACGAACTTATATATAATGTAACAATACTAAATTTAAAAATTATACGTAAGTAAAAATATTATTACGTTCTCTTCAAGGGATTAATTTGGAGGCAAATTTCTAATGTAACCAGGTTTATTTATATTGCACATAAATATATTGAGATATAAAAATTTATGTTTCTATTAATTTGTTCTTCACTAAGCATTAAGCGAGGGTCAGGTTTTATTTAGCCTATCGTATATTTCACGCGCGCGTGGCTATAGCCTAGGTCCTTATTTTCTTTTTATAATGGGTTTATTTTTATATTAAGCATTACAACAATATTATATTATGAGCTTTACATGACACACGTTTTTTGTAATATCATATACCATTATTAGAAAAATATAGGTTAACGTCTAACCGCTTCTACAAACAACTAAACTAAAACTATAACCAATTTAATTAACAAATTCCACACAAATTATACACAGAGAAATGAATATAATAGAAAGCATTGAATTTATTATCTATATTTATATTAAATGTATCTATTATGAAATTGGAAATGTAACATTAAATGATATCATTCCATGAAATAAATAACGAATATACTTTTAAAAAAAATCCTCAGTAATCCTCAGACTGCTCGTAAAGTTGTGGAAGGTTCCTTTCCTACTTAGACAACTGTATTAAAATATAATTTTCTGTAAAATAAATCAAGCCAATTTTTTTTAAGAAAATATAATATTTGAATTTGTATAATCATTTTATGTGTAAAATTAATGTTAACTGATGTCTAAAGAACGTGGCACAGTATAATTTGCGGTCTTGCAATGACGCCGTTGTTTGCAGCTCTGGGACAGGGTTTTGTGAAACTTTACCCTGCGTCTTTGTTTGAGCCCGGCTAACATTTTGAGAGTTAGTACAAACGTGTGATTTATACCATTTCATTGCTATCCTTTTGTGTAACTTTGCGCAATTCTCATCATGTACATATATTATATACGTAACTTATTTACGTAATACATGAAAAATCTATTGTAGATGTACTATTTTTATATATAAAGCTAAAAGCTTTTAATTTAGGTATTAATACGAGTACTACTTATTTAAATACGAGTACTACTTATTTAATACTTATCTACAAGCTTGAGTTCATTATGGCTGGAAGTAACAAACAGAATTTACAATTATTTTGATATGTAACGGCATCCGAAATAAAAATGTCGTCATTTGTGTCGAAATTTGGACATTCCCAGTAATTTTGACTTCTATTCGAGCATAAATAAATACGCCTTTTTAGCGACATCTGTTGAGTTTTTGCAAAAACTAGTGATTATTTATTGATTTACCATGAACAAATATAGTTTCTTCGTGTATATCCATAACATATAAAAATTATATTTGTCTATAAAAAAATAACTTCACCCTTTATCTCGGATAGCACGGTAATTATGTACAATCAAACGTCAAGCTACTCTGTCAACTTTTTCCCACCCTTTGTTTTGAATGACGTACTCAATGCCTTGCTTTTCTTACCAGAGCGTAAAAATGTTTAATATAATCCTTCCTCGAAGTGGGAATCGAACCCACAGCAAATCAAGTTTGCAGTCAGACGTAGTCTTCTAACATATTAAATTATGATTATATGCCTATATTGCATATCAGCTTAAAAATAAATTAACAATATATTTAGTACTTTATAATGACATAGTTTCACAGTTACACTATTAGCCCACATAATATAATTGTAGTGTCATGTGGTATAATTAAGTAACTTTAACTCTTACAACAAAGGTGAGTTTAATTTGTGGTGGACTGAGTACGCCCCAGATGGGGTTTCGAGAAACTTTGGCTTACGTCTCTACTTTAGTTGAACTACGTTTTGAAACCTACCTGGGAACGTGATTTATACAATTTCTTGTATTCCTTTTGTGAAGTTATAGCGGTAAAAGTTTTGTGAGTTTGAGCTAATGAATTAAATATAGTATATAAAAAAATATATTTAATTATTTTAAAAATGTATTATATCCATACCTATGCAAATTTATACTAAAATATATTCTGTCTAAATTAAACTCTTAATTTTACAAACTATAAATTATAAATAAATATATGCAAAGAAAAAAAATTTTTGTGAAAATGTTTTATTATTATTTCACATATTCATAATTGCGTTTTATTCGTCTTACAATGAAGTTTTTTATTACTTTATGCCTTTTTTAATCTTGCCTAGTATATTTAAATGATAAATGTATTTTTTAAACAACTTATACAAAAGTAAATAAAGTAATACATATAGTAATAAAGCAACTCAAATTAACCCACCAACACAAATTAATAAACAGCTTTTTAAACGAAAATAAAAATATTCATCGTTAATTCATTTACAATAGTTAACTACAATTATTCTCGTATACCAAATAACTATGGCAGGCCTTTCAGTCTAAATATTTTTAGATGATTTTTAATTTTTTAGAGTAGACAGAAAGTACCTAGTGTCGACACTCTTACTACGCATTCCGCCGATTTAGAGACGTGTTGAGTGGTGGAACTCAACGCCACTCTTAGTTTTACCAGAGCCAGGAAGTGAAATTAATTTAAATATAATCACTCCCCCGAGTGGGAATCCAACCCACAACCGATCGCGATTAAAGTCAGTTGCTATCACACTGCACCACGACCGGCCCTTATTTTTTTTATTTTAAAACTTAAATTATTTATTGGTGAGCTGGATTTAATTCAAAAATTGTTCAAAAGCGTTAAATTAATTTCGCTAAGTGGTTGCAGTGCTCGTATATTTTATATTTCACAAAAGAACAAATACAAAATCAATTAAAACTTTAGACGAAGATTAAACGATATTGAGCCCTCGCACCAGCTTTTATAATTATTATTATACAAGCTTTGTCCGCGTTTCCACTATTATTCATGTATCGAATTAATAATATTAAGTTATTTATTTTTATTTTATTTTGAAGTTTTGAATAAAAATTATAATTAAAAATAAGGTAATGATTTTTTATTATGAAAACATTAACGTTTTGTGTCCTTCTATTCGTTCAGAATTGTTTAATAGTACTATTAATTGATATTTTTTTAACTTCACGTTTTTATCCCGAATAGCAGGGTATACTGGAAGTACATAGTGTCAAGACACCGCTTTTCGCCAAATTCGAGACATGCCAGACTTTGTCTTACCAGAGCTGGTAAATGAAAATAATTGAAATATAATCATTCCTCCGAGTGAGATTCACTCACTGTGAACGGTTTCCGGAATAAGATAATACTGGTGTTATTCATGTCAAAAATATGACAATGTATTTATTTATTACACATGCCAAAAATCAATTTTTCAAGGATATCTTAATGCTTAAAACTTTTCGTCATTTTTCAGTTTGATTTTAGTATTTTCTTTTCTTACTTTTGTACTGTAATCCAGTTTTTTTTAATAAAACCACCTTTAATAAATGACAATTTACGAAAAAAGCAATATATTACAAAGTAGACCTAATTATAAAAGTCATAAAAAGGCAATTTCTTTACCGCATAACAGAATAGCCATAGAAAAAATACTTTTAAAATATTCTATTCTCCAGTTACCGTCTGAATTCAAGACATTGTCTGCTTAATGGCATAACTCAACGCTGCCAAAACTAAATTGTTTAATAATATTAAATTAATGTTTTAATTATGAACGATATATCTGGCTGTATAATTATACCAATGAAAGACTTTTTAATTATGATGAAGCATTGTTCCCTTCAAATGAAGTTCATAGTAAAGAGAAATCCAGTGCGTATAAACAAAGAGCTGTGGAATAATTTTTCGAGAGCTATAGGTTTGAAATTCGGTTCTAGCAATAAATAATATTTTTATATTAAAAAAAATAATTGAACAAATTAACATGTTATATTGTTTTAATATTGTAAATTGTATCACCTCAGCTTGTTACAATTTAAGACAAATTCTTATATAGAAAAAAATCTTCTTTTGTATAAGTATTAGATATGCGTTGGGTTCTGCTGCAAAAACGCTAATACTCACCTGGTTATTAGTGTCAAGATTCACCATTCTCGATTTTTTGCTCGAATTCGAAACTTTACGTGTGAAGTGGTGGAAATCAATGCTACACTTTGTTTGACATAGCGGAGAAATGGAGAAATGAAAAGTATATAAAATTTTTAGTTTCAATTGGAAATCGAACCTACAACCTATCGGCACGATAGCTTCAAGATCCAAAACATTTATAATATTTATTTTTATTACAGAAATACACTAAATAATATAGGAAGCAGTGGTTTTTAAATTTGCTTAAAGGGTAACACGAAAATTTACCCGTAGAATGATCTAATATTCTCAGTACCACGTTACAGTGGATTCACTTGTTGCTCATCGATTCACCGCCCACGTTCTCAATTTTGTTCGAAGTTAATTTCTGTAAGTGCCTCGACAGGGATTTTCTTTAAAACCAGGCGAATTGGCCCTTTGGAATAATAGCTACGTTTGTAACCTCCTTAGATGTTCAACGAAAAGAGCGTATTTGATTAACTAATATCAAGCTGGTGGAACGAAGAATATTGTCAACTTCGACAAAAACATAATAATTTAAACTTGAATTATAATGGTATAGAAGATTTTTTTTCTAACACTGTTACTCTTTTTAGCGTCACACTTTTACCCCACATAGCGGGGTAGACACAAGGTACCTAAACGACACAAGAGACACTCCGTTCATCGATTTCCGCCGAATTTGAGATATTGCGTGTTGAGTGGCGGAATTTAACAGTGTACTTTGCTTTACGAGAGTGAGGATAAAGAAGAGAAAATAATTTAAATTTAATCACTCCTCCGGGTGGGAATCGAACCCACAACCGATCGCATTTATAGCCAGAAGCGGCCCACGACCGGCCTCTTAATCTTTTACTATTTTGAAATTAATTAATGTTGTACTCGGTACTTGGAGCTAACTAAATATAATGGTAACATAACTGCTTCTATATTTTAGCACACGTTTCACGCAAGTTTATAAGATACATTACCTAGAAACACAATAGAATGATTTAAGGTTATAGAGGCGCAAAAAATGTAAGTTATTTAATACAGTGTATACTCACTGGGTATCCTATTGATAGCCCGCAAGGGTCTGAGCACCCGGAACGTCCTGATGGCCGATAGATTTATGTTTTTGACGTTTAAAGCGTATTCTAGTGCCCTGAAATAAAGTTAGATTTATAATTTTGTAAATTTAAAATACCGAATATAAAAGAGCTAACATTTAGCTTGGCATCGTGAAAAAAAAACTAAGCGTTATCACTATTCTCTCTTCAGTAAATTTGAAATGTCTAGAAATAAATTTACGAACGAAAGATAGACTTTTTATAGGATTTTTATAGAAAAAGAGTGAGTTTTGATTGAATTACTTACCCAGCCATAACAATAAAAAAATCTAGCCTATTCCATGAATCGGCGAGATATGTACCATGTCCGTTGACCCCCATCGCCACCATCTTAATCGTCATCTCAAGGGTGAAGAATGCAAATATAATATCATCGAACACCTAAATTAAAAAGAAAACAATTTATTTTTTATTATACATCTTATCTACAACTAAACTGTTAATATTGAAGTGACTCAAAAATTATATTTGAAGCTTTTTTAGGAACGCTTTATTACTAATTTGCATTTCTCTAAATAAATTGTGCTAGAAATCATTACAATAAGTGAAGTATTTAAATGCAAGAAATCATTTTATCAGATGTTGCACATTAAATTTCTTAAATGTATATATTTTTTCATCACAACATATTCTATGTTTCTCTCCCAAAATTTTATTTCTTGTTTTATTATTTCTTACTAACGGTTTTTAATTTTCTTTTTTTAAGTAATTAATATCAAATAATTAAATATCAATTAATTAAATCTTAAAAAAAAACTTTTTTCATTATTTTAATTTATTGAATGTGAAACGTTGTAATCTATTATGGTACTTTATTGAAAAGGTTGGCGTAAAAAAATGAATATTTAAATAAATATCGAATACTAAATCATTATGGTCGTCAAAATACTGTATCATAATGTCCGTAAACGCTATTACGGATGTTTAATATATAAATAAGTAAAGAAGCATCTTCACGTTTCATCCCATATAACAGGTTAGTTGGAGAAATCTATTCTAGTAAGAGACTCTCCTCTTACTACTTTCCGCCCAAAACATTGACAGGTGACATTGCATATTTAGTGGCAACTCAACGAAGTGCTTTGCCTCACCAGAGCGTAGAAAGGAAAATATTTAAAACGTTCCTCCAATCGAATCAAACCCACAAACCATTGCGTTTATAGTCAAATGGTATCTCGCTGCGTTTTTAATATATATTAATAGAAATATTTTTAAGTTTAATTAAACTTACGAAATTGATAAAAAATAATACGCACCTGTAATATTTTACACCTGTTAGTAACACACTGATCGTCCACACACGGCTGGTACATGCCAAGCGTCACGCAGTTCAGAAGGATCACCAACATTGATATTCTTTCGAACCATGTATTTATTAGTTAAGGAATTATTAATCAATAAACTATGTAATAATTAATATAAAAACATTTTTTTATATTATATCTTTTGTAACAAATTATAGTTATTATATTACAGGTATTACGCTTCGCTCGATTTATTAGTTTCACCACCTACCTGCTTAGACTTGAATGATTTCTTTTACCCTTAAATTAGATCTGTAATGGACGGATGTCTACATAACCATAATATAACTTTTTGTACAATTGTTTTTTATGTGCTATAACCCTATTTATGTTTAATATAATAGAGTGTACAATTAAGTAATAATATTTTTGAAAAAAACATGTAAATTAAATTGTTTTTCATATGTATATTACAAGGGCATTCAAATACACCGAAAGAGAGGAGAATATAAGTTATATTTCATAATAGAATATTATATAATTTCCACTAGGTGAATTAATTTTGTTATCTTAAGCCAAGTATTCTATAATTATCATGTTTAGAATCACTCAAAAAAAGCCAAGCCAAGCTGTTAGTTAAATTAATAAGACTAGCTCTTTTAAGTCTGATTTCCCTAATAATACATGATTCCACTTTTTTTGAAGAGTTTATCTGTTTCATGTTATCAAGTTTACAGGATTTAAGTACTTTAGATTGAAGACTAAATGTGAACAAGTGCTCAATATAAACAAACTAAAATACCGTTAGTAAATTAATTAATAATTTTCTTTACAAAAGTTCAGCTTTTAATTCAAACATGAAAAACTTTGTTAATAAGGCCTTATAAACTCCAGAAAACTTCAGAACCCAAATGGCATTTATGAAAAGATAATTTTAACAATGATCTAATTATTACTTAACTTTTTTACAAGAAGAAATATTATATATTACATGTTTTATTCAAAGTTTTCTGATCTGTGAAAAAAGGATATTTAACATAGGAAATAATTTATAAATAGTCAGATTTTTTTATGGGGCTGGCAAGGTAAACGAACGTACGGGTCACGTGATGGTAAGTGAATACCGCCGCCCACGGCCCCGTGTAACACCAAAGGAGCTACAGGTGCGTTGCCGGCCTTTAAGGTGGGAATAAGCGCGCTTTTTGAAGGTATTTATGTCGTAACGACCTGGAAACACTGCCGCAGGTAGGTCATTCCACATCTGTGTGGCACACGGAAGGAAATTCCTACAAAACCGCATTGTAGTACGCCACGTATCCAGATGGTAGGGATGGTATTTTAGACTGTTAGTGAGGTTGGAAAATTCAGCGGCAGGAACCAGATCAAACAGTTCTCCAGAACACTCCCCGTGATATATGCGACAGACAACCCATAACGATGAAACGTCTCTACGCAGCGCCAAAGTATCAAGCCTGTCACAGATAATTGTTCCGATCCTAACGGCTCTCCGTTGTATGCGATTAAATAGTTTAAGCTGATACTCGGGTGCACCAGCCCAGAGATGAGAACAGTACTCCATATGAGGTCGAACCTGGGCCTTATAAAGTGCCAAACGGTGTGTGGGCGTGAAGTACCGTCTTGCTCTGCCGATGACACCAAATTTTTTTGGGGCTAACTTGGCCTTGCTTTCCAGTTAATCACGATACTGGCAGTCGCTCGAAACGCTCAGATATTTCAAAATTTAATAATTTGATAAATTTAATATAGGACAATAAAATTGGAACAAAATCTATAGTCTCTGATACCTTATTTCCATCTTGCTACTGTAATCTTACACACCATTGCACTTTTTATCCATAATAATATCTCCAAAGGATAGTTTTGTTTGCGCCAAAATTATATTATAAGAATTTTCCTAAGTTTACCAAAATGTAGATTGCGCTAGGGAAAAGGGAACAAAAGTTTAAGGTCTGAAGCGTGAAGAAATTGATTATAAAGGTCGAAGAGTGAGGAAAACAAAAGCTATTTATTAATAATACTTAACTTACTGGATGGACAAGTTTATGATTAGTTTACATTTTTTATACAATTTTAGTAGTTTAGATTAAGGAGCTGTATTTGTCTTTAATTATCAATAGGTATCAGCTTCCACTTCCAAAACTAATAAGTAGACGAACAATAAAATTGGCGAAGAGTGTTATAGCTCAAATTATACTATTTTCAAAAGATCTACTAAACTTAAATTTTCAAACTATAAGAATAATACTGTATTAACTGATAGACAACAGTACGGTCGTTTCACATGAACTAAATATATCATTTGTCTCAATAAAACTTAATAAATACACCTTTAAGTGTTTTTATTATAAAGATGTGATCATATTTTGTGTAATTTAATATGAAACCATTAAGCCATTATAACTATTCCAAATATTGAGATATTCAATATATTTTTAGTACATTTTCGTCATCGATCTTATAAAAGACAATAATTATAGATACCGTTGTTTGCCCTGTCCTCCTAAAGCCATAACTGTTTGCTCAAACAAAAATAAATTTATGAGATTTTTCTCCCCTTCGCTTCGGTTAGATGACGACACAATAAAAATAAGCGTCGTCACGCCACTAGGAAAATATTGGTATCTTTAAGATTATCATTTCCAAACATTTTTTGGTTTATTGAATCAAAAAATGCTTATCAAAGAAAGATATCAAAAAGTGTTATAAATTTTTGTTCATCTGGTCGATAGAGGAAAACGAATCTCACCTCCATAAAATTTCACTATCTCAGATCGAGTTTGCTTTGGGATTTTCTTTATACATGTCATTGTAATTTCTTCAAGCGTAAATGGAATTTTCCATTGGCTTTTGGAAACTTTTATAACAAGCACAAGTATGTTAACAAGTTGTGTACGTGTACAAAGATTTACAAGTAGAGCAATTTAGTACCAAACTCAAATATGTGAACTTTATTCATTATAATATGTAATTTAAGGTTAGGTTAAGTTTTGAGATAATTCTGTTTATAACAAGAAGATTTGACGTAGCTTTATGTTCAATAAGTAGTATACGTAATATATTTAGAAAATAAGTTTGTCAGATGCGTCATTTGATCCAGACGTTTGAGTAAATTTCTAAAGTTTATTTAATGTGAAGTGGCAAGTGTCAACAGTCCGCCAAAATGGGTTAGAAATATTATATATTACATTTATAAATTGATAAATGCAAATAAAGTTATTATTTACTTAAAATCCTTGGAACTTACAACTACTAAAGTGAATAGTGTAAAAGGTAACTTAGGATATCTTATAAAGTTAAAAAAAAGAAAAAAAAATTGTGAACTTCTAAGGCAATAATAAAATTTTAAAAATCTTTGTAATCTTGACTACTTTTAAAGTGTTATTCCACACTTAGGATTAGAAAACATTCTTGAAAAAACGTATAAAAATTTTGAACGCAGCGGGATTCGAACCCGCCCCTCTTGGATTACCGTCCAAGCGCTCTGACCGCTAAGCCATGTGTTCTACGACCAGCTGCGTCGAAATTCTTATACGTTTTGTTACAACTTATTTATGTTGTTAGCAACTCTGTAGAGAGATTTTTACAAATTTCTACTACTTAAAGATTATTAAAAAATAATCGTTTAACAAGAGAGATTGCTATTTTATTCTAATATTGACTATTTTAAAGTGTTATTCCACACTTAGGATTAGAAAAAATTATTGAAAAAACGTATAAAAATCTTTGTAATCTCATAGCATCTGTTATACCGAATTTAATCCGCGTCTTTGCTATAAAAGTTAACACTCTCTCAACAATACTGAATTGAACGAAATTGAATCGTACCAGACTACTGTTAACAAACGTTAATCAATCACCAATAATCCAATGGGATTCATTGAAAATCGTAACTGTATTCAGTACAACGAAATCCTAATTAAGCTGAGCTCAGTAATTAAAGCACACTGATATAACATTTATTTAAATATACGCAGTCGTTAAATCTAAATTTTGAATAATTACGTTTATTTGTTAAGCTATTGTGGCGCAGGGAACTACTATTTGTTTAATTTTTATTATATCGCTGCTGTGACCAGATCAACTGCAACGTTGAGATACGATACCCATCAGCAATATCTGCTAGTCGGTTTTTCTTATATAAAAAGGAGGCCTACGAGTAGAGACCACCTAATTGTAATTACCTTCGACCATGGACATCTACAACATTAGAGTTGTGGATGGAATTGATGGAAGTGAAAGGAAAACGATGGGTGGGAATAGAGAAAGCTGTCTGAAAGTTAATAGACATCTGAAAGTTAATAGACATCGATCCGGAACACATCCTCAGATACTTGGCTGATCATTTTTGTTATGATATGTTTTGGTCGCGAGCCAGTCTGAAGATTAACCTCCTACCATTAAATTACTGAGATATCCACCTCTTACGGGACGCTGACCAGCAGCAGAGGGGAATTGTATTTTACCCCGTCCTCTTACAGGGGAAGTAAAGCTGAAAATTAAAAGTTTTAATACTAAACAACACGTTTTTAATTAGTTATAACATATATAGGTACTCTTCGAAATACAAGAAATTATAAAAAAAGACACACGCTATATAAACTGAGACCTCGTTACCGTTTTATTTAAAGCGATATTAAATTACTTTATATTAAGGTTTATTGCTGTGTGAAATTGTAAAACTCTTGTTTCTTATTTTTGAACAGTATCTCATTTCATTTATCTGAAAAAGTGACTTTGTGGATATGAAAATTTATGTTTCTGCTTATCATATTTTTTCGTGCATGAGCGTTTTTTACTAACATTTTAGTTACAGATACCATAATGGCGTAGAGAAGCATCATTTGCGACTGTAAGCGATTGTTGCTCTGGTTACTACATGATAAAAGATTTAATTTTTATTTCCTTGTTCTGACGAGACAAAGCGTGTCGATGAATTTGGCATTTAACCCGAATTATCACGAGTTAGGAAAAAAACGAAAATCTAAAATGATCAGTATAAAATAATATGAAATTATCACCATACATATTAAACTAGCTAGTTTAATATATATGGTGATAATTTCATATTATTTTATACTGATCACCCGCCCGCAACTTTTTTCAGTTGGAATTTAACCTCTCTGGATCTTTATTTTATAATTCTAAAAAAGTAGCCTAAGTGATTCCTAATTATATCAAGTATATGCTTGTGAAAGCTCCATCAAAATCGGTCCAGCCGTTACTGAGATTAGCAGGCAAAGAATACGGACAAAAATGTTATTTTGGTATATATTTGGTATATATAATTTATGTTACCATTGTCTCGTAAAATGCAGTCACTAAAGCTATCTACCGAGGCTTAAATATTTTCTTTTGGATATTTGAAGTTGAAAAATATTGGAACTAATATTATTTACACTTCATATTCCTTCTAGTTCAATTGCATAGTAATCTTTACTTTTTACAAAGGTATTTTATAAAGGTCAATCTTATATTATTATTGAATATGATGATAATGATTTGCCTAATAATGCATTAGGTAGGAGAAAACCAAAAGTAAAACGCTTTAATAAACTTACTTGATATCTGGGTTATCTAGGCAAGAATATCAGTAGGAATCAGTTATTTAGTATTCTTTTTAGTTAATGTCGTTAAATCTTATACGTATATATCTATTGAATAAATTTGATTATTATAAATATTCTCCCAACTTTATCATCAAGAACAAAGCTCTAGAAAAATGTATAGGGCCATCGTTTAAGATTCCTTTACTATTTATGTAAGTATAAAAAGTATATTAGTGTAACATATTTACCTCTAATTTCTTGTTTATTTCGGGTTTACTAGTAAAACGGTAGTTAGGTGGAGCATCGGACACTAGCGCCGACATTGAGCCAGACCGGCTCCATTCGCCTATAAAACAGTCGTTAAAAGACCGTAGCCACGTTTACCTAACGTACACTCAGTTGCTTTTCATACAAGCTACCGTCTATACGTTTAATGTGTCACGGTTTATAGTATTGAAACAGGAATACTTAACTGATTTAGACATACTCGAGTAAATATGTATTAAATAGGCACCCTTAATTAAAGATTAAAATACAATAGATTTTTTTAATGTGACGTAACATCTTTTAACAGCCATTAAGATAATTTCATTAACAAAGCAAATAGGAAAAGGTCAGAAAAGCTTGTACTGTTAGATTGCTTTCATTCGATTTTCCAATTTAAACAGTTCAGTCAATTAGAAGATTTTTATAAATCTTAATCCTACTCGCTAAGAACACTAGTAAATCGTAAATGAAAGAATAATTAAGAGTGATATTTTTGAAAAAAAAAAACGTATAAAAATTTGAACGCAGCAGTATTCGAACCCGCGCCTCTTGGATACTGTCCAAGCGCTCAGACCGTTAAGCCATGTGTTCTACTACCAGCTGCGTCGAAATTTTTATACTTTTGTTACAACTTATTTATGTTGTTAGCGTCTCTGTAGAAGGATTTTTACAAATTTCTACTACTTAAAGATTATTAGGAAATATTCGTTTAACAATTAAAAAATGTTTTCTAATTCTAAGCGTGAAACACTTTAAAAATAATAAATAGTAAGAGTAATAATTTCTCTGCCGCCTCAAAGATATTGTTTTGTCTTACCAGGGCGGAGAAATAGTGACTTTAGGCCTTGAGTACACTATTCGACACGTAATGTCTCGATTTTAGGAGGAAAGCAGTTAACGGATCTTGACTGTAGGTTGATTATGACTACTCTGCCAAGCACGAACAAGCGCATAATAAACAAAAATTGTAAATAAGTCAAACAATATTACTATAATTTATTTGATTAACATTATATGAAAGTATGAGACTTACATAATTCTAAACGATAATTATGGCACTTAATTATAGAATTATTTCAGCTGTAACACATAAAGGCGGTTTAAATACGCACTCCAGTGCTATGAGAATAATGTAAGGTGCATGCAGCACGCGACCCCGATAACGTGCACGTATAAAATACTTCAAGCTCAATTAACGATTTTCGAAATATTTACTAAAACCACCGGATTTTGAAAAGTTTCCAAATTAATATTTTGACGGAAGTTTACGTTTCATGTGGGTTAGCATACACAAAGCGGTGATACTCGAACTGTTTAGTTCGGATAACTCTTCCCGGACACACGCAATTTTATGGCACGGTAAAAATACATTTTTCGTAACGGATTCATTAAAAACCTTTTACAATATTAAATTCATTTATATAAATATAAAAGCTTTTACAATAATGTACATTTAAAATTTTATTTTATTATAGCATTTTTCAAATGATAAAAGGTTTTGAATAGGATTGGAAATAAAATGGTATAACTTTTAATTTTTATATACATACATACATACAAACGTATTGCCTACTGAAATTTTATGTGTGCCTTAAAAATTCTGCAAAAAATAAATGAAAATGAATGAAAGCCTAAAGATGCATTGTTGATTTCATGTTATATGAAGGAACCTTACGTGTCATTTTGTATAACTTAGCGGGAAAGTATATTTGGAAATTAACAAATAATAATAGTCCAAAACTATTGTTATATGGCGCCACGCTGTCTATGCCAACCTTACTAATAATGTCTCAATAACTAATAGATACAATACAGTACAATTGTACATAGATATATCAATGTTATATCGTATAACAATGTTGCTATTATTTTGTCATGTTGCTACATTAATTGCACGTAGTAACTACATATGTTTAATATGGTATACGAGAAATGTTCAAATTAAGAAAAATAATATTAAGAATTAATGCTACGTGAAAAATGTAAACAAAAAAAACATTTTTTAGCAACTGCGTTTTAATCCGTTGAATTTTACATCTAAGTAAATTTAAGATTTTGTTTTTTCTTTCATAAAGAAATTTAAATTTTTTTAAGTTTGAATGAATAATTAAAACCTATTAACATGTCAGAATTGTACAATAATAAATTGTTATATTTAACAGTAGTGATAAAAAACTTAGAAATAAAGCGGTTTTACTGAGCCATTGAAACTGAGTGGCAATCCATCAAGAACGTGCCGGTAACGAATTAGGTTAGATTAATTAACTGCTAAGTTGATAACGTTGACTGAGTTACCTAGGAATTGGTTTAATCGTAACCTAAAAATAACACAGCACTTTCTCACCTATATATTAAGATGTGAAAAAATATCGAGTTTTTTATATTAACGTAGGTATTTATAAAAAGTGACGATTTCTCTGTGAGGAGACGCGGTAGAATACAATTTCCCTCAGCTGCTTGGTAGCGTCCCGTAAGAATCGGCATCCCACTAATTTATCCCAGTAAGAGGTTAATCCGCCGACTGGTTTGCGACTACTATCATGACAAAACGTCAAGTATCTGATGACGTTATCCGGTTCGATGTCATGTAAGCTAGCTTTCTGGAATAGTATTCCTACAATCACTAACTCACTACACTATGAAGGAGTGTAGTGATTCTGACAGTTCTGGCTGCCGAGGCCACTACACTAACTCCTATCACTTTCATCTCAAAACGAGTAACGCATTCACAACACTAATGTTGTGAATGTTCATGGGCGAAGGATTTACTGTCAGATGACCTTTTTATTAAAAAAAATGAAAACCATTGCTCATATTTTTTGTTTACTTCAAACTCCCCCCTGCTCATTGCAAGATAGACAGAAAGTTCCTAGTGTGAAAACACTTTATACTTCGCTTTCTACTGAAATCGAGACATTGCGTGTTGAGTGGTGGAACTTAACTTAGCAATAATCGCATAATATAATCAATCCCCCGAGTGAGAATCGAACCAATCACGCTTAAAGTCAGACGACTGCGCCACGACCGGCCTACTGATTTTTTATTACCTCGAGTATCTGTCTTTTATTATATGCCACCATGGCATAGTGATACAGTTTTGATGTCTTTGAATATATTTTATACTAGCGGCCCGCACGCGACTTCGTCCGCGGAACTCACAACAATAGCTATTTCGTTCTTTCACCTGCCCACGTTCTCGCCTTAATTACAGACTTTGCCAAATTAATAATTTTATCGATTTATAAAACTAATAATAAGCCTAAGAAATACATTACGACCTACAACCTGAACAATGCAACTACATATGCATATAATTCAAAAATTATACACCGTAGAATTTTTGTATTGTAGTGTGGTTTACGAAATAAAAATTCCAAAATTCAATTTACTTTTCATACTAATAATTACGGGATAGATAAGTGTTTTTTTGCATGGCAGTAGCTTGGAGCCTCGGAATTCAAAAGCGAAAAGTATCACATATCATAATTTCATTCTGTTCTCAATTTCATTCATGTTTAATGTAGTTCGCGTAGCAAAAATACAAAAACCGATACCGTCAGATTACGTCGATTATTTGCAATTTCTTTCCAATCTCATTAAATAGTTATTAGAAAAAAAAAAATTAAGGTGTGCACTTTTTTAGCTTCACTTTTTATTCCGTATAGCAGAGTAAGCAGGCAGAACCCCGTGTAGGACACTTCGTTCTCCGCTTTCCGCCTCAGTTCAAGCCATTGCGTGTGGGCTGGTGGAACGTAACGCCGTGTTTTGATTTATCAGTGTAAAAAAATAAAGGTAATTTAAATATGATTACTCCCCAGAGTAATAATCGAACTTATAGCCATTTACAGCCCGTTAAATATAGACTTGTCTTACTGCGTCTCAATGGTCTCTTATTTTCATCATCATATTGCCGATTTTAAAATTTTATGTTTCATATAGATAATTTTCATAAGTTAAAATTACATTAATTATAACATAATATTTAATTGAATTGAAAATTTCTTCATTAACATATAAATTTATTCAATTTAAATTATATTTAAAATAAAATGAAAAAATAATTAAATAAGTAAATTAATTCAATTACTAATTCATATATTATACAAAAATTAATTTATATATCAATATTTGGCCTTATATTCAAAGCGTAATGTTAGTAAAGGCAAATACGAATGACGTAATATACGACAAACTTATCATTTGCGCTTAGTACAGTAGTTATATCTATGGATCGAGCTACAAAATTAAGTTTGTTTTTTAATGTATACATTTTTCCGATATAAAAAGTACAAAATTATTACATTTTTCCGATATAAAAAGTACATAATTATGCCAAATTTCATTGTAATCGAGTTGGGAGTTTTTGTGTGATGCTTAAGCAAACAGACAGACAGACAAAAATATAGTATCATTGTAGTAATACACCCTGCTGCTTATTTTTCTAATATTTTCAATGTACAGAATTGACCCTTCTACAAATTTATTATAAGTATAGATTTGTGTTTCCATAGTCCAAATTCCTACTTAACCGTATTGTTGAAAATGTGAAAAGTAAAAAAATCGAAGCCAAGTTCAATATTGCAAAAATTGTATGGTTGACGACCGGGACGACAATAGAATTGAAAAAGAAGAAAACAACTGAAATAGTGCCAAGTTTTGTTAATAAAACTAGTATCAATTTATAAGTTAGTTGTAAAATAAAAATGAATGTTATTTGGTCTGATTATAAATCTTTATAAAAAAAAAACATTATTACGCCCACCATGAGATGTCGGTCACTATGTTATATTAGCAAGGCCATAGAGGAAAGCGAGTCATATATTTGCATAGTTGTAGTAAATGAATTTCTTATATTCATCTGAATCCGTATCAAATAATTAATATTCTATAAATAAAGTAAATAAATTTTATATTGAAAAAATTTAAGGGTCATCGGCCTTTTGTTTACCCTCTTTTCTCTAATGACCTGTGAAATCTACGCCCATCTACGGACCTTTTCACGATTCGGCCGTGAAAAAATAACTACGCAACCTTTTATCTTTCTTTAAGCACAGACTACTTTATTATGTATGTCTCATGCCGTAAAATTTGGGACTGTTTCGGGATTTAACAAAGAAAAGCTTAATGAACATGTAATGAACTAGTAGGTAAAGTAAAACCTTCTTATTAATTCAATGCTGCCTTATAATCTAGAATAAATCTTTTAATACTGTCATGACAGATTACGCCCACATAATACAAAATAAGCTAAAAATATTTTAACTTTATATCAACTCAAGGTGTTATTCTGATAATAGTATTTACGATTATACATGTATATAAATTCTGTATAGAAAATGAAAACCTATTCTAAATTTTTAAACAAAATTTCAAATATCGTTTATATTGCTTAAAATTCGTCCATATTAATTATATTATTTTAGGTGGCAGCTAAAAAAGAGGCTTTATGCTTGATCCCAGCAGCAGGTAGTCTGACTACCTGATGCTGGCAACTTAATGTCAAGATACTCCATTGACTGCTTTCCACTCGGATTAGACATTGCGTGCTGATGCTGAACTCAACGTCGCACTGTGTCTTTCCAGAGTGGGGAAAGGAAGTTAAATCTTAAATATAATTATTTCTTCGAACCCTTAACCAATCATGTTTGCAACCAGAGGCTGCCTACTGCGCCAGAGTGACCACCATGGTGCAGTAGGCAGTCTAATGTACAAAAAATATAATTTCTGTCTTCATTTATTATCTCATAGTGTAAAACAAACGTATTAAAAAAATAGCGGTCTACTTTTATTTTACACACATTTTGTGTTACCAGAACAAAGTAATAAATAAATGGTTGAAACTGAAATAATTGAATATACACGGAAATTTCATTACGACAATAGTTCTGTCACGAGAGAAACTCATAAATCACGTGCTCATATTTGAGCCGACTTTTCTGTAGCCTTCCAGAAAATATAATATCAGCTTTGGACCAGTAGAAAAATATATTCTGCCTTTGCTTCCATTGTACGTAATAAAACACCGTTATACAATAAATAATTAGAAAGTACGTTCAAATCTCAATTGGGGATAAGTTTATACTCATATATTAGCAGGTATTTTATACATAATTTAACTTTAAAATTATATAAAACTAGAAATTCAGTTTCCGGTTTGAGGCCGGTCAGTGGGACAGCATCTGACTGTAAACGCGATCGGTTGTGAGTTCGATCCCCATTCGGGGGAGTTTCGCTTCCTCGCTCTGGTAAGACAAAATGCGGCATTGAGTTCTACCACTCAACATGTCTTGAATTCGGTGGAAAGCGAAGTACAGAGTGTCTTGACATTAAATACTTTCTGTCTACCCCACTTTGAAGGATAAAAGCGTGAAGCTAAATAGAAAAAATCAGTTTAAAATTCATTGTAAAACATCTGTTCAGTTGAGTTCATCCATTCAATCCAAAAAGGGGTTTTTTAGTGAAGTATTATAACTTTTTTTTTAGCGTCACGCTTTTTATCCCGCATAGCAGGGACAGAAAGTACCTAGTGCCAAGACACTCCATACTTCGACATCGACATATTATTAATATATAGCAAAGTAAATAGTGGCCAGTTAAATATGGAATGCGTCGTCGACACCAGTTGTTCACACACGTACATACAATAATTAAAACTATATCTAGGCTAGCAAGCCTAATTACGTCATATCACTTACCACAGACTGACAGACGGTAGAATTTTAGATAGTTAAAACAAACAAGAATAAGAAATATTTTCATATGAAATTATTGATAGCAATACTTGTAAATAAGTTTTTTGTTCTTTGATTATACGCTCAGGTTATAAATTCCTAATGATTTTTTACATTTTATACTATTTTTTGCTCCAAGTTTCATCTTAAATAGTAGTCAGAGACAACCCAGTGTTAAGACACTTCGTTAATTTCTTTCCCCCACAAATCAAGACATTGCGTGTTAAAAGGTGAACTCAGCGCCGCGCTTTGTCTTACCAGATTAGGGAAATGATTATATTTAAATGTGGACTTAAGTTCATATTTGGTATATAAATATTATTGGTTGTCAATAATACCAAAGATTTTATATTTTGTATATGTATGCTAATTTTTAAAACAAAAATAGAACATTGCGTTAATAAAAAAAATGAATTAGACTTTATAGTATGTCGTTCTACAGTCACAATCAAAGCGTCTTCGCAGCCGTTTTCTTGTTTTTACTTAATTAAAATTTATATATTTGCTACATGCAGACGAATATGACTAATAAATGTTTAAATTTAAAGCAATTAATTTGAAAAGTTGTTAACCATTTCAATAAATATAATGCTTTGTATGCCTGGCTTATGCGTTGTATTCCAGCCGAGCTTTTGTTCTCCGGCGATTGCTATGTTTGTATTGTTTAACTATACAAGCCTTTTCTTCGAAGGCCTTAATTATTCAAATCTTAAGAAGTCCCAGGCCCCTTTTGATGGTGGAAAGCACCTTAGAATTTAATGAGGTTGAAAGAATGTTAGGTTCTACCTTTATTCCATCCCAATGTCAGTGACTGACGGTTTTGAAAGATATATGTAGAGAGTCTTTATCGTCCAGTGGACAGACAAAAACAGAGTTTTATTAATTATGTATGTGAAAACTGTATTATTTTACTGTATAATATATGTACCTAATTTTTAGTTAGCAGAGTTTTGTTCTATCTAATTTTGATTAATTCTTTTTTATATGTTTAAACTTTATTATTCCAATTTATTATTTTAAGTACTCCTTATTCAAAGAGACTATTGTGAAGCTAAGAGAAAGTTTAGGGGAATGAAAGTAATTAAATCCCTGAAGAGAGGTTTAAAATATAGAACCTGATCTTGACCGGAAGATGCCTTTTGTTTGACATCAAAAGACAGCTAAGGCTTGTTCAAATTTCTTGTTTCTATTTATGAGAAATTAATATATATATATATATATATACAAATATGCTTTATTGCACACAATAAATACGTAACAAACAAGAAATTATTAAAAAAAGTGAAGGTAGGTGCATTAAATACTATATACTTATGTAAATATAAGTAATATACAAAAAAATTATAAATAAAGATAAATATAGATAAGATATAATATATATATATATATATATATATATGTATATATATATATATATATATATATGTATATATATATATATATATATATATATGTATATATAATTAGTTAATTATGCTTTATACAGTTAACTTTAGTGTGTAGTCAGCCTAAATTGATTTTATAAGAAGTATGTCTATTCTCAAGAGCGGTCGATGGCGGCTTTGATTTCAAATCATCGACTTTCCTTCAGTATTTCCCTCTATAGAAATGTTCCGTCGTCTTGAAAAAAGATCTTTTCAAATGAAAAACTGAAAGTAAATACCATTATACTGGCATTCATTTTATTCAAATGTTAAATCTTACTTCATTCGTCTCTTATTTGGACAATATTGATATCTTTTTAGGCATAAATAACATAAAGGATGTATTATGAAAATGATTCTATTAAAAATGTGGGGCAAAAGGAGTTATTTCTAAGTCCATTGTGGCACCATCATAGCAGATAAAAAATATGGAGTACGAATCTCAATTTTTAATTCTTACTATATCTACGATTATATTAAGTGATTATATTCTAAAAATAGTTGAAAATTTATAACGTGTTGGAAATATATTGCATAAAAAAATACTACACCTACATTTTAGTATAAAATGACATACACATATCAACAAGGCCTCTAGTATATATAAATACATGAAAAATATCGTCTAATCAAGCTTAAAATGTTATGATGTTACGCGTATTACTGAAAGAAAAACAACATTAAAAATAAAGGCCGCTCCACAGCTAGTGTGCGAGACTTAAAATAGAAATTTTCTATGGTCATAAATTACAGTCATCTGCGTGCAGTGGTTGATGTTGCGTATGATATATGACCGCATATTAAGAACTAAATAAGCAAAAAAAGGATAGATATTTAATGCGAAAAAGCTGCACTACTGCTACATAAATCTGTTTCACAATATCGGAGTTGACCTTTTTTCTTTTAAATATTTTAATAAATGGATACTATGATATACATATACTAACTAAGACATTTTATCATATATAATTATGTAAATTCTGTCAAACAATGTGCAGGTTTTGACAATAAATTCGATGACTACTGGGTTCAATTACTACTCAGGGGGAATTATAATATATAAATTATGTTATTTTTTCTGGTCTGATAAAATAGAGTGCGGCATTGAATTCTGCTAGTTAACATGTAATATCCAGATTTATGACAGAAAATAATAAACATAGTGTTTTAACGCTAATTTCTCTCCGAATTCTCTGCTATGGGGCATAAAGCGAATATATTTATAATAATAACGAATATATATATATATATATATATATATATATATATATATATATATATATATATATATATAAATATAGGTATTTGGTACAATATGTTAAATGACGATCATTAGTCTTTATAATTAATTGGTGTAAAAACGACTTCTGTTTGGTTTGGGTTGGGTTTGCATATTTGGAATGGTTAAAGTTCATTTTATAATATCATATTAGAAATATACTAAACTAATTGCGTTCGTGACTTCATTAGCGTGTAACTTAACCCCTTTAAGTTTTTATTTAAAAAAATAAAAAATAAAAGTACAGTATTTCTAGAGATCAAAAAATTGTAAAAAGTGTTATTCCAAAAAATTTTTAACTTGTAGCATTAAATAATTCTTAATTGTTACTGTACTTTGTACTTGCTTAAATAATGGAGGCACTGAATAAAACCTTACGTTGTAAATCTGGGAGGAAAATGGAGAGCGAAGTATTCTGACTCTAGGCTTACTCTACCAATATTGCTGAAATAAGCAAGAAGCCTTATATTTTTTGTGTATTTCTGTATACACCAACGTAAGTGTATTTAAAATAAAATTCATCATAATTGTAATCTAGATATTACTTATTTAAACATAATTTTGACAGAATTAAAATTATTATATTTAAGATTTAAAAAAATGCAAACCTTATGATGGAGTACTCCTTATACAATCCAGCCACTTCTATTGTATTAATCTTTTAGAAATTATTTATCTTTCATTGCAGTGGCCTGAGCGTTCTTTAAACATTTCAGCGGGAGCGCATAATGTTCTAAATAACATAGTATGATGTACGAGGCAGTGCAGTCGGTCATTTTTAAAGTATTTGAAGTTAGTTTGCTTGCTAAAAGCAATCTTCTTTAACTTGAAATGTTTGTTAAGACTTTTATATAAATTTTAATTTGTAATTTGTGTTAAAACTCGGTCAAAGTCAAAATGATTTACCAGATTATTGTAAAACAAAAGCCTACTAACAAGTACGGTAGAAAGTATGTCAGGTAATGCGTAAATTATATGATAAAAGAAACATAATTAAATACTTTTATATTTACAAGTATTCTTTATTTCAAATGATCATGAAATATACAAGTACTTTAAGGTATACGTTTCGGACGTTAATGCTTCCATACATATATTATTTCATTATATGTTCAAATCAAGTATTGTACCATGAACCTGTGATCTCATTAGCAATCACTAACGAGGAATCGTAATCTCGTAAAAGGTAACTGTAACTCTCTAAAATTTTTGTGTACCTCATTAGGCCAGGGCAGCGTAATAATATTATTCAAGAATATTGCTCATGTGGAGTGGGGCAACGACTGCCTGTAAACGTGGTTGGATGTGAGTTCGATTCACACTCGAGGGCACTCCCTCGAGTGGGAATCGTTATATTTTCATTTCTCCGTTGTAGTTCATAGAAAGCAAAAAGTTTGATTTCGGGCGAAAAAAATCAACGGAGGTTTTAGTAGTCTGACTATGTAGAATAAAGAGAGAAGCTGTAAAAATCGTACATACATATGTATGTACATATATACTCGAGCTCTAGACCTATCCATAGATTAAAAAACAGTTCTATATTACTTATCAGTAAAAGATCGATTTAATACAAACTATCCAATGATATATATTTTCAGAGTTCTTGTATATATTTCTAGTTTATATTTATGCTATAAGCCGACAAATCTCTTCATTTCGTGCCTTTATTTCATTGGAAACTTTTAAAACACCGCTTTTGCTTGCAACTTACTAGTTGTTTTACATTTGCAAAAGTTATAACAGTGGTAGTATTAACTGAACTTTATAGTTAAAAGTTAAAATGAATTACTTATTTTTAAAACAGAATTTTCTTAAAGAAATATAAAACTATTGTGTGTACACGATCCTTTTTTATCTTTAAGTATTTTTTCCAATAAAATAAAGCACTGCAACTATATATATATAATAAGTTTGATTTGTTAACCTTCATCTGTCAAATCGTACTAAAATACTTGATCATAAACAATTTTAAATGATCTTCCTGAATGTAACCCAAATGCAGCATTTAAATCTGATGTCAAGGCGAAGCCGAGGCCGGAAGTGATATCATATTGTAAACTAGCATTCAAATGTTTTGAAAGTCATTGGCACGCTGGAGTCGTAATGTTTTCTATTTATAAGAAACGTGTATAACATTTTAATGAAGTGGAAATTATTGGTTAGGGCCTAAGTATTTAATATTTATTATTATGTGAATTAATTTAGTCTTGGCGTTTTTTACATTTTTATACAAAAAAAAATTAAGATGTTTACATTTATTCCAACATAGGTAACCGTATCTCTGTTGATGTAATTATATACGAGTTATCTAAGCAGCGTCTATGTTCATATGGTAGTGTGTCCAACATTTATGTTATTAATTTCACATATAATAGTTTATACTGGTAGATATAGGCTTTCTGCACTTTTTCTGTATATTATCTTTAAATACGTCAAATTTCATATTCTACATTAAAATAATTTTCGTATAATAGAACGAAAATTTTTCTTGTACATATTACCTTAATATTAATTTAAAAAGCGACAATGTAGTGCAATAAGGATGAGTCTGATTTGGATACGTTGTAGGTTTTACTTATTCCCAAGAAAATGTTGTTTTTTTATGTGTTGGTCTACCTATAGATACAGATATATATTTAAGTGGAAAATATTATAGTACATAAGGTTAATTGTTTCCATTTACTAAGTCCGAACTAATAGTATCAAACTAGAACAACGCAATGGACATGTAATTAGTGTAATATACGTCTTTGTGTTTCGTATGATCTATTAGTGCATTAGCCGACTTCTATAAAGAACATGTAATTAGAGTTTTATTTCCTATGAGCTACGATCTTTATTTTATAATGAAAGTAGCCTGAGTTATTAAATCAGCTATCTCATAGCGAAAGTCCTATCAAAATCGATGTAGCCGTTCCGGCGATAAGCTGAAACAAACAGACAGAAAGACAGAAAAAATAAAAAATGTTATTATGGTGTTTAGTGTATATATACATATGCATTTATTATAAATGAATTATTTTATTATTACAAACAGACACTCTAATTTTATTTTTTTGTATAAATTGAAGACTTTGAACTTTACTTTACCGTATATAATTTTAAAAAGTAGTGTCTGATGGGAATATTTTATATTCATAATAGTAGGTTACACTATTGTGTGTACATTTATCACTTTACTAAGCACGGTACAAGCAGTGAACAGTGTAAACGCTAGCTGGATATAAGCCAAATATCATACTGAGCAAATTTGATCCCCTTGTAGACTTTATGAATCATATAAGTTCATGCTAAGAGACTATACTTTTTTTTCTATATAATTGAAATTTCCTTATGAAACATGCAGTAACTGAAAATCGTTATTGTAATGACCACAGATTTTGGTCATGGAGTAGTGGGACAGTGTCTAACAGTAAACAGGATTGGTTGCGGATTGAATTCTTTTCGTTTTCTACTAAGATAAAGAGCAGGGTTAATTTAACTTGTGCCTTGACGCTAGGTACTTCCTGTCTACCCTGCTATGCAGGATAAAAACGTGAAAAAATAACTTTAATATAAATATGATAAATTTACTGAAAATCGAAACCGCCTCCCAAACAAGTTTTATCTCAAAAATAGAAGAGCTATACGTCTTAGTATATAAGAACAAGATGTGGGTTGTAAAATATTATATAACTTCACATCATACCATTCATTGGCTTTTCCTTACGTAAAATACTGTTTAAAATAATCGTTGAAGTTCATCTAATGGTCGAACTATATGCTGTACATACAGCAAGTGTAAGTCAAATGAATGATATGCATACACTGTCTTCCACTAAGCCACTACGATGTTTTTGATGAAATATTCAATATCATGCATATTGAATCTGGATATATGCCAGTAATAACTTCATAACGTTAAGGCGTATAGGATCGATCATTAAATTATTATTGTTAGTATAAACAATTAAATAAACATTATATGTGTGTAGACAATGTTAATATTTTGTCGGAAACACAAACGATTTGTGACTTCTGATTTTAATTAAATCTAAGGTGTGCCTAACTTTTTAATTAACTAGTATTTCAAATTTTATTAATTTTAAGATATTCACGTTCAAAAGTTTGTATTTATTCACTGGTTAAAATGTAGATCAGATATCTTACAGATGACATACGAAGCTGAAATTTCGTAATGCTTTATATTTTATTTTAGGTTCAGGCTATTATCCACGCATGGCAGTGTCAAGACACTCTGTACTCTGCTTTCCGCCGAATTCAAAACAGTGCGTGTTGAATGGCAGGACTCAACGTCGCACTTTGCTTTATTTTAAATCGAAAATAATAAGCAGTGATGATTATTTTATTTAAACTTTCTTATTAAAAAATTATAGAATAATAGCATTACCCCTTTTACTTCACTCGTGTAAATAATTCTGTTGATTTATGTATATCCTTAGAAATATGTTTCAATATTGTTAAATGAACTTGGCACATAGTTATATTTTAAGTCGACTACAACTAATATCCCTAATATTAAACTTAACTGTCATTTTCACATTAGTGTTTTTGGGGAAACAGTGACTTTATCTTAATCAACCTATTACTATTGATTATTAATTGAATGGAAACTTTACATTATATTATTTGGTTTTTAGTACCTAATGTTGCCACCACCAAAATCATAATAAGAAGAAGAGAATCAAAAATATTTTTCAATATTCCTGAAGATATCCGAAAATTAGAAGTCCTGTCATGGTTTTATTATTCAGAGCTACATTGTGATGTTTATCTTTAATGTCATTCTATCAAAAGAACTAACCAATGAGAATTGAGGAAAACACAATAATAACCTTATAAGTAAATATTATTTGTTGAAAAAAGGAAATCTTCAGACCGGTGAACATCGCATTAGCATTTACGTACTTTTGGATGTTTTGGTAATTCGTATAACCGAGGATACATGTATAAACAAACATAAATACGGATAGAACACGTATACATACAGATAGCACAAGGATTATAGGCAATTTACTTGTTTATACATTTGACTAACATTCCTTAGGAGAATAAATATATTTTTTGGGCATTTTAAGCCGGCTCTACGGAGTAAAAATACTTTAGCTAATAATAGCTTTCAGCTGCTAAGAAGTTGCTTAAGCCGCGTTGCTTAAGTAACGTCTATTTCACTTTAAGTAAAAGTAAAATAAATGAAATGTAAGGTAATGTGTAATATATATTTTAGTAGTTCATTGCGTCTCTAATGCATTATTATGGAAAACTTTGGCTTTCTGCACTTCTTTTCCTTATAAATGTTGTCACATTTTAGACCCCACTAAAAAAATCTCACGTATGAATATCACTCAATCAAATTTACGTCGTTATTTATTTAAAATTTTGTATAAAAAAGTAAGATATTTTATTTTTAGTTTCAAGCTTCCATCCCGCATTGTAGGTTAGTATAATCACTCTTCTGAGTGGGAATGGAACTCACACAAATCACGTTTACAGTCTGACATTGTCCTACTGCACCACAATCGGCCTCTATAAAAATATTATGTAATTATTTAAATCATTATTTTAAAAATAAATTTAGAAAACCTTGTAGTAGGTACTCAAGAGCATTCAATCTGTGAAGTAGTACAAGAATGAAATAAAGTACCTTCTATTGTTGACAACAAGAACACTTTAATTACAGTATTCAATTATATTTTCTTCGATATTTCATGTGTCGTATTTTACAATTTCTACGTATTAATTATGAAAAAAGGTTACAGTACCAAACAAATGTCAATTTGAATGTTATTCAGTTGAAATTTAGTTACATAAAGACAAACATAGACTATGTTTGGATAAGAAAAATATTTTGGAAAGTATAAAAAAAATAACAAAACGGGACTCGAACCTGCGTTTCTTGAAAACCTTTGTTAATTAATATATATATTGTTATCGAGCTGCCTACATTCTTACACGATTGATACAATTAATTTTTATTCTCAGCCGAGTCATAACGTCAAGTTATATTGATTTAGATGATTAAATAAGCTCATACTGCCTTGTTTTTATATAAAATACCACTAAATTTTTACAATTTTTATAACTGGGAGGTTCGTTTACTTTCACTTTGTATTAAAATCTTATTCAAATAAGGATTGTAAATGTTACGTCAACACCGTGATGTAGTTTAACATTTTGTAAAAACTTTTATCTTGGATATAAGCCAAAGCGCGGTTGTTTATTTATTATTACAATTTTATAGAGCTAGCAGATGCGTAAAAATAAAATACGAGATAAATCATCTCTAACGTGTTCCGAATGCCATTGTTGCTGAGCAAATGGTGGTGCAAAGTATTCGTGATAACGGGATTTGGGTCAAATTAGTATTGTCACATACCTGTTACTAGTAAAATGTAACGATTTAGTATCTATATATTAATACGTTTATATATTTAATTAATAAAATAAATGTAACTCATACTACCATGTCCTTGACATACACGTTTATATAAAGTGACATACTCGTTGCTAGGGGATCGCGTTGTCAGTGCGTCAACGGGATATCTAGTTTATACAAAAACGTAAAGTCTATACAATTCGTAAGTATAATAACACATTAAAGGGTTACTTTGATAATTTATTATTCTAGCGCGTTTTGAATAACATGTAAGAAGATATTTAAGTTATTAAATTATATTTACGATTGATACTCACAATATACCTACACCTTCATATATATTTACTTATAATATACTAAATATTCATTTAAAAACAATTATAAGAAAACATGGGAGCTTTTATATACAAAGTAAACACAAAAATCATAATCGCTTCCTGTTTATGTTTGCTAAAATGTTGATAATTAAATTTTTGTGTACATTTATGTCAATATCCGTATATCCTTCCAAATTTACGTTTTATGTGTCATTAATGATCTAATTTTGTTACCTTCTTATTTTATATGAAACTGATTTATAGAAAATAAACTTTAACAATTGCTAAGTAAAAAAACCTGTTCCTCCATTCAATTTACAATGTCTCTAGACAACACCCACTGTGGTTATTCTTTAAGAAAAAAAGTCAAAGTGATTTATTCCTATTTTTTAAAATTAATATACTAGTAGCGTAAAATAACCGTTGCTTTAGCAAAGTCTGTGTCAATTCATGAAAAACTTTATACTGTTAAGCATATGCTAGTATCTGCTATATTTTTAATGCATTAATATGAAAAATATGTCTTTTATATTATTTTGCAGAATTTTTGCACAAAGGAATGGAAATTACGTTTTTTTTTATATATTTATTTATATATAAAAATACAAATATATTATAATATGACGTTTAATACGAAGCCATTACGTGTAAAAGCTCTAATTGTTATGACTTTCCGTGGAGCAATTATAACTTGCTGATAAAACTGTTGCCATTAGCTATGTCTAACTGCTAAAGTATTCATATAAATAATAAAGTTTCGTTGTTGGATTTCATAAAAATGTATATTGTATGTAGGTCACAAAGCTGTCCGTTTTTAATATATCAACTGCAATGGTTATATTTTTTATTGGATTTTGCATTGATATTTTTTTCACATGGAGTAATCAGAGACAATCTAGTGTGTAGTGTCAGACACTCCGTTGAAATCGAGAATTTTTTGTTGAGTAGTGAACTTGACCCTGCGCTTTGTCTTATCAGAGCATATAAATGAACATACGTTTTAAATATAATGAGTGAGTCAGTTATTTATAATGCTTGTATATTTTTTAAATGTTTAATACAAGTATTAATTCCAATTAAAGTTATAAATGTTTCTTACCACTCAAGTTCCGCATGAACAAGAGCAACTAGGGATAATCTAATGTTAAGCCATTGCACTTTGGTGATATTGAGTGTTAAGTTATGGAAACCAACATCACGCTTGAAGATTTTTTATTTTACAAATTATAAAATAAAATAGTTTTAGCAATTATTTTTCTAAGTGGGAATCGAAGCACTAACTATAGTATACAAACGGTATCACACTGCACTATTAATACTTGAAATATAATTTTAAGCAGATATAGAAAAAAGATTAAGTATAATGAGAAAATAATAAAATTAAAATAATAAAATAATATATAATCTATCGTTACATTCTTCGGATATTGAGCTATTTTAAAAGGTTTTTCAAACTTCTAATTATTTAATATTTCTAAGTTATATTTAGGAAAAAATAATAGTCCATCAAAATCAAAAATCAACTTGTAATTAAAAAAAAATACACAATTCTTCGCTGTTGTGTCGGTTAATATTTTATTTCAAAGGGAGAATTAATATAACTAATTAAAAAAAGACAAGACGTTTCTTTCCTTTGGTAAGTAAATAAAGTAAGATAAGATAAGACAAATCGCGACGTTCAATTTCTTGTCTTGACACTAGATACTTCCTGTCTATCCTTGTGTAGCTTGAAAATGAATAAACGATACGAAAAGGCTTATTACTTCTCAAAAAACATATTTTTCAGTTTAACATAAAACCAGCAGTAGTTGCAAATTACACTTTTTATATACAAATACATATTATAACATATTTTTTCTTATATGAATAATTAAAATGTTAACCTAAAAGTTATATTCAAATGGGTGAATTTAGGTCAGAATTTCACTAACACCGTAACTATGAAGCAACGAAAATTGTACGAGCATTGTTATCTCCGTAGGAACGATCTTAGTGGCTATTGTTTCACTAATTGTTCCCGTACAAGTCGGCATGGTTGTGTAGAGTTGCAGTTGGTAGTGTTTTGTTTTAGCCGATACGTCCAAATAAATATTTTTGATTGCAATCGCACAATATCTATCAAAGAATATCAGCTATCGTTATTCTTACTGTAGAGCACATGACATACGAAAAATATTTATGTAGGAGGATTCTTTCTTTTTTAAAATCAAATAATGATAAAAATATATAGAATATAAAATATAATGTGTAAAATGAAATTGCAAAAATAAATTATCTGTCTAATACTTTTTATTTTTTTTTAACTAACGGAATAAAAAAAGGCAAAACAAAATCATATGACAGAAAGCAATTTTTATTATTAGTGTCAAGACACTCCGTTTACTGCTTTCCGCTCCAATTGCATGTTGAGTGGCGAACTTATCGCCACTCTTTGTCTTATTAGCTATGGTATGGAACTTAACATATTTAAATCATACTCGACTTTGGTAGGTTTTTGTTAATTTCTCGTTTACGCTACAATGTAATAGTAATTATATTGATTAGTCGAAACGGATTTAACATTTATTTTTTTATAAATATTGTATCTATTTTTTTTTAGATGACATGTCACTTGCATTTTGTTATGAAAATCTGTCGATATATTTATCAAAGCCTTATTGACTCCATTGTATTATATTTTTTATGCAAAAATTCTTTAAAAAGAAGTATAAAAATAAGCACAGAGTTTAGTACCGCAGCCGAACATATTTTATTTTATTGTATGCTGAGTTGCTGTATTCAACGTTATGTATATTTTTTCCAAATATAGAAAGATGTTTCAAGCTACTGTCATACCTAAACCGACATGTAATTTTTGCGTCAACGGGTTCTTCATATTTATATTTGATAAGCAATTTAAAAATATATGTTATTCTATATAAAAAGATAATAAGTAAAAAAAAACATTTTTTTGCCATTCTTTGTAGCTTTAATATTTACTATGTCTGTTGTTTTTATTTTTACTAATATATATTTAACTACGATAGTAGACCCGATTGTCTGATAATTTGGCTACCAGTCACAACCTGAAGATTATACAATATTTTCATACCTATAATAACGTCCTTACAAGGTCTACAAATATAATTTTAATTTAAATGTAGACTAAAAAATATACAATGTTACTATAAAGAAGTACTACCTACGTAATATTTGCCTAAAATAAAAATAAAGGCAAGGTCGCACGAAAACATCATTTTTTTATTTCAAATATCGCTTCGATCTCACTTCTTCAGCCACATAAAATATGCCGGTATTGTACACACGTTGGTAGAATGAAACAAACCAGACTCGTCTTTCATAATTTATACGATAGTTAGCTCCATAGTAATCTACGGTTCGCAATTTTGTTCTGTGTTTCTGTAACTTTTTGTTTGAAGTAGTAGGTAATGGAAACTATAACCCAGAAAATGTGTTGTTTAAAATATTATGTATTAAGTTCCATGTGTACATTTTGAATAGTAATATTATGTACTATATAGAGACCATCGTGGTGCAGTGGGACAGCCTCTCGGTGTAGACGCCATTGTGGATTCGATTCCCATTGGGGGTAGTATTATTTTTAAATAACATAATTTTCTTTCTAAGTCTTTGCAAGACAAAGTGACAAGCGGTTTAGAAAAATTTTGATTAAAAGAATTTTGTAAAACCATTAGTAACAAGCTATCAATGTTCAATAAATAAGTTTAAATTAAGGTTGAAATATAGGACGTAAACCGTACAAATGGAAGTTAAAAGTGAGGCTTAGCTTCATTTCAATCAGCTCAATATATCAGAAGTTCAGTCCCGCTCTGTTATAGGGTCACATATAATGTGGAACTCGTGACAGTCTGGAAGTTTTAAATTAAAAGAACTAAAAGATACTCGTGTTACTTTTTATGTATTTATAGATAGGCAGATAGATTCTAGTTCTGTTCCCCGATTTTCGTTTAAATCTGAACAATATTGAATAAATTTTACTGGAGAAAATAAAAATAATATAAAAAATATTTTTACTCGCATAATTTCATATGGATATACCATGTAATCGTACCGAATACTATTGTGTTTACTGTAAATTGTACTGTGCCACAGTGGCTTTCTTAACTTTTTTTATATTTTTATAATGGTTCGATTTTGCGATGACAAGTGCAAAATAATAACAGGTTATATACTAATCTGGAACAAACCTTAAAGAAATGAAAAACTATATTATTATTATATATAAAAAAACAAAAATGATTTTTAAAAAGCATTACGAAAAAAATAAGCAGTAAGACTATGTCTACTACAGCTTAATATTATTATCTACAAAAAAAATTAACTAACTTTGACTTGAAGTTAGCTAGATATGTTTTAATTAAGTTAGTAATGAAAGCAACGTTTAAATGAGAAAATTTCAAAATATAATTTAGTTACTTTAGGTATATAAGCATAAAAGTAAAAATTATATCATGAAAACTCATGTAATATTAGCAAAAAGATATATACATATGTATATTTTTTGCCTCGTGCCATTATATTGAAGTTGAAAGAAATCCTTACGTCAATGTTTATAACATCCGCACAAATCCTGCCTTACAAAGCCGCGAGTAACGTCACTGACAATATACAGTACATTGAAGCCCTATCAAAATTACAATTCGTGAATCTATTTTGTTGACAAAAATAATATATATCTTTTTACTATATTTAGGAAATATGCTAGAGGCGTTTTGTGATGAAATGTTAGTCCGTCTTAATTTTTTCTCGCTTTTTCTTTTTAAAACGACTATAGCTGCGTCTACCATACTTTGTCTAAAATATCGGAAACATAATCACATATTTATAATAACGTTATAATGTCTTCTCAATTTTACATTCTAAGAAAGCAAGCGTCAAAATGTCCATTGAATTCGAAGTGTTAGACTTAAAACATTATTATTCTGAATTTATTATATATATATGAAAAAACATATATATATATATATATATATATAACATACATATTTGAACAAGCAAAATAAATCAAAACGCAATTCATACAGCCTTTTCATACTTGATTTGTGAAATTAGGGTCCGCGAATGTTACCTGTCCTTTTGATTATATATTAACGTGTGGTACCGAATAAGCAATTAAAGCTGGACCGATACAGTCAACGCTTTGATCTTCTTGTTATTTATTCATGTTATGACTTAGCGCGTTACTTGGCGTAGACAGCATAAAGTGACATATGTCAAGAATTTCCAAATTGCTTGTAGGTGTTTAAAGTTAAATTAAAATTAGAAGTGATATTTGTGGGGTTTAATATCAAATCGTAAAGTAATTATACGTGAATCATTATTTATATACTACTTACCATGTATTATTACTATATCTATTTACCATATTTCTATATTAAAACGCAAAGTAGAACAAACTAGTGTGACAATTTCAAGTTTTCTAAATGGAAGACTTTTATAAAGGTTAACAGATTGATTTCAAATTATATATATATATATATATATATATATATATATATATATATATATATATATATATATATATATACTTTATATGAGAATAAAAAACATAATGTACTACCTCACGCTTCACGCTTTTGTTCGCAACAGGGTGAGCAATGATAACTTTTTATCAAAACAATCTATTCTCCATAAAATACTAGAAAAAATAATTTAATATGAACTAATCAAGCACATATGAAACAGGATCTTAATACATGATAAGGTGATAATAATACCATCCGGTTATTAAAGTAGGTAGGAGGTATTAGAGGTGTGCCCATCCATTCTTTATAAATATATAACCTTTATTTTGTTTTAATGTTATAAATCAATTTGTCATCAACCTACGCTCTAAACTAACACATAGGTATATTATATCGTTACGACACACCCTCATAACTCTCACTATAAGCGTCAAACAAATATAATTTATTAAAAGGGAATTCCACATCAGTCGATGCGGTTAAAGTTTCGATTTGAAGGCCTTTCCTACATTTCTAATTTATCGTTTTAATATAATACATTACATTTAATATGTGCTATATTAGAAATTAGTAGCGTGATTTAAAAATAATAAAATGGCCATGGTTATGAAATATTGAAAAGGATATGGATTCGTGATGAGCTTGAGACACCAGCTCCTAGGGCGTGTTTCTTGTGTCAAATATATAAGGGCTACTGGGGTGAATCCAGGGTAGGGTAGGCCTTGGCCTCCCGTACTCTCTGTGCTCAACCCACCCTCCGAGTCCGATTCCCCCCCATCTGAGTCTGAGCAACCCCCACTCGAGTCCGAACCCCCCTCGCGGTACCCGTAGTATGGCATCTCCTGTTCTACCGACATTCACTTAACTTATAAGCTCATTTTATCACACACTACACTATTTCACCATCTTCGGAACTTCAACTATATAGATAAGTGTCGCTTTGGATCGGTAACGAGTGCGTGCACAGTCTACACAAACACAGGACAGCATGTTCCATGATCACGGAATTTGTAAATTAATCTGTAACAAAAAGAAAAATGTATGAATATTAAAGAAAAAAAGCATCAATACAAATAAAACTTTATTGGCGTGTTTTATATTTTGGAAACGTGCATTGGAAGAAACTGAATCCTATATTTCCTTGCGTATATTACTTTATAATTCCGTTTGAAAACACATAATATTGTTATATCGCACATCAAAGAGTATATCAGTAAAAAAGAACCGAACAACTAATAAGCTCCACGCGTGGAGGAAGTTGTAAATAATTTATGGAATACAAGAGTAATATTTAATCTTGGCTACGGGAATTTATTTCTTTTGATGATTGAAATAAATCGTTCATAATACTTAAATTAATTAGGTTCGAGTTTGAATTTTAGTTTAAAATAAAGCTATAAAAGCTCCTTTCATCGAAGCTGTATACTTCTACCCGTCCCTTTGAAGACGACAAGCTTGTCACAATTTACAACCAACATCATTTTTTCTTCTGATTATGATGTAAATGCACTATGTTTTACCTGCCTATTAATATATTATTTTCTATGTACATATTTATTACCAGTTGCTTTAACTAATCGATTATATTATTGGATTCGATTATATCAGGTTATGTTTGCAAGTAATTTATAGAACTCATCAAACCACTATAAAATATTTTGAGAACATAATATTATATGTCCGATAAATATTTTAAAGAATCAATAATAAACGTCAGCGATCCGGTCATTCTATTCATTATATTCATTCAAATTCTAATTTCCTGATGACGAATTTGTATTAAGTTCTAATTTATGTATTAAGTTCTAATGACAATTTTGTGTTAGACTTGTAGTATATACTAATTGGACTTTCCAGGCCTAGACTGTTTCAATTAAGACTACAATGTTTGTTTGTATTCAGAAATCGGAAAACATAGTAGTCTAGCACTATAAGAACTTCCCGTATTAATTGAAATTGATCCATAAAATTATAAATTTGGAAACGTTGAATAATTAGAAGCAGCTTAAGGATTTTTCTCGCACTTTTGATAGGATCCAACGGAAGTAACCGTAATAGACGGAAAATTAAAATGAAAGACGAGAAAAGTTTATAATATTTTTTAAGATAATACTTAGGTGAAACTACTTTCTTGAAATAATAAACGAATATACTCCCATACTGATGAATTTTAATATTTCACTATTTTCAAATTTTTTTTCAAAAATATTTAACTGTTTTTAAATAGTGACTTTTCGATTCAAATATAAATTGCTCAAGTAAACTATATTAAAAAAAATTAGACCGATACTCGAATATATCAAAGTAGCCATTTCAGATATATTGTGTACACTCGCCTAGTTTCATCTCAAATTAGCAAAACTAGAATATCTTTAACCATTAAAACTAATCTTTACACACTCAATAAAATAAAATTTATTTCATTAAGAGACAGATTCTTAGTACTAAGAGCATGAAAAAAAATTAAAGTAAAAATAGAACCTTTATTACGAACACTAGCCTAAAATGAAAAGAACGCATTAGTGTAAACCGCGTCGTTTACCTAGCGCAACTTGAAATATTTTTTTACTAATATATTATAATTTTGTACAATGGTTTGAATAATAAAAATTTTTCAATATTTTGACATTGTTGTTGTAACTAAGAACAAGTATATATTGGATATCCGTCTTTACTGTATTTAATTTTTTTAAGCTTTACACTTTTTCCAACATAGCTGGGTAAATCGGAATTTGAGACAATGCGTATTGAGTAGCGGAACTCAACGCCACGATTTGTTTTATCAGACCTTTTTAAAAAACTAACCATATAAAGTTTTTAGGGGTTTTAAAATACATAATAAAATTTTAAATGTATTACATTAAAGTGGCGTGGCTCAATGGATAGAGATCATTTCCTCGCTCTGGCAATGTTTCGATGTATGGAGAGTCTTAACACTAGGTACTTTCTGTATACCCTGCTATATGCGGGATAAAAGCGTGAAGCAAAAAAACAATTAAAATGCCTTCGTATCTCTGCAAACATTATAAATTTAAAACTAGCCTTTAAAATTGAGAAAAAACTATTTAATCACTAGATTCTTTATTTCAATCCTGTTAGAGAGTTTAGCAATTTATCTGTGCATGCAAAGCATTTCATTATGCTTTTCAACGTATTTTTATTTTGAGATTTGAAAAGTAGTTACTTTAAAACGTTTCAAGGAGAACGCTTATTGAAATAATTTTTATTGGGTCTTTTTTACACACAGTAAAATTATTTTTGTTGGATTTAATAATTTAATTCAACGATACAATAGTTTAATCGATTACAGATAAGTAATAAATATCAATAAAATAAAACAAATAAATAAAATTGGAATGTACATATATTAATATGATTTTTTTTACAATTTATGTCCGTTTGCTTCCATTTGTGTGTCTGTCTGCTCCGATTTAGATAGGACTTTTAATGACAGATATATAATAAGACATAAACTAGACTACTTTTATGTTAAAATTATAAAATAAAGATCCAGTTAAATGTTGGATGTTAAATTCCACATAGTTAAGGCCTTGGGCACAGCTAGTTTTCAATTAATAAGAAATATTGTGCGCAGACACGTCGAGTCGATGTGACATTCATTCTGTTTGTCTATTTAATTCAGACGTTATTTTGCAACTAATTAATTTTAATTAGTTTTTATGGTTTATCTGATGTTTGAATTAAAGTACATATTTCAAACACTTTTTTATTTTTAACGTGCAATTAAATATTTCTATTATTAGATAATATGTATAAAATAAATTACATTGTTCTCATTCGTAACGTCGTAATTTTACTCTAAATATAATTTACACATCGGTTAATAATAAAACACCTTACAATGTATGACTTTAACGAGTAATGTTTGCTCGCGAAACGGAAGGAATTTATGTTAACGTCTCAATCTGGCATGTAAAAGTAATAAAGATTGGGAACATGCGAAGCACTGTATTTGGGCATCATAATTCCCTTTAGTATACATAAAGAAGAACTCGTATCTCTTTTATGTCAACATTTCATAACTGCAAAATATTATTTAGCATTTATTTTGATGTATTTAACATAGTTTTTGATTCTTATGAATTTTGACGCTTATTTTTTTAATGTATTGTGTGCATATTACTTATGTAAAATATATAATTATAAGTAATTCGATAAATATCATGAATTCAAACCATACATGTTTAAATACATGTAGATATTTATCGATCTGATTATGCAGTAGAAAGTGTGCAGTGTAAATTTTATTGCCCTTTACAAAAGTATTGGAAAACTAATTCTCCTACGATTTCAATAGAATAAGCAAGATTGTGGAAATCTCTTAGAAATTTCCTTCTTTTTTCATATTTTACCCTTGTATCTTACAAAACGGGGTAGATTGGAAGTGCCCGAGATCAATACACTCTGTATTCCGCTTTCCAAATTTTAGATATTGCGTGTTGAGTAGCAACACTCACCGCCGCGATTCAAATCGAAAATGATCGATTGCATTTACAGTCCTATTATGTCACTACCAATTTCAATCTACTATTATATATATATATATATATATATATATATATATATATATATATATATATATATATATTTCTGTCTGATATATATTCTAGAATTTTATGATACAGACGTAAAAACTACAAAAGGCGCCTTAGATAATACTTATAAATTATCGGTGGCACGCCAGGCAATAGTCAGGCCATTTGTACCGCCAAATCGATTGTCACTACAAATATGCCATTATATGTACGTGCCGGTTCGTGCAACATGATACCTAACTGTACTCTGGAAAATTATGTGATATTTGTCATATTTTGTAATACCAAGGACTTTTTAGTTTTTCTTAGTAATGATATATTATAATTTTCATATTTACACGATTTGTTTAAACGTTTGATACGTTATATATAAAAACACATTTAGTCGAATATTTAAGCTTTTATTTTATCTGTTATTATGATTGCAAATAATAATTACCAACGGAACATCTAAATAAAATTAAGCAACAAACTATGTTTGCCATTACATAAGCATCTATATTTTTTATCAAGGTAATTGTTAATAAAATGTGAATTCCAAACATGAATCTGATAGCTGTCGCCGTGGAACGCATTTATGGTACCTACGACACAGTGTTGGACCATATTACGGATATTTTTAGTTATATCAACAATATTTAATTAGATTCCTGTTCTGATTGGTTGGTGAACATTATGGTAACACTAGGTTCTCTTCGAGGATCCCGCTCAATGTTTAAGAGGCGTTAGAGTAATATATAATCCTAAAAAATATCAAACTGCATACAAATTACAGCAACAACTCGAGGGTGTTTTAATGATACAAAAATATTTTTTCTCTTTACAACGGAATTATCTTATAATATCTAATCTCATTAAGCGGAGTGCCTTGGCAAACACCGTAGAGGTATGGCAATTAACATTATTGTGGCACTTTGGTCGATGCGGCTTTATGGGCATTACGCTTGGAATGGCGGCCATAAAGGATCGGAGCCATACAACTGTGAATATGTTTTAAAGCAGGTTATTCGACGAAAATTCCTAAATTTAACTAAAAAATAAGTGTAAATAGAACATGTTTCATTTCATTAATTTATCAGAACTAAGTCCGTTAGATAACAAAAAAAAAACTAAAAAAGATAAAAAATTGAATATATTTGTCACTATTTTCATAATTTTAAGAAAATAAGAAAACTGATAACAGTAGTTGCTACCAAAGTAACTGATATTTATTTTAATATATTATTTTAATATATTACTACCATTTTTATATATAACTGGTATAAATTGAATTCTCATCTAAGCATGCAATGTCTTTATTTCAGGCTAAAAGCGGTCAACGTAACATCTTGACACTACTGGTTATCTATGATTAGCCTGCCATGCGGGATGAAGTCTGAAGCTGATAAGTATAAAAAATACAATTTGATTTGACATTTTATACTACTAATAATTGAACCGATCACTTGTTTTTATAATGTATTCATTTCCAAGGCAGGCAACCGAACTTCTATTTTTGCCTAGCTTAAATCAAAAACAAAAGAGCGAGCAATAGAAGATAATTAATAAAAATAAAATACAAATCTACTAGCCGTAGTCTTTGACATAAATATTCTTTCATAATACAGTATAAAATCAATATGTTTGAGATATTTTTATAAAGGAAAACGTTTATTGGCTTATTTACTTACATATATAGTAATTAACGATGTTCAGTATAGATAAATGTATTTTTAAAGAAAAAGGTAACTAACTTTTCTTTTCCTTTTTATGAATATGAACGAAGGAGAATTCATTTTTTCTTTTTATTTTAAAAACAGAGAAGGCACTAGGTACTCAGTCTTCCGCTGAATTCAAGACATTGCGTGTCGAGCAGCGGAACTCAATGCCGTGGTTTGTTTTACTAGAGCGAGGAAATGAAAACAATCATTGTCCGAGTGAAAGTCGAGCTTAGAACCGATCTTGTTTATGGCGCAGATAAAATTTGACATGAATGAATTTAATAAATATTATACATTATCATTCGTTTAAAATAAACTAATGTGTAAAATTTTGATTGTAACTCGTTGCTATAGCAACACTTGTTTTACTGACCAATGAAGTCTAATGTATCTTTTAATGAGAAAGATATATATTTTTAATATAATTTAATAATGTGCTCTTAAATAGATTATATTGAAACAATATTTAATTAACGTAAAATAATAATGTAAAATAAAATTTATAGATTTAAATACTCTCTTTTTTTAAGTAATAATTGAATTAAGACAGCCTTTATGTATTTTTTATTAATATCTCTTATTATTATCCTTGAATAAAACAGTAGATAAATGACATTTTGCACTATTAATCATTTTAAAGAGGCCATGTAAATGGGCTGAGCGTAGCAAATATTAATCATTTGTATGACAAACTAACAACTCCATACCGATCGAGTCAGTCGGTAACACGTCGGACTAATAAATCAAAAGTTAGCATAAGGTCTGAAATACATTTGCTACTTAGAAAGTGACATTAAGTGTTAAGAATATAATGAATATTGTAGAAAAATAATATAATATTTAATCTATTTAATTTTTTTTATTGTTTAATAAGGCACCGGCTTAGACCTGTAATACTTGTACTGCTTGCTTGTTGGTTTATGCTATGTAAAATAAAATAATCTTAATAATATATTGTATCTGGATAAAATAATAAATTGTATCTGGATACAATACAATAATTTTTATTCGATTTTAAATCTCTCTTCAACGTCTTTCCCAGCGCTCTATATGTTCAAAAGCCTATATTGTGGGCCTTAGTTTGACAAAACTTTTTTTAAAACAGTGACTAACGGAAAACTGACAAACTCGTAAAGATACCTACATATACATATTTTTTTTAGCTTCTCGCTTTTATCCCGCATAGCAGGGTAGACAGAAAGAACATTACGAAACATTGCGTGTTGAGTGGTGTAACTTAACGCCGCACTTTATCTTCACTAGAGCGAGGAAGTGGAAATAATTTAAATATAATCACTCCCCTGAGCGGGGATCGAACCGACAACCGGTTGCGTTTACAGTCAGACGCTGTCACACTGCGCCACAACCGGCTTCTACATATACATGTATTTAATCTGGTTAATGATTCCCGTAAAAAAAATTCTAAGGTATATAAGTATATATCTATATATAGATATATATAAGTATATATATATATATATATATAATATAATATAATTATATATATATATAGATATAATTAATATATATAAGTTTATATCAAATATCAAATGCGGTATATTTTTTTTATGACTAATTTTTACTCTCGTCCGCCTTCTTAAAAAGGAACAAGCAGTTTAAGCGCAGTAGAGGATGTAATACCCATATGATCTCTATGCCTAACCCATAAAGTGCAAGAAATGCTAATACAAAAAAATATTGAGATAAAAGAAGGGAATATAAAGGAAGTTTATAACCACATATTTCTGTCAGTAAGAGAAAACAAATGAACTCGCGAATAGGAATAGCGACGTACAGTGAGAGCATCATAGCAATGGACTGAAACGCCAGCCATCAAAAACCAGTCCGCTGTAAAGGTCGAGCGTAGCAAATGGGTTACAGATAGACGGACATAAACCAATGTATATGATAGGTGTGCCACTCAATTTATATCAAATACATCGATATAAATAGTTTTTCTATTTAAGTAATATATAATTTTTAAAATAGTTGATAAATCATTACTTTCTGATAGTAGTAAATAGATTATATAAATAATAGCTACTGTGGCCATTGTGTCGCAGTGAAATACGTATTTATAAATATTATGGTTTTGGATTCGATTCCCTTATTTGGATAATGTTTTTATTAATATTATTTTCATTTTCTCACTTTAGAAAAAGTTCAACTACAATTTAGATTATCCTGCTATACAAGCATAGCCGAGAAGTAGAATAAAACAAAATAAAATGTAGAAAATACAGCAAGATCAAAATATGTTATTTTGTAACATATATAAATTTACCGTTAACATATATAAATTTTACAAACATAACACTAAGGAAAACGCTTTACACGAATCTGTAGTTACTTTACATATAAATAGTACAACACGGCAATTTCATATGAAATGACTGAAGCGCGTGTCTTGAATGGTCGCTTACGTGCTGATACCGCGTGCCGATGTGTGAAGTGCTACAATAGGTTACATTTATTTTTGTCTGTCTGTGATTCCAGACGTGAAGTGATACCGAGTTAGTTACGGATGCTTGAAAATTGTATTTATATTGTATTTATATTCCTTTACAGTTTATTACGTTAAATATGCATTGCCTTAACAACGCGTTTGACATTTTATATTAAAGTATATTTTTAAGAAATATGTGGTGTATCTATCGATTAAAATTCACTTTAAGCTATTTTTTTAGTTATGTGGTACAAATACAAATATGCTTTATTGTACACAACAAATAAATAACAAGCAAGAAATAAAAAAAACGAACAATGAGGCGGCTTTATCGCTTAAAGCGATCTCTTCAAGGCAACCTCAGGATGTTGTTGATTAATTTTTTTTCTTGTGTATATTACTTATATATTCATATGTATATACATATTCAATGCACCATCTACCTTCACTTGTATAAATCTCAATGGCGAACCCCACCATCACCCTACACAGTTATCTACCGTTGGCAAATCTTTGTTTCAGAGAGCTTACCATCTTTGCGACGCTGAACACCTAAGGGACGAGCTTCGACAAGTGAAGGGTGCCCTTCATCAGAACAAGCTGTGGAGTGGAGAGACAGCCAGCACTTCTACCGTTTGTGAAAGGAGTTACAGACAGGATTAGCAACATTTTAAGAAGAGCTTCTATTAAAACCATATTCAAGCCTAATAAAAAGTGAGCCAATGTTTGAGACCCGTGAAATGTAATATTCCTTTGCAGTGTGCAGGCGTGTATAAACTAGACTGTGACTGTGGCTTGTCATACATTGGCCAAACAAAGAGGAGCATCGGGGTTAGGGTGAAAGAACACATATCCGATGTCAAGAATGGGCGTGTATTGCAGTCAGCTGTGTGTGAACATACAATGAATAAGTCCAACCACTACATCATGTTTGATAAGCCACATATCCTCGCTAGGGAAAGTAGATATGTTCCTAGAATGATCCGCGAGGCTATTGAAATTCAAAAACATCCAAATTTCAATAGAGAAGGTGGTTGGAAACTATCTACCACCTGGGACCCACTTATTAAAAATTTAAAGTCCCAAATCCACCACACCAGAAACAAAGATACAGTGAGCTCATTCTGCAAGAATCCAGGGCAGTACGCGAGGCAATTAAGAAATCGATGGCGGTAGTTTGATATAATTAATTTTTTGTATCAACTGACAGACGAATGCCATCTCAGTCTACCTGTGACCAAGGGCTACTGTAAAGTGTTCGAAACGTCAGGTGTCCAAAAAATGTATTTTCGAATACCAAAATATACGCGATTAATCCGGTTAAATAGTTTCATTTAAAACATTTTTAAATACATACAGAAATAAGTACGTACATAATTACATACACACGTACACACGTTTTTGAACTTCTAATTTTTATTGGTAAAGAATTTCATAATCAAGAAACTTTAATGGTAAAATAATTTGAGAAAAAGAAAGAAAAATGAAGAGAAATTTCAAGTAGTAGATTTTTGTCGGAGCGTAAGGAGCGTACGTGGGTTTCGTTAAGAAAACTGAATTGTTTCTTCAAGTGAGGAGGGGAAGGAGTGAATAATACAGAATAGAGAAGATAAAGTATATGAGTATTCCAGCGAAGGCGAATATATATATATATATATATATATATATATATATATATATATAGTATACATATATATATATATATATATATATACATATATATATATATATATATATATACATATATATATATATATATATATATATATACATTTTCCCTCCATATTAGAATATAATTAATTAGCATTTCGCATGGAAACTTGGGCAACGTACGGTACGATTCATCATAAGCTCTTTTATAAAAGCTTTATACGTTATCGATATAGTGCATGCTAATGAGACCTATTCACGATATTCCAATTATGTATAATAAATATTAAAACAGCTTAAATTTCAGTATTTTTTGAATTTCACATAAAAGCAAACATTAAAACTTTATATTATATTTCAATTCCATTTTATTCTAAAAAATACAGTAAAAAATATTTTCTATGAACATGGAGGTCTATATAATTCTCAAGACATGTTTTATACTTTAATAACTTTTAATTAATTTTATCTCCACGTTAATTAAACACCTAGCTCTTTGAACAGAGCAACAAAATGATTTTACACAATAAATTACACAAGGAGCTTCTTTGAAATGAGTCAAATGAGTGATTGTATACACTAATTGTAGCTTTAAATACAAAATGGAGTTGATGTACAACGCACGAGTAATTTAATTTTAGGAAATTATTAATTATATAACATATATATTAATTTAGAACAATGTTTATTATGTAGGGGTAACATGGAGAGCATCATCTGACACAAATGATTTATTTAAGTAATATATTGGACATATAACTGTGACTTAAAGTTATATTGGATACTAAAAAAATGAAATCTGAGGAGAATGGAGACTAGGAGACGACGCTACTAAAATTATTCTGTGGAATTACTATTACGAAAATATAATTCAATTGTACAGTATAGGCATTATTTGTGTTTTTTTATCTTTACGCTACTACCAGAACGAAGAAATGAAAATAATTGAAAAACAATCATACCCCAAGTGGAAATCGAATCCATAACCGATCGCGCTTACAGTCCGACGCTATTCTACTGTGCCACGTTCGATCTCTAATTGTGTTTAATTAATTATTTATTACAATAATAATAAACAGTTAATATTATTGAATCATGATACTCACCTACTATGTCACCAATTCATGTTAAAGTGTTTTTTGTTTAAGACTACCGAGTCTTAAACAGGAAAATCTGATATAGACCAGAAAAGCGAAATTTTGAATGTAGCTATATAGCAATTTAAAATACATATATTGCAGACCATAACACGAGGAAGCATAATTTATTTATATAGAGTTGTACGAGAACGTCTAGTCGGTTGCGTTATTATTATGAATCTAATATTCAATATTATTTCGTACAATATAATTTATATTTACAATAAATCGAGCAAATACTTGTTCGGTGTTGATATGCTAAATAACTTGACAATCTATTCATGAACGTATTGTGATACTCGCATACCATAGTGGTTTTAAAGCGTAGTAAATCTCTACTAATTTTTAGTGTACGTACCGATAATACTAATATTCAAAATATTATAAAGTTAGATGTTAAATATATATTAGGAATATACGCATACTTGTGTTTCATAACTAAATTAGTTAAAGCAAACATAGAAACTGAAGAGTAAAATAATATAATGTACTTGTAATATTTTAATATTACATTAAATTACAATAAAAATATTTAAATATATATTAGAAATAGATTAAATATATTCATATTAATATTCATATTTCAGCATGCAAAATCAAATACACGAAAGCCAAATAACAACATTTAACCGGTAGTTTCATACTACAGTTATTCCCAATGTCAGTCAGTTTATTTTCATAACGCGAACGTCAATATTTTCTTTCACACGAATTTGAACGGCTCCATTGAGATTTGAGAAATGTTTATTGTATTTATTGAGATTGAGTATAACAATGCGATCAATTTAATTATTTTTCTACTTGTTATTACATTCATGAAAGCTTCATAAAATGTATGTATTAACTTAATTAAATGTCAAACACCATCTTTTTCTATCTATGCTCTTAATGTCATCTTTTCAGCTTCTTTTATCCGAGAGTTAAGCGGCAAAACCCTCTGCATTCTGCCCGAAATCGAACGTTGCGAGAAGGAGAAATCAACCTCGCAGGTTCTTTATTTTGCCAGAGCAACTAGCTTAATAACTTAGTGGAAGTGGGTATCAAACCAATAATGATAATGTTTGCAGACGTTGACTAACTTCGCTTTTTGTTCTCTTTGTCTTCATTACAATATTTCTTAAACAGAGAGCCTTAAATGTACTTTAAAATTATTCATTAAAACTTTATTCGTGAAAGTTGAAAGGTTTTAAAATTTAAAATAAGAAATTACTTTCTGACATGAACAGATATGATAGGTCATATTAAATAACTCTGCTACTCGGCAACTGAATGGTTGCAATTGCAACTAGAAAATTAAATTCTACATTCTAAAGTTACTGAATATTATAAAATTCTTGCATATACCATTTTAAAATTATAATCTTAATGAGTTTTCTTGTTAGAAAGTATAGTATATATATATTTTTTAATTTACTCAGTTTATATAATAGGCTAATTGTGAGTTTTTTTAAATTTTATTATAAGTAAAAACTGCTAAAATATTTGTAATTTCTCCCATTCTCTCATTAAATGGTAACCTGGTTCATAAGTCTTAAAAATCGGGCGATAAAAAGTATAAAAAAGAACATGTATGAAAAAGTAAGTTTATCCGATATACAAACACCTTGTTAAATAAAAGGTACACTTGATTTACCCGTCTATTTGGCATCGTTAGAAACTATTCGGGCGAGTAAGTGATTGTTATCTCGTTTCCACAACATTTAAGGAGTTCCGCCCACGGGTTGTTCATTACTTAGTACTGAGATTTGTGAATTTGTTATAATAGCCATTTGCAATTTAAAGCTTATGTATTTGAGCTTCAAAGCTTATTATTATTTATATACTAAACTTATTATTATCGATAGTATTGTAGCGTGTTGTGTCTATACTTATGCGTTGTGTCTATAGTTATGCGTTCGATTCTCAGTCAGGTAAATTTCTTATTCATGATATTTTTGTTTACTCGAACATTTGTTTAATTTGTTTAAGTAAAACTAGATGGTTCCCTGAATTAAAATAAACAGAAAGTAAAGTAATTAATTTTTTTTACTATTTTAGAAAGAGAGATACGAAAATGAGAAGAAAAATATCAAAGAAACTTTTTTTTAAAATTAGGACAGATAAGTGTCAATAAATGATGACTTAAGTTAATACAAAATCAACTATCACCAAAGTTGTGTAAATAGATACTTAACAAAACAATTGAAGTTTATAAGTGAGACAACTTATGACTGTAAACAGGCCTATCCTTGTAAGTTCGGTTCCCACTTGGAGAAAAGATTATATTTGAAATTATTATTTTCATTTTTCCACTCTTGTAAGACAAAGCGCCGTTAAGTTAGTCACTCTACCAGCACAGTCCAGTCAACCAGTACAAATAGAGTGTCTTGACGCTAGGTTGTATCTGATTAGCCAGCTAGATTAAACTTTTCTGTAATTTAAAAAAAACTTATCTCTAAATTTAAAAAAAAATGCATTTTTACACATCATCATCCTATAATTGATGACACATTAAATTTTCTTATATTTCTGTTGGTTGTGATACGATTTGCATAAATAGTTCCAGGATGTTTAATAATATACTTTTTATTAAAATATTTGGAATTACAATTTGGTGTATTGGTGGTTACAAAAAAAATGTATTATTTACAATAAATCAATAGGTCTTCATAATATACAGCCAAGTTATTTCGGTATTATATTGTTAAGCTTTGATATTAAGTGAAATAGTTTCTGTGTTCATCTATTTCATGCAAGAGTTTCAAAGTTATTGTGTTTCTTGCTCCGTACCTCGAAATCTGCTTAATTAACTTAGTTCGACTCTGGCTATTGGGTAAATTGATTTCATAGCTTTTCTAATATACATTATATTATATTTTTAAATGTGTTCTGTGTTAATAAGTATGCAAATTAAATATAAAGTAAGTAAAAAAAATAATAGGAGACCGTAAGGTAGTTTCTTTTCACAACTCTGGTATGACAGTGAGCGCGGCGTTAAGATTCGCTTTTTAACAGACATCGCCTTTGTTTTAAAAAAAAGTAGTAGAAAAAATAAAGAACAATGTGAACAGCACACTATGTTAAATTTGTGTCCCATTACAAGGTACTCTAAAAAATAACTTAATTTTTATTTGTAACGTATTAATCTGTAAAAGAATGCGGTAAGCCGCCTCTAATATATTCATACACACTTTATATATAGTGTTAGTTTAATGTGATGAGTAGAAAACTGCCAGAACATAACTTATCAAAAAAAAAAAGAGTATTTCACACATAACTATTACAAAATCATCTTTCGAATAGTGAACTAAAAACTTACAAGAATAAATTGATAACTATATATACGGCAACAGTACCAGGATATCGTAAAAAAATAAAAGTATATTATAAAGAGTGTATAAAACGATACAGAAGGTCAACAGTTGGGCCTGTTCATCGGCGATCACTTTGTCCGCTCTGTTTACACTACGCGTCTATTTTTACTTCATCTGCCCATTGTTAGTGTTAGCGGGACTGTGGTACACGCTTGCGGTCTAACGAATATTGTTGCTTGTTTTTACCTTGTTTTAAAGTAATTATTGGTTAGTACTGAAGTTTTTGGTTAATTCTGTTAAGTAATAAAAAAATATCAATGTATTAAGTATGGAATATAGCAATTGTATATTTTGCTACAGACAATGTGTTAACACTAAATTTTCTCTGCCTATCATATCATTATATGTGATGATATTTCTTACATATATCCTATAATTTCTTCTTTTCTATGATGCTTGTAATATATGTATAGGAACATGAAAACGATAGCTTTAAGACAATAACCATTCCATAAATTTGCAGAAAGAATTAAACTCGCAAAGTTAAATACAAAGATTATAAAATCATATTATAAATTAATTTATTAATATAAGCTTAAAGTGCTCTATATACATAAGTAGAGCTTCCAATCCTTGAAAGCCTAAATGAAAACCTACCCTTCTATAGATAATTCACATCGATATATGTATGTACATATATATTGAAGTACGTGAGCTAGAGTATTATTAGATTTCAATATTTAACTATACAGGATGGAAATACCATAAACAAACGTGTAACAGTATTCTAATACGTGTAAATTATAAATACGTATGAAATATTTATCAATGAAACTTTACAAGTGTAATATTAATACTATGTTATATTTAATTTAAACCAAATAACCAAATTATATATAAGTAGGCTCAGAAAATCATATTTTGTATACGATTGAACACTTTATTTTTTTACCTTCGGTGAGAGAGCACTCCAATTTGTTTATTTTCATTTCCCCGCTCTCATATGTAAACTTTTTGTACTCTTTCTCTCTGACAACTATGTTATATAGGAACTTAGCAAGTATCAGCTTCACGTTTCATCTAGCATTACAGGTTTTTTATATATATATATATATATATATATATATATATATATATATATATATATATAGAAAAAGGAGGCAAACGAGCTGAAGGGCTACCTGATGGTCTAAGGAGAACTACCCTCCTACCACCAAATTATTGGGATAGCCGCCTCTTACGGGAGGCTTCCCAGCAGCGGAGGGGAATTGTGTCCTGCCCCGTCCCCGTACAGGAAAATAACCTAATATCAAGACATTTGTCTGTCTCCGTTCCGCCCGAAATCGAGACGCCCTAGTAAGACAACTAGAGAAAATAAATGAACATAAATTCAATTGTTCTGGTCAAAATAGTACATACATTAGGAATTTATATATATATATATATATATATATATATACATTTATTGTAACATTGTAGTTGTATTCATGTGATTTCTTTTACATGTATTTTTTCTGCTTCATTTTAATATTTTTCACTTTAACTATATTTTAAAAAAGACACATCGGAATTTTTCAACTGAGATAAACAGATGTAATATAAGAGCAATTTGTTAGCATATGGTATCTAATGAGGCATTAGCAAGTTTATTTTAAAAGTTGCAAACATTTAAATTCGCAACGCTGCATAAACTAACATCAAAGTCTAGACCGTTATTACACATAACCTGCGCATGTTTTAGGAATAAAAAAATCAGTATTTGCTTAATAAATTTCAGAATCTCGAATAACTTAATGGACTAATAATAATAAATTAGAAGCAAGCGATATCTTTAAATCAAGATGTTATATACAAATATAGCCCACAATAACAAAAAGTTTTATTCATTGAAGTAATTATGTATCCGATAAATGAAAAACAAGAAAATAGCTGCACAAAGTTCTATAATTGAGTTGGAAACGATCACATGAGTTAGATTCACGTAATTTCACCGTTTTACGTAAGGGAATGTTTTGTATCACTCAGCAGTAAATCAATTGCCAAATTCCTGTTCGTTTATTATGTTTGTCCGATTCTTCCGTTATTTGATCGATTGTTAGACGTATTCTTTGTTTTTAACTGCTGAAAAGATACGTAGTGTAGTGAATTTTCTCTAGTATAGTGAATTTTCAAGATACTAATCTTGTAGTATTATATATTTATGTTATCGTTGTATAAATTGTTTATTATTTATACTGTAGAGGCTGAAAAGCAGCATTGCAGAATACGTATTGAATAAATCATATATTTTAATATTACTTGCTCTTTTATTATATTTTAAAAGAATCTCGTGCTGTTCTAAGGCCAATTAGATTCTGTAACAACCACGCATGGAAGTGACTAAAGTTTGCGACGAAGTTCCCGAATACATTGTACTTGGCAAACTGCCGAGGTGCAGTCGTGCGGACTCGAAACTAACAGAAAGTACTTTACCAGGACTATCCAGTGTTTAGTAAACATTTTTTGTGTTTCTCGAGAGCATTGTTAACTTAATGTTTATGAAAGAACAATGGTAGCTTTATAATGAATTCATTAGAATTGTGTAAATTTACTGCTTTGCGTATAAAGTTTTGCATTTTAGAGTTATTTTACTAATGAAAAGTAGTTGTTATTCAATTTTACAAGTATTTTTATATAATTTTCATGTCCAATTTTGGCCATTTAAGCAGTAAAGTGACGTAAAAATGCGTCACTTTTCAGGATACTCTAAGTGAGATTTGGCAGGGTTTTACAAAGAATTCGCGTCACAAGTGGGACAAAAAGACAGAATATTTGACTTTACGTCATGCTTTTAAAAGGGAGCAGAGATTAATTTTTTTCCAAGCGTTGTCGACCCATATTTTTCGGTGATGTCTGAAAACTCGACTCGAAAGTCGGTAATTTTACTTTTATATGCCGGAACCAGAATACAGACGTATATCGTTAGCGTCAAATGAACTATATATATATATATATATATATATATATATATATACATATATATATATATATATATATATATATATATATATATATATTCCTAAGGATACAATAACTAATGATAATAACACCACTTTAAAGGTACTTTGGTACATTAATTTTAAAGTGCTTATGAGTGTTTTGGCAAGGCATATAAAATATTTATAATATATTTTATATTATCATGTACACAGACAACGTTGTGTACATTTTGTGTTTAAACCGAAATTTAAAGATATCTTATACAAATCTTGCCTTTTAAGCACTTGTTTATGTTCAAAGAAGAAGTTAAGTATAAAATATACATACATACATACAAAAAAATCGTTTCGTCTAATCAGTAGATATAACACATATATAATCGACTCGACTGAAATTAATGTAAAAATCTCGCTATGTCCACGTATATTTCACGCGTCAATTCGATATCTACCCAGTATAATTTCTTCTATTTGTACCGCAGAAAACCGGGCACAAACGTAAATTTGCAATATAATAGTCTTTGTGTTACTGACAGCGTCTATTTTACGATGTTTTAACTTTATTTGGTACAAATACGAGTATTTCCCCTACTTTTTAAACTATCGCAGTGGGTCAGTGTCTGTAAATATGGGACTATAACAACGCAACTGATTATGGGTTAAATTTTCACTTTGGGAAATTATTTAATTTGACAATTATTTTCATTTCTCCGCTTTGAGCTCGCCACTCGTCTCGATTTGTGAAGCAACAAAAATATCGAAGGTATGGCCGTTATTACTTTTGTAAAAATAGTAAATTTGTTCTACGAAATCCCTTTAGATAAAGATGAGTTCATTACAGCAAGTACATATTTTTAGTATCGTCTAATTCCACAAACCAGTCGCTCATGGCCAAACAGTTTTTCGTCGGCAATTTACACGAAACACGTAGCTGACGTAGAAACGATTGTTATGATGCTTGATTTATCGAGTGCACATTTTGTTCGAAAGTTTGGCATGAGCCGAATCCGCAATGAATCATGGTAACGGCCACGATAGATAAACAGTGGAAAGGTGAAGTCTAGTATTTATGCATCTGTTTTACGCCTGCCCTTTTTAAATTTAAAGATTTTATAATTTTTTGGCATTTTGGGTATTGGAGCTCATATTGAAAAATTAAACTATTTAATATTCGTCGGATGTCGTCGTACGGATTCAGTATAGCTGATCGTATGTGCAGCGAGGAGGTACGCAGAATGGCAGGTGAAAGCGCGAAAGTTGTAGTAAGACTGAAGAAGAACGTGCTCAGGTGGTTTGGGCACGTTGAAAGAATAAGCGATGAAAAAATGGTAAGAAAGATTTATGAAGCCAAGGTGAGTGGTACGAGAGGTCGGGGGAGACCTCGGTTGACCTTCGAAAACACAGTATCGAAGATACTGGAGGAACGTCACGTAAAAAGCATGAGGACCCCCCCAAGGGCATGTATGAAGAGGATAATGACTGTATATGAGGCGAAAGAGGTATGCAGGGCTATTTGGCGCTCCGTGCTCTCTGACTACCCCGCAAGGGATAAAACGTGAAGCTATAAAAAAAACTATTTAACTCATTTTTGAATTCATTGTTTAATTGACACTCTTGCAGTATCATAAGCTAAGAACTGCACTAAATCATTTTTGAATCAGAAAGTTTTTACCAATAAATAAAACTGGAGTGTCTGTGTGTAATACCTTTTTTTCCAAAATGCATAAATATTTATACACATATAAAATTAAAAACTAAGATATAGTGCTTGTAGCAAAATAACATTTTCTTTATATTTTTTGTAGGTCTATTTGTTTTGGCTAATATGTGGAATAGCCGAGTAGATATGACCGGACTTCACTGGCTGCTTAATTTTAGATTAAATTAGGCTACTTTTATGAAGCTACATTTGAAATTATTTAATTTACTGAATACTTGTGTATATCGCATTTAGTACTTTATTAATGAATACTCTTTTAAATCATTCTAATCGCGTGATTTAAGTGTTTATCGCTATGATTATAGTTATGATGCTTGCTAAGATTAAAAATATATAGTAATTGTAACATTAAATTATATTTCATAGTATACAATGAAGTCACTTTCGCTGGCTGTATTCGTATACAACAGATTTCAACGTAGTTCTCATAAACAGACAGGGTGAATTGTGAAAAAAATATATAAAGTTTAGTATATGACATAAGGTAGAACACGGGTGAACGCACTAACCAAATAGCTACAGTCTGTTGTTCACAGGACTAAACGTGGGAGTTGCTAGTATGTATTAAATTTGTGTCCAATATTAAATTTACATATGTTTAGCTATCATGATAATAAAATCGAAATAATAAATTATAGTCAGCTTAATAGCTCGGCAACTTTCTATATAATGTCGATCTGAAAAGCAGTGGACTAATAACAAATCATTCTGTATAGGGGAAATTAATGAAATAAAAAGTAAACTTATTAAACAAATAAAGAATATCACTTGATTTTATAGAGAACAGGAACAGTCTGTCCTGACCGCGTCGTTAAAAAAGGTTAGGTGTTTTCTTATTAATAAAAATGATGTAGCAATTATACGTTTGTATACTCAAGTATAACATTGTATAACTAGTGGGATATGTAATAATATACATATAAAAAAAATCCTGAGTGATTTGAATCTAGACTTGAGTCTACTAACCTTGACAATGACGGAATAAAATTATATTAATAATCATTTATTATTTTTATTAATAGATTATTTTAAAAACATAGAACGTTAAAAGTCACCAATTATTTTGTAATTTATTAAATTTAATTTAATAAAATTTTAATTAAGTGCATTCATTACGCAAGTGAATATTATTCATACATATCATTTAAGTTAATAATCTACACTCCTTAGACAGCTATGACCAAGTCTGTGGTATGCACAAACAGCAGCTTTATGAAGTACGGGTATTGCGGTCAAGTTAAAATTAAAGGCACCTCAAATACCTATTAAAGCCGCACGGTTCACGGTATAGCGTCGCCTGGAAATATTGCATTCTTGAAGCCTGGGGAAGTTCACGGTAAATTTAACGATTGACTTGCAAATTTTCTTGTATCTGTAAAGATCTTAAATCAAGATATATTAATATACTTTTTAATTGGAAAATCAGTAATATTATGAGTTCAAATATTTCAAATATTTATCTGAATTAAAGAATTAACAAACTTAAAAAAAATAAATAAAAAGAATTAACAACCTGAACTAACCAATAATTGTATAATTGTAGACCGATAAAAAGGTGGGATGATGACATAGTACAGACAATAGGGAAAAAACAAGCAAAGAAAGGGATACATAGAAAAAGCTGGAAGAACTTTTGCCCAATAAGGGATTCGTATTTAAGCATTCTACTACCAACTACTAACACTTTTTTCTTTTTTTAGCTTCACGCTTTTGTTCTGCTTAGCAGGGTAGACAGAAAGTACCTAGTTTGAAGATACTCTGTATTTCACTTTCCACAGAATTCGAGACATTTCGTTGAGTGGTGGAACTCATCGCCACACTTTGTCTAACCAGAGCGAGGAGGTGACAATAATTGAAATTTAACCACTCCCTCGAGTGGGAATCGAACCCACAACCGATCGTGTTTACAGTCAGACGCTGTCCCATTGTGCTATGTTGATCACACCATACATTGTGTGTAGATAGCAAAGTTTGTTAGTCCAGAGTCGTGTAAGTGCTAGAGATAATAAAACCTATATATCAGCTTTTTTTAAATAACAGGTAAATTTAAATGTAAGCCCTTTTAATAATCAACTACCTACCTTTAATATAAAGATGTTTTTCTAATTTTTGCAATACTTTTCGAACGAACCTACGAAACCTGTATGTGAGAGTTTGGTCACTGTGTCATATCTATATGAAGTTCAATCTGAATTTCATGTTCATATGTAATTACGCAAATTTAATAATTTCAACTTCTAGTTCAAGAATTTCTTTTATTTTATTTAATTTAACACATAAAGTTGTTATAATAGGTATTATAATCAGTATGGTAATTTAAACAACTCTTAATGATTAGAACTATAGAGAAATTCACGTAAATTCACTTCTAAAATTTTGAAAACAATTATACCGTAACCTTGATAGGTTATCCTATCTGATCTTCATATTTAATATTTATCTATTTTATGCCGCATCAGAATACACACAATGAAAACGCAGAGGGCGTACTCATAAAAGATGCTCGCTAAGGGCTGTGGCCTGATTCCTGCCTTTAACTGGAACGCCTGGGATATACGCTACATTTATTTTAAAACTTTCTACGGACACATGTTACATTATGTTACTCATTTTACTTTAATACATAGAACAAACACAGCTAAATACTAAAATATTTTTTGAGCTACAACAAAAATAATAAAACTGAAACTGTTGAAAAGTGTGTTCATTTTAGAAAAAATAAATAATAAAAAACGTTAAGTTTCATTTATTTTTTCATTGTTTAAATCATTGGAATATCTCAAGGTCAGATATAATATGCCTATTGATCCAAATATAGATACTAAAGTACGCACAGAATACATTCCATTGCCGTGAGATCATTTTCGTCTTGTTATACCAATGCAGATGGAGAAACTAGAAATTTCACGAGAGACTATTTTCAAATTGCCGTTCGAGTACGGCACATAACCATTCAATTTGATTGCTCTTTGAAACGTCTTATATATTAAAAGGGAAGCAAGAATACTGTAGCTCAATTCTAAAACAATAACATGATAAGCATGCATGCAAAAAAACTCATACTATTGTTGGCAGATTTCCCAAAACAATGGTGTTCCAGTTTTTAATTTTTCTTAATAACACTGTAAAAAGTCGCTATAACTCGTATGTAATGGTATTGGTTCTGAAGATCATAGTTAAGTTAATGAACCTGTCAGATTTTTTTCCTAATAGGGATTAGGGGGTATGATTATATTTAAATTATTTCCATTTTATCGCTTTGGTAAGATAAAGTGCGGCGTTAAGTTCCAACATTATTTGCAATGTCCGTCTAGTATACCCAATTAAAGACAAAATGTTAAATAATGTTTATAAAATAAATAATTTTGTCAAAAAAACTCCAAACCAAGTATCTTCCAAAATATTAATATTAGTATTTTTTATTTCTTATTACGACTATTCCGAATAACGACAACGATACGATTGTCAAATCTTCACTTGAGAACGGCAATAGACGTAGAACACTCCAATATAATTGCCATCTTCAATTTACTTGTGTTGACAATATTTTCGAAGAATTTTAAAAAAGTTTACACAGCTAAAAGTATAATAAATTCAAATTATAGCAAAGTTCTACTTCAAGACATTTTTAGGTAAATATATCGTTATAATTTTAATTAAAACTTTCAGAAGTGAGACGATAAACAAGAGTAACTAACAAGTATAGCTAAACGTAATGCTGCCTTCGCATTTTACTTATTTGTACTTTCTGTTTTCGGAATATAAACAACCACAAAGTTGTTTAAGTAACCTAATATTACAGTACCTACACAAAAGTCAAACGGATTTTACATGTTTCGGAATATTTGAAACGTGAAATCTGACTGTAAACGCGATCGGTTGTGGGTTCGATTACGATTTTATTTGAATTATTTTAACTTCCTTGATCTGGTAAGACAAAGTGCGGCGTTGAGTTCTTTCACTAAATACGCAATGTCTCGAATTCGGGGGAAACCAAAGTATGGAGTGTTTTGACATCAGTTACTTTCTGTCTACCCTGCTGCGGGGTAAAAGGGCGAAGCTAAAATAAAAATATGCATTTAAAACTACAGAAACCTAATCAAAACTTGAAAATGAGTAAACAAGTAAATTTTCGTTATATCTGGATATTTTCCATTGTTAACAAATAAAGCATTAAATACCAAACAGCCATAACTTTCAGCAATCAGGTAAGGTAAATTAATTAATATTGAACGTAAATATTTCTTTATACAAACGGTGATGATATTTCCATAATATAAACATGATTTATTGATATTTTACATGAAACGCACGTTATCAAAATAGATCTGCATTGTTATGCACTTCTTGAATAAAATTTTTATATCTTTAAAAATGATTATAATATATATAAATCTTGATGGTTCAGATTATTTATTAACACACATATAATTCCAACATAATTGATAAATAATAATAAAAACTAAATTATTTAATTACTAGTATTTTAAACAATGTCCACCGTAGTATGAAAAGATGTAACATTATATGTTTACGTTTCTAAATACCCATTTAGATAAACAATTAACTCATATATTTTTAATTCTAATATAAATAACATAATTATATTTAAATTTTAAAAAGAATCATTAAAATAGATACATTAAAGAATTTTATGAAAATACTGATGCTTCTTAAGCAATACTCTCTGTTATTAATTTTTTCATTGTACACTTTCAATGGACCCTTCCTAAAGTGTTTGCGTTATAAAAACGCAATCATGCCGCTTCCCAATCTTTAAATTGAGTTTCGTTACAATTTCTACAGAGTTAACGATGTTGTAGAGAAATATAATGAGTTATGTGTATAAAGTTTTGCCTTTATATTACTAACAATATTTGCAAAAATTTGAATTCATTTTTACAACTCTAATATTTTGTAGGTTGTTGCTCTGGCTACCCCGCTAAGGGTATTAACCCTAGCGGGGTAGCCAGAGAGCAGCGGTTGTGATTTCAGGTGACCTACATCCGGCTCGTACCACTTGCCTTTGCTTTATATATATTTCTTACCATTCTACCATCACTCATTCTCTCGACGTGCCAAAACCATGAGAACGTTTTTCTCTATTCTTACTTTAATATTCTAGCTCTCTATAATATTCTCGTACACCTGCCGTTCTGTGTATTCTTTTGACAAACCCACGTTTCGCTGCTGTATAACAATTGCATTATAAACGCTAATACGTGGAGCTATGCTGACTATTTGCTATCCCATTAATGCAGCCAAAGCACCGTTAACAATGTTACCGGCAGTGATAAGCCCTTTCATTTCGTATTTTCCATCTCTACTAAACATATTTCCCAGATATACTACCTCATTCACTTATCCTAATATATATCTATCTATCTTGCATTCCGTTTATTATTCATCTATTTTAAATATCATACCTTTAGGTAATAAGATAATAAAAAGAAATAAATTAAACAAAACATACATAAAGTTATATATTTATAGGTAAAGTTACACATATATGTAGTTATACATACACACACACACAATTTCATTTAAAATTAAAGTATAGGTTTTATTTTATAAATAGGCAATATAGTCATTTTATCCGCTTATCTCACAAATAATATCAATATATTTAGAAAGAGGATGTTTAAAAAAGGCTTACGTTCGTTTTTCCACACCATTAACTCTCTGTCAACTATTAGAGTCTAGGGCGGAAATGTGTTCATTTTCTTTCGCAGCTGATCAATGTCGGCAAATCGGAAAGATTCCAGACAATATTTGACAGTAGATATTGAATTACGACATTTTATGTAATGAATACTTTCATTTTTCGTGTAAAAAAGTGATTTTTGCTGATACAAAAAGTGATTATCGTTAAGTTTAATTTTTTGTTTCATTTTAAATTTGATATAATTTTCTATATATAATTATATATAGAAATTTTGTCAATTATATACAAATAGCTTGCTTACAAACTGTTTATATACAGATTGCATAAGAAGCTTAAAGCTAAAGACGTAAGATCCTTCAGGGTATGTATGAAACTTTCACATCACTTTCACTGCCAAATATAAATTTGATTTAAATTTAAATTATTAACATAAAAATCACATCTTTAATATTATTAAAATACTCTAGCTTACCCTTGATGATTAGAAACAATCTAATTAGAGTAACGTAACAAACGTGAACAGATCTTAACATTTGAAAAAATTGTGCCACTCTCATTTCCTATCAAGTGGAAATATTTTTTGTGATCAACTACGCTATCTTAAACGTTTGATCATATCTCTGGAATTCTTGCTTAAGCCTAAATTTCTGAAGCGATATAATTTTGAAATATTTCGAGTATAACAAATAGATACTTTGATCTTTTGTTTTCGTCCAATCCAATTTCTCAAGGTGAGTGATTTGATTGAAATATTTCGTTCTTATTACAATTTCTGCTTTATAATTATAAAGTCATCTAATAAACAATAACATTGTTAGGGAAGTAAATTTATAACAAATTATATTTAAATATAATTTCAAATTATTATGCAAGTACTTAATATAGAGAAAATGCAAACCTCTAATATTACAATTTCTTAGTCATATAAAAGTGAAGAAGCTATTTGAATTTGTTTAGAGTGTGTAACATATTGTACTTTTAAAAGATTCCATATTCATAAATTGCTAATAGAAAATACCTGCATTCGGTTATTTTAGTCAAAGAAGAATACGAAAAACTAACAAAAAACACAAGGTTCTTATAAAATATTGAAGATAGGTAAACTTATCTATCAGAATATAAATACAAAGTTTGCGTTGCTGACAAACAGTCAGACAATGCTCATCCTAAGCTAGTGGACATAGAAAGCTGAAATTTATCTTGTCTGGTTCCTCGGAGAGTGTAAGAAATGATTTCTCGGATTTCCCTCGGTAACGGAAAATATCGAAATTCTATATGTTATTCATTCTCAATACATCAAGTTCAAGTGAAGAACGAAGTGTCTTAACACTAAGATCTCATTGGCTCACTATACATATAAGGTAGAAAGATGAAATTATTAAAAAAAAAACTATGAGGCCGGTCGTGGCACAATGTGACAGCGTCTGAGTGCAATAGGTTATGGGCGCACACCCACCACTTCCTCGCTTTGGTAAGACAAAGTGCGACATTGAGTTCCATTACTCGACACTAGGTACTTTCTTTATACCCTGCTATGCGGGATAAAAAGCGTAAAGCTAAAAAATAAAATGAAAAATATAATATAATAATGGGTACTGACATAATACAGATATTATTCAGCATAATAAAATTGGTCATAACGACGCACGTGATCATTACAATAATTACAATGAGAGTTACAATAAGTACAATAGACAAGTATAAGCGATATATAAGCGATATATAAGTATAAATGTAAGTCGATATATAAGTATAAGTATAAGCGACAAGTATAGCCAAAGCTATAAGCGATGTGCACTTACAAAGTTCGCATGTCATACAAGAAAGCCAAATAAAAAACTACTGATTCCTTTGTAGAATTTTATATCTACAGTAACAATTTCGTCAAGGGGTACGGTAGACTCGATTGTAAACCTTATTTGAGTCATAAAACATAAAAAAATAAAAATTTTGAGACAGCATATTCGCAGAATTCAGATTTCCAAAAAAAAGTATTTTGTTCAATTCTAATGATGCCGACTGACAAATCCCAGTCAGCGTCCTAGTTTAGCAAAATGTTACTGACACCCAATGCCATCTTGACACCGTTAAGAGAAGCACAGTATTGTGGTAATTATCCTATCACACATTGTATGTGGATAATGTATGATAGAATAATTATATGTGGAGGTTTTCCTGTCAATGTCATGTTACAGTGCTCTCAGTGTATGAAAGAGCCTTTGGGGTTTTATTGGGCAGGCCACTAGTAAAATTATAAATTATATCACACGAGAGTATGGATAGGACCAAACAGCGATCATATTGAGCGATTGAGAGCGGTCATAAATGGGTATCTTTGCCTAGGAACGTGTATGTTTTACAAAACTGTGTGAAACACACCATACGGTGCATAATATTTATTTAGTAAATTTTCTGTACATGTAAAAAATGGTATTTTTTATTTATTTTCCATATAAATCTTTTCTTCTATATATATCTTCACATTATTCTGTATCTACTGAAGCGCATTGCGTTATTTTTATAGTGAACGTAGGTTCACTGTTTGTATTTTCTTTGCGCAAACATTTCTGTACCGCGGAACATATTTCTTATATAAAAACAAAGTTTATTCATTTTTGTAATGCGTGCTGTATATTTTACTACTTTCTTTTTTCAGTGAATATAGTGAATTAAAGGTTCAAGTTAATTTAATTACATTAATTTTGTTACATTACTATATTAATAAGCTAACAGATTATTATTATGAGGAATCTCATTGTTCACATACAAACAACCCTCCATTCAACTGCCAACCTCAATCAAAATCTGCTTAATTTAACAAGTAAGCAATATACGCGTACACAATGTAATATACTCAGAGGTACTTTATACATTGCATGCATTAGGACTCAGAATAATGACTTGTTAAAGCACTATACATAACTAAACAGTATGTAAACTTTAGTACACAGACACCGCTCTTATCTCCACAGCTTCCGTGATGCTTGTAGTTTACTGTAGCTTTCCTCTCGGACCTCGTATGAGTTTTGTGATAAAATGAAATTTTCATTCCCATTTGCATTTTATATTCATCGGGTCGCGATGTTCGGGTTATGGCCACGTTTTGCTACGCTACGGCCTTAATGAGATCAATATACTTTTATGCTCTGTTGTCATATACTGGATGAATTTCGGTTTGCTTATTTTTTTGTATCTCAAGGCAACAAATCAATTCAATTATAAATACATTAAAATAAAATTTCTAATATGAATAATTTGTGCGTAAATACCTAATCTATTACTTCCGTGTTTCTCATCAACGATTATTCCGTTTAGCGCAAAATAACAGAATCACAGAAAAAAATGAGAATTGTGATATCTTTATATTGTTATGAATATATAAAATGTTGTAACTTTCATATATAAAACAATATAGATAAGCTCTATTTGTTAAGCTGTTGATTCTTATCTACCTAACATATACCAAGCATAACAAAACCCAATAAAAAATTGAATTAAAAATATAAATTAATATTTGAAAACACATCTTATCATTACCACCTTAACTTGTATGTTCCTAATAGAAGACCGTAAAAATAAAACAAAAAAGCCCACATGTGACTCATAATTATTTGTCCATTAGTATCCACTGGAACAATATACTTAGCACGACGATCCATAAAGCAAACATTAACGCGTTCATTTACAGACTTTTTAATACGCGTGATAACAATTACAAGGGCTTGAAATTTTAGAGAACCGCAAAAAAATGCAGAAACTTTTATACCCGCAGCTGAGTTGTAAATAATTCTGCCGTGAGTAAGTTTCCGCCGCAGTTTGCTGAGCTGTGGGACAGTCTTTAATTACTTACTAAGACTTTCTTACTATCCTAAACGTTTTGTGACTTTTCAATACAGTACAAAATGTGTTAATATATATGATATATTTATAGAAACTGATGTAGTGACTGATTTGTGAATAGAATAATTTAAAAGTATATTTGTATTTATTCCGTACACGATTTTCGGTCTGGGTGGAACAAACACAGCGTTTAATTTAATAACTTGCGTACAATGTATCTCAACGTGGAACGGAAGTGTAATTTGAAGTACCTTTTTGTGAGTAAAAATAAATAAACTTGCATTAGTAAAATCAATACTTAAATACAGTCCAGCTACGAAATACGGAATGTAAATTCTCAAGTGAGAGTCATGCGTAGCAATTACTGATTTAATCAGTAATTAAATGATAATCAAATGAATCAAATGACATATCATATCCTTTAACCAACCAAATGATGGAAACGTATATTTGAAAAACTCAGTTAACTCAGTTGCTGTCAGGAGCCTGTCGTGTCAGCTTCATTAAGCCGAGATCAAAAAATATAAAGCTTACAAGTACATCAAAATCTATTTCCATTTGCGTATATCTAAATATGTATATGTAGTATTTTCAATATTAAACTTCAATTCTAGCAATATGATATCATCTTCAATAGATATTTGATTATTCACTTTGAATCCACTCATATTAGTGCCATCTCTATAATCTTTCTACAAAGCGAGTAGAAAATTGTACATGACGTTATCATCGAGTTAAACATGGCGTTTAAAATCAGAATTCTTTAGTCCAAGGCCGCACTGTTTTCTTAATATATGGCAACATTCCAGCAAAAGTATATCCACCGAATGAGGCGAATTACAATAGGTCACTGTGTTAGTACGATAAAAAGGAATTTCGATAAAAGGATCCCGCAGCATGAACTCATACATACCATTTGATTGTCACAGATAAAAATTTACAATCTAGCATATATTTATTAGACCATAAGATCATAAATGTATACGGCTATTTACAGTATGACGGAAGCTTATTAATACTACATAGTAATGATATAAATAGCATTATATATTAAATAAATTAAAAGAAATATTTAATAGAAAATTTTCAAAGTACAGTTTCACGCTTTTATCCCGCATAGCAGGCTAGACGGAAAATACTTAGTGTTAAGACACTTCGTACTCCGTTTTCTGCACAATTCGAGACATTGCGTGTTGAGTGTCGAAATTCAACGCCGCGCTTTGACTTACCAGAAAGAGAAAATTACTTAAATATAATCATTCTCCTATTATAATCAAACTCAAAATCGATCGCGATAAGAGTCAGATGCTGTCTACCACTATATTTTCTAAACATAATATTACAATAATGTTTTAAAATTAAATTGTATATTTGTGTGCCACTGACTAATTCAAAACCAAGTGGCTTGAGATTTCTCACTTAAAATTGCACTAAATTAATAAAGATATCCAAAATTGTAATTATAGCACGTATATAATTACCAATACTCTCATTAGATAGATTCTCATACTTAGGTTATCTTAAGTAAAGCCTGTCAAAAGTAAAACTTACAAGTTGATCCACTTTACGCACATCTTCTAACAAGCCATTATAATATTCACCATATTATAAGTTTATATATTAATTTTATTCCAAAAGTCTATTATTTTATATTTAGATTATAAGCAGAGTAATATTCTTCGTTGCCATAAAATAAATAATATTAGATATCTAACGAAGCCAAGTTGAAGCCAAGGGTACAACCGTGTTCCAATTTCACAAACTCTCTATGAGCTTTGTGGTAAAATGAATTATATTTACATTGGCATATAGACACATGGATTGTCATGTGTTTAATGAAAATGATGACAAGGTTCATATTTAAGTAATAATAGAAGGTCTGTGTTTTTTTTTATTATATTAAATGTATTTTCTACTATTTCTTTCTTTCTCTTTGTGGCTCAGGTTAAATCAAATCTCGTTTAATGCTTTTATACTTAATTAGGTTAATATAATATTTACTATTTTTAAAGTGTTTTCCATACTTAGGATTCGAAAACATTTTTGAAAAAAAGTATAATAATTTTAACGCAGCAGAATTCGAACCCGCGCCTCTTTGATACCGTCCAAGCACTCAGTACGCATGGATTAGCGGTCAGAGCCATGCGGTATCCAAGAGGCGCGGGTTCGAATCCTGCTATATTAAAACAAAATATACCTTATTTGAAAAATGTTTTCTAAGGTTAGTCTAGTCTAATCAAGACTAGGTTAAACCGGAATCAAAACACATGAAATATATTTTTTAAAAACGTTAATGTAATATTATTAGCTACTTATTTTAGCGGCAGAGACTTCGCTCACTGTAATCCAGGATTCATAGCCCCTTCAATGCAATGTTTATACGTATATATATAAAACATATTAATAAATATTGTAAAGAGATATAATATTTTCTTTATACTAAGATTATTGATTTTCACGATTTTTACACATTTTAAATGAAATTATTTAAACAGATTAATCGCGTATAATTTTGTATTCGAAAATATATTTTTGGAAACTTGACGTTTCGAACACTTTACAGTAGATCGTGGTCACAGCTAGACTGAGGTGGCATTCGTCTGTCAGCCACCAAATTGTACGCGATGAATGTAATATACCTTCTTACTTTCTAGTTTCTCTATGCATTTTCAACAAAATACATAAGGTGTATCAAAGTAAAAGAATAATAGTACAAAAAACCTGCGAGTAAATATTCCTATAAAAACTTACATATTAAATCCAAATATAATATTGAGTATTAACCCAGTATCGGGATTTTTGTATTCTCAGGAGACATATTCAAAAATATATCTGGTACGGCAAATCCGAGCCGTCCTTTATAAGCCACGTTGAATGAGACTCGTATCACAGCTATTTGGCGTCTGCCAGCTCAATTTTCAATACCTAAAATTTCATACCTTACAGTATACTGCAAATATGGAAGAGAAATTTAACCTCAAAAATTTCTGTAACCACATTTAATATTTGACCACTGAAATATGAAGCGAATTCAGGAGTTATATGCAAAAGTTTGATTATCGAACATTATATAAATATTATGAATTGGCTTTTTTAATAATTCATTGTTTTACTGACTACAAAAGCAAGTTCGATGTGAATGTCAGTGCCTTCACAATCAATATATTATTTAATAGATGATTTAAACAATCAAGTTATTAGATTTTTGATATTTCTGATTATTATAAATTTTATATAAAAATAAATGGATTAATCACTTATATTTTTATATTCAAAAAAATATTTTATAAGCCCAACGTTTCGAACACTTCATGGTATCCAGTATTCGTATTGTACGGTACAATGTACGGTAAGATTTAAAATTTAAAACAAACATCTGTTTAATTTTTAATACCCAAATTATTAAATATTAAATATTGAAATATAGTATGATTAAATTTAAAACAAATATATCTGTTTATTTTATAATAATAAAATTATAAAATATGTCATATACATAGTATTTAATAAACTGATCGTGTTCCGGCCGAGTCGTCCATCAAAGAGTTATTCACTTAATCCTTCAAGAGATTATAGGTTGCATTGTCTTAAATGTTAAAACAGTTGCGTGGCATATATAGGAAGGTAGAATGCGGCGTCGAATTACTCCCGATATAAAGTGAATGGTACTCTCTCTTTTCCCTGCTTAATTCGCCCTGGAGTCTCCTAGGGCTCCACGCTCTCTCCTATATTGTGTGCGACGTTCACCAGTGACATACCTAAAGTAGACAATGTCCACCTGGCTATGTACGCCTATAACACCCCCCTCTACACTACTTCCCGCCACTTTTTCATTATTGTCGAGAAACTCTAGGCGGCCGCCGACGTCCTTAGCGCTTGCGGTACCAAGCGCTTAGGACGTCGGTCAAATGAAGGATCGAGGTCAATCCTGAAAAGAGTGCTGCGGTGTTATTCCCTCGACTCAGACACGAAACTGTCTCTACCTGGCAAAAGCAAGTCAAATACCTCGGAGTAACTTTAGACTAATTGAGCAATTACTCCCCATCCGCGCACCCTAAGCTCAGACGCCCACGTAACGTCTTATTAGACCCCGACGACCCTATTACGGTAGCCAATGGTAAATATGAAGGTAGGAAACACTCCACCCCCACAACACATACACACACGGCCGTCAACGGAAACGACGGCGTAGTCAAGTCTATTTAACGGGCCGCCTATGAGTTGGCGCGGCCGGGTCGACGATTAGTGTAGCTGTTAGGCTCCCTTAGAATAGTCAAAATTTTCTCGAGTTACGACTTCACTTCGCGGCTGACTTGTATAGCGTAGGGAAACCCGCTGGGAGCGCCCTTGTAGTGGTCGACTTCCTCTCAAGCAGCCACGTTAGGGCTTGCTATTTTCGCAGAGTTAAAGCACCCTCTTTCCTCCCCCTTCCGAGTTCGGCGAGTGAGCTTACGGCTTGCTGATATTGTTGTTGGTATAGCTCTATGTTGCCTGGCGTCACTAAGGCTGGTATAATCAGCTCAGGTGAACTGCTATGAAGATATTGGTTGGCTATATCATGTATTGATGCTGTCTCGCGTTGCATATGCGATGCGGGGTCGAATATTGATGTAACTTCCGGCACGACCGTTGGGGTTCGGTGAGCCCAGTTCAATTGTTGGTTTTGACAAAAGATTGCTACGTATATGCTGTGCATAAATATAACACTATCAGCCGCCTAGCGGTTGTTTCAACTGATATGTAAGGCCAATTGACGTATCATCAATTAATATTGGTCTCACAATATAATCCATAGTTTATATTGGTCTCACAAACCAATTAGCATCATAAGTCTATCTTACAATAAACTATCATAACAGATAACTAATTTTTATTACTACTACTACTGGCTAATTATATATGTTTAATATATTGCATATGAAGTTTCTAAACACTTTAAATGAAACTATTTTAAACGGATCAATGGCCTTTATTTTGGTATTTGAATATACATTTTTGGAAACCTGACGCTTCGAACAGTCGTAGTTTCGTTTACAGTAGTCTGTGGTAATATACGCGAAATGTTTAAATTAAATTACTTTAAACGTATTAATTGCGTATATTTTGGTTTTCGATAGTATATTTTAAACAACATTTTGAAATAATTTACCGTAGTCCACTCGTCCGTAGGTAGAGTGAGGTGGCATTTGTCTGTCGGTTGACACAAAAACTAATTATATAATCTACCACCAATAGTTTCAGTTAAAATGTGTAAAAATCGAAAAAATGAAATATATTATTTCCAAATCTAAACAATCTTGGGTTACGTACAAATACAACAATAATTGTTACAGTATACTGAGTTTATTACGGACTACTGTAAAGTGTTCGTAACGTCAGGTTCCCAATAATATGGTTTGCCAAAATATACGCGATTAACCCTTTTGAAATAGTTGTAACCAAACGAAAACCTTTAAAGCTTCTTAATGATTTTTAATAAAACGTAGAAGTAAAATTTGTTCTGTTAGGTGCCTCTCGTTTTGGTTAATGCCTTTCATAGAAAATATCTCGAGTAACATTTTACTACGTTATTATTAAGTTCAATCACGTAGACACTGATTACCATTGCATCAAAAGCAAAAGATAAAAAATAAAAACAAGTCGAGATTTTTTTAATTCTAATGGTAGCTTCAGTTGGATTCTAATCATTTCTCATCATACGAGTATATTAAAAGGCCGTATTGATATTTACGTTTTTTATAAAGAACAAGCTGAATAGTGATTTCAACTTCGAGTGAATACGAACAGTAATTAATATTTTAGATAGTTCGACAATCTAACCTGACCTATTTAAAAAGTATAATAAAAAAGCACCTTCTCGCTCAATCCCGCGTTTCATGATAGTCACAGAAAACCTGTGTTTGTAAAGTGTCAGTGTCAGTACAACTCTGTTGAATGTTTACCGCCAAAAATCGATATATTGAGTGGCGAACTCAACGTTGTACTTTGATTGATTATCACCTCTGCGCGGGAATTGAACCCCTAACCAATCGCGTCTATAGTCAGACGTTGTCCCATTGTGCCACAGTTGACTTCATTAAACAATAAAAAAGCTTCATGAAAATTTTTACGGAGTGTCTTGTCACTAGGTTTTCTCTGACTATCGTGCCATGTGGGATAAACTGTGAATTTAAAACTAGTGTTTTCATTATGTAATAAGGTCCAAATATTGAATTTCCTCATACTCAAATAAAATAGAGGTGATATTGGGCTTACTTGTACAAGACGCAATATCTCTAAAGTGCATAAAAAATTAAAAATGGAGAAATATTATTATTAGTTGTTTGTTTGGTAGATTGTTTTTTTTCTAGAAATTTATGAATACTCAAATGATATACAACATACCTGTATATGCACATTTATCTTTACAAAGCATTATGCAACTTTGTGATAAAAGATTATGAAAGCATCGAATAATGTTTGTTTATATTTACTCAAAAACCACGAACTCAAATTCTCTATATAACGGCTAAATAAGATTTCCGATGCGAAATTCCAATCTTAAACTTGTTTTGATCTCAGTATGATCCGTTTGTCTGTTCCAAAAATAGAGGCGTTCTCATCCAAGAGCTCTGGAGAATGGTTTAGAATACATGGTATGGTTGTACAATTGTACTCATGTCAATCAATCATTTGTGATTGCTGTAATCGCTTCACCATTCCAAGATCCAGTGTTTCTATAATGCATTTTCTATATGTTTCCGGTTTCACGTACGTTTCGTAAGTTCGTAGAAGCGGTTATATTGATCTACAAATAGAAAGGGCAATGGAACAATAATTTTGATGTCCACTGCTACACGTGATTTGTCTAAATGTACATGTTGTTGAACGTTAACCAGTGAGAGCGGAATAATATGTTTAATGTGAAAAATAATAGTGTGTTAAATAAAATTTTGATTTTTAAAAGAATTGAATAATACACAAATTAAATAATTTTTAAAACTTTGTCGCCCTTTCTACAAAAGTTACACGGACGGAAGCTTGGCACAATTAAAAATTATATAAAGAAAGCAAAATCCATTTTTTTTAAGAAATAAAGCACAAAACCTTCATTAAATTAATAAAATAAATATAACACGCAGTTTTCGTTCGTTTCGTTTTTCGCAGTTTCGTTTCTTTGGTATATTTCAAACAACATGGACATGTAAAATAAATTAAAAAATATATATTTAAAAGGAATACAAAATACTTTTATGAACTATGTGATACACTTAAAATATTACAAAAAAAATTATAACTTTTATGCTTAAAATTACCGACTGATAATTAATCTTAATAATAACTTATAGATATTTCATTATATCACGAATTAAGTCATAAAATGTCATTTGCTGACATGCAAATACTTATACAGGCACTATATATTTGAAATGTTTATTGTGCCAAATTTTAGTGGCGTCAACCTTGAATTGAACTCGTTGTCTCAGGTCATATTTAAATTCTACCTAAGAATTTACTTTCAATAATTTTAAATTATAGACTGTAAGAATAGCACATAATTTCTACAAGTTTATGAAAATGTTGACTTATCCTGACTAACTTTTATATAAAATATCTAAACACTAATGGTATATATAACTAAGCAGTTGTTATTGTCTGTTTAATATTTAGTCTATGCAGGTTAAAGTGAATTAAACCTGACAATACCATTTTTGAGATATTTTGGTTTTTATTAAATTATTGATATTATGAAATAAGGTTTAAATGCGGTGTTAAAGCTTTCTTTAAACTCTCTGAATATACTGCACCAAAAATAAACTATAAATACAAACTTCATATGACATGAAAACATTGCCTTCACAATAAGAAACCTAAGAAAATAATAGTAAAACAATTGTTTCAAGAAAAATCTCAATTACATTCCTATTTAGGTCTTGTAGAGTACTCAGGTTAATACAAGTTGCTTGGGAATTTCGAACATGCAAAAGTTTTTTCATAAGAAGGTAAGTAGTTAAGTCAACAACCGGAAGCCGGTAACATACTTCGGTTTTTCCTTTAATATGTTACAAAACTTGGGTTAAACTGCTTTTTATAACAACTTTAGTATTTTATTCACTATTGTTTTATTTAGTTACTTAGAACATGAAATAAAACTAAATTAAATTTAAAAGTTATATTTATATTTGGTTTTTTAATTTTTTTATTGACTTAGGCATATGTCAATAAAAATATTGATATATAACAAAATGTAACGATACTGATATAACCGGACTATTTGCGTATATTTTGGTACTCGAAAACTTATTTTAGGAAACAAGGGAATTGTTTACAATCTATATTCGAATACAACACTATACGCGATTAATCCTAACAAAAATATCACGAAAATCGAAAATTATATCGTAGCCAACATTCTATAATATCCATATATCTGATCTATGTTGAAAGATGCCGAGTAAAGTTACGTTTAACGTAACTTAAACCAAAATATTATTGCTTAGGTGATAATTAGGCACGAAAAAGAGGCGGGTCTTCTTTGTATTCACATTGCTAAGTATAGAACTTATGTGAAAGAGAAACAAAAAAAAAGGTTTATTTATTTATATTTTATTTATGATGCAAATTTAGTTTTCAGTTCCTTTTTATTACAACTATTTAACTATTTCGTGACAAAACTTATTAACGATATAAATATATAAGCACTTAATTACTTTAACACAAGTTGTCGCACTATAATTCATATACATTAATAAACCACTCCAATAATGTGTATTTTATTTTCATATTTGCTCTACAGGTGTTAACCGTAATTGAAGACACGTGAGACATCCAAAGGTACCGCTAAAAGTCCAAAGAAAAGCATTAAAGCATTAAGCAAAGAAAATTTTGTCTTAATCTTTCATTCCAGCAAAATTTTCAGATATTATTAAGGAAAAATTGTATTGAATGTCAAAACAAAACCGCTCTTGTGTTAAAAGTGTGTTTAGACAATACAAGCCATCTATATTTTCGTATATTTTTCTAAGTACTCCCTTTAAACGGAATCTTTACTCATGCTACGATTTACGATCTGAACGGACTGTTCGAGCATTTTGCACATTATTCACTGACGCGCCGAGCATCTGCTTGAAATACAACACATTCATTTAGCCAAGAAAGCTTTACAATACACTGCTTAATGTCGACATAAAGCTGCGCGCGGACGGTGTAGCGACATCTTTATAGGCTGAATGTAAAAGTTCGGTAAAGGTCTAAATATTCATTTGCTAGTATATACTGAAATTACTAATGGCATTATGTTGTTTTTCGTTTTTAACCCTTTTCTGAACCTAAACACACTAAAAGTTGGCAGTAAGCAATAACGATATAAATTATTGCTAAAATATTACTATGACTGGAGTCTGAATATGTAATTCGTTTAACTGACCTACAACCATGCACTGCGACAGCGCCTAAGGAACTTTTATTGAATTTGTCAAACAATCAAAACTTTTAAGAAAATCTTTAGATTAAATAACTTTCATACTAAAACTTGAACTCAAATTAATAAGTACTCTTACAGTGCCAAATGTAAAATTTTTAATCTTTCTACAGAATATACATTCTAAACCTCACCTTTATACTCGCAGCATTTTGGTCGACGAGTTGTCTACCAGTTATTAAGTAATGGATTATTTTTTAAAAATATTATATTAAAATTAATACGAAAAATAAATTATATGTTAATAAAACATTTTATAACAATAAAAACATTCGATTCCAGAACGCTCAAGTATATATAACATTCAGCTATACAAATCTTCCTCTTTCACTGAAGAAACCTCCACAACTCACCCATTGGGTGTAAACTAGGGCAGACCATGGTATCGGTCTTATCTCACAGTTCCGTTGCGATTATAAAGTTGACAATACACTTTTGTTAGCGAACCGCCTTATTCATGCTATAAACGATCGTAATCGCATTAATGGGAGCCCTTAGTTTGCACGCAATCAACACTGTTTACCTATAAGAGGAATGTGTAGTCAACATTATGGAAATTTCCTTAATAATAATAATTTTAAGTTTGTGTAAATATTGTTTGGTACAACATATGATTTTCTAATTATATATATATATATATATATATATATATATATATATATATATATATATATATATATATATATATTTTATATCTAAGATAATCTTTGTCAAATGTGTCCTTATTCACGTATACGTACAGAAATATGTATTTATTTAGAGGTGTAAAAAGTAATAATTATTAACTAAAAAAAAATATAGAGCGGATCAATGTAAAATAAAATTAAGTATGTATTAAAATATGAATTTAATCATGCTTACCTTTAAAGGTATAATATATAGTCCAGTCTTAAAAATTACATAAACTTCACTGGTATATAATGAAATAGAGTCTTCTATTTAGTAACACAAGTATCTGAAACAAAAAAAATATTATTAAAACTGTCACAATTACATTTAATATATATATATATATATATATATATATATATATATATATATATATATATATATATATATATATTTGTATTTGTAAAGTCAGGTTCCCATCATTATGAATATATGGCTATAGTCTTGTTATTTAAAATATTTTAACCTCCAGTTCATGAAATTACTTATTCAGCATATAGCAGGTTGGATCTTTGTATAAAGCACTGCGTTGTGTTTGCTGCAGAATACCCAATGTCTCAATTATCGGGCGGAAAGCAGTCAACGGAGTGTCTTGACATATGACGGGATAAGGCATGAAAATTTTTGCATATAACAATTATATTCATTATGATTATTATATCTAAAATCGACGGTAATATAGTGTTGGTATAAAAGATATTATAGTCACGAATTAATTCTTTCTCAAATACCTCGCCTAATAAAAAGATAATAATGTCTGATTCTTTGACAGATCGGTTTTCCAAGTAAACAAAATTAACTTGTTTTATTATTTTTTTATTTTATTATGTTATTCAGTTAGCAATAAAATTCATTACTGGCAGACTAGAATGATGCAATAGATTTTTAAAAAAAGAATGAGGATTGGAGTTAGCGTGATATGAGTAAAATGACGCTTTAGAATATTGTTAGTATTTAATTTGGAATAATAGAAATATAATACGTGATAAGTGAATGTAATAACAAGTGTTAAGTGTCGGAATCAAATAGGAATATAATTATTATTGTTTTTGTGATTTGCTTATATATAATATGAAGAATTCGTTGGTAAGTTCTTTTCCATTATTAATATAAAAGTAACATTAAATTAATAATAAACCATTATTAATTAAGTAAAATAATTGTATTAGATATATTATAGGTTTAGAATGTACATTCTATGAGATATATGAAATATTTAATATGTAAATTAATTTAATATGTAAATTTTTAATATACAAGTAAACGTCTGCCGCCACCTTTAAATAACGTTATATAAACATATTGTTAAATGCATTTTCTTAATATTATAAAATATTTAAATATTATAATAAGCTCTGTGAACAATATCTACTAAATCATTATTAATATAATATGATGTATTAAACGAATAAAAGGTTCTATGGTGATCATTGTATGATCTTATTTATATGTTCCTAATCGTCCGTCGGGGTTCAGTGAGTATCACAGCTTACTGATAATTGATGTCGGTGGCGAGACCCGACTTTGCTTGGCTTCACTGAGGTTAATGTTCTTGACATAGGTGAACTGCTATGGCGATGTTGGTTGATATCATATCATGAGTGCTGCTGTTTTGCGTTGCGTCAGCTATGCTTGATATAACTTGTGGTACGCGACTGTCGGGGTTCGGTGAGCTATATAGCATACTGTTATGGCGCGATATGTATCTTCTCTAACGTTGTTTTATGTTGCGCATGCGACACTTCTATAGCGTCGCGCACGAATATAACTAGTTTCTATGTGGTTATACACCCTTGGTGCGGGACGCTTTTATGTCCCATGCGGTTCGAAGCATGTTTTAGTGGCGTCCTCGCGAGGAGTATTATACTATTATGTCACGGAATGCTTTAGTACGTAATGGTGTTAAACTGTTTGTCTAGCACCTTGTTTGGTGATAGAAAATGTAATATGACACACGACTGTCGGTTTTCGGTGAATCTATTGCCGATATCTGATGTTGGTGGCATCTAACCGAATTTAATAGTCGGTTAAACGAAAACGACTGCTATGTATATACTGTGCGTGAATATAACGCAATCAGCCGTCTAGCGGTCTAAACTGATATGCGCACCGACATGAAATATTGGTTTGGCACGCCAATCGACATATTGCCAACTTATATTGGTCTTACAAACCATTCCACGGCTTATATTGGTCTCGCAAACCAATTGACGAAATATATTGATCTCATAAACCATAATGATTTCACGATACAAATATAGGATATACAATGGTCTAACGAACTACAATAGTCTAACGAACCAATTTCCGACTCACTATGGTCTAGCGAACTAATCTACGACATATTGGTGTCACTAACAAATCTACGACATATTATGATTTCACAAACCAGTCCACTGCTTATATTGGTCTCATAAACCAATAAATATCATAAATTACGACACTAATATAAACATAATATTGATAAACAACTGCTTTACGTTCATATAATGTATTAGGCCACTCTGTGCGTCCGAACTGATATACGAATCAATGGTTTATATTGATCTCACAAACCAATTTAAATATATAATCATAATCTTATTATAAGCGTAAAAAGTACGTAAAGATTTATTATAAATTAAGTATCGAAATATATTTAAAAGCGTATTTAATACTTATATGAAGCTCATTGAGTGATCCTTACACAGACGGAACAAATAACTTATAATTGTTCGTTTACTAAGACATCGTAAGTAACATACACGTTGGTATAACATATACATTTGTCGAGTCGCCGATCGGTAGGAATTTACGGCATATGGCGGGGAGGGGCCATTAAGTTATTTTTCCTTCTGTTATGACTACCAGCAATGGTTATTTATAACAGAGAGTTATATAAGATCTTCAACTTTTCCTCGGATAAGCTGGAGGTGATTGCAACGGAACATCTATAATATTACAATCTCTTACTATATTCTCTTTTGAAAGCTTTTTCTCCAATAAAATTTCTTGACATTGGTGCCTCTGTATCTCTAAAAGACCTGGAGTTGTTGTAAACACAACGATAATGGGTCCTGGTCACACGTATCGTATCACGTGCCTTACTAGTATTTAAATAATATATTTTAAGTATTTTATAGTAAGCTGTAGAGTAGAGAGGCAGATAAATGATACAACAGGAGGGAATGTGTTTTGTAATAATATTATTATTCAAATTACTTCCTTTAAAATATCACTATTAAGATTGAATGACCAGCCAAGCGGGCGTCATTCGATTCGTAAGTAGGTACTTACTAATATTTAGGACTAATATCCATTGTTACCTATTCATAAATAAGTTACGCTAACACTATGGTAAGAAAAAATCGGACTATATGAATGTTGGCCAATCGATAATGACACTAAATAGTAAGACTAATAAAGTCAAATATTTACAATAATTTATTTTTACTAAGTTGTCAAAGTCAAAATTATTTGTTCATCTAATTCTTTATTTAGTTAACAAGCAATCGTTTACAAAGAAATCCTTTGACATTGATGGATCATGAGTTTCAGAAATTAAATAAGACGGTTAGAAAATTCAGAATAAGAATTTATAATTTTACCACAAATCCACTACTTCATCTTAATTTGGCTAAGCCGATGCCCGTGTAAAGTATTCTCTTTTGGTAGAATTGTTCCCTCCATAATGAGAAAATCAATTATTAACGAAAAAGGTGCACGCTGTAATCTCCTGACAAAGATTTTGTTCAAGTAAAAATCAAGGCCGTAAAACATGGAATGTTAGTATAACTTATATATATATTTATAAAATATAAAGAACAAAATGTCATTTATTATGTAATTTAGTATGAGGAGGTTAGAAATGCTTAGGAGGCCTTATAATATGGCGCGTGCCAGAAATATTTTAGCTACTTTTTATATATTTTTCTAAATACATACAAGGTTTCCGCCTAATTTTGTTTGCATGTACTTCAAGTGTCCCATTTTTATGCTCTGTAATCATTTTTGTATTTAAAATATTAGATACATATACATCATATTTAATATATTATAGTATTTCTCGTATTATTATTTTTCTATAAACGTATAAGTGTAAACGTTCATATTTTAAATTAATCACTAAAAATATCCACCATGCCAGTTCCAACATTGGAATTTCATTATAAGTTGACACTATTTCTTACATATTAATATTTCCATATCGGGCAGGCAGAGGAATATGGTCTTAAAACTAGGTTTATTTTAGAACATGTGAGTATATCATTAAGTGTCGTAATATTTACATGTTCTTGGATATTCAAGATGACTATCTAGTTCCATTAAAATTTTAAAGGTAGAAAACATCGAGATGATCCTTAAGAGGATCTTAATTTTTTATGAATTTTAATTTATTTTTGATTTAAAAGTAATAGCAAATTTATCTGACCATTGGTTGGCATATCCGAAAAAAGTTCATTTATTCAAAAAATCTTTGTTTTTAAAGGATTATGAATGAAAATAATTATCAGAGTTTTTATTTGTGTAATTTTAAAAATACCTCTCTCATGATTTGATATGATTTAAAGATATCTCATATTATATATTAATAGTCATCTTCGCTGCCTATGGCTGTGGCTTGATCTTTGAAACACGTAACGTTTCATCCATCTTTTACTATCTTTATTCTTAGAAATCTGATCTTCTGATAGGCACGATTCCGGGACACAGAAGTTGTCTTTCTACTGCTTAGTATTCTACTGCCAATGCCATTTTCTTTCTGTTTACTTGAATAAATTTGACGTCCTGTATTTTTTCTTATACTTATTTTTAATTATTTCTTCGTCTTAATTTACTTTAAAAATTGTTGATTTTTCACAATTGATCTATTCACTCATTCATATCCCATGCAAGTTATAAAATATAATATTATTCCTTAACTACTAACTAATATACCATAGAGCAAAAGTACCACAGATTACCCTTATCCTAGCAGTTAGATAAAATTATTTTTATTTTTCCAAATAAAACTGCCTGATCACCCTGACGTTCCGATTTAAGTGAGATCCTAAAGAGTTAAGATCGACATATATATATATATATATATATATATATATATATATATATATATATATATGATATGATATTTTAATCCCCTGAGCAGGCTCAGGGAAGTATCTGTATTGTAAAATACTAACTAGAAAATATCTTGTAAGAAATCTTTTTTTAGTTTCAAACTTTTATGCATGCTTTCAAGAAATTGTGTGTTGAGCGGCGGAACTCAACGCCACGTTTTGTGCTACCATAGGACGGAAAAATAAAAATAATTTAAATATAATCATTCCCTCGAGTGAGAATCGTTCCCACAACTGATCGCGTTTACAGGCAGACACCGTGTCACTGCGCCACGACCGGCCTCAAGAAAGATATCTTAATATTCCAAACATTAAATTAACTTTTATATGATTGAAAAATATGTATTTGCGCGTACACAAAGCAACCTCTACGTTCCGCCGACCTTGTAAGGATGAAAGTAAATTGCAACAAACATTGTATTCAAATCATCAATGTATAACAGCTGATGTAGTGACGTGTACAAGCTTTTAGTTATCGCGTATCCATTAATACAGCTCGCTTAGTTTATCCTATACATATTCGTGTTTCAAAGTGGATATTTATCATTGCACTCTGAATCTGTTTTGTACATTATGTGAAACAATTTAACTTAGTTTAATTTAATTTAATTTTTGTTTAGAAACTTCATAAAGTATTAATTATAATTAAAATATCAATAATTGATTTTTTTGTCAAAAATATAGTATTATTATAAATCCAATTTTCTAATAATAAAGCAAAATCCGCTTAAATTATACTGTTTACTAATCTAATGAAAAAAAAAATTTTAAATGAAAAATATTAGTACCAAATAATTAATGAACGTAAATATTTTAATATTAGGTTCTCTTTGCCTATCTTGCTAAACCTAATAAAAAAGATAAAAATAAATTAAATAAATTATTTATTTTACCTTATGCCGCTTTAATAAGGATAATAAAATCTCCTGTTCCCGAAAGACTCTTATCCTGTAAGTATGCTTCATTTGAACGTTACAAGAATAATAATAATTCATCTTAAATTGAAATTTGCATGTCATCATGAAAAGCTGTTACCAGAAGATTCTATTTGATGTATAGAAAACTAAATTTACTTCGTTTCGCTTCGATTCTGTTGAAAAGCTCATATTACGAAAGTCAAACATGTCTGTTGTTAATGTTTCTTAGCGCAGTCTATTCTGGTTTTGTAACAACTCTTGTAGCATAAATCATAAGAGTTTAGAAAGTCTCCCCGATTTTAAAAGTAAAGTGAAGAAAACTTCAAAATAAAGGTGAAATAAGAAATGTAATTTAGGTGACATCATACTAAAATAGATTTTGTCTTATATAATACGATATTGACTGTGGAGGCAAACTCATAAATACAGGTGTTTTATATACTATCATTTTATTTTATATAATTTTTTGTTATCATGCAGTGGAACACCATCTGACTGTAAACGATTGATTGTGGGTTCGAATCTCTTCCACTTATTTAGTTACCTAAGCATACAATTTTGATCACTAAATCGACAGAAAAACCGTTAAGTGTCAGATTGAGTGTCAGATTGAATTGTACATTATAACTTCATATTTTGATTGGTCCCGTAATTCCATTATCGACTTTATTATTTTTTTAATTAAAACAAAAACACTTGGAAAAACGTATAAAAATTTGAAAGGAGCGTAATTCGAAACGCGCCTCTTGGAAACCGTTCAAATACTCTGACTGCTAAGCCATGTGTTCTTCATCCGGCTGCATTGAAAATTTTATACGTTTGTTACAACTTATTTATGTTTTTAGTATCCCGGTAGAGAAATTTTTACAATCTCCTGCTACCCAAAGTTTATTAAGACATAATCGTTTAACAAGAGAGAATGCTGTTTATTTTAATATTTTACTATTTTTAAAGACTTTTTCCTCACTTAGAATTAGAAAATATTTTTGAAAAAACCTATAACAAATTATTTGACACAGACGGATGTAAAACGCATGGCTTAGCGGCCAAAGCGCTTAGACGGTTCCCAAGAGGCATGGGTTCGAATCTTAAGTGTAGAATAAGACTTTAAAATTGTAAAATTTTAAGCAAAAATCTTTTAAAAACAGCAATTTTTTATTTCAATTAAACGTATACTAATACAATTTACACGACATGAAAAACATATAAACGCAATAGAAAAATTCATCTGTTGTGATTATCGGAAAGATTTCCAAATCATTAACTTTTAACGTCGGTCATATTCGATGAGCGATGCCCATGACAGGATAAAACGGTTAAACGGTATACAACCGTGCTATTTTGTTTTTCATATTTATTTGAGTAAACACAAAAAGTGACGATTGATAAATATTAGCTTATACTGGTTAATATTTAACTGTAAAAAGTAACGAATTTCCTTATCTTGGATATTATAAGTATTATAGTAAGAGGCCTTCGTGGCATACACACATCGCTTGGCTATAAATGCGATGGTTTTGAGTTTGGTATCCACTTAAAGAATATATATTTAAATCAAAACTACTGTTTCTTTGTTTTTCTGTAATTGATAATATTGATTAATTACGACGTAAAACCTTTACAGGTTCAAACTGCAGGATAGAAAAATACTTAGAATATTGGTTCACTCTATGCAATATGAATTTATAAAATTCGATGTATTCAATAAACACAACAATTTCTAATTTCGCTCACTTTGACAATTCTTGCTATTAAAACATTTTATCATGTTAAAAAAACTATTAACTAAATTTGCTAGTATTGTTAAGTTCTATAGATACTGTCATAATGAAATAAAATGTATAGAAAAATATAAAAAGTGTAAAATTTTAATAAGATTTTATACTTTTTATATCTTTCTATAGATTTTTGCAGTAATTTATTACAACAAAATGTGTAATATGACTTCCCCTAACTGTGGATCGTAAGTCTAACTCAATAATATATTAATTCTGTTGAACATAATGTACTCTGTTATATGTGTCGACATCCTAGATCCTTCACGTAAATTACCCTCAAACCTCGCGACTTTGTTAACGGTATTTTAATTGCAAATCTACCCGCGAGTATTTAAATGAACGCCTCTTATATGAACTTTCCGAGTCATATTCGTGTTTATTAAATTTAAATTTCTGTACTCTACAAATCTGATTCTCATTTTGAAAGAAACAATTTACCTTAGAAATATAAACTTGTCTCATAAAACTAATTAATGATATGACGGTGTAAACGATTTGATATCTGAGTAGATTTTGTATAAAAATAAAATATTTTATGTTTGCCAGTATCAGAGTTAAAAGCTAGTTAAACGTAACTTAATATTGCATGAGTAATTAAAAACAATAGTAAAATATATGCCTTAGTATTAAAATCTATAATTAGCGAGCGAAGACGCAAACAAATATTATTAAATAATATATACATAATGCATTTATAATCAATCAATTAGATACAACTTGATATTTTTTGTTAGCTTCAGTATGTTTTCAGTATGTTTAGTATAAAAGCTACATATATGTAGTTATTATACATATATATATATATATATATATATATATATATATATATATATATATATTTATATATATATATAGCTATTATACTACTAAAAAGCAAAAAAAAACAAAAAACAAACAATATCTGACGTAAATAAAATTTCACTTCCCTACCGTGGTGACCGCTAACACCACGCGTTCGCGGTAATATTATTCACATTTTTAATCTCCATGAATATTTACAAGAGCACTATAAACAACAGTAATAATAACTTGTTTCACAAACAAGAGCGCCAAAATGAGATGTGAAAGGTAAATATTTATAAAGGCGACATATATTACAGGGCCTATTCTAAAAAAACGGATAGAAGCTACGGTAGCCCATTTCTCTAAGCATGACTGCCGTGGGGGTGAAATTGAAAAAATATATTCACTTACAGAGAACCCTTGTGAATAGGATCACTCTATAGATCAGCCTGAAAGGTACGCCATCCAGTCGACAAATGAGGCAGACAGGGAAAACGGGGACAATCAGGATTTTATTACACGATTTTGGTTCTTTTACAACAGATAAAATTGTTGTATACGTAATAGTAACTACTTTGTCGATAGACACTTAATAGTGAAATAGGAAAATGTTGAGGCCAGTAGTGGTGTAGTGGGACAGCGTCTGATTATAAACGCGATTGATTGTGGGTTTGATTCCCACTCGGGTGAATGGTTGTATTTAAATTATATTAAATTATTTTCATTTCCTCGCTCTGGTAAGACAAAGCGCGGCGTTTAGTTCGTAGCTCAACACGCAATGTCTCGAATTCAGCGGAAACTGGAGTACGGAGTATCTGAGCATTAGGTATTTCCTGTTTACCTTGTTATGGCGTGGAGCTAATAAAATGTAATGATATATTAAACAAATCATCATATGTTTACTGTTTTTTATGAGATGTAAAATATTTGAGTCTTCACAAAATTAGAAAATAATGTGCAAGCTAAAGCTTTAGTCTTTTCATTGGTGAGATTTTCCAAGATATTTTAAAATGGCGTGGTTTAAATTTGTGGTAAACCAAGGAAATTTCCACGTATACCAATCAGGGTAGCTACGTTGCATTCCAAACACGTCTAAGTGGAAACATATCCACTCTTGACCTGGTAACCTTGTTTGAATGTTCAGAGGATGCCAGCCATGTGCCCAGTGTATAGACTAGAGCACTGTTTACACTATAAACGTATAATATTTAAATGCTATATATCTAGTATATGTATATCTTTTATTAAAAATGATATTCATTTTTATTGAGTTATATGTATTCATATGATTATGCATTATACATTTTTCTTTGAAAAAAATCTAAAATGTAAATCTTGTAAACGATTACGTGTTTGTCTGTCTGTCACAGGAAAGATAATGTTTATGTGTTTGTACATCTTCTAAACATTTGTAGCTTTTGTATTGCCATACGATTCCTGTATTGTACATTTAATATTTTACACATACTACTATTTCATATGGATTGTATTTGTCTTAGTTTATTCATGTTTTTATTCTAATAATAGATGGGTGTTTTCTATTATGGCCAATTACACAAAATATTTATAAATCATAGCCCATGTGCTATTTATATATATAAACTATATTATTGTAAAGTTTCACTGGGAACCGTTCAATAGTTCTTACGTGAGGGAACAACAAACATTCCATCATCGGTTCTTATATGCTTTCACATTCTTAATATTAGTAAAAATCACTTAAGCCAAGGAGCACTACATCCATAATTAGCCACCTTCCAGTAACGCTGCATAATATCATTTCTTATTTCCTATATTAAAATTTCAATTTACTAAATATTTACTCAAGCTCAAGGTTTGTAACAACGCTTTGTCCTGAACTGGTACGCTAGCCAAATAAACCTCGTACGCCAATAAATAGCTTTTCAACAGATAAACCTATATCTAATCGAAACATAAGTAAATTCTTGGCTTTTGAATTCATTAATAATAAATGCATTATCCTATAATACGTAGTATTACGTCCGTATTATTATTATTGATTAACGATTTTGTGGTAATAAATAATGTATCTGCTTTATGTACTCTATGTATACACTATTTGTTAGTTATCCCGGTACGCGTACAGATTGCAAATAAATATTTTGTATATAAACGTGAAGCTTAATATATTTAGCTGATTCTAGCGTAGTAATTAATCCAATTTTAAACAATTATGTTGTTTTATATTTCGAAATGAAAATAAATTCATTGTTATTTTTCTCGTAAGCAGTGTGAACCTACTGTCCCGCTGAGTTTCAATCTCAAACAATCAATAATACCTACCTAAATAATCATGTAAATATAATATAAATATTATTTTATTTGGAATATCAAACGATAAAAGGAAGGTTACTAGGTATCCTCGTTCTCGACCTTTGTTTAATTATAAAGACACTAAGTTTTGGGCGGTAAACTCCAATCCCGTTTGAGCCAATTCATATTGCTTAATAAATCTAGCAGTAATATTTTTTTTATATTCTTATACATTTAAATATAATCTTTCCCCTGAGTGAGGAACGAATGCACAACCAATCGCGTTTACTGTCACTGTTCCGTTCTTCTACATGATCTGGTCTCTTCTTATTTCTCTGGTATGTTATGTCAAAGCACGGTATTGGTTTCTGCCATTCAACACACAAGGTCTTGATTTTGGCTGAAAAGCAGTGAAAGGAGTGTTTTGAAGTTCTTATCAAAAGTTTTTTCTGACTACTCTGCTATGCGGGAATATCATCATACAGATAAATTAACACTTTAGACTAATGATATATAATTACAAATAGAGTAAACAACATAATTATATTTTGAATAAGCGTACGTGACAACGATGCCTCCGGGCATATTGGATAGGCTGCTACGAACACATTACTGTATTAATAGTCGAAATTGATTTTCACTTTAGGTCTACCGATATTATAGTGAAATTATATTTTGGACATTTTATCGTGTACTATATGGTATTATAATGAAAATGTTACCGTATATTGATTTGTTAATGTTTGAGTTACATTTTTCATTTTTAAAAACAATGTAAAGTATTTAATTTAATTTCTTTTTACGAGACAAGATATAACTAGCTTCATGCTTTATCCCGCATTGTAAAGTAGTCAAATTCGTTGACTGCTTTTCGTCAAATATCTAGACATTGCGTTTAGTGTGGCAAACTCAATGCCGCGCTTTACATTTAAGTAAGAAAATATAGTTATATTTTTATTTCAATTCGATTTGAAATAGAATACGACATTAATATCCACTTTGCATGTGAAATGTCGCAAATTATGAGAAATTCCGTATATTGAATTTCCGTATAACAACTTTCTATGACCAATAATATATAGACCAGTCCTTTACTTGCATTTAACTGTACCTTCACGAATCATAAAAATTGTGTACGAATACAAAACCAAACGAAGCTTTTGATGAACATAAGAAATATTTTATTTTTTTTATGAAAATTAAAAAAAAATATCTTGAAATATTTTTATTATAAAAAATATTTGACCGAGTCCGATAAAAAAATAATGAAAAAAAGGAACATTAGTATGAAATTAATACTCAATTCACCTTTCATAATTACAATTTTTCATTTCACATTATTCTTCATATATTTCCTAGTTGCCATATTTAAAAACGAAATATTGAGTTCTATATTTTTAGAACAGAGTAACCCAATTACAAATTCGCATTTGAAATTTATTCTACCAGCAGTTCTTTCAATGTTAAAACTACTGTAAAATGTGCACTCGTAAGTAACTGCTACAAATATATGAAATATATATTTTACTTATTTAATCCCTTACTCTGTATTTTCGTAGCGTAATATTGATTACTATTAGTAATCAATATTACGCTACGAAATTGAGTAATATTGATTACGCTACGAAAATACAGAGTAGTATATTGATATGGAAATTATTAATTTTAGTCACGGGCCCAGTTGAAAGCTTCGTACTGTAAAAATTGACATTTACCTCAACGGATACTTTAGTAAGAAATAATAATCTATAGATTTTTTTAGCTTCAAACTTTTGTCCTACATAGCAGGGAAGGCAGAAAAGTATACACAAGATACATATGTAACTCTGATCCAGGACTTGTTAAATAATAATTTATTCTTTAAAACAGCTAATAAGAGATCCAAAAAAAATTAATCTTACTTTTGTTTTCTAAAAATGAATTATTAATATAAAAATCTATGTGAGTGTAAATATATAAACGAAATTTTTAAGTTTTTTTGACAGGTTACGTTTATATGGCAGTAATATAAACGTAATAATAAGTATCTAAGACTTTTTTGAAAGACTTGAAAATTGCAAAGTTTAACATTTTATTTGTGACAAATTTAGCCCAAAGAAGCAACTTGACGAAATATCTGCATGTATAAAACCAAAAGATTAGTGCGAATAATGCTATAATTTTATATTATGATTATATAAAGCGATGATAATATTTAAAAAAAAAAACAAAGAATATATTAGTGATTTTCAGATAGGAAAAATTGTAGTGATTACTTTATTCTAAAAAATATGTTTTTCGTAAAAAATATGTAACATTTTATGTTTATAATTTTTTTCAATATTACGAATACTTTTCACATTGAGAATCAGTGAATGATATCCTTTTATGAAATTACATACATACAGATTATGAAATAAAACGTAAAATAGGATACAGACCACTATGACCATATCTAATCTTAAGTTAGTTTTGGGTTGGAGCCAAACCCGGATTATAAATTCTCTACAGCCCTTTGTCCAACTTGTACTGTCTCGGCTTTAACTTTCGGTTTCTGATATATAATCTATATTATTACTGTCGTATGCTAATCCTTCAACTTTCGACAAATTATATTGTGTTATTTACCTAAATGTGTATATGCACTTTTACCGCTGGATGTAGGAGGCATTATACCAGCCGTGTATGTCTTCCAGCTGATGAAGTATATAATTATATATATTAGTATCATACTAAATTATTTATTGATTACTTAACTTAATTCATCATATACGTGTGTAAAATGAAAGCTGGATTAATTACTGATTTAGTTCTTCCAGTACATATTTTCTACTTATTGGTATTACGAAAAGTAATAAAAAGATTTTGTCTATAAAACTTATATTCTAAGAAATAAACATATTTCTTCTTCTTCTAACTGCATAATAAAAAGTATTGCTTATCTTTGATTACTTTCCTATACGGCATAAAGCCTGAACTAGCAGGTTCTCGCTTTATTCCGCCTAGGAAAGTAATCAAAGATAATCTACTGTCGATACACTCCGCTGTCTATTTTCTGTCCAAAATCGAGAAATTGCGTGTAAAGGATATATCTAATAACAATTTATTTGCTTTTTATAATTTACACCAGATTATATAAATCCATATAGTAAAAGCAAAGTTTAGTAAAAAAAATAAATTACTGCAAACAATGTAGTTGGGAACAAAAAATGTTTTAGACACATGAGTGAGAGGCTGAATAAATATTCGTTGTTTTATAAAAGGATGTTTCGTTTACCTTTTAAATGCAATTTTTTTAACGCTTCTAGTTAAATATTATTTATTATTAGGTTCATGTTAGTTTTTAATCTGTAAATTTGAATTATTGCATTTTAATATACAAATTTAACAAGAAAAATATTTAAAAAATTGTTAGATACCAGAATGTTATTATAACTTTGACAGTTTTATTGTTTTTTTAAATTACTTGACAATATGTAAGATAATACCTAAAAATTTCTAATAAAATCATACCGTTTCATAAGAATATTGCTATAGTAATTATTCTATATAATACTTGTTTAATATAAGCAATATTTTACTTTAAACAAATGAAGCGATCATCAAATGTGCAACAAGTAAGATGTACGTGAGCTCGAGCCGCTGGCGGTAATTATTTCATTAACATTTGATATATTTACGAGTATATGTGAAAATTAAAAATATTTTCTTTTCGAAAAAACTACATTTAAGTCACTTGTAATTTCAACATTATAAAAAACACACATTTAATATATTTTCAAATTTTATTAAAGTAAAAAAAATAATAATTTATTTTTTCTTGAATAAATATTAATGATAATACATACCTTAAAAATCCTTTTAACGACGAAATAAATAAAAACTAAACGGCATAGAACAACACAGTATCAGAATGGGCACAGAACACGCGCGTCCGATTCGCGCGGAGGCAGCGGTTGCACTGCCCGCCCGCCCTGCCTCCCCTACCTGTTACAGGTAAAGTAGCTCATATTGACGGACAAATTGATTCCTTGATTAGCTTTGCGTTTGACAATTGTCATTTTAAATTTGTTTTATAAGAAAATATTTATTCTGGGTAATGTATTTTGCTACGAATTTTAAGCTTTAAGCTCTAATGTTTCCACGGAATTATAGTATGTAGAGTTATTTTCGAATAAATATTTTACTAAATAAAATTATCGTTATTTTTAGAATAATATTAAAGGATTTTTTTAAAATATTTTAGACAAAACGCTTCACCTTTGTATAACGATTGTGAGAGAATCAGTGAAAAGCTTTAGGTTTTACATTTACTAAATCTGTTTTAATGATCATGTATCTTTTGCATGAGCGAATTAAATCTTTACTACAAGCCTACAATTTTTTGCTAGTAATTTAGACTATGGACTATACTTTAACAATATATATTTAGTTACATGTGCATCTACATGTTTATAAAAGCTTTAAAGTAACAACACGTATGTTAGACAATTTCCTTATTTTCTAAGGGTACAGAATTTACTTTTGCCAATGGCGTTTAAAAAAGGCTACATTCTCCAAACGAAACGGAAAAAATAGGACCGGAAAAACAGACGGGTTTTAGGCCCGCGTTTGTGAATTTTGTAAACGAAAATGAATATAGTGTCACTCGAATACTTTGAACTTTTGTTGCTTATATTGTGGTTGTTAGAATCTTTCTTAATTTCATTAGTAAGATGTTTTTAATGACACTCATATTTTTGTTTAACTCGAATAACTTCTTAAATAAAATTTTCTTAAATTATGATCATTGTAAAAGTAAATTATATTTATATTTTTATGCCTCAAAATTTTTTTTTGTTTCAATATCACTCGATTTTCCGCATTCTACCGAAATAATGTTGAATGGTCAATAGTCGAACCCATCGTCATGTTTATTTGACTGGAGTAAAAATAATATATTTTTTTATAATATTACTTTTTATAGTTAATGTTTTCATACCATGCTCGAAATGAATATATAGTTTATATTCTTTATTATTAAAATTATATAAAAAATAACATTAATGTAATTAACTATAGAGTAGAAACAACATAAACGTTAAATGTAAAATATACTGTGCTTAATAAACAGATTTGTAAAATCATCGTCTCCATATATTACTATTCTATGTATTTGGTATATCTATGTTTGTACGATGAATAAGTAATATGTTATATCGAACTTTATATATGCGTTGAATACTAAAATATGCTTTTACACTGATGTTTCTCTAAAGATTGCTAAAAATGTTTATTTATAAGCGGAAATGAAATAAGCTATGTTGAACTTTTTATATAAAAAAGCTAAGAAAAAGTTACATTCAAACAAATTGCACAATCGCCTCATCGGCATAGATATGACTAAATTACTTTTGTAGAAGTATTACTAAGTGAAAAGAAAAAGCGAGCATCTCAAATTGCAGATAATATTTCTCCTGGTGGCATCTGGCCACAGTAAATGAAACATTTTGAATATGCTCTAACTTGGGTGTAGGCTTAGAATTAGAATTTTTATCTGTAAAGTTTATTAACTGGCTTCATTTAGTATTTCATAATCACAAACTACGAAAGTGAAATATTGTGCTATACATCATGTCAAACATACGGTCATGGCGCAGTGTGACGGCGTCTAACTGTAAATGCTATCGGTTGTGAGTTCGATTTCCACCCGGGCGAGTGATTGTATTTAAATCATATTCACTTCCTCGGTCTGGTAAGACAAATTGCGGTATTGAGTGCCGCTACTTAACACGCAACGTCTTGAATTCGGCTGAAAGCTAAGTACGGAGTGTCTTGCGACTAATTACTTTCTGTATACCTTGCTATGTGGAATAAAAGCGCGAAAGCGCGAAAGCGTGCTGAAAAATTATAAATAATAAAGCTTTTCAGAATAATTTATTTAACATTTTTTATTTCTTCATCAAATAGATAGGTAGTATTAACAGTTATTTTTCTCATAAATCAACCTTAAGATTGTATATTGAAAAACGTTGCCGAGATATTGGGTTGCCTTTCATTTTTTATTCATTGTTTGGAGCAAATATACCTTCTTCAAAATTAATTAAATTTTAAATTGCTCTCTTCAGTATTACTATTAAATTAAATACACTTTAATTATTTCTATAGATATAATGAAGTGCGGGCTTATAATTTTTTAATTTTTATATTTTTAATAAGAAGTTTTCAGCTAATGTAACTTCATACCTTTAACTTCATTCAACTTCATTCTTATATTATTCTCATATATTACGTTAATATTATATACGTTAATATATTACGTGTAATACTATATAATGTTTACATAAAATGATGAAGATTTGTTAATTAGATGTAACATATAATTTAAAAACTGTTTTAAATAATTCTTTGTGTAATGTAAAATCCAATGACAGCTATAAATAGTTTATTAAGTAACATAAAACAATCTCTATAATCTAGTCCTCCTGAAGTCAGGAGATTCCAGCTATGAAAAAAAATGTCATCAAATCATGAAAAATGTCCAAAACGAAAACCATTGCAAGTTTCTTGCAGAGATATGTAAGTTTAGTCAAAATTTTCTTACAGGCAAGTTTCATTGACGTTAATCAAAGTAGTCAAAAATATTTTTTTAATTTATTAATTTAATATTGATAAAGTTGAACATTTTTAAGTGAATTTATAATTGTCTTTTTTATTTATACATAAAAAAATAATATTAAATTATTAAAATACGGTTTTGGTATAATTCACATTATATGAATATACATATTATTAAATTGGATTTTTCTGTAATTCAAATCATAATGTGAATGTATTTTCTACATACTTATATACTTTAAGTATAAAAGGAAAATATATTTTGTTAGTCAACCAAAAGTTTTAAATAAATTATTACAATCGTAAAAATAGAATGAAAACAAAATCAATGCAGTGCAAATATGATAAATGTGTCCAAAAAATGTAAAAAGATCAAATTGCCGGCAACAACACTCACGCGAGCTTAAAATAATTCGCAGGCCTACAGATAAAATCGTTGGGAATTTAATACTCGCCGAATTTGTATTCAACTGGTAGAGTTGCATTAAAGCTACTACGAAATTGTACGAATTCGTCTGGTACTCGTACTTTGTGAACACAAAATGATATATACTGATGGTAAATATGAAGGAAAGGGGACTCATAGATATATATATATATATATATATATATATATATATATATATATATATATATATATATATATATATATATATATATATATATATATATATATATATATATATATATATATATATATATATATATATATATAATGTCTTATAAATATATTACAGTTTCTTTTCTTTTCTATTGTTTTACAAAACAGTTATTCTATTTCGCATCATTTAATCTTTCCAATTATAATAGTGGACTGACTGGCCATTTTACTACAATGCACTATTTATAAATATAGTAGGTTGAACCATTTTAAGATTATTTCTTAAAATATTTAAGGTTATTTATAATAGATAATGTATCTGAATAATCATTCTCTTTATCTTAGAAATTATGTTAAAATAACAATTTTCACATAATATCTAAGAGAAGCAGAGAGAATCGAGCGAAATATGAGTGTTTTTTATAAACATTGAAAAATACACTTATTTACATATTACAATACACTATGTAATTTATAAAAAATTATAACAGTATTTTAACTGCAAGTATTCCCAACTGCGTTATCAATTTCATTTTAAACTCAGCTAAAGATGTATATTCCTTCTTAGAATTATCCAAGCAAAACTAAAATTTAATTAGAAATTATCATTAACACTCAATTCTTCGTTTTATCAAATAGACCCAACCTCACGGTTCCCTGGGGAGCTACAATGAAGGTTAACTTGCGTTGTATCTTCTTAGTAAATGGTTAACCTGAATAAATTGGCTATTAAAAATGCTTTTGTTTTCATAATATTATAAATTCTTGATATGTTTTAATTTTTTGAGCCCTTTTATTTTTCGTTTATGGTTTTTATACTACATATAATAGAAGTTACATATCTACATGTACAAGTATTCCATTCATATCTATTTCTAAATGCTAAATATTTTTATATATTTATGTATGTGTTACTCTAACAATGACAAAATTTTTGAACATTAGTATTACAAACCATAATTCTTTATAAGTATTATTAGGCAAAAATCTTTACTTATCAATTTAAATATAAAACAATTAAATAACATTATGACCAAGTGTAAAACCTACGCAGAAAAAGGTGGTCATTTTAAGTCTACTTTGTATTTTTTTAATAAATAATATTAAAGTTAATATTTTACGACGTTGAATATTTTAGAATTTTCAGCCATTTTTGTTTTCATTTATTTAATAAACTGTATTTTAAGTAACTGTACTTTGAATATTTAATCAAACATAAAATAAGCTCATGCTTAGGCCAGTCTTAGTCCTCCTGGCATATCTAATGCGTCTATTTTAGATTTAAGTACCTAGTGTATTACTAAACTTCATCTAAATATGGTTGGTTGGTTGGTTCTTAGCTTATGGCGTTTCGAGCATGCCAGTAGAACACAAATCACTTCGCCAATGTCACGTTGATCATCTAAATATGTGTATTATTTAAATGTTTTTTTAATGTCAAAAGTAACATTACGACAACTAAGGTAGGTTACTATTATATAGACAAATATGTTTATAGGGACATTGTGGACTAGTGTTGCCAACAATTTGGTTTTCGTTTCTATCTTTCGTGGTTTCGTTGCGCAAAAATATACTGAAGACGACGACGACGACGAAAATGTAAATGGACACTCTTATAATACATATATAAAAATATATTTATTATGTAAAACTAATTTTGTCAGCTGGGCCTAGGACATTTTTCGTTAGTGAAACGTACGGATGGACTGACATCGCGTGACTTCGGAATATGTTATAAATATTGCATGTCGATATCAGATAAGTTATATGATGGAATTTATTATAAATTTATTGATAAGTTATCTAACAAATTTTATTTTATATTAATTATTAGTTCATAAAACTATAAAATCTTTATAACACTTTCATTTTACAGGGTACACCTCACTTTTAGTTGTCATATTTATTATAATACTAGCTATTGCCCCCGGGTACGACAAATAGTGAAGACAAAGTATTATTTAATTTCAATGTCATTTCATATATCAATCAATAGAAAATTTTAAGTCATAGATATGTCACACTTAAAGAAGTTGTTGTTTTTGTAACAAAATCTGTATATACCAACTTCTAACTTTTATTTTTTGGCACTAGTTATATATTGTTGCAAAAATTATTATATTTCGTTAAATCAACACTATCGTAAAGTCAAAATAGAAAAGTTTTAATGAGGTTTTTCTGTTTGTCATAGTATTCTATCAATTAATATAAAAAAAACTTGCGTAGCTATTTTGACCAACTACTTGCCACATAACGTAATCGAGCATCCATTTTCCGATCACGATATATTTATTTTTATATATATCATAGCAAAAAAAAAATAACGAGATATTAAGTGCGTTCTTTTGAGTTTCTATTAAAGCTTATGTGAAACTAGTGAACTCCCGCAACATCGTGAACCCTGCTCCCTACTGTGCGGGATAAAAGCGTGAAGCTAAAAAAATTAAAATAAAATTAATAATAAAATAAAAAAATGTAATCATCTATGTTTAGCATTTTACAGCGGGGTTAAATGAGACTAAGTTGCCATATGATTTTCTACTTTAAAACTACATTAAAAAACATGCTTATAGATAATGACAAAATATTGTTAGTTTTACAAATCGTGTAGGGTCCCCTATAAAGGAAATAATAAATATGATAGCCTTGTCAAAATTGCAGTTTCGCTCAATTGAATGTCCGAGCTACTCCAATGTACGAGAAATGTCATATAGTCAATACCATGTTTCAGTACATGTTTCAACGCTGTATTCTAACGGACCAATATTCGAATGTTAGCATTTCATCTCGCAGCGGCAGTTTGAAAACTACATGCAAATTGCACATGCAATATAGATATCTATAAGCTTAAAATAAAATGAAATACTTGTCATACAATCATGTATTAGAATTTGTTCTGATAGGTTGCGGATTATCACGCAAGGTCTAGAATTCAGAAAATCTTATATCGTATTTTATAATGTAAGGTAATGTGTATATGATGACATTTTGTGGTTATTTTATCTCGAAGTACCTTTTTTTAATATTTTCTTAAACAACAATAAAAATAAATTCAATTTGTCAAGTTATTTATTCAACATAGATCAACACAACAAAAATATCTTTTTTTGGAGTACTATTTGTACTTTTTAATTTCATTTACATTTAAAATATAATATATTCTCTATATTTATCAAAATTATATTTAATTACTTTCAGGTGCGAAAAATGTTAATAAGTATTCTTAACACACTTTCCTCAAATGAATTAAAAGAACAACGCAGCTTCATGCTATATGTCGTTTAGTAAGGTACAGAGAGAGAACTTAGTGTGAAAACACTTCCACTTTCTCAGTCCTCTTTCGCCACTTTAAGTTCGCCAAGTTAAGTTGCGAAGACTAGAATGAACAAGTTAAGTTGTTAGAAATGAAAATAATTGTAATTGTAATCATTTCTCCGAGAGGGAATTGAAGCCACAACTAATTGCGTTTAAGTGAGACGCTACCACTGAACTACGAAAGCCTCAATTTATAAAGTTAGTAAACACTTAATCGATATATTTTTTTCAGATAATGAATGTAGTATAAATAAGTAAATAATAAGCGTTATCGTTCATAAAGATCTATTTTTGATAAAACTATATTATTATAATGTTACGAGGTAATTGAAAATTAAAAGCTTAACGCTTCTACTGTCTTTTACTTTCAGTAGAGCATTTTTACTCAACGATATTAAAATAAGTACATAAAAAGTTCAGTAGCTCAAGCATCTGAACTTCGGATACTCAGCAAAAGTTATTCCAGTGTGCTAAATAAATGAGAGGGAGTGCTTTTTTTATTAGATGTAATAAAAAGCTGGAGATAACGCAACAGCTTGAAACTTTGACAACTTTAAGTTTCGAGTCGAAGATAATATCTTTGAACTTTATAACTATTCGTGCCATAATTAAGAAGTAGTTACAAATAGACGAAAAAATTGAAAAGTATCATATACTCGTACCAAGTTTCAATTTATTTTTTTTATTAAATTTTAGTCGAGAAGAGAGAGAGAGAGAGAGAAACTGATAGAGACCACGTGACACAGTGAGTAAATGCAATCGGTTGCGGGTTAGATTCCCGCTTGAGAGAATTATTATATTCATTTTACCTCTCTAAAAAGACAAAACGTTGCGTTGATTGTTACCAATCGATACGTAATGTCAACAAATTCGGCAGAAAGCAGAGTAGAGTGTCTTGACACTGACAAAAAAATACTCTACTATTTTTCCTGCAAATGATACGTAATTGAAGACATTTTAAGGCCAAAATAATAATATTATTTTTTTACATATTACAAAAATATATGTTTCCAAATAAGGACCTACGAAACCAGACGTTTAAGAATTTTTAAACTTCCTGATCGTCATATATTATTCCGAAAAATATATGACTAAACTACATGATTACAACTGTTTCTATTTCGGAAATCCGACGTTAAGTCCCATGAGAGAAGCATTGGCGAATGCAGTTCAATTATTTAGTTATTTATAGCAACTAGCGTTAGTTGCACATTCAGAGCAAAAATCGAGTGACGATTTTCTCAAGAATTTTCATTTTTAAATGTTCATAACACTTGTTATTGTTTATGAAATTCTCATATGTTTTTTGTAATTTTTATATTTTATATGTTTATATCAAACAAATCTCATGATTTTAGGTTAGCACTAGCAAAAAGTAAAATTGTAAAGACTTTAGAAATATAAAGAGATACTGTTCTCATATCCACGAAAAAATTTGAATCTACATCTCTTGCGTAGTTTAATACACTTCAACATGATGATTCATGATGATTCCAAAAATATGGTTATGCTTATGCATGTAAATATAAAATATATTTGAAATAAGGAAAAAAAAACTACTATTATCATTTAAAAAGTTATCAAGACCGGTCGTGGCGGAGTGGTACTGCTTCGGGCTGTAAACGCAATCGATTATAGGTTTGATTTCCACTCGGGGGAATGATTATATTTAAATTATGTTCATTTCCTCGCTTTGGTCAGATAAAGTGCGGCATTGAGTTCCGCCACCCAGATCCCAGTGGTGGGACGGGGTAGATTAATCCTCTGACTGGCTCGTGACCATTATCATGACAAAAACGATCCACTAAATATCTGATCATTCCATAAAAAATAAAACACCTATAGTCTTGAATTTAAGAGGACAGCGAGTACGGAGTGTCTTGACACTTACCTAGTTTTCTTCATGTCTACCTCGATAAGCGGGATAGAATCGTGAATTTAAGATAAAAATAAAATTATATGAATTTTATCTAAAACTAATATCGTAATAAATATAATATATTTATCAAAGCGAGATGTAATTTATGTTCGTATGAATTGCTAAATGGCAATTATGACTAGATAGTTTTGACACTACTGAAACTCCCAGTACATTTACAACTATGCCATTCAGAGTTACGGGTGTTTGTGTTACCTTTATATTACTAACTATTCGACCTTCTCCATATTTCATTGTACTGAATTTACTTCTGGTAAATATTTGTGGCGGAATAGTAGCACAATAGAACAGTGACACCCAATAGTTGTGAATTCAACGACTAGTGATGCTACTCGTATAATGAACGGAGTGTTTTGACACTAACATCGCTCGGACTACCCTACTAAGCGTAAAGCTATAAAAAATCTATGTGAAGTGTAAAAATATTTATTTATTTACATTAATTAATTTATGTAATATTTTTTAAAAGTCGACTACATGTATCATCTTAAGCCGAATTTGATCGGAAGAGTTTTATCCATATTTTTTTCAGCTTACAGAGAGCTTAAGCTTAAAAGTTTATCGTGTTTATAATGAAAAATGGTAAAAACGTCGAACAATATCTGTTCATATACAACTTAAACTAGTGAGTTTCTCAACATTTCGTTATAGATAATCTCTGAAATTCCAATAGAATTCAAAGGAAAATTGCTTCTACTCGCAATAATAGAGCTGCACGTATGCACTACATTCACGTTTCCCTTATCCAGTGCCATGAATATATTATAAGTTACAAGAATAGTTCGTTTGAAGATCTATTTGTGCTAGAAATATATTGAAAAACACTTCGATGTGACCTTCAATAAAAATAGTGACACATGCAAAAGCTAATTGTGCATATTTGTATATTTTTATAATAATGGGGAAATAATTCTGTAAACATATCTATTTTCCTGGATATATTGGACTAAAATAGAGCAGAAAATGATGAGCCCTTAAGTTATGAATTCGCATAATGATTTTAAAGAAAAATAAATAATTACCTATTTTAAATGAATCTATTAACGACGGTATTATTACATGAATTAATGATACATGGAATATAACGTATATATTCGAAAATACATTTTTTACACTTTACAGTAATCCGTGGTCGCGGTGGTGGTAATCACGAATATCAAAGATTTAATTACTTCTTTTTTTTATATCTTCACGCTTTTATCCCGCTTAGCAGGGTAGACAGAAAGTACTTAGTGTCAAGATACTCCGTACTTCGCTTTCCACCGAATTCGAGGCATTGTGTGTTAAGTGGTGGAACTCAACGCCGCATTTTGTTTTTTTGCCAGGGCGGGAAAGTGAAAATAATTTAAATATAATCACTCCCCCCGAGTGGGGATTGAACCCACAACTGATCGCGTTTACAGTCAGACGCTGTCCCACTGCGCCACGATCGGCCTCAATTACTGATTTATTATTATCATATTAATTATGAATGACACCTAATGTAAAATTCTGTGCTCCTTTTGGCAAAGAAAGTAATATTTTATTAGGCGCGGTAAAAGCTGTAAAAATGCATTAGAAATACTTTAAAATAAATATCATATTTGCTACATATGTTTAACGAACTCTTTTGTATAACCTGACATACAATTGTTCCTGACATAAAATCGTTGAAGCAATTTTTTTAAGCTTCTACGAGGTCTCTTCTATAAATTTATACATTTTTTTATATTATTGTAAATTAAATAAAAGATTTTTCTAAAATAATATGTATAAATGCACGTCCAGTTTTTTAAGTTCATATAATACATATAACGCTTCTAGCTGTATATATGTTTCTCCTTGGCAAATGATTCAAAACATTGTCTTCACCCATATGCGCTTGCAGTTCAATATTTATATGTGAATTTAAATTACAATGTTCATAGGTTTTTAGTTAATGAATATTGGTACAATGAACGTTTGTAGACTATTGGTTACCTTAAAGTTTGTAAAAAAGATTTAAAATTATAATAACATTATTATTCAATTTATTATGAACACCTTAAAATAATGCATCTATGAAATCTGATCACGTATATAATTTGACATATGACTTCATGAGAAATTTACATATATAACTTTATATGTCTCCTACTAATATCATAAACGCGAAACTTTGTGGTGATGGCTTTATGTATGTACATATGTATATTTGTTACTTAAAACTACTGAACAGATTTGAATAAAGCTATTCAGTACAATAGGTTATATATCAGAGTAATAGACAGGCTAACAATTTATAATATTTTTGGTAATTATCAAGTATTAAACTGTTTTTTATTAATTTACCATACCAGCACGACCGTAAGCAGTATCTAGTATTATATATTTTCAATTAGTTACACATAAGTGTTTCAGGAATTGTAAAATCATATCTAAATTACCACGGTTTTGGCGAAACACGAACAACGTAATGTATTTTGTTATCTCTCTACAAGTACATTATTTTGAATTACGAATTCGCAGGTCTAATTCTGTGTTTAAGTGAATGGAGCTGCTTAGAGGTATAATAAAATCTAATTTGAGCCGAAACGCTATATTTTGAACCGCGTTCTGTGTGGGGATTTCTGTTGAGAATTTAATATGTTTTCAATTAAGGCAATGGCAAAAGTTGTTAAGGCTGTTTATATTATTTAACAGACGAAATAAAAATTGTATTAATGTTACATAAATGGGTTACAATTTTATTTATAACATGTAACTATATACATTTGTGAAGTTAGACCCTATTTTACTTTGTACTTTAAATCCGCTTCGACTGTTTCACATTTTATTTTAAGTAAAAAAATGAATACATTTTTGTTATAGAAAGAAGCTCCACAAATCAACTTACTTGTAGGAAGATTATGTGAATAAGGACAAGTATAATAATACTTGTCCTTATTCACATAATTCATTTTCAGTATCATTATTCCTAGCAATCTATATAATATAAAAAAAAATTCGGAATATTTTGTTAATTTTAACTCACGCTATTACACATCCTCATTTCTAATGTTACAAGTATTGTCAAGAAATGAGATTGTGTACACACGCGGATGAACTCAACTGTTTCTGCTGATATGACTAGCTTCTTCTCATACTCGTAATTCGTTATCGTAGCGCAACGAAACAGCACCCGACTGTATTGTAATTGGTTGTGGGCTTACGTGGATTCCTATAATTCAAAATTTTATTTATTCTTTCCCGCAGAATTTTCGTTTAATATACATTTACTAAATAGTAGCAGATAGTTTTATACATATACATACACAAATACATATATATATATATATATATATATATATATATATATATATATATATATATATATATATATATATATATAAATTTTGTCAAATTAGTATTTAATAGAGCAGCATGAAATATAGATTTATTATATTAATCTCTTTTAAATATAATAAAATAAAATCTAACTCATTATACTGTTCATTAATTGAAATACCTGTACAAATGTTTGCTAGCAACAAAAAAAAATATGAAGCTCTTTTTTAGATAACACAATAAGACGAAAACAAGGCACTCTCTGTCATATAATTTAATAACCATCTGGTTTTATAACATGAAGAGCAGAATTTATCATTATTAATGTAAAACGTTGTAGTAGTAAGGCCCGTAATAGGCTACTAGAAAACGTTGTAAGCCAGTAAAGTGAAGACTCATGAAGCGTTAAATAAGCATGAAAGCTATTCAGTCAGTATGGCACGGATAGATGTAAGATTTTAGTTTTTTGAATTTAAAATCAATTAAATACATTCATAAGCACACACACACATACGTTTAACATACATATGTCTATACAAACACGCGATTAACCTATTAAGCGAAAACAGTCAACGAAATTTCGAGACACTAAGTTGTCTCTGACGACCCAATGCAGAATAAAGCGTATATCTGATTTTTTCCTTGCATAGACTTACTTCTGTAGCTTTATATTTTTAAGTAACCTTTTGTTGTAAGCTGTAGTGATTCAATTGTAAATTGGGTTCGCTTGAAATGGTGCAAAGGTGTTTTCCCACCTACAATACAAAAAATTGTTTCTTATTTGCCAGTCTATTTTATTTTTATTTATCGAAACATGGTAGTGAAATAAATTATTGATTTTTTATTTCAATTCATATTTAAAGAATCTTATAAAAAGTGAAAGAATTATTTACAGTATTTATATATTGTTGTTTGAAAACGTCAGTGACAGTCTATAAATCTATACAAATATACTCTTATTTTCAATATATCCTTAATCTCACCTAGGCCTTATAGCTATATAACAAAAAAAGTTACATTCAAATAAATCTCTTCAGTAGTCTCATACATACAGATATATAAATTAATATTTTATTATTGTTTTATCGTCACCTATATAAAGACACACACATACTTATAGAATGTTTTAACAAAATAAATCTTGGCGATACCGCGACATCAATACTATGGGAAGTGTTCCCAAGATGCAAATAAAATTATAAGATTTCTGGAAAAACGTTATCTGATTTAATACAAATTATATTATATAGGGAGCTATCCTTCAAAAAATAATTGAGTTAACTACAACAGAGGTAATCTAGGTAAATTTACTGTTACTAAAGGGATATATTTAACTAATCTACTATCCAATTTAACTGGTCTTTTGGTGAAAAAATAATATTTTAGTGCATATTTTAGTACTTAAAATATAGATTAGATAAAAATACCTTGTCCGCAAAGACTTGTTTCTCTAATCATATAAACTTTAATCATTTTTTTTAAATAAACTAATATATTATATAGTATTTGCTCAATGTTTATTGTGTTTATGTTTTTTCGAGGAAACCATACTTAATCAGTTCCTTGACTAATAAAAGAGAATATTTATTTCACCCAGTGGCCAAATAACCACTATGTTCTTGAACTTTGGTTATAAAACTAGGTATTTATATAAAGTTGTCGACTGTCGTAAGTCAGACAGGGATAGAAGTATCCTTAATTTGTTTATTTGGCATCGTTCTATGGCACGTTATACGAGTATATATTTAATATGTTCATAAGCCGGAAAGGATAGGCCTTTGTGTAAACTCTAATAAAACTTTCGTAACTCTAAAGAACTACAACTACAGTAATGTAGTGTTATATTAACATGAATTCGTACGAGTAGATCGTTGAAATATTATAAAGTACAGTAAACTTGTTCCACTTTTATTTTATGGGAAATCGAATATCTTGTATCAATGATTAAAAGAATTAGATTACGGTGCAGTGAAGTGAGACCGCTTGTGGGTTCTATTCCCACTCGGGACAGTGATTATATTTAAATTATTTTAATTTTCTCGTTCTGGTATGGCAAAGTGCGGCGTCAAGTTCCGTCACTCAACACGCAATATCTACCCTACTATGCGGGATAAAAGCGTGAAGCTAAAAAAATTAGATTTTTTATTCATTTCCAAAACAGAGTATTTTGTTATATTTTTTAATTGGAATTGTATAAATTTGCAATTAGAATTGTGTCGTATTTACGAATCAATAGCTGTATTCAAATTAGTTTCTTGAAAATTCAGATTTCGTATTGTATAATAAAGCTATACATGTAAAGGAAAATTTTCGATCATTTTTAACGAAAATGAAGCAAATGAGAAGTATAATATTTGAATAAATCATCAAATGATCATCAAACCTTATATTTGACATATTTATTGCACACGTTGTTAAGACAAAGCGTATCTAGCTAGCTCAAATATTACTGTAAACTATGGATTACTACAAAGTGTTTTAGATGTCCGGTAATATATTTTGAAATACCAAAATATAAAATATTTAAAATAATTTAAATATCAAATATCTCTACATGCGATTTATCCTCTATAATGCCTTAAGAATAAGATAGAGTAATAATGGTATTTGCAAATTACGCAATTATGTTATAATTACTGCCGATAACACATTTAACAGTGCGGTGTTTGTCTATGTGCTTGAATACGCCTATTAATGGAATCCTAATTACGGTAATGTGTATATGATCTCCAAGACACGATATTGAGTAGGTTATAATAACCTGTCTATAAATCTTTTAGTATTAATAATAATTTAAATGATTCATGTGCTCATAAAATTAGTTAATGAATAATTTCCTTGTTCTGGTAAGTTAAAACGGTGGCTTTGAGTTTCACCACTAAATACGTAATGTTTGAAATTTGGCGGAAAGCGTAATACGGATTGTCTCGACACTATGTATTTCCTGTTAACCCTGCTATGCCGGATAAACGTGTGAAGCTAAAGAAAATTAATGAAATACGCGTATACAAGAATAAAGTTTCCCTTCTACTAAACGTATTAGTGTATAAAATAAAAAAAGCTAAGATTATAAATACTGTGGCCGCTCCCCCACTATACAAAAGAAAACAAAGTTAAAAAAAATACTAAGAATCTTTGCTTGAGAGACTACCCGACAAACGTTAGCAAATTCTGGCTAAAAATTATTAAAATATTTTCTGAATTTTTCATTGCTAGACGAAGGTATAAATATAATTCTTCTATTATATTCGAGTTTTTACAACTAAATCTAAAAAGAAATGTGTCACCTACCCTCATTCTGTTTCTACTAACCACTCATCCACATCGAACATTAATAAGCACAAATACATCTCCACCCGGTATTATCGCCATCCAGATCAGAAAAACTGTTTACTATCTAAATCAGTATTATTATATTACACAATTTCACGCTTTATCTCACATAATAAGATAGTTAGTGAGAACTTGTCTAATTTCGTTGAATGCCGGATATCAATGCGGCTCTTTTTCTTACCAGCGCGGTGAAATCAGAATAGTTTAATGTATAATAATTTCTCCGAGTGAGTAACGAACCCACGACCAATCGTGTTTACATACGATGTCCAACTGCGCTGCAATAGATGGTGTGTTGTTTTGAATGAATAAACTCAAAAAAATTTACATATACCTATCTATTTTTCAATTTTAAACATTCTAACATTAACAATATACATTCGTTGAAGTCCCACTGCGGTATTCAATCGTTATACGTGAATTGGATTTTAAGTTATTAAAAAAGTTTTAATTTTCATTACCTATCTCATAATATATATAATATTTAAACCCTAAAATATCAAGTGCAAATTAAACAAATGTAATTGTTCTTGACAGGAAGAAATTCAGCATAAGTTATAGTAAACAACATATCTTCAGAACAGCGGCGAACTAAATCACGCAGGCACTTATCTACATAGATAATGTGACAAGACGTTAATATCACGCATGTTTGTTCTCGAATTTCACAGATTGCTGCCTCCTTCAGTTATACGTGTTTACTGTCACTAAATACATCTGACAGTCGACTTAAATTTAATTAGTGAATAGTAAGGCGGTAAAACGTTAGGCGAATGGATAAAATGACGTAACGAGGCAACTCAATTCGTCTATGAATCGCTTCTAGACAATATTTATACAATGATAATAGTGTAATGTTGGATAATTAAGATTATTTTTCTTACATCGATCTGATATAACAAATTCTGATCATTACCGCCGCTCCACACGGAATCTCTTGAATTTGGGCGGGAAGCGGAGAAGTGAGTGTCATCATACATCAATCTGCCTACCAAGCTATGCGAGAAGACGGATGCGGCTGATAACAAAGTACATCATCAACAGCCGAAAGATATTTACTGCTGGACATAAGACTCCCAAGCAGCACTCCAATTGAAAGGGCTACTAGCTTCGTAGTCGTTTTCCCAGTTAATTTTTGAGTTTATAACTAAATATGCTTAAATTAAAAAAATATTATTAATCTTCTATGAAATAAATATTTTTTAAGTAACATTAATACCAGGCTTTTTAATTTTTGCTGTGTACTGATTTTAAACTATGTACTGATTGAAATGATCTAAATAAAGTGACCTACTTTGTAACACAACGTAATCACAATTCTTTTTTGTACGCATTTGAGATTTTGTGTATGCCGAAATGACTTACAAAACCGCAAATGAAAAACAGAACACAAAGTAAATGTTAACGAATTATTTTTGTATTCTTTAAAACGCAGCTTCACGATTTATCCTGCATAGTTACAAAAAGAAATAAAGTGTCAAAATACACCGTTGACTGTTTTCCTCCCACAATCAAGTTATTGCGTGTTGAATGGCGACCTTAACGCCGCGTTTTGTCTTACTAGAGCTAAGAAATCAAAATAAATTTTAATTTAATTATTCCTTCGAGTAGGAACCTACAACCTATGGTGTTTACGATCAGACTACAGTGTCGATGGTCTCTTTTTTCTTTTCTCTATAGCTAACCAAATAAATTTGTATCATTACAGATCCCTTATTTATCGATAAGCCTGGTAGAAGTTTCCTCTTTATTATATTTTTTGTAGTGACTCAGATCTCTGTTCATACTCGTATACATACATCGTATACATAATATATGTGTATTAACAAATATGATATAAAAACTATATTACAATAAAATACACATTACCGAATTGCATACATTTAATAACGGAAAAGGCGTACAGTTATTTACACAGTTGTAATTATTTAATATTTGCTTTATCTTTACATTCAAACACATTCGCGTAAAAAAAAATATTTTCATTTATTTTTTGGCAGATCTTTACACTGTATAACTCTATAAAGCTGTATAACTCAAAATCACAGAGTTCACGTATTCAATACTACGTATCTTATGTCACATTTACAATAATAAGTATTTCTTATCTAATAGCTAGTTTGCGGCGTCTGAATATTATTTCTATTACCTGAATTAACCATTTTTATTATTAGATATGAAAATATGTTTATAAAAACCCGATGTTTAGAAACCACATTTACAGTCAGACACAATTTCTTTTAATTGTGACAGATATATTTGATAATCTATTTTTTTGCTTTAAACTTTTATCCCACATAGAAGAGTAGATAGGACGTACCTAGAGTCAAGACAATCTCTACACCATTTTCTGCGAAATTTGATATTGCGTGTTGAGTGGCGGAACTCAACGCCTCGCTTTGATTTACCACACCTAGGAAATGAAAATAATTTAGTAGTAATAATAGTTGAAAATATATAATTTCATTTTTTTTACTTTATAATCAGAAAATACAATTAATATTGAGAAAATACAATTGAGAGCATGGTATATTACTCTATTGATAAAAGTGAACAAAATGCCAACACGAATGACACGAACTAAAATACGCCGTGAATACTAAGTACGTTACTTATTAAATTGATCGGGATTTACTCATAGTTGACAATGTCATATGCGATTTTATTTAAATGAATCAAAAAATTGTAAATTGACGATGTTTTAAAAATAACTAACATTTTGAGTAAGTGGGACAATATAAATGCTTTTCATGACGAATTGTTTTAATAATCATTTGAAAGAATTTATTTGATAGGTAATATTTTGAAAGAATAACAAAACGTTTATTTATCTTTAGCGTAGTTTGTCTATATAAGACGAACAAGGAATTAAAACAAAATATATTAAATTAAACGGTACTGAAATACATAGACTAACTATGGAAATAGCGGTCTAATATCCTAAAACCATTAAATTAATTAATATTTTTATTAAAATTTTTATAAATAAAAAATAATATTAGTCATACGTCAGAGAGAATGAAGTGCCAAATCATTCCGATCTCGATTTTTCGACCAAATTAGAATCATTGCAGATTGAGTGGCGTAACTTAACTTTGCGATTTGTCTAACCAGAGTGGGGAAATAAGAAAAATAATTTGGCTATGATACATTAACGTATTATGGTCCGATATTTAACACGTGTGAAAATTCTTGTTTACGTTTAGCAAGCGAAATTAATTCAATATAGGTCAAATATTTTTTATTTGTTTAATTAAAACGTCAAAAAAAGCCAAAATATTTAATAAGAATTGCAGGATTTACGGTCTACCAGTACGAAATATGTTGAAATTATCCACACAGAATACCTTATTGTATTGTTCAGAAACGGAGCAATGATGAGGGTATGATGTGTCTCAAATGGAGACAGTCCTGCGGAATAAAATAAATTGTAAGTCGTATATTATTTTGTTCACTTTTGAAAAGAATATATTTACTTTAAAAATACGGATATTATTTATTCATATTTATTATAACAAGCTTCACAGCCTCAAAGTAGTTATATATATATATTTGAGATCTCCCTCGCAAAACCGTGGCTTCCTCCAAAAGATCCAATCACATCCCATAAACTCTCGCAAACCACCATAGTATTCACCACGACCGATAGGAGAGGTCTACTACCATGACGCCGTAAAACTTGGGACGTTGAGGAACCCAGGCTGGTCTCACTTATATGCTGGGCCTTCTTCTCGAGGCAGTCGTCAATGATTATCAGGCTTCCTCCCAGCGATACCACAAATATACCTCTGAACCATTCATATGCCGTTAATTATACGAGGCGAAATAAACGATGAAAAACCATTTATTTTAAATTGCATTAATTCTTTTTCTACATAACAAACAAATAAAATCCCAAAAGAACAGAATAAATCATTAGCCCTAATAAATCACGTACCTACATTTTACCTTTTACCCTCACTTTTAACCCCTCAAAGGTTGAAATAAATCAAATATTGCTAATTGCGTTTGCTGGTCTACATACATATCATGTTTCTTTTAATTTATCGTTATATAAGGTTGTCCATACAAATTAATGCCATTAAAGAGAGTATAATAAAATAATAGTAAAATATGAATTTTGAATATTTTTTTTATATTGTTCTATATCATTTACGGTTTTTTGAAAGATATAGTAGGAACATGGTTTACCCAACACCTGACAAGACATTGTACGGTTCCTTATTTATAAATTTAATAATATTAACAATTTATTTATATTTATAGAATTTGTGATGTTTTTATTGTGATTTTCCATTCTATCGTCTATATAGACTATGTATTTATGGAAAATGGTGAGTCTAGAAATGGAATTAATGATAAAAATTAGTCTTAAAATCGAAATCTACGACAAATGAACTAATATAAATGTAATTAATTTAATAAATGTAATAAAATGATATCTGAAAGTTTTGGACATATTAAAAATATTAGTGAAACTACATAGGTGAAACTATATTTCTTATACACATTTTAAAAAATAATTTGCCATATATTGTCTACCTGTCTTAACAAAAGTGATTATTTCTTTAGCATCAACAAATACGAATTTACGCTCTCTAGACTCCCAGAGACTGTTTGCAGAATACTTTAACGATCTTCAGAACTGTTTGACATCTGATTTCAATTACCGGATTTGTTTTAGACAAGGATCCTCAAGCAACTACAGTTGTTTTAATCAGTTAGATTACTCCTTTGATTATGCTTAACTAGTTTATGATAATGGATTTCGCCGCATATAAAAGTTATAAATGTAGAAAAGATCGTCATTTCTTTTTTGCTGTTTCCTCACAATAATATAAAAAATATTATCTAATATCAAGACAAAACACTCCGTTATGAGTTTCTTGCCAGAATTTAAGGCTTTACACACACACACACACATATATACATACATACATATATATATATATATATATATATATATATGTAAATTACATTTGCTTTCCTCCTAGCCAGAGATTACACCCATCAGATAACTTCTTTATCGCATTACATGGATATAAAAATGAGCCACACCAGATTTATATCGGTATAATTGTTGATCAAAGGCTATTATGGCAACCGAAAGTTGATTTGTTTGTCGAACGAATAAGGAAACTTAAATGGATCTTTAAATCCTGCGATAAATTATGTCTTGTTCACTTTTAAATAAAATATATGTTGTTATAGTTCAATCTATAATAATCTATTGCATTACCGTATGGGGAGGTACTACAAAATCTAAAATGCTAGAACTTGACAGGAGTCAAAGGTCTCTTTTAAAGATAATGTATTTTAAGCCTTTTAGAGTCCTGAGAGCCTCTACATACTCTTTAATCTGTTTTCTATTAGACAATTGTACATTTTAAACATATCGCTAATATTCCATAAAACCCTGCAATATGATCCAATTTGAGTCACTAAGAGAAAAAACATCGCAGGTCACTCCTAACCAACTCGCATTGAATTTGCCAGACGTCAATACCCCTGTCAAAGTACGTTTATTTATAATTAAATAAACAATAGTTTTGACAATAGAATATATCGCGAAGTGAAATTTTAAGATTCACATACTTGAACACAAACACGCACACACAGAGATACACACCATACACACACCCACATGCACATGCACATGCACACACTCACTCACACACACATGCACAGACTCACTCACACACACACACACACACACACACATACACACACACATAAGCACATATATACTTATACCTCTTATAAAACGTTGTTATTTTAGATTATCTCAAGTTTGATATTGGCACTAGGTTAAAAGCGAGACACCCTAATACAAGTATAGAAATAGAAATTACACACACATATGCTGTACTGTATGATTTGGGAAATAAAGCAATTTATGTATATATATATATATACACATATATATATATATACATATATATGCGTGTGTATTTATATATATTGATAGTCGTCATTATGCAATTGAACTTTCAAACTTTGCAGACAACTAGATCTAGTAAGCCGATATTAGACGCATATGCCAAATAAAAAATGAACCAAATTTTCTTCCATCGTCATTCTACTATAGTTCACTTTAACGACTTCATAAAAAGGCAATATTGTTACCGTCAACATATAAGAAAAGTTTTATTAATTTTTCAAAGGCTTCCACATCAGTAGCAACTTTTTTAAAGAGATTTTTAGTGAAACTCTGCAGCGTCGTCCAAACTAATTTCTATTTCAATAAAGAGTTCGCTTTGTGTACTACGAAGTTATAAACTTTCAAACTCGGTATTAGAACACTTAACCCACTGAGCTGAGATTATTAAATCATACGGTTTTATTTTTTTGAATTTTATACTTAAAATAAGAATATTCAACATCTGTATAAGATTTATAATGCCAGTAGTGGTGTGGTGTAACAGCGTTTGACTGTAAACATGATCGGTTGTGGTTTCAATTCTAACTCGGGGGAGAAGATTTAAAATTATTTAAATTTATATAATTCGGAGGAGGAGAGAACCATGGTTCATGGGGAAAGGTTAGATCTTCCTATTGGATAGGAGCATAATATTTATCTTTAATTGTGATCGATATTTGCCAAATATTATGAAATGAAGCTTTTAAATCAAATTTCGCCAGTGGCAGTAAGTCAAGGGTATATATGGAATTGTAATTTACGAATACAGAGGTCACTGCGGATTTAGCATAAAAATCAGCATTGTCATTGTCTAATATATCAGAGTGACTCGGAATTCACACAAGCGATAAAAACATGCCCTGTTCACGACATAGCTTTCCTAATTTTGAGAATAAGAAGGAAACTCGACCTGCTACGAAAAGGATTTTGCAGTAGAGAATGCAGAGAACTCAAACAATCTGTAAATAAGACAACTTTTTTTAATTTGTGCGATTTAGCAACACAATATGCCTTCCAGCAAAGCGATGTATGCACCAGAAAAAATAAAAGTTTCAGAAAGCAGCCTCAACACAATAATTATGCGACAACTTCGATGAGTCTGTAAATATAACAGTATACTGAAATTCTTTGATTTTTAAAATAATATTTACATCTGGATTACGTCTCTTTCTATTAAGTAATGTAATGACACTGCGCACTTGGTTTTCCACCGAATTCGAAATATTGTGTGTTGAGTGGTGAAACTCAATGCCGCATTTTGTCGTAGCAAAGCAAGGAATTGAAAATAATTTAAAAATAGGGTTATATTATTCTCCCGAGTGGGAATCGGACAACCGATAGTGTTACAAATCAGACATTGTCCCACTGCCCCGTGACTGGCTTATTGGATATTTATAATAAATTTTAAATAAAAAATAGACAAGTAAATAATATTTTATATAAATACTCATAAAATAAATGCGACACCTATTTAAAACAGATTTTAAATATATTTAGTGATACTTAGAGCCTTTACCTGAGAACAAACCTTACTAAGAATGTGGACTGAAATTGATAACCTGACGATACATTGTACTTAGTAAAACTAAAATAAATAACAAAAAAAACAATCAAAACTTAAACAGATCAGAATAACAATAATGAAGCTTCGCCTCATTATGCATACTTTAACTAAAGTGCTATCTTATTGTCTCAACGCTTTGTCTCAATGAACTGCTTAACTCAAGTCGAAATATTCAAGAAGCTTCGAGGAATTAAAGGTTATCAAGATCTACACCTTCGAAGGACGAGCATGTCTTAAGTAAAAATAAAAGGGAAGCTTTAATTTTAGAAGTACGTCCTTTTAAATTCCTGAATTACATATTATCTGTAGTATTTTTTTACATCGCTTTATACATAATTTACGTAAGTCTGCTCATATACATATTAAACGACTTTATGTCGTGTTGTTGTATTATAGACAAATTGCCTTTAGTAATACAAATAACATTTCTCTATCACAGTTATAACTATATTCGCTTAATAACGTCTTTTGTTCACAATGATTCACTGCTACATTACTGACAGAGACCAGTTCTCGAATGGCTTGCTTCACCATAGGTATGACTGTCCTATTTGGAAAGATAATTGCCTAATATATGAATGAAATCAAGTATAAAAAACAAATATTTCCGGTATTTAATACGAATTATAATCAAACTAAAAAAAAACTCTATTTTATTAATTTAATATGTAACGAAAATGTTTCTTTTCCTATATGTATTGCTATATAGATTAACACTTAACTAACCTATTCTAAATTAATGGGATTATATCGTAATCGTCATTTAAAAATACTGCCTCGAGATTTGAAAAGTGCTACCTTTAGAAATGTTTTAGCTACTTCTCTAAAAATGAAAATTATTTTTATTTTTGATATCATCAAAACCTAAAACGAACCTTAATTTATACAAAAAAACAAATGTCTAGTGTCTGCTTGTAATATTTAAATAAACATTTTTATACAAAATGCTCACATATGCGTTATACCAACATATGCACGGTACACATAACAATTGTTTTTTAATAATTTTTATCAATCTGTCTACTTATATATCCGGCTAATCTCTTAAACAGCTGGATCGATTTTAATGAAATGTTTACAACCTAATAGTAATCCTTATTACACCAGATAATAAGAAGTAACTTAGGTAACTTTTAATTTTAGAATTATAAATAAAGAACCCAGACACGGTAAAGTCCACGCAGGCACAACTCAAAAAGTTTTATACATTTGATGTTATTGTAAACCATAAGCTATAAACAATTTCAGCCATATTGAATCTATACTCAATTTGTATATTGACCACTATTCAACCGATGACAGATTTAGGCTTTAACTCACAAAGCGTTTTGACAATTGCCTTGGAATACTAACAGCTGTACGAAACCAACGCTCATATATTTGAAACACTTGCGCAACATTGGTTTGGATATGGATTTAGGATTATCATTTCGCTGCTGGTTGTTATTATAGCTTCATAATGTTTACTTTCAAAGTTGCATAACAAAATAATGGCTTATATTTTGGTATTAGAAAATATATACTTGAAAATCTGACGTTTCGAACCCTTTACTTTATTCTGAGGTCACAGGTAGATCGACAGACGAATGCCACCATGTTACCAAAATATATAATGTTGTCATCAATGTATTTCTGAATATTAAAATATACGCAATTAATCCGTTTAAAAATAGTTTCATTTAAAATGTGTAAAAATTGCGAAAATCAAAGATATTAAAATAACGTATTATTATTTTCAATTATAATACTAATTATTTAATAGTTTAATGACTATACTTTAGTGTTTTGATTCTTGCTGTATAATTAAGGTATCTTTATTATTCTCAAGGTGTGTCTATAGGTCCCCAGGGGCCACTTGGGACTTAAAAGGGTCCATGTTAGCTAAAATAAATGTTGGTCCAATGTAACGTATGTATGTAAAATCTAAAGGTACATACTATATGATAGTAATATATAAGTATATATATATATATATATATATAGTTTTTGAGTCATGTTAAATTGCTGACAAACTTGTGACTTTTACGTCATTTTCAGTATATCAATGTGTTTATACTAATTAAACACTCGTGGCAAGCACAATATGGTTATTTAGCCGTTACGTGGCGCGGGTGCATGTTACGCTGAGTTCCTTTTGAAACGGAGTAGCGAGTTTCTAATGAAATACAAACATAATTAATATAGCTATGGAACTCGTTAATCCCTAAATATTTAAGTAATTTAAAAGGAAGTTTGTGCGAGAACCAACCTAAAAGCGTCAGTCTTGCACTTAAAATTTTAATTAATTTGACTATCCTGAAATTAATGCCAGGGCAAGAGATACGTATGTATATACATGATATTTTTGTTTTGAGCTTTACGCTTTTTATAGCACATAGTAGGGTAGACAGGAAGTACCTAGTGTAAAGACACTGCGTACTCCGCTTTCCGGAGAAATTTGAGACAATGCGCATTCAGTGGTTAAACTCATCGCTGCGCTTTATATTACCAGAGCGAAGAAATAATTTAAATGAAGGACCTCTATGTGAAATCGAACCCACAACCGAACGTGTTTACACTCAAATTCTGTCGCACTGCGCCACGACCGACCTTTTATTTTTTTACATATACCACTTTATAAAACAATAATGTAATGTACACGTCGTTCAATCAAATATGATATGGTATTTTTTTGTGTTAGTATGTACATTATGGGAATTAAATCATTGAAAATATTGAATCATTGAGAATCAATATTGTAGAAGTAGTAAAATAATCTATATTTATTTACGTTTCCTCGCTCTGGTAAAACAAAGCGCGGCGTTGATTTCTCAAGCCACTCAACATGCAATGTCTTGAATTCGGCAGAAAGCGGAGTACGGAGTGTCTTGCTACTAGATACTTCCTATCTACCCTGCTATGCATTATAAAACGTGACGTCAAACAATCTATGAAATTAATCTAATATACTTTTGTTACAAAACTTGTGTTTGATTCAAGTCGCAAAAATATTGTGCTTGCGAAACTTAAACCAGGAGTTTTCCCATCGGAAATAACAGCGAGCCTCCGATCTTAATTTTTTACGTTGAATTTATAATGGAGCATATAAAATACACATAAAATACCACGCTAATAGAACCTTTTCAAAATAAGTAACACAGCTTTAAATAATATTTGTAAGCTTGGAGTTTTTTAATATTATTATTTTTTTGTTTCTGTAATTTCTTTATTCACAGTAGCTCGAATAAATGTGAAGTATCGATGTTATTAGTCTTTTGTAAATAACTAAAATTGGCTATTTTGTTATTATAATATAGGTTATAAAATAGAGATGAAGAATGAATGGTAAGTGATAAACATGAAAACTATAACGACCAAGCTATATAAAAAGTCTTAAACAAAAATAAAACCATTCTTCATAAATGTAAATACGAGTTCTTTTACATGTTGACGATTACAATAATTATAATCAGTAACTCAATTGATATTGTTGGGAGAACGTTGTGATATAACCAGACACCAGGAGCAACCGTTACATTTTAAAAGTTAGAAAGAAACAGTTAATCTAAACCAATCTTTTTTTAGTCTTATATATTTTGAAGCAGAATATAACTATTCTAAGAATTTATTTTAATTTATAAGTAATCGGTACACTAGATTGTTCCCTTTCGTTACAACGTGAGTGAACTACGTATGAATTCGATGGAGTAAATCACTACAGTGTATGAGTCTCATGGGAAATTGTGAAAAAATTGCCGCCGCGGCTAAGTGATTACTTCCAAACAATTATAAGTAATTTCGTTTTGTATATTACATATTTATTAATTTTAATTATTACCATTTTAATCATTTTATAATATTTTTATCGAAAAACAACAACTATACTATATGTGGCTTAGAGTATGGCTAACAAAGGTTTATAATTAAAGTGTATTTTCAATTCCTTTTACCGATAAGACAAAGCTCAGCGTCCCATCATTTAACGTGCTCGGTTTCGGGCGGCAAGCGCTTTCGCAAGGCTCAACGCTGTGTCTTGACACTAAGTTGTATCTGTTCCTCTCTCTAACATCCTATACAAGAAGCGCGAATATATATATATATATATATATATATATATATATATATATATATATATATATATATATATATATATATATGATATATTTTAATGATTTTTTTTTATTTCCTGTACTAATTTTCGTGTATTAGAATAAGCAGAGTGTAGAGTTTTCAAAAATACAACACGGTTTTTATTGCTGCGATACATTTTTTGTATAAAAAATAAATGTTTTATATATTGACATTTTAAATGGAGTAAACAAATAAACCTCGATAACAGTTACACTAACCATGTGTGGTTTGGAAATGTCAGTCGATCAAACGGAATTCATGAATTTTTGGGCAATATTGCGCCCAAGCTTTCACCATTAAGCTTAGCAATCATTTTACTTTTATTTTTCCTAAAATAATGTCAATGTAGTAGCATTACAAATAAACGGCCTGATATTGCAAAATTCTGACTGACTATTAAAATTTAATATTTTACAAAAGAATTTCAATATGTTATTTTTACTTAATACTTAAATTTATTGCTTTTTGCTTCAATTTTATGCTCAGATTAAACAAAAACTTCACGCCTTATCCTGAATAGCCCCGAATGATCAGAGACAATATACATAGTAAGTGATAGTCAGCTCGCTGCCAGTATTATAAATATTGCGTGTTAAATGATGAAACCCAACGTCACGCTTTGTCTAGTAAAATTATTTAAACCCATTTAAAAATAATAAATCTTAGAAAAAAAATCAATAATCCATATGTTTTTATCAATTGTAACACAAAACAAAGCTTCTCTAATTTGTATAGATTTGTTTTCTACTTCTTATAGAGAATTATGTTTTAGAAGTATTGTCTAAAACAGAATAATTACTTATTAGTAAATTTTAAATAGCAATAATGCTATTAAAAAATTAATGACAGCTCAATTTATTTAATTTCGCCAAGTAAAATATTCTATCGACTCAAAAGTTAACAATTTTCGAGCAAAAAGGCTAAATTATGAAAAACAAACATTAAAATCGTCCTCGTCATGAAATAAGTAATAACGTGGAGTATCTTTAACCATTTAATTGTTATGAAAGTAATTTTGCACACAGACCTCCGGAAAACTTCTCGGTTCAGTCTCAATTAAAACTTCCAAATGATTTATATTTCAGCTGTACCTTGTACTTTCTTTCGAATATTAATAATATTTTATTTGCTTATTAAATAAATATATTTCATTTCATTAAAAAATAATAATAATATACATATATAATGATCATTAAAATCTTAAAGTAGTCTTACAAATAATTATAAAAAAATATTTCTTAAACCTCTTATATCAACAGAATTACTTCATCAATGTTAACTAAGTAATAAGTTAATAATATACGATTAATTTTTTTTATTTGACTTTAATAAGATTTAGTTGAGATTATTACATTGTATATGATATGATGAAAAAATGCGAATATGTATATTCAATACAATTCATTTAAAAACATGACTACTTATAAACCTCAATATACATAAGAAGCTCTTAATTTTAAATTACATCTTGACCTGGACCCAAAATCTTCACAATAACCTTGTCGACTTTTAACTTTTGGTAACAAGTATACAAGATATGAAGGACTGATTCTTTAAATAGCTTTTGCTTTGCATAAATACAAAACAGAAAATTGATAATAATTTTCTCTAACTACAGTTTTAACGTAAAACCTTTGCATTATAACACTTCATTAAAATTTAACTTTTTTATATATGTATATAACTACATATTAAGTATCTAAATATCCCAATATATAACTCATAGCAGTTTAGTCAGAGACTGCTGTGTTAAGACACTCCGTTGACTGCTTTTTTCCCAAAATTCAAACATTGCGTGTTGAATGACGAATTCCCCGTCCCGCTTAATCATACCAGGCAGAGACATCATTTGTAAACTATATTCATTCCCTCCAGTGGGAATTGAACCCACAACCAAACGCATTTACTGTCACACGTTCCCCTGCACCGCCGTGGCCTCAATTTAATAATTATTTCAATATACTTCAATATATGTCAAAGAAAAGATATCGTTGAAACAAATATATTGTTGAGCGAGTGCTAAAACTAAGCAGCGTTGTTTGCTCTAAACTAAATCATCTCTCTATGAATATATAGTGGCTTACGGTCCTTTATAAGTTTTTGTATCAACATTTGCGTTTAACTTTAGCAATTTTGCTTACCTTTTATTACAAGACTAGAATGATAAAATATAGTTCTTTTATTATATAAGGAAACAACAGATCGGAGGATATTTTTTTTTTCTTCTTTCGTATTTTGGAATGTATAAAAGATAATCTAGTGTTGAGAAATTCTGTTTTCTATTCTCCACCCGATGCTAAATGTTGCGTGCTAAGTATTGAATATCGTCTTATCAGGGTAGGAAGATGAGTTTTAGAGATTATTCAGAACAAACGGACACACAAACAAGAATTATAATAAATTTTATTTTGTTATGTGCCATGTATACATGAATATGGATTTAGTTAAAAGCGAATATGTTAACATTACAAATAGACATTCCAATTTTACTTATATGTTTAATAAAAAATGTATTTTTGATAATTACAGTAACAAAGTATATTTTTTTAAACCTGGATTAGTATAAAATCAGTTTCAGATTCATATAAAATTTGATTGATTATATTTCAATATTTAAATGTTTTTTTAATTATATATGTACGTATGTATGTATGTATGTATATCACATACACAATTTACCGGTTACCTATGTAGATATCTACACATTGACGAATTGCAGTGCACATTCGTAGCATTTGATCAGTTGTGACAATAGCACCTGTCCCGATAGCTACAATTGCTAGATAAATCGAGTCAGGCCGGCAATTGGCTTCAAGCCGGAACTCTACCTGCATATATCGCCATGATGATTCGAACTACGCGTTAACTAAGTAATACTATTTTCAGATATGTCATATACAGTATACATATGTTAAATAACAAAAAAATGGTAACAAATATAGTAACAGAAGCATAAAAGTTTTAAACCTTGAAGTAATAGTTTTTTCCTTATATTTTCACATGGATTGTGCTTCATCATCGAAAGTTGTAAATCATTCAATCCCATATAACTGATGAAATTATTATACATTTTTTTCATTTTATTTTAGTTTCATTCTTTTACGCCGCATAACAAGAGTACCTAGATATGACTCCGCTTTCCGTATTTCCGAAAGTACGTTTAAGTTAAAATAATATAGTTACTTGATAATTTACTAAGAGGATTTGAACTCCTTAATGCAGTGCAAAAAACTATCAAATAAACATTAAATATGCCATAACGCCTTTTCCTATTTTCCGTATTATAATTCATGGTTATCAACAATGAACACGCACACATAGATGACCAGTGATCTACAACAAGTGAGAAAAAGTCCACAATTATCTACTAGAGATTTCGGAGAAACTCCTTCAGTCTTTCAAACACACTTACTATCTCTCTACTACTTTTCTAGTGCTGTAAATGGTCAACACCTAAAAGTCTCTTCTAGTTATAATCAACACGTTACCATAAAAAAGGTAAGTATTCTCAAAGTGTCACCTTAAAAAATATAAGTATCTACCAGAACTAAAATAATTTAAAAAAAGAAACAATAAATGACACAAACCCAAAAGTTCGTGGTGTGATTCATTGCATCTAAAAAACACAAAGAACACTACCATTGTCGCTTAAGTAATCATAATACGCCAACAATTGAGAAGCGAGTAAAACAAAAGATGAATTTAAATGCAAAGTTGACTCTGTAAACACTTTAAAATCAATATTTCATCTTGAGACTAACTATCGTTGGATTAAGATGCTAGCTTTTGCAAGTACTTTTGTAATGTTATGTAAAAATTCTTTAAGTATATTGAATGTAAATATAGTTCAATAACTTGGAATTAATAGTTCTTTTTTATTGTAAACTAGTTGATCCAGTGATCTTCTTATCGTCTCAGTATGAAATATAAGAAAAAAGCTCAAAAAAATCCGTAAAAACATTCTCGAGTCGTTATAGATTTGGGAAAAATTTGTGACATAGTTATTTGTTATCATATGTTTTTGTTGTGGTCAGAGCTTTTTTTGAAAGTATTTTAAGCTACAAATTGTCAGTTGTGATAATGAACTAAATTAGATATATTATAATAAACACACTAAACAGTGTTACATGTGTGATAGGAACGAACATTATGAATGTGAAAATAAAATTTTGACTTTTGCTTTTTTCTTTACAACTTCTTCATAGTTTCTCAACATATATGCATTTTTTGGACTTCTACAAATATTTCAAAACAAAAAACTAGTTAAACCTGTCCACATATTCCCGAGTTTTAAGGACTAACAAACTTTCATTTTTATGCAGCTAATATAGAATATAGATAATTTAAGATTTTAATTTGGTAAAGAAATAATGACAGATAATATTATGTTTAGTTAGTAGAATAAAAGTAATAAAATATTTTAATTACAAAACTTACATTTAAAATGAATGTAGAAAATATTGCAAATAGCTTCATCTCATATACAAAACACCAGTAGCCATAGCCTGCCAATACCGTATAGCAGTTAGTTAACAAAACCTCGAAGTCCGATATTGCATTTCACGGGTCTTATTACTACAAGATCCTCAGAAATAAAACCAAAAAAAAAATGTAATTTCAATTAATAGATCAGCAAGTTGGTATTAATTATATGAAACTATGTGAGAGCAAAGAGACGCCATTGTCAATAGTGTATCAGAGTGCCATTCATTTCAATATACACGATGACGGTAGTGCTAAAATCTGTGTCAACAGTCACCGCGTATTGATTAAAAGATAAAATATCAAGTGCTACACTGTACAAAACAAACAAGCGTTGATTGAATCTGTGTTTATTTCTTTACGTGTATAGCCAACTGCTCTTTAATTTAACAATAATTGCATCGTGTATATATATATATATATATATATATATATATATATTTGATAATTAGCTTCTATGGAGAGTCGAAAATGACGCTAAGAAATTATCTATTTTATCAATCACATGGGAGTGTTAGTAAGACTTATTCACTTTATTAAATTAATTTTAATTCATAGTAATGCATTATTATCATAAAAACTGCTTTTTATAATTTTTCTATAAAATTTTATAATCTATATTCCATACTTGTCTGTTGGCATAGTTTTCGTACATAGGTGTATAACTTTTTTGTTTTATGTATCGAAAATTACTTTTTCATTATTGATATGTTATTGGCATTTTATAGTTCTTCATATTTCTGTATTAAGCGGTAAAATATGTTCTTCCTCGTACCAAAATATATATAAATTCACAATGAAATTCAAAACACTAACTTAAAAACTTCTTTTCATTACTTGTACTAAAACCTAAATAATTTAAATGCTCAAACGTGAAAGTAATGAGCAACTTCTACTTAAATATATAAAGAAATACACATATAATAATAATAAAAAGTTTATTTCATCACAAACAGTTTTACAATATAATTCTTAATATTAGCTGCAATCTCGTTCAACATTTTTGGAAGCCACTAGCGCCGTACTAGTAAACCTGTATTACGGCATACAGCAACAACCCCTTAGATTTATTATAATAATACAATAGCTATCTCTAAATATCTATAGTGATTTAAATTTAAACAGGGGAACGGAACGGAACGGTGAACCGATAATTTGATAAGGTAATGTCATTAGCAACATGTAAACACTAACTTTTGTTTCACATTAATGTGTTCAATAAAATTACTGGGAATATGGTAATTACACTGACGTCATTGTGAGCTAGTTTGGAATTATATTATACTTATAAATTAGTTATAAGTTAGAGGATAAGTTAGATAATGTTCCTCCAAATAAGAAAACACAAGAAAAGTAAAGCACAAAGTAACTCATCAATAGGTCAAACCATGATTCTATTCTATTAGTATAACCACGAGCTGGCCACTAGTACGTACATACATATTATAAAAACAAATAAAATTAATATTTGTATAAAGTTATTTTGGATCATTTACTAATATTTTTTACAGAGAAACTCCGTACAAAAGAATAAAATGAGTTAAAGGAGAAAAGAATGAATGCAATCAACAAAATTTATGCATTTTATTTCAAATTCATACATGGCCAAACTGTTTAAAGTGTCCAATTTTCTTATTGAGCTCACAATTTAACCACAAAGCTGCATTTTCGTACATAAAATGAATGGCCCCAATACGTTTTCGTGTGCAATTTTTACAATTCATGTCTTCTAAAAGAGTTTCGTGCTAAAGGCTAATAAAATTTTTCCACACACTATTTTCCGTACTTACGCAAGTAAAATATTATGATATTAATAAATCATCGTTTGATTTTGCGGAAGTCGTATAAAACACCTGCTGTAGATTCCTTCGTTCAAACAGAATTTACTTTCGTTTTTATGGATACGAGACAAAGTGGTCCACAATAATAAAATTGTCATAACTATTGTAAATCATTTCGTGCAGACTAGAGTTCTTTAGCGTATTTATTTATTTATTTATTTATTTAATAGGAAGCCAACATAATGTACAATGATCTAAAATTTTTCTTAATATTAAAAGTTTTACAATATAAGATATGTAGCTACAAAGTACATTACAATTATAGGCTAACTCAGCATGCACTGTAATTTAATTTATTCTACATGCATTATATAGAAACATGTTAAAAATAAAAGTAAAAGCAAATATAAAAAAAATAAACTTCACACTAAACAACTTGTTAAAAAAAATATAACAAAGCAACTTAACCTCAAAAATTGTATAAAAAAAAAAAGAAAATTTAGTAAAAACTATTATATGTTTACATTATAATTACTAAAATTTGTAAATAAAAAAATACTCAAAAATAAAAATAAAAATAAAACGATCACTTAAGCTAAATTAAAACAATAACAAAAATAAAACAACATTATGCTTGTCTAATAAAGTCTAAACCAATCTAAGATTCAAATTAAAAAATAAATAGAGAAAAAAATAAAACAACTAAGTAGGTAGATTAAAAAACAAAATTAAAATAAAAGATCAGATAAATAAAACAATAAAAAAAATCTTTCGTCTTAATATAATATATTAGAATATAATATTTTAAAACGTAGGGTAAAAGACAAATATTTTATAAATTATATTATATATAAATTCTTTATTATTTATGTATTAAAAAATACAGTATAAGTCAGAAAGAGATGAGAGGTTAAAAGTAAAGGTGTACCGTACAAAGAGCAAGATTATTTTGATCTTCAAGATAGTTAGGAAGAACCTAGTGTCAAGACACTCCATACTCCGTTCTCCGCTTTCTGGCCAAAAATCAAGACATAGTATGTTAAATGGTGAATCTTAACGTCGCATTTAATCCTAATAGGGTGAGGAAAAAAAACAATAGAATCATTTCCTCGTGTGTGAATCGAACTAACGGTCGAACCTGTTTTACAGTCCAATAAAGTTTCACTTCACCACGATGACCACTAGATTTTCTAAAAAAATTAAAAATACAATTAAATATTTCTTTTGTTAAATATTTTTTATATTATCTAAACTAAGTTACGTTAAATATTATTTATACTAAGTTACGTTTGCTTTAATCATTTATAGAGTTTTACAAACTGGTCAAGTTTCTTTAATTATGTGTCTAAGATACTTTTAGGTGCGGTCAATAGATTAAACATAATTACTACATCATTAGTATGTACTATTTTTCATAGTCTATTTCTATAAATTTTCAAGCAAAATAAAAGAAAATACTTGGGCCGTTAAACATATCCGGCGATAAAAATGAATCCATAAAGTGGCAGGCAAGCGTGAAAAGCGTCAATTTACATATTATTATAATGCCACTAGGGACTAGAAAGATATTTTTTAATTTTGTTACGGGGTCATTCTTAAGGCTTTCAGCATTAAATGAGTTTCGATCAAATAATCATATATAGTTTTAAATGAAACTATTTTAAACGATATAGAATGGATAGAACAGGTCGGTAGGTCTACCTGTAACCACAGACTATAGTAAAATGTTTGCGATTAATCCGTTTAAGATAGTTTCTGTTAAAATTAGTTAAAATCGCGTAAATTATTTATTTTATAATATAAACTTATATCTTTTTCTTATTTTCAATCCATTCATCAGCCCAGTACCACGACTTTGATATCTCACTATGATAACTGTAATGACACTGGTACAATATATTATTATTACTATGTCATCTGTTGATATTACTGCAGATAAGGTATCGTCATATTTATCTAAATTAAATACATACGCCTTAAGGAAGTTTTTCAAAAGGAATACCCAGTCTTTCTTATGCGATGTAGTAGAATTATTGGTATTCTTTTAACTGTTATTTTTAAAAAGTTAACAACAATTCTATAGTTAAACACCAATTTATAAACGTAACGAACGACATAACATTAAAAAATAATGTGATATTTTTTTTAAATTATATATAATATAATGTATCCTAAGTTAGATCACTTGTTAATAATTCGCATGGATTTCTAGATAAATGTGCTGTCAAATCAAATTCTAAAATTTTATATGGCTGTAAATGCTATGAATTCAAAATATCAGCTGGACGTCATTTACACTGATAATTCCAAACTTTGGATAAATTATTTCATAAATATTTAGTGAAAAAAAACTACTGATATATGTGGTTTTGAAAAAAATAAAATATACCTCTATAAGTTATATCACTTATCGATAATTAACATGAAAGTGTAAATTTGAACGTACTGGCCAAAATTAATGTTTTTGGTTAAAAAATCCTCCACAATAGGATAATTAATATTTCGATTTTACAGCGTCATCGGGTTTTCAGGGAAGTTGCCAAGCTAGAAGTGCTCTTACCTATCCGTGGAGACCTCGAGACCGTGATCCGTGGAAACCATCAACTTGCAACACAGTGCCAAAATGGCGCCTCCTATGGAGCTTCTACGAAACTCCTTTTTCGACTTCCCTATATTGTACATATAGTTAACATAGAGCGCGTATTGATTGTATAATACATTTAATGAAACAATTAAGGCCTTCATATTTACTTTCTACTGGTATATAGATAACTATACCTGTGTTCAATTTTATTATATTCAAGGCACTTTTACCTTCATTTTTAATGACTTAAGTCATAAAAAATAAACTCATTGAGTTGCACACATTTATTATAACACTTCTAACAAAGAAGCATTCATATTATATGCATGAGAAGTTCACGACATCTTCATGAGAGTCACATTAAAAAAACTCAATTATATTTTATACAAAACATATATGAAGATTTTTAAATAAAAGAAAATATATAAACAAAGATATATTAAGCAAAGTAAACATTGATGATTGAACATATAAAATATCTATCAGTATAACATATGGCACGCAGAATCAGAATTAGTGAAATCTACAAGTTTATTTTTCTTCTATTATTCATATCGTTAAGTCTCTTTTATCATTCAATATAAATATTTTTTACTTTACATTTCATATCTAAAAGTTTAGAGTGGAATGGCTCAGTGAGTGACGTCCGAGCAATTACGGCACATCGACGCCTCGCAGATAGAAGCGTTGATGTCACTAGAATTTTCAACTTAGGTAACATTACGCTTTGAATTTTTCCAGTAACAAATCTGTTTATTTCATAGTAAACGTTCTTATATTTATATTAAAGTTTGTTTTAAGTTTCTTAAGGTAAGTAGTAAGAGGATCAAAATTTCAAATAAATCGTAGTTTAATTACAATATTACATATAAATTATTATTCTTTTGTAGTAAACATTAATTTAAAAGTAGGTATTTTACTTCCGAAATCTAATCCACTTCTTTTCCCAAGCTCTACAGTGCTTATTTCTTTTAGAACCTTCCAATTATTTTTTTGGGCAGCTCTTTGAGTGCCAATGGCAGTCATCCATGCACATGTTACGGGAACATCATCTTCAATACATATAAGTTTCCTAGAAATTGGAAATATTCTTTACTGCATAAACTATCTTACATTTTAAGATCTATTTTAAAGATAAATCATCCTATGTATACATTATTTTTGTTGTAAATAACAGTATTTTTTGTTATATGGTATATTAATAAATAAATAAATATTATAATGAATACGAACATATATATTTCAAAAGGAATAAGTTAAACGGATAAAAGGGTACCCGCATAGCAGGGTAGACAGACGTTTACTTAGCTTTCAACCAATTTAGAGACATTGAGCGGTGGAACCCAATACCGCCCTTTTTCTTACCAGAGCGAGGGAGTAAAAATATTTTAAAAATTCTCCCTTCCTCGAGTGGAGATTGAACCCACAACCGATCGCGTCTACAGTCAGACGCTGTTACATTGCGCCACGACCGGCCTCAGAGTAGAATAATTCTATTTTTTTAATTTTTTAAAAAATATATTAAATTATTAAAATAAATGAAATACACATTAGGTGACATACATATTGTTAAGGCAACTCGTTGTTAACGCATTAAAGGGGCATATAGTATTATTTAATACGTATATTAATGATAAATCTAATCTCAAAAGTAAATATGATCATAGTATGAAAATGGGTTAAATTGCATTGAGAATTTTGAAAATCAGATATAATCAAATTATTATACGCTGGGTTTTTTAAATGTTTTTTTAATCAAATATTAACTTTTTTAATTTAGATAAGCAAAGTAGATAGGGGAGATACCTAAGTCGTGGTTCTCGATAAACGAGTTGTTATAAAATTTAACTTTAAAAAGTGCAGAATTTGCAAACAAAAATTTTATCCATGATTGCTTAAGTACTCACCTGCCTTTTATGAATTCATTGCCGATACCAAGCCCTCTATACTTTGGATTAACTATAATACCTCTTCCATTATACCACCTCTCAAATTTTTTGGGGCCGCAACATTCTTCTATTACTTCGAGAAGGTGAAAGAAGGTCTTTAATTCTTTTGTTTTTACCATTAACTGAATCTTAATTATATAAAAAAAAAGTTAAAAAATATATTAATCCATACTGACATAATCCTATTAATAAACAGCAGTAGGTTTCTTGAACTATTTAGATATTTCAATTACCTATACAATTATAAACATATCTATATATAACGATATTTTTTCCTCGTATCAAGATAGCTCCACGTTCTGTCCTAAATATTGGATGTTCCGGCATCCAACATTTACCGCCATGCTTTCTCGTACACGATAAAAATGAAAATAATTTAAATATAATCATGCCCTCGAGTGGGAATCGAACTTACAACAGATCGCGTTTACATTCATTCGCAGTCTTACTGCGTCACGAAAAATCAATATTTATTGTTATTTTAAAATTATACCTTTTCCTCTCTATGAAAATATTAATTGGTAATATTATCCTCCACTATTTTAATCATTTTTGTTTATTTACGTCCCTTGTGCCATATTATAGTATAAGATATTTGTGACTAAGATAGACTGTTTAAGTCACACATATAGTAATGAGTAACGCTATTGTTATGTACTAATAAGTTGTATAAAAGTGTATAATAACGTTTTAGAGTTTACATACATACATCACCAAAGTTTATCTCAGACTTATACACTTATTATCGTTTTAAAAGGAAATTATTCATATTTTATGTGCTATTGCAATATTTCTTATAATCCCCATATTTCGGTTTTAGCTTCACGCTTTTATCCCGCATAGTAAGATACACAGAAAGTATCTAGATTCACAGAAAGTTCACGATTCGCTGAATTCGAGACAGTGCGTGTTGAATGGAACTTAACGCCACGCAAATTATTATAATTGTATAGGTAATTGATATATCTAGAAAGTTCACGATTCGCTGAATTCGAGACAGTGCGTGTTGAATGGAACTTAACGCCACGCAAATTATTTCGTTAATCAGGTATAATTATTTTACAAAATAAAATAATCATCAAAAACATTTCACAATTGACAATATAATAACAAACAAACAGCAATATAGACGAATTGAGTATCAATTTTATACTTAAATGTTTAGTAATCCTAGTTGCACTTAATGTATTTTTAATAGTAAAGAAATGAGTTAACATTTAATCTAGTCAGTCGTGTTTCACAATCAGAAGAACGGAACAGTAGCAATAAAAATGAATACCTTTTGAAACTGATCCTTTACATTTACCGAGTTTTCTAATAGTGACATGAATGATAAACCCATAATTTCTGGTTTAGAGCTGTCGTCGTCTAACCGACAATATACAGGACGGGGAGGGGCATTTTCATAGAAAATATTTAGAAATTCTCTATATTCCGCAGTAGCTTCTTCGCTCTTATATATTCCTGGAATTGTTAATATAATATTATAATAAGAGAAATGATCATTATATGAAAAAAAACATAAAACAAATTTATATAAGATCGTGGCGCAGTGGGACAGCGGTCTGACTGTACACACGATCGGTTGTGGGTTCGATTCACAATATTTTGAATTCGGCTGAAAACGATGTGGAAGTCTTGACACTAGGTACACACTTCCCGCTTATCCTGCTATACGGGATAAAAGCGTGAAGCTAAAAAAGACGATTTCAATTATTTCCATTATGACGCTTTCGTAAGATGGCGATACGTGGCGTTGAGTTACGCAATTCAACACGTCTTTAATTCAGACAAAAAGTGGAATATGCAGTGTTTGACATATTAGCTCTTCCCTTATTATTCTGGTATATGCATATTACCGTGAAGCTTAAATAAAATTGTAGAAGAAATATGAAATAAACATATTTGGATTCGTATAGAAATTTAAACGCATCAGGATTCAAATTCGCGCGTCTTGGAAACCATCCACGTGCTTTAACCGCTAAGTCATGCGTTTTACATCCGGATGCGTTGAAATTCTTATATCTTTGTACCAACGTATTTATGTTGTTATCATCTCTGCAGTGCGATTTTTACAAATTTCTCCTACATAAAGATTATGTCTAAGAAATAATCGTTAGGCAAGAGAGAATGCTATTTATTTTAATATTTTACTAGTTTTAAAGTGTTGTTCCACACTTAGGATTAGAAAACGTTTTCGGAAAAAAATCTCTCTCCCCCATGTGAATAAATGTCTTTGTGTGCAAAACATTATTCATAATATTATTATTACTATTATTATAATACCTGCAGCGGCATGAAAGGCCTCGTCTCTTACAAAGTAAGTCTTCATAAAATCGAAGCCCTCATCTTGACGATCATCTGGAAGGTCTTCGATTCTTAATTTTATTACACTACCGTCTTTTCGTTTTCCCTCAAATCTCGACCACACTTTTTGACCTTTCGACATATTTGTCTGATAAGTAATGAATTGTCTCTAACGTTTAACAGTTTCCGCTTATTCTAGTAAATTACAACCGTTATCGTATTGCTATCTACAAGTAATCATGATAAACACATTGTATTATCGTAAGATATAAATATTGACACTAATTTTAGATGTCTGTTTGTGAGTATTACACATGGTTATAGTCAATAGAAATATTATTTATATATTTAAATATTTTTTAGAAGTAGTAAGAATGTGATTTGAGAAAAATCTGTAAGTAAATATATATTTATATTAGTATGAAAAAAAATGCAATTACCAATTAGTTACGGGATTAACATTCCATGCAATAAATTATTTTATTCTAAACAAGCTTTTATTTTTTTACTTCACAATAATGTAAATTTAATATTGATATGTAAAAATTATAAATAAAATTTTATTTTTTATTATAATACTTTATCTTTAGCACAATCTACCGCGTGTCCATTCATGTTAAAGGCGACACGACGCAGCTGCCTGTATATATCACACCGTGTTTGTAAGTTCATTCTATTAAATACTAAAATAAAAGTAACTCAAATTTTGTTTTAGATATAAACATGACATTTTGATTGTGTACTAAAGTCTTGTCGATCTCCTAGAACCTAGAGTTTTAGATCAGTAATTACCGTTTCAAAGTGTTCAATGTTTTATCCACTAATTGAAAATCTCGACCACACTTTTAACCTAACTCGCTTCTTGATGACTCAGAAAATTAAAATTTCGTAAACAGATAATTTTACATTTGTACCTACACTAAGATTTCGAAAAAAAGTACATTTTTATTTTTTACTCTAATGATTCCCTATACATCTTTGACTTTCACTTGACATATATTTGAATTTGTGACATAGCCCATATATCGATTTACTAGGTGTCGACTGGGCCGCCTAGTCGTCAAACGCAATACAAAATCGCTGTGTCTGGGAGGCTCTATGAATCCGAAACTCATAGTCTCTTACTGTATGGCCCACACAAGGATCCCCTCTGAATGGCAATTTTGCACATGTAGGGGCAGGATGTGGAAACTAAAATGACATATTTAGGTCTGATTCTAGATGGTCGATGGTATGTATGGCCGAAGCTTGTGAAAACTACCAGTTCCTTGACAGGTTAATGGCAAATGTCAGGGGGCGAATGGCGATGGCGAATTCACGAAGCCAAAGACTTTATGTCTGTGTCGGAAACCAGAGGATTTCCACTAAGTTTTTGAAGGTTACAGTATCATCCGTCCATAAGGTAGGCCAGATCTGTAAAAAGCATTTCCCAGCCACAAATAAAAATGTTTGGAAGAGTAGATGTCATTAGAACATTGTATTTACGACAATGACCTAAATACAATGTTCTAATGAATCTACTCTTCTAAACATACACATAAATAATATCACACCTTCGGAATAAGAAAAGAAAAATAAAAGAATATTTAATAATTATTTTATCCATTTCACATGTTGCGGATCCATTATTAAATGGAATAAAAAATATTGACTTTTATAAACTTAACTTTAAATCGTCTGACCATCGTGCTGCAGGGCGTCCTACACGACATCCGGCATTGCGCGTAGGATCAGTACGTTGAAGTGGAATTGGGCTGGCCATGTCTCCCGAAGTAGCGACGGTCGATGGAGCTGACACGTGTGGAGACCGCGCTTACATTTCAATACATTTCAATATACATTGATTAAATTATTTTCGAATAACAGAGTTTTTTATTATACAACAGATTTTCTCTTTATATATCGGCGTATTGTATTTAATATCTTTAATGGGTACACTCGTAGCTTTGCTTATATACCTATAAAACTTAATATCCGGCTCCCGCTCATGGAGCGCTAAGGAGTTTCGTCTCTTCAATAAGTGTTGAGTATGAGTCGTTTTGTGATGCAAGTGTATCAATGTGTAACGTAATCAAATTCTCCACGCCCACTTTTACATAAATCAGCGTCGTTTTTGGTGTTTACCGACTTTCCTAACATTATATTCTCGCAACTTTGATATATGTTTTCTTTCCTATATTTATTACCGGTAATATAATTTATATATTATAATAATAAATAAACACTTGGATATTTAAAAAAATATTTAATGAGCTACACTAAATATATTTTAATTTAATTTAAATTTTAGCTTAATTATTTGCATATGTAATACAAAAATCACTTAGCAATATACATTATTTTGAATGATGGGTGCACTTTCGAAATCCAGACCACTTTTCTTTCCACGTTTCTCAGCACTTACTCCCACTTACACCTGCCAATTTTTAGCTTCAGCTGTTTATTGTTCATCGACGTCATCCATACAGAGGTAACAGGAATGTTATCTTCAATGCACATAAATCTTGTGAAAGTGAATCTTGCGATTGTCAACATTTTGTTATCAAAAATAACTATCGCATAGTTGAGTGCGATTCAGGATTCAGGTTCAATATCACGTGTACGATATTGAACCTGAATCCAGTTTTTGTAGGTATATTTTATGTATAGACGAAAGAGGCAAACGAAACAGAAGGGTCACCTGATTCAAACATGAACATTCACAATATTACAGTTGTGGATGCGTTGCTGGCCTTGAGATGGGAGTGAAAAAAGGTAGTATTGTGACCTCGGCAGCCAAAATTGTCGAAACCGCTACACTCTAAGGGAAAGGATCGCGAATAAGAAAGCTGGCTTATATGACATCGATCTGGAATACATATAGATATTTTGCGGATCGTTTTAGTATAATAGTGGTCGCGAGCCAGTTGGAGGATTACGCTTCTACCACCAAATTACTGGTATATTGGCCTTTTACGGGACGCTACAGCATCGGATGGGAATTGTATTCTACCTCATCCCCTCATAGGTGTGTTTGTATAATATATTTTTAACTGGTCTCTTCAAACTCTCTCCAAGCATAAATTATTTTCATTTGTACGTTTATTAGTTTATTTATAAAAATATACCTGATGTTTAAAAATTCCTTCATTATTTCGAATCCCTGATATTTAGAATTGATCATAATTCCTCTATCGTCGTAAACATCATGTCTTTCTATGTTTGGACCACATAAATTCTTTGCATTTTAACTCACTCTGTAAATATTTTATTCAAAATAAATAACAAAATAAAATTTTAAATATTCACTTTCAGCCATTTTTTATTTAAACCAGAAAACAAGATTAGCAATAATGTCATAGTGATTCCATAAATGTTATTTAAATTTTTTTATTTTAAAAATATTGATACTTTACACATTTTTTTTGATCACAATTCATTTAATGACATGGGATATAAAGTTAAATATATGTATGTGATTGTCAATTTTACCACTATACATTTTTTTAGAAACAGGACATTTATTGTATAAATTAAACAAAAAGGTGACCATATTTATATCTAATTGGATATTATAAAAAAGGGTGTTTACACCCTTTTTACACAATACACGAAAAATGTGTGAATTAAATAACAGTGTTAACTATATCTTTGTTATTATTAATCAGCATTGATTAGAATGATTACATACCAGCAGCTACTTGAAAAGGATCTTGTCCTTCATAGTGAGATTCCATTAAACTGAAGATTTCATTTTGTCTGTCCGTTGGAAAATCTTCAACTCGCACCTTGTTTACTCTACTATCCAATTGTTTAGCGTCACATCTGGCCCTTACCTTTTGGGAAGCTATTATGAAATAAAAATCTTGAAACTACTCCCTAACAATCTTTAGTCTTTAATGCGACTATTACGTTATAGATCTTTGGCAAAACTTTTTTTTTAACAAAATATTGTTTTAAGGCATATAATAACGTGAGGAATTTAATAACCGTATCTTAAAGATTACTTAGAAGGTTTTTCTGTATTCTAAATTAAACAAAATACAGGATGAAATGTCTGTCATAGATTACGGTGGCTAGTACATTAAGATACTACTGAAAAAATAAATTTAAATATTGTCTATATAAGAATTTAATGAAAGTAAAGTTAATTAAGTAAATAAGTTTAATTATTTAAAATCAGGAGATAAGAATTATATAAAACTATAGTACTAATTATATTAGAGTTACAAAGTTGTTTGATCTGCACATACTTGGTATTCCAAAGTTCAACTTAAGGCAATATTGAACAGCGAAGTGGTTAGATACAGTTTCATGTCAAGACATTCCTAGGTCCACTTATTCCGATGTTCACTTAGCTTCCGAAACCAAGAGTGGATGCTGAATATCAGTATTCAACTACACTGTATTATCACAAGGCGGAGAGATTAAAATAATTTACATATTCATACATTCATTTTTCCGAGTGGAATGGATTCCACAACCAATCGTGTTTAGTATACGTGAGTACAGTCAGACACTTCTATGGTACAATATGATATTTTTTTATATAGACATTTTATAATAAACAAACAGATGAACGTATATCGAAAAACACATAAAAGTAAATTAATAAGACATTATGTAAAATATAAGCTAAAAACTATAACTGTTTTACTATTTAAAATGTTATTCCACGCTTAGGATTACAAAACGTTTTTGAAAATATGTGTAAAAATTTGAATACAGCGAGATTTCAACCCGTGCCTCTTGATAACCGTCCAAGCGTTCTGATCCCTAGGCCATGCGTTCTAATCAGCTGCGTCAAAATTCTTATACATTTATTACAGTTTGTTACGTTTCATTACAATTTTCCTCTCAAACGGCTCATGTACCAAGTACCCGTACCCTCGTTTCGCTTTAATATTATGTCAGTATTTACCTCAAGAAAATGAATGCATATCTCTTCGCTATGGGGATTTTAGTAAACTTAGAAGATGCCACTAAATGCATATATGTGATTTCAGCAATTTGACAGAATGATCATGAGAGATTTTTTTTAGAAAAACGATTTTTTTTCAACTTTACGCTTTAAAATTACAACAAAGAATAATTGACCAGGACTGATTGATTTTAAAGCAAGTAGTTTTCCCCTTGAAAGGCAAGAACACGTGGTTGCTGCATGCTTTTTCTAATTAGTATTGTTCGTATGTAGTATTATTTTTCGTTTTTATATTTATTACAATCAGTTATCCAACTTTTTTTTAAAATGCAAGTAAATATTGTACAGATAGTATTTCTGTACAGGTAGTATTTCTGACATGAAACAAACAGACGAAATAGTACAGCGATCCTTATTCTTAGGTCGTAAATATAGGAAGTCCGTTTATTCACGAAAAATAAAACAATACATAACAAACTTATGATTCTTTTTAATAAGAAAGCAAACCTTCAATATTAGTAAGAGTAGCTCCAAATAAATGTGTTATAGGTAAATATAACATTTTATAAACAATAATATGTACTGTAATTTCTTGTTTTCTTTTTTATTTATTTATTGGCTTGATTTTGCGTAAAATAATCTGCTGGTTATTTTTTGTTAATTCATTGTCAAATCACAATTTTTAACTGTATTGTCAACTGAAAAGACGTCAGATGAAGAACTGACATTGAAATTCATGTCATTAATGTAACGAAGTAACTAGTTTCTATGGAAACTTTAATGAAGGCTTCTTTCACAACTTTTTATCTCGATGAGTTGACACCTACGTTTTAATTACGGCTGTATTTAATTAACGGACAGGCTCGAGGTTTCTTTAGTGTGGTTTCCAACCTTGATACCTAGGCTTGCTTAGTTGAGTAATTGGTTTATAAAAATAAAACAAATTCATGAAATATGATAAACACCTCTGAAGAGTTTGAAAGAGAAAAAATCAAACATAAATATAAATTTATTCCTCACTAGTTTTTTATTTTTTTAATCAATAGATTTATAATTATGAAATTTTACTTATTCAGGCCACCATGGTGCAGTGAGACAACGTCGGACTACAAACACGATTGGTTGCAGGTTCGATTATTTTTAAAATTTATTTTCATTTCGCCGCTCTGGTAACAAGTGCGACGTTATCTTCGCCACTCAATGCGCAATGTCTCGTTGTGGAAAGCAGCCAATGGAGTGTCTTGACGTTATATTGTGTCTTACTACATTACCATGCGAGATAAAGCGTGGAGCTGCTTATTTTCTATTTATATGGTAAAATTTGTGCCATAGGCAATTTTACTTACAGCAAAATGTAGATACTCTGTAATTATGTACGAATATGAAATAGATATGACCAGAAAATTGACGATATATTGTTACAGACACCGCATCTGAGTCATATACAAAGGATATTCAAATATACTACACACATCATAATTAAATCTAAGTACTGCTAAGCCTGAGCACATTATATAAGTACAGTACCACAGCAGTGTTTTCGTGATGAACATCTTATCTTATAATAATAGAGTCTAGAAATCGATATATAGAGAATATATTAAATATATTAAATATAATAAATATATCGTTTAATATATTCTCTTCATCGTCATTAGCTTTTTGTTGTAACCGCACCATACCGTACCGTACCGTATATATATATATATATATATATATATATATATATATATATATATATATATATATATATATATATATATATATATATATATATATATATATATATATATATATATTTATTTATATATATATTCTTATAATAATAATCTTTTAATTAATTTGCCGGTGTTTTTGAGGTTCCATTCACATATTGTTGCCAGAAAGACTAAAATTAGAAGAAAATAGTTATAAATCATTTCTTTATTATTATTTAAAATTATGATGTGATTATTTTATGTGTACATTAATTACATAATAAGTTGACTAATCATTGTAATATCAGATGATAATAATTGTTCTATCACCTGATATTACACTGGTTAGAATGTCTTGTTTATATTATAATAATATGTGAAGTTAAGAAGTATCTAGTTAGACAAAGCGCATTGTTAGGTTCTGGAACCCATACATGTCTCGAAGATACGCAGGATACGGAATGTCTGAACACAAGGTACTTCGTGATAACGTTGTTGAATATGAAAAAAAAAGCAACTTAAGTTATTAACAATATTTTCAAGAATTATAACTATTTATATAAATAAATAAAGTTTAATAATAACGGAATATAAGTGTAAGTATTAAAAATATTATAATTAAATATAGTCATATAAAGATGACTTGACAATAGGCAATCTCCACCAATTTAGTTACTATTTTCCCACAATTTACCTATACAATAGAAACCGTTTGGTTTTGTTTAAATTTTGTTTTTTTTGATTTAGTATAATAATCAGATAGAAACATATAACATCCGTTCTCCACGTTCTGTCCATGACAGGACGTAGCGTGTTGAGTGGCGCAACTCCAAACTGGCTGAGTTTTATTTTACTAGACCGAACTATCTCTTACTCTGACTGCGAATTGAACCCACACCCACTCATAATTACAACCAGATGCTGCCTGGATTGCTCACGATGGTCATTTTCTAGTTGAATTGTTAAATTACAGCCATTGTAGCGCAGATGTCTCGTTTCAAAATCATAATTTGACGTACACAATCTTTGTCCAATTTACTGAATATCCGTTTTCCGATGAACGACGGATTGACAATCATGTCCATTTCCACATACTGCCCATCGCAGATTGAAATTAAACACTACTCTCTACGTCGCAGACGTGATTGAGTTATCTGTGATCGAAAAGGAAATTAGGTGTTCCGTTTGCCTACAGAATAACTTTCTTGAAATGACTTTTAGTATTTAACAAATTTAATTAAAGCGTATTTCTTTTCTTGCCATTTTTATAAAAATTAGGCAGACGACACACATACCTACAAAATTTTACATACTTAATATTTCTATAGTAAAGAAGTGCAGCCCACCTGTAATTGTAAAAAAAACAAATATTAAAATATCTTACAATAATAAAATTTTGTACTGTTTTCATAAAAAGATTCATACATAGAAGTTTCATCCAATAAAATCTTGGAGAAAACCTATAACAAATTGATACATTATGTTTATATATATTTGTTCTTTTACAACACACAGCTAATATTTAATATATTAAAACCGGATATTTCTACAGTAATCAAATCATGGGCAAGCTCAAAATCAACTCATGCAATGCGAGTTAATTGAATAGGTACTTAAACGTTTTCATACGGGCAATTATGTTTTTACGATCCGAACGGCTCGTTGCTATATTATTTTGGTATATTTGATTGTGTATACGCTGTATGAATAGATTTTACTGTTTGTGTTATTGAAATGATGTAAATATTGTATTTATATTTTTTTACCTCATATTTTAAAGTATTATTTAAAATGTTAAATTATCTTTTAATTTAAGCCGCGGCCAACTTACTGTCCTCTCTGAATCAAAACAATCTACTAAAAACGTTCCCAAAAATATTTGTATTTGTGAATATTTATTGGTGTTCATAATTTTTCTTAGTTATATGAAAATGTCTGTCTTCATAATAAACTAAAATACGAATGTAAAAGTGTTGATTTCGGTTAACGCTTTTTATACTTGTTAACAATGTACAAATTTATATATAAATCATTTTTTTTTCTAATATTGCACAGTCTAAGCTATGGTCTCTGCTTAATATTTTATTTCTAAACGCAAGATCGATTTGATAGATTATTTACAGGTCTTGTTAATTTGTATGGGAAAATATAATTCTTATTTTTTTATAATTTCCTTATAGTCCCTCGCCTTTTAAAAACCCCTCAAACTTCCATAAATATTTTAATATCAAAATTAGCCACATCGGCCAAGCCGTTCTCGTATTTTAGCAAAACTAACAAATGTGAATGAAAAACGTAATTTCACTTCTTATAGATGAATGAATTTATCAAGACAATAAATTTAAAACTTAAATCTTTATCATATATTCAGCATATTCATTAACTGTACATTGAAACATGAAGAAACAGCTTAGTAGTATGGCATATATAAACTTTATTGCAAAATTACAGGACGCCATTGTATTATTTATAATGAAAGATAAGTAATATATTAATTGGATTATATAAATACTACACAAACTACAATATATTTGACAAATCATCTTGTATAAAGTTGCTAAGGCAACGCATAATTAAATAATTCTTATTAAGTTGATCTTATAAATTAATGCTTAAAAATAAAGCCTCTTATATTTTATATAGTAAGCCCTACAATAAATACTTGATAATAAATCGAAATACCGTAAATTGACTTACGCGCGAGACTGAGAACACTGACATAACTTTCAATTATAAACCCCGCTTTAGATGAAATAACACGCGCCTGCGGACGTTCCTAAAACAATAGCATCTCTGAGGTATATTTTTTTGTTTTTACAAAAAATGTTCCATTTGTTTTATATTTATATTTACAGGTTAAATTATAAATTCGACAATCCAACATATAAGTTATGACTACACGAGGTTTTTTCATGGTAATTATTATATTTTACTTCCTGGAACATAACTGATTTACTAGTATCTAATATTTCTTACGAGATTTAAAATGTAACCACTTTAAACAAATTTGAAAATATATTTTGGAAAACCTGACGTTTGGAACTCACCTTTTTTTACCGTCGAATATCAAAATATACGCGATTAAACTTTTTAAAATAATTTCATTTTATCTCTCTCTTCTTAACATTAACTTATTTTTATCATCAGGTTGTGTGGTGTGCCTTTCTTGTCTTTTATTTCCACTTAGCGTCGTACACGGAAACGTTCATACGAGTGGTCATATATTTTCTAACGTACAGGCAGGCGCTCGTATTTTTTTCTAAAGATGTCTGATCTTATTTTCCTCTTCTTCTAGACCCAGAAACTTTTGCAGCTTTTCAGAGATATCATAAACCTCGAGACTAGCACAAACGTATTCGTTTTGCATGTTATCGTTACTCCGTACACCCACCGAAGCATCTTCGTGGGGCTTTGGCTACCTAGAACGTGATTGTTTCATAGTGCACAATTCATTTAAAGTGTGTAAAATTCGAGAAAATTAGAGTTCCTTACAAAACTTTATAAAATATTCTTATCTAACACAAATTAAAAAAGAAAATATTGAATTTTTTAAATACATTGTAGGTAATGGTCAAATATAATCACTTAAAAAGTAATTTCAGCTTTTTCTTCGCATAGCTAGGTGAGCAGAGAGAACGTAGTGTCAAGTTGTGTCTATATGTATACATTTATTGTCTTATACAATGAATACATAGCTTTATATAGTCAAAGGATACATTTTACAAACAATAAGGTGGATGAATTTAAAATTCTATTCACAACAAGGATGGTAAACAGAAAAGGGTCGAGATATCCATTACTCTATCCACAATGTTACACTCTGAAGGTCATTCCTAAATAAAGTTAAGCTTGGAGTTGAGAAGAATCTGGTATCATTTGTTAGAATAAATTGTTCTTAAATAATTGATATTGCATCAATTAACTATAATAGTACTTCCTTGGTAAAATACCCTTGAATGGTTTTTACCAACCTAATTTTTATAGAGAGTTTAAAATGAAGTCATTAATATTGCCACCGTGGACTTTTGCACGTTTTGATGACAGCTAATGTGATATCTTTATTTTCAAGTTCTTAGAAAAGATTTACTACTCTTTTAGTAACTTAATTAACAAATAATAACATTTCACTTCTCTAATATTAAATCCACCTTATAGTCTTTGTAAGTTAATTATTTTAGGTACATCTATATAACCGAGATAGACCGGTCGTAGCACGTTGGAATTGGGTCTGATTGTATACGCAATCGGTTGTAGGTTCGATTCCTACTCGGGGCATTGATTATTTTTAAATTATTTTGGTTATAATTTTACATTAAAAAGAACACCACTTTCAGAAAAATATACTAGCTCCGTTTCCCCTTTCACCTCGCCAAAAGCAGACAGAATCTCTCCGATAAGGCGGCCACGGAGCGCAGCAACGCCCGATATATTTTGTATTAATTCACATTTTTTAAATATAACCTTTATTACTGAATGATAATATGGCATCCTAGTACTAAAATAATTTTTACACTGGTTTAGTAGCTTTTAAGTTTATTATTTACAAACATATACACTAGGACTTCCAATCTCGTCTTGCGGAATCCCGCATAATTTGTCAATCCCGCAAGTTGCGGGATTACGGGTGCGGGATCCGCGGGATTTTTACAGATTTTTAGACTGACAAAGCTATATCCTCTAAAATACGCAGCAATTTGGCAGACGAAATTCTAGACATTGTATGGTTCCTTCGCAAACATTTTCAAGTGAATGCTAAATTACCAACAGAATTAAAGTTCCTAATTACTTATAATAACCTAGATGAAACAATATTTTTGATTTTTCAGTTTTTGTTTCTATTTTCTGTGATAGATAAATGGTTTTAAATGAAACTATTTTAAACGAATTAGTTTTGGTAATATTTGGCTCAAAAATACTTTTTAGGAAACCTGACGTTTCGAACATTTTTCAGTAGTCCGTATAAAATGTGTGAAAATAGCAAAAATCAAATATCTTATTATAAATAAACGAGACGATTTGATCATTCTAATAGTAAGACATTAATAAATGTGGAGTTATTTTATTTGCCTAATATAAACATTAATACATATTATATGCGGGATCTCACAAATACCCAGATCCAGTAGGATTGAAAATTCTTAGTCCTGCAAATACCCAGATTGAAGGCGGTGGGATTGGAAGCCCTAATATACGCGCAATTGAATTGCGTGTATATTAGGGCTTTTACTCTTTATAATAATAATTATAATAATACCAGTATACATATCCAGTCCATATTACATATACATTCACTGTTCTAAGAAACAACAATAGGTAATGGCTTTAACGTAGTTGATTTCACAAGACATTTGATATCTCATCGATTTGATCCCGGACACAGCAACAGGTAGGTCAAGGCCGCTTGGCACCGGTATGCCTTACATATAAATTATAATGTGTGGGTGTTTCAAAGGGAAATTGAAAATAAAGCTTGGATTTATTATTAATATAAAATAATTATACGTTTTTCATCTTTTATTTAATCGTACTCATATGAATAATACTATAGCATTTTATAAAATAAAAAAAAAATCTGTTTTGCTCACTGTAGTTTTTTTGATATTTTATTATATTTATGTCTAGTATATATATTGAAATAAATTTTAAGCTGTATAAGAGCTGTTTGTTTTTGATACGCGTAGAAAATATTTTTTAGAATAAAAACTAAGTGATTTTTTCTCCATACATCCATATCTATAATGAACAATCACTTAGTTATCCGCTTAGCTCTGTCGTAGTTGCATATATATACAAATCCAATAATTTTTAGTAATTTCCATAAAACTGTTAATACAATTAAAAAAAAAATGTGTAATAATCCCTTGATATTTCGTTTTATCCTTTCATATGTATGTAACGTGTCATTGAGTAACAATCCAGTATTTCATTAGAATTTCATTATATTATGCATTAAGTTAAAAATATAGAATTCCAAATGATTTATTTTCAAAGTTTTACAATTAACTTTCACCTTTGTTTTAAAAAAGTTATTTAAACAGAACAACTGGCGACGGCAGCGACAGGTTAGGTTAACTTAATGTGTCCATGGGGGTAAAGTTGACAACTTAGGAGCGAGTTATGGAATAGGATACTCTAAGTAATGGCTATGATTTAAAGGCCTATAGAAATTAAACTGTTAACGTACACTAATTACAATGTGAAAGATTACACTAAAATTATTGTTTTTCTAAAGTGTTTATTTTAACATTGATCTAAAGAAATTTGCATTTAAATTTCGATTTGAATATTTAATTAGCATCATCGCTTTTATATAGAGAAAAATATGACTATACTATATGTAAACATTTTTCAAAAACCGTATAAAAATTTGAACGCAGAGAGATTTGAACCTGCGCCTCTTGGATACCGTCTAAGTGTTCTACTACCAGCTACGTCGAAGTTCTTATGCGTTTGTTACAACTCATTTATGTTGTTAGCATCTCTGTAGAGAGATTCTTACAAATTGCTACTACTTAAAGATTATAAAGAAATAATCGTTCAACAAGAGAGATTGCTATTTTATTTTAATATTTACTATTTTTTATGTGTTATGCCACACTTAGGATTAGAAAACATTTTTGAAAAAATGCATAAAATTTTTTTTATGTTTTATACAATATGTACTAAAAAAATCTTACATCAAGTCAAACAAAACAAGGCATTAAATTAAAAGTCAATAATATAATAAAACATTAAAAATTATTTGCGCCTATACCAATATGCGTGAAAAAAAGGTCAGTAGTATTAAGCGTGAGAATAGTACATTATAAGTTAAAAAAACCTTTGTCCATAGAATCTATGTCAAGAGCTCTAGTTACTTGGTTGCCTAATGATCACCAGCGTTCGTTAAGACTAGCAAGTCGGAAAATGAAAACACGGAAAATACAGTACTTAGCGTTGAGCAATTATACAACATTAGAAAAAAGCGCTGCCTTCTCGAACAAATACGTTTACATATTTAAATATACACAATTGCTTCTGCTAAGTTAAAAAATGTCATTATTCGTGTTCAAATAGTTTGTTAAAGATTTGTCTAGACTGAAAAAAGAATATTTGAAATCAGTCATCGCAATTTTAAACGGTTAATCGTGTATATTTTGGTATTCGCAAATACATTTTTGAAAACTCGACGCTTCGTACACTTCACAGTAGTCCGTGATCTTAGGTAGAATCAACTAAAATATACGCCACTAGTCCATTTAAAATAATTTCATTTAAAATGTGTAAAAATCGCAAAAATCAATCATATCTTATTATAAGATAAAATTATTTCATTTATTAGGGTGACTAGCACCCTGGCATATCGATTCTTGCTACAAAAATGTTGTATTGTCATAGGATTCGGATGTTTTCAAACACTAGATAGCAAAATCTAGGTCAAAATGGCACATGCAAATAGTAACATGTGATTGCAATAATATAGATGTACATATTTAAATATATAATATAAAGCTATGTTTCGAACTCTGAACATGAAATTGAATGTATTCTGATTATAGTACCATGAAGTAGAGGGACACATTTAATATTCATTCATATAAATAAGTAAGCTCTACCAATTTACTCTACTAGGCAATACTAGGTAACGAGATTTTGGATCAAATCAGATGCCAGAACATTTAATACATGCAAAAACATGGCAGAATACGTCATATGATATTTTCGCTAGAAAATAAAATTCTAAAAAAAATTTAAAGCCAGCAAATAAAAATGTGAAAGGTATCGAAATTTGCCCACTCAGTCATCTTTTCAATACATTCACGAATAAAAATTGTTGAATTTATAAAGCGTTGAGTGGACTGGCGACGCCGAACATTATTGTAGTAAAGTCTCGCTTTGAATGCGAAATTTTATAAATCCAATGAAAATAGCATTTTTATTATATGACAAATATGTTCATTATATTAGTATAAATAACAAATACCTATAATATGTAGTTTGTATAAAACTATATTTTGAATTGAATTATCAATAAAACAATACTAACAGTTACTTACGCCAAAAATGGATGATTATGCAAAATAATTGGTAGATAGGTGCAGATATAAAATATATTTCACCATAAGTATATAAGCCACTTTATAACTATATGATACCTATGAGGCCGTCGTGGCGCAGTGGATTAGCGTCTGAATGTAAATACAATTGTTGTAGATTCAACGGAGTGTCTTGACACTAGTAAGTCTCTCAATACCATGATATAAGACAACTTCTGATTGTAAAGTCAATGGTCATAACTCGAATTTTATTTGGAGGAAACGAATTGTATTCAACTAATTTTCATCTCTTCATCTTCCATCTCTCTGATGAGACAAAGCGCAATGTTGAGTTTTGCGACTTAATACGCAATATCTGGAATTTAGGCAGCGAAGTACATATTTTAAAATGTGTTGTATAAAAATATACTCCATTCTATATTTTGTTCCATATAGGGCACTCTCTGCGTAACTTATTATTCGAGTCCTTTTACGAAAAAATATTCTCTAGCTTAACCTAGAATTTTCTGACGCCTGTTTTTTAAATGTAATCATTTTTTTTATTTTAATATAGATTTTTTTAAAATCTATACTATCTATACTAATATTATAAAGAGGTAAAGTTTGTGTGTTTGTAAATTGTAAGGGGTAATCTCAGGATCTACTGAACCGATTTTGAAAATTCTTTCACCAATAGAAAGCTACATTATTGCTGAGTGTCATAGGCATATATAAAAAATCAAAATCTGGTGATGGGATCCTGGAAACGAGGGAACTCTTTAAACTTTATAGGCACACCTATAGTGATTTCGATGTTTTTTCAAAGAATCTAGGTCATTTTCTCACGAAAAATAACATTTGATGAAGTGGAACTGTTGATGAAGACCGCAAATGGCCATGAGAACTTAATAATAAGGAACTGTTTTACGGGTTTGGTACTATTTCTTTAACATAGTCGCTAAGCAATTGATGTTAGTCAACATGCATATGATGAAGTCTAGCTGATGATGGAGTACCACAACAACTCCTCAACGATTAACGGCCTTGCATCGGGAAAATACTTATAATTACGATACTTTCTAATTGGTCATGAGTAGTTGACAATAGGCCATTGTAACTTAGGTATAAGGTAATGTAAGTTGTAGTCCACAACGTGCTGAACTGGAGTTGACTTATATTTAGAGTTGGAGGCTGCATAATGGAATGAAACGTGTAAATTCTAATATCTATTTCTATTAATTATTATCACATGTAACGAAAAAGTGTAAAATAAATAACTTTAAGAAAAAAATAAACTGACTTCAAATGTAAACTGAAAAGCAATAAATATCACATCCTTCTACAGCATATAGAAGTCGGTGCCAATTAATAAAAATTACTTAGCACCGACGTACCTAAACATTTTACCTGCCTGGCACAAACTTCAATATGTTGTAGAAGATAACGACGATGACGACTCTCCGCGTGTTTTTTCCGATGGGCAGTCTCCTGATAAACAATATATTTTACTACCAAATGGTAACATTACATCCAATATAGTTTACAGAGAAGTTTTGAACGATTAAAATTACCATAACCAGACTAATTTTTCCCGTGACTTGATACTCATGGAATTCGTTTATTGCAAATCCCGCAGAAAAAGTGTTTTTTCTTTCTGACAGAGTTACTTTCGAATTTTGTGGATGTAAACTATGTGCATGCAAATACAAACTATACCTACGTATAACTCACCTTTTGGCAGTTAGAAATTAAAACATAACACTCTGTACTAAAAAAGGATTATTAACATTATGCCCAACGAAGTGGATACGGGTCAGCTAGTATTATATATAATTAAAAATGTTAAGGTAGTTCTGATAATATTTATTTAATAAAATATTATATACGATTTACTAATAAGATTTCTTAAATAGTAATAATACGAGCTCATATAAATAATATCAAAGTTGACAACCACTTTAATCCAACTACTACAATTATCAAACTAGCTGCAGTTCACAGTGAAACGGCACTGACGATCTCGGATAAGATAATTTGGTGGTCAGGAGATAACCGTTTGCTCGTATGCGGTTAAGCTGCAAGTACTTCATAATGAAGGTACGCCAGCTCTTTAAACTATCCCAATAAAGCTAGGGAAATATTTCTCTTATTAAATTGAGCATTGTACTATTAGTTTAATGCTGTAAACTTTTATTTAACTTGCTGTTTTAATAGAATGGGTCAAATTTTAGAAACTAAATATGAACCACCTTCCTATGTGTAAATCAACAGACATTTTAACTATACCTTTATTTCTGATAACACTGTAATTTTTTATAATTAGTGTTGATGTCAATCCAAAAGGAACGACGCAATATTATAATAAAATAAATAAAAGGAATAATCCGCGCGAAATGAGCAGCAAATAAAAAGGCTCAACTTTTAAAACATTTTAGATCCCAGGCGTCAAAACTAGTGTCAATAATTTTTCTGTCTTGAGTACGGGGGCATTCCTCAGTTTTTTATTATTTTTTCTTTTTTTTAAATTATTTATTTTATTACTCATTCTCTCGACATGCCAAAATTCTCACTATGATATTCACTATTATTTTAATTGTTATATTTTTTAATTAAAATTATTAAGTGTTTTTGATAAATAAGAAAATACTCGAAATTGCCTTTTTGAACAATATCTTGATTTTGATTTAATTTGTTATATAAACGAAGTAAAGAAAACATAAAATATATATTCTGAAAATACGATTACCAAGAAAGTTTGATATACGATACAATACAGTGTATAGTAATATAAGAGCAAGTAAACCCATTGTGAAATTCTTAAACCGAATCGGAGTACTTTTTATTTAGTTTCTTGACTTCCACTCGAACGAAATTGAGCCCGCACAAAGCAATGTCGTCTGATATAAGTCTATCATTATTGAAAATTACAAATAATCATTTCAAAAACCTTAGGCGAGTTTGAATTTTCTGACAATTTTATTATAAAAATAACATACGTTTATAGTCACTTTATGTATATACAAAACGTATTAAAGATGTGATTATTGAGTAGAAAATACGCTTTAGGTAAATAAATTTTGCCTAAAATTGTATGTATAATACGTTAAGTTTGAAAGCATTTTCCTTAAAAGAAGGAACTGAAACTGGACAAAAAATATAAGGTCTTTTAGTTGCCTTTTGACCCGCTTGATTTTTTTGTATTTATTTTTTATTTTTATTAACGTTCTTTTATTATAAATAAAGAATTTTCTGTACACTGAAATGACGCAGTTGATTCGCATAACTTGCTAGCTAGAATAAGAGGCAGCTTTCTATCATCCTACCTTCAGGATTTTCTCACGCAGCAGGATAGACAGAGAGGACTACATGGCACAATACTGTGCTCTATTTTCCGTCCAAATTTAAGACGAGTGAGGTTGAGTTAAGACCGGTTGAGGCGCAGTGGGAGAGTGTCTTACTGTAAACACTATCGGTTGTGAGTTTGATTCCTACTCGGGGAATAATTATATTTAAATTATTTTAATTTTCCACGGTCTACTCGCAAAGCAAAGTATTGAATCCCCCCACTCAGCAGGCAATGTTTCGAATTTTGGGGAAAATGGAGTACGGAGTGTCTTGACTCTAATTTTTTTTGTATACCCTGCTACGCGCAATGAAAGCGTGAAAGCAAAAACAATAATATATTACTAAATTCTCTCTTCCCACGATTAATTATCGACGTAATTTTTTTGTTTACACTCAATTGTAAAGTTACAATCATCAAGTATAATAAAATTATTTTCTTACTTTACAAATGACCCACTATTACAGAAATTTCTCTATTATATGATAAATTATTATTATTATATTACAATATTTAAACTATTTTCATAAGTCAGAAATTTTATATAAAAATGCGAGACAATTCATGTTAAATTGAGCTAAAAAAGTTACTATTATAGTCCACAAGGGTTTTATAACAATAAATAACTATAAATAACATCTCTATAAAAAATTAAATAGCTTAACATTTTATAAAATATTTTTATTCTCTTGAAGGTTAAGGTCAAAGCGGAGTCGAGCTTGCCCAGGAATATCCCGACAAGAAGTGTTAATTATAAACATAATAAACGTGCGGTGTGTTCACATTGATAATATTATTTACTATTATACTTAATGTCCTTTATTTATACATAATATATAGTAATATAGGAATATATGACTAGTGAATGTCCGCAACTTCGCTTGCGTGCACTAGAAATCTTCTTCTTATCGTCTGTATAAAAAATCTGAGATAATTATATTGTAAAGAAATATTTTTTTCAGCTCTAATCATCATAAAAATATATCACTTTGTCTTATATTCAGGTGACAGAGATTCATGCTTCCAATAATTGTATGCACTTAGAACCAACTGTGTACAATTTGCCCATAGGTATACAGTGTATTTATAGGCATTCAATACCATAACAATATGGAGGCAAGCTTACAATATAAGACTTATTGATCGACACGCTGTCTGATCGTCATATGCTCGATAAGCACGTCTAACTTCGACGAATAATACAAGTAATAATATATTATAAGCAAATTCATTATTTAAAGAACAATAACAATTCAATCCGTACTAAAAGTTTATTTGTCATTTATGAAAGGAATCTTAAATATATCTCTAAGTTAGTAGTAAGTTTTTTCTTTCTTTATACAGTCATTGGTCATTGAGTTGCTATAGGAGAGCACGTAGTGGTTATGAGTTCGGTTCAAATTTGGAAGAATAAAAATAATGAGGCCGGTCGTGGCGCAGTAGGACAACGTCTGACTGTAAACGCGATTGGTTGTGAGTTCGATCCCCACTCGAGGGAGTGATTATATTTAAATTATTTTCACTTTCTCGATCTGGGAAAAGTCAAAGTGCAGCGTTGAGTTCTATCACTCAACACGCAATATCTCAAATTCGATGGAAAGCGAAGTACGGAGTGTCTTGACACGGGATAAAAGCGTGAAGCTAAAAAACTTAAAATTTTTCCATTTCCCTCCTCAAAGAAGATAAATTTTAAAATTAAAAATTTTGAGGCAATATATTTTTTAAATCAGAAAAAAAGTGAGTACACAAATCACTTATTTTTTCGAAATATATATAAAACCTAAAGAACTTGGGTTTTATATAAAACCCAAGTACTTTAGGTGTGATGAAGTTAGTACTGTGACAAGAACATGAACGCATTAGTGAAAGACATGAAAATGATAAAGCTATGAACACGTACAAGATAATACACTGTACCGTGAAAATAAATATAATATAATAATTTTGTTCATTAGTATTTGAACCGACAAAGATCGTCTCGTGTAACGGTACGTACATATTGAAATATAAATATGATTTCATATTAAAATCGAATAAATCTATTTAAAGTACATGTAATAATATTATGTAATAAATCGAAAATAATAAAATTATATAATATTTTATATAATATGTAATGTACAGATTGCGTTCGTGTAATAGAAGAAGTTGCAGAAGTTGACGTCGATGTGCGCCAAAGGAGCCGAGTCGTCCGCCATGGAATTTCGCAATCAATGTTTAAAGAGATTTCAGATTACAACATCCGGGGTGTCAAAACAGTACAGATTTTGACTTGATGTTTAAAGAGATTTCAGGATACACCGTCCCAAATGTCATAACAGTGACATATATATGGAATCAGCATGCGGCGGTCGATTCAATGTCCTCGTATCGCATATCAAATAAATATGATATGGCTTTATGGCGAATATTGGCACGATCTTATACAAATTAAATTCTAATAATAATATAAATATATGTATATGGGGCCCTACATAGTGGATCTGTGTGATAGAGACACATCATGCCACCTGACTTTCGATGTTCGGCGAACTTACGACTTGCTGATATTCGTTGTCCGTGGCATAATCCCATGTTGCTGGGCGTCACTGAGGCTGATATAATTAGCTTAGGTGAACTGGTACGGAGATGTTGGTTGATTGTATCATGACTGACTGAGGTAGTATCTCGCGTCGCATGAGCGATGCTTGTACGGCATCAGACGTTGATATAGCTTACGACACGCGACCGCCGGGATTCGGTGAGCGTTATTGACCCACTATTGCTCGACATCACTGACTGTTCTTCGCGTAGGTAAACTGCTATGGTGACGTTGGTCAGGTTATCGCGTCTGGTACTATCTGGCGTTGCGTAAGTGATGTTTGTACGATGTTGAACGTTGATATAACTTGTGGTACACAACTATCGGGGTTCGGTGAGCTTTATAGTTAACTGATAACTGATATTGGTGGCGCTACTAGTACCTTCTTTGACTTAGTTTTACGTTGCGCATGCAATATTTGTACAGCGTAGGGCATAGATGAACCCCGTGATGCCGGTCGTGGCGCAGTGTGACAGCGTCTGACTGTAAAGGAAAAGTGATTATACTTAAAATTATTTTTACTCGCTCTAGTAAGACAAAGTGCGGTATTGAGTTCCACCACTCAACACACAATGTCTCGAATTCGTTGGAAAGCGAATTACAGTGTCATGATAATAGGTACTTTCTGTCTACCCTGCTATGCGGGATCGACTTAACTTATATTGGTCTCACAAAATAATCTACGGCTTCTATTGGTCTCACAAATCAATTGACGATATAGGTTGGTGTCACAAATCAATCATCATCACAAATCTATTTTAAAATAAACTATCGTAACAGATAATTAATAAGGCATTGTAAGTAACATATACGTTAACTGTTCCATTGCGTCCCGGAGAGTTCAATACCAAGGTTCTAAGAGTTACGGTCGGTCGGAATTCACGGCTAGCGGCAGGGTGGGACCGCTTTGACTATCTTTTCTCTTACTTTGATATATATATATATATATATATATGAGTTGTTATATTGTGATGGCAAATATATAATGAAGGAGATTACCTTCTGATGGCTAATTATATAAATTTCACATATTGCAAATAAAGTTTCTTAACACTATTATATCTGATTCTGAGGCAGGTAATCGTTACAATTGCCAACTGCGATAGTCGATAGCGGTCATAGTAATGACGATAAGTAGTTTTACTGGGATAAAATTTGGCACACGTACCTTTGGAAATATGGGAAAGCACTAAGAGATAGTTTTCAAAATAATAGAAATTCTATTGGGAACCGAAGTAACAGTATCACACACTGTTCGATCAAAACCACGGAGGACATGAATAAAAAATAATATATATTAGCTGAGTTCAAAAAAGTTGACAGTAAAATCAGTCCATCAATGACCGTAAACCACTACTAAAATTGTTTATACTGTAGTACGCGTATGTTGTCGGTATTCAATTTCAAGTGTTAAACGCTTTTATTGGCTATGAATCAAAAAGCTTAAGAAAATTTAAGAAAATTTAAAATTTAAGAAAATCTTGCAACGCTATTTCGACCAAATTGCTTAATTTACCCACGTGTCTAAATCTGATTACAACGCCGAGAATACTAAATATCTATAAACGTATTCAATTTAGTTGTCTTTATGGCTTCATTATTTTTATTTGGCGAATGAAAATTTAGCTAAAATAATTCTATGGAAAAGTTGTTTAAACAATTTAAGTTCAATTAAATCAAATATATGGTGCACAGAATTAAACATAGAATTCAAACAGTAATAATCAATGTGATATGTTCAACTGGAAACATAATACGTCAGACGACATGTTATATGATACGTCACACATTACACACTCGTTCTCATGCACGATTAACACACACTTAGTGAAAGCAAGAAAATCCTTATCAAAGACCGACGAGCGCAGAGTCCTTTGTTTAACAGAGAGAGGAGCTCAGAGCAAAGTAGGATACCCTCCACTCTTCGAGCTCCTTGTATACCTAATTGATACTTAATAAAATTACACTAGATCTCCTAATATGTATGCCTGAAAATAAAAACCAAAAGTTAGCACATAAAGCCTTCTATGTAATATTAAAAATGTAATCCAAGGGAAAAGCTTTCATTATTATACTATAACATAACCAGAGCGATTTTTGATATTGACTAAAGAGCCTAAAAGCAATTTTAATTTAAAATTCAAAGTAGCCGCTTACACAAACTACGATTACTTAAATACAGCCATTATAATTTTCCCTGTGCTTTCTTTGAAATTATATTAAATTTCTTTAAAGGCTACTTTTAAATATAATGTATAATATAATACACTAGTACTGAAAATAATCTGTTTTTTATGCTTAGCTTCTTAGCTTATTCTTATTCCTAATTATATAAATATATATTCCTTTTAAGGTTTAAAGGGATAAATTTCAGGATTCCATTCGTCACTTTCCACCCAATTCAAGCTGTACTTAGCGTGTCTCAAAACGTTGCTCATAGCAGAACTCAACACACGCTATGTCTCAGCAAGGTGAAAACTGAAAATAAATATATAAATTATCTTATTATATCATTCCTCTAATATGATAATATTAGAGGAATGATATAATAAGAGAATTTATATGGTATGAATGGATGCATATTATTCCATTAGCTATTAGGCAGAAAACGAAAGAAAGAAAACGAAAACAAAATTATGTTTAGTTAAGATTTCCTCTTCTTACGTACAAGTGATGTGACTGTAATAAAACATGATTAGGAAACACTAAGTATTATAAACAAACATTGATACGTGTTGTTATCATCAAAGTGTAATTCACTATAACCTCATTGCGTGTTCATTTAAATATTTTAAAAAAGGAAAAACTTTGTAACTCAAAGTTAACACAAGTAGTATTGTTTTCGACTTATTCGAACAGTGTCAGAAGTAGCACCACGAATCAGCCCTTAGAATTTGTTTTCTCGAAGTTTAAAAACTACAATATCGGAGTTTTTGTTGTTATGCGGTATTTACAAACTGGTCTTCTTCGTAAATATCTTTGAAAAAATGTATAAAAATTTGAACGCAGCGGGATTCGAACCCGCAACTCTTGGACACCGACCAAGAGGCGCGATCTTCTTCGATATTACACGCGTCCTGACGATATTCAAAAGTGTATCGTTTAATGGTAGTGTATATTTCTACTGATGCGTTAATATAAATATCAGAATAAAAACTATCATATATATATCTCGAGGTTACAAGCTATTTTAATCCTCGTTTTTAAATGTAATCACAAAGCACAATTTTATAAGATATTTCTTTTCTAACTATTAAATATTCTTAAGACATTAGAATAATATGTTAAACAGAATCTACCTAAAGGATTTATAGAAATGTAAACGCAACAAGAGACGTGAAAGCTCGAACTTTCAAAAGAAAAGTTAATACTTCAAAGAACGTCATTTGGCAAATTCGTCCTTTACGATCGTAATCTTCGGGCCTCTGGAGGTGCGGCTTATCCCCTACGAACTTAGACGAAGAAAGGTAATGAAAAAGTTTTAGTAAAAATGTTTGTTTATTGTACATAAAACACCCTGTATATATGTACACGTGTTTCTCGTTATATCTATATATTTATACGTGAAGCAAAATCTTTATATTTATTTTTACGAGGAGTATAAATCTGGGCACAAATATAGTTTATATAGAGACAGAGTACAGAATGCTAATATTTTGTTTAAAAATAATTCATAAAAATATATTAAAACTGTAAAATAAATGTAACACACACTACTACGTGTTTGACATACAGGTACGATTATGCAATTCCAATTGTACACGTGTTTCTCGTTATATCTATATATTTATACGTGAAGCAAAATCTTTATTTTATTTATTTAATTTATTAGATGAGACAATATATATGACAACTTCATCTTACTAAACTAAAGTTATGAAGAAAAATAAAGAACAAATCCGTCTTTTCCAAACACATTTAAATAATAAACTATTTAGCATAACGCGGAAATTAGTTTCCACTTTAACATAAGTGCCATGTGCGTTCATAACAATAATAATATTAGTTGTCTCCTGCTAGTATCTACAGTCATTATGTATAGATTCTTAACGTCATTCAAATAACATTGATTATTTTATTTACAAAAAAAACATAAGGCCACTCAAGAAATTTTTTTCTTGTTATATCAGTCATACAGGCAAAGATAGCTAAATATTATATTGTCATCAGATCTAGACATATGCAAATTTTGAAAGAAATCACACAGCAAGAAATGGGTCAAAATAGCTTTGAACGTTAAAAAATAGACAATTAAAATTTTTTTTATTAACGCGTAATAAAATCCAATAGTTTAAAACGTAAACTGGGACATGTATGTACCTAATGAAGTAAACAAAATTTCATTGCTGCTACGAAATATAATTTAAATATATACTGACTAACTCCATTATACACTATGATTACTGAGCGCTCTATGCTATAACTGACACTGACAGGAATACGTTCTATAGATAATATGTGAGAGAATAATGATGTTTGGCTAAAGAAAACATAGCGAGTGCGATTTGTCTGTCAAAAATTTAACAAAAATTGAATTTAACGAAATACTCGACAATCAGAAGTTTACGGATATATATTTTCGACTCGAAATCTTTATTTCTTTATATTTTATGATTCATATAAGTTTTCAATACTGTCCACCATCAACAAAACTTTTAATATAGATTTTTCCCGCACAGTTAGGTAGACAGAGAAAACCTAAAGTCAAGACATTAATAACAAGCTACGACGTTTAGTTCCACTACTCAACACGTCTCAAATTTGGCGGAAAGAGGATACTAAGTATCATGACACTGAATATTTCCTGTCTACTTAGATATACGGGATAAAGCGTGCATCTAAAAATAATCTTAAATAATTTAAACTTTAATATATATTAATAATATTACCTTACTTAAACTGACAATATACTCTTACATCTATTAGACAATTTGACATCTATAAGGGGGATCCCACCAGTGTCTTAAACTACTATATATTGTAGTCCTTTTCACTTCACTTTCATTGTTTAACATAGTACAGAAACCACAGTAGTCATCTGTTTCCACACTTTCAGATCTATAATGGTAAGTATAGTGATTTCTCCACTTAAAATATTCTGAATATAAATCTGGTTGTTTGATTAACTCGTTCATTTTCTTGGCTAATCTTACTGGACCGAGCTTATTAGCATTCAAGTAAATTCCATCAGGCATAAATCTGGAAATTGTAATAAATAATAAATTATATTAATGAATACTGTACAAATGCTGTACTCCTTATTTTGAAGCATTTCTTTTATAAATTATATTATTAAATCATATTTTAATATTAGTAATCAGAGTCCAGACAAATAGGTCATTACAAAGAAGACAAAACGCAATAACAGATAGTTTGATAAATCTTTATTATACGTATGCCATTATCCGCATAATAAAAGTTAGTAAGCTTAAAGAAAATATGAATGAAATAGTAATAATATTTATGCACATAATTTTTATAAAAAAGCAAATTCATCTGATTAACATACACGTTTATATTTTGATTAATCAAAAACTATATAATTTTTATGGATCTCTTTTATGGTTGTTCTTTATTGATTTTAGATCAACATAGCATTCCATGCATATGTAGTTCGTTAATAAGACAACTTCTAAGAATGGAGAAATATGTAACAAACATCAATATATGATTTCACTATAATACTACTATTATATAAAAAGATATCAACGAATAACGCAAATCGCAATTTTTTACAAAAATACTGCTGAATAGAAGAGAAAAATATATTACATTACTCAACTTTGCCATTAAATAAAAATATTACAAGCAATCACAATAAAATACCTTGTGTAATTCGCTCCACCATACACAATGGGTATTGCGTAGTTTTTCAAACCATGTAATATTTTCTCTGTAACATAATCTTCAGCGAAGGAATTCTCTAAAGATAAATAGAAATAATAATCGTTTTTTATCATATTATTGCATTTATCATTCTCTCTAGGACAAACCTTGGAAGAGCAGTCTCCATAAATATCGACGGTCAAATTGAATTTTAATAATATTACTCTTAACTCTTGGACAAAACGTTCTCTATTACTTCTCGTATAACAATTGGACACAAACCAAGCGGCTGCCTTTTTCTTATTCCTTAATATAATTTTGGTTTGTTCACTAACAGGTGCCATATCTTCTATTCTCATCCAATGCATATCCTTTTTTGGTCCTATTATATTTTTTTTCATATCACGTATGGCTATGTAGCCCCAAGTTACATCAGAATCAAGTTTGTATGCCCAAGTCCAGTTATAATATCCATCAAAACGATTAGAGCACATCGGGTAGTTATCAGCAGATTCGATGCTTGAAAACACAAATTTTTGATGAACCGACCGTCTGTTTGGTAATTTGTATCGATTACTATACTTGTTAAGAAATCTCGCATCAGGTGCAGCAAACACTACTGCATCAAATTTTGTATAATCACCTAAATAAGTACGATTATCTGTTACATAGCAATTAACATACGTACAATTTCTTGATATGAAACCCTGTTGACCAATACCCATGTAGATAAAAGGTATGTTTTGTGATGGTGTCCATTGCAAAATATATTTCATGCTTTTACTAGAATCATTAAGTTGATCAATGCTCTTAAGATACTTTTTCCGCAATAAAATCTTGCTATTATCTTCATAGCCAATATATTTTGTATCAATATATAACTTGTATATAAACAAGACCACTGAACTGAGTATAAAATATACAAAAATTTTGGTAGCGATGTTATTTTTCATTTTTTAGAATATTATTTGTGAACACTGTAAGAGCGTTCCACGTTTATGAAGCTACTGGATGTATGTAACAACTATGTTAAAAAGGTAAACAAATAAAACGAAAACGTATGTAGAATGCGTTTTGTTCATGTTAGATACACAAATTTCATAAGTTAACTATATTTTTTTTTGATGAAAATTTTATATTTACGTGAAAAAAGATATTAAATATAAATTAAGAAGAAGAAAGAAGAAAAAGAAGAAAGAAGAAAAAAGATTTAAATATAAATTAAAGATATGAAATATAAATTTGAATGTTTTTTTAATAATATACATTATTGATTTCAGAGATCAAATTATTGTTAATCAAATTATATATTATGCTTTGCATAATAAAGTATATATATATATATATATATATATATATATATATATATATATATATATATATATATATATATGTATAGATATAGATATATACATATATATACAAATATAAAAAGTAAAAAAGCCCAATTTATAGAAAAAAATGTTAATCAAATAATATTGTATTTTCTTTACTTTCTGCTCTATGAAGGATTAACTTACTGTAAGTTAATCCTGATATATGAAAATAAACTAATTTTAAACAAAAATGTATAAGAATAGTAGTGTTAAATATATGCTAGTAACGGTTATTTATATATAATTATAACACATAATAAATATATTTATATATCTTTCTTGATGCAAATAAATTTACAATCTACATTTTACTAACGTCACACTAGCACATAATTTAATTACAAAACTTTTATTATATAGATAAATTTGTTGAGAAAATAACCTTGCTGTAAGTATTGACATTTTACAATACGGCCTTCAACTGGCTAAAAAAATTAAAATATAAAAATAAATTACAATAAAAAATATTTTTTTAACATCGATTTGGCGGATCCCACCACTCCCTGAAGTTCGGGTACGTAGAAATTTGCTTTACAAGATCCTCATCATTTAGCATTGAACAAAATCTGCAATAATCATCGGTTTCAACACTTTCATGTCTTAAATGATACGAATAATGATTTTTCCATCTAAAATACTCCGCATACAGGTCAGGATTTAATATAAGTTCATTCATTTTGTCAGCTAACTTTTCAACTCCCAGTTCTCTTGCGTTTAAATATATTCCTTCAGGCATAAACCTGGAAAGACATTTTTTATAATAATTTCTACGTATATATGAATGTTCATATTTATGATGTATGATAATGTTCAATTATTAGGCTATCACTCGAACGTCATTTGAGTGAACCCTTTGACCACTATTTTCGTCTATATTTCTCATAATTCCCACAATAAGTCCACTGTTTCCGTAATATTCCTAAAGAACTTATGCATTAAATTTCAATCTATCTGTTAGAATTGCAGGTTCTGACTAAATAACGGAAGGGATTTATATTTATTAATTATAATGATCAACTGAAACTTTATAAAATATAATTTTTTACCTTGTATAATTAGCAGCTCCATATACAATCGGTATTGTGTTGTGGGTCAACGGATATATCAATTTTTCAGTCACATAATCTTCTGCAAATGAATTTTCAAATGATAAATAAAAATAATAATCAGTCTGAAGTAGTTTATTACACTTTTCTTCATCATCTCGTGAACACTTCAGATTCCCGCAAGCTCCATATATATCAACCCCCAAATTATATTTTTTTAACTTCTCTTGTAGATTTTTAACAAAATATTCTCGTCCACTTTTTGATATACAATTAGAAACAAACCACGCCGCTGCTTTTGTCTTAGATCTTAATTTTTCTTTAAATTCATTACTAACTGGATCCATTTCTGCTAATTTCATCCAGTGCATTACTGAATTTGGTCCTATAAGATTATTCTGTGCATCTCTTATTGCCATGTATCCCCATCTTGCTGTTGAATCTGTTCTAAAAGTCCATGTCCAGTTAAAAAAATTATCTAATTTGTCAGAGCAGACAGGATAGTAATCTGATGATTCTATGGAGGCAAAGGCATATTTTTGATGTGGAGACCTCCTCGCTGGTAGAGACGATTTACTCATATATACCACCTCTTGTCCAGCGAATGCGATCACGTCAAATTTGGTCACATCACCCAGATAGGATCTATTTCCAGTAACGAAACAGTTTGTATATACACAATTTCTATCCAAATAGCCCTGTTATCCTTGCCCCATGTACACAAATGGAACACCTCTAGGATTTGTCCATTGTAAAATATATTTCATTCCTAATGATGGTTTTGTATTTAATTTAAGCGCATTTTCCACAACCACATTTTGTTTTCGTTGCACATCAATTGTTACGTCTGATATAGTAGTTCTCATAAATGAATATAAACGTTATGGTAAGGCAATGTTGGTATTTTTGGTCCAAAGATATAGAAAATATATGGAACCAAATAAAGCTATAAGAAAAATAGTTTTTACTGATAGATTGAAACGCATTTTTGTATATTTATGTAAATCACAAAATATAAACACTTCACTACTTCCGCCAATGCTAATCCAAGTGCAATGACTAACACGTTGTGCACATACAAAACTTTTATAAACTTCAGTTATCGTTATTGTCAGAATATCTTATCTATCGTATCGCTCTATATCTATTATAGTATAATCGTGATACATTTACAACTAGTAGATGCCCGCAACTTTGATACCATGGACTTCATAACCAATACCACTAATTACTATACTTAACACCGCAATTTACCCCCACTTTACGTCGCCCTCTACGTTTACAGTTAGACACGGCCCTTTGCATCAGAATAGCCTCACTTACAAATAATCATAATTAGTGAAAACTGTCCGTCACTCAACATGTTCCAATACGCTATTTACTTTTTTATAGTTAAAGTCATTTAATTTGTATCTTTATCAGAGTTTCCAAATCTTTTATATGTCAATAGAAAATGAACCTTATGCTGCACAAATTTTATTAAGTATTAAGGAAGTCCTTATATTTTATAGTTTACTGCTTTATTAAAATGAATCACTGTTCATGCATGCATGCATCATTTTTTGCTATGGTGGCATCTCTTACCTACCTAAAATTTATCTAATCTATAATGGTTCTACACCAAGGATGTCAGTTTTCGTAATATACTGAACACTCTATATTCTGAACAGACCCAATAGCTATACAACAAAATGAAATATATCAATCTGTCGAGTAGAATAAAAGAGATACGTGTGCCAGCGAAACAGAAAGACAATGAAAAGTCATAGATTCGACACTAATGCCAAACTAGTGCCACACTCCGTTGATCCATTTGCGACGGAAATTCAGATATTGCGTGTTGAATTACGAATTCAACGCCGCACTTTGTATTACCAGAGCGGAGACATAAAAATAAATTTTAAATATACGGATTGGAATCGGATATATATTATTTTTTAGTAAATAATATTATTGTACTTTATATTTTATGTTTTATTATAGAATAAATTTGAATCAACAATTAAATATATTTTAATTTTTTTTTTATAAACGCTTGTTACATATTTAGATGTTATTTGAAATCTGTGAATACAATCAATACAATGCTGTCTCTCTCTCTTTTCCTAATTGTGGTCCCACATGGTGGTGGAGTCAGCCTTCTCTATTTTTCTCCTCAACTTCGCTCGATCCAAGACGTTGTCATCAGTGACTTTATATACCCTCCTATCCTTCATCATTACATCCTGATACCTTACCTTTGGTCTACCTACAAGCCTTCGACCAGGGATGTCAAGGTGTAGTGCCAGATTTCCAATGGAGATAGGTTGCCTCCTCTTTACGTGGCCATACCACCGCAGCCTATTTTCTTGCATATTATACGATAATACTAATATACGAATAAAATGATACACATACAGACATCCATAATCTATTTTTACAATATGCATATCTTGACAAGTGTCAAACAAAACAAAGCAAGAGAGTGACGCGACACTACGTTTTATTTGAGTTCTAGACGTGTATAATGTCTAAATATTCTAAAAACTAAAAAAAAACTATAATATATTGTGAACTTTAATATATTTATTTCTTTTAGCTTCACGATTCGTCCCGCATAGCAGGGTAGACAGAAACTACCTAGTGTTAAGACACTCCGTTCTTCGCTTTCCGCCGTGTTGAGTGGAGGAACTCAACGCCGCAATTTATCTTTACCAGAGCGAGGAAGTGAATATAATTTAAAAATAATCACTCCCCCGAGTGGGGATTGAACCCACAACCGGTCGCGTCTGCAGTGAGACGCTGTCACACTGCGCCACGACCGGCCTTATTATATTTTGAGTGATAATACAATAAAAATATATTTAGAAATACTAAATTTTATGACGAATTCAAAATCTTTATATTTTAGTACCTAGTAAATATTTTTCATTCATATTTTATGTACATAATTGAAAAAATGGAATTTTTTTATAATACATTATACATATAAATTGAATAATTCTGAAACTTATAGGTTGAATGAAAATTGAAAATTTTAGATTGTGTTTATGATAGTTCGTTTATATTATTAAAAAGTCATAACACAACGTTTGTATATAAGAAGTCTTACAAGCGATTCATCATGTCAAATTATAAGGTTTTAACTACTATGTTATAGAAATAGTTATGTCTAGTTTATAAAGTAACATTTAAACGTGAAGAATCCAATAGGATTCTTTTGGCCAGAGAAAAGCGTGAAGCTGCTATTCAAAAATACCTTATCATCTGGATACATGGTGTTTTACTACTGTACGGTTTTGTAGGAATTTCCTTCCGCGTGCCACACAACTGTGGAACGGCTTACCTGCGGCAGTGTTTCCTGGTTAATGCGACATAAACATCTTCAAAAAGTGCCTTAAAGGCCTGCAACGCTTCTGTAGCTCCTCTGGTGTTACACGGGGCCGTGGGCGGCGGTGATCACTCGCCAGCAGGTCATCCGTGCGCTCGTTAGCCTTGCTTGTCATATTAAAAAAAACAAAAATAATATAGCACGTTGCATAGATTTGATTTAACAACTTAATATAATATTTTGACATACATTGATAACACTCAAACCATTTTATTACGAAGTAAGATAAAAAAAATGGTGCTTATCTAGCTTACAAGCTATTTGTGTCAAATTTTGACCAAACCCATATTGTAATATGTGTGGCCACGGCCCTTTTATTTCCTCTAATTTATAAAGCAACCGTCATAAATAATAATTTTGTATGATTGCATAAAAAAACACTCAAACAAGTAACTTGTATAGTAATTAGTACTAGTGATAGGTTATTGTAAGGTCTAATGTCACTGAGAGAAATATTTGAGTACTATTATTTTGAGACTAGAAACTTGTACTATGACCAAATTACACAAAATGTTTATAAATTGTAGTCTGTGTGTTATTCTAATATGTAAGCTAAATAAATTAAAGCTATTTATTCTAATATGTAAGCTAAATAAAATATAGATCCTATAAATAAATTTTGCGTAAAAGAGGAAAAATATCCATCAATTCTTACTTTCGCGTTTATAATATTAATGGAATAATGTAGACAAAACGCGGTGCTGAGTTCCATCATCTAACAAATAATGTTGATAGAATATACAAATTTGTATTGAAAAAATAAAATGTTCATAAATTTTTCGATTAATTGATATTTCGGTAGTATATTGAGTGGTATAACATGAAGCATTAATAAAGTTTTTAGGAAATTAGTTAAACTGTTATATAAATTATTTTGTGATATTATAAATTTTAAAGTAACTTTTAATAGTTTTTTACGACTTAATAATTAAATAATATTATTATTACATTTCACATATTTAAACTCCTATTTCAATATGAAAAAAACAATAACATATACTATCATATATATGTAGCGTCGCGTGAAAATGCTGGAAAGGGATAAGTATGTAACATTTGAGATTTGTCTTCGGATTTGAGTAAAGCCGTCCATGATTACATTCAAACAAAATATGGGACGTTGTATACGTAAAGCTGTATGAGAAAGCCTAAGATATTTGGCCATTTGCATATTACTTAAGTAAATATACTTTTATATTACCTCCTGCTGTAGTGGTTAGTGACACTGTTTCAGAGACTAAGGTTCGTATTCTATATTTATAATAACATTTTTTTTTGTATAAATACTTTCAAAAAGCGCGCCCATCCCAACTTAAAGGCCGATAGCCCACCTTTATCTTCCCTGGCGTTACACAGGTCCGTGGGCAGCTGTGATCAGTCACCATCAGGTCACTCGCGCGCTCGTTTGCAAAAAAATTATATAATCAACATCAGTATTTTTAAATTCTAGTCTCAAATAATATTTTTTTATAATTGGTTCAAGGTATGGATTACCATACTGGATCTTTAGACCCTGCTATATATATATATATATATATATATATATATATATATATATATGTATATATATATATATATATATATATATATATATATATATATAGCTATGTAACATTGTACTCAATGATTTTATTAATGACTTTATTTTTCTCATATAAACTGACAGTACATTTTTAATAAAGTCAATTTAATCTTGCAATGCTATTTAATAACGCTATGGACCATCTTGTCTTCAAACTTGCTGGTAAATTTGTGCAGGTGTCGAGTTTTAACAATAATACAATATTCATATAACATGAATTTATTCAGGCACTCCTTTACAAACACTAGCAGAAAGAAAAAAAAAGAAACAAGTTCGCTTTACTTTACTTTTTAAACTAATTTAAGTATTTGTAGCTATTTCGACATATAAAGTAAATTTATTATGATGTTGAAAGTCCATATAACGATTATCATCAAATATTATTTTTATAAATTTTAGATTTTCACTTGTTTAAAAAACATACATATTTAAATATCGGTCTTCATTTTCTAGTTGATTTTCTATAAACAGCTTCGTATAGTAGGAACCTCAGAGATCTATACTGAAGTTAGGTACATAATATATGATTATAGACTTAATTAATTATAGTGGCATTAATCATACATTAAGCCTGACGCCTCCGTACATCATTACTTATATGGGGGCAATTGTATGTGCAAATGTTAATCAATCTAAATATATAAAATTGGAGTGTCGGTTTGTAATATTAAAATAATTTTTGACTTAATGCATATGTATATTTACACGGCATATATACCAAAATAAGATTTTTTCTGTTTGTCTATTTGTTCCGGCTAATCTCTGGGACTTGGCTTGTTGTTAGGCAATTTTATTCTACAATTATAAAAAAGATCCAGGGGTGTCAAATTGGATGCGGACGAAGTCGCAAGTACAGCCAGTAAATTAGAAAAATCTCTTAAAATATAATTAACAAAGAATCATAAAACTATAATATCCAAGTTACCACTTACACTATCACGATCACTGGTGCATTAGTTCCAGTGGTAATGGTGAGGACATAGCTGATGGAATAGAATTCTCCGTGTTCATGGTTTCAAATCTTGTAACAAAGAAACAGATTTGCATTATAAAATATTAAAAATGTAGGTTAAAATCACCTGTTTATCGTTTAAGTAATACTGTTTGGAAGGTAAAACCTTATATTTAAATTTATATTTTAAAAAATCCTGACAAGAACTGCATACATGATACAGAAAGTGTACATTAAAAATAATTTTTAGACGAGAAAGATTTAAACGCGATAAAAAATGAGATAAAAAGGAAACAAAATGATTAGTCGTTCGAGTTCCTAAGTTCTTCTAACATATACCCAGTAAAAACAGTACATCCATCTCGCTGTCTTCGGCAAGCGTTCAACTGGTGCAATCAATCAACGGCTGTCGAGCTTAAATCTCTTTATAATCCGTAAAACAAACTATTTTCTGCAACTGCAATCTGAAAAATGGCTAAACACAATCTTCGTCGAAAAATATCCAGCTCAGAATAATACAACTACAAATTTAGTTTTTTCTTTGAAACCATCATACGCAGTGCGACTACGTTTGTTTGTAAACTTATTGGTTGTGGGTTCGGGTCCCACTCGGGGTACTGGTTGTATTTAAAATTTATTTTCGCTACTCTTTAATTTCTATACTCTGGGAGACGGGCAATATATAGATTTCGGGCGGAAAGCAGTCAATGAATTGTTGCTTGATACTAGGTTGTCTCTGATTACCCCGCTATGCGATGAAACGTGAAGTTTATTTTTTGCTTCTTTTTATTTTTTTGGTAAAATCATCTCTCTTTTACGCTGTAAAGCTTTTAACTTTTTGATTTTTGCAGAGTGCGGACTGATATGAGAACTAAGTGCGCGCTCCTCTCTTTTTTTACCTTAAAATATTATATGTTAGGTAGAAGACAATTCGCAACATTCCAGAAACAGATAATATTAACATTGTACAAATTTATAGAAATAGAAATCGATCCATCCAACGACTTAAACGTTATACATAATTGCAGTTATATCTCTATGGCATAGCTAAATAATAATCTTTTTTTAGCTTCACGCGTTTTATCCCGCATAGCAGGTTAAGCAGAAAAGAAAGTACCTAGTGTTAAGACACTCCGTACTTTGCTTTCTGGTGGTGACTGGTGGAATTCAGCGTAATAATTAAATATAACCACTCCCCCGAGTGGGGATCGAACCCACGACCTATCGCGTTTACAGTCAGACGCTGTCCCACTGCGCTACGACAACGACGACAAAGTACAATTAAAATAGTTTAGTTAGATGAAGTCTATAGTAGAAAGTCCGTGGTCACAGGTAGACCTACCTGATTAAAGGTTGAATCTACCTGTGACCACGGACTACTGCGAATTGTATTTGTAGTGTACTGTAAAATGTATTTTCGAATACCAAAATATAAGTAATTAATCCATTTTAAATAGCTTCATTTAAAATGTGAAAAAATCGCAAAGATCGAAGATCTTATTATTTTAGTTAAGTTTTTGAATACTTTACATATTTTCATCCTCCATTTGGCGAATTTTTTAACAGTATATTTTATAGGAGAACATCGTGAGGCAATGGGATAGCGTCTAACTCTAAACGCTAATGGTGTGGGTACGATCCTCACAATTAACAAATAAATTTAGTTTAACCGCCCTGGTACGTTTATTTGCGGCATTAAATTCCGCTACTTCACGCAACATCAAGAATTCTAGAGCAAAAAGGAGAACGGAGTATATCAATAATAGATCTGTCTGCCTGCTCTTCTATACAGAGAAAAGCATGAAATTACTTTTATATACTTTTATACAGCTTAAGAGCAAATCTTAAGATCTGTTATGAAGAAGATATAGATGGCTACAACAATAATATCTGTATCTAAGATGCACTACGCATAAATAAAACATATAAAAGAAATGAAGCCAAAAACAGAATAAATAGGATTCGTTTTAGCCATAATAGTGGAATAAATCAAAGGGAAGTATCGACGATCCATCACGAAGGATGCGCGCTGACGCTCGACGAATATTGCAAGTTTATTATGATCATGGGACGGACGCGGACGGTGCCTTGCTACATAATGCTTAGAGTAATTTATGGATTAAGTACACAAAATTCTATTTTGATATATTGTTTGTATGCTGTTGAATATATTGTTTGGAAAAAGAAGATTTTGTAAACTTACATACATATTAAAGCATAGTTTTATATTTTGATAATACATTTATAATCTTTTCTACATATTTAAGAATCATAATTTAATAAAATATTTCTCTTGCAATTCTTATACATTTTGAATGAAACTATTTTAAATGGAATAATCGCGTATATTTTAGAATTTGAAATTCTAAACAATAGTCCGGTAACAGTTACTTTTTTAATGTGTTGAAAACATCAATAATTTAATTTATGGATATTTGAAACGATTCTGAAACGATTTGAACATACGTTATATTCAAGGTGTGGCAAAAAAATTAAACTATTTTCAAGCTTTAAGGAGCTTCTATCTATTTTACTCTATTACCATACGTAACTTTTTCACATAATTGACTTATAAGAACTAGATGAAGAATAAAGTATAACATCTATCAAAATTTGACGTTATCATATATTTTGATTAGTATATTTCGTAAATAATAATGTGAATTGGTTAAGGTAAATTGATAAAAATTGTATACTATGCGCCCGGTTTCCGCTTATAAAAGGTATCCACAATATTACAAAAATGTAAAAAGAATTGCTTGGTTAGTGTAAATATTCTTAACCTTAAAAAATGTAGGTCTGCCATTCATAATATACAACAAATTACAAACAAATATATATATATATATATATATATATATATATATATATATATATATATATATATATATATATATATATAGACATAATTGGGACGTATTCACTGTGGCACTGACTTGGTACTTGGTAGTTAGTAAAAATAGAAAAAAAATAATTTATTCTTCGGTCTTCTCTGTATATCGTACCTGTCTACTCTCCAATAAGTGTAGGGTAAGAAAGCATAAAGCTGCCAGAAAAACGTATTACAATTGAATATCGATCTCTATTTGTAGAATATCCTCAATAGACGTTCAAACGTGACACTTATTTCTTTATTTTCAGGTACATTTACTATACGTTTTAAGTTAAGTATTTTCAAATGTGTTCAAATCGGGCGGTAGTCGACAGCTTAGAATGTTATATGGACGATTTAGTCGAGTGTTACGAAGACTTTGTGAAGAAATCACTCATTATCATATCTTTTGGCATTGGTGCTATTGTTGCTATGTTACTTTACTTGCTTAAAACTGTGTGTGAACGTCAACCTTTTCATAATGTGACGACTGGTTAGTATATACATTATTTTCTTAGTGATATTCCTATTGATATAGAGGAAAACTATTTATATATATATATATATATATATATATATATATATATATATATATATATAATGAGAAATATAGCCTCGGAAATTCGTTTATTATATTCAAATATGCTCAAATTTATTTGTGGGTTCGATTCTCAATCGGGAGAATATTTAAATTTTCATTTCCTTACTCTGGTCATACCAAGCGCGGCATTCAATTCCACCACTACAATACGCATTGTCTTGAATTCACAAGGACATAGGGAGTGTCTTGACACTTCTTATCTAACCTGTTACGCGGGATAAAAGCATGAAGCTAAATAAAAATTATGAATGATCTTGCAGAAAATATAACCAGACCTCAAGATGACATGCGAACTATATTAGAACAAAACGATTTTAATTCAATCCGTAATGATTTATATAAACAAGCTAAAGAACAAAATATTTTAAAAGAAAATGGATTTTCTGCTAACCATGAAGATGACAAAGAAATTGTAACCAATAATAACACGACACCACGGCCCTTGCCCATGTCGAGTTACGATGAGCAAATCCTAAGGGACATTGGACTGACTTCATGTTCAAAAGTGAGCTGAACTTTGTCACTAAGCATCTTAGTAAATAGTTCAAAATGCAATCTTGGGAACTTAATCTTTGCCTGTTTGTTTGTTGTTGTTCTTTTTTTGAACTCCTGAAGATAAAAGGTAAAGCCTCTCTTCATTGTGGCATAAAATACACGTTGCCTTAGCACTAAAAATCACCTTTAAAAATTTTTTATTATATTTAAAATTATTTTTACTTCCTCGCTCTGGTAAGACAAAGTGCGGCATTGAGTTCCACCACTCAACATGCAATGTCTTGAATTTGGTGGAAAGCGAAGAGTGTCTTGACACTAGGTGCTTTCTGTCTACCCTATGCGGGATAAAAACGTGAAGCCAAAAAAAGAAATAGAGGAATATACGTTGCGCATCTTTTTAACTAACACTTTTGAATAAAGTGAAATAATACTATATACATGCTAAGGCAACGTATGTTTTTGTTTGCTGTTGGCCCTACTGGCCTTGACAGCGTCACCAGGTTTTGGGGGAGGCCGAGCTAGAAGAGCTCTGACCTTGGCGTGGAGACGTCGAGAGGAAGCCATCAATTTAGAACACAGAGTCACAAGGGTACCTGTGAGGCATGAACCTCGGCTTATATACACCGTTTGTAGTGAGGGACCCACCTGTCCGGATCGGGCCTATTGGCATCGAGCGGTTACGGAACTGGGACCTCGTCTCCACCGGTGTGAGTAGCGTGTGCGTTTGCGTGTGTGTTGGAATTTACCTGTATGTTTAGGGTCGTTAGCGAGCATAATGGCGTCAGCTTTTTCTGATAGAACGTGTCGGAGCCTGCGGGGTCCTAATAATTGTCGGGCCGTATTGTAATCTTAGGCGTTTACTACTAGCGGGTTCGGATGGGTAGCTGCTTTTTCTTTCAAGGTACCTAGGTAAGGCTTTACCAGAGAGTTTGCGACAGTGTTCTTTAATGGAGTCTTATGTCTCTGTGGAGAATTTGTTCTGAAGGATTTGAGACATCTAAATAATGGACTCTGGCATATGTGAAAATTTGTCCTGATACTCGTCGTATACAAGCGGATCTTGTTTCTAAGACATTTTACTTTTGGCGCAGATCAACGGATAGAGTCTACTGAGGACGAAAGCCGCTTTGCACTGGGCTTAAAGGACAGTTTACTATCTAAAACTACTCCTAGATATTTAGTGGACTTAGCCGTCAGAATTGCAGTTTGACTATCGGCATGACCTGCATGTGTACCTACGACGAGGGATAAGAACTAAGACGCTTTTCTCGGGGATAACCTCTATGCGCAATCTGGTGAGCCATTGGCCCAGACGGTTTGTCGCGTTTTGGAGATGTTTTGCTATGTTGACCGTATCGTGGCTACTAGCGAATATTGCAGTGTCATCCAAGAATAATTGAATTGAGTGGTTTGTGACATAATCTTGTAGGATGTGCACTAGCCTGTCCAGAAGCTGAGCTTGAAGTAATTTATTGATTAGGCTGATGTACCAGACTTTAACGAAGGCCTTGAAAATTTTTAAAAATATGGCCACTGATGACATTCATTTGGATTTGTACAACAATTTCTCCGTAAGGCAATGCACTTGATGGACGCTTGAGTGCTGGACTCGAAAGCCAAACTGTTCGACGGGAATGATGATTTTAGCCTTGACGATGCCCTAAAGTCGCGTAAGTATGAAACGTGCTAGATGTTGCCCATAGTGCTTGGCTAAGGCTGATCGGACGATAACTAGTGGAACTGGAAACCGGAAGGTTTCTCCGGTTTACGGATTCTAATAATGGCTTCTTTACAATGGTCAGGAAACAAACGTTTCGTCGTTCATGTCGATGTCTGTGGGTCGGAATCTAATCAACTCTACATCAACGGCATTTAAGTCGTCTTTCAGCGTTTTTAACGCGTCAAACACGTTCGGGAATTGCAGCGTGAGAAACGCGAGTACCGCTTCACATTGTGCCATAGCTGCGACATTAGTTGACCGCTTAGAGGAGAATCAGTGCCTACTGTGGACTGTGGAGTGTGCCTACTGTGGACTAATATTTCCGCCATGAAGTGGCAGGGGTGTGAACCTCGCGTGTGGCGGTGTCTCGTACGCACTATACGACACTACACTACACAACACTAGCAGTCCAAAGCCCAGAGTCCTTTCACTAGCCGAAAGATGCCGTTCTCCGAGCGACGTGACAGCAGCTTCCTCGTCCTTGTGATTTCTTCCTTATTCCTTATAGTGCGGCAACACACACTATTTAAAATCTGATTTGAAATCTGAATGCGTTCCCGGTTGGACATCAAGACGTAGGTATAGGTTCAGCGATCGAAATCAGAATATAATGTATGTTTTATTCTTCAACAGATCTAGTTGTATTTTTTACAACAGAAGTAGTCAATATTTAGTAGTTTAGTATTTATTTGCAATTGAGTGTTACCATTTTTCTTTTTCATTCTTCATATGTAAGAACTTAACGACAATTGTCTATAACAATTTCAGACTACCTGCAAAATTCGAAGTCCAAATCAAATTAGTACATCTTCTAAGTAAGTATTTTAAGTTTTTCTTATAATTATATTTAAGACAATTAAGTTTATTATCTGATAAAAAAATATTATTTATTAAGTAAATTATATCATTTACTATTTATATATATATATATATATATATATATATATATATATATATATATTTCAATATATATATATATATATATATATATATATATATTCTTTACACTATTTTTAATAAAATAATTATAGAAATGTAAATACTTCAACCACTCCTCCGTGTAATTTTAACGCAATATATAACCTAATTAATTTAATTGTACATAATTCTTTCGTATATAACAAGTCTTTAATATGTTTCGCCATAAAATTATCGTTTTCGTCCATAAAGAAGAACTTTTCTGACCGCATTAAGCTTGTACTTGTGTAGCTTTAGAAGTCATAAAAGATTATTTCAAAAGTTATCCAAACACATAAGATCTTAATACTCGTTTATTAAATACTAACGACCTACAACGGTTTTGGTTGACCTTTTTTATAACAGAATTTTATAAATTTTATAAATACTTTACAGGAAGAATCAATAATCAGTCGTTCAAATAAACTAATCAATGAATCTTTTTATACACAATTACCATATATTATTATAGTATTTTGTTCCTTTTTTCTTATAATTACAAGACGTACATTAAATTTTTTTAATCCGTAATTATTTCACATTTACATTGAAAATATTTTAAGGAAATTTATCGCACAAGTTTCGTATTTTAAAATATACTTTAGAAAATTGAGCCCGTTTCAAATACTTTGCAGTAAGTAGTCCGTGGTCAGAAGTCACAGACACCTGTGACCACGGACATCATTTAAAAGTACATCCATAAAATTGTTACGGTTAGGCTAATTTATACAATGATTAATTTCACAAGAACTAAAAATTTTTCCTCATAAGAAGAAACAATAGGCACCTATTGTTTCTCAGATATAAAGAAATTCTTACGATACTAATACTTTTACTGACTGAGTGACCAAAGCTACTGAACGCAGAAAACGGAAACTTGTTATAATATGTTAATTTTAGATGTCATAATCGACGCCAACAAAGAAAAATTGCGTAGAAATTGTTATTTAAAATAAACTTTTACACTTCTCTTATTCTAAATGTGGAATTATATTTTAATATAGAATAAAAAAATTTAAAATTATTGCCTAAAGGTTGTTTTTTAGAAATAATCAAAATGAAAATCTAAATTCTCTATATCGAGAAAAAAAAATTGTAACAAGCCTATAAAAAATTGAAATAAAAGAATTCTGTATTCTTCTGTACGCATGGCTTAGTGTTCAGTATGTTCTAAAAATGTAAAACTATAGTTTGGTAGTTAACTCCACTATTTTTGGTTTTAAAAGTTTTGATTTTCAGATTTCTTTTTTAGTTTTAAAAAGTTATATTTATTCTGTTATTTTTTACCATTCTTTTATACCTAATAGTTTACTATTTTTAAAATGTTATTCCACACTTACGATTTTTCAAAAATGTCTTTTATTTTACTATGAAGTTATTTTATGATTTAATTTTTTTTCTATTTAAATATTTCACTAGAGTTTTAGTTTTACGCAAAGGTTTTTTATAAATAAATATTTTATATATATTTCTTTGACTATCCATACTAAAAGTACTTTAATTAATAAGAAAATATAATATTCTTATTATATAATTGAGGATATGCATGGTTGATGTTTGATTGCATTTTTGTATTATAATAATTCAATAAATATTTTAGATGTATATAAAAAGAACTCATAAGCCTTAAAATATATATGTTGGTATTGTATTGTAGAAAATAAATCTCTTGAAAAATAATTGCTCAACTAATCTGTTATTATGTTTTTGAAATAAAATACTAAAAATATATTATAATAATTTAATTCATCCCATATTAAAATATTTCAAAGTAAAATTTGTCAAATGCTCCTCTTTAAATAACTCAATATTATGAAAAACTTCACCACCTTCATCCATGCAGGTCTTCAATTAAAAACTGTAATATTCTCTACGATTATATTACCCTGTATGTTACATGAAAGTTTTAATTAATCTACAGAGTTCCAATACCAACTCCTTCAACAACGAAATATAAGTCCATACATTCCATTCGCCAGAGCAAACGTATGTTAAAATTAATATAATATTATATTTTAAAAGTTATTTCATCTATGATAACTAGCAAAACAAAAAAATAAATTGGAAATTGCCTAATGAAGTCAAGTCTTCTTTAAAAAATATCTTAGTATTTAATATATTTATTTTAACATTAAAAAAATTATGAGTAATGTAATTTTAATTTCTAGATAATATATCCGCATCGCAATTATTCCCGAGACCGTTGGAAAAACAAGGCTCCTGCTGTTCCATATGCTGTAACAATAAAGCCAGTGCGAAGTAGAGCAAATTGTAAACTTTATTAATTACGCCAGAAAATTCATGATAATTTGTTACGAACTCTGTTAGTTTTGTATTTGTGATGTTGTGCATATATTTTGTTCAAAATGTTGAAATTAATAATGTTATGTATGTATTTATTATTTACACGTTCCTTCTACCACTTTTTTCTATGAAACTTATATATAGACGTACTCATGTATTGGTATCTTCGTGACTTATTTTAATATAAGTAAGTGATATAAAACTGAACGAAGTTCTTAGGGAATACTCTTAATATGTAAGCCTTGTCTAGTATTAAAAAAATAATTAATTAATTAAGTGAATTGTGTTTTAAAATCAAGATTCAAAATATATCATTTCTCCAGTTTGATAAGATAAAGCTTGACGTTGAGTTACTTAGCCAATATACTATCACGATTCCTGGTGGAAAGAAGTCAAAGGAAATTAGAGAAGGAACATATTTTATCGAAATCTCGTATTTTCAGTTACATTTGCATAGAAAATGCACATTATTCATAGCTTTTCTTAATTAAGAGAACTAATGAAAATTGTTGAGAATATATCCTCAATAAATAAAGTAAATGCAAGATTTTCAGCATCTTCGTTAAGCTATGCCACTCCACGCTAAGCTACGGGATTGTTTATTAGTGAACACTTCATAATTACTCATGACAGCTATTTTCTTAATGAACAAAGGGAATATAATTTTGTTCATCATCATCGAAATTATCCAATTAAAAATTAAGTTTTCCTATTCTTCAATCACCAGACTGAAACTTGTTACAATTTTACTAAAATAATACATATTATAATTATTACACAGTGTATAAGGAGCTATAGGAAATAAGTTTTACACCCTCCCGCCTATAGAAAAAAAATACAAAAAGCAGTTTCACATTTTTACCCGCACAGTAGTTGGATCAAAAAAAAACTTTCGAGTCTACTTCGGCGCATATAACCGTATGGAATAAAAGGCGCTAAATAACTACCAATTTCACTACAGGACTACGAAGATAAAGCGCCTGCTTCTATTTATAATTTAATATAAATATACAGTAAGACCATCGTGGCCAATGGGACAGTTTCTGGCTGTAACCGTGTTTAGTTTTGGGTTTGATTCCCACACAGGGTATGATTATTATCATTTCTCAAATCTGGAAAGAGTTTTTACACTATATGGTTATTACACTAGATTACCTTTGACTAGCCTACTATGCGGAATATAGCGCGAAGCGGAAAGATAAATCCTATTTGCAACAATTAAACGTTCAAAATAATATGTTGAGAGGCCAATATAATATTCTTATAGTAAAGCAATCTACGCCAATGGCTCCCGGGCCCAAAGTAAATATTTTTCAGTTTTCCACGTGATTTCAATGCAGTTTCTCTCACAATAGCCTGTGAAATGGATGTCCGTAAATATGTTGAAATGTACTTCGCTTTGTATAAACATTTTTATCTCTTGTTCTCAACCTGCATGCATTGTATATATGAATTATGAATGCTTTTATGCAAACGTGTAATGCTTTTCCATATATATTTTAAATTAAAAATCATTTTTATTGACATGAGAGGCTTCATTGTTACTTTATTTAATAAATTATTCGAATAATAATATTTCTAGAAATCATCATCGCCATTAACTTTTACAGTAGTGGAGCATAATTTTTATATTTAAACATAATTATGGTAAGTTAAATTTATTATTAATAATAGAAAAAGGATCAAAAACTTATTAGGCTAGGAGTCAATCGCAAGAAGGACCCTCTTTAGATGGTTGTCTCTGGTTTGTATAATCTATACACTATATAATATCATTCTTTCACAGAAGTCAGCTGTAATTGAACTGACCGAATGACTTCTGTTAATATATCTCTTATTAATTTTAATATTTATTTCCCTCAAGGATATTGTTAAAAGTATATAAGTTTGTTTTATTCTAAAACAATAGTTTCCACTTTAGGTAATTCGTACACTAAGTTTCTGGCGGTAGCTGTTTAAACTAATTTTAAATATGTGTATAAATTTATTAATTATTAATATTATAATAATAAATATAAAATATTAAACAATAAATATAAAATATTAACAGAATTATCTTAAATTTTTAAAAACCAATATAATATAGAAATGTGCTCTAGTATAAAAACTTTAAAGTTCATCAATCAAATAGTCATGTTATAGCTGGCACATCGTAACAAATACGCGTGACGTCTTGCTTCAAGAGAATATCTTTGTTCCGTCACTTACTGTATAATATGTGCATAATATGTAAAAATATAGATTAAAAAGATATATCTAAACATTTCAAATATACATATACTGTAAAAAATATCTAAGTCGATTAATTTTAATAAGACTTTTACCAAATAATATTTTATTCTCAATTATTTTTATATATACATTCTGTACTGGTAATTTAAATATATTAAGCAAAATTCAATAACCCGTAATTAGACATATACTCGTATTATATAAAATGTAATAGTAAAAGTTATTTACTACAATTATACTTTAAATTTTTGTCTGAAAAGGTCACAAAAGTTTTCATAGAGCACGTTTTGATTTCTTTATAATTTTAATTTTGGCAATTCAAATGCCAATATGAAATGAAACATAAATAAAATGTATTTATGTAAAACCATAAAAAATAATCATTTATTTAGATTTAAATCAAATGTTACTAAATTACTAAAATCTTGCTCATTCCAAACAATGAGTGACATTTTATAAATGCAATGGCGAGACGGCGGGCTTATACGGGTAAATTTTATGGTTTTCAATTCTTTGGGGGAGTGATTATATTTAAATTATTTTCACTTCCTCGCTCTGGTAAACAAAAAATGGGGCGTTGAGTTCCAGCACTCAACACGTAATGTCTCGAATTCGGTGGAAAGCGAAGTAAGTGTCTTGACACTAAGTACTTTCTGTCTACCCTGCTATGTGGGATAGCATGAAGTTAAAAAAAATAGAATTATTTTCGGTCAGATACAGACAGATGCAAATTTATATTAAATATGATTATTATAAGATAATTGTTACATTTACTTAAAACAACATTTCAGGTGTGTGCCATCCGCGACAAGCAGGGAATGGAAACGACGACTCCGAAAGTTCCAAATTGACTGCTGTCTTTATAAAACTCCTGCGGATGGTATACGCTCCTTTAGCCAGCAATTACGTCGCCATTGCATCTATTATATTCGTGGTCCTCGTGATATTCGTTTTACCGCAGCGAGTGCACCATAAGGAACTGAAAGCTATGAAGAAAGTGATGAATAAAATGACGGTACTTAGAGATTTTTCTGCTAGGACTAGGTCGTCGCACACAAGTTCTTTTCGTAAATTTTATTATAACTGGTGTTACAAAATTAATATTTGTGTCTCCTATAGCTTGGATTGTGAAATTGTAAAATCCTGTTTGTTATCATTCACAACAACACATTGAAACAAAACTTGATAAATTTTTTTCTTATCATCACCCTTAAGTTTGGTGTTATTCACTCAATTACTGTAAGTGTTTTATATATTACATAGCGGAGTAGTCAAAAGCAACCTAGTGTCAAGACACACTGGTTGCCTTCCGCTGGAGATAGACATCGAGATATTGAGTGGCGGACTCGACGCCGTGCTTTGTTTTAATATGAATTGAAGTAATCTAATAGAGATTCTCATTTCTTACTTGCCGGCAATTATTTATTCTATTTTTAGTTTGGCCTCCTGGTATTAACCTCTTGAGACTTACTTGGTCTTCCACTTCCTTCCCATTTGGATATATTGTCATTTAAATGGCGGAATTCAACACCTTTTATTTCATAATAGAGATTAAAAATCTATCTTTATTGTAATCAAAAATTGATTTGAACAGGGAATAAAGCTTAAAAAAGGCAGTAAAAAATGATCTATAATTTCTTCTAGAAAGAATCTGAATACGTGAATTAATTTTTAAGCAGAACAGTTGGTTAAAAGTAAATTAAAATTATGTCGCAAGATTTTCTTCCATAGTTTGATTAATAGTTACATAGATGTACGCAAGTAAAACTAATAACGCTGTTTATTAGTTACCTACGTCTATGTAACACACGGGTCATGTGTTTCATAAAATACGATATTGAAGTAATCCGACGCTGTTTCATTCGAGTGTATCCGTATATGATAATTATATTTTTAAATCTTTGTTGTTAAATATTTTAGTAGTTTTACCAAACAAATTAAAAAAATCGGCATTGATTTCCGCCACACTCCAATTCAATAAAAGTGAACTAAGATTTTACTACATTATATCCTTTTTTCTTATAAAATATAGGAGATGTGAATAACCGGTAAAACCGCCAAACGGGTCGCAATATTCCATCGAGTTAAAGTTTACACAAAATTCGCTAAATTACATACTGCACCGTACTGTTGACCAAACTTTATTTTAAGCCCGTATTTGGATTTCAGACTCTTTTTAACGGGGTCTGTATAAATAAAGTTTAATTATATTTATCTTTTATTTACATAGAGTTTGTATAAATTTTTTATGATATTTATTTACAAACTTGACAGGCTTTTGAACTTAAATTTTTTAACAAAAGCAATATGTTAGTGTTTTTAATTTTATTTAATTAAAATTATACTACAGTCTGCTTGGATATAACATATAAATATTGTAGAATAATTTATATTGACAGGTGGAAGTTGACCGCGCTGAAGTGGCATGCCTAGCCGCAGCTGAGGAGCTTTGTTGCCTCCAATCGATTTGCGACGAAACGACTGAAGCGGTTTGGGCTTAAATTAAAATTATTTTAGTTAATTATTAAAAAAACAAAGGTTGAGTAGATATTTATAATACATGAGGCCGGTCGTGGCAGTATGACATTCGGCTAATGAGAGATGAAAATGTATAAAATTTTCAAAAACTTATCTAAACTATTTTTATAGTATTTTATCCAGTCGTAGCGTGACGTTGGACAGCGTCTGCCTGTAAACGCGATCGGTTGTGGGTTCAATTCTCACTCAAGGGGGTGATTTAAATATTTTTCATTTCCACGCTCCGGTAAGACAAAATGCACAATTAGTTTCGCCACTCAGCACACAGTGTCTCGAATTCAGTGGAAAGCGATACTGGGTACTTTCTGTGTACTCTACTATGCGGGAGAAAAACATGAAGCTAAAAAAATAGTAGAATGTTAACTTGTGAAATCAGTAGATCATGATGTAGTTATCTAAGAAGATTAAGAGTTCAAATATTGCTCGTGTTATATGTATTTGTATGTATGTATTTGATGACATATATTTTAGTAGGTTTCTCCTTAATAAGATCTTTGATTTTCAAAATATTTACACATTTCAAATTAAATTATTTTAAACGGATTAATCACGTATATTTTGGTAATCCAAAGTACATTTTTGAATAGAAAAATATACGCTCAATACACCAAACAAAGTTATAATTATTAATAAAACATCACTTTGAACAATTTATTTCGTCTATATTTCATTGTACATAATAAAAATTAATTTTCCTGGAACGATTCTTAGTGGCTACGCCATTACCAGTAGTTAGTAATACTAATATTGTCGTAATAACATCGTTTTCACAATAAAAATAGTGTTTCCCCAGAAACAAGAAAACCGTAATATATCGATGTGCACCAGTCGATGCCTCATTGAAACCCGCTCTGAGCCCGTTCAAGTGGAAGAGGAAAGTGGTGTCTTTCGAAGAGCCATCTTCAATAGAGATACGTCCCAAAAGGTAATTCTTTTAAATATGACATATCTATATATTTCAAATGTATAAATTATCATTATCATATTCATTATATAAATTATTATTTTCATTTTACCACTTTGGTAAGAGTAAATCTGGCGCAAGAATGAGGTTAGGTTGCGGTACCTAATACTTATTTGTCTACAGGACACGGCGTGTCGGGTATTGACCTGAATGAATTTACCTTAACCTGAATTAAGTAATTTATAATTAAGAACGTTGTGTGTTAATATTTAAAGTTCTCATTAATACATACTCAGATATTGAAATGGGTCATAGTAATACTAAGAATAAACTAGCTTATCTTTACGTTGTTTTCTTGCATAACGGAGTAGGCCGAGAAAACTTTTAGGTTTTCTCAATTCTCAATCTCGCAATTCTCCACAATTTAAGACATTGTATATCCAATGATATAACTCAATGATTTTTTTAGTCTTATCAGAAAAATGAACTGAAAATAATTTAACTTTAATTATTCTGAAAAGAATATTGAACTGATAAGCTAATTTTAATTTAAACTACCTAAGTCGTCTTTAACCTGCGTTATAGATTATGTGACACTAAAAGTCTGATAATTTACAGCTTCACGCATTATTCCGTATAGTAAGGTAGTCAACCGCATAGCAAGGTAGGTGGACAACCTAGTGTCAGGACACACCGTTGAATGCTTTCCATCTGAAATGGAGACTGCTTGCTGAGGAGCGAACTCAAGGTCGCGCTTTATCTTACCAGAGCGGAGAAAAGAAAATATATTTTTGAATATAATCATTCCCCCGAGTGGGAATCGGACTCACAACCAATCGCGTTTAAAGTCAGACGCTGTCCCAATGCGCCACGATGGCCTCAAGTCTGTTAATGGTAAGCGTTATAATAGTAACAATAAAAAAGATGTATTTATATCCATCCTTTTTTTTTTCAGGAAATTGCAATAAGGTCTATAGTGTACACAAATTCATTTGACCAAACAGGATTACCAGTTCAATAGTCTATCAATTAACTAAACAAATGAAACTATTTACAAGTTGCTTTAACGTTGAAAATTGTTTTTATATAAATGTCAAATTGATTAAAACGTTTTAAAAATTCATTATTCTATCATTGACTCAAAGATAAATAAACTATTTATGAAATTTTGGTAAATATATTTTTAATTGAATGTAAAATATATATTGAGGCCGATCGTGGCACAGTAGGACAACGTCTGACTGTAACCGCGATCGGTTGTAGATTCGTTCCCACATGCAAAAATGATTATATTAAAATGATTTTCATCTAGTCGCTTTGGTGAGACCAAGCGTTACATTCCGGTAAATTCCGCTACTCAACACGCATTGTCTTGAATTCAACGGAAAGCGGAATACAGAGAGCCTTGACACTAGGTACTTCATATCTATCCGCACGCAGAATAAAAGGCAAAAGCTAAAAAAATATATAGCTGAATTCATATTAAGTTCATTCCAAGTTCATATCATGCCAGATATCATGAGCCCCTCCGACACTTACCTAGAAGAACCGTAGCATTACTCACAAGGCTCTTCAACGCCATTCTGCACCATTTCCCCCAGGCGTGGAAGGAGGGTCAGGAAGTTAAGCTACCCAAACCGAGGAAAAATCAAAAGTCAAAAGTGTTGGAAAGGTCGCTGCTGCCTCGCCTCTCCACACACCTCCAACTGCGCCCGGATACCGGATACAATTCGCCTTTCGCAGCAATCTTTCAACCACCCTGCAGATGGCCAGGGTGTTGCACATCAGGACCACCGCCGCAAACAAAAGGGATTCTACAGCTGCAGCTTTTCTTGACGACTCAAAGGCCTTCGACCGGGTATGGTACCCTGGTCTCCTATGGAAAGTCATCAGAGCTGTCACCCCATACCACCCCGCGCTTCTCCTGTCCGCCTTCCTCTCGGGTAGATCGTTTCGCGTGACGGTGGAGAGAATCATCTCTCCAAGCCAAGTCGGCACTTTTTGCCGACGACATAGCGCTCCTGCCGACCAGGTTGACCAACTGGAGACTTTCCCTCAATGTGACCAAGACGCAAGTCAATTTGGGGGGCTTTAGGAATATGCTACCACCAATTACCCTGCAGATCACCACCTCCTTTGGCAGAGGGAGGCCACTTATCTCGGTGTCATGATCGACCGATCGCTCTCCATGCAGGCGCATGTTAGAAGAGCAATTACGGCAGCGAGGGTCGCCGCACACCTTCTGAACTCAGTGTTCAAGTCAAGCATCCCACTGAGCACTAGAGTTAACCCAAGTACGTCAGACTCCATCTGACGTACGCTGCGCCAGCATGGTATGCTCTGACCAGCACCACCCGGAAGAGAGAACTGGAATCTGCCCAAAATGCCTTTGTCAGACGCGTGTCTCAGGCTCCTTGGTACGTGAGGAATGCGACTCTGCATAGAGAGCCTGGATACGCACATCAAGTCCCTCACGGAAAGGATGTTCCACCGTGCTGATACCTCGGGTCACTCGCGTCTCCAAGACATTGCACCATGGCACTCAACGCTGCCGAAGAGACGCAAGCTTCCCCAAGACCTTCTACCCTACCGAATCCTAAGCCGCTGCCTCGGTCGTCTCTGGATAGGCTAAGCTGGGTGAGACCCCTGAGTAATCAGGGGTCTCACCCAGCTGGGTCGTCCGCCCAGGCAGCACTCGGCTCATCCTTTCTTACCCACATACATATCTTTACCCCTAGGACACCGGTCCAACATATCCATCAATGTACCTCATAAAGAGGTGTTCCCAGGGACCCACTCATATTAGTGAGTGGCGATGGAAGCTATGGCTAGAGGGCTCTACTCTGGCACCGTTACACTCACATTTAAATACTCATATACATATATCACTTAACTCGGCGTAAAGAAAACTGGTGTAAGTTAGAGACAAAGTTATGACTGAAAGCTTTTATAAGATTTACACGTTAATACCCAAGAAATATGCTCTTAAGGAGCTTTAAGTGAGTATCTGGCTTAAAAACGATGGTTGCAGATACGATTGTTAATGGAGATTTTTTTTATTTGTCTATTTTCGCTTCTGTTAGGTTTCACAAAGTAAAACCATAAATTATAATATTATATTTTTTAAAAAATCCGGCAATTACGATTATCCAGAATGACAACCTGGCGAATTTTACGTATGGATCTTGGCCTACATCTATACAAGATTGTGTTGGCACAAGAACTCAAGCCAGCAGACCATCGATTACGTCGTGAATTTGCTGATTGGGCGCTTGAAATAATGGAAACGGACACCCAATTTCATAGGAAAATCATCTCTTCAGATGAGGCTCACTTTTGGCTCAATGGTTATGTGAACACACAGAATTGTCGTTACTGGAGTGAGTCAAATCCAAGAGTGGTTCATGAAACACCATTACATTCTGAAAAATTGACTGTTTGGTGCGGATTATGGTACGATGGAATCATTGGCCCGTACTTTTTCAAAAACGACAAAGGCCGTACTGTTACTGTTAATGGTGACCGTTATCGTGACATGTTGGACGATTTTTTTTTTCTGAAGTATATGAAATCGATGCGGACGACATTTATGTTCATCAAGATGGTGCAACATGCCACACTGCTACCGTCACAATGGATTTATTGCGTGATAAGTTTGGTGAGTCGGTTATTTCTCGTAACGGTCCTCACAATTGGCCACCAAGATCATGCGATTTAACATCCTTGGACTATTTTTTGTAGGGGTATGTTAAATCTCAAGTGTATGCTAATAACCAGCTACGATTCTAGACCTTGAACGCAATGCTGCACCGAGTCATCAAAAATTGGACCGATCGTATTCACCAGTGCAAAAAAAGTCGTGGCGGTTATTTGAACGATATTTTATTTAAATCATAAATAGCATAAAATTTCCTATCAAAATTTCCTATCTTATTGGGAAACCTCATATTTTCATTCTTAACACGTTGAACACCAAAGGGATTTTTCATAAAATGTCAAAAAATGTTTGGTTTGTTTTTAGGTTTGAATGTATAAGCATATATTTCTTTGTTCCGATGCCTTTTTGCATGAAATGACGAGTTATTACGCGTACGCATACGCGTCAATCACAAATGTAAGCAATTTATTTTAACATTTTTAATCCACTTTTACGAGCCTATATCTACAAGTGTTTGATGTAAAATTTTCAAGCCATGTTGCAGGGACACGGAAGGGACGTCAGGCAAACCCAGTACAATTTACACGGACAGCGTGACCGAAAGCGCTAAATTACATTATAAAAGTAGGTATATAGTGTCAGCCACCGAGGACTAACACGGCTCAATTGGTATAGTTTTTGACACCAGTGACTGACAAAGCGGTCAATGTGTTAAATCTTACTATCTTACTAATTAAAAAATCTATTCAGTATTTACAAATACTAAAAGAGTAGTGTAAAAAAAACGCAAGCTCTCACAAGCTCTATCTATGAGATCAAAATACCCATGCAAGCTTACACAAGCCCCATACACGCTTGCACCCTTCTATTAGAGTTTAATCAATGCAAAATGGCGACTATTTATACATCAGCTAGCTGATAAGTTGTCACTTATCAATGTATGTACAATTAATTTTTATTTAATGATGGATTATTTACATTATTTTCATTTATTTCATATATTTGTTATTGAGGACAAACAAGAAAATACGGGAAAGACAAAATTCTACAAAAATATTTGATTAATTAGCCCTGGATGATAAGAGTTTTAAATTTAAATATAGATTCACGAAAGCCTATGCAAGTAAAAAAGCCTATGCTTCTTTTTACTTACTAAATAGTCTTATGGGCATGGGACGTTACATATGTATGTAATTTCATTACTTTGTTAAAAATAAAAGTATTGTTACTACATATAAATAAATAAATCTCAAACTTCTCAACTCTACTCGTTGGAAGAACGTCATAGTTTTATTTACATTTTATACGTACGTTAATTCCAAAACATTAATTTCGACGGCGTGTTGTCATTTGTTGAAAGAAGCGGAGCAAGTCGCTGTCGTACATTAAACGTATAATTTTTTATATGAATACTTCAGTTTGATAACGTAAGCTGGCATAAATTATAATTTATGTTGTTGTGAACACAAAGTATTGAATATTGTGGAGCGTATTATTTAGGAAATAATACTTATTTGCGAGATAATACATGCAAAAATAAATTTTGGAAAAATAACTACCTTGTTTCTGGATTTAGGTTAAATTTTATCTAGAAACAATTTTAAGATTCATTTTCTTAAAAACATTTAAAAGATTGCGGCGAAACGATTTTTTTTGTAATAGCTTTTGAATATAATAGTAAAAAAAAAGAGAAATGTGAGAGTCGTCTGCTGAATAATTTAAATGGTTTTACTTTCCTCTTTTTTAATTTACCTTTTTGGTATATATTTGTTTACTCTACATCCTAACTTACGATGTATGCGTAGCCACGTTAAAAAACATTAACAAAAGTCACTTTTCTACTAACTGACAACTGACAGCAATGTATGTAATGAGAATTAAAATTCAAAAATTAAATATGTAACTAAAAATTTTAGTAAAACATGCCTGTTAATAAATTCTTAAAAAATTTGCTAGTTGAAATAGTTTTGTGTTTTACGATAGCCACGCTCGCCGGTCATTTGAGCGTCAACTTTTGGGAACGATATGTCGTACATAAAGAACTTTGTAGTATGAAAGAGAATTTGCATCGCTTAAAGGTAGGTAATTTCGTTTTAATCCGTACATTTGTTTCTCGCGGTAACCAATCAACGGAGTGTCTTTACTCTATGTTGTGTCTTAAACACTTTGGTGTGATAAAGCGTGAACAGGCTTGAACTACTTAGGATAAAACAAATGGTTATTAGATAAGAGTTTACAAGAGACAATTACAATTTACAAGAGGCGCGATTTTGACTCTATATTCAAAACTTTTATACGTTTTTTAACCAAAAATATATTCCAATATGTTAAAAGCTTTGTGAACTGACTACGACTTTATGCAAAACATAATATAATATATATAATCATACCTAAATTGCAATTAGAAAACAGATTGACGTGGTTTTTTTTAATTACCAAAAATGCGCAAGAAAAGTATTATTTTAATTTAATTTCATTTCAAGAAAAGTATTATGCATCTGAGATACATTATTTTTTATTTCCAATAATTTTTAACTTTATATTCATTTTCCAGATTACAGTAAGCTATATAGGAAATGCATATGACAATTTGCAAAACGAATTAATAGATTTAGCTGGTGCCAAAAACACAAAGCGACCTATTCCTCGGCATGATGTTAAGTTTTCATGTAAAAACACGGACGTAAACGCAGCCAAAAGTCTACGCAATGAAATGATAAGGGAGATTAATAATGAAAACCATAAGCCGATTAAGCAGAAGGAACGAGAAACTATGAGTGTATCTTTCAATGAAATAAAGAAAGGTGACATTAAAAATGCCACTACTATCACAAACTCATATAACACAGTTGCATCAAACTCTGATCAGGAAACCTACAGTAAAAGGAGATATAGTTGTAAATTAACAGATATGCATGAAAATCGTGAGCATTACAAAACTTGTGGATGTTATTTTGAATAGTTTTATTTTATACTAGTTATGACTGCTATTTATATTTTTAACATAAAAGCAAGGCCTAAAGTAAAAGCCTAAGTCACTATTTATTACACCAGTTGTTCCAGTAAGTCCCGCCAAAATCGGTTCCGCTAAACAAATATTGTAAAAAAAAATGTTATATTGATATATGTACCATATTAAAAGCCGTTATTTTAATATTAATATACAAACAGATACTACAAATTTATCTTTTGAAATAAATATTGTATATATTAATAAAAATTTTAAATAAAATATATTTTTTTATTTATTAAGATGTTCACTCCTTCTAATTGCAGTAGGCGCCACGGTAGGTTTTAGATCGAAAACCATATTGGTGCAAATTGATTTCCACCAAATTAAACGTAAAAAATGTCATGTTCTTCTTTGACTTAAGACTGCCATTAAGAAATTCTATAATCTCTCAATCTGATTTTATAATGTCATTTTGCTTGCCATGTTTGACACAAGTAAATGCAAACAATTGCATTTTAACGTAAAAACAGTTTTACCAAATATATAGGTCTACGTTTACGAAATTTGCAATATAAGGGAAAATAGGAACTATGTTAAATACATATCTTTTTTTTTCACCTTCATCCTATATCCCGTATAACAATAGTATACGCATAGTAGCAACGCCGCACTTTACTTTACCAGTGTAAAGAAATGAAAAAATTAAATATAATCATTATTCTGAGTGGGAATCGTACCCAAAACCTCGCCCTTACTCGTCAGATGTTGGCCTACTGTGCCACGATGACCTTTTTATTAATATATATAAAAAATATATATTTATTTATTATTTTTTAAATTATAAATCAAAGTAGTTCGTCGTATTCATATTATATTTATTATTACAAACTTTAAAATGTTCCAAAACATAAATTTCTTAGAGAAATATTGTTATCACCGGTTTCTAGTCAATCTTTATAAATATTAGTATAGTTTGAGGTCTTTGTGGTAACGTTATCTCGTTTAAATGACTCACTCTTTATAAATACATCAACATTTGGCAGTAAAAAGTGAGTATTTGGATTCCATATAAAATCACCTCCATGCATCGTGTGTGCTAAGGCTTCCAAAATTTCTACTTGTCCTTCTATTTTAGGCAAATCATACGAAAACTTTACTATATTTTTTTCTAAATCATGGTAGGAATTTTTCATATACGACATATTTTGCTGAAACGTAAAAAAATATTACAAAATGTTAAAATTTGTTATTACAATGATATGAATTTATTGATACGAATGTACCTACATTCGTCTCTACTTCATTATGAACGAAAATTTTATGAACTCACCACGATATCGTCTATACTTCTGGTAATATTGTAGTAGTCACATTTCTTACTACATACATTGCAATGGTACTTTAAAAGTAAAATAACGATTGCTATTAAACTCGTTAATATTAGGAAGCTACAGATGCTGTCAAAGATACAAGACTTTTTCGAACAATCTTCTACGGATAAAGGCATAGGACGCAATCTCGGCCGCCCTCTTCGATTTCTGCGACCACGGTGTTCCATTTCTTAATAATTTTGTAGCTTCCTGTATACTTTAATCAATTTTTGTAATGTAACATTGATTTCATTCCATTTCATAAAGTATTTCTAAAGGACTATTAAGTTAACAAGAAAATTTAGTTTGAACATCTTTCATCGTAATGAAAGATAAATGTCAGTTATATTTTTAATGCACATAAATAGTTTTGAAACAAAACTTTCGTTTAATATGATTAAAAAGAAGTTTGTCAGAACTGTAATAAAAAGAATAATTTTTGATGTAACTTATATATTCTTATTAGTTTTAATTAAGAAACAAGACTGCGTATGTTAATTTCTTCTCTTACATATTGCCTCTATTTGTTTCTGTTACATATAATACATTATATCAAATTATTACTCTTAAGTATAAAATGTAAATATCTTTGCAAAGACTTCAAAAATAGATTTTTTATATTGTGTTTCGGATACTATTTTTGTGGTGTCATAAATTTTAAAAATGTCTTTTTATTTTCTTGTCGTCTAAATGTGATGTATTTTTTAAGCTATTGGACTTTTGATATTGTATAGTTAAATAAACTAGCTTTAAAAAACAACTTTATCAAAACCGCCATCTTTGGCAAACTAGACACTCCAACATTATGTGCAGCCTTCATAAACAGGTAAAGCCTACGGTACTAAAAAGATTTTAAATTTGTACACAGATGGCGCTTGTTGACAAAAAAATATACAATTTAGTTTTTTAAATTGTTTTAAATAGTATGTTGTAATAATATTATAATAATAAATTACTATAAAAAAACAACTTTGCTTACTTATGTAAGAGAATTAATACATCTTTATTATATAACAAATAATATTTTATAATTTTACATTACATTACTTATACAGTGTTTTTTAGGCTTTAGTCATATTATATTCCACTTAAAGCAATGTCAAATCACAATTCTTATAGGTTTCAACTCGCCGCCATTCCAACAAGACGTTAGAACGAGAAGAGTCATTATTGAGCCTATCCCTTTTGCTCTCATTGTATTCCATACTTGGTTTTCATTTTACATTTCGAACTTATAGTGCTGTTAGGTATCGACTTTTTTATTTAATTTTTACTGAAAATGTTTTAATAGTTTTTAAATATTTTAATCTCGGCGTAGTGGGACAGCGTCTGACTGTTAAACGCGATCGAATGTGGCTCCCATTCCCATTCTGGTAAATGACTGTATTTAAAATATATTTTCATTTTGCTGCTTTGGTAAAATAAAGTGCGGCGTAGAGTTCGCCGCACGAAAGTCCGTAACATTATATTGTAACTAATGTTTTTCTATATCTATTTGACTTACAGTATTGTATTTTGATAACAAGAAACTAGTAATTATTTCTTAATAATACACTATTGCTTAAAAAAATAAACAATTATTAAATAAGTTTGATTAATATTTATATAATAGTTTCTCATTCAGTCAGTCTCATTATTTATATAATATTTTGGTCAATCATTGAAAATTTTAAAAACCCATAATAAATATAATAGCTATCGACATTAGGCTGTATAGCTTCATCCCTAGCCCGAGTCGTGCACCGGCCGGCCGCGCTGCATGATGTCATTCATAGCACACATACACACTGAGCAGATCGGTCGTGCTGTTTACATTACCAACTAACTATACTACAGTATACTCTTATACGCGGTGACTTCACGGCGACAACCCGTGTCTGTGATTTAATTTATTTATTGTACAAAATAGTTTTAGTTGTAACTTAAAACAATGGCCAACAATAGGGCCGCGAAATCTGGATTTGCCGCCGAAGCCCAGAGAAAGGTGAGTCAAATTACATATTACATATTTCTAGTATATTCTAATTGTTCATCTCCTATATATTTGCGATGTCGGAGCTATTGATTGGGAAGCTGGGTGGTCCAGATACAAGGACTCGGCCGTGACCTACATTCTAGGTATCGACAGGGGTTGTGAGCATTATTTAACTTCGTCACGTGTTTGAAAAATTGAGTTTAATAAATAATTTTAACTAGAACCCACAATATGTGAGAATAATTATAAAAGTTAAACTCTCTTGTTACAAAATTTTAACTAAAACTTCCTACCCACACTAAGACCTATTGGACCGTTGGTCTTGGGTAATGGGTTACACGCACATATAACACGAGGTATCCTAAACGGCCGAAAACAGGTTTGAGATTTGTTCATATAAAAAATCAAGTACCTAGGTACCAAGCGACCAGGATGCCTGGCGGCATGGCGTCAAATATATTATATTTCAATTATATTGATATAGGCTAGATTAGTTACATATCGTTTATAATACGCGTATACATATTTAAAAGTTATTTATTATATAATATTGTTGAATATAATATACGAAATACATGTATAGTATGTACCTACCGTGCTTAGATTATACTAATTAACTAGCTTGCGATAATATTTTGCGTTTAAACTGTCGGTCAATACTTTTTTAATTATGTGTTCTAATTATTTTTTGTTTAAATACAACATTTATTCATTTGGATGGAACGTAAGAAATATTATTTTAGTTAATATTTCTAATAATGGGTTGGTTCTAATTATTTTTTGTTTAAATACAACATTTATTAATTTGGATGGAACGTAAGAAATATTATTTTAGTTAATATTTCTAATAATTACTTGAATTAACTAGTTTAGTAGTCATTTATAGTACTTATAAAAATATATGATTGATGTTGTACTGCTTTCAAATGGTGTACCATTTGTACAGTACAAAATTTAGTAAATAAATTTTCAAATTAATTCATTTGTAACATTGGATATCCATACGAAACATTAGCAGCTTAAACAAACAAACTAATAATAAGTCATGATGTAAGAAGCAAACGTGACTAACAATATAATGTGTAATAGAATTACCACAAATTTTATTATGGCAGGTACTTAATTATAATTAAACATATTTTCCTGTGACATCAATATTCTTAGACAAAAAAATATTGGCTTAAATTAATATTAAATCAATAAATCATTGCTTGAATTATAAAACAAAGTTGGGTTCACAAATTTACAATTAAGATACTAAAACGGTATAATAATTAATATTTCTGAGATGTGAGAATTTAAGCGATGAGAATAAATGTGAAACTTTGATGAAATAACTATTAAATTCTAGTATTTTTTTAAATATCTTTAAAACACAAGTACACAGAACACAGGTACTGTCATAGAGACAATCCCTGTGTTCAGAAAAATACGTATATACAATATTATCAACATTTATAGAAAAGCGAAAATGATTGTTGATAATTCTAATGGTTGCTCTATTCATCTACAAGTGGCACTGTTTTTGTTCTTGCCAAGAAAATTCCATTGTGACATGTTCACCTGGCCGAGGTTTTGCATTTTAAAGAAGCTAACGCTATTTACTAAGCTAAGCAAAAGTTAGAACTAACCTCTAAATTGTTGATTCCACTAATGAGGACTTTTCATTCGAGTTTTGGGAATCGAGTAAAAATATAACGTATATTTAATTATCTTTTTGTTTTTTTTGGTTTATCAAAAGTTAGTAAACACGGCTATTACCAATGAGAATAATATATTTTTTGACAATAAGGCTGTTTTGTATTTAAATTGATTAGTTTTCTAAAGTATTATTTTTACTATGAAGTAGTAGGTACAACTAGTTACATCCCTCTGTACATTATTTTTCGAATATTTTAATAAATATATAAGTATAGACAAGTATATTAGTTATCATTGGCCATTGGTAAACATTTATTTTAATGTTCTGTTACTTAAATAGGACGTTACGCAATTTTATACCATATGTTCAACAAAACAATTTTTATTAGTTGATAATGCACGTATTAACTAATTACACGTCCTATTGGAATTTAATTGGAATATGTCACTTCTGTTGATTGTTTTTTATCTGTTATTATGAATCATTTGTAAAACAAGAATAGTTAAGATAGTTAAACTATGCGACTGCGATTTACTTCTTAACTTTTTTTTAGCTTTTATCCGGCATAGCTAGATAGAAAGACGGTATCTAGTATTTACTATTTTTAAAGTGTTAATCCACACTTAGGATTAGAAAACATTTTTGAAAAAACGTATAAAAATTTGAACGCAGCGGGATTCGAACCCGCGCCTCTTGGATGGACGGTATCCAAGAGGCGCGGGTTCGAATCCCGCTGCGTTCAAAATTTTTATACGTTTTTTCAAAAATGACGGTATCTAGTGTTGACACACTCCGTACTCCACTTTCCGCCGAATTCGAGACATTGAATGTTAAGTGGTGGAACTCAATTCCGCAGTTTGTCTTACCAGTGCGAGGAAGTGAGATTAATTTAAATATAATCATAGGCCTGATTGGGAATCGAACCCACAACCGATCTCATTTATAGACAGACGCTGTTCCACGAGAAATATTTAAGATATATCTATTGATGTCCAGCTTTCTGTTGAGATCATTAAGTTTATAATTATTATTAGTAAACATAATTTCAAGATGGAATTCCCTCTTATATATATTTTAAAGTAACTTAAATAATCTTGAATAACATTCACTATATACGAATTTAAAACTGATAAAATGATTGTACAAAAAGTGACGGTCAAGCTTGTTTTGCGTAACATGTAAATTGTGCAGACACCAAACATCGCCGAATACGGTCATTGACCTTAATAACTTAATTTATATTCAAGCATAACAACGTTAAATTGATAACCCTTTGTAACTAGCGATGTTCTCTTAAATTGTACCTTTAAAGTCAATATCACATTTTAATATGTGTAGGAAAACTTTGTACCCACGATGTGTTTTACGATGTTGGCATAGATATAGTTGATAGAGAGAAGTGCATAAGCCTATATTTTTAAGTACTGCATAAAAATATTTTTAGTTAATAACATAATTGTAACACTACAATATGTTTGAAATACATACACGTCTGTATAAGCAGAGCTTCTATGGCAACGCGTGTTTACGCAAAACAACACATCTAGTTGTAATAAATTGGTAAATAGAGAAACTTTATGGGCCGTAAAAGGTGTTTTGTAAGATGTTGAGTCCTCTTCCTGTAACAGAAGAGATATCATGTGGGTCAAGGAGAATCGATCAATAATTTCGACCGGTTTCCAATATCCAAATAAGTCGCGTTGCATCGGCCATTGCAGCGCAACCTGTGTTTACGAGAAATTGTAATAAAAATATAAATCTGTGAAGACGAGACTCGAAGAATTTTCGTTAATGGAGAATTCCACTGCGCCAACTTTTTATAGTCGTTTATCGAACGACCTTTTGATGCGACAACAAAAAATTAAATAATGTTAGCATTTCGATATTTTAAAATTGTCTTTTGGTACATTACGACGAATTCTCTCTCTTTTAAAAGCTTAGAATTACTGAAGAAGGCACTTTTCGTGCCTACTTTAAAAAACCTAGTAATGAGAAATCATTAATGGGTATAAAAATTTAATGAAAATTAGTTTAGTTGATTTAAAATTTTCATATTTTTATGTTTTAGTGTAAATGCAAATGTGTTTAGCGAAAGTACATTTACTTAAAAAAAAGGCTTCACGCATAGCAGGATAGCCAGAGCAACTTAGTGTGAAGACACTCCGTTGACTGCTTTTCGTCCGTAATCAAGATTGCTGATTGGCTAACTCAAGGCGGAGAAATGAGAATTGTTTTTAAATACAATCATTTACCCTATTAGAAATCGAATCCCACAACCACTCGCGTTTACGGACGTTCCACTGCACCGCGGTGGCCTCAAATGTAATTAAATTTCGTCTATTACAAAATATAAATATTGTATTTGAAATAAACGTTTAAAATGAACTCAGTCAGCAATAACACTCAAAATATTATTTTTACATATCCTTTTTAATGAAGTAGCTGACGGAGTATTTAAAAAAATAAAATGAAGCTGAGGCTTAAGTTTCAGTACTACATCAGCATAGTTACATTTAATATCATGTGAAGCGGAATTAATGAAATAAGAATTATACATACTTCTCCCTTTTTCAACGGAATATTAATGACTACCGTATTAAAATTTAATGTGGAAGCACTCGGTGTAGAACTTTTTATAATATATTTAGGTTGTGTTACTATTACAATCTGTTTATATCATAGTACTCTTTTTTATAATAGACTATTATTAGAATATTCGAATCAACTAAATACAATGACAGTATTAGTTCCACCATTTATTTAGTAGCCTAAGTTACTTATTATATTAACTATCTGTCAGCGGAAGTCCCATCAAATTTAATTCAGTCATTCCAGAGATTAGCCGAAACAAACCAACAGACAAAAATTGTAAAAAAATGTTAGTTTTTATTAATAACGTTACAAACAAACATTTAAATTTTTTATTTATATAGATAAATGTAGTACAATCAATCTGTAAGTGACAACATGGAAATTATTTTTATCACATCAAAATTGCTACATTTTATATTTTAATTTAATAAATATTTCTTTTTGGTAATCTTAATTAAAAGGACTCTCTCAATTATTAATATCATCTATGAATTTTATGTAATAATAAATTCTACTAAATAATGAACTTCAAATGTACAGCAAATGAAATAATTACAACGCATGCAAAATTTATGACGATATATATCTATGTAAAATCCGTAAACATAAAAAAGGGAACAAAAAAGCAAGGTGCTTTTTATCACAAAAAATCTGAATACACTACGACTATCATATTTGGTTGCTACAATCTGAAAAGTGATGCAATAAATATTTAAACGAAAAAAAATAGGAACAGATGTTCAATTAGTATGAAAGAATTTATTTTATACTAATTCAACAAGACGATGACTCATATAAGGCTCGGTTCAGTTACAACACCAAACCACGCCTTATATGGTATGGCCTTTACGCTGGACGTATTTATAAGGTTTAAATACAGGCTACTTTCAAAACTCCACCATATGTTCGAGATTGATGCCTGGCCAAATTTCTCTTTGACGTCGAATTTTCTTGTGTTCCTTCTATTGGATTTCTCGATAGCAATGATAGTTATATCCTTATAACTGTCATAAAAGATATCTGTAAAGACTACCAAAAATGTAATGTTTTTTTGAGGTACATATACGCTGATTTTTTTTTAATTGTTTAAGTCAACGGTCTAAAAAACTGAACCCTGTCATAATTCATACTAGTTATCAATATTAAATTATTTTTTTTCTTATGTCGTATTATATATTTTTGTGCACTATATATCTACTTGTTTAAGCTTTTATCATTTATATATTTTAAAGATTCTTTTTTCTCCAAAATTGAATTGTGAATATATGGCTACTTCCGTAAAGAATATTATAGGTAAGTGATTGTCGTACCGTCGTTCAAATTTCAATTGACATATTTATATTGACTCGTATATAGGTCACGCATTTGTTTCATTAGACTAAATCATAAAATATCTAAACATTTGCATTTTTATCTTCAACGTCTATTTAGTAAGTAAAATTTATTATAAGAAATAATTTTAAATTATTTTCACTTCCTCGCTCTGGTATGACAACGTGTGGCGTTGAATTCCAGCACTCAACACGCAGTGTCTCTAATTTGGTAGAAAGCGAAGTAGGGAGCGTCTTGACACTACATACTTTCTGTCTACCCTGGTGTGCAGGATAAAGCGTGAAGCTAAAAAGAAAGCTTATTACTTTAAATATTTCAAACGTACAAATAAAAAAACCACCTGTTTCACTCAACTTCTTTTGTTTTTACACTTCTGTGTGACGTATTATTTTTATTTTTAGCTTTCAGACCTCAAACGAAAAATTCTGTTTCCCGTTCCCGTAAAAATGACAATAAATCCTCTAAGGGCTTCCCTATAATTCCCAAGGGACCTAAATGCCAAGTTAAACTTTATGTCAGTACTTACAGCTGTGCGTTGTCTGTCAGTCACTCTTTGGATAATGAAATATTTTTATTTACATTTTTAATAATATATAATAATATTACATTGCTATAATAAATAATCATATCCATTGCTATTAATACTTAAGTTATGTGTGAACATAATTAACTAAAATAATTCAAATCATTATAACGTTACATTGACCATGTCTAACGTGCGGCCTTTTGCTCATACTGACCCCATTCCTGTTTCCTTTTTTATTACTGTTGGAGGCATTGTACATATAGAAGGCTTGCGACGTTTCTATTAAAAATATACATTTTTTTTCATTAATGTTTCGAGTACTGTTTTTACTTTTATATTTTACCATTTATATTAGGCACTATTAATACAATGATCAAATTGATTCATTCTTACTTTATTAGTGTACATATAAATCATAATATAGCAATTGTTTTTTCAGTTTTGTTAATAAATTTAGATTAATCGACTTTATCAACAATATAGAATATTTTCGCTCATTAAAACAGATGTCATTATGATGAAAAAAATATCATAAATTATTTCACGTATACAGTCACATAACTATCGGTATGAAGATATTGATTAATTAAACAGATAACGTAGATGCGATCGCGAGTAACTCGTAAGCAAATTGTCTCGAGACGTTGATAAAATCCGTTGGTGTTGACTCATAGTTATTTGCGTCGTGAATCTTTATGTGACCGTCTGTCGACAAGTAAGGCCTGCATCTTAACCATTTAGAGGCACTGAATGAACGCTTTCAACTGCTTCACTAATCCTTGTATCTTTGTTACTGGCGCCAATATGGATTCGCAAGAGAAGGTATTGTAATTATAATTTATAATATAGAATTAATTTTAAATTGTATTATATATAGGATTTGTATTTTAAATTCATTTTTGCGTAAACATCAGATAATTTATTTTTATTTTCTTGAAAAATTTTTGAAAAATATTGAATACGATGAAGTTGGTAGTCAAAGAATTAATTTTGAAATTTCAAGGATGTATTTTATATTAAGAAATGAATTTCAAGTTTAAAACTTATGTGTGAAATAAAAGTGAAATAACATTTCGTTCGTATTACTAGACCGGGCTGGTTTACACTATGTTGCATTTTAATGGTAAATGTTTACCAATTCGCTTTGGTTGTACGTGAGAAAGAATACTGATGCAGATGAGAATTAACTTTTTTTTGTATCAAAAAATATAAAACAAATTTTTATTAAATAAAAAATTAAGCATAGAAAAATTCTACCTCTGCAAAATTCCTACAAGGATCATTTTGATAGATGAAAAATAGAACAGTGATGAATTTATACTTCATTACATTCGACTAAACATCCCACTTTCATTATAAGAGCCCAAAGTAGTAATAACTATACGAAAATGTAATAATTAAATTATCAAAGCAATAATAATGTTAAAATATTAGCTGCCAAAATTGATATTTGCTTACAAGTTATCACCGTTACGAGGTTATTGGCTTCAATTTGAATTTGAACTCTAAATAGATAAGAAAATTATAATACGTATAATAAGCATCACTATCAACCCGAGTGCGCCAAACAAAAACGAATCGCCGTGACGAAAGTTACTAGGCAGGTGGTTCGAAAATGTTTAAACAGGACATAGCTAGCAAGAAACCACTTCCTCTGTCTTCCAACACAAATTAGATAAGGCTACGGAATATTAATGAAAGGCGCAACTATTTAACGATCTTGTTATCGGTCAGTCCCATCAACGTGTTGCGTTAAATTTTAATACATTGTGTCTGTGTACTTCGTTTATCGTTTAAATATTTATGTCCGTTTTAGAGAAAGTTTTGTCTTTAACAGGTAGTCCACTTATAAATTAAACTAATAATTAATGTTAATTAATAAAAATAATTAATAATTATTTCTAATTTTAGCATACTGCTAGATTGTAAATTTAAGGAAACTTCTTGCCGCGCTATAATGAGCTTCATCTGTATCAATGTAAGCGAATCCTGCTATGTTAATTTGTCCTCAGATGGCACAATGAATGAAACACAATAAAAAAATAATATAATAATAAAAATCTGTATTTTAACAAAAGAGGTCATAATCGAATTTTATTTACAAAAAAAATATGATGAGATAAGTGATTCTTTTAGCTTCACGCTTTTTATCCCGCATGGGCACAGAAAGTTCCTAGTGTCAAGACACTCCGTTCTTCGCTTTCCACCGAATTTGACATTGCTTGTTGAAAAACGCCACACTTTGTCTTACCAAAGCAAGAAAGTGAAAATAATTTAAATATCACTCCCCCGAGTGGGGATCGAACCCATAACCGGACGCGTTTGAAGTCAGACTATGTCACACTACACTACTACTGGCCTCGAAGTGTGTTATATCTATTTTGTTAATTAAATATATCCGTAATATACTAATTGTAATATTGTTATTCTAAAAATATTACCATTCTGTATTCCTTCTCCGTGTGAACTTTTTATCAGCTAACGTTATTAATTGAATATTTGTTCTATACATATAAATATAAGGTTTTTATACTTTAAAAAATAAAAATGTAGTACATTAATGTAGTCATTTCAAAGTAGTTGGTTAAATCTATTTAAAGAAGACTGCCCTAACGCGACCTTGAATTCCCCCTTCTTTAGAATGTTATTTTAAATAGGGCTAATGTTAAACGCAAATTGAACGTAAAAGTCATTACGATAATGGATATTTAATAATATAATCATCTATTTTCCTTATAACTCTGCTTTAAATAGCAAAAGAAATTGTACATTATTTTGATTTCTCCACTACGGTAAAAGAACGTGGCGATGAGTTCCGCCACCCAACATGATATGTCTCGAATTCAAGAGAAGAGAGGCGAATAGTGTCTTGACACTAGAATATCTGCTTAACTTGGTATTCATGATGATGCGTAAAGCTGTTATTTTAGTAAAAGGATTTCAAGAAATGCACAGAAGGATTTATTTTGAAATTTTGGCTTACGTCTACCAAATTGTGAGTCACGTCTGAATCCTTAGTCAATGGCGTCATCGTGCGCCTGAGTCGATTTTCGGCATTACCGCTTCTGACATTAATTACACAAGGACATATGAATATTTGCTTTAATAAATGATTAATGACCTTCTGAGAAATCTATAACACTGTATAAGGCAATGTAATAATACATCGGCACTTGTTAGAAATTAGAATGAGTCAATTTTATGTAATCTTTTTACACAAAATATATAACCATAATTTATATTTTCCTTATATATATTTTTATAGTTAAGTGTGCACGGATTTGTTTAAAATAGAAATTTGTTAGCCTAATGTAAAATGTAGGTTACATACAAAAATTTTAAATTATTCGTAACGTAAATAAAGACGGGCGTGTCAAAAATTTTAATGAGCCGTACATCGTACTGTACTAACGTGAACAAATAATATTTGATGTTAATACTCATGCAGAAAATTATTGTATGTACATAATATAAACAACTAAAAAAAATTATTTGCATCTTGAAATTGAAATAATTTTTTCTCAAATTATGTAGAGAGAGATCTGTCTTACTCTTTAAATTATTATGAAATAATTAATTATAGTTTATTTAAACAATTATGAAATAAGTAATTATAATTATTATTTATACAGCCAAATGCGGAGTACGGAATGTCTTGACACCATGTACTTCCCGTTTACCGTTCTATGCCATAATAGAAGCGTTAAGCTAAATACAAATTGTAATTTGTATCAGTTATCGTGTTTACTAAACTTAAAATATATTTTTTTAATATTATTCCCAGTATTTTGCAATCTTAATGAACAACTATATTACGAGCACTTTATTAGAACAAAATACTTATAACGTGGCATCGCCCACGTCAACAATATAATACTAAAAATCCCGGAAAAACTAAAAAAAAAGGATAAAGTAACCTACGCTTATTCCAAAACCGTCGGTATTTCTATATGAAATTTCATTACGCATGACAGACAGATATAATTACTGTTGCATTTATAATATTATGGATACTACAATGTTGTATAAATTAGAGTAACTGGTTTTGATAATTTAAAACTTTGGTTTCCTTAGCTTGCCAATGTTGGCATTTCGATATTTTGGCGCCAATTAGTAACATACTGAGAAAACAGTCCATTATGATATAACATAATAAGGTTAAAAAGGTCGTTGTATATCATTTTACTATGTTAACAGCCCAACCCACTTCAGTATAGCAAATTGCTATCCTATCACTAGATATTTGGGTGAGGTATATTTAGCATAGTATAATATTATATGAACAAGTCAAATATATTTTGTCATGTTCATATAATATTATATTATGTAGAGTGTTTCGATAAACATGCAAGTCAATTATACTTTTCTTCAAAATAAAGAGAAAGCTGAACACATTTTGATGATTCACCCACTGATTTTGTCATCCAGATATTTTTAAAATAAATTTAGTAAATATTTCTTTCCAGTTATTCTTAGATGTAAGTTAGATGTGGTACTATTTATTACTATCCTAGGTGGCAGTGACAACTGACAAAAGGAGAGAAACTTAATCTAAGATGACACTGCGTTTTAATAATTCCATTTAGTCATAGCAACTAACATAAAAAGTCATATATGCGTAATAGGTATAAAAAATGCATTTACCTTTAAATTTAAAGAAAGATACTTGTTGGTTGTTTCATAATTTACAAAGTAAGTTTTAAGGTACGTGGTTATTTCTTGTCTGCTTATTTTTTTATATTTATTTACCTATGCATTTAGCGTAATAGACATAGAGAAACTAATGATAAAACACTTCTCCATTTCCTGCCCACTTAAAAAACGCGTTGTATAACGTAACTTAACACTACTAAAAAAATATAGTTGAAATTACAAATTTTCACATTTCCCATGAGTAAAAATCAAACTCATAATTATTGCATTTACAGTCAGTCACTTCCTAACTGGGGCGACGATGGTGAAAACAGATTTAATATTTTTTAATCTAATTTTATAATAACGTCAAGAACAGTACCTAAATAGGTATGCAGTTTAATTTCGCACGAAGTAGGTCAGGCATAACGTAATGTAAATTCTTGGATAACATTGGCCTACATTTGTGCCAAGTTGCAAACAAGTGTCAAGTCTGCGGTGAAATTTGTTAATAACGGTCCAGAACGTGGTCTAAAAAAAGGAAAGCTGATACATTCTTTGTCCCTGTAGGATATATAATATTTTTGATTTTTTTACTTTGTATATTTTTAAATTAACTAAATATTGATGTTAAATCATTTATTTAATTCGTCTGTTTACGTTCTTTTTAGAACTAAATTTTATTGAATGTATTTATTTCAATGTTAAATCAGCTTCTTGTTTATCAGGCGAGATAAACAACGTATTGAAATTAGAAACTCTTTATTCATTATTAAATGAAATTATTTTAAATGTACTAATTAGGGCCCTAGTATTTATACTATTTTCTTACTTATGTTATATCTATATGCCTTATTTTACCAATAATGCCATCCTTCCTTTTTTTATTGTGCTTAGAAAGAGACAGCGCAACGTCACGAGATGTTTCGGCTTCTAGACTGCTAACTCCTTGTTATTAAGTGCAGAATATTAAAAAGTTACATAGTAACCTTCCTTACATACCTGATGACCTATCGTTTTTTAATTTAAAATGAGTTCAACGTACTTTACTACTTATAATTTCATTTTTTTACATTTCTGTAAGGACTTTTCGAATATTAAATAGTACAGGTACAAAATTCTGATCGAGATCTAAATTTGTCTATTGTTACACTATTTATCAATTTACAATAAAATTTATTTAAAAACATTCTTTTAAATTAAAAAATAATCTTTATGAGAAATGTATTACATTTTTTTATTTTGAAATAAAAAACATACAAATTACACATATAAAACATTTCAACATGCAAGTATATTAATTTCTAGAAATGTACATATACAACTAAATGCATAATATCGGTCCTGTTTAATGTACTCTGCCGGCTTATCAGCGTGACCTTCATCTCAGTGCTTAGCATTGGCGAACTTGCATAATGTTATTTCCTACAGCTTATCGTATATTTGTTTTCATGGCAAATATAAACTTATTTATTTAGTAAAACGAATCAATCAAAATAACAAAGTATACCACAATTATGATTATATTTTTATAAACCCTTTTATATCTCACTTTTGCTGTATCTCCTGTATCAATATTTCACCTTTTGCTGTTCCATTTACTTTGAAATATGAACACGTGTCCGGATTTGGTGTAATGAGAATACTATATTTGAAACTAATTTCTAGGTATACAAGACATACAGATAGCGAAAATAACTTTAAGCGTATTCCTGTCAAATTATTTTTTAAAAAATTTTAGTAATCTTCAGGTGATTTATCTTTTAATTATTTACTCATTTAAATGTTTCTTTCTTGCGAAATATGGGCTCCGAAGGCATATTACATATTGCATATACAGTAGTACAGTACAGTACAGTACAGTAGTATATATATGAGTATATTGGTTAATGTGCCTTGTGATTCACCTCTGCATAGAAGAAATAAAGAGAACTCTATGAACAACTATTTACTAAAAAGCAAGTAGGGCTTACTACTATAAATTACCATAACTATGACGAACCATAAAGAATGGAAAAAATATATGAACCTAGAAGATTTTGTAAACTATATATCAATAGCTTAAATAGTAAACTGTAAAAACATAAATTAAACACCAGCATATTTTGTATACTGTCCTAATATAAATATATAGTACAAATACAGAATAAACGTAAGAAAAAATTGTATGCTCAATACTTAATCACTCCCGCACCCACTTTATCTGCTACAAATATAGGTAGGTATTACGGTTACAGACAGGCATAAACAAAGTGCCCTTCCCGTCGCTTTGTGTTGGATGTGGAGCTTAAAACCAAAATCCCTTTTTTGCAACGCAAAATTATTTTCCAAAGCCCACAACTTGAATATTTTAGTGCAGCTCCCTTTTTTAATGAGGTGTTTCAAGGGGTTCCCCGCCACTCTATAACTTGTTTGCTAGAATTTTCCTGAAATACTTTACCCCATGCTAATAAAAATATTTTATATAACTGTGATTTTGAAATAGTCGCGTTATTTTAAATATTATAGCCTATAAGTTGACTAGAAGAGAAAAAAAATCAACAAAATTCGTCTAGTACAGAAAAAAAGACGTACAAAAGTTTGAAAAATCCTATTTGACTTCTCATATGAAGTCCTTTAAAAGTGTGTTTTTTTGAATACATATTTAATGTACAAAATTGAACTGTCTATAGCTTTATTATATTTACATATAATATGCATAGAATCATTGATACAATAAGCTAATATGTTATGACAAATTTTGTATGTACGTAGAAATATTTGGATGATGTAAGCGTATTTTATTTTTAAATATGAGCTAATTTAGTTAGTATTAAATTAATATAAAACGAACTTATCAAGTTCGGTAGTCATTGAATTATTTTGATGTATGACCTATTCGTGATTATATTATGCATATTTTTAAATATAATGGTGTTACCGACTTTTTCTTTTACTTAGAATTTTATATTTTCTCTTTAAATTTATAGAATTAAAGTTTCATAAGTTTCCAAATTATACATATTATTATCATATTTTTTGTTAATATTATTGCCACATGCTGCCTTTCTTTGTGGTTCATGCTGACTTAGCTTCTTTGAGAGTTATCTATTAATTATTAGGACAGCAAAAAGAATGTTAATTGGCATCTTTGGGCATCACTTCTTCAGTATAGAGACATAGGTACATATCGCGACTAGGGTGACTACAACCTGATATGCCTAATATTTCTAATAATTATTCCTATAATCTGTATCTTGTGCAAAGAAGGTAAAATAATTTTATAACATTAAAAATTCAAGCTAATATTATTTAAATAAGAAAAATAATCATTATTCAGTTTTTGAGGGTTCGTTCTTTTATAAGGGAATAATTATATTAAAAATGGTTTTTATTTATTTTAAGTCAAAGTATTTGACCTCCTAATATATATGAAACAATGAAAACTAAAACAATATCGATATTTATTCAACTTATCTTTGTTTTTAATCTACAGATTAACAGCAAATACAGTGAAGAACTGGCGGAGGAATGCCTGGAGTGGATTCGACTGATCACTGGTGAGCCTGAAAACACATCGGGCGATATGGACAACTTCTATGAAGTGCTCAAAGACGGGACTGTTCTTTGCAAGTATGTATTGATAACATTCGAAACCTCAACAGATAACAAGAAACTATATAACTTTAAATATTCACTTATTTTTTGTATACTTAACAATTTTATTCTTAAGAAAAATGACACAAAAAGTAAGGTATCTTAAATGAGATAATAAAATATTATCGTATTGGAAGCTATAAAATACATAGAATATGAATTTCAAATTGTATAATTTATACGTTTTAACATTCTATATTCTAGTTGGAACTAAGTAATCACCAGATCGTGATCTGTCGTAACTTCGTAAGCCTGACCGGCATCGTTCACAAGCTAGCGTTTGACGTGTTTATTTTGCAACACCAGATAAGAGTGTAATGTAGCTGTAGCTGTTCTATTTACATAGCAAGTACATGCAGATATCAAATCGTTTCCTATTTAAAGATGGCTACTGAATGCTGAATTGTCGAATTTTATCGTTTAGCAAATAACAGTTCAAATGTCTTATCTGACTTTGGTATAGTTTAAGTATATGAAACAAGAAATATTCTTTATGAAAATAAACATAGACTGTTCACTAAATTATACGCTCACAGGAAAATATGAAGTAACAATTGGAGCATATAAAATTTGTCCTTTTTGACCTCTTAGATGTAAAAGACGTAGTTATAAACAATGATGAGGCCGTTCGTAGTGTCGAGATAGCGTTTGATTGTAAATGTGATCAACTGTGGGTTCGATCTTACTCGGGGGAATGATTATATTTAAATTATTTTCATTTCTTTGCTCTAGTAAGACAGAATACGAAATTGAGTGCCGCCATTCAACACGAAATGCATCGAATTCGGCGAAAAGCAGGATACGGAGTATCTTGACACTAGGTATTCTTTGTCTACCCTGCCATTCGTGAGAAATACGTGATGCTAAAAAATTATTATCGTTATTTATTTTAAGGTTAACTCTAGTATATACTTTGAAGATTATATTAATTAACAAACTATTAAAAAATGATAACTTTTTCAATGTTACAAGAAGTAATAAAATAAGTAATTAGGTCATACGCAATTCTCATTTCAAACATTTTAAATTAGGAATAAAAAAATTTTGAAGCCCTTAATAAGATAACGCCGTAGTAAGCCTCTTGTAATTGTGATTTGAAGCTTTTCAAATGTATGCAATAATTGTCTAATGACATTACGATAATCGCACTATCTGACCTAGTGATGGAATCAGTTGGAATCTAGTAGCGGCCTTTATTATATTGTATACTAGCTGCACCCGCGACTTTGTCCGTGTGGAATTAATCATCTCTAAATGTTTATGTCACAATTCTAAAACAATAGAAGTATAAGCTCAAGTTACTGCTTATTACATCAGCTGCTGCCAGTAAGTCCCGACAAAATCGGTCTAGCCGTTACAGAGATTAGCGGGAACAAAACTGACAAAATTTGTTTAGTCATAGCTCTTAAAACTCTGCATTAAGTTTGCCACTTAGTACGCTACGTTTTGATTTTGTTATACAAATCTGTTGCCTGTTTAGTTGGTTATTGTTTTGTAGAAAACTTTCTTTATATACTTCTGAATGGCAACGTATTTGTAAATATTTTGATGCTAAAAATGTTGTATACTATGTTTAAATGTGGATGACAATAATTTGAATATCCGTTCTTCCGTTAGAAAATATTGGAGTGCACTCGCTTTTTAACAAGGTGTTTGAAGAGACTACGGAAATCAGTTTTTTTTTCTGGATATATCTGATATATTTCAACTTATATCAATAGATATGTAACAAATTGAATAGTAAAACCGTATTTAGACATATTTGAATAATTCATGCGATTCATACAATGAGTGATTATGTTGTGACAAATGTTAGTACACCCAAAAGTATTTCGATGATGTAAGAAGTACATAATTGTATTCATAGTGAATAAATTTTAAATGAATCTTGTTCAATTCGGGGAACTTATAAGGGATTTTAATTAACATTTGATTGATTAACAACAGTTAGTAATTTTTCTTTTATTGATTTTTATTTATTGAAATTTGTAAAAATAGTTTCTTTTTTTGATAGAGCAAGTCTAGTCAAAGTGTGAAAAATACACCATTCCATCCATTGTATATTAGAAGTCTCCACAAAAATGTGTATATAAAGTATATACACATTTTTGTGGATTGTCCAGTAAATTCAAAGGTGTTATGCGTATTGCTTATACAAATAAGAGTTGAATTGTTACTGGATCCGGACACAAATGCAAATTTTAAATATAATACATTTTTTAATTGTCACATTAATAGATATATGTACTGACTCATGTATAGACACGAGTGAATCTAATTAATACAAGCGTATTTACTATTTCTTATATAATTTCAGACTCGCAAATAACCTGAAACCTGGTATTGTGAAGAAAATCAATGAATCCAAAATGGCATTTAAATGCATGGAAAATATAAATGCTTTCCTAGAAGCGGCTAAGCAGTTCGGAGTGCCCGCGCAAGAAACATTCCAAACTGTGGACCTGTGGGAGCGACAGAATTTGAACTCTGTTGTCATATGTCTACAGTCTTTGGGCAGAAAGGTAAAATTGTTAACTACTTTTTTTGTACCAAAATTTGGCTAAAAATGAACTTTGATAAGTAAAAGTTAATATAATAACAAATGTATGTGTTTGTGTGATAATATAACTTACACTATAATTATAGATCATTTAAATTTTAGGTTAGGAACTAAATATAGCTAATATAAATCCTGGACTCTCATAGAGCCTATAAAATAAACCTTAAACGATTGAATTAAAAGTTGTGAACCATGTGTCCATAGTGTGTTAATAAAATAAAATAAATAGATAATAAATAGTTAATATCGTGAAAAACGTGAAGAAAATCAATATAAGTCATAATAATGAGTAATTCGAAGATACGAAATTAATAAAGTAAAAACTGCATACGCCATAAGTCACACTTTCCAACGAAGTGACCAAGGGGCCTCTAATATGATGTTAAATGAAAAACAAATTTAAAATATAATAAGTAAAAATAAATGAAAAAAATCGTTTCGATAGATTTAGTACGTCCAATTAAGAGAAAATAATTCGTCGTAATCATTTCCTTTTTGTTTATTGTAATTCAAGTTTAATATGCATGTAGCTTCTTTAAATCTTTATACTCCTTTTAAATTTTAACAGAGAAAGAATTTTTTGTATATTATAAATTATATATTATAAAAATTATACCATAAAATCCATATTGATTTTCTAGGCGGGCAATTATGGCAAGCCATCAATAGGACCCAAAGAAGCAGAGAAGAACGTAAGGAACTTCACTGAAGAACAGCTAAGAGCTGGCCAAGGTGTCATCTCTCTCCAATACGGCTCCAACAAAGGCGCCAATCAAAGTGGAATCAACTTTGGCAACACAAGACATATGTAAAGCTTTAAAATGACACTTGTCTCTTTCTTATATCCTAGATTAATATAGGTACAGAGAAAAGGACAACACATTTCAAGTTCAAAATTTGTGTAACGTTTTGTGAAATAAAGTCGCAATACGCATTTAAACACAATGTTGCCATAATCTAAAAATAATAATATTATTATTAACAGCACAAGTATGCTTAACTGAAAAAAGAAACAAAAATATACCTACATTATATTTAAAATGTAATAAAAATACATTCCAAATGCGTCTTTATACTACAAAAGTTACATAAATAATGAATTACTAAAAGACCTTTAACAAAAGTCATTCCGGTAGTTATTATATATTATACTGTACTTATAAAGTCGAATTATACTTAAGCAATTCTAGATGCTCTAGATTATTTCGAATCTCCATTTTTAATCGATTTCTATTGTTCAAAATAGTTTAGTTTACAGTTTGTTCCAATTTACGGAATTTATTTTTATAACGTTCAAGTGACAAATGTGTAGGTTTACTTGCATCGCGTAGTCGTTTATTATTAATAACTCGATTAAAAGAAAAGCTTCCAAATCGATATTGATTAAAAAAAATTCAACAATCGAATCTGAATGGTCTTTGTAATTTTTAATATAATTCTATATATAATATTATACAATTTTTTCGCGCCAACATTTGATGGAGACTTTATACATTAAAAATAATGTTTTTTTTAAATATATTTAGAATTTCTATGTGCCTTCCCACCCCATAGGGGAATTTTTCTTCGAAGGTGACTAACATAAGCTTGTATTAAATCGAGGTTTCCTTGATTATTATTTATTAAAATTTAACTATTCATTCCATATATTTATCGTATATAAATAAAATACATTTATTCTTATAGTTATTATATTATTGATGATGAATAATTTACGTAAGTTTTGTGTAAGTTTCATAGCACATTGAAACTTTGTGGAAGTACGTAGAATAAATAAGTAATATTAAATATTTGTGTTTTCTTTAACCATTTTCACTTTAATATTCATCTTATTCTATAAGTAAGTATATTCTTTGTACGCATTGTATACTAGTATTTTATAATAAAAGACTTCCTTTAGTATGTATTGAATAAAAGCGATGTCGAATCATTAAATAGACAAAAAGTAATTAAGACGAGAAGTCATAAAAATCACTTAATTTTAATAAATCAGTAACTTAAGCAGAAATTTTAATTTAGTAAGAATGGTTGTTACAGAATACAGTGGCGTGATTTTAGAACGTAATGTCAAAACACTGTATTCTCCAGTATCCACACAAATTCATGACATTGTATGTTGAGCGGTAAAACATATCTCCGCGCAGTCTTACCAGATTGGATCATTTAAAATAATAAAAATATATATATTCATTTCCCAGAGTGTGGATCGCATATTTAAAAATTAATATAATATATACCATCCGCTTAGCTACTAATCTGTTAAGAAATAAACCGCTAGAAAACTTAGTATGTGTCTACAGAATTCATATATACGAGTATACCTTTATGAATAGACTTATCTATAAGACATTAAATTTAAATTCAAAACCATAATAAATTAACGAAAACTTACGATTTAGTTTGTTTATTAATAGACAGTTTACAATTATTCATATATTTTTCTACTCTTTCAATTATTCCACATATCGCCACCATTTTTGGATTAATCGACTAGAACTCTAAATAAGTTAATATATTCATATCAAAAACTTGGAGAAAATGAGCTGTCAACAAAAATATAATGATAATAATTATGCACAACTGCCTATAACGAAATTTACAATACTTACACATTAAAAAAACGTTACATTTGCACTATAAACTATCATTATCTAAGAGAGAATCCGTACATATTCATTTATTTATATAAAAGTATTATGTTGTAAATTCTACGTACCTACGCGTGATCGGCTTATTTTATTACAAGCTGAAAGAGGTATATAAATTGCCTATTAATTAAATTTAAAATTCCTTTGTTAACAACACAACTCAAAATTGCTCAATTTTGAGTTGCAATTTTGCAATTTTGAGAATTGTGGCAGTAACTTAACGGGACAATTAGCAAAATTGATAGTAACAAGAGAGTAATGAAACTCGATTGTATATTTATTGCAAATAAGTAGATTTTTATTTGAAGGTGTATAAACTACACAAGCTGTTACAATAACATGCTAGCTTCAATAGCTTTGGCTATATTCAAGTATTTTACTAAAAGAGTAAATTGTATATTTGCCAAAAATTGGTCTAAATTTATACCAAACTTTAAATTATAACTTGGGAGTGATTGAATTCACGATATTTTTTAAAAAACAAGCATGAGTTCAAATTTTAAGCCCGAAGTGGGACGTCTGTTTCAGAATACACTTCCTTTTATAGGATACGTGTGTTGTCATTAGCTTCTGTGAAAACTATTAAACTAGCTAAAACTTATACGAACTAACAGAACTTCAGGTAGTTCTATAAATTTTATTTACACTGATTGGCCATTGCCATGCGATGGGTATTTTAATAATCGATATATTTCAGATAAGAAAATTCAATGGTAGATTTGACTGTTATGCTAGTGCTTAGGTACTCTCAGTATTTAAAATAGCAATATGGCCTACTATAATAAAAATTTAATTAACTCATGCATAACATTGGATATTATATCATTTTTTGAAAAGTATCTCGCTTTAATCCAAAAGTCTTATAAATGTACCATTAATTTTTTTTCTTTGAATCGAATATTTGGCCTAAAAATACACTTAAATTTGACATTTTCAAATATCGCTTCATATTTTAAAAAAATGTTCAGGCTATTACGTTCTGTTATAGTCGCCATTATACCAACAAGTCTTGTAGAAATCGCAAAAAGTAGAGATTTTTATGCACTTTTATCGCCTTCGGACATAAATACAGTCACATATGTATATATATGACTATATTTATTTCTAATATACTTGTTGTGTTGTGTACTAAAGAGTTTATAACTGGTAAATTTGTCATTTTCGCATACATTTATAATGATGGAAAAAAATTAAAGATAAAATTGTGGATAAGGAACTTTATAAAATCGATAAAAAGCGCTGCTGAAGAGATATTTTGAGATTGATCCAGCCAGGAATCGAATCAAATACAAGCAGATTGCCCACCTTTACTGTTTGGCCCCACAAACCAATATCATGCCTCGGGCGCAACCCCAGCGTGGTCAAGTGAGGGTATTACGAGATGTGCACCGGTCTCACCATCATGAAAGTCTTCGTAGGCAGGTTTCTCCCTTATCACGCAATTTAAGTACTTCCCCTTCTGAGCATATAACTCTTGCGCTCTTGCCACTCTGCCAGCCATTAAAGGCAAGCAAGAAGCAAAGGATAAATGAGACATAGATTTCATTGTAGATAATTAATACGATGCAATTAAATTTGGAACGAAGACATACATAGAGTGACATGTGTTCGCAAAAATGTCTGGGCACACTGGTGTACATCTGTCACTCTGTCTTAGAATTAAAAAGATCGTGCTGAGCAGATTTCGGCTCGATGAGAGGAAAAATGATAAAGGATGATGATGATGAGGCGGCTCTTCGTATTTTGTATGCATTTATACATTTTATGTGTTTGATTTACAACCTATACACCTAATTTTCCTTTGTTTTTGTGACACTGAACAAACTCCATTCTAAAACATATTAATATAGAAATTATACTTTTAAGAGATAATTCCTAAGTCTCTTGACATGTCTCTCGCACAAAACAATAGCTTATATGTAGTCTAAAACTATTTTTTAAAAATATATCAAATTCTATCGTACAAAAAAGAAATCCTTAATAAATTTAGTTTTAATAAATTTGGCTTAATATGTTACTAATGTCTAATTTAATTTTAAACTAAGTGTGTAATAGTGTTCGCTGCTGTTTTATTGAAATGAATGATCGAACTGAAGTTAGTTTATCGCTGTTAGCCTACATCTCGCTCGCGAATCGTGTAGTCACTGCGGCGAATTAAATAAGAATGAGTGACTTGTACTTGTGTCGTAGTCAGTCTGCCTCTCGGTATCCTGGATAAAGACAGTAATTGTTAAATATTTTTTACCAATTAATTCTAGTAACATATTAAAGTACTTATATAGATTTGCTTTGATATAACATTTAAAAAATGTGTAGACATTATTGTTAAACAATAAATAAGATATTCTCAGTCCTCAGTCTCCGGCTAACATTACAGTCAGGAGACTGATATTGTACCAGGATATTGTTTGTTATAGTTGATTTATTATAATTTGGCTTACTCGTTTACAATTATAATGTAACCATTCTATAAACATAGCGCAACTATTATAAAAACTGCTACAAAAGGATTCTTAAGGGACAACATGCCAAGTATGTTTAATGAAGATAAAAATATGCAGCAACATAAAATGCTTATTGAATATCTTGAACTTTTAGAAAACTTCCTTACATCTGGATATCTAGTGTTCAATCAGTTACTGTAAATGTTTGCAAGTAGATAGCATTGCTTCGCCTGTATATGGGTAATAGCAGATATATTTATAAATGATTTCAAGGTGACTACCTAGCATATATAGGATATATAAGACAATACTTTCACAATTTTACCTAACGAACAATATTTACTTATTCCTAAACCATCTCAATTGTATTAATAACAATAAACAATTTACAATAGAATTACAGGTATAACACCTTAGCTATTCTACATGTATTAGTAAGAAATAATCTTAATGGCCATTGACATTAGGCCACACAGTATATATTCCTTTGCACTGTGTGGCCTAATGTGCCAACCCACCCCTACCTACAGGTATCTCAATAATTTAACGATCCCCACTGCCATCCTACGCAAATTATCTACCGTTGGTAAATCTTTGTTTCAAAGAACTTACCACCTTTGCGACGCTGAGCACCTAGGAGACGAGCTTCGACAGATGAAGGGTGCCGTTCATTAGAACAAGCGGCTAGTTCTCCAGCAGCGTTTTCAGAAGACCAACAAGCCACTCATACTGGTGAGTAAACCAGCACTTCTACCATATATAAAGGGAGCTACAGACAGGATTGCTAACATCTTAAGAAGAACTTCCATCAAAACTTTATTTAAGTCTAATTAAAAAAGTGAACCCGAAAAGTGAAATGCTTGAGACCCGTGAATAGTAATATCACTTTGCAGTGTGCAGGTGTATATAAACTAGATTATGACTGTGGCTTATCTTACATTGATGAAACAAAGGACGAACATCGGGAGTTAGGGTGAAGGAACACATATCCCATATTAAGAACCACTATAGCAAGTAGATAAACCTCATATCCTCATTAGAGACGTCAGGTTTCCAAAAACATATTTTCAAATACCGAATATACGCGATTAATACATTTAAAATAGTTACATTTAAAATTTATATGTCTTATTATTTGAACTCTTATGATCCTGTTCCCAATCTCAGTCTCCTGTGAACATTATTTTTTTAAAAGAGCATGTACGTTGTTTCTTTAACTGTCCCGTTTTAGATTACTATAACTATAACAATATAAGCTATAGTTCTTAGCTTGCCTAGCTCTTAGCTTCTTGCTTGAATTGTAAAAAATTCTATATCGGAATTATCATGATTTTCGTCCTTCTTAAGTAGAATCACCCATATATTAAACAAACATCACCTCAGTTGATATTCAAAACACATTGTCAGTGAAACTGGGGCAAATCCACATAAAAAGCACGAGGGCCCAAGAAGGGCAGGTACGAAGAGGATAAAGACTGTGGATAAGGCGAAAGAAGTACTAAGGGACAAAAATTAAAAAAGTCAAAAAATATTAAGAGATCATAAATGCATTAATTTTTATTTTGATATTTCATTATCATCATTTCCATATAGATTTCGTATCTTCCATCTTTACTAAACGTAGTAACTAGATGTACCACTTCATTCATTTTTTTAAATATCTATCTACTCTAATCTTGTATTTTGTTAGTTCTTCATCTCTGTCACATACCAGAATCTTAGCTTTACTCGGATTGAGGTTTAGACTATTAATGCCTGTAATTCACATTCTGTAGATGCAATATACACTGCATTATCTACATACATCAGGCAATTAACCATCAAGTCACCTACTTTCATTTTACTCACATAGCACAGGGAGGTGCGAGAGGTTTTTATAGGCTAGGCAAAGTAAACGAGTATGCCAGTCACCTGATGGTGAGTGATCACCACCGCTCACGGCCCCATGTAAGATTAGGGAGGCTACTGGTGCATAGCGGACCTTTAAGGTGCGAATAAACACACTTTTTGAAGATATTTATGTCGTACCTGGAATCACTGCTGCAGGTAGGCCGTTTCACAGTTTTGTGGTACATGGAAGTTATTACAACACCGTACACCCAACACCGTACACACCGTACACCCAACACCGTACACACCGTAGTACCCAACTTAACCAGATGGTTGGGATAGTATTTCCGTCTGTTACGTACTGTACAGTTAAAAATTCAAGAGCAGGAACCAGGTCAAACAGTTCTTCAGAACACTCCCCATGATATATGCGAGAACGAAAACGAATAAAGAGGATACGTCTATACGAAACGCTAAAGTATTCAGGCTCTATTTCTCTGCTAATAACACCAAGTTTTTTTGAAACCAACATGGCCTTGTTTTTCACATGGTCGTCATATTGGCTGTCATTCAAAAGGTTGTCGAAAACTGGCAATATAAAAAAAGGGATTTCTAGTTAACACGCAAACTTGTGTCTTCAGGAGGTTAAACTGAACCAGGTTTCTGATGCCCCATGATGAGACATATTCCAGGGATGTTTCAACGGAAGATACAAATTTTTTCTGGCACTCGTCGAGGTTTTCACGAGACAGAACTTCACGGCCCGTATAAACGGTAACCATTGTGCGGTGGTGTGCATAACAATGAATGCTAGGATCTTCTAACATATCATTGGTATGCAGAAGAAACAGAGAACAAAGACAGTCGATTACGACCTTATGCTACAGTCAGTGAGGAAGCTGGCGACCCACTTACTCCATAATTACTCGGGAAGTCCATACGACGCACCTACTGACCCAAAGATCCATATCTTTGGGTCAGTAGGTGCCCATGCCGCTCTCTATCGAAGGCCTTTGCCATGTCCAGACTAACTGCCAGGCCCTCTTCCTTTCATTCAATAGCAACAGTTTAGCGGTGGGTTAAATATACTAGAAGATTATAGATTGACTGACCACGGTAGAATTCATATTGACGGTCGCTGAGAGACCATTGGTCCTCAAGATATACCAGGAGGTGGCTGTTTGTAATCCTCTCCATTATTTTGGAGAGTAGAGAAGTAATAGCAATAGGTCTGTAGTTAGTCAGATCGTAACCATTGCCTTTTTTCTTTTTATGAGTCTGGGACCTGATGTTTATATATATAGGGTTTCCCAATAAGAACGATATGTTTTGAAATTGAAATAAAACATGTAATATATGTTCGAATTTCGCGTTCAATGGATTTATTTGATAGGAAATTGCGATTTATGATTTAAATAAAATATCGTTCAAATGACTGCCACGACTTTTTTTGCACTGGTGAATACGATCGGTCCAATTTTCGATGACTCGGTGCAGCATTTCGGCTGGTATGGCCGCTATAGTCGCTCGAATGTTGCGTTCTAGGTCTTGAATCGTAGCTGATTTATTAACATACACATGAGATTAACATACCCCCACAAAAAATAGTCCAAGGGTGTTAAATCGCATGATCTTGGTGGCCAATTGTGAAGACCGTTGCGAGAAATAACCGACTCACCAAACTTATCACGCAATAAATCCATTGTGACGGTCGCAGTGTGGCATGTTGCACCATCTTGTTGAAAATAAATGTCGTCCGCATCGATTTCATACACTTCAGGAAAAAAAATCGTTCAACATGTCACGATAACGGTCGCCATTGACAGTAACAGTACGGCCTTCGTCGTTTTTGAAAAAGTACGGGCCAATGATTCCACCGTACCATAATCCGCACGAAACAGTCAATTTTTCAGGATGTAATAGTGTTTCATGAACCACTCTTGGATTTCACTCACTCCAGTAACGACAATTCTGTTTGTTCACATAACCATTGAGCCAAAAGTGAGCCTCATCTGAAAAGATGATTTTCCTATGAAATTCGGTGTCCGTTTCCATCATTTCAACCGCCCAATCAGCAAATTCACGACGTAATCGATGGTCTGCTGGCTTGAGTTCTTGTGCCAACACAATCTTGTATGGATGTAGGCCAAGATCCATACGTAAAATTCGCCAGGTTGTCATTCTGGATAAGCCCAATATCATTGTCACTAATAAAAAAATATTGTACTTGATGGCATTAAAAAAGAGAATTTGTAATTAATGGCATTTTGATGCCGGTCGTGGCGCAGTGGGACAGCGTCTGACTGTGAACACGATCAGTTGTGGGTCAGATCCCCACACGGGGTAGTGATTATTTTTTAATTATATGCACTTCCTCGCTCTGGTAAAAGACAAAGTGCGGCGTTGAGTTCCACCACTCATCATACAATATCTCGAATTTGGTGGAAAGCGAAGTACGGAGTGTCTTGACACTAGGTACTTCCTGTCTACCCTGCTATGGGGGATAAAAGCGTGAACCTAAAAAAATCAGAGAAAGTCCCGCTGAGTTTCTTGCGCCGGACCTTCTCAGGTCTGAGGCATTAACTTTAGTGAACTGGTAGTAAATTATTTGACGTTCAAAAAATGAAGCATATATTTCAATTGTATGTTAATAAACAGCTTACTACAATACCTATCTTATCTATGAGATATCATCCTTCACATAAGACTTTCCGTCATCAAAACAAAACTTCGCGGATTTTCAAAACAACAGAATGCTTTATCCTACTACGAAAAAAAATATTTTTTTAATGGCCATTAGACAACTGACAGAGTCCGTGAGAATAAAAGTCTGTTGAAAGTCTTGGGAACATGCAAACAGGATAACCTCTAATATGGAAACTGGGAAGCTGGGAAGATTTGTATACATACTAATATTAGTAAAGTAAACCATGTTCAAAATATATTTTACTTAAAATTCGACATTTAACGTTATTTTTTAATATAAAATATATATTTAATTGCGTAGTAATTAACTTCATCACGCGTTACCCCCTAAGTCTTTTTCATATGATAACTAAGTGTCAATGTTCATATGATAACCTCAAAAAAAACATATCGTCAATGACCAAGCTAATCATATTTTTGGGCCTTGCCAATTTAATGCGAATAAATAAAATGTATTTTATATGCAATGTATTTTATTTAATTCAAGTAATTATCCTTAACTAAGAATAAATGGACACTTGAATAGTGTGAATGAAACTTATAGAAGCAAAGTTCACCGGGTTGCCTAACCTGCAGTAACCTACAGTGACCTGGAACTCATACGGGCTAGAATAAGTTAAATACAGTCTAGAAATTAACTGACAATAATTTTAGACTGATTGATACTTATATATTAAAAAATACTTATATATTAAAAAATACTTATATATTAAAAAATATAAAAGTACTTTAATTTCAGTTACTTAAAAATTAACTATCTTACTAAGGTATCGCTGATCAGGCCAATGATAGGTACCAAGTAATTATCTAATTTAAAATATCTTTAGAAATATATTTATAATTAAGAAAAATAAAAATATAAAAAAAATGTATTAAAAATTGTTAAAATAATAAATTTCTTATTGGTGTTAAAGTTTTGCTCAATTTATAAAGGGCATTGATATTTATTTTAGTATTTATTTTTTTTCTGCTAAAGAACGATAATTTTCATATTATGACGTTTAGTCGAAAACAACTCAATGTCATGCGCTTCACATTTGACGTATCATGTCGTACCCAACGAGAAGTCGGAAAATACTTACGAAACGCAAGAAATGCGCATATGATTATATTTACGATGTAGTATGAAATTGTTATTGTGATGTCGCAAATACTTGGGCCGTATTCTAATGGTTGGGCGATAGACACTGCTGCGCCCGTTGACCTCAACAATCCTGATAAAGACGTAAGTGAGGCCCCCTGCGAACTTGTTTGTCTTGATAAGAGTGTCCTAAGTGACCCCGCACATTGTTTACCTATAAAGAACTCTTAATTATTCCTTTATCGAGGTTCCTGCAAGAAATATTAATATGGCGTCATCACTTAATATTTTCTGGTAAGTAAACAAGCTTTAATTAGTAGGTTACTTGTTTATATAATTATATGATTTTTTCCACAACAAATGGCAAGTAGTCTCCAGGGTCAGGTAAACTGTTTTTTTCATTATTGATATAATTTCCAATTTACCTATATTTTATTTAATTGGTCTTATTATACAAAGTACAAATCCAGTATTCTCTTATTTATTTATCTCAAAAGTATTTAAAATATTAAGTACAATATGTTTTCTCTTCACATATATTTTATACCAAAAAAATGATTTAAAAATATTTTTGTTACACATAGAATTTCCATATTTAATAAATATTATATTAGAAATGAATTATTAATCAATTACTTCATTTAACACAATAAAAGATATGAATAATTTAAATACAAATAAGAAGATAGGATGTAAAAATAATAATTTGAAAATTCAATTATATCTAATGTAATCAATATACTATTGATTATAATGGAAAAAGAACTTATTAATGAAGTAATCCAGGTAGAGGTAGGTTAGTTATGAAATATGATATAGATGATTTTTATTGATATGGATGTGATAATATTCTATTTAAGAAAATCTAAATTTTCATTCATAAAGTAATTGAAATTAGTGAAATATTAAAATAGGCAATTTTTAACAAAAATAAAGATTATGGCTATACAATTTCATAACTTTTCTACTTTTAGTACGTAGAAATTATGCTCTCTGATTCTTCAAGCAATATATAAATATTGTTTAAAGCTATATAAATGTTATAAATACTTAATTTTATACAAATATTTAATATTTAAGCAAAAGGTTTGAACTCACCATCACAACACAAATATAAGAAAGATAATAAGGATAACAAAAAAAAATTACTTAATATTATAAACTAATATCTTACATTTTTAGCCTCATTGTAAAAATTATAGAAAACTTGGTTAACATTAACAAGAATTGTTAATTAAATATAATATGGAACGCAAATACAAACACAAACATTAAACATGTTTAGAAATGATTTATGCTGCTTGTTTACCATATACTTATACTAATAATAATGTTTGATAATAAATTCTGTGTGACGTAATTTAAATCCATCAATTACTAACTGATTAAGTAATTTGAAAAATAGTCTGTACACATGTTATATTTAGAATTCATATAATTAGTGGATATGTTTTTACAAAGACATGCATATGTTTTTTTTGAAAAAGGTATTAATGTTTTAATTCACATATTGAATAGTATTGAATAGTATAAAATACAGGAAAAAGATATGAGACATGAAAGTTCTAGTGCATTGGGACAGCATGTGACTGTAAACGTGAACTGTCATGGATTCGATTCCCACTCGGGGGAATGATTATCTTTATATTATTTTCACTTCTTTGCTCTGGAAAAACAAAAGGTGGCGTTGAATTCTGCCTTATTAACAAGCAATGTCTCGAATTCGAAAGCGAAGTATGGAGTTTCTTGACCCTGGGTATTTTCTGCCTGTGCTACAAAAAAAAATATTAAGGAAGTTTCTATAAAAATGTAAAAAATCAAAGTCATTGAAAAGTGTGCATGAATAAGTTGATAAGAAACTACGAAAAGGAAAATTAGTTTTCATAAAAAAAATAATACTTATTTCTACAAACATATCCTGGTTGGTCTGATAAGCAAATGCTTATAACTATACCCCCTAGTTAGCATGACACAGATAACCACTATCGTAGGGTCAGGTTGACCTTAGCACTCACTGTAGTCTACGGCCGATAACGTCTCCTATAAATTACCTCACTGAATTGCGTTAGACTGCTCATTCTTTGTCAGTCTTTCGACGAACTCGTACGGTTTTTTACGTCTGTACCTTTCCGCGAAGTGCTGTTATACAAATTTAGGCTTTTACATTATCCTAATGGCTAAATTCGTGAATTACTGTGATTTCTTATCTCCTTGTTAGTGTTGGTTTGTTAATCTTGTTTTTAAAGGCATTGGACTTTTATATCTTCGAGAATTCGAGGATATTTTGTACTTTAAAATTCTATCTGGCGACTGCCTACATGCATCACTTTTTGAGCAATCTGTTCCAAAAAATGACAATAACTTTGATGTACCGAATCAACCCTATCTACTACTCGGACTACTCGGATACAATTTAGGACACCTCAAGCTATTTCAGCTGAAACTTATTTTGTGCCATTGGCTTTACGATTTTGAATATTATAAATTTGGAGTGTATCCGAAAGATATCACCTGACGTTTAACATTTGGAAATAAGAAAGCAGGCAATAATTTAAGAAAATGGATATTGTTGCTAATGTGAGTTTCTAATGCTTTTTATTGATATTCATAACATAGTTTTATTTTTCTTTTAAATATTAAAATTTATTTTATCAGCAATTTATGTCACACTGCACTCGTGTGAGACAGGTCAAAAGTGTATCATTATTTAACTACAAAGAAAAGAACATGAGTTAGGTATTTCGTATCACTATGAATAATGAAGATCAAGTGTCAATGACTGTGATTTAATAAATGTGTGCAAAAACGCGATACGGTATCGATATATTGATCGTGTGAGGTCACGTATTATTATGGGGTCAAGAGTAAGTAAACAATAACTGAACTACTAATGAGTGATTGTTTTATTTACAGTACCACCCGGTCCTCAAGGCGTTCCTGGCTGGCTCCTTTTCTGGCACCTTCAGCACAATCCTTTTTCAGCCATTGGATTTGGTGAAAACAAGGCTCCAAAATCCTGGTCAGCATGTTGTTGCAGCGGCTGTCAAGTAAGTGTTATCTCGTAATTACCGAATTATGAAATATACTTGTATCGTTGTAAATTATTGATTGGCAATTACATACTTTATTCATAATGTGATAAAGAAAATTATCCTGTATCAATCTGGTGTTGTAGACTTTGGACCTAACTATTTCTCGTTTATCGGAGCCCATTTTCGGTTGTCAGTTGTAAATAATTATTGGTAAAAGCTATAAAATATACAGTAATTACAAATATTTTTCTACAACGTACTCAAAAATAACGGCTTTTCTAGCTAATGTCATGTTTATAAAAAATATTTTATATATTATTTTTTCTTTTAGCGGCCGAATCCAACCCGGCATGATTTCGATCTTTATGAATATCGTACGCCAGGAACATATAGCGGGATTATGGCGGGGCATGGTACCCTCTATAGCCAGATGTGTTCCGGGCGTCGGATTATATTTCTCGTCTCTTCATTGGCTTAAGTCTAAGATGGGGAAGACCAGGCAGGATTTGGGAGCAATGGAGGCTGTAGCTTTGGGTGTAGTTGCGAGGACTATGAGCGGTGTTGCCCTGATACCAATCACTGTTATCAAAACTAGGTAGGTTTTATCAGAAGAAAGCAGCTTCACGCTTTATAGCATAAAAAGTTATAGAGAACCTAGTTTTTTAGACAATTCACTTTCCTACCAATTTCAAGACATAAATATTATACGGCGGTTTTTAACGCCATGCTTTGGTCTTATTAGAAAAATGACTATAATATACTTTTGTTTCTCAAAAGTTCTATTTTACAAACTATCTGTTAGCTTATGTATATATATATATATATATATATATATATATATATATATATATAAATTATGATAAATAATTTTTAGATATGAATCTGGAGTATACAAATATAACAGTCTCAGCGGTGCTTTAAAAGCGATTTACAAAGCGGAAGGCCTGAGAGGATTGTCCTGTGGCTTGGGACCAACATTGGCTAGAGACGCGCCTTTTTCCGGCTTATACCTTATGTTCTATACACAAACGAAACAGGCTATACCTAAAGGTAAAGTAGTTTTATGTTAATTTCCTTTTATAACTAAATTTAAATTATACTTCATGTCCCGTTGACACGTTGACATCCGTTGCCTTAGTTTATGTTTTATTATATAAATGTTTGTGTTAAATGCATGTTAGTGTGTGTTTTATTGATATAAAATGTTTTTTATGCAAAATATTAAATTTATATAAAAAAATACTATTCTGCACTCCTATGGAAGTTAAAAAGGGATTCAATTTTTTAGTTTTACGTATATAATAATACTTGCATTATTTATTTTATTTCTGTTTGAAAAACATTTTAATTGCTTTCTTCAACTGTTTACGTATCATTATTACTCAAATATAATCATTTAATGATTTTCCAGAATATCTCCAATCTCAAACAACTGCCAGCTTGTTGCACTTCTCCTGTGGAATAGTCGCGGGTATCGCCGCTTCTCTAGTGACCAACCCAGCTGATGTGTTGAAGACTAAAATGCAACTTTATCCGGATAAGTTTCCTAATGCGTTCAGTGCAGCGATGTACGTGCATCAGGTAAATATGAGTTACTATGATCTTTTTGTACATATGCACACGTGTTTGTACATACAGGCACACACAAGCAGAAACACTCATTAGAGATACATATAGATTACAATTATTAGAGGCTGGTCGTGGCACAGTGGGACAGCGTCTCATTTTAAACGCGACCGGTTGTGGGTTCGATTCCACGTCGCTTGAATGATTTAAATTGTTTTCATTTCCTTGCTCTTTTAAGACAAAGCGTGGCGTTGAGTTCCGAAACTCAACATACGTCTTGAATTCTTCGGAAAGCGGAGTACTGAATGTCCTGTCATTAGTAAAGTATACTAAAATAATATAACATTACAATATGTGTGTGTGTGTGTGTGTGTGTGTGTGTGTGTGTATATTTGTCGTTTGTTCTAATAACTTTATACACACGCTGATGTAAATGTAACGAAGAACGAACGAAGGGACGAAGACGAAACACGAAAAAACGAAGTTACGTACATAATGACGTACCCATATAAGAAACGCATGTATATACTTATACAGAAATAATTGCGTGATAATATAAAAAAATCAAGTTTGGTCTCACCATACAAATTTTACATTTTATTAAAGTATACATTTTGGGTCTACACCAGTACCAATTATTGTGTTTGTGATATATACGAGTATCAGAAATCAAATATTTACGTTATTTAATTACAATATCGTTATTGATATTTTGTTCATATAAATATTGATTTCAAACATTTCTTTGTGCTTGTCAGAAATTGTTATTAAATTAAGTAAAAAGAATATTTCTATACGGATGCAGTATGAAATTAGGCGTAGTTAGCTTAAATGGATAAGAAGTGCATTTTTTTAAATAATGCACTAAATTGATAAAATAAATATTAAGGCCGGTCGTGGTGCAGCGGGACAACGTCTGACTGTAAACGTGACCAGTTGTGGGCTCGATTCTCACTCGGGGTGTGTGTTAACATGATTATGTGTAAATTGTTTTTAATTCCTCGCTCTGATAAGACAAAGCGTGCCGTTCTCTTCAGGAAATGCTCTGCAAATCTTGAAAATACGTAAATTTTATCTGTCATCGTAATACTTCCAAGAATGTCACCTTTATCTGTCTGTATCCGCACGCTTTGATTATATACAGATGGTGTTTATCGAAGTAATTAACCGTTTAAGTTTTATACGTAAATAATTTATTATAATTATAAAAAAAATATATTTTTATGTCATGATGTGGATGTACGTCACTTGTGTATTAAGATTAGATATCGTGATATTTTTTGCTATTCGTTGAGTTGTCAATTTTTGGTCCATATGTAATTAATTCACGATTTTTATCTCGTAAAATTTATTTTTAAAAAGGTTTTTTTTAATCAATACTTTTCATCGTCACGGCTTGCTCTAGCAATATGGGAATCCCTATATAAATATATAGTCGAGTCTTATATATTAATAATACTCGAGTAGTTATTAGTTATCAATAATAATTATCATTTTCCTATTAATAATCTTATGTATTATTTGATCTCAGCTGACCTTTTTGTTATGTATTTACTATTTAGTAAATAAAGTAGATCTCTTTATAGATTACGTAATTGAAAATGTAAATTCGTAATTATAACTTGTAATTATTATGACGAGGACATAGTGGCGCATTGGGACTACGCAATTGCTTGTGGATTTAATTCCCATTTGGGGAGTGATTTAAATTAATTTTGTTTTTTCTCTTTGGTGAGACAAGCCACTTAACACTCAGTCTCTAGAATACTGCGAACCGAGTACCTTGACATTAGAATACTCGGTTTCACTAGACAGGTTTTCGCTTACTTGTTTTTCTTTTACATACATAATAAGGTTTATACTAAAAAAAATATCTTTTATCTTCATTGCCTTTAATACTCTCAACACAGTGTCTAATAAGAATATAGCATGGCGACAATTAAAAAATATATCTTTTAATTATTGCCTACTGATAATTTGTAGACTAATGACTTTACGAAGTCAGACATTGATAAGCACGTAGAGGCAAAATGATAATGTTTTTTGTTTAATCTATATTGTCGGTTAAAAATCCATATCTTATAAACCTTCTTGACGACATGAGTCATTTTTTTATTTACACAGATAATAAATGCTGTTAACAAGTAGATTTTTATATCAGATCAAGTAGATTTTATCATATTACTTGCTTCTATGTACGTATCCCCGTGTAATAATGCTTTTAATTTGGTTTAATTTAACGAATCTACTTGGTAGTTAATAAGATTTAAAATTTTTTTTTTAGAAAACGTATAGAAATTTTAAAGTAGCGGTTCTAGTAGGAATAAACTTTATAATTTTTTAAAATTATCGGAAGTGGAGTTCGAACCCACAACCGATTGTGTTTAAAGTCGGACGCTGTCCCATTGCGCTACGTACGGCCTCATAACACTTTTAAAAAATATTAATATAAAATAAATTATCACACTAATATTAATAATTATTGGCATCGTTACTATTGAAGAAATCTTTTATACTTCTTTGTGCCTCTTTACTCAATAAATGTATATTCATTCAATAATCCCTTAAGACCCATAAAAACGTCGTAAACAAGATACATATGATAAACAATGTAAACTAATAGTGTTTTGTTTATGATCACAAAGTACTTAATATAATAGCGATAACTAAACGTCTTACGCAACGTGATATGTTACAAGTTTATGTGCTTATATATAATAAGTAGACAAAATTTTACACTTTATGGACATTCTTGGAAAATTTATTTTGTATTTGACAGAATATCATTATATTCTGTCAAATACAAACTAAATCAAATATTTTATTTTGGACTTTTGGTTAAGACATTTTTTAGTAAACTTGAAAATTGTACTGAAAATTTCCGAATAATAAATTCGAAAACATCATATTTTCTTGTTTTATTTATTATAACTAACATTAATTTCTCATTGTTACAGACTTACGGAATACGAGGATATTTTAAAGGAGCAGTGCCTAGAATGTTGAGACGCACATTAATGGCGGCGATGGCGTGGACGGTGTTTGAAGAAATTACTCGATCTATTGGCTTAAAATAACAAAAAACCGACTTGATTATTAATATTTTTCTTTCTTCTAAGTTACATTATCTTGTTCAAGATGGCGACTAAAGCTCAAAATGGCGACTATGTTATATAATTCATAGTCTTTTTATAGGTTCTTTTAATTTTATCGTTTATTTTATTGTATGTTATGATTGTTTATTTAATAAAATATTATCACATGTAGATATAAGCCAACAGGTTGAGTAAGTTCCTAAGTAAATGTTCTTATCGAATCATTAGGTATAGTGACAATGTAACGTTTATGTGATATTGGTGTTTAAAATAAATACATATTTTAGATTATTGTCTTTTTTTATTTACAAAATGTCGATATTTTATAGTACCAGAATTAAAATTAGTCTTTGTTGAAATATTTTAATTATACGAGAGTTCGACAACCGTTAAAAAGTACAGTACGAAAGTTAAAAATTACAGTTTACAAATTTTTAAAAATTATTAGAAAACCCCAAAAACATTTCAGCGAAAAACAATAGTACTTGCGTAAAAACATTTAATTAATAGCCCTTGAATGTATTTATATGATATATCTATTGATTCTTATATAAGTAGTGTTTTTCACAGCAAATGAACTAAATATGGTATTACATTTTTACTTATAACTCTAACTTGTATTTAAATAACAAACAACCGAGGAAACAAATTCAATAAAGCGACTGGTTTGCATGACTAAGAAGAAAATTAAAAATTTACAAAGCTGTGTAATTTTTACTTAAAAAAAACAGTAAATTAATTTCACCTAAATTTTCATTATTTATTTGCTTCTTAAGCTACTTTAAGTTTTATTCACGCAAGAGCACGCTTGCATGCATTAATATTTGGAACCCAAGAACTATCTTCAGTTTAATTCGACATTTTACAGTTAAAGATTTTCGGATTAATTCAAAATTTAACATTACACTTTAATGGTCTGGAAGATCATTCCATACATCGAATATAAGTGTAAGCACTCACGGCATTTCTTTTAAAGTTGTTCATTTTGATTCTTTTCCGTACATAAATTTCTGGACCTCCACATCCTCCAACAGTAACGAATTGACGTTCTGTCACGGGGGAAGGGTTAGGTGAAAAACAAGTACAAGTGGCTACAATGGGATTAGAATGTTTTTTTTTTTAAATAAAATTTGCAAATCGAGCTAGAGTCGCAGTCTTACATTAAGTGCACGTGGTTTGTGAAATTCTACATCATCCGTATTGGGTAGTAGTGAAACTCAATGCCGCATTTCATTTTACCAGAGCGAGGAAGTGAAACTAATTTAAATATAATTATTCCCCGCGAGTGGGAATCGAACCCACAATCGATCGTGATTACAGTAAGACGCTCTCCCCCTGCGCCTCGACCGTGTTTTGTTCAATAAATTTATAAAAAGCTTGTTTTAGTTTCACTCGTGTCTGTGACTCTTGGTTTAAATAAAGCTTTATATATAAGTTTTTTTAGCTTTCATCTATCTATAATCATAAGATATTATTACAACGCTAGCTTTACCTCACATAAAATCTTATAATATTTTCATAGAACGAACCTATCGCTTCACAGTTTTTAGTATTGTAATCAATCGTTTCCTCCTTTATTTTTAACTAAACATATTAATAATTGTATGTTTAATATTATTCATGTCTGAAACAGTTACATAACCTTGACACGGAAGTATGGAGACTTCTAATCAAAGCGAATATTTTATTCTGTTTTACGTAATTATATATCGATATCCCAAATAAAAATTGAAGGTACTCACAAAACAAGCAACCAGTACCAAAGTGAGACAGTATCTGACAAAACACACAAAGGCTGTAGAATATTCTTTAATTACATAGTGGATGGTCAAAACATCTGACCGTTAACATAATTGGTTATGAGTTTGATTCCAACTCAGGGAAATGATTTTATTAGTTTTTATTTTCATTTGCTCGCTTTAATAAGACAAAGTTGAGTTGAGTTCACCACTCTGGAAGTAATTTCTGGATTTTGGGCGCATAGCAGTCAACGGAGTGTCGTGATAAAGCTTGCAGCTTTTTTATGATCACTACAACACTCCACTTCTTCTTATCTTCAGTCACCAAACTGGCACCAAAATCACTTGACACACAAATGACATTTATATAATATACAGATATTTATATCTGTTAATTTTCTTAAGCCATTCGTTATCGGCACATAATATGTAAAATTTAAAATCAGTGAGAAATGGGGAACGGAATTTATCATAAGATCTTTGATTTTATAATTGCTTTTTTAAGACATTTTAAATGAAAATATTTTAAAAGAATTAATTGTGGCATTATTTTGATATTCGAAAATACATTTTTGAAAACCAGACGTTTCAAACAAATCACAGTAGCCCGTGGTCACACGCAGTCTGCCTGTAATCACTGACTACTATTACATTGAGAACCAAAAAAACACACAATTAATTTGTTTAAAATAGTTTTATTTAAAAGAAATTTATTATTCTCTGCTATATGTAAAGAAAAGCATGAAATGGTTAGTATTTTAAAACAGCATAAGGTACTATAAACGTATCAATAACAAAATCAATGTAACTTCAATATTAAATAAATAATTCTGCAAGCTTTACTACTGAAATTTCATACATTTTTAATTCTCATGAGAATACAATGATATATAATCACAACTGTTATAAATCCAATATGGCTGCCGCAACAAAATGGCGGAGTATACATTGTATATTTCAAGGGTTAAATGGAAAAGCTTAGCTTGTATTAATTATACACAATAAAAAAATTGTGTTTGAAAACGTATTTTAATAATTTTAAATTATTTTCATAGAAAGTTTGGATGTCCATGGGCATTTTCATCGTGACAACATAAATATGTACATGCACACTTAGAACTGTATCAATAAAAAAAACAATAAAAAATATGTACTATATTTAAGGTCCACAACACTTTAAAAGTACGTAATTTTTAATATTAGCTAATGAATTGACTAAAGTGCTTATATACTCTGGCTTATTAAAATGCAAAATCCATGTAACAAATTTACAAAAACATTTTTTTATATACAATATATTACAAAACTTTATTTAATTTAATTGTATTTTCTATAATAAATGAATACATGGAATGCTAAACAATTGTTTCCGTAGCATTAACTGGCTGTGTCACTTGCAAAATCCTATCAAAGAAATAACTATTTCTCGCACAAAAGGATTAATAAAATGACTATTATTACATATACATAAAAAATCTAAAAAATGGAAATTTCAACATTTTTATTAAAACATACATAAAAATGGTAACAGTGAGATTTTAAGCTTTATCTGACTGTAATGAAATTCATCAATCTTAACCAAAAATTGCCAGTCATATTGATCATCATGATAAATCAAGAATAATCAAAATATAGGTTTGTAGTTGTATTATATAATAATAATAAACAAACAATACACATAAATATAGGAAATTTTATAAGTACTACCTATTTTTAAGTTTGGTCAATAAAAAATTAAATCAGCATTCAAATACGAAATATTTTAACTTCCATAACAACAGTTCAAATAAAAATCACAGTTAACTCTATGCTTTATAATCACTATTATTAGTGATTATAAAGCATAGAGTATCACTATTATTATTAGTGTTAAGATATTGTCTGTCTGTCTATGTATAAAGTGTCTTATATGATATATCAAAGGTACCAACAGATCTCATATAAATTCTATGCCTTCATATTTCAGATTTTCCACCAGTGTGTCTTCTAACAATATTTTGCCATTTGTTTTAAATGCTGTTATGTATGTAGCTGTTTTTCCTTCAAATTCTGTAGTTTTTAACGCAACTATGGCATTGTCTCCTGATCCAGGTATAAATTTGAAAGAGGAAAAACCATGTTTTGGTTGGAGCTTTACTATCTATAAATAAATATTAAGTTATAAAAAGATCTGACTATTATAAAAAATATTACAATTGTAATTAAATATTGAGTAAATAAAATTAAGCAGTCATTTTTTCAATATTAATACAGTAAAAAAAATCTTTTATGACATTAAATTGATAAAAAACACCAAAGACAACACTTATTTAAGTTTTTGCCATATATTTCTGTAAAAAAGTACAATATTTACAATTTTTTCTAAAATATATGGAAAAAGTTACTTGTCTTTCAATTGAAATCAATAATAAACTATCACAATTGCAATGAAAAAAAAAAAACAAACCTCAAAAGCTTTAATATCCTTAAAATTACTATCGGCAGTTATCATATAATTACACCCCATTACTTCATCTCTTGTTTCATTATAAGACTCGTGACTACATCTTCGAGGTAGAAAGTACCATTTGTTCTTCATTGGAGACCAGACTCCAGATTCATGGATCATATACCCTGGCCATTGTATGCCTGTTGATTGTCTTATAGCTTTATATTGGTGTACCCAACTTAAATGTTGTACCTAAACATTTTAAAGAATAAAATTTAATATACATAAAAGACACAAATAGCAGGGTTGATAGGACAGACACTCTATTCCCTCCACTCTGCTTTCTGCTGAATTCGAGATATTACATGTTGAGTGCCAGTAATCAATGACACGCTTTGTCTTACCTTTGCCCACACCCTGAGTGGTCCTCGTACCCTGCTTGCAGAGCAGGACAAATGTAAATTTAAAAAAGAGACAGTTTATACAGGAAATAAATACATACTTGTGTAAAATATATGCAAGGAGGATTTAATTTAACAACTTTATTTTATATGTAAAAAAACATTTATATGTAAAAAAATATATTTATGATAGTTTATATAAAAAAGTTTATTTAATTATTTGCCACATGTATCCTGGGAAAGAAACCATAATACTTTACTTTAGGTTTTTAGACAGATTTTTAATTTTCCAAACTGCAATTCTACATTTTGTTTTTTAAGGATATTATTCACTTAAGTTGGGATCAAACCAACAATCATTACAGACTATCTTACTGTAGCATGTTTAACATAAATTTTAATGTAACTGTATTTAATAGAAATTATCATGTTCTAACCTCTCCATGCATATTTATTGCTTTTACCCACATGGGGTCATAGCTCTGAAAATCTCCTCCCGCTGTAGTCCATTCTTTGCCCATTGATCCTATATATAATATCTCATCTTTTACTGTTGCCCACTCAGATTTAAAGCCTTTCTCATTGTAACCATTTCCATCTGACAGTATTATCCATGGCACTATTTTATTATTAATTATTTCAAATACCTGTAATAAGTTAAATTTATTATTTTTAAATTATTGTTTTCGGAAACTATTTACCTATTGCTAACTACAAGAACAATTATATATGTAATTGTTTTAATAAAGAACAAAATATATATAATTTTTTTAAATCTCAATCATAAAGCTATTTAAGAAATAAAGATATAATAATATTTACTATTCCTGAACGGTCGTCAAATGTAAGGAGTCTGCCATCATAAACAAGTAACTCAGATAGCTCCATTCCTCTTCCTTTTTGTCCGTAAGTTGAAGATAACATAGTAGCAGGTACATTACTATCCCAGGTTATAGTAACTTGGTCCTTTGCAGCATTATAACTTAAAAACCCTTTCTTTAGATAGCTAATAAACGTATTAGGCTTTATATTGCTTTTTGAATTAGTGTCTAAGTCAGCTACTAATCCTATTTTAAATGTTACAATGTCTCCAGAATGAAATGGAGTGGACAGTGGGTAAGTTGCATTGTATGACCTTGAACTTCTAGTCCATCTATGTAATGTTGATGTTTGACTACCACTAGTACACCAATTGTAATAGAATAATATCATAAGAAAAACACCCGTAAGCACAATTAAAAACATAAATTGCGGCTGAATTCTCACTGCATTGCCCACTCTGTATGTGGCTGGAGTCCGTAGCGCTTTACGCCAATCTCGAAGATTTTTCATTTTGCGATCTTCAAATTCGTCATACATAACTTATTGATAGCTATATAATAATTTAATTCATAATCAACTTTACTTATGTTCTATATTTCATAATTAGCTAACAAACATTTGGAATACTATTTTCACAAATTAATAGTATTAGTTTGTAATTAAGCGATTTCTGTACAAATACTGAATAATTATTGCTCATTTTTAAAGAAACCCACAACTGCAAAACCAACAGCTGCAAATTAAACTTGACAGTTACTTTCACTGACAAATGACAAGTTGACACATCATGAAACGATGTCATTTAAGCTGACATTCGTAATATCCATAGACAATACTAATTGTTATTATAGAGAAATACATTAATGGCAGAATATTCTAAGGTTGTTATCGCCAAATCAAGCCATTAAATTAAAAAAAAGAAATACATTAAAGTTAAAAATTACATGTAATTATTAAAATTTTGTACGTGAAATAGTCATAGTAATTAATGAAATTTATGAAATTATAACCAGCTTTACATGGGCATATTTTTTCCACATAGGAGGGTAATGACTAATAATAAAAACGTAGTGACTGTTCTCCAATTATCGCTAGAAATCAATAACTCGTATGTTAAGTAAGAAAATTAAATGTAGCACTAAAGTAAACATTTTTTTATAATTCAATGCAATTTGATGCAAGTAAAAAAAATTCCCTAAACGAAGTGCAACGCAGTCTGCAATATTTTTAAAACGGGTGAAATTGTAGAACGAAAACTGTATTATTACGTTTTTTCTACGGGTAAGCTGCATGATGTAGAAAATAGGCAAAGCTAAAGAAAAATATATTATTATTTTTTCATTTATTTTTATCGACATCATCATCATTATTGTTATAGTGAACGTTAAATGCGCTAAAATCTGTTGTTATAAATGAATTATCCGCGAGAGAATCTTTATTGTATATGAACCCACGCCGTTCATTCTATGGTTTTTTTGGTTTAGTAATGGATTCTAATGACAATGTTTAGTATTTCTTGAAATTCTGATTGAAATATTGCTTTTTAATATATTAAGTCAAGCATGGATTGTCTTAAATTAAATATTATATTTCACTATTTACCTATATATAATACTAATGTACCCTAAAAGACGCTGTCACACTTAGCCCAGACTGGCGTGGCGCAGTGTGACAGCGTCTGGCTGTAAACACGATCGGTTGTGGGTTCGATCTCCATTCGGGGGACTGATTATATTTAAATTATTTTCACTTCCTCGCTCTAGTTAAGACATAGTGCGGCGTTTCGTTCCACCACTCAACACGCAATATCTCGAATTCGGTGGAAAGCGAAATACACTAGGTTTTTTTATTAGTATAATATAATATTCAGTGGCCGCCAGTTTTTTAGTGTGTAAATATTTTACTACTTTTGTTTTTTATTAAACTGTTTGATTGTAGCTTCTTCGTAGAAAAAAGAATTTTCTTATCAAAAAGAATCTAATATCAAGACTTCTCGTTTTTTACTTAAATAAACTGTTAAAATTAAGTTGATCGTAGTTCACAACGTAGGTACTCATATTTTTTAGATATACAATTTAGCTATGCTTGTATTTTGGCACGTAACTCGTTCAAAATTTGTTAGTTTCATACTACTTAGCGAACCTTAAATGAATAAAAAAAACAATAAGACGCGAGCTTCAGTGCTACACAACCGTAAAGTTCTTACATTATATTTTACTTACGTAACATTTTATTGATGCCTTCAACTTTCACTGAAATGAAACTTAAAAGTTATTACTTACGAACATCCTGCAAAGTGTAATTGGAATAAAATTGACGGACAGTTAGTAGGTAGATAGATAGATTTAGTAACTAATGTGCATTTTGTAATTCTTTTTTTCAATTGAATTACAATTCACTTGCTGCAATCCATTTGTAATTATTATTTATTATTCGTTCACTCTCACTTACTATTTGTATTTAATTGTAAGTAATGTAACCGTATTGCTAGATGTAATCTTTTTATCCTTTCTAGTTTGAATGATATACTGAAAGCTAATTAATTTATGTCATTCATATATATTTAAGTTAATAATTTTATTTATCAATCAAAATATTGTCCACAATATTAAAGACATTTATAAAACTTAAACAAGATAATAAATATATGAGTCAAAGATTATCTATTTAGTTCATATCACCTATTTAGCTATTTAGTCCCATACCATCTGTTTAGTTGTCAAGAAGCCCAAGGTTTTTCCTGTCCGACGGAGATTTCTGTTTTTGGTTTACGAAGCAATTTTCCTAAAATGAAATTCCTAAAATTTGTAAAATCTCTTTACACTTCTAAGTACTATTTTATATTTTGTTGTGTCTGATAACAGTATCATTAGATACTGTTAACAGTATCAGTATTTTGTGAACGCATTACATTATTATTGCGTTTACACAATATTAATACTGCCTTCCAAATCTATATATACAAAAAATAAATTTAGTGTCTATTACATCATAACTTTAAAATAACTACTTGTAATTAAATTCATATGGTGTGTGTACATACATACAACAAAATATCGTTTTTACCATTTACGTCTGTCTATTTGTTCTGGCTCTCATGGAGTCTTAGGAGCTACTGGACTTATTTTGACAGGACGCACACTGGCAGATAGATGAAATAATAAGACAATAACTTAGGCTACTTATATTTTAGAATATTCTCTATAATCATTATTATAAGGCATATTAAATTATCTGCACATGTAGCTGGCTGCGATAATTACGTCAAATATCTTAATATATTAAAAATAGTTTTTATAAGCTATGTCATAGTTGAAACTGCTCAAACAAAACAGATTAAAAACAAAAAATGTACGGAATATTTACAAATGTCTTATGGTATTTGGAATTTGTTGCGTTTGCTGTTGCTCTAATATTATTTTTTTGTTTCATTCTGTATATAGCTAAAGTAAATTACGTAGTGTACAATCTTCGTTACGATATGCGACAAAAGTAAGTTTGAAACTTAATTAATGATAAGATGTATAATTTTGAATACTCTTATAACTACGAAATTTAGATTATATAAATTGCAATTTGTTTTAAATATCATTTATTATTTATATTCTTTTTTTCAAAATATTATCACGAGTTCAGTTTGGCATTTTTATACGCCACATAATTTCTATTTTAATATAAATCCACCGTCCAAAAATGTCTTTTTAAAGAAAGCAGACAACATATTTAATTTTTACATTATTATGCGGTAGACAGAACGCACCTTATATAAAAGTTGCGTGAAATTAAAAAATAATCTTAAAGCATATGCCTATAATAGTTTTGATTTTTGCTGGATTGACAATATTGACATATTTAACTAAATGACTATTTAAATAAATTATATTTTTATTTTTATATAATAATAAATTGTAACTGTGATTCTCAATTTTTCTCAGGTACATGGCTGACGATACATGGCTCATACAAAATTAAATGTAAATGAATTCTAATAGTCCTAAACACAATATTATATTGTAAGTAAGAAAATATGTATGTTTTATGTTTTATGTATATTTTCTATAAATTCATGAGTTTCAGCTTAAGATCATTTTTTTAATTTAGATAAATTAGAAAGATAAATATTTTATAATAACTTTACGTCTTTACGCACGTTGAGGGATCCAGTGTCAAAAAGTGTCAAGACTACTTTCCACTCGAAGTCGAGACAATACTTCAATAAGTGCTACTCATCTCCCGCTCTAAAAAGCGGGCAAATTAAAATAGATTTAGAATGTAGGGATAGAACTCACAACCAATTGTGTTTACAGCCAGATGATATGTGTGTCCACCTGTGGCATGATAGCCTCAGAAGGCCTGAAAGAAATACTTAGAGAGAAATAAATTGTTGCTGCGCAGCGTTGAGCTCCGCCACTCGACACGCAATATCTCGACTTCTACGAAAGAGGAGTACGGAGTGTCACTAGGCACTTCCTATTTACCCTGTTAAGTGGATAAAAAACGTGAAGCAAAAAATGTTCACTGTTACTTGTTAAACTTAGTACTAAATACTGTTGGTATCTAACTAAAGATAAAAAAAAAACAATTTATTCAGCGAGTCTTCTAAATTTATTGTTATTATGTTAATATATCTTTGCTTAGGTTAGTACATACAATGGTACACAGATAACTAAAAAAAGGGTATATTATTAAAGCCATTACCCGTATGCAGTCCTCGAATACATTTATTTAGTATCTGACTAATATAAATAGATGCTTCAGGCCAAGGCACAAAGTAGCAACTAGACACTCAAGTTTCCGCTTTTTGTAAAAATAGTTGACTTGCATTTTAATCCCTATCGACTCATCTCAGAGTTCTGTCACCATAAATTAATTATAACTACAATTTAGCATTCTGCCATCCATACAATATAAGAAAGCTTTTTATTTTTCTCGATAAAAAGTATATAAATTGTTGCATTGACATCAATTGATTCTAGTATCTATTATGATTTATATTTAGACATTGTGTAGTGTAATTTAAAACGTAAATGCTTTACGTACATTTAATGATGGTCAAAAAAAGCGCAGTGAGACAGCGTCTGACTATAAACGTGATCGGTTGTGGGTTCGATCCTTACTCAAGGGAGTGATTATATTTAAGTTATTTTCACTTCTCCGCTCTTGTAAAGACAAAGTGAGGCGTTGATTTCCAAAAATCAACTCCAATTCGGTGGAAGCGAAGTACAGAGTGTCTTGACACTAGGTACTTTCTGTCTTCCCTCCTATGCGGGACAATAAGCGTAAAGCTAAAAAAAATGTTTGTCATCTACTTGTGTTGGTATTCAAGTCAGTACTTTGACTTCTTAATGTCGTTAACTTTTTATTAAAACTATACTAACTTAGTATCGATTATAGCACAGTAAATAAACATTTATAGTAAAGACAATATTCAGTTTTTATTATCAATCCTGGTGTATTATGGTAGTGTTGGGCTCTAAACATGTTTAATCATCATGTTTAAAGTACGGATTCTCTACAGAATTATGACTAAGATTATTTTTATTTGCCTTCATTAGTAAGACAAAGCGCAACTCTCAGTTCCGTCAGTTGGCACATAATGTTTAAAAATTTAACTGAAGGGTTGACGATTTTTTTAGCTTCACGCTTTTATCCAGCATTGCAGGGTAGGTAGGACAGACACTCCGTACTTCGCTTTCCGCCGTATTCAAGACAGTGCGTGTTGAGTGAGGGAACTCAACGCCGCGCATTGTCTTACCAGAGCGAGGAAATAAAAACACTTTAAACATAATCATTCCACCGAGTGAATCAAACCCACAACCGATCACATTAGCAGTCAGAAGGCTTTCCAATATTTTATATTAATTGAATAGCTGTACCAGCGACTTCGTGCGTGTGTGATTTAATGTCTCGGGTTCTTTTTTTATAATTCTAAAACAAAAGTAGCCTAATTTAATTACATTAATAAGAAGTATTAATCATTATTAATATCTTTGAGTAAAAGTACCGTAAAAATCTGCCAACCCGAAAATTTGCCGGAACAAATAGACAGACAAACCGAAACGGTATAAAATGTTCTTTTTGTATACTGTACTATGTATATATACACATACAATTACTGAAAATGAGCTTGTTTTAATATTACAAACAAACATCAGTTTTTATTTATTTATATAGATTGAGTCTAGCATAAAATTTAAAAATTAATTTATTTCAGCTTACAAACAGTGCGATGTACGAAACCCGCACCTAAGCCCAAGGAGCCAAATCAAAGACCTGTGTGTTGTGACCTGAGTTGCATCTGGTTTTGCAGGCTGATAGGTAGTATTGTCACTATAGCGGCTTGTTACTTCGGCGCCTACGCTTTTATATCGGACACTAAGCTTAAGTTCGGATTGTTTGTACCGTAACTTGAAATTGTTATGTAAAATATTATACAATATATCTAAATTAAATGTTTTTGTAATTTAAGCACAGTATATGTTATGTATATATTAATTAATTAATATTATATTTAAAAGACACAGGTGGTAGTATATAGAAAAAAAAATATTTGCATTTTCCCGTCCGTACTGGTTTACCTAATAATTTTTTTAAAAGGGAAACTCACTTTTTTAACATATAGAATGTCTTTGAAAATTTTCGATATTTACATTCTTATATATGAATGAAAATTATAAAGGGATTGGAAAACATAAAAAAATAAGTTATTTGTGATACAATATGAAATATTTACATGATATCTCTCTTTGACATTTTGCAGTGAAGTCAGAGAAAATTTAACTGACTGACTAAATTATAACTTTTCCATGTACACAAAGGTTTTGTTAGAAAAAAAATCTTCGTATTCCATAGGGCGTTCGCCGTTAATGTGTATTGCGTTGTAGAAAGAGAAGCTCGGTAGGTATGTTGCTTGTGTCCAGGTGTATGTCATTTTATACATGCACTTGTCCATCATATTGTAGAGTGTGTTATATTTACGCCAAGAAACTGAAATTTATAGGAAGAAAATATTTGAGTGATTGTTGATAAAATATTTAGGATTATCGTAAATGAGTGCCAAGGTCAAATAACACAAATTCTTTTCTAATAATAAATATTATTTAAAACATAGTTTCTTACATTTCTACGTATGAATATAACACACACAAAGCAGAATAACTTAAACGTTAGTACTGATACTGGTGATAATCTTGTCTGGCACTCACATCATCAACAGTGTGTCTTGATACCATTTTCTGACTATCCTGTTTTGAACGACAAAGCGTAAAACTACTTTACTTTTTAGAATTTATCATATAGGAGCATTTGAAAATGTTTCAAAATGGTCAGAGGCCGGTCATGGCGCAGTGGGACAGCGTCTGACTGTAAACGCGATCGGTTGTGGGTTCGATCCCCACTATGGGGAGTGATTATATTTAAATTATTTTCACTTCCTCGCTCCTGTAAACACAAAGTGCGGCGTTGAGTTCCACCACGCAACACGCAATGTCTCGAATTCGGTGGAAAGCGAAGTACGTAGTGTCTTGATACTAGGTACTTAAAGGTTAACTCTATTTACTAACAACAGCTATAACCGGAAACGGAAATCTAAGCACGCAACAGGCATGGAGATATAAAAGTCTATATGCAACAAATATTTGCCATATATTGTTCAATTATTATAATTGAGATTGTATCGTTCGGTAACTGGTTAGTAGACCATCCTATAGAAAATCATTTTTTGTTACACTTTTGTAAAGAAACAAACACATATGCACTTTCGAAAAGATTACACAAAGCATGAAAGACAAGTGTTAATATAATAATTGCGACTAATACGATAAAATGAAAGTAAAGACGCACAATGAAAAATAAAGCACTTGAATAGATTATATCTTGGTGTTTAGAATTTGCTTTCTTGATAAACTAGTTTATCTTTTGGTTTTGTCTGTTTGTTTATATTTTGTATTTATACGCTAGTTAATATGTATTTATACGCTATGTTAATATATCTATTTATTGGATTGTACGAGAAGCATTGCGTGCTGGGTGACGGGAATTATACAACAAAACACACGTTTTGCGTAACCTTATTAAGGAAATGCTAACATTGAATTACAGAATTAAAAAACTTACTAATTTACTTTTATATAATTTTATATTAATTACATTGCTCGAGGAATTAAAGTTGGTTAAAAAAACGTTCTTAATTACAACAATTCTTGTACACTTTCAGATATTGTCAAATTCATTTCTAAGCCAACTATAAATACTTATTAATACAGTCTTCTCTATATTTTTATTCTTATCGTTATTTTTTTCAAAAACTATGTCTTAATATAAGTTTCAATTTTTTAAGACAATTGCCATCGCGGTCTAAGCTGACCATTATTGGACACAAATAATGTATAACGATACGTGCAGATGATGCGAGTTATGTAATATTACATAATAAAAACTTTGCTTTCTCTCCACTTAAGTATAACTGTAGAATATAAAAATTACTCCTAATATTAGCATATCTAGAACGGCTGTCAATTATTTATAGAAACAATACCTGTAGGTCATTTTCATTAAGTATAATTATTTTTTTAAAGTTCAAAAGGTGTGTTACTTATTATTATTTTCTTTTTTATCATTATCTGTTATAGACACATTGCGTGCTGTTAGGTTGCGAGATTTGAAGTCATTTAATATTATGATCTTTAATTTTAGCTTTTTTCACCCGATATGACGGAAATTTTAATTGCAAATACTTTGGTATTCAAGTCTGTGGTCACAAAGACTCCAACGTCACAATTTAATAAAAAAAATATTATTTCTAATGCGGGAATCGAACTTACTAACTATTATAACGAAACGAAATAAGATACTATATTGTTTATAATTAAATATATTTTAAGAATTATATTTAATTTCGATAATATGAAAGTTTTAATACGTTTATACGTGTGTACGCATAGAAGTATAAAGTCGTGATTATCTGTTTTAAGCTGACAAATGATTAGCAGCTCCTTTGTTTGAGGAGCAAATGTTTTTTCAGATATTTTTTTGCATCGAATACTTTCTATTTATTTTTAAGTGATTTTTGACCATTGATTGAATGGCACATTACAACTAGACTTCTTGATATCTAAGTAATTTAGCCAACTAAGGGCTTTGCCATCGTATTCTAAATAAGATAGTGATGCCAAATTTGATTTGTTTTATTTTTGTTTATTCTATATTCTTTATTTTATATCAATTTTCATCAAAACCGGTATTATGTTTCAAATTATTGCGTTTACGGATTAAATATTATTTTATGTAATAAAGTCATAAATAAAATCACGACTGACTCTACCAATGAATATAAATAATCAAATTCATTAGTGAATCTTTTTTCTAATGAAAAATAAACCTGTTGCAAGTTTCATATCAACGTACCGGAAAATATTAAATACGATTTAGTAAAGTGTAACAAATCTGTGTGCACGCAATGCTGTACAAGGAAGTAAGTTATGCGATGCGTAATATTTTAATAATACTTTTAATTAAATTTTTCGAATATGTAAATTAATAAGAGTGTGAAATTAAATATATTTTTTTAGCTAGAGGTGGACAGGAAGTACACTGTCAAGCCACTCCGTACTGCGCAATGCGTGTTGAGTGGCAGTACTCAACGCCGTGCTTTGTTCAAAGAGTGAGGAAATGAAAGTAATTTAAATATAATTACTCCCCCGCGATTGGAAATTGAACCCACAACCGATCGCGTTTGCTGTTCTATTACGCTATAGCCGGTCTCAAATTGTTATTTATAATTTTAATTAGAATGTTAATTTGTTATTTATTAATTTAATTTAAAAAATTGTATATTATTAATAAAAATATTTTTAACGGATTAAACACGTATATTGTGATTATTTTGGTACCTGAAAATATGTTTTTGAAAATCTGACGTTACGAACACTTTACAGTAACGGATTACTGTAAAGTGATAGTAACGTACTTTTATTGTACATTTAAGCATTACAATAGGATTAGAACTTATGCGATACAAAGTAAATATAAATTATAATATGAACACGCTTTTAGTTCGTTCATCTATATCCTTACCATTGTGAAAAAAGTGACATTTTGTTGACATATTCTCGTCTCGAAAATTTGTAGACTTTTGAGGATCCGATAACAATGTAAAACTTAGTAAATGTAAATAATTTTGACCGTAGCGGGAATCGAACTCGTATATCTTGAAAACCATCTGTCAATCAACAATCTTCGGTTCGAAATCCGCTGCGTTAAAATATTTTTTGTACGTTTTCTAAAAGTGTTTTCTTATCTCAATTGCGGAATACCACTTTGAAATAAAAAAAATACAATAGTTTCATCATTTGTACGATGATAAGAAAAAATAAACGTGTTTGTTTTAATTTCTTTATTAAAATAAATTGCATCTGCATTTTCTAACAAAATTTTTACTATTCTACTTCATATTGTCCGCAATCGTGTCAAATGAAGTAGGGTACATTATAATTGTAGTATATCTATAAAATTAATCTATTAAAAAAGAAATCTATTTAGTGCTATCTCATTTTTTATTTCTAATTCGAAGCACAGAGCTAGCTTCCGTCTCGATATCTTAGATCTGGGTGCTTAAAATTCGGAGCTGCCTACGTATTCAGTACACGAGTCAATAATGAGACGAAAATAAACATTTGTTCGTTGTAACTGTTAACTTTACCACTGGAAATAGCGAAGAATGAAAAGGACGTTTGTGTGTTTTAAAAACACGAAATATATATATATATATATATATATATATATATATATATATATATATATATATATATATATATATATTACTGTAATGGGACTTTTTTTGTTCTGTTTGTTTTTTTTTCAAATTCACTCCAAAATATTTTTAGTATAGTTCAGTTTTGATAAATATATCTAGAAGGTAAAAAATAAGAATAACCAATATAAACATTTTGTGGCATAAGAAATAAATTTAAATACCCAAAATTCTCACAATAATAAATAAACTGCAATTTAGTATAATTCGAATACAGTTGAGGCCGGTCGTGGCGCAGTGTAACAGCATCTGACTGTAAACGCGATCGGTTGTGGGTTCGATTCCCACTCAGAAGAGTGATTATAATCAAAATATTTTCACTTCCTAGCTCTGGTAAGACAAAATGTGGCGTTGAGTTCCACCACACAGCACGCAATTTCCCGAATTCGGTGGAAAGCTAATTATGGAGTGCCGTAACACTCCGTCTACCCCACTATGCGGTATGAAAGCGTGAATCAAAAAAAAAGAATACACTACACATAAGCGTAAGATTTAGCCCACGCGGTCAGCGGGTCAATACGTATACAAACAAATTTATCTTTGTTTTAACTCTGTTTGCTCGCCAACACTTACAGAGGGGTGATAAATGAAAAGGGGCGGATGTGTTTAACGTATTCGTATGTTGCTTTTTTTAAGGATCATCAGTGATATCAATGTTTCAAATATTAATTTTAATATATTAACATTCTGTATACTAAATCCATTGTAAAAAGATTAGATTTATTAAAATTAAAATTAAATGTAAATTATGTTTTCTATAAAAGTCGCGTTATTGTGTCAAATTCGCATTGCTTTAGTAACTTGTAACTATATAAAAATGAATTTAATTTATTAAATGAATATAAATATTTCTTATATATAATTATTAAAAAAATGCTATCTGTAATTTTTAAATACAATTATATATGACAAAATTCGTACGTCTACATCTTTTTACTTTTGCCAAAAAAGTACTAAATTTATTTTTCTTTTATCAATATACATATGATGATTTTTGTTTCTTGATGATGATTATTAAAAATCTAGCCTATAATTCGCTTAATATGAAACACATATGAACCCGTGATCATTGCTTATTTCAGTATTTTTCAAATTTCACTTTAATTATTTCAACGCTTCAATTCTTCGCTCCGGATATCCAAATTTATTATTATTATTATTTATTATCTTATATAATATTATAAAGTTTGGATATCTGTTTTGAATTGAAGTGTCCATGTTAAGACATCTTGATATATGTTTTACAATGAAGATTTCACGTACAAAATAATTTCAAAGTGACACAAGAGAAACTCTTCCGCCAATATACGAGTAAAGCGTTTAAGATCAATGCTTTGTTGTTAGGTGTTTTTGGGGTCGGTGTCCCGTTCAGGTAATTTTATATGGTACTTGGGTATATAGTTTAAGCTAATATTATAAGAAATTTTCGTCGTATTAACTGTATATGTATAATTTAAATATAAAAATCACAATTAAGCGTTAAAACTTTTTTTGCATAAAAATAGGCAAGAGAATTATAATTGCTCGCGTATTTGTTTATGCAAATTTTTTATAGCCTATAAAAATTAATTATGTATATTAATATAAAAGGTGAGGCCAATCGTGGCACTGTGGGACAGGGTCTAACTGTAAACACGACCGCTTGTGGGTTCAATCCCCACTCGGGGGAGTGATCATATTTAAAATTATTTTCACTTCCTCACTCTGGTAAGACAAAATGCAAAAAAATGTGAACTTCAAAGAATAAGCTGGGACATTTGTTATCGCGTCGATAATGGGTTGGAATTTGAATATGGAGATAATTTATATCCACATATTCCAATTTTAAGGTCCTTGGTCTCAAATAGTGTTACTATTTTAAGTCTATAATTAAGATTATATAATACTTCATCAGTAAAATTGTAGAATATTTTATTATTTATGTACATATATTAAAAATCTGAAATCTGATTTTCTTTAAAACAAGAAATTTTAATTTCTCCCAATATTTTCTATCTTATAACAACGAGATGGTATTATACGTTAATCAGCTATACCTTACATCTTGTCTAGATTGATTATATGTGCGTCGGCGCAGAATTATAAACAATAACGATATCTAATTATTCGTCATGGCCACTGGTGCAAGTTACGTTTTATATCATACTCTGAAATTGTTTTATATGCCCATCGATTCTCATGCTTATTAATGAGAAGATTAGGAATTATACTAGTGTCTTAAATTACTGATTGCATGTATCTCTATGCGCTCTCCAGGTATACGAAGATAACCTTATATCATTGCATTATTACCTTTTGTATTTTTTCTGCACTTTTTCTAAAACGTGTTAGGGAGTTTGTTTTAATTGAATTGGACAATTATGCCTGTGACCCAATGTGTAATGATTATGGGAAAAATTCAGTTATATTAGTAATATTAAATAATTTACCTTAATGCACCTTTAGAATTGTAGTAGCATAATCCAAAATTCATATTTTTTGTTAAATGGCAGAGTTATTAAATAATTAGCTATTTTTTACTTATTTAATGAAAAAGAGACAGAAAGTATAGTACGTATAGCTGATAGATCACATTTTCACAAGTCCTTTGAGGTACTGAATTCTTTTTATTAATATTTGTAGACAAACCACTTCAATATGAAGGTGAAGGGTGTGACAACCACATTAAATTGTCAAATGCAGCTGCAAAGTGGCATTCTACAATCTTATACTTTGACTGTAGTCATTGAAAGACGAGACGAAATTATAATACTGCAACGGATAACGAGATAAAAAATTAATCTCCTTTAACAATCCTGTTATACATTATTATTATTTTTTATTTTTTTTTAGCTTCACGCTTTTTATCCCGCATAATAGGGTAAACAGAAAGTAACTACATTGAAGACACTCCGTACTTCGCTTTCCATCAAATTCGAGACATTGCGTGTTGAGTGGTGGAGCTCAACGCCGCACTTTTTCTCCAGAGCGAGGAAGTGAAAATAATTAAAAATATAATCACTCCCCCGAGTGGAGATCGAACCCACAGTCGCGCTTACAGTCAGACGCTGTCACTTGATTATTAATTTTACGTATAAATTATTAAACGTATGTAATTTGTTTATATTTAAACATCAGTTCTCTAACAATTTATGTACAAAGAAAAAATATTCATCACGGTAACAACGATTATTAAGCTAAGTTAACATGTACTTATATGCTTTTATTATTTTATTTCATGCTGCTTGGAAAGTGGGCTGCATCGGTAAGTACCTATAAGAACAAGTAATCAACACTAATTGTCGATCGAGACTATAAAGTTATTTTAATTTACATTCATTATGTTATACTTTGTTCTTTTCTTTTTATATTCTTTTTATATTATGGTGGTATTTATAATATTACTATATGAACTTGTGATAGAATACATAAGGGCTCGTTTTCATGAAAATGAATGAAACGGAGGGTTATTAAAGCAGTCAATGGAGTGTCTTGACAAAAGGATCTCTCATGTACGTGGAGCTGCTTAAAGTTTATATGCATGACATGTGCGGAAAGCGAATCTTTTTTTATTATTATAAACTATATGATACACATTCAGACATACAGTTATTGACTAGACATACAGTTTTCTCTATGTAAAAGTGTCACATCTATATATTTTTAAAATTAGCTAACTATTGATGTAGTATTATATCAATTATTTCTCCAATATTAGCGGCAAACGTAATACAGCAGGTATTATCAATAACATTTAATTTGTAAATTTTGTTATTTTCAGAGTGAAGACCTTAGTAAGGTTGAGATTGATTAAGCTTGAGCATAATTATGTAATTTATCAAACTTGCCACACCTAAAATACAGTGAAGATATTATTCTTTATTTGACGTCTGGAATTGTCGAGTCATTATTTCAATATAATGCTTCCCATACGTGGGTACTGATCCGAAGATCACCGTGGACTTGAACACGTGGTTGTGTCTTGGCACCATGATGGTCTCTAGACAAATTCTGACAACGGAAAGGTGAAAAGTAGGAAATCAGGTTATACGCATATAAGTTATCTTTCTTGCCAATAAAACACAATATAAACGAGTACGTGAATAAAGATAAATGAAATTAATAATCGTATTAATAAGCATTTATTTTAATTCTCCAAAATGAGATTCGATTGGGATTTTTATTGAGTACTTTTATATATCAATTTTTTATGAACAAAATTTATGGACTTTATTTATATATATATATATATATATATATATATATATATATATATATATATATATATATATATATATATATAATACAAATTAAATTTATCGCTGTTTTTTTCACAAAAAGTTATTTCATAATATAATTTAGCGCAAGTAAACTATAGCTAGGTACTTTAAATTTCTTTTTTTTAGCTTCACGCTTTTATCCCGCATAGCATGGTAGACAGAAATTAGTATCTAGTATCAAGACGTAGTATACTTCGCTTTCCACCGAATTCGAAATATTGCGTATTGAGTAGTGGAACTCAATGCCGCATTTTGTCTTTACCAGAGAGACGAAGTGAAAATAATTTAAATATAATCACTCCCTCCAGTAAAGATCGAACCCACAACCAAACGATAGTGAGACGCTGTCGCACTACGCCATGGCCGGTCTTAATTATTTTTCAATGTAATTACATTCTTTAAAGTTATATAACCTTATGTCTATTATAAACCTTAGTCTATATTTTCGAAATTAAACGAAGTCCTATTTGTTAATTATAATGTTAACCTGTATTATTATGTTTACTGATACTATCGTGGTATAGAGAGGATGCGGCTAACCGGATACTATGGTGGTGGGTAACTCTCCGTGGAGTTTTTTTAACACGCATCTATTACCTTCAATTATATCTAACTAACAACTTATATAAGAAAATCTTGCAGCATCTTTTGATCAACGTCTTATTGGTAAATTTTTTGAAGTTTCAGTTTCCATAGCAACCATTTTATAGTATAAAATCCTTTTTAGGATATATATAGCCAGAATAATATATTTTTTCTTTTAGTTTGAATTTGTCATAGGTTTATAATATTAGAATTAGTTAATTTATACATCGTTGTTTAAAAGGTTGTTTTCTTTCTTTCTTTTCTAATTTTGTCGGAGAGTAATATTGATTTTTGAGGTTGACATTATTATTATATATTATAAACATTTTAAACGATCGTCGTTCCCAGGTATTGTTTCTTTCTAGCTTGTTTTCTTCAACGTACACGATACCTACGATGTTCATTTCTGCATACTCGAAAATATCTTTCTAAGTACTACACAGTAAAATAAAAGAGCGTGTTACCATTATTAAAGTCTATAAAACATATATATTGGAATGCTTTTAATACCTATTACATATAGTATTAAAAGCTTATATAGTTAGAGCGTACGTTGAAAATATTTATTGTATAAAATCATCCCGTTAATATCAACTGCATCTAGTGTAAACAGCAACTCGTTTCATTTTTAAAAGCTGTAACTTAGTATACGAGTTAAAAATAGTTATAAGACTGTTAATTTATTCACTTATACTTTTTGCGTGGTATACGATATGTAATCATTTAAATAAAGCCTTAATAAACGGTTATGATACATTATTCCGAGATACTTTTAGTACCGCAATGAGGTGTTTAAATCGTACAGTACAGATTAATAGGTATTTATTAGTTTGCATTATAGCATTTTTGCCGATGGCTGTTTAAGTATTAGGGTTCGTTGCTACATATTAAAAGGATCTAATAAAGTTAATCAAAAGATCTAAAAATGTTAGACTTTTTAGTCTCATGTTAACATAGTGTTTTCTAAATTTCTATGTACATGAATATATATTTGAGATATTTTTCTTATAAGGCTATAGAAAATGATTTTTATTGTAGTAATTTTGAATGTATTTTAGATTTTTTTTTGTTCCACACTGAGAATTATAAGACATTTTAAAAAACTTATAAAAATTGGTTGTATATTTCATTTGTTGCATTTATATACGTATTAGGAATATACGTCGTTAGGATCTATATTTATGCCAGAATACTAACGCCAATACTGGTGCGAGTAGACTTGTGCCAGTAGACTAGCTCCAGTAGAGGTTTAAAGCCAGTAATGACGCCTGTTCAAAACTTACGCCAGTGGACTGTCGCCAGTAACTTACGCTATGCTAACTTTAACCACGCTTACGCTTATTCTGATGCATTCAATTTTTTTAAGGTATTAAATAGAATTTGGATTATACATATAATTTTTTTGCACTTTGTACTCCATAGCATGAGTAGTCTGAGTGAGCCTAGTGACGAAATTCTGTTCTCCGTGTTAACTGGCGGAACTTAACGCCATGCTTAGTCTCGTTAGAGTAGAAAAAATGATAATAATATAAATACAATCATAACTTTGAATGGGTATCGAACCTAAAACATCGTTTATAATTGAAACATCGTTTATAGTTGTTCATAGCGCAGTAGGGCAGACCCACTGCGCTATGATGGCCTTTATCACTTAAAGTATATTATGTTAAAACACACGGAATATTTTCTCTTTAGACTTAATTTTGAATTCCATGCAGATAACGTCGTGGGTAGCTGCTAGTATGTAAATATAACTTTTCTCACTCACGTAAACATTTAGATTTTAATTAGTGCTTGTATAACAGACCAGTATCAAAACACTTCCTGTTGTAATTATTTTATAAACAGATGGAAAACTTTGGACCCCTTTTTTAAAAAAATATGCAGTTTGAAATTTGTGTTATGAAATTTCATAAAAGTAGGTTATATAGTTTGTAATAATATATTAACATAATAAAATATATACTTGGTATTCACACTATGCATTTGCTCACTCACTTATGTGATATACAAGGCATGTGATATATTTTTTGTGTTTAAATAAAAAAAGATATACAAAAACGAAAAATCTTTACATTTTACTGGACATAACTTAGTGTGAAGACACTCAAGATATTGCCTGTCTAGATTCAGTGCAACATTTTGTTTTATCAGAGCGGGGAAATGAAAATAAGTATTAATTATAATCATTCCTAAGAGTAGGAATCAATCTTAGAATCAATCAAATCAACAAAATAAATACTTAGAGGCCGGTCGTGGCGCAGTGTGACAGCGTCTGACTGTAAACGCAACCAGTTGTGGGTTCCTTCCCCACTCGGAGTGTGATTATATTTAAAATTATTTCTACTGTCTCGCCCTGGAAAGACAAAGTGTAGCATTGCGTTCCACCACTCAATACGCCATGTCTCGAATTCGGTGGAAAGCAAAGTACGGAGTGTCTTGACACTAGGAACTTTCTGTCTACTCTGCTATAAAAGCGTGAAGCTAAAAAAAATATAAAAATATAAATAAAAAATAAATACATATATACAATCTTACGTGAAAAGTACCCTACCCTACTTAAATATCGATCCCTATCTAAACATAAATCAAGTTACTCAAAGTAAGTAACTCCTTGTTTTGTTTGCTGTTGGTCTGTTTGTTACACATTCGTTGGGTTACCGAACTCAACGTGCCACTTCGCTAATCAAAGGAGAACATCTTTAGTATTGAAGTAGACTACAGGCCTTGCAATTGAATCTGCTGCTCCTAAGTAGATAGTATTCTTTATTGTATAGGTAGGTAAAAGGCAGACCATTTATTTACTTAACGTTTATTAAAACTAATAAAAAATCTCTTGGTTATGTTCATTTGCTATTAAAACTACTAACCGTTTATTATATTCGCGTAAAAATATTTTTTTATAGTTCCACGCCTTTTTTTTGGCCATTGATGGTTAGAAAGAAGTACATAGTGTCAAGATACTGTGTACTCCGCTTTCCGCCGAATTCGAGACATTAAGTATTGTTTGGCGGAAATCAATGCCGCGCTTTTTCTTTTCAGAGCTCAGAGAGAGGAAACGAAAATAATTAAAAAATAATCATTCGTGATCGTGTTTCCAGTCAGATGCTGTCCCACTGCTCCATGACAAGCATCTAATAATTAACTTAATTTGCAATAAATCGTCATCTACGGAATATAGCCGATAAGTAAAGGTAATGAAATCACAATTCGCATCTTAATAAACTAGACGAGTCCGTAAAAGGAGAAAAAGAAAAAAAAAGTTGAAGATCATAAAAAAAGCATCTGACATAAAAGTGTTATAATAAGATAATCCGTGACAATTTACGAGCTACAGTAGCCATATATTTAAATGATTTGTATAAAGACTCTATTCTACCTTTGCTTTTTAAAAAGTTAATTATTGTTATGTTCTGTTATGTCCAGTTGATTTAATTAAAATGTTTATTTTGTGTGTATATTTTCTAAAATTATACAATTTTGGCAAGATTTTTGAGTTATTTGAGATTAGAAGAGAAAGCTTTATAGCTGTACAATAATTTCCTGAAAATACTTTTCTTTTGCGTATTTTTGTTTCAGCTCGATGATTTTTTTAACTGCTTCATTCATTGTTTCATATTCTGTGTTCAGATTAATTAAAAGAGCAGTTTTAATGTTCACTATTGATGCTGCTAAAGTGATGCTGGTAAAGCGCATTTTCGCAAACAAATTTTATACATTTAATATATTAATATTAAAGCTTCATTCTAAATAATATAATTTACATTTTAAGTTTATTCTCACAATCATCATCATTCTACCTTTAAAATTTGTTTTATGTTATTTAGACACTTGTCTAGAGTGGGGTGACAATTACCTTGTCCCTGCAAACTGAATGGTAAAACACGCGTGCACGAAGTGGCAGCCAGGAGCTACTTTTATTATAATTCTTGGTGTAAAACGCTACATGGCGTCTATTATTTTATCTTGGGTGAATTAGTCTAACTCTTCCATCTCATACACATTTCTTAGTAAAATATGAGATAAGTTTCTTATAAAGTTTTAAAAACCAAGAGAATTTTAAAAATTAAATCATTTAAAATTAGATTGTTTTTTTTAAACGATTAGTTTTAACTAATGAGCAGAGATAGTATATTTATAGTAGAGGCCAGTCGCGGCGTAATAGAACAGCGTCTGACAGTAAACGCGATCTGTTGTGGGTTTATTTTCCACTCTGGTACGACAAAGCGCGGCGTTGAGTCCCGCCATTCAACATGCAATGTCTTAAATTTGGCAGAAAGTGGAGTGTGTATTGTTTTGAAACTAGTTACTTTCTGTTTTCTCTGTTATGCGAGATAAAAGCGTGAAGTAAAGAAAAAATAGTACAGCATATGCTCTTTATATGAGTACTCCGCTATATGCCTGTGATGCATGAAGTTATATCAACTTGTCATGACCAACATTTTTTAAATACAGATAGATCCGAGACAGAAGCTAACCAGTCCTTTACGTTCTCAGTAAATTTTAATGCACATATTGCGTTCACACTATCTTCTTAATGGTAAGTGCTTGTTTCGTCAACAAACATTTATGTAAAATGTGTATGAAGCCTTAACTTGTCGTACAGGATTTATTTGATCGATCCTCATAATTATCAGCGTGCTGTTAAAGCCTTATAAATGGTAATCGGTGTACCGTTCATATGATAAATTACTGTTTTACAGTAGGTAATATATAAATAATAAATTTGATGATTTTTTTTTTCAGTTGTACGTTTTTTTCTGAAAAGTAACGTAGTCAGTGAAAACTTAATGTCAATTTCAATTTCATAGAATTGAATCCCATAGGATTCTCAATCATTAACAATATCTTTATCGTTATCTGCTTTATTAACAGGTGTATATTTTGCTCAAAATATTAATAATTTTCTACATTTGCTTAAATTTCAACAGCAAAAAGCTTCAATGAATACAACATTGTGAATGATTATATTCACACAGTGAAATAAATACAATAAGTAAATTGTTATTAAAAGTATAATACTTAAGGTAAATTAAAATCGCTTTTATATTATAATATTAATATATTAAAACATTAATATTCTAGAACAATCTTCTCTCTTGCAAAATCTACTCAGAATGTTAAAGTTAAGTTTTCTCCTGCCCTGCTGAATGCAGGAGAATTGTATAGATTACAAGTATAGAAGTAATTATAGTGCAGCATACCATCTAACCCTTTAAACCCTTTCCGCAGCGAAAGTGGCCGCACCCCCGTATAAACGCGAGCGAAGGCTCTCGCGCGCCACTCGCGAATCGCACGTCGAGTTGCGCGCGCGCATGTGTTGTGTAGTGCAATTTTGTGTATTTAAATATTAATATTTTATTTTATATATTTTTATCTAATTCTAGTGCCTACTCGTGGCTAAGGTGAGTTTTTTATTTGTTAGATTGTTTTTTAAATATAATTTCTTTTGTACTTTTTTTTTTAATTTTAACTATAATAATAATATAAAATAAATAAAGAGTATAAAAATAATTTCTTATTAATAAATAAGAATAAATATAATTATGACAGAAAAAAATAAAAAGTATTATATGTATAAAATAATTATTTTATTGTAAACCATTTGCCACTTATCGATTTTCATATTTGTCCAAGCGAAATTTCAGTTTGATATTAGAAAAAAGAATAATTCGATGACTAATATTAAATATGCAATATAATTAAATCTAAATAAACAAAAAAAAAATCAAATCAATTTAATATTAAAATCTATTTTATAATTATAATAAAATCAATTTTTTATTAATCTACAACTGTAGATTATATATAATATTTTTATATACTATATGTATTATAATAATAAATTTCTTACTTGACAGTTTATTTAGTGATTAATAAATTAAAAATATAAAACAAAATGTTACTTTAGCAATTACACGTACAAGTTAGCATAAGTAGTAAGCCTCTAAAGACCACTAACAATTTCGGTCATTTTAATAATATTACAAATAAAATATAATATTTATTCAAATAATTATCATAATAATGCGCTGTACGTTTTATTTATTGCATCTCATTAGCGGTACACTCTTAAGTTTAAAGTTTTAACTGTTAATAATCTTCACAACACTATATACGAACATAAAAAAATGTTAGTAATCATTCATTTTCGCTTTGAAATATTTAAACTGTGTAAATATTTGAAATCGGAACGTTACAGAATATATAACATTTTAATGTCAAGTAACAGATAACATATGACGAATTTTTTTTTAATAATTAAGATGGCACAATTATAATCGATTATCTTTGCTTTCTTAATGAAAATATGATTTCAAATCCATTATTCTACATTCACGTTACAGTTTTGTCGATGATCGATTAAGAAATCGTTTTACGCACGTTTCCGTGAAAGTGTCAGTCGACTGTGGGTGCGAGTATAGAAAGTGATAATTCGGGCAGACGGATTATTTGCCTTTATGTCAATTGTACTTTAAATTGTTTTATGACAATAGAAACAGTTAATAAAATAATTAAATATAAGATTTTTTATTTAATAATACACAAAAAATACATAAGGTAATTATAATAAATTATGTTTAAACTCTTTTAATGTAATTTATATATGTATATATGTGTTGTTTTATTTTTATATAAAAATAGGAAGTTTGTTCAAGGTTATGACTGCAATTTAACTTTAAGTTTAAAATATTACAGTTTTAAAAGAATTTTCTCTGTTTTATGAAAATTAAACAATTTAGGCTTTTAATTGAAAAATTGAATACCTTACGAATTAATACCATTACGAAATTTCCATGCTTATCGGTGTAGGAAGATGAATTGCTTGACTACGGTAATATCAATCAGCTGGTATACAAAATGAGATGGTGGAATCGATTAGTGTTGATCTGAAACTAATGTAACATCGGTTAATTGTATTTCACATCACTATTTTTATGAGATATAATATCCGGAAATTAAAAAATAATTTGAGCTTTCTATTTTAATAGAAAAGTAAAATTGCCATGGCAATCGTTATTATTTTCTTTCGCATTTTATTGATTTCTTCGAATAATGCTGTAATATAGCCATATATCTAAAAAATTAAAAGCGGTGGACTAATTTTCTAGCTTTAATTTAATAATTAAAATATAAAAATAGACAGTTGAAGATGCGTAAAAGTACATGTATTTCTGTTCTTAAATTACAATAAAATTTAACTTTAATCTTATATATTGGTACCAGGTTCGCAGGTATAGTTAGTTAGTATACCTTACCATAGTTAGTTAGTTTAGTTAAACCATTCAACCTGCGATGTCTCGATTTCATTCGGATTGCTGAGAACGAATAATCTGGACAATAGGTTTTCACTGACTACTCTGATTTGCGGGAAAATAAGCGTAAAGCTGAAATCTTAATTGTTTATACCGTACTTACTTATTGTAAATCAGTATTTTATCATTTCAATCGCAGAAAATTTAGAAGATGCGTAAATATATCTTAAATCCTATATTATATTTTAAATGTCTTACGAAAGAAAAGGAACGACTTGGTCTCGTCGTTGTAAACATTTTTTAGAAAAAATATCATAATAATATTTCAATGAATACTCGTATCAAGATGTAAATGTAATTGCATTAACATCCAGAGTAACTGATGGCGTCAATTGGCCTGAACAAATGAAGAGAGCTAATACTAAGCCGTATTTATCTTGATTGTAATTATTGCGTGTGGGATTCAAATTGATTAATATGCAAGAGTACAGATAGTAAAATAAATAAAATATATTATTTTATATATAAACCGACAAAATTACAAAATTACTTATTTAAAATTGTATATTATTTTTAATATAGAAAACTTCGAATATGTCAAAACTTAAATGAATTACGTTGATTTTAAATCATTTAGATGATTACTTCACATATAAAATGATCAAAATTAATTATAAACTACATATTTTTTTTTACAAATTTTAATTAAGTTGGTATATAAAATTATTTCTAAATATAATCAATTTAAATATTAAAGGTAAATATTGAAGTGCAAGTTTGCGTACCGACTGTACCGTCATTAAACAAGGCATAAATCAAATCATCAGCTTCATTTCGTTTAATACGGGAGTGGTTGTTTCTCATGTTTACTTTAAGTGAACATTTATTACATATTACATTTGTAATTTATATATATATATATATATATATATATATATATATATATATATATATATATATATGTATATATAGAGCGAAGAAACTGTTTAAATGTAAAAAAATGACATTATGGGCTCAAATCATACAGATCAAGATATTCAGTTGCGAAAATCTTAATGGACTTGAAATTTCAATTACTAACTGCCTTATAGCTAAAGAGAAACATTTTCATAAGACCTACTTAAATAGGTCTCGTCATTTAAAGAATTAGACAACTAAGCCGGAGGCCGTTGGTTCAATTTCCACTAATAGCAGTTAAACGTAATTGAAATCTGTTTGGGAAGTTGTCTTATTCATACATAATTACTTCAGCAATGGAGCCAAACGAATAAATCATTTTATTTATCTGTTTCATTTCCATCATCTTTATTGCGTGAGTAAATAAAACCATACGTCAGTCCGTTGCCCATTTACTTTTCAAAGACACATGGCCTTCATAGACCTAATGTCCACTGAAATCAAAATATTTGTCTTCTCATTGTGAAAGAAATGAAAATATTTTTTTTAACTGTAAACAATAGAGGAATTCCCTTGAGAAGGAATCATCCCACCAACCTACCGCGATTAATTAGACGCTGTCCCACGGTGGTGAGTCCCACCACTCAACATGCTATGTCTCGAATTCGGCGCAAAGCGGAATATCTGTCTTGACGCTAGGTACTTCCTGTCTACCCTGCTATGCTAGAAAAAAGCGAGAACCTACAAAACAAACGAAATATTTACTTAATACATTTATAATAGAATAATTTTAAATTGAGCTTACTCATAACTAAATTAAAACTATAATAAAAAAATATAAGTTCTCTTATATTTGCTAATTGCATCAGTAGTGCATCACTGCGGCAAGCGGTAGAAGCGGTACTAATATCTGTCCGCGTATAAGGCCGGAGTGTTAGCACGAAGCTTCTAATGGACGTAGAGTAGCCTTAAACAGCAACCATTAAATTCAATCAGGCCTCTTGGAGACCTATTACACGATTTCATTGTGAGTAATCGTTGAGTATTTGAGTTTCAGTATTTTAACTATGATAGTTTCTTTTATAATTATGTAGTATTTTTGGACTTGAAAAGAAAAATGTATATTTGTTAAAATATAGATTTTATTGTAAGTCCTAGGTTTATTTGGATAACGTTTTAGTAAACGTGGCTTTAAGTGAGACAGCGTTGGTAAACGGTTGTGGGTTCGATTCTCATTTGGAGGAATGATTGTATTTAAAATTTGTCCCTGCTTAGACAAAACGCGGTGTTGAGTTTGCCAATCGACACGCAATGTCTTGATTTCGGGCGAAAAGACATAAATGGATTGTCTTGACACTATTATGTGCTCCGACTATCATAATATGTAGGTATCCTAGTAAAATATTTTCTTCAGTTCAGTTTTTCCATTATGGCGCTTTGAACGTGCCACAAAAGTGACACAAATCACTTTGCTAACATCACCTTGTATGGAAACAGATGAAGGAGATTAATTTGTCGAAATTTATTTCTTTATAAAACGCTTAACGAAGAGACAAGTCAAATATGAATGAATACATTGTCTATAGAGGATCAGCTATCATTGTATAGACATATAAATAACTATTGAATAGTTATAAAATATTGAGACATTTTTACCCTTTTTAAATAAATTATAAATGGATAATTACTTTATTAAAAGTTTTTCTTTTATTATGAAATATATAACGATATTTCATTTTAAGCATAATTATAACTCGTCCGTCAAATACTTGTGCAATCTGTCATAAAATTAAATATTCCTAGATTAACAAATAACAACGGAAATGTTGAAAACAAGAAATGCATTTTAAAATTGTCTAACAATAATAATTATTAACATCAACATTAACGTTAAATTACTCTACAAAAACGTGGGAATCTCTTTTTAAAATAGTCATTAAATAATTTCACAAAAGCTTCTTAATTTAAATTGCAAAATTAAATACATTCTCATACATACATAACAAAATGCACCGTTTTGTCTCCAACGTTTTATCTCGAAGTCAGTATATTCTAATCTAATTAGCATTCTTGAGCTCTCGGACAATATTTAGTGCGGAACGAAGATCAAACTGACTGTGCACAGATATATTATGACCTTTACACGGTTGCAATACGGTAGCTTAGCTGGGCTAGTACTGTGATAGATGAAAGTCTGCGACCGAATATTTAATGTCAGTAGTTCAAATTTTAAAATATCTAGATAGATTTAGATTTTTTATCTGTATTATAAAAGGTAGACTTTAAATAGTGGATTAATGACTAGTTATTATAATTTTATTTATCTTTTTAAGAACACTCAATTTTAAACTTTTACTTAAAAACTAAGAATGTATTTAAGTTACGATATTATTTTTAAAATATTTTTGAGGAGGAACTTCTTAGCCTTCTATGATTTGAAAGCTCAAAGTAGTGTCTGTGTCTTGCCACATGTAGACTTCCGGACTCCTTTTAAATCTACATTAACACGCGCCTTTATTGTCCTATCTGTCTACCTTAATATAGATACAATTAGTTAAAATATAATAAAGCGAATAAAAGTTTAAAAAACATGTATCGTACGTTAGTGTATTTTACAAAATAGATAAATCTTTTGTTCATACACTCCTTATGATATAAAAGAATCCCACATTACTAAGTAACTGTTTAACTAGCGCCATAAAGTATATTGATAGAAAAAAGTAAGTAATAGCAGTTTTTTTAAAACTAGCAGATATATTAAACTCTTATATTTATGTTTAGTCGATAACAAGACGGGGTAAGGAAACGGATTTTTTAAACACATGTAACAGCTATTACGTCAGTTATTCTATTTGATGGGTATATAGAAAAAATTATTCATAAATTCTTAGATAAACAAATTTTAGACGTCTAACTAAATTTGCTTTGGCCGGTTCAAACGTAATTATTTGCTAATGCGATGTTAGCAAGAGAAATCGGATTACGATTCGAATAAAATAAATTATTGCACAATGTGTATTGTCATAATAAATGCAATAATGATGTACGAAGTTAATCGATTGAAAGTCGGTGAATGATCGACTTAAATAACAACTTGATGATTCACCATTTTTAAGCTGTGGTCAGCGAGCAAATTATATTATAATGTCATTGTTCCTGTGAGAAAGTTTAATGTCAATATATTTATGACGTTATATTAAAAAGTACAATAAATATATTTTTAATATATATCTTAAAAGTTTTATTGTATAAATCTTTTACATTATAGATAATAAATAGGTTTTATACAATTTTAGTAATAGATTTTTAAATAATTATATAAATTAACTTGTGCCTATTTCCACTAGAGTTCTTATAGACATTAAGTTCATTTTCACTATTTAATATCTACTTAATAATTTTCAAACGTGAAGCTTCTAGTATTTCTCTTCAATATATTTAACTATTACGAATAAACTGTTGGAAATGCACGAAGATGAAACATATTTAACAAGTATTATATTTAAAATATTTACTTACAAATGCTTCGTTAAAAACATCTCAATACGTACGTTTAGCAACCGGGATGATATTAAAATATTTATTATACTTGCGTAAACTGTACTAAAACACATCTATCACATAAATTGTCCACTCGCCAGTCTCGTAGCACTTTCGCTGAATAAAGTACGACATAACGACGGGTAATTTGACGTCTCTGTTGTGGCACTTGACCGACAATCTCACTGTAGAGCACTTTTAGTTTTCCGGAAATACAAAATTACTAGATGATGATGATTGATTCAAATTGGTCCTAACTTAAATATTTTTATTCTAAGTGTTTATTCTTCAAATGATCAATTTTGGTACTTAAATGCTTACAATTTAAAAGTTATGAAACTCTCTTATGAAATTCTTCTCTCTTATTTATACATATATATATATATATATATATATATATATATATATATATATATATATATATATATATATGTACATTATGATTTTATAATTTAAATTAAGGCTGTAGGACTGCATCTAACTGTAAACACGGTCGGTTGTGAATTTTATTCCCACTCAAAGTAATGAGTAATGACAAAACCCGGCGTTGAGTTTCGCCACTCAACATACATGTCTAGACACTAAGCTCTTCCTGTTTACATTGTTATGCAGGATAAAAGCGAGAAGCTACAAAAAAAATATATATTAAATAAAATCCAGTTACTTAGAGAAATAAGCGAAAAAAAATTGACAGGCAAAATCAGATGACAAAGCTGGTCATTGTTTGTTCACAATACATTTAATGCCATCAATCTAGATTAAAATAACAACGTAAGCCGTACATATACATTAGGCCTAATTCTACGCCGTACATAGATTAGGCCTAATTCTACGTACCTACAACGTTATAGGCAAAAAAGCGGTGAAAGTGGGCACTAAATCTGCATCGCGAATTACTTATCTTAATTATCTTATTATGTTAGAGAAAAATTAATCTCGTAGCTCTCTCCGTTTCTTTGTGCCTCTAATGACAAACGTGAAATAGATTGACAAGACGCACTACTTTCGTTTCATTTAAATCCATTTGACCTTTTAAATATAATTATGTTTTTTATACTACAATCTGTCAAATAGTGTTGGTTTAATTATATTGGCTCTTCGAGGCGTTTTTCTTTTTTTTCTCTCTCATTCATATATTCAGAGCAAATTGAAATCGTATTCTTGTTGCATATTTGTATGATATTCATTGTATGAATTTAAATACAATTTGATTTTTTGTTTATTATTAGTTATTTATATGTTTTATTTAGTTATTTTGAGCATGTTTAATTTAATATTGCTATATTGCTTATTCGCGTTTAGTATTAAATATAATATAATAATTAAATAATAAATAAAGGTTGAGCAACAAAAACTGTTTGAATTAATTATAAGTTATATTCTTAATACTGATTTACCGGAAAATAAACACTTTGATCTCTATTTAAAATAAAAAATATATAAAAATAATCAGAATTATATAAAGACTTGTAATGAATTAAAATTCATCTTAAAAGTCAAGTAGTTATAATTTGCTCAAAAGTAGCATAACTTGGAATATATACGCTATAAATCTAGATTGTGTTCATTGATACTGCGTAAACAATGGGCAGAACGCGTGAAGTCGGCAATTAATTAAATAATTACAACCTATCTGTGTTACGGGAGATAAGTAAAGCCAAGAAGGAATTATTTATACTAACACGGTACGTAGCAAAAAGTTCTAACAATGTGCTTTGTTAACTATGTTAATATAAATACAAAATTTAATATAAATAAATTATTTGCGTCGTGGAATTTTTTCGCAATATGCCAGTGTATACGCATTTTTTGGATATTAAGGTATTTTCGATTTTCATTCAGGGTAATGATTGCATTTAAACTATTTTCATTTAAATATTACTGCTAAATATATATATTATTCGCCTTAAATATGTATTATATAAAAATATGATATATTTTAATTCATAGTATATAGCGTGGTGGGTGGCAACCTTCAATCGCTGTGTTTATTTTTAATCTGTACTGTGCAAACTATTTTTATTTACAACACTTCTTTACCGAGTCTATTAACTTATTAATGATATTAATCTCGTCACCGGAAACATCTGAGAAAAAATAATTGTACTATACAAGTAAGTGGTGGCGGAGATCCAGTCATCACGTAACGATGTAATGATATGAAGCGTAAATCAGTTTATTATCAATTTTCATGGTAATCGAAACTCAACGACATGTTAGTTATAACGAGGTATGATTTTATATTTTCTGCCTTGCATTAGATGCCATCTCGTTCGGACATTTGTACTGACTACTCATATCGGGAACGTAATAGCTGAGAATAGTATAGAAATAGAATTATGATATCGTGGTACAGTGGAAGTGGAAGAATGTGTGGTGACGTGATTGATTTGGGTTCAACTACAAATATTACTTCTCACACTTTTTGTTTTTTTTTCTGGTCTATAAAATGTGTCGTTTGCTTTGGCCAGAATACTTGTTTCAGTACAAAGAGGTAAATAATTTTTGCTATCAAAGAATAAGTAAAGCAATATTTGTTTTATGATACACTCCATTATTAAGATAATTAGCGAATTTCAGCGATTTGAAACTAGGTTAATTTATTTTTTATCTCGTCATTATATATAATTATACTATTAAATAAATTTATTAAAATTTTTAAATAAGACTAGAGAAATAAAATATTATATTTTAAAATGTTTAAGCATTTCTTTACTAAACAGTACAAATGTATTAGACTTTGTAACTTTTTTATATCTAATTTATCAAAAAGTATCAGTCGCTAGTAATTTCAAATTATTAAGATAGATAAAATTATTATGTTTAAAATTTTGAATAGTGTGAGATAAAGAAAGTATGTATGTAGGGACGTAGTGAAAAAGTCAGTTATTTTAGTCATTGAATATTAGAATTAAAATTAATCATTATAAAAATACTTTTTTTAAGAGTTTTTCCTTTAGATTTTTAAAAATTTCAATAATTTATAATACACGTTTACTAGCTTCACCAATATTTCTCCATCAATATAAGAAAGTAAGATCTTAAATTTTAGTGATTTTTACACATTTAAATTACAAATATTTTAAGCATAATAATCGCTTACATTTTGGTATTCGCAAATACGAACACTTTACAATAGTCCGTGACCACTTGTGATCTTGGTTTCAAAAATTTCGAATACCAAAATAGGCACGATTAAAATAATTTAATTTAAAAATGTAAGAAAATCTTGCAAATAGCATTATTTTGAACCACTTCTTACCGTTCAATTTGTTTTAAAATAATTCATATGACATGTTACTATTACGTACAAAGAGGATTCGCTAAGGCATAAATATTAATGTTAAGTCTAAAGAAGCTGACCGTGTGAACTGAAAATTAAAATACCCGTATAACGCGTGACGAGATTCATTAAATGTGTAACTGTGTTGCCTAGTAAAGATGCAATAAACGCGATCGATAAATTCGTCTATTCGTCTGCTCTATATACAGGTATTTGTTCTGTTAATACATATTGTCTCCGTTGACGCGTTAACAACGCGTTGCCTATAGCAACGCGTATTTCACAAACACATGGCAGTGTGTGTTACAGTTATATGATTAATGAAATGTACTTTTATTCTATTTAAAGAAATATGTCCATTTTGCATTCCTCTATATAAGCTATATCTGTGCTAAATTCTAATTATGTAAATTCCTTTCTCAATAAATTTTTTTTTGCTTTCCGTATTATTATATATACGTTACCGTCGCAGCACAGTTGGGAGAATATAAATATTAGTCATAATTACATGACAGGCGGCGTTGAGTTCCGAAATTCAACCTAAAACGTTGGTTTGTTTCTGCCCACAGTATATAATGAGGTGTAAGATTTTTAAATTATAAACTTTTTATTCATTAATTTACCACTGAACTCAGAATATACAAATTAAATTATATCTAAGTAATATTTTAAAATAACACCACAAGCCTCATTAAAATCATCATAAAATGTCAATTAAAAAGAAAAATGGGCTTTTTATTATCACAAAAATTCATAACTACTGAAGCTATTTTAACAGGTATTCGTCACGAATTACCCATCCGTATACGAGCAAAAACGGGCGCGGCTACCATTTATATGCAAAATATAATCAAAATTAACATGAATATGACAGAAATAGTAATAAATTAAACTTCTTAAACAAACAATGTTATGAGTAAGAGAATAATAATGTCGTAGGTTTAGTATGTTTATTATCTTTTGTATACAGAACTTTAAAATCTTTTTTTTAAAATATCTATAAAATAACAGTTAATTTTTGTATTTCATTCATTGGGTAACACCTCAAATTTTTTCTTAAAAAGGCCTTAAAAGGTAAATATTTCATAATAAAAGTACATATTTATACTTAAATAAAAGAATATATCTCTTTTTTGTAAAAAAGTATGATTCTTTTTGTTAAATGCTAACAATGTAAATAAGTTGTAACAAAAACGTATAAAAATTTAAGCGGGTAGTAGAACGCATGGCTTAACGGTTGCAGACCGCTTGGACGATTTCCAAGAAGCACGGGTTCGAATCTCGGTGCGTTCAACTTTTTATACGTTTTTTTAAAATATTGTCCTGTCCTAAGTGTGGAATAACATTTTAAAAATGGTAAAATAGATAACTATAATTTTAAATAGTATATATATCGGTACAATCTACTATAATCGGTTATCAAAGTTCATTGTGCCCTGTGAAAGTGAAATTGTTATTTAATATTAAAAAACTACCGAGAAAGCAAACGTTGTACCCTTAAATCATTTATTCAATTTCACGAAAAACCAATTTAAATGCAATACACGGTGATCGATACGAATTTGGACCAGTTAAGATTACTTTTTAACGGAAGTTTTGAAGAAAATGGAATCGAATTGATTGGTTGTCAATCAAATTTTATTAATGATACGTCAATTATTTGTAATATTATTTTAGATAATACCTAAAACAATCATCTTGTATTTCCAAGAATAATTTAAAACATTCGCCATTTTATCCTACATAGCGGAGTAGACAGAAAGTGCCTAGTGTCAAGACACTCCGCTGAATTTGAGACATTACATGTTGAGTGGTGAATGAGGTAATGAAAATAATTTAAATATAATCATGCCTCCTAGTGGGAATCGAACCCACAACCAATCGCGTTTACAATCAGACGCTAACTCACTGCGTCACGACCGGCTTCGAAATTCAAAATAATTTATGAATTTAATGAATAATAGAATATATCTAATTATCTCGTTTTTACTTCAATAATATGTATTCATATTACGGAATTACCTGTTATACGTTTTGAGCTTGAGAATAAAACTTGAAAATATTTAACTTTTTATATCTATTCGATATGATTCATCTTGACGTCATTTGCGTAACAATGTTATGTTAAAATTTATCCTTGTAATTAGAATATTATAATAAAACTAATATTTTAACGAGATAAGTACATAAAGTAATCTTAAGACGTTTATTAGAACAACTTATATTATGTAGAGCATTTGTTTTTGAAGGAAACTCTATAATCAAAGTCTAAATACATTAAAGTCCACCGATCATGCTGATTTGTCAAAAAACAAAGCACGTATTGAGTTGTAAGGTTTCTTGCAAAGTGTAAAGGTGTACTGAGAGATGATTTCCAGACGATAAGCAAAGAAGCGTGTGAAAATTTATCTTTGTGATGATCGTTGTGTAGTGGGAACGTGCTGTAAAGAGGATCGGTTGTGGGTTTCATTCCCACTCGGGGGAATAATTGTGTTTAAATTATTTGTTTTCTCGCTCTGATAAGTTAAATCGCGGTGTTGAGTTCCACCACTCAACATGTAATGTCTCGAGTTCCTGGGAAATTGGAGTACGGAGTGTCTGACACAACTTCCTGTCTACCCTACTAATAAAATGTGAAGCTATAAAAACACTGCACTGTGTACTCGTATTTACGTTTGTTCAGTTTATGCTAACAATAAATCTTTCAAAAGAATCCCATTATATAATATGTTAACACTTTTAACAAACTAATAAATTTATTTCCGCTGGTGAGGTACGGGCAATGACTACTACGAAACACGACATACTCGCGCGTACGGACCGAATTCTCAAAGTAGGTGTCTAGGTCACATGTGAACCGATTGTTTTTGCATTTGATACAATTACTGGCAATACATCTTTAGAAGAAAAAATAATGATAACATCCTTATTTTGAAACTATCAGAATTGAATTTTATTAATTTATTGAATTGGATAAAAAAATAACAATTTTCTTTGCTTTTCTTTATTACAATTAGGAACAAGATATTACTATTTTATTATACATGTATAAGTAATTTGATGGCAATAAATATATTATTTCCACAATAAAATTATACCAGCTCTATTATAAGTAATTATAAATAATAATGTATAAACAAATTTAAAAATATAAGAGCGAAATTGGATTTTGATGTACGATAGTCATTGGTTCCAATTTTATTTGTGTTTTTATATGTGTTTTGTGTTATTTATTTGTGTATTTATATGTTTGTTAAGTGGAGATGTATCTGACTCCACACGTTGATTGTGAGTTCGATAACCACTCGTGGGTAAAAATAATTTCATTATTCTACGAGATCATACACTTTTAGTTATGATAGATTCGTTTTATGCAAAGACATGAATTGAATATTAATAAAGTTCCTATATTTCTATTCTTAGTAATCATCTGTACTTCTTTACACAACACATAAAGTTTAGGCTTATAGCGGTATACTTTTGCGAATTTATATATAAAAATTGTCTAAAACTATTTATAGTAATACAAAGAAAAGGTCAAGTAATTTTCAAATCATTATAGTAATATATTTTTTTATTTTATTTGAAATCATAAAATGAATAAATATATAAAATGTATGAATATATATAGAGTAGATTTATTCTTTATTCCAGACCGTAGGTAATCAGAAAAAACATAGTGTTAAGTCCGACGATAGTTTTTCGCCGAAATTGAGAAATTTAGTTTTGAGTGGCGAACTCAAGGCAGCGCTTTATCTTACCAGAGCAGAAAAATTTAGGTACAATTTAAATATAATCACATTCTCAAGTGGAATTGAACCCAGAACCAATCGCACCAAGAGTCAATTTATAAATATTTATCAATTAGAAGTCGCACATAATATTTACAGATATTATATAGATATTTACAATTCAAGCTAAATCTATATGATTTTTTTAATGATTTAAGCCATTTCTTATTTCATTGTAAGGTTTTTTTGTTTCGCTTGCAAACATAACAGTAGGTTTGTAACCAAAATGTATTATACGCGAATGTCGTTCAATTTTCACGCCTCAAGCACACGCACGCTTCGGAAACTAGATTTTTGTTACGACTCAAATTTGCATTCTATTTACGTATTCGTTTGCGGAGTTTCTGCTATTTTCTTTTTATTTTAATAATAGATGTGCCACGTCCTGTCTTCGTCTACGTGGTTGCGTGGTTTAACATCTCTGGATCTTTATTTTATAATCCTAAATTTAAAGTATCCTAAGTTACTCCTTACTAAGTCAACTATTTTCCAGTTAGTGTCCCGTCATAATCAGCCCGTTCCGCTTCAGAGATTAGATGGAACAAACAGACAGAGAAAATTATAAAAAAAATACATAAAAATGCATTTAGTAAAAAGCGATTATGTTAACATTACAAACAGACATACCAATTTTATTTATTTGTATAGATTATAATTTTTTTTGTATAGATTATTTGTATAAATTATAATTACAAGCTTCACTTTGTGTATTTTATTTAATAATTATTTTTTTTTAATTAACGATATATAATTTTATGCGCACTTTAATGACACTAGGCTCAATTTCCTCAACTAGAACAATGATTCGTTCATGATAGGTTATATGTCAAAGTAATCAGATTATACATATGACGCCGTCGTAGTCTAGTAGGGCAGCGACTAACTGCTAAAAGCCTCTGGTCGTAGATTCGATTTACACTGGGAGAAATAATTGTATTTAAATTATTTTAATTTCTTCGCTCTGGTAAAAAAATACGGCGTTAAGTTTTTGTCAACTGTTAGAAACGGAATGAAGAGTCTTTACACTAAATTATCTCGAATTTATCTGTTATTCGAAAAAAAATAGTAAAGATGAAACAAGACACACTATATTTATTGAATTAGTATACAATTTTTCGTTAATAAACATATCTTTTGAATCAGTTACAATTTTATATTCTCTATTCTATCAGAGCTTATTTCTTAGATTTCATATTAAATGATATTGTATAGTGCTGCCAATAAAATCTGTACATTTATGTTAATAATTAAATATTTCAAGCAAGCTTTAATTATGCTTTTCCTGTTGTATATAGCATGGTCTTGTTTAAAATAATGAAATCTCGATTTAATGTGTGCAGGAATAACAATGTTATTAAATATATATCACTATATATATTGTAAAAATACTTCGCCCAAGGGCGAAGAACTTCAGATAAAAATACTATTTAGCAAAAGATATGATATGATAATCACGTCTACAGTAAAAAAATAATTTCACTGTGCCTAACTTACTTGAGATTTAAACTATATATGGTCAAACCCTTGGGAACAAATCATCAATTATTGTATGTAGGACTAAAAAGTTCTGTGTTAAAGCAAAAGCAATTAATATAATAAGCTTCATTGACTAGTATAGCGCTTTTGTCTGTATTCTTCCATTACGAGCAACCAGTTGAACTATAAAAAATCGTTCTGATACCAAACTAGACATTTTATTACCAACGTTATAATAGACAACGTGATTATATTCGTAAGGAAAACAATAAAATATTTCTCACTTAATTATTCTATCTTTATCAGGTTGTGTGGTGTGGTGAAGTGGTTGTGGGTTTGATTACCAATTAAATTATTTTCACTTCTCTCTCTGGTAATGCAGAACTCAACCTCGAGTTCCACCACTCAACTCAACAAGAAGCAAGAAGCAACTGCTAAGAAAGTACTGTTGCTCGGTACAATGTTATTTTTTCTTTTATCACAATTTTTCCAATTGAATTGTCTTAACAGAATCACTAACTGTTACACCAGAAAACCAGCTAGATGCTTCATTTTTGAAATTAAATAAATTATATTAACAGCTTTTTCCACAGATATTTTAATTAAATTGCTAGTATATATGATATTACTGTTATATATAAGAGATGCATAAATATGAAAAACAGCTAAATAACTATGTTGTCATATTCTTAAGATTAATTATGCAAATATAATAGCTTCTACTGTTAGAATTTTATTATTGCTGCTAGTTAACACGTAAGTTTATAGTTTCCCAGTAAACGTTCGCTGAACTAGTGTAAGGCATCGATGGTGTGATTATGATATATACATATGAATGAATGAAGTGAAGTGAATTTGATATATACTCCTTGTTTTAAAGGTCTGCGGTCAAATGACTTCAGATGTTCAGGACACCAATAAGTAACTTTGCCTCGCTTAGTACTTAGTGGTAATCAAAGGTAATCCAACAGTTGCAGGTTGATTATTTTTTTACTTTAAGTTTAAGTGACCAATAGGGCAATGTTCTGGCACATACTCCATTACGAGAAATAGTAGGAGAAAACTGTGCTCTGTCTCTGGAAAATTACAAGCACTATATGAAGTACCAATTTTGTAAATATTTATAAAAATTAGAACGCAACGGGATTCGAACTTGCATCACTTGGAAACTATAGAACGGTCTCTTAAAAATAGTAAAACTACATGACGTTTTAAGGTTTTGGGGATTAGGCAGAAAACTGGTGATGTCTTATAGGCTTATCCACTTCCTCGCTCACTTTTCCTGCCTGCCTGAGCTCAAGGCTATCACCATTGTCTATAGCGACTGTATTTAACCATATTTTACTAAAAAAACAACTTTTCGTCAACGTCTATTACCGAGTATAACATTACGTCTAAGTTCTAACATCATGCCACTGTGAATTAGTTATCAAGAAGCGTAACTAATAATTAAAACGTATTGTAATTCTTTGAACGATCTTAACATAGCTTCACCCCTTATGGGATAGGATCATTAAAGGATTGTTTATTTTAAACGCCGCCGCAATTATTTTTTTCATAATCATTATATTATGAAAAAAAAGCATTTTTCTAGTATTTTTATCTAATTGGAACCCTACAATCATGTCTATCTTAGGCGGTATCATGTTCAGCATAATTTGTGCAGTTTTATATATTTAGTTTTTACCCTTTCGCATTATAAACATTAATTTAATATTTGTAACGTTTATTTTTTTAATTGAATAAGATATTTAAATGTTATACAATATATGATTTTCTGATGAAAGTAGAAATTTCGTGGCCCATATTTATAATTTCTAAGAAAATTAAATAATTTTTAAGATGTCATATAAGATTTGAACCTGGTATTTCCGTCGCAGATCACTATTCGCTACTTTTTCACTAAGCCACGGTTATTGGCGACGTCGAAAGTTATCTAAATGTGCATTTCCATGTTCCCTAGTGTTAATGTTCTGTACGAGTAGTAGGAAGTAATAAATAACGATCTCATTAGTATCCAGATCCAAGCGTGCAGTAAAAGTTTAATCAGGTGCGGTTTACATCGGCCGGTAGTAGAGCGATATACAAGCTCGGTTTTATTGGATACATATTCCATTTATTTAGGTAAGGGCTGGCAATTACAGGTTTATTTTTTAAATTATATACACTTCCAATATCGAAGTGAGCGAACTTTTCGATGTCTATTGGGCAGCCCTGGATCTTAACAGGTGGTCGGAAAAAGATATTGTAAATTCGTATGTAACAATTTCTAATGTGTTTTTGGTGAATGTCAAAAGTAATTTCCTATTTGGTTTGTTTTTGAAATTCCATATATAATGAATTAAAATAATTTTTGAAGAGCTATTAATTTCAATTCTAGTAGTAAAACTTTTGTTGATAACCATTTTCATTCTATTATTTATACTTTATATTAAGTTTTAGCCTAATTAAAGCAAAAGCAGCTTCACTTTCTATCCTGAATATCAGAGTCCTCAGAGACAACCTAGTGTCAATAAACACTGCTTTCCGCCTGAAACCGAGGCTTTACGTGTAGAGTGGCGAACAACGCCGCACTTACCAGCTTCTAAAACCTTTGAATTATAAAATTACACGTTACACTATATAATTTACTGTTTTAATACAGTATGGTAATTTCATTTAACAATACATTGATATTACTTGAAACGTTGTGTGTTATTCTTATTCTAAGTATAGTCTAACCGTATAAGAAAGCAGACATAGTTGCACATAAACGAAGATGTAAATTTTATATGGCTATTAAATGGAACAAGGCAGGCAAATGCCACTGACTTTATGTATTAATAAACTATCGGAACACTTACTCGAGCATCAATATAAAGATAATGTAATTTCATGAATAATGAAATCTTAATCTTGTCGTAAATTAATACTCTATTAAAAGTAACATATATTGCTCTTTAGTAAGTACACTAGACTATTTATCTGTGAAGTTATTAAATCAGTCAAAAGTTATATATAAAACTAATTGCTTCTGATAATGCAGAATCATAACTACTGGGTTTGGTTAACTGAATGATATGCAGGTTCCTTCGAGAGTATAGGATAGAATTAAAAAAGCACCCCATGAAACTCCCACGGGAATGAAAGGGCTTATTATGTTGTATATTCGAAAGGCATCCATGTTAATGAAGTTAATAGTAACTAGTACGTAATAGGATATTATGACACTTTATTATTACAAAAGTTTAACATTAAGTTACAGAATCTATGTCAAAAATAATATTATAAAAAAAATAAATGACTTCTTACTATTTTACTAAAATAATATTTAACTTAGTCCAAACCCTGGTGGTATTTCTTCTTACCCCTATAGGCACATTAGTAATATTTACACCTGTAAAGATTTATTTTCATATGAAATTCCTTTTAGTATTCGAAAGCGATCTTTAACGTCTGTTAGTGTATATAAAATAATAATAAACGTGGGATTTCTTTTGATGTTGAAATATCTCGGTATTATTTTGACACTGCATAAATCCTAGGGAAAGTCCTTTGTTTATAACATGGTGAACATGTAAAGAGACAATATTTCCACATTAATTTGATATTTTATGACACTTTTAAGAGGCGATTAAGGTACGCTTTGAAAATTCTAGCGACAAATTCCTTTCTCCATATAAATTTCCCACTTACTTTTACTTGTAATATTTTTTTATGGGCGAGTTTCAGTGTGTCACTGATATTTCGCAAACGTACATTTCTTTGGTATTTTCTTTATATTTAATTCAATAAATTATTTGTTGTTTGAATTCCGGGGTACACTTACTAAAAAATCTTGTTTGTTTATTCTCCTTGAGTTTGAAGATGAAGTCGCATTGAAAGATACCTGCCGTTTTGTGTAGAATACTTACGTCTCAGTACTTTGTGTGATATGCAAACTGTAACATGAAATACTGTAAACTACCAGTTCACTGAAAATATATATTTATATAAAAAGAAATCGATATTTATTATTCATTAATAATTCTCTAGTCTGAAATATTTTTAGTGAACAATAATTGAACTATAAAAGTTTTTTTTTTGTTTTAAATTTTCTTTAACTCCATATATAGACACATTCTTGTAAAATTAACCCAGCAATGTGGTTTCACAATGTAATTTAAACGTCACTTGACCACAAATTATAATTTTTCAACACAATTATATAAATTGGCCGATGAATTATAACTCTAGTTAGATTCACTATTATATGTAAATGTGTTGATGCGGTGCGATAGTTTCCCGTACAAATAAATTATGATGTCAATTTATTGCAAAACATAACGTTGTCTGTTGAGCTTGTTAAATTTAGTTTTGCTTATTTTCCATAATAATACTCTACAACAGTTTTATGAGCTACGTATAAATGTGAATAGGCTCCTTCCTGTTCGCTTTTACTTTACATTTACGTCTTTCCTATATAAAATATTGTGAGATGCTTTAAAACTTTTTTATTGTGTCATTAAGATTTTTCAAGTATTAACATAGTCAGATAGATTTAAATTATTTTATAAAGATAACTACGATACTTAATTGTAGTTAAATGCTAAGTGAAATTTCTGTGTTTAGAAGCAGAAATTTAAGTAATCTAATTTCTAATATATTTTTTTTAAAACCAATAATCTACTAGTGATTTCAGGCAAATAATCCTGTATCTGACACTTCTGATGTTCTACAACGGACGCGTACAAGCATAAATTATATATTAACAATTTTCATCGGTGTTCGCTAATCGAGTATTTCTATGAAGGCTACATGCAGATTGATTCCCGTCCTCATTTACCGCATTCCATATATTTTTTCCCTCAAGAGGCTGTTATAGGCTTTGCTAACAATCCTTTTCCTGCCGGTCATCTCCCCCGTACAGGTTTTTCACGGGAACTAATGCTTCTTGTTGTTTTTGCCATGTTTGTTACGATATTTTTATTTAAACATAGTAGAATATTATGACATTATAGTTCAGTAAGTTGTGTAAGTGGATGTGACTTTTTTATTTTTTTACTTTTTAACACTTACGAATACTGAATAAAAATAAGAATGGTGGGAAATGTTCATAGTATATTTATGAGGGTTGCACGGTCATTTTTCAACCATAAAATAAAAAAAAAAAACATTATCATCAGCTACATCAGCCGGTAGACGTCCATTGCTGGAATTGGGTCTTTCACAAAGCACATTAATCGAACGGCAAGAAAAATAGTGAAATAAAGTAAAATGTATTTTTTCCACATATTTTTGATAATACAAGTATTTTATAAAATGTCACTTATAATTGTAGCCGGTCGTGGAGCAGTGGTACAGAGTTTGACTTTAAACGCGATAGGTTTTGGGTTCGATTCCCGGGAAATGATAATATCTAAATTATTTTATTCTTACCCTTGGGTAAGATAAAGCACGGCGTTAAGTTTCGCCAATCAACATGCGATGTCTCAATTTCGGCGAAGTATGGAGTGTCTTGACACTAGGTACTTCTTGTCTACCCTGCTATGTAGGATAAAAAACGTGAAGCTAAAAAATCTAATTTATCCACTATTTGTCTTCATGTATCTCCCGGTTTTCCACTTTTCAATATATTGTCGCGCAACTGAAACACTTCCGTTATAATAAAAAAAAACTACACCTGCACACAGACTGAAACTAACCCCATAGTCCTGTGCAATATTGTAATAAAAATATTCACGTATTAATATCTATATTTTGCGTCCTTAGTGATTGTAACAAAACATTAAAAAATAATTTCAAAACAGTTCCTACGAGAACGGAGGTAACGAGATTTTACCTACAGTCGACATTACGGGAGATAAAAACGAAGTCGCGATCGACCATTCACTCTATATCAAACAAAGTTGAAATGATATAATTTGAAAATTCAAAGCTCGCCTAACTACAGTAAGCGGTTTAATAAACGTAAACGCTATAATTATACTTAAAGTCGTTAATTTAGTGTATGTTGTGTTAGATTGCAGTCTTAAAGGTCTCTTAATATTTTTATTACCAATAACTACTACGGATATCGTATTATTAAGTGTTTTATTAGGTATGTTACAGTATTCTAAACAAGATGATTAAAATGAAATTGTTGATATTAGCGATTAAATTAAACATCACAAACAAATATATAATTCATTTCAACGGGTACGTGCTTAATAGGAGGTAGGTATTTCGGAAAATAGGTTAATATTTTGTAAGAGTAAGGTAAGTTTTTATAAACATTATAAGTGGCACGAGTAAGGTATAGTTGGTGTTGGCTATATAAAAGAAAGACTATGATTTTTTTAAAGTTTTGTTTATCTATCAAGCACAGTGGGGGAAATACATTTGTCAAAATTCATCAAAATTTATGTTAAAAACATTAATTTTGATGATTTTTTGTTTGTTTAAACTAACATGTTTTGTTTAGTTAATTTAGTGATAACTCTCTGTTCGGACACTTTAAATTTAAAAAAAATGCTAATCCTGGATACAATATGAAGCTACAACCTTCGTATTTCAACGACGCCACCATTACGTCTTTATAAGAAACAAATATGTATATAGGTATGTACAAATTAGTCTGATTGAACATAAGGATTCGAATAATATATTGAAAGTGAATTTATAGTTAATTAAGGTCATTCATTAAATGCGATGCACATAAAGTCTTGTTAAATGCCTTATCGCGATATCACTCTCACATTAAAAGAAAGTTTTAATTATATTTTCGTATATTGTAAAAAAATTGGGTTGAATTAAACTAGATTCATTATTATAATAGTTTTCATAAGTTATTGTAATTAATGATCCACGTTCACGCATCAGGAAGTGAGGTAACTTTCAAATATTTCTCCTTATACGAGTGTGAAATTGAGACTGTTGTATTTTTGGCTGTAGACTGTAATATGCATTAACATAACAGCTCTTGTTCTGATTAAGCTATTTGTGTATGTTATTGAGATAATATAAGAATTTTTTATAGTTTCACGTTTCTTTATCACGTTTCTATATCATACATAGCAGGGTAGGCAGGAATTACAGTCTTAAGATACTCCGTATTGCAGTTTCCGCTAAATTCAAGATATTCGAAGCATCGTAGAATTTAACGCCGCGCCAAATTTTTATATGGTAGTCCTAAATTAAACAAGAAAATCAAATATAAATTAGAATATATTTTTACTTTAACTCTTAACGCTTTTCTACGATAGGTACTTTGATCAAACTACGAAAATGCATTAGACCTGATCGCACCTCCATACAAATATACATTTTTCAATAATAGCCAGAAAAAGATGATAATTTGATAATGCGTCTATCAACTTATTCTCGTTCATTACATTGTTTGTTATCTATATTACTGACGGAGTGAAAAAAGTTAAAGGCTTATTTACTCGATGGTGTTTATTCGGTATTTTTCATATTTCAAAGTGCTTTTTTTACAAAATATACTTAGATAAAAAGTAGATGTATTAAAGGCCTTCCAATAGTAATTTGGAATCCGCCTGATTTCTCGTCTGAGCTTGTAGATGTTGATATTGTAGATGATGGCGCGATTTACCTTCGTATTGTAATAAATTTTGTGGTAGTTTTCAATTGCGTGAAATAACAGATAAAAACACATGTTCTAAAACTAATCCTGGTTAGATCGATTTGTCGCTCTTGAAACACCCTGCAAACTAAATTTCATAAAAATCGTTGAAGATTTTTCAATATTGAGATATGTAGAACTCAACTACTCATGTAGTAGTCTACACACATTATTGCTTATATTTTTTCTCTTAACGATCGTTGTAAGTTTGGTTCAGATTCGGTGGAATTATTTTTTTTAAATTATTTTCACTTTGGGATTTCAGACAAAGCGCAGAGTTAAATTCCGCGAATCAAAACTTAATATCAAGAATTCCAAAGAAAATTGGCGAATGTCATGATGTTAGCTTTTCTCTTTCTATTATATTTTCTTAATATATTTTCTTTATATTATATTTTCTTAATACTATAACAATTTACCTTTTTTTTAGTTTTACATAAATCAGGCATATAATAGCCATTAGTTATGAAGATAAAATATTTTACGGCGGCGTTGAGTTTCACCAATCAATACGCAAGATCTCGAATTTGGTGGAATGCGAAGTAGTGTGAAGCAAAGGAGCGTCTTGACACTAGGTACTTTTTGTCTACCCTGCTATGCAGGATAAAAGCGTGAAGCTAAAAAAAATAAATAAAAAAAAGCATTTTAATTAACAAAAAAAATTACAATACAAGCATTTCATGACAATATTATGTTACTGTGTTAGTATTAGCGGAGTAAAAACGAAAACTTTTTAAAACCGTTAAAATAACGTCTAATGATGACAGCTCGGTTTTATCATACAGTGTAATCAAAGATCTTTACGGTATATGATCCGTTTTTCTTTACCAAGAATTTTGCCACTTCGCATATTATAGTTTCTCCGAATGTTCTATACCTAATTTAAATATTACAATAAATCATGCTGTTTTTTAAACTATTTTTAATTATTACTACTATTATTATGCTTAAATATCTGAATTGTAAAATATATATAGAACTAAATGAATTTGGACTGTCTGTTTGTAATATTAAAACAAATTACAATTTATATCTGTCTGTCTATTTGTTCCGGTTATTTTATGGCATGGCTGGACTGATTTTGACGGGATTTTCTATTATAAATATTGAAGTTAGTTAGTTTTTCTTTTATTTTAATCAACACAAAATATGAATATTTAAAATTTATCATAAAATCATAATACACATAGATCCAAACAACACTGGTAGTGATTTATAATTAATTGAAATATAATATAAAATATATAAACAAAAGCTGCCCGCAACTTTGCCCGCGTCGTATTAACATAAAAAAAATAGTGAAATCACTCCTTATTACATTAGCTATCTGCCTGTGAGAGTTTTAAAATCGGTCTAGGAACAAACAAACAGACGCACAAAATTTAAACAATAAAAAATTTCGGTGTATGCACCTTATAAATACATAAATAAATATGCATAAATAGTAAAAAAATGTTTTAATATTACAAACAAACACTCCAATTTTATTTATTTGTATAGACGTTTGTACGCCAAGCAAACAATCAATGTTAATCAAACCATTTCATACTTGAACGAATTTATGCGGAACATAATTTGTTTTGAATGAAGATATCGTAGAATTAACTACTTTAAAAATTATTGTTCTGATATTTGTACTATTAATGAGTGTACCGTTGTTTTTCGTTTAACAATGGGAAATTGATTTAATATTAATTTGGTATTTTATAAGGTATGACATTGTTTTTATAAAATTGAATATTTGAACTGTTTAAAATATGAAATTTGAGGCCTCTGTGGTGCAATGGGCCATCTGGCTGTAAATACGATATCTGCGTTCGATCTCTTTCGGGGGAATGATTTTATTTATTTATTTTTTTTGTTTGCTGTTAATTTTGCCGCTCAACACACGATTTCTTCTTTGATTTCGGGCGGAAAACAGTCAACGGAGTCTTGACACTAGGATGTCTCTGACTACTCTGCTATGTAAGATGTAGCGTGAAGCTGTAAACATATTAAAAACACATTGATATTTAGCACATTTATGATGTATTTCTGAACGTGAAGTTACTTAGTTTAGCTTATAAATGTATATCTACTACAAACAATATCTCAATGTAAATATAGTAAAATTTTCTATTCTACACAGTAAAAAATATTATTTTATTAAAAATATGATCACGTTATGTAGTCACGAGTTCTTCAAGAAATACTTTTGAATACATATTGCATTTTGCGTACAGATTTGATGCAAGTAGTAACTATGGATGCCGACACGCAAGGTGCCTATAAACCTGGAATGGAAATACGTCGACTTGTTTACGTGTCTTGTTCTATAATGTTAGATAAAATTGACGTTTGCGTCTTCATTACGTATATAATTATTAAGATTGCAAAATGATATTAAATCGTGTTCTCATATTACCTTATAGTAGTTGTAATGATTGTTGAATAGTTAACAGATAGGATAGCTTATTAATAGGCTCGGTTTAGTTTTATATCGAACGAGTTTTAATGTGAGCAAATTATATTTATTTGTAGCCTGTTTATGAGTAAAATACGCGTTGCCATAGCAACGCATGTGGGATATGGATATTGTATAGTGTGATTTATAACATTTAATTCATAAATGTTATGTTTTTTATGTATTATTATAAAGTCCATGGAATTGTCGTAAAATAAAACCTGAGTTGTTTCTTTAGAGTTAATATTCTTGTAAAATTTGTGATAGAACCTAAATATGTTATTCGCGTGGACAATTTCTTTTAGGTGAAAGTGTAACTACGGATAAATATATATATTGTCAGATTGTAACACAACTAGTTATGCTTTAATAAAAAATAACCGTAGTGTCATGACACTTTGAGCTGAGAATAGCCTTAGTGTAAAGACGTAATAATCGGACGTCCTGCCGCGCCGCGTTTATATTGAATTATTTTACTGTCTTTATACACCATATTAGCGAAGAAGATATAAAAATGTATTAATATTAAAGTAATATTACTTTTATAAAATTATGTACAAAAATGGCAAACCTATTTAAATAAATGTGCATACTGTTTTTAAATACAAATAACGATTGTTGTCCACCCATAATGTTACTATACAATACGATGTTATCTCAACGTTTTAAATGGACATGAGACAGAAATAAATACGCCAATATTTAAAAATAAAAGGGTTTTTAATTGCGTACGGATTCAAATTTGAATACTAGCAAAGAAATGATTATAAAACTACATCTGCCTTTTAAATATTATTTTAGTATCTTTAATATCCATAACGAATGTTTGTTTATTAGGCATACATAGTTAGCGGCATATGTATATCTTTGGTGTACGTAGCATTATTTTTGATTTATATTTTAATTAAGAACTTGTAAAATTGTTTCAACTGAAGATAATATGGAGGACGGAGAAGATTAAATGGATAAGACTGTCGTGGTTCCGTGCCATAGCGTCAGACTGTAACCTAGATTGTTTATGGATTCACCTCCTACTCGGGGAAAGTTTATATTTAAAAATTATTTTCATTTTTCTGCTTTTGTAGAGAGGCTACAATTACCAAATATTTTATGATAGGTACATACACTTTAACAATATAACTTTTAAATGATACCAATACTTTCAATTATTCCCCCGTCCTCGCTCTGGTAAGACAAGGTGCGGTGTAGAGTTCCACCACTTAACGTGTTAATTGTGACGTGTGAATTCGAGACATTCCGTGTAATGTCATAGTAGTTTATAAAGTAAATTCAATCTTAAATTCTTTAAAATAGACTAAACTCGTAATTTAAACAAATGTGAATATTTACATCTAGCGAATACAAACAGGACGTTCCACGTTAATACACTTTGCGTGCACCAGTAACGTTTAAACAGACAAACCGACTGTCGTTGTGTATTTTATTACAACAATACTCACACGATTATGATAATGGCATTATTTAAAATGGTAATTTTTAATCATATTAAAAATGTGAAAGTAAATCCACGTGTTTAAATGCCTGAATCGATGTTGATTAAGTTTTAAGATATTTGTTCATGAAATTGCTGCAAAGGCCTATTTATTATTTAATATTTTTTTTCATTGGTATTTAGTACTGTACTGTATTGAAATATATTAATATTACAATCGTAACATGCCAAAAATGTACAACTTTTGCGAAATATTGTATAAGTTCAATGTAGGATGATTAGCATAATATACGTTTTCCTTTCTTCAGCTTAACACGAACTAAGTCGCTAGCTTCGCTATGGAATATGTGATGTCAATACAAATTTACCATACAAAAACCGTTCGTGTGTCATACACGCTCGTTAACTCTACTGCTTCTGCTTTTTTGTTAGCACATTAACGGTAATACCGCATTTACATTGGAGAATCTTCAAAGCAAAACTCAAGTATGTACTTAGTCTTTATTTTGTAGTGTATAATTGTTTGTATACATGCAAACAACGGCTGTGCCAATATTTGCCTGTCACTTCATAAGCCGCTGTCTGTTAACATTTTTTTATTGAAGTGGGCGAAATGCTAAGTATTATTATAAGCTTTTATCTAATATTTTATAAACCGTTTGACAAACAATTTTTTTATTTTATTTTCTTTTATCTATGAGATATCTCCCCTATGTTATGGGATCGGCAAATAGAACCTAACTTCACTCAGTACTTCACGATCTGATCATTTAGAGATGCTACGTGTTGATTGACGGACAGCAATACACTGTTGTGTCTATCGTTTTCAGAAAAATAATATCGATATTTAAAATATGTATGCGGGTGGAAATTTAATCCATGAATATTGCGTTCTATCAAACACAATTAAATACAATAGAACATAATTATTTATAGTAAATAATAACAAGTAAGTCGCTTGCGTCTTCGGTTACTTGGCCTTCTTAAGTCTAACCATTATAATCCCTTTAATGAGTATTTTTCATTGTTTCAACTTTAAAACGTAAAGTCCCGTGTTTTACAGTTCCAGTAGGAATCTCAGAAAATCTTTACTTTGTGCCCCTCTACGTTTTACTAGGGAGTAAACATATATCAAATCTTCTCTTTCTATCGTTAAGTATTTTTAGTACTTTTAGTAATATATTGGAGAGCATTATATATAATTTTGTCAAAATTACCATATTCTAGAGAATTTTTGTACAATGAATACGAAAAAAACCACATACCGCGCTGATAAACATATCATATTGATAAATAAACTTAACTCTAACAAGACAGGTTATATTAATACTCGAACATGTAAAAAAATTTCCCATCAACATTTTGTCATCTATTTAGAATTGATTGGTATTATCCGAGATAAGTTCCGAGTTAAAAAGTAGCTTAGATAAATTTAAAGTTTTTGTTGTTTATTGCAAGAAGTCTGTAATGTCTTGCTTTTTCTATGTGCTATCTAAATCAGCTTATGATGAAAATGATCATTATTAATGATATATGTTGTTTATGTTTTTAAAGTTTAGTTGAATTAATTCGCACTTTGTTCTATTTTTTTCAATTTATTTATGAATTCCATTTACAATGTCGTTATGGTTTATACTAGTTGATGAATTGAAAACAAATTATAAGATAAATCTTTTAATTTGTTAGTATAAGCTAGTCTTATATATATATATATATATATATATATATATACTTGACTTTAAGTAACATAAATTATGTATATTCGTGTATTTTTTCCATACAATAAATTAAACATAACTTTATTACATAATAACATCTACGTACGTTACATAGGTATCCATTACTTGAAACAGTTTTATTTTATTGTAATTGCTAAAACTAGCGTGAATTAACGTACCAAATATAATTTATATATTTTGACTATCTTTCCATTTCCAAGAAATACATTTTTCTTAGTAAACTCTTATTAGAAGACGGCGTCATTCATTTCATCTAAATGATAATGAAAGTGTTTCCGGTCAGTTGCAGCCTTTTTGTAAAATCTGAAGCATTTCTTATGCACTTTCATTGCAGTGTAATTGTTTTACATTCTATTACTTTCTTATATAAACTATACTAATGGATTTACCATGCTTCATTGAATATTATTATTAATTTACCTTTAAGATTCGTAATTATAGTTGCTACGCCTTCAAGTTCATTTTGGACAATCTAAATTTCTTTATAAGTAATAACAAGACTACTAGAAGAAGATTTAGACCATTGTCATTAATTATGAATGCCTAAAAAAATTTAGAATGTTCTAATACAGATACTACTTCTAATTGAGTTAGCTAAAAAAAGGAGAATATAAGATTTTAATGAGTTTCTTAACCAATACCTGTAATGAATGAACCAATAGGTTAAATTGCAGGTGATAGAAAAAGGGGCATAGTATATTTAGTTAATATTCTCTAAGCATATGAACGTTTTTCCCTACGTAGCAAGAAATTATATTATGACATTATGTATTGAGAGGTAGAACTGAACTCTGGGCTTTAAATTATCTTGAAAATATTCCTTTATGAGAAGGAAATTTAAAAATTATTTAAATAATCATTAACCCATATAGAAATTAAATATATAACTAATTGTGTAAAGCTGGGACATGGTAACATGTATGAATTTAGATGAATCTAAATACATAAATAAATAACATTATTATGTGAAAATGGCCTAAGTCTAATATTTTTTACTCATCCACGATTGCGTCTAAGTGTGTATAACTTATAATAATGCATCCAAACCTTTACTTATACGTGTCTAAAAATTACGTGTTCGGCATGTCTATGTAATTGTGAACATAATATCCGCCCCCGGGTACACTCGCTATATCTTTAATGGCGGCGGTTACGCTAACTTTGGTACATTAATGATGAGCTGTTACACTGTTGCTTCTGGATATGAATAAAAAAAGTAAATAGCTTTATTATATGAATATCGTTTGAATGGACATAAAGAAAATTTGTTTTTTTGTATGTTAATCTCATTTTATTGTGCGTCAGTCTGATCTTGTAACCACGATTTTTTGTTTACATATGCAATATTAAGCTGCATATGGGATTGGACCGGAAGTACTTAGTGTCATGATACTTTGTACTCCGCTCTGTACTTGTGGATACCTTCATGTTTTTGTTAAATTAAGTTATGTTTTATGCGATTAAAGTAGATTCAATATTTAATTAAACAGTTAAATTCAGAGGAATTTATGTTGTAATAAATGTTAAACGTAATGTGTCCAGGAAACAAGGAGACGATGATGATACAGTAATGTTATTTTTTAAATATACTTTTTTTTAGCTTTTAGCTTTTTAGCTTTTTACACAGAAAGTACCTAATGTCAACACATTGAGACTTTGCGTGTAGAGTGGTGGAACTCAACGCCGCACTTTGTCTTTTATCTAATATTAGTAAAAGCTAAGTTACCCTTGAAATTTCGATGCTTGTTAATTGCAAGAATTGAGAACAACAGTTTATATGTTTAACGTGTGTCATAAAACCCAGTCATTAAAATCATCCGTTAGAAATTATATGGCCGTAGCTGTAGGCTAGCCACTCTGTCCTATAGGACTCTTCTAGAGATTAATGCTTAAGTGTCTGAGATCGAGCGCTCGGCCATTAGTCGTGATATTATGTCATTTACCATCAACCCATGTTTGATGTAATTTCATTTATAAAATATGCACATGTCTACGTTCTATACAACTATAATTTAAATGCTACGGTTATTAATTGCCTTTTCAATAATTTCTCCTCATAAATACGAGATAGAAGCTGATGAAATTTATGAAGGAAACATTTTCCATATACTATGAAAACTAAGTAAATGGAAGAGAATTGCATTTGATACAATTACATTGTACATGGAGAGAATATATAGAAGGACAATAATTTTAACAATAATAAAGCGTTACTGTGTGTTTGACAATTAGAAATTTTGTTAAAAATGTTATAGAACATAACGTTGCGAAGAAAGCATTTATTTCAAGTTTATATTGATGTCTTTTACGAGTTACAGTAAATCGATCATACCTGAACTTTACTACCGAATAAAATATAACAAACATCATATATCCTCCGAACACAGATTTACATAAATATTCCTAAAAAGGATAAAAATGCATTTTATTGCTATCCGGCACAGCAGGGTAGTCAAAGACAATCTAGAGTCTAGACACTACGTTGATTGCTTCCCATCTGAAATCGAGACATGTCAACACCGTGCGATAAAAAAATATAATTAAAATAATTCAAGATGCAAGGAAATATAAACAAGTACAATGGCGTTCACTTCTTCCTGTCATTGTTAACAAAATTATTCGCACCGAGGCCTGAGCACTAAGGACTGTCTTCTCTTTACAATACGTATGGTGCATGCTTAGATTATGTGATTTTGTTGAAATTTTTGTTATATATTTTCATATATAAAAGTGAATTTTGTTACGTATAGCTATATAGAATTATGAACATTTTTTATTTCGATTATGAGGTATATGTAGTGGTAAATACAAAAAGTGGCCATCCTAGCGAAATAGAACAGCGTCTGTCTATAAAGGCGATCAGTTGTGGTTTCAATTTCCACTCGGGGGAATGATTATATTTAAAATTTAGTTTCATTTCTCCGCTCTGGTCAGACAATGTTGTGATTTCGGGCGTAAAGCACTCGGCGAATTCGACCAGATTCGACTAGGTTTTATTAGTTTTTTTTTAATCAAAATTGTATTATTATAATGATATTTTAGTTTTATGCTTTAAGTATATGTTAAAGTAAAGTAGTACTTCTTGGATACAAGTACACCAATACCAGTTAAGTTATTTAACTTATAATGCTCTTATAAAATAACTAAATGCAACCGTGAGAAGAACTTTCACTCACTTAACCGATGCACCGGATACATCAGTCAGGTGCTGTGAACCATTTTGCATGAGTTGGTTGTTTTAACACTAGGCTAAAGCTGTGTATATGTATCAATATGTATGATTAATGAAACTCATTTAATGTTAATAACTTCCTGTAATATGTTTCAAATTGATCTTCGTAAATAGATTTCAACCGAACCGTCCAGTTAGGCATAGATTGATATAAATTCCTTAAACATGTACACGTATGATTTTTAAACTAAGTATTTGTGATGTGAATGTTAATATCAGAAACTAGTAAAATTAATTAAAAAATATTATTCTTAAATGGCAAAGCATAGCTTTCGCATAATATATTCGCATACAAAACGCAGTGGAATAAGTATCGAATGCATAAAATCCTTGCAATTCCTCTATTATGCTCTAGCACGCAGAGCGGAGTTCCTTTTATTTTTATTATTCCAGTAATTTCATTTTATCGACGTCTAATTCTATACTTTTGTCTTCACACGTCGAGTATTAATTTTACTTTTTTTATTTTTAAATAAGGAAAGTTAGAACTGCACTTTAATGTATGATTGTAATAATTGCAATAACTACATTAACATTAACACATATAAATTTTACTACTAAACTTAATAAAATATAAAACAAACACACACACACACATGTTTATATATATATATATATATATATATATATATATATATATATATATATATATATATATATATATATATATATATATATATATATATATATATATATATATATATATATACTGAAAATTTTGACATAATTATCATTGTCATACATTCATGTTTTAAATTCATACTTACCAATTTCTTACCATGATGACTTAGGTAACATAATAAAAAGAAATCGTATAGGTTAAACGCGAGGTGTTGGCTGTTGATAGATTAATCACTTGTAACGTACGTATTACGTTCAATTCACGTGATTATAGTAATTGATAGTGGAGATAGTGCCTCTTATTGTTATGTAACGTATATTTATGTGTTGGCCCGTAACAAGCCCTTTAATTTTGATGGTGTGAAGATAATATTTGGACCGTACCACTTATTTAAAATTAATAAGCCTTCATTTATTAGGAGTTTCATAACCTTTTATTTCTTAAAATTATTATTATTATAGATAAGAACAAATTTATATTTGAAATAGATTAAAAATAGTAGTTTTACGTTTTATTCCGCTAAGCAGGGTACTCAGAGACAACTCTAGTGTCAAGACGCTCCGTTAACTGCTTTCCGCTCGAAATCGGGACATTTTAATGATGACTTTCCAACTTAACACCGCATTTTGTTTTACCAGAGCGAGGAACAATAATTTGAATACAATCATTACCCTAAGTGGGAATTGAACCCATATCCAGTCGTTTTTATAGTTAGCCATAATCCTACAAGAGATAATACATTAATAAAAATGTTATTTGATTTCTTTCAGAACAATTTAAAAGCATATTTATATGTATTGATTTTTTTAATATTAAAAAGAGTTATAATCAATTTAGTTATGCTAACCTTAAAAACGCTATGCTCAAAATAAATTAAAATAAATAGCATACTTATAGCTTTTTCATTTTTTCTTTAATAAAAATATTATAAAATTATTATTGCTACGTGTTTGTATAAAATTATGGAATAGTTAATCTCAATTAAGCGTAAGCCGGCACAATTTTATAATTCTATACATCGAAGCTTATTTTAACGTTAGCCAGTATCGGATACGCATCGAGTGTCTCTAGTAATTGCGGTCGGTCCAATTTGACATTAGGATTTTTTATATAATTAACTTTCGACCGAGGCTTTCTAGATAACTTGAGTCTGTATTCTGTCAGAGAAATCTATAGAAAAGTATACTTTAAAATAATCACAAGCCGTGAAATTCAGCGTAATTCAATTATTTATATTACCGACAACAAAAGCAAGCTAAGTAATAAAAATGAAATAAAGCGCGAAATAAATAGAAAGTTTTTAAAATCGTATTTGATTTAAAAGTAAATGAATAAAACATTAAAAATATTTTATGCTTTTAGTAATAGTCATTGCCAATAAGAACTTTGATTTTCTCAATTTTGACACATTTTAAATAAAACTATTTTAAACGGCTTGATCGCGTACCTACCTGTGTCCACGGACTACTATAAAGTGTTCGAAACGTCAGGTTTTCAAGTATGTATTTTCGTATACCAAAATATACACAATTAATCCATTTAAAATAGTTTAATTTAGAATACTTATGGCTATTTTCATATTTTATGACTAAGGAAGGTTATCATTAGCTGCATCTATCCGTCTATCTCTCTATCAACTTAAGAAAATCTGTTAACGCTATTTTCAAACATTTATTGCCATCTGATTTGCCTGAAAATATTAATTCAATAATTTCATAACACGAATCTAATGTCCTTCATAGGAAGACTAGAATACAAAGAGAAATCAGAGTGTACTTTGAGTTTATCACATTATATAAATAAAATAAACTGGAGTATCTGTTTTTATATTAAAATAACGTAATATATTTTTTAATGTAGTGTCGATGATTACATATTATATACACCACAATTGCTTTTTCTTACAATTTTTGTCTCTGTTCTGTTTGTTTGTTCAATCTAATCTCTGGAAAAGCTGGACCAATTCTGACGGGGCATTCACTGGCAGGCAGCTAATGTAATAAAGTGAGGCGTAGACCACCTTTATTTTAGTATTATAAAATAAAAATTCAGAACAATTAAATTTCCCAAGGACGGACAGCCAGTAACTATTAAAACTATATATATATATTGATTGTTTAATATTTAGTGGTAATCTAAAAATGTCTTCAAATTTTACATTTTTAATAGATATATTATTGAAACTAAAATAAAAAGCAAAAAATTTTGTGTTCCCTTACATCATTAAACTTGAACTTGTATTATTATTATTGTAATACTTTGATTTTTTTATTCATTATATGTATTTACATTTTAAAATGAATAGCTTTGTTGCACTAAGGTTTAATAGCTGCGTTTATCTGTTTTCAGATTGGGCGATAAACAACTTGGCCGAGGAAAAGTGTAAGTATTCTATCCATACGGTTTCTATGGCGGCGTAGACATAACATAAGAATATCATGTCAAAGAAATTAAACGAAAAATTAGACTTTAAACGCGACCGGTTGTAGGTTCGATTTAAACTTGAGGGAATGGTTATATTTAAAATTATTTCCATTACCTCGCTCTGGTAAGATAAAGCACAGCGTTGAGTTCCGCCACTCAACGCACATTGTCTCGAATGATTCGGCTAAAAGCGGAGTAGGCAGTGTCTCGACATTAACTACTTCCGGTCTACCCCGCTATACGGGATAAAAAAAAAAGCTTGAAGGTAAAAAAATAAATAAAAATAAAAGAAACAAGAAATTATACGAAGTATGATCACGCACTAACAGAATTCTGCTGTTTTTAGTCCGTTAATTTCTTTTTTTTTTTCATATAATGCTAGCAATCAATATAATATATATAAAGCTTATGTTCTCTTGTATTTAAGATTAAATGCCAAAACTAAACTAGTACCAAATGCAAATTCTTTAGGCAGAAAGAATTAAATTTTATTTTATAGATGTACAGTTAAAATAATTTAATTGTTAAAAAACTCGCTAAAAAATATAAACTATAGTTCTATCTTCATTTATATTCTATTATTATATTATTTACAAGAGACCTAACAATAAAAAAATACATAACTAGTCTGTAATTAATGTAATAAAAAAACAAAAAAAATCTTTCCCTTTACTAGTTAGAAATCGTCTAGTTCAAAAAATATATAAGAAACGATTTAAGAAAATGTCAGGTATTCTCTATAATCCTTAGGGTTTCGATTAGTTTTGTCACAAATTGTCTAAAGACTACGGTTAGCCAAGTAGAAAAGTAAGCACTGTTAACGCCTAGGGCTCCTTTCCCATATTCCGTGATGCACTTTACCTACATACTGAAACAAGAAAGATTACAGGCAAGCATGCAAGGGAACGGCGAAAAGTGTTAGTCGAGTGATTTATTGAATGTGAACTACAAGCTGCTTTATTTTCACATAGGCTTCAGATAACAAGACACCATGATAATGGATTTTACAAATCCATCATCATCGTTTGAATGAAAACTTTTATAGATTCCTGCGTTTAATTATTTTAAATGGCTAGAATGTTAAGAATTAAACACTAAATATTAAATATTAAATATTTTTTTTCAAATACTATTTTACCTTACTTTGTTTTTTAGATTGTTTTCTTTACCTACCCTACTACTGCATATATAGTAAAGCAGAAAAATCGAAGCGGAGAATTTACCATCGAATTTGCCGCTCTTAGGACATGTAACTACGTAAAAATAACAATATAAAACAAATACTATGGAACAAAGTTTTTTTTTTCAAAAAATGTATTAAAATACATTAAATAAATAAAATATACATTATTATAAAGTGAAATATGAGTACAGGTTGTTAAGGCAACGCATATCCTACACTTAATTGACCCACTAATAAATAAACCAAGTTAATATATAAACAAAAATAATAAAATACACAAAATTAAGATTTATAATAATTCACGCAATTTTAAACGTTCGCTTAAAGCTCACTATAAATAATGGTAATTGACGAACGCCCACGTTTTGGACCGGCGTTAAGTGAAATATAACTGTTTCACTTTATTTACTTTACTTGTCGACTTTAATATGTTTCAAGACACAATTTCAAGTTCTTCCAATATATTAATTTATTAAAAGCTTTTTGTAGGCTATTAAGACTGCTTTGCAATTGGGTAATGAAACTCAAAGACTAAAACATTTTTTATTATTTTCATTATTTAATAAAGAGACATTTTTTATTATATATTATTTAATAAAGAAAAATAGCCAAAGCTTTAATACAAACAGCCGGGATCCATACCAACCTATTTTCTTATAGTCACATCACTACAAAACTAAAAATACCATCATGTCATTATATCACAATGTTCCAAGCCACTTCTATGCTAATCTAATGTTTGTTACGGAAGATTCGTAATTGCCTTAATTTGACACGTTGCGTGTCAAATTATTCATTGAGATGAAATAGGAAAAACAAAATAGAAAGTAAACGTTGCATACGCTGTGGTAATAACAGTTTTATAAGTAATTCGTGCATCAATCATCCGAATCTGAGTGGATACAGTGTACGTGTAAAATAGAATATTTATAAACAATTTTGTTACTTTACGTTTTTATATGCGTTTATAGTTTAATGAGTTTGGCATATGAGCTGTCAGACGGTAATTTTATTCTTTTAATTTCTTTTTTAATGTATGTTAATCACGCTAAACGGTTGAACTTGATTTATTTAATTAATTTATGTTTTATGAATGTCAGTTATTCATACATTGATATTTTTATTAAGTGACAATATTTTTGCTATGCCAAACTTATCAATTAATGTACAAATATATATATAGGAAATTTGGCCTGTTTATGAAATCTTAGTGGATGAAATTGGTTTATACTAATTTGATCATCTTCCACTTTCGTATAAAATGACATACACCTTCATATCAACGGGCCTTCTAGTTACAAAATGAAACAAAATTAATTATATTTTTAATGCATAGGTCCGATTTATGTTATTAAAAAATAGCTTATTGAAATATTGCGGCTTTGATTCCCATTCTAAGAAATTTATTACTTCGCTCTGGCGATGAGTTCGCCACTAAGCACTCCAACGGAATATTTAGACACTAGAGTTTGACTCCGACTAGCGTGTTCTGCGAGATATCTAATATAAATAACTATCCATTTCCTAATACGCGTTGCACTATGTTTGGTATAGACGCCTTAAAACCACGCAATCGAATAACAGAAAGCCAAATTAGTTTTAAACATCCGTTAATGGTGCCAAAATATGACAAATGATAGGAAAGGAACCTAGTTTAAAAAAACAATCACCATTGCGTGCACATTTGGAATGTAAATTACTAACTAATTCGTAAACCAGCAATCAATAACAGCTTAGTGTAATATCTTCAAGTTCATTAGAACATGTCGTACATCATTTATCGTGTTAATACGCGTTTACAGTTGAATGGGCGATGACGGAAGAATGTTATCTTTAGTTTATTAATTGCTTTGTTGTGGCCACACGAATATGTGGCTGATTATACATTGTATGGGCATTAAAAACAAACAGTATTAATTGAAGTATTTTGTTTCTTCAAAAGGAAGTAGTGAAGTAAGAGGAAAAAAGAATAGCATAGGTAGAAGAATAGAAATAGAACTATTTTCTTTATCAGTGAAGTTAAAAATTTAATCGTACTAATAATACAAGGGATTAAATTCAAAATTAATCTAATTTGACTTATTACTATATATAAACGTAAATAAATAATTAATTTTCATTTTACATTCACTTCACATTTCAAATAAAATGACTAATTTTAAGTTTGAATATAGTGTTATGTCAAAATTCGATATTTTTTTATAAAAATATCAATATATCAATGAGTGACATTTATAAAGAATAATTGAATTAAATAAATCAAGTTTATTCGTTTTGTATGATGAACGAACGTTAAAAAAAGTTAATCAAAATTCGATAAGTTTGACTTTCGCATCACTATCGTATCATTATTACATGAGAAACAGTTTACGAATACATACGGTTCTGTATTTCAGTTAACTGTAAATTACCTTTATACAAAAATGCAATCATTCTTTCTCATTGCTCTACCTAAGTACAAAAAGACACGTTTGTAAGTGAATATGGTAATCAAGTGAAATACTTCTAACTGTTGCGGGCGCGTAAACGGTTTTAGTATCAGATGTTCCCATAATTATGGCACTGTCAAGATAACAATGCAATAAGCACTATAATAAATTTAATTACATCTTTCATCTTTAAAGCGCATTAAAATCCACATTTTAATTTAAACATAAAGAAAGTGGCACCATTTGTATTCGCAAAACAGTTATTTATATTTATTCTTAAATGTTTTCTTTTATTTGGAATGAATTTACTGTTAAAGATAATTTTGCTTACTTAATTAAAGTACTGTGATAAGAAAAGGAACTTCGTGTAATGATAAATGTTTGGCGAGCTGTGACGGATGTCTCGGGATCTATGAAATTGTGTTATAGAAATATGTATAGCGGACGCACTGCTAATTATCATTAGCAAGCCTGTTGATCTGCTGATTAGTATCTTTGACTCCAATGTTAAAGGTCGTGGGTTCATTTTCTAACCGGTACATGTGTAGATTGTAGTATGCACTTAAATGTAAATTTTTAACAGCTTCATTTTTTATTTCGCATAGCAGGAAAGTCAGAGATAAGTCGGCCTAATGTCAAGACACTCTGCTTGCTACTTTCCTCACGAATTTTTGATATTGCGTGCTAAGTGGCGATACTTTACGCCGCGTTATGTCAATGAATAAATATTTAGGATAATTCCTTTTTTATTTAAAATATTCATTTTTTTGATTTTATTTGTGCATGTCTTTAAATACGAATGCGGAAAGTGCTTTTATAAGTTTATTATAATACTAGCGTATCAAGTTTCCAACATTGTCAATAAGAAATTTAATATTACACGTAAAGCGGCATACTATATCCAGTGACGACAAAGTTGTGACATAAAGAGAACGAATCAGATAGCGTTGGGTCTAAATCTATCAACACATGGAATGGAACGCAGTGAATGTTTTGACAGAATACTTAAATATAATCTTAAGTCTAAATTGATATTAAAATACATCTTTATGGAAATAAAATAATTTTATAATTTAAAGGTAGTTCAGTATAGTATTTTTGTTCTAGATTCTCCCTGTCTATCCTGTTGTGTTGAAAAAGGATATTAGATTGTAGGGTAAATAATCCAGTTAGGTGATTCTGCATTTTAAAACTTGTTTCCAGTATTTATTTTAACTCGTTATTACAAAAATTTGTGATAGAATTATTTCAGAAGAAATAATGATAACAATGAATTTAGGTACCTTCTGAAGTTTGTATAGACATGGGCCATGTCTTGTTTTTGTCTCTTTCGACTAAAGGAACTAAATTTTGTTACCAATTTTAACAATAAGAAGTGAAAACTTTTGATTTTTTTAATATTTTAAATTTATATACGATTATATAATATGAATTTTATTTGAACTAAAGTACCGTATCTTCGTATCGACGCTGTGCATGCCTTAAAATATTTATGACGTTCATTGTATTATTTAAATACAGTTTCAATAGAGAAAAGATCTTATTTCATGTACGTGCATATGTATGTGCTTATATAATTAATTATTGACAACGATTTCACTTGCCAAGTGAATTTATTTTTAAATTAGAAGTACAGACGAACTTTAAAATTGTTTATTTTGTTAAATAAATCCTAAATACCTTCTCCTTATCTATATTTTTTACGTAAAAATTGGAGTATTTTATTTGGCACAGTTACAGTTATTGTGAAGGGGAACGAACGGAATGCTAATATTTTTTTAAAAATAATGTATAAAAATTTATGAAATTGATAAAATAAATGTAACAAACACTACCACGTATTCGATATACACTTTTATATAAAGTGACATACACATTGCTAAGGCAACGCTTTATCAACGCCTGAACGCCTCATTCATACACATTTATTAGTAACTTACGATAAAATGATTATATATATTATGCAAAATGAATGTAATTACTTTTAAGAAATTAAATTTTAGGTTTAAAAAATAAATCAATATTTACATACACTTTTATGATATAAATAAAAAAAATATAATAAAAAATTATTATATAATATATACCTATAATCGGGATAAATAAGAAAGTGAATATTCTCATTCGAAGAAATAATTAATTTAATTATTATTGACCTAATAGAACTATTAGTTCATCGATAATAACATTATTTCCTAAATAAATTACAAGCTTAAATTAACATAATAAAAAATAAACACATTGCAAGCGTAACTAAACTTGTACAATAACAAGTAATTTAAAAATCAAAATTAAATAAACAAGTAGCGACACGTTAATAAAGTGATAGGAAAAATAAACTACTACATATACTACCCGTAAATTGTTACAAATCACGGCGGTACATTTCAAAGCCGTAGAAAGTAAGATAGTTGACGTGCATTAACGTATTCCGGTAAGACTCTGATGCTTTTATTAAGATATAGAAGTAGTGCACTTTTAATTTATTGCACCAGACTTGTGCTTAGTTAACAGTTAGCTGGGATATTTATTGAGCTTAAGATTTCCAGGAGCTTTTATGTTATGGTTTGTGTATTTTAATGATGTGATATTGTGACATAGACGGATGGCGAATATAAAAATTCATTTTGTCTAAACTACATAAAATAAGAGATATGCCGCGGTCATTTGTCAGCGTTGAATTTAACTTATCTGGATCTTTATTTTTATAATTTAGCTGCCATATGCCAATAAAAGTCACATCAAAATCAGCCTAGTTGCTCCAGATATTAGTTGGAACCAACAAACAGAAATTGTAAAAAATATTTTTATTAAAATAAAATTTTAAATATTTTTTACTAAAAAGTAGTTATTTTAATATTACAAACAGACACTCAAATTTTATTTATTAATAATAAATAATAATAATTAAAAATATACTATTCTTTTGAATTGGCATAAGACGCCATGTTGTTATTGCAGATCCGATTTTCGCTAAATGATTATTTTTATATATTTGATTACATTTATATATCATGACGAATTACAGCTGTTTCTTAAAGTGAATATATTACAGTAAATTTAACAGGTCTATGTGAACTGGGAAGTACTTCTAGTAAAGGTCGGTTGGATATAAATCATAAGGACAATCCTACAAAAGGCTTTATATTAAATGTCTATTGACGTTTATAGCTTGCATGGAACAGACTCCGCCTATGACACGCTCGACTGCGCTAACAATTTTACAACTACCAAACAGGTATGCCTCGGCCATCGGAATGCACTAGGAAATCAATTTAACACTGCACTTTTATTTGTATGACAAATTTCATTTTCTATTACATTTTTTTTGTACTGCAAAATTCTATTAAAGTTTTTGCTATAATAACCACACAAAGGCACCGCAAAGTTGCAAGCGCTTGTATAATGCTCAGATTATAAAATAATAGATAAAGAATCAAAAGCAATTTTCAATAATGGGTACAAAAAATAGTCTGTAACACAACAAAGTGTTGGAACCATTATTCAAATTCACTTGTTCGCTATTGACTTTTAATTTCACTGTGCAATAATCGGAGAGCGTCTGGCGGTCAAAAATGCTAACATAATAGTGACTTTCTTCATTAATAAAAAAGATATGCTTGCTGGTTAAAAAAGCTAACTCAATTTTCACGGTTGTCGTCGGGTACGCTCAGACCGCCCAGTCGGTAATATACTTTTTTCCTTTTTACCGTCTCACTGTTTTTTCTTTGGTACAAATTTTTGCTTTCACCGTGTGTACTGTCTATTCGATGGGTAATTGACGAAAGTGATGTTGGAAATATTTAATATGTTTTAATTGAATGATAGTGTATTGTGATGTGTGAATGGATTTAAAATAGGATAGTATAGTAATAATAATACTATACTAATACAATTTATTACTTACTGCGTAAGGCATTTTCCTTATGTAAATTCGATAGTTGTTGGCAGGTCAATAGATTTTCTAGGCGTAGAATCGACGTGGATGTTGATTTGCTGCTGGCTCCACTAATGTGAAATGTTAGAAATGTATCTGAATATTTATTATTATTAATTTAATTGTGTCAAGGTTTAAAGCAATCAACATGAAAAGGTAAAAAAATTTGGATTTATTATTGACGTTTTTATTCAAATTTCTACAATAAAATAATTATTAAATAGAGCCTTTTAGGTTATTTACGGATAAGCTCAGAATTAGTGCTATATACAGAGAACTGCATGCCTATTGCACATGTCACCTTTAAAACTGTCATAGCGATGACAAAAAACTTAATTGAGTGACCATTGCCTTATCGCTGTGACAGCGTCGATTGATTTATGATAATTGTAATGTTATTGATATATAATGTATTCTTAGTTCTTTATAAAGTCGTTGACATGGAATTTTTTATAAGACAATATTCCTGAAAAAATGTAATATATAATGAATCATATAAAATGTATAATATAAATTATATAATGTTGTGTTAGTAGATGTAAAAACACACATGTATATTTAAAAACTTGTGTATATATATATATATATATAACATATATATATATATATATATATATATATATATATATATATATATATAACCTTTTTACGAAAATGATTTGGAATATTGTATTTGACATAATTATAGCCTATATAGGGAATGGAGTACAGAATGCTAATATGTTTTTAAATAATGCCTAAAAATACATTAAGTTATTAAATAATAAAATAACACATTCTACCATATGTTTGATATATATCCTTATATAAAGTGACATACCAGTTGCTTAGGCAACGCGTTGGTAGTTACGTCGGATTTGTGGGTTCGTTTAGAACGATTAGTTTTTTTAATTACTCGATTAGAACAAAAAAAAGATCATCTACCAAAAAGCAGATAGCATCAAAATTAATCAAGTCTGTTACATAATAAAACTATAATCGACATGACATGTGTCTGGTTTTCTGATTTCATTCAATTGCTTAACGCCGCCACCCATACCATGATGAAAGTTAATTAAGTAATACGTTAACAAGATGTGTTAATTACTTATAAAAATATACATTGTTTTAATTTTTTTTTAATTATGAACTATATTTATAATAATTTCGAATCTGTAAAGAATTAAGTTGTTGCCAAAGGTGACGAACCTCACATTAAAAAATTAAAAATGGCGGTATTTAAGAAATACCAGAGCGAGGACGTGAAAATAATTTAAATATAGTCACTCCCCTGAGTGGGGATCAAATCCACAAACGATCGCATTTACAGTCAGATGCTGTCCCACTGCGCCACTACCGGTCTCACTTTACTTACTTTTATTAAAATAAATAAACCTATATATAAATATATAATATAGATATGTCAACCAACTACTTAGGCGTATAAGCAATTAGTCTAAACAGTAGCAAGTAAAAATATAAAACTGTATCGATTATAGCTTTGCAAGTAGTAGTGATTATTATAAAAACTAGTGTCAGTCGTAAGAACTATGTTTGAAATAAGAAATTCAACGCTTTTAAACGCTTATAATTCTTAACAAGTTACTCGGGTCTTTATATATGTATACATAATCCTGTATTTTGTTAGGCGAATACAGATATAGTCAAAGTATAACTAAGTGATATATTTAGTATTTTATTCCCTGCCTATTCTTTTATTTTTTGACATTTGTTAGTAGAGTAGTTTGAGAGGAATCCAAGTCATCACTTTCTCTGAAACTTGAAAACCGCCAATATTTTATAACTTTTGAACCTTTTCTACCTGAATCTTAGATAATACTATAAATAATTTATATAAAATATAATTGAAAAGAAAAAAAAAAGTGTTTTTAACAATATATGAATAAAAAAATGTTCAGTACATTTATAATTTAATAAGTCTTAATAACTTTTTTTCTCAAGAAATGAACGATTTAGAGAAAAAAAGTATTAATATAGTATTCTCTAACAAACTAAGCATCAAACGCTATATATCGATCTATTTTATATTTTTGGTAGACAAAACCAAGCATTTTGAGAGCCAAAAATAAATTACATAAAGTAATTGAAAGAGAAAGGAGTGATGAAAAATATAAAACAGGTGTAAAAATAAAAGAAACACTTTTTTCCAATTTCTATTAAAACTATAAAAAAAACGAGGCAACCCTGGTCATGGGCGCAAGTGAAGGTCGGCCAGAGGCCGGTCGCTGACCGGGCTATTTATACGCGTATAGAGTAACTGCAGCTAGAGGCTTAGGAGGCGTGTCAGTTATTCTACGAGTATTACTTCGTACTAAGACCGTATGCATTTAAATATTCAATTGGTAATTGAAATTTAAAATCGTGTATATTTGTTTGGATGCGGTAGAGCACTTTAATATATGGACTATAAATATATAGTGCCGATAAGTAATTAAAACGGAAACGTGATACCAATCTGGTCGTAAACAATAAAATTGATATTAACCATAAGCGTTTTGAACTAAAGAAAATAAGTATTATGAATTCATAGATTATATCTTAGAATATTAAAATAAAATTATGATTTAAATTTTCTCTATATCTACCTGTAAGGCAGCAAGCGAAAATAAAATTGTATTTATAATTATAATGGCCAGTATCTCTTTTACATTTATCTAAAATATAGATAAAAATAATATTCGTTCATCTAATTGAAATTCTCTGGTTGCTAGTTAATCTGCGGTCTGTCTAATAACTCGTCAATGATCAGATATCCATCAGCACTGGCGCTAGGTGTCTTCTAAAAGAATAAAATTACAGTAGAAGTGGCATCAAAATTTTACCTTATTTATATTCTTCATCTGTAATAAAAAAATATATCTTTCGGGACTAAGGCTCTCGTTGTTAGGTTATTTCTGATATACATATGTTAAATTGCTGATCCTAATTATTATATAAAAACGTAGTAGTATATAAATGAGTATTTAATAAATGTGTTCAAGTTATTTATATAAAATATATATTTAACTGATATATGTACATATATAATTTAATAGAATAGAACATAAGGATATTTATTGTATTACAATACAGAGATAATTTAAATATTCTGTCTTTCATTTCTTTATTTCCTAATAGTTCTCGTTTAAGCTATATAAAATATGCAAGCAAACGATATTTAAAACGTTGTTAGACGGACAGCGTGACATGTGAACAAAGTACTTGTTTAATACCACCATACATCATACCACTTCTAACATCGCTAACGCTAATCAGATTCCTTTTCTTAAATGGCTGTTAGGCACACGTTTGTTAGTTGATTAATGTTTTAAGCTTTATTTTGCTTTATTATACTACGGCTAGCTCTAATTACTTGCATTAAGAAACGAGATTTAACTAAGATACCTGTAATTACTGAACTAATTCAGTTTGGATGTATATTTTAACGTCATTCATTAGAGACGTTCCAAATAAATGTAACACGGTAAGACTGAGAATTGAATTTCTTAGTAAATTTTGTATTAGTCTGTTATTTCATGAAAAATGGGACGATGGTGATGATTAAAATACTTTTTTTTTTGTTTTTTTTTTAATTGTGGTACTATCCTATGGGCTTTAGTTAACAAGTAACTTATTGATCGAAATATAGGTCTAAAACTTTTTACTTTTTGCACCTGGTTAAAATAATTTAAATCGCCCGTTACAAGTGTATGTTATTTCAACATTAAATAAGAGCATCTATCTTCCAACTGTGCTAACAATAGCGTTGTAGGGAATCTAAAACTGGGTAATTCTATTGGCAACTTATTTTAACAGTTCTACTACCACAGTATTTAGAATTTTTTGTTAGAAAATTTCCATATAAATAGTATAAACTTCTGTGGTTTACAAAATCTTGTATTTCCTAATTTTATATCTAATTATTGCGATTTGTTCATCTTTTAATTGAAACTGTTTTAAATATATTTAAAATTCGAAAAAAACATTCTTAAAAACCAGATAACCTGAATATGTTTAAAATATATTATGCCACTTCATTGGACTTGTTGTGATCATGGACTTGTAAAATACTGTAAAGTAAGTACCAATATAGAAATATTTCAGTTTATTTTAAATATTTTAATTCAGTTAAGTATTTTAAAAATATAAATATTCGTACTTCTTATACAAATGTAAAATTTAATATCCACTCTATAAAAAGAATTCCTCTGGTTAGCTTATGATTTCTAGGATAGCCACAGGATGAACAAAGAAATATTATTTGTGACATAGTCGATCATGTAAAAACATAATAAACATAAAGTTTTATTATAAAATATAAGTTGAAATTGAATGTAAATTGAAGAAAATGCTTACCAATATTTTAAAGTATCGAATAATAAATTATAACTAACAGTGGGAGAACTATAAACAATAAAACAACTGTTTAGAGGGTAAATTTGTAATAAGATAAGGGAAAACAGAAATTATAACAAACTACTTTGAAATTGAAATTGAAAAGAATGGAGATGATTTTTTCGGCAAAAACAAATGCTCAAATATTATTTTGTAATTATTTCGTATTTTTTTGTGCAGAATTTTAAACAAATTCCAGGGGAAGAAGTGTGTCTAGCGTTACTAGATTTTTTAAACATACATAGATATATATGAAGCTCAGACCAGCGTGGAAAAGACTGTTTTGATATAATTGTTATATCAAAACGGTATACATATACATAAATACATATATAGGTAAATAACAATTTTTAACTGAATACAAATACTTTATAGTAAAGTTTAAAGCAAAAATACATCACTGAATTTTCCCATCCGCCAAATAATTGCGCAAGTTCCATAAGCCAATGTTATAGAAAATATCAAATTCCTTTTTTTAATTAAACCATTATGTGTTCAACTTATTTAAAATATTTTTTTGTCCCGTAATTTAAAATATTATTGGTAATAAATCAATTACACTGTTATTTCATTTTAATTATACCTGGCTGTGTAAAAACAGCCAAGCGATTTATTAGCTCCGCTTTTGCTGTCATTTGTTATTCTTGGGAAACTTGGCGATGTTAACAATTAAGACATTTTTGAATTATCTCACAAATACGTAATTAAAATTTTATGTGGACGTGTCGTGAGGAAAATTACACTCTTTGATGTTCAAATTCGTTTTGAACACACTTTTATTAATAATGCATATATAATAGTATTTTCTGAAAAATATAACTACTTAAATATAAATTTGTAAGTTCCAAGCCTAATATTACAAGTATTAGTTCTAAGCCTACTTAATATTACAAGCATTATCTAAATATTAAACAAAATGCAGCCTCTGCCTTATTAAACATTAGGTTATTCACAAATAGTCTCCCTATTTGAAAAAATATCTTACAAACATACTAAAATTTGTTACGGGTTAAAGTCCTCCACCTCAAGGAAACCGTTTTATGTATTTTTTTTAAAATGATACCTTTTTTTTCAATCTGTTTAGTTCGCAGGATATTAAAAGATAATAAGATAAGTAATCAATTGCCACCGCCGAGAAAAACCTTAATTAGATCTACTGCCATATTGAATGTTCATGTCGATACTATTTTTAGTTCAGATTTAATTCCACTCATTAATTAATACGCGTAGGATATGCTAACTAAGTTCAAGGGCGACTTCAGTTAAATGCGATCTTTGGCTTAATGATATCCAATTAAGGACTCGACTTTATAAGCTTTAAACGCTGTTAACAGTAAATATGTGATATGTGATAAACGTTTTTATTATAGTGTTGTATATTTTTTTAATACTTAAGATGCTACCGTGGCACAGTAGGACAGCTTTTGAATGTAAACGACATAGGTTGTGTGTTCGATTCCCATACGAGGGAAGGAGTAGGTATATTTAAAATTTATTTTCATTTCTCCGCTCTGTTAGACGAAGCGCGGCGTCAAGGTTGCCATTTAACACGTAATGTCTCGATTTCGGGCGCAAAGTGTCTGTAAAGAAGCTTTTTTTCTTTACTAAGCGGTATGTATTTTTTTTGTATTCATTTCTTAAAAACTTTCACATATTTATCACAATTACACAATTTTTAAATCACTTCGATGACCCGTCGCGTAAAATGTATGTAAGCGGTGAAATTTATAATGCGGCATTATTTAAAGTCTCATGGGCCATTGTTTATTGTAATAAAAATAATTATACAGTTTAAAATTGAATCTTGTGGAAAGGGGGCCATTTTCTTTGTAGTGAAATTATTAGAATGGACTTTGCAGACGTGTGGTTACTCTTCATTGTAATTTCATGAAATAGTCGGGTATAAAATATGGAATGGCTCGGCGAGAAAAATCAATTTGGTACCAGTTTTAATGTCGTTTGATTGCATAACTAGGCAGTTGTACGTTTATTAATTAAATAGATACACACATATTCGGCAATATTGTTTACTTTTTCAGATGAGAACTAAAATTAATAAAATTAAACAGGTGTTGTTTAAAGCTCCTACACAGATTCACAATATATAAAATTTCAACGCATCAGGATTCGAACCGGCGCCTCTCGGATACATTCCAAACGGTCTAAACACTAAGCCATGATATGTTCACATTTTTATACGTTTTTGTAAATATTAGTAGAAAGTACTACTAATTATTTTTAGAAATAAACATATATGTTATTTTATTGCAATATATCGTACTGTCATTATAGGTATTTAATGGAAGTCAAAAATCTCATATTAAGCTAATTAGCAGTTATTTGCTTAATAAGTATCCACTATGTATTATACTCGTACACAAATAAAAGGAGTTTGCTTTCGATACATTCCTAGAATAACCACGTGCCTTCACCTCATTATTTGGAATTTCATTTCCATTCGCCTCGACGTATAACTCTCACTTGACGTGTACTATTTCATGCCCTTCAGATTGACGCGTTGATTGATGAAAATTATGGGTTTGAACTTTGTTTTAGACTAAAACCTAGCAAAATTTTAACTGTCTTCGGACATATGGTTAGTGCTGTTTGCTAATTATTACACTATATATTAAACTTAAACTTTTTATAATTCCTAATTTATATAATTCCTGAATTCCACATTTTTTTTTATTTAGGCGTCAATGTTTATTTTTAAGCTCATTTTGTATATAATGAATAATTTAGACAAATGTATACCTCGAATTCGGGCGGGAAGCAATTAACTGAGTGTCTTGACATAGGTTGTTTCTGATTATCTGCTATGCAAGATAAAACATGAAACTCCTCTTATTAAGATTATATACATAACAAATATGAACCTGCTGCTCTGAGCTATACAGTCTAATTGCTAGACTATTCAGCTATAGGCACATAGCCACAGCAAAATTTCTCATTGATTGTAAATTTGCTTGTTATTAGCACTTCTATAGGAGGATATGTGTCAAATTTCACTATCCAATGATTATTATAAATAATGGACATTTAACGAAACATAATCTTACTTTCTTCAGAAAATACTGTACAGTAATTTTTCTGTTCTGATTAAGAAAAGCGCGACTGGATGGCAAACGGATAACTAGGTAATAAGATATTCGATTTTCGCGATATTTACAAATTTTAAATGTAACTGTTTTAAACGGATTAATAGCGCATATTTTGGTATTTGACAATATATTATTAGTAACCTGACGTTTCACTTTACAGTAGTCACGTGGTCCAGTGTATAGCGTTCGAAACGTTGCTTAAAATAGTTTCCTATAAAATTTATAAAGAAATATTTTAGCATTAGTGATTGCTTACTCTGATATATGATTATAATCATACTTGTAGTATTTCTATAAATTCTGTCTGACGCTTCGCTTTAACCACCAAGGAAATATTCATATATAGTACAAATATATAAAAATATATCACACATAAATATTTAAATATAAATAATTACTACGGCTTAGTATCAAACCCATAACAATCGCATTCAATTTGAAATATAAACTAAGAAACGATATCACTATTCTTGAATTATAGTTCAAAGTCTACGGAATAGAATAACTTTTCTCTAGCCGTATGCAAATATGAATACTCTGAAACCTTTACGATCTGAAAGCGACATATTCTATTTGAATGGAAAATAAGATTTATGCATATTGAGAAACGAAGCTGTTTCACAAGTGGCTCATAATTGTTGTGTGTGTATATATATATATATATATTAAATATTTTGTGTTAGATTGCTAGATATTTTTGAAAAAATAAGGAGATAAATAAGTCCGACGTGTGGAATACAGCGCACAAAAACGACCAAAGTGTGTTTGTTCGAGGAGTGCGAATTGATAGCGCGGCGTTAAGTTCCGATATTTATAACGAAATGTCTCGCTTCCTTCTTTTACGACTACACAAGAAAGTGCCAACTTAAGAATATAATTTACCAATTTCGAATAGTTTTTGTGTTAAAATATCTAAAACTTGGTGATACATTTTAAATTTATTCCTACAGTTGTGTAATACCATTAACCAATTTATTAAGTACATTACATCACGCATCCATCCATCGTATAGCCTGTAAAGTATACACCGTCGACGGAAACGTGAGCAACGTCTAGTTCACAATATAAAGAAGTAGTTTTCACTATCGTTCACGTTCGCTATCATTTGAAAGTAATTTTCTCTTTAACTTAATTATGACAGTCGTAAATTAAACTCAATTATGTTTTATGTCCACTTTATGATGAAGCAAATAGGTTGTACATTTCAAATATATTATATAAATGAATTAATAATTAAATATGTACAGTTTTCATATGCATATATTTCTATTATTACTTTTTTGGTTTAAATATAATTAATGAAATCGATATTTAGAAGATAATCTCATAAATTTTGAATTTTCCGATTTATACACAGTTTAAATTAAGCTATATTAAAAGCTATATTATTCGCGTATATTTTGATATTCGAAAATATATTTTTCAAAGCTGGTTAAAACACCTTACTATAGTCCTTGATCATGGGTAGACCGACCTAACAGCCTACCTGTTAGGTTAGCCAAAATATTCGATATGTACGCAATTAATCCATTTAAGATAATTTCATTAAAGAAGATAATGTTATTCAGAAACTTTTATTTCTATGGTTTTATTTTATTATTGAAAATAGTTTCTCTGGGTCTTTGGTCAAAGTTCCTGAATTTGTACATGTTTGTTGACGCTTAAAGGATTTTGAACGAATTATATATAAATGGCTTATATATCGGACTTATATAAATTGCTTTTTAATACCCACCCATAATATGATTTTAGCGTGAATTATTACAAATATAAAAGGAGAATGTATTTTACAGTTAATATTAACGCGTAAATTATAAATTTATTAAAGTCAAAGTCAAATATATAATTTTCATTAAAAAGAAATCTAAATGTTCGTTTCTCCTATAAATAACGATATTTAATAGATAGGAATGTATTTCCGTTCGTATGATTCCAGAATAACATACCGGAAGTATTTCTCCTTCCGATATATTTCTGCTATGGTTCATTTGAAGTGACACTAATATCAAATCTTTTATACAATTCTCTCGAATTACCTTTATATAAAAAAGCGTAGGTGTGTCACGTTTAATAAAAAAAATACCAAAATCAATAAAAGTCAAAAACAGTTATTTATAAGAATTTCATGTTTTGGTACTGGATTTAAGGACACGCAACTTCATTATATATAAATGCCTATAGTGACTTCGGCTTCGTAACATTTGTCACAGGATTAATTCAAGACATTCTTAACTTTTTTTTGCGACCGAGTAAATTACTGTTTTCTACTAAATGTGTATTGCTTTACAGCTTCACGCTTTATCCCGTATAGCTAGTTGTTGGGTAAGCAGGGTTCGTAGGGAAGTCAGGGTAGCCGGAGCTGGGTAGTCGCCGAGACGATCTGGTGTTAAGACATTCCGTTGACTGCTTTCAGACCGAAAATCGAGATTATGAGTGTTCAATGGCGAACTAAACGCGGCACATTGTCTTACCAGAGTAGAGAAACGAGATCGAACCCACAAGCATTCGCATTTATAGTCAGACGTAGTCCCTATACGCTACGATCTCTACTCTACTGGATATATTATTTGTAATATATTATTATTATATATTATTATTATTAGATATAAAGTTATTTAAAAAAAAACACGATCGTATAAATAACTATTTTTGTTTATTTTCCTATATAAAATGTATTTAGAAAATATAATAAACAAATATATATTTTATGAATTATTCAAAAATATATAAATATATAATGATTATAGGCAGCGTTGAAGGATTGAATATCTTGCAAATTACTCTAGCACTATACTTCCTGACTAAGATTAATTCTATTGAAGTAGCAAATAACGTGCAGTCAATACTTTTGTTGGAACTTATCACAGGAGATATCGTACAGTGATGCTATTATGGCGACGAGCGTTCAGAAATTGATGCATTATTACAAAATAGGTACTTTAGATATATCTCATACTTTATATAAATACATTATTGACGGCTATTTGAACTAAGTACGGATGGTCAAACAATTACAAGAATTACATATTAAAATTACAAAAATAATTGATGATTATATTAAAATTATATTTACTTCCTCGTTCTGGTAAGACAAAGTGCGGGGATGAGTTCCACCACTTAATACGCAATGTATCGAATTCGGTGGAAAGCGAAGTACGGAGTGTCTTGACACTAGGTACTTTCTGTCTTCTTTCTTGTTTAAAGATTATAAAAATATATTATTAAGTTTTACAATACAATTTCATTATAATTTATTTATTTATTGCTTCAAGCTGTATTTAAAAAAAAGTTCTTTGACAATCCTAAGCAAGTGGCATATTTTATAATAATAATAATAGTAATAATAATAAATAAAAAAGAAAATAACATTGCTTACTTAAAAATATGCATTCAAGCTTTGTAGTAGTTAGTTGTTAGGATAACAACCAAGTACTAAAAAGTTTGTATGCATTACTTTACTAGTACATTTCAGAGCCTGATTAATGTATTTTCTCACTAAACCTGTTAAACATAAAACGTCACTAGTTTTTCCTAAAGCAATAAACGTGAGATCCGTAAAAATATATATTTATTTTTATATACGCCCTCATTTCTTATGCTGACGGTACTCTGCGGGGGGTGTAAATGCATTTATATGTACATACATACATATATTTATCAGATGCGCCTGCGGTAAACAGTACATATTTATAGTTCAACTCGAGTATTTTATTAAACATGAATAATGATTACAAAATTGAGATATAAATTAAAGCGTACCATCTAATTCATATCACGTCATGTGCAATTATCATAATTACGAATGCTATGTATTATTATTTATTACTGAAATAAACAAGGGTCACTCAGGGAGATTTTTTATACCCCTATTCCTGGATTTATGCTGTAATTCATGCATGTATAATACAGCACGGTCAGAGGGCCCAGCCCTAAAATCATTTCCCCTCTCCCTCCGCAAGAGGTTGAGAGAGAAGAAGCCTAGTTGTTATATTATACAGTTATTTATTTGATTGTTTTTTTTATTTTTACTTTCTTTTTTTATCCAACTTACAACCAATCGTGTTTACAGTCTTACAGCACCAAGATATCGATTTGAATATAATAGTTATTACTTAAACACTTGTTTATTTTAGGAAAGAATTTTATTTAGATTTTTTTAATGTATTTTAATGTACCTTTGCTCTATCTCATTAGATACAGTGCGCGCAGTTTATACTTACTTTTTCAACTTCCACGTTTCAAATTTAAACAAAAATGAAGTATGCAAAGTATGTATGAAGTAAATTGTTTATTTATGGTTGAGCTCATTCAGTTTATCTTAAATTTAGGAGAAATGTGTAAAAGGAAAAAAATATTGATAATATAATTCGTTTAAAATATATCATAGGACTTGTTATTAAACAATTTAACAAATTTCAATTTATCATATAGACATCGCTAGGCAAACATGTTTTTAATTTAATCTACAAATAAATCACTTTCAAGTTGCAAGTAATGTAATATATAGCACGCATTTTCCGTGTTAGGTAATGTAGAATGAGATAAGCTGGACACTCTGCAGCTGGGGCGACAGTTTGGCGTCATTATTCCTATTTTGTCCACGTCAGACCCACTCGCTATAAATCTTACTTAAGTTAGCTTTGCTCCACTATGGTATGATTAATTTGAAAATTTATATTATTTTGGAATACTTTTTAAATTTCAATAAGTATGTATTAATATATTATTTGTTTAATTAAATTCAATATGATATATTCTGTAGTAATTTAATGTTGCAAATTTATTTCATATAATTATCTGACTTTAAATCCGCAATGATATGATTATATTTATATTATTCCCAATATCTCTGCTCTAGTACGATATGGCAAGGTTTTTCAGTACTTGACCTTAATACTTGAGTCAAAAAATACTTAAATTAGTGGGAAATGTCTAAATTCTACGTTCTCTATGATCTGCTGTGCGGCGGCAAAAAACGTGAAAATCATATAAATACGAACAGCTTGTTAAGAGTTACAACGATCTATCTCCTAAACTAGGCTGATAGTTAAAAACGTAATTGACTACTTACTTCCCGTCTGTCTACCCTACTATGTGAAAACGATACGTGATTATAAATATTTTTCCTATTAATATTAGAAAACTTAATCTCAATTACACATGGTAAATAATTGTTCAAAACAACATATAAAAATACCCTGAATATGTAAAAAAAACAATATTAATTCGATAGCAAATCAATTTAACATAGTAGTGTAATGATCCCTTTGCTTAGGATTAGCTTGCGTGCCTAAAGTACTGTTAACATCAGTCTAAACATTGGACAATGAAGCCTACTCAATTTATATGTAAATACTAAAGCTACACGACACTTCCCGTGTCCGACTTCCAAACACCGTTACCCAGTTATAATGATGGTTAATATGCCTTGGCTATTAAAACTATGCTAACCTATTAACATCTGTCGACAGTGTGTGTTTTTCCACTTTGCTTTTATGATAATATATGTCATTGATGTTCTATTTTATATTACACAGCAAGCCCTGATGCGTGGGATAAAACGTAAAGCTACTATAGTCAGAGACAACCTAGTGTCAAGACACTCCGTTGACTGCTTTTCGCTGGTGAACTCAACACCGCTTTTTTATATCTTATTTGTCATGTTATTTAGGTATGGCAAAAATTTTTGTGGACTAAAACTACTTTCAATATTCTATGACACGATGGTTTTAAGCTCGAATCAAATTTGGGGAATTGCTTATAAATATGTTTCAAATCCTATTTTGCATAAGAAAATCTTAGTCTTAAGAAGAATAATCTTCATAGATACATAAGCATTTATTAGATTTGACGTATTACATTTTAATTAGTATTTAATTGACTCTTAATTTAAAGTAATATTATTAATTTTGAAGTAAGTTTCACTTGCATCGGGATTAATATATTATCTTTACAAAAATATGAGATTTTCTGGTAACCTAATAGCTGTAATTTTTGAAAAAAAAATAAAAAGTAATAAAATTGAATTGTATTTTAGAATTTCATTTCTTTCCCTACAAATTCGTATTTCCTGCTCCAAGTTACGTCTCCGCCAGTAACAAGGTTCCTTGAAATTAAGAAAGGTATGTAATATACAATTTCAATCGGTATTGATAACCATTGTGTCCCGTTCGGGCAACCACTAATGATAGCGAGCTCTGGGATTTATTCCTTTATCGAGCAGATTGCGTTTCATTATGCAAGGGACGATTGAATATATTAGTGCCGTATTGGGTTCGACACAGAAATTCAATATTTCTAGCTTCCTTTTGATTTGTAATTACTGTAGGGTACAAATTTATTATAAAAATACATATTATAAGGGTAGCTGGCGGTACCTAAATGCATAATACTTAGTTATAATATTTATGGTATAAAGAATTTAATTTTTTGAAAGTAAAAAAAAAATGGTAAAACTAAAAAAATTGTCACTTGTTCCAAAGTGAGTTGTATAAATGATATCATCAAAAATAATAATAATAACACATCAGACATCCGCATAGTAATTTTTTTGAAAGTGGCCATAATGATCGTAACTGGTTGGATTCGAGAGAAATTCCATTATATGTATACGTAATTTGTCTTAATGTCACTTGAATTACATCAGTTGTATATATTAATAACAATACTGTACAAAAAGATCTAATTTTGTGTAATAACGTTTGCCCTTTCCATTTCACATTAAAATCGTACTGATTTAAATTAAAAAGCATCAGTGAGCTAAATAGCAAATGAAACACGTTGGCTTGAGGCCCGTCGTGGCGCAGCGTTTGACTGTTAACACGATTGAATGTGGATTCGATTCCCACTCGTAGGTATGATTATATTTAAATTATTTTCATTTCCTCGCTGTGATAAGACAAGCTGCGGCGTTAAGTCCGCCGCAATGTCACCAATTCGGTCGCGATCCATTCCAGTCTTTTACATTTTACGGGATATCAGCGTGAACAAAGGGAAGGAAAAGTTAAAAGTTAATTTAAATATTGTATTATTACCAGAACTGGCTACCAAATTTTATAAAATTAAATCGTTACCTATAAGTGGATCAAAGTAGCGTTATAAGATTTTTTACATAGTCTAATAATAGCATTGTTGTCAAAAGTTTATAGATAAATAGTTAGTATATAAGAAAGCTAACGTCATATTATATATTCAATTAAACATTATATATTACTTATATAAACGTTAAATATATACATTCTTTTAGTACTCGTTGAGAAAGATTTTAATTAAAAAAAGAGATTTACACCTTCTTCCCATTGATTTATTCTAATGTTAAAACACTCTAACTTAATATTCGAGACATCGTGTATTGTGAAGCGAAACTAAACGCTGTGTTTTGTCTTGCCAAGGAAGGGATTTACAGACTCTATGCTATACTATATTGCCCTACAATGGCATTCAGAAATTATAAGCTAATATTGTTATGTTAATTGTATATTTTTTATGTTTATATTATTTGCATGAAATATTAAGCAATTATTATTAAAGCTGGAAATGAGCCTGTAATTAAATAGAATCACAAAATTTTGACTTCTTTAGTTTGATTTCTGCGTTCTCCACCTCTCTAGATATGATATTTTCAAACTTAGCAAGTTCAAATGGCAATGGGCAGGCCACATCGCTCGTAGAGCCGATAAGCAATGGGGAACAAACCTTTGACGAACCGTCCACGAACCGATAGGAGTATTATGAGACGATCCCCCACTAGGTGGACTGATGACTTAGTCAGAACCACTGGATTGCTATGGAGAGACCTATATATAGCAGTATAATTCTTCCGACTAATGATGATAATGACTATATGTTTAGCAAAGGAACTTACCTTGCACTGTATCTTACTTATCAGAAAAAGATAAATAATCAAATTTAATATTTTCTGCAATGGGGCTCGAATCCGTGACAATAGCATTTACAGTCAGATTCTTCCCCACTGCGCCACAATCAATTATAAAACGAATAAATAACAAACTATTTTAATTTACATAGTAATAGCATTATCGTTCAAACCATCATAATTACACCGCGTGGAAGCCCCGGAGAGTATCCCAATTAAGAAATAAAGTAACAAATGAAGTTTGTGGTGAAGTTATCAGTTTAAGACGGTATACTGAACTCGCTAATGAATATACATATCTCATGAGTAAAATGCAAGATTTTCTGCATATAATAATACTTGGTAGAATTAACTTGCGAAGTTGACTGTAGTTAACCTTTGAAGAATAAAATCCAGTAATTAATAGCCACCTGTTTAACATTTTTTAATATAATTTTTGTGTGAATTTTATACTAATTCAAATAATTTTAACGGTACATTTCTTTAGTAATCATTGAAATCGACTAATGTAGTTTTTGTCGATATTCAGATAACGTCTAAATACAATTACATGTTATTTTACAAATAAATTTGACATCCCGAATAGCAGGGTAGATATAAAGTACCTAGTGTCAAGACACTCGCTAGTGTCAAGACGTCGCTATCCGCCGAATTAGAGACATTGCGTGTTGAGTGGCGCAAAACAACGCCGCACTTTGTCTTACTAAAGCGTGAAAGTGAAAATAATTTAAATACAATCTCTCCCCCGAGTGGAAATCAAAACCACAACCGATCGTGTTTACAGTCCGACGCTGTCACACTGCGCCACGATCCGCCTCATCTCTTTAATTATTCAACAATATCCTGATATATTGTGGTAAAAGAACAATACTTTTATAATGGACAACGGCAGTTATTACCTACTTTGAAATGTTGCGTGACAAATTGAATAATTGAATAACACACGCTGATTTAATAATTAGTAAATTAATGGCACGATATTCTTTACCGACAGTTGCACATACAAAACGAACAAAAAGTTAAAGCAATACAATGTATTGGAAACTCTTTAGTTACAATATGGCTTAATACTGTTATTGTACATAATTAATAACAATAAATGAGGATTATGATAATTTCCTATAAAAGTATGAAAAAGAAATGTAAAAAATATATTTTAATATTTAAATATTTTGTTGCTTTTATAGTTATGACGCATTCAGTGAATAGAGAAAAAAATTATGTTTCCAGTACAAAGTTTTAAGAAGTCTTAGGTCTAAGTGTACACTCAGTACTCCGCTTTCCTAAAAATTTAAGCGTTTTGAGAGCGTTTATGTGGATTGAGTGGAGGCACTCAACGCCTCGTTTTGTCTTACCAGAGCAAGGAAATGAAAATAATTTAAATATAATCAGGTCCCCGGGTGGGAATCGAACACACAACCGTTCGCTTTTACAGGCACACGCTGTGCCACTGCGCCATGACCTGTCTCATCCCTTGTTAATTAGTAACTGTATAATTAATAATATTTAATGCATCTTGTATGAATCTTGTATGAATGCTAAATTCTATGTAGTGACAGTCATTTCTGTGAACCCAATTTATTTTATTTGTTCTTATTGTAACTTTCTATATCAATATTATCTAAATTCTAGGAACTGTGCACAACTAAGTGATAGTAGATAATTGTAGAATCTAATTATAATAAAAATAAGTTAAATAAGATATTTTTCAATATCTAAAAATAATTACAGGTGTCAATAACAAAATACTTTTTTTATAAACACATCAAACAAATTAACATATAAATTGAAATTAAAATTTCTCTAGTAGTTAAAACTCCTGTGTAAACGTTTTAGTAAAAGCCCATCTCCGCCGGCACGCTTTACTGTGACATAACAATAATTTTCAATTCCACGCGGAATCGTTCAATTGAATCCGTATACGGTAAAAGCGTAACCGATTAATAAAGAATTTTGTATCTAAATATAATTTATCTAACATCTTAAGAATATTGGCGCAGTGAGAATATGTTTAGCTGACAAGTTTTGTTATCTAAACATATTCTCACTGTCATTATCTCACTGATATTTTTTTAGTTTACATTTTATTAATATTTTTTTTGGTTGCCGTTTCTACTTGTAAAGCACGATAGCGGAAGAAAGAGCGTAGTGTCAAGACACTTAAAATTTTAAGTGTCTCACTCACTAGTGAGAGTGGAAATATGTATACAATGGTTTTCATAGAAATTTTAATAGAAATATTATTTTTTACACATTTAAAATGAAACTAGTTTTAATTGATTAATTACGTATATTATTGTATTTGAAAAATAAAAATAAATTACATTTTTGTTAATTTAATAATATTTAAAAGTTTCATTTATGACGATTATAATAATTATTATTAGAGGTAAAATTATATGGAATAGAAAAATCATAAAGATATAAATAATAATAATATTAAGTTATATTTTTATAATTGATAATTACTCATAAAATAAATATTGATTGTTTTTTTCAAGTAGTCTTTACAATTCATTGACTCTTCTATGTTTTTTACAATATTATCAAGGAAATCTTTAATCAATTACTTGGTTTATTCTTTTACAATATCATAAGTATAATTGATGAGCGGACAGTTATTTAAATTTGGTTTTTGTCTAAATGATAAATGTAAATTTATGAATCAGTAGCAATAAGCTAGATTAATATATTTTTTTGTTGTTACCTACATAAATTGCTTCATTTGCATAACTAGTTTGTACCTGCCACAAATTCGGGACAGTCTGTGTTGAGTGGCAGAACTCAACGCCGTGCTTTTTCCTACCAGAGCGAGGAAATGAAAGTAATTAAATTTATGAAATGAAATATTTTTGAAATATTTAATTTAAAAAAAATATATTTTTATTATAAACATTATATACAAAGATAATTAAATCTTCTGAAGTTTCATAAACTCAAATTGATTATAGCTATTAAACTTCTTTATTCAAAAATATAATTAATGTATTCCTTTGCCTGTTAGTAAGTATTTTCCAAGCAACATATTTCTTTAAAGAACGTCTTTACAACTTCATATATGTACAGTCACTTCTCGACGTTGAATAATATGTTATTGTTTGTATTTTGCTAATTATTTTAGAATGTCCTATTTTTATATAATAAATGTATGTAATTTATAACACATAGTAAATAATTAGTAACTGTATTTAAGCTTTTGTAAAAAATATAAGAATATTGACCCGAGCATCAAGTGGTTTTTAAAAGTGGTGTATATGAAACAAATAATACATAAGCATCATTTCAAAGATAATTTTTTAAACTGTTGGTTTTTTAATAAGCTTTAAAGGGAACCATGCATATCAAAAATCTTTGATAATTATCTTTATTAAATTAATTTATATGAACGTCATATTGATTAATTCTTTTTTCTAAGCAGTAACGGATTTTTTATTCTGCGTTTATGCCGGTTAAAAATCTGGCTATTACATTATTAAAATATTTTAAAAAATGCTGTTATAATTTAATTTTTTATTTGATAATAATAAATTATGTTCAATTTATAAACATAGCACGCCACCATACCTTTGTGTCATAATTATTTTATACATTTACCAGTGCAAATAAGACGCCAAATAAAAAAAACGACTGTAATTTTAAGTAATATGAACCAAATTTATGTTTTTTGTTTTTTTTTTAGCTCCACGCCTTTATTACACATAACAGGTTACACAGAAAGTACTTAGTATCAAGACACTCTGTACTCCGCTTTCCGCCGAAATAGAAACATTGTGCATTGAGTGACGGAATTCAACGCTGTCTTACCAGAGCGATAACTGAAAATAATTTAAATTTACACAATTCCCTCGAGTAGGAAACGCAACCGCAACCGATCGCGTTTACACTCAGACACTGTTCCACTGCGCCATGACCGGCCACTAATTTAGTGCCTTTTTATACATTTTTCCTCTTTAAACACCATGATGACATGTAAAATATAAGTATTGCATTTTAATATAAGTATAGTCGTTAACGTTCCCTCATACGGAAGCTGTCCCGATTATTTGTTTGATCAACAAAGCAATCTGTTCGTAATTTCATAACAGAACTTCGCGATCGATTGCATGATCGACTCACAATACTAGGAGTGCAACAGGAAGGCATTTCTGAAATCTTGTTTAGGATAATGTCAATTTGCATAGTCATGTAAAAACCGTTAGTTAACCTAGATTTGATAAAATTCAATATTTTAATACTATCTATATGAAAAAGATATTTTTTTGTAATAATTTAAAATAATAATAAGGAAACAAGAATATGAATTCAGTGCCTGTAGTGTTGTATATTTAAACATTAAAAACAGTACAATTTATTGTATGATTGTTGATCTGATTGCATAATGTAATCATACTTAGGTAAAAATTGTATGAATTATTAAACTATTTATGCGCAAATATAGTTAGTATTATTTTTAAATGAAACTATTTAACCGGATTAATCGCGTATATTTTGGTATTCGAAAATACATTTTTGGAGGTGTCCAAAAATGTATTTTCGAATACCAAAATATACGCGATTAATCCGGTTAAATAGTTTCATTTAAAATGTATAGAAATCGCGAAAATCAAAGATCTTATTAGTTAGTTTTATATCATAGTTCAAATATCGTAAGCTCGAAAAAATACCAATTACAAAGTAATTAGACTAATTACAACTATTTGCATCAAGGAAATAGTCCAGATAGAATTCCTATCGTGTCTCGTCTATTTACATTTCTTGTTTAAACTTCATTTAAAGGTAGATAAAGATTAAAAAATTAACAACATATTTATCATTTTCAGGTATACCTTGGAGCTATAACTACCATTCCTACAGTAAACGGTGGGTACTAAAACAGGATTTACTGTTTCATAGAAACGAAAGCTGAGACTTGCGTCAAGAATGCTTTAAAATTTCCCTAAACCTTATTAAGTAGTTGTAAATGACTAATACTGTTGATTAATATTAAAAGACTATATTAAGAATATTATAAAAATAATCCTACCTCGAGTATTATAGAAATATACTATCCAGTGTTGGAAGAGGAGTTCTGGGTTCAAATTAGGTGAAGCTATTGCGTGTATCGATAACTTAAATAAACAAGATAATTTTTTGTTATATATTATTAAGAAATGTACAAAGTTTATTTCTGAATTCTAAATTTTAAGAATTCGTATAAAAAAACAAAAAAAAAACTGCATTTAAAAACAAATTATTTGCTTTTATAATTATTCTTCCCATATATTATGGTGAAAAATATATTAAATATAATAATTGTTTACGTTACGCTTTCTACACTCGTGTGAGGAAAGATCTTGCTGATGCCCGACTTAATGATTGTTATTTGTAAATGGGAAATTAAAGAAAGCCTCGTTACTTACAGAGCCTTGTTACTAAAGCTAAATTTTAATTAAATTCTAATCTGATTGGAGAGATGAATAGATACTTGATAGTACGTCATTTTATAAAATTTATTTTATTATGTTACTCATACATTGATTAAATTCTATATATATATATATATATATATATATATATATATATATATATATATATATATATATATATATATATGTATATATATATATATATATATATATATATATATATATATATATATATATATATATATATATATATATATCACCAATCTAAGTAGAATTCGAAACACATCACAGAAAATATTAAACGTTTGAACGTATAAGGAAATTCGCCATATACATACCTATGTATGATACTTGGAGAGAGTTGAGGAGCACTCAGATTGGGTATCAAAACATCTATGAGACCCTATCATATCTGTCCTTGTAAATATGAGGATCTATCATGTTACAGACGTAAACGGTGTTGTGGCCTACAACAAGACAGAAAGGAAGCATATCATTCTACTGTAAACAGCAGTAACGGTTGAACAATTTAACCTGTCAATGTCTTAAACAAATGTGACGCATAAACGGTAGCAATTAGTTAAATAGATTTATGGTCTAGCATGTTTATAATTACAGTACGAGATACTTATTCTTTTATTTACAGTAAAAACTATTTCCAAGCTTCCTTTTAACTTTCACTTCATTGATGAGGAATGATATATCCATGTAAACGCGTTTGAAATCACTGAAGTAAATTGTTTTGGTTTGTATTGCGGTGCCACAATTATTATATTTTAATTTAATTTATCAAGGCTCTAGTCCCACTGATGCTTAAAATACGCGTTGTCTTGATAATGTCACTTCATACGAAAGTGTATATTAAATCTAGTTACCTTTAATTTAACAATATAAAGCTTTATTATATACATATTATACACATGAGACTGATCCGGGCCATGTGAGTTAGCGTCTGACTGTAAACGCGATCGGTTGTGGATGCGAGTCCCATTCGGGGGACTGATTGTATATATTTTTTTTATATCCTGTCTCTAACAAGACAGAGCGCGTTGTTGATTTTTGCAACTCATCACGCAATGTCTCGAATTCGGCAAAAAATGAATTACTTAATTAATACTTAATTAAATAATTAATATATATATATATATATATATATATATATATATATATATATATCACCAATCTAAGTAGAATTTAAATATGTTTAAATAATAATTATAATGAAATAACTTAAATATCTAGACAGATCACCGAGTTTCGTTAAAACAAAATCATATAAGCTTCTTATTCTTACTATGGTCCATAGAATTGAAAATGCATTATTCAATTTCACTCATGATAAAAGGTCCTGCGACAATCTTGACATTTCCATTGTGGGTCGCACGACCGTCTACCTAATCCAGTATGTATGAAAACTGTGACATGGTGCATACATATCTTTCATCTTTGAAACGATATATAAATCAAATACTGATGTAAATTTCCGTTTACTATTAATATGGTAAAATATTTGAAGATTTAAATATTTATTATGAATTTTGACGTAGCTGGATGAGGAAAGCATGGTTTAGTTGGATGTTGCCTATTGGGTGTTTTCCAGGAGACACGGGTCCGAATCGTTCTGCGTCTTAAGCTTTTACACATTTTCAAAAAATATTTATTCACCATAATATTGTGAGAATAAGACTTTAAAAATATTAAAATACTAAACATATTAAATACTATCAGATATAATTATTTTTATCATCAGCACCTCAGTAGAAGCTTAAATAAAATTATTTAAAGTTTAATATTAAATTGATTATTTTAAAAATAATATGGCAAAAATGCTACACTATTAAATGTTTATGTTATCATAGGCACAGACCAAATATGTAAAAATGTTAGTTTAGTTCAAGCGCTTAAACTGTGTTTAAAATATAATGTATATATTTGCTCATGGAATCATAAAATGTCTACTACGCTTATATAACAAATATAAAACTTAATAAAATTATGGTCAGTCCATTCATTTTAATATATAATAGGCCTATATGTTCTCGCAGAATCCATTTTTAGTGCGAAATGTTATTTAGATATGGACATATGTTTACAAATTCTCAACAACAGTCTTATGGTGAAACTTTCTACACACTAATACTGTTATTATTACAAAATGCTCATAGTATCTGTTAGCTAACCATGACTCCAGGTGTTACTAAATAATATTTATTTATATCAATTTCACGCTGCTGAGCAGACAATGGATTTTGGGGCATTTTTTTTTCAACATAATCAAATGAGTATGTTGATTCCCATTCGAGATAATTCTCGAACGGGAATCAACTTATAATCAATCGCGTTTGTATTCAGACGCTGTCCCACTGCACGATAGCCTCAAATAACAATTTTTCATACAAAATTTAAAACTGTACTGCCTTAACATTCTCCTCTTCTGGATAATTTGCTATATAGTATATTTTTCATAGATATTCTATGAAATTACAAACTGCAACTGATTTACTACCTTTTTAATCTACTTTTTTAAGAATAAAAAATAAAATGAGTAAAAATTTAATAGCTTGCAATTACCCAGGATCTAAATAGGCCATGATATACAGGTATTTTCTTGTACAAAGACTTCTTTAAAGAGGAAAAAAATAAAACATACGACGCCTCCAACGTAATCTTTAATTTTGATATATTTATTTTGATTATATTTTTCAAGATGATCAAGTAAAAATGTTATAACAAGTAGCGTAGAAAAAAGCAAGAGCGTCGAACTTAGCAGCTGGCAATGGTACATTAATATGTTGATTCAAGCGATCTGCTTGAATTTATGACTGATATTGCTGCTAGGTGGCCAAGTACTGCCTGTAAAGACTTCACACGGATACGAGCTGTGCCATATAAATATAGCTTTTTATTATAAAGTTTGTTTAAGCTATTAGTCTAGTGGTTATTTATTTAAGGTCGCAGGCTTAATAATCTATTATTAAGTATTTATTTCTTTTTTTTTAACCTTCACGCATTTTTTTTAGCTTTAGCAGGGTAGGCAGAAAGTACCTAGGTACTACCCACTGTCAAAACACTCCGTACTTCGCTTTCCACCGACTTCGAGACATTGCGTGTTGAGCGGTGGAACTGAACGCCGCACTTTGTCTTACCAGATTGAGGAAGTGAAATATAATCACTTCCTCGAATAGGGATTGAACCCACAACCAATTGCGTTTTCAGTGAGACGCTGTAAAACTGCGTCACCACCGGCCTCTATTGGTTAAACTGTTTATTATATGGATATAAGTATTTTTTTTATTATTTTAAATATTATTTGAGCATAATGATTAAGTAAATTATCATTGTTAGAAAATATTGCTCTATGATTAAAGAACTCAATATTGATTACTTGATAATACATACAAAAATAAAGAAACCTTCAATTTAATCACTTTATTACTTAAATAAAGGAGCCTCACGCATACCTCTCATAGCAGGATTGTCATCGACAACCTCGTTGAGCAAGAACTTCCTTATCAGAGCGGAGAAATGAAAATAAATTTAAATATAATCATCCCTCCAATTGAGAATTGACCAATCACGTTTACAGTCAAAAACTGTCCCACTTTGCCACATTGGCCTTGAATATATATTTTTATTAAAATAATTGTATGATATTGATATTATAAACAATTTTATACAAATAGGATACTACTTCTTCGTCTTCTTCCATAAATACAAACTATTTTAAGTTGAAGCTGTCAAAGCATTCCTGCAACCGCATATCCATTTTCTATGTATAGGTTTCTGCAACTGTTTTTGCTCTTGCCTCGTATACTTGACGCCATATACGCCCATTGTTATGACTTCTAACGGTTGATACTATTTGTACCTCGCTTTTAAATACAGTAATATTTATGTGTCATAATATATCTTTACAATTTTATCTTTGGTCATGTACCAAAAATATTTAGAAAAAACTATAAATAAGTACGAGTCGTGATCCAATTTACTTAATGAGATAAGACTATTGCAGAGAAGTCCTAAAATATATTTTTTTTCAATACAATAGTTGTTCAAATTAGTTATGAAAATAAAATAATAAATAAATCCCTATAATATTATAGAGGTTAAAAATCTCATGTATCTTTTCGTGTCTCTCACGTGTGTCGATGTGTTACGTAAAGATGCCAGAGTAACCAAGGTAATCATAGCTCTCCTACTAATAAAACCTCAACAAACGTAGTATTACTAAATTGAAAAACTAAAGAATTAATATTCAATTTGCATATGAAGATAAGAACAGTAATAGCCTTATAATAACTGGGAACATTGACTGTATAACAAGGTTATATATAAACGCAAACGCAAAAGTAAAACTGTTTTTTTTTGTACCGGCATCCTTGTTTAATACTTAACTCCTAAGTGCCTACACAGTTGTACTAACAGATCTAATTGCTGTAAAATTGCATAATGAGGTAGTGTTTTTTGCAGTGTTTTTTTTTTCTGAGGGAAACGGCCACAGACCACAGTCGGTTAATGGCTTGCTAGGTTAATAGTCCAATCCGTCTGAATGTAAGGGAAAGGTTTTACGGTGCTTGGTAATATGCGGTTAAAGCATAACAAACATGCTAACATGCTAAGTCTAGTGGATTAGAAGCATAATTATATAGACTAGTGATATATTTCAGTTTCTTTTGAATATAAATACAAGTTAAATATCTCTGGATTTTCTCTACATCGAATACGCAATAAAAGAGATATAAAATATTGTTCCATTAATGTTATAATAATAAAACCATGAAATAGTAGTTTTAAAATATTATTAAAGATTGTTAAAGCAACGTAGAAAAACAATTTAAGTAACCTTTTGCCGTCTTACAATTTTCCTAATCTAAACCTAAATTTGCTACGTATTCATAAACAGAGCAAAGAAAACAAAATAAGCTAAATATAATTATTCCTCAAGTGGATATCGAACCCACAACCAATCGCGTTTACAGTCAGACGCTATCACATTGCGCCACAATTTCTTCTCCTAATGATAACCTTTGATGATAACCTTTGATTTAGTCTTAATTTCTATAAGAGTTCCCATAAATCTGTCCCTTATAATTAACTCTATATTCCTTAGATACGTTCAGAATTGCAGGAAGCAGATATGTTAAGCGAAACAAGTCGCTTTTAGTGAAATGGATCACTTCCTAAAGGGCGAAAGATAAAATGTTTACTCATATCAGACTGTTAACGGTTTGCAAATTTACATTGATATCAGTCAGGACTTTACCATAATAAATGTTCTTTATAATAGTACAAGTTTATAATAACTTTTTAAGATATTTTCGGTGATAAATAAAATTGTTTTTATTTTATTACACCAATTGGACATTGGACATTTTGTGATATCTAAATATATGACGTCTAGTTAAGTATTGAATTTTAGTCACCCAATTGACTTACAATTTATCTATATAGTCATATAAACAGCTTGTCTGTTAGCTCCCAATTCTTTAGCGAATAAAGCCGAAACTATTTATCGACAGCACTAAGAAAAGATTTTCCCAGTTTCTCCTCTAAATGGAATTTTACATTTGACAGGCACAACTACAGAAACTAAACAGTAGCTTGTTGTTTCAACGTAAAGTAGCAGTTAATTCGTCATGAAAATAACGTTCAATATTGACGTCGGCGCATTGGGGCAGTGTCTAGTCTAATATATATGAATTTAGTTTTTTTTACAGAAATATTTATTTTTGAAGCCATTATCATTTTCTATTTATAAGAAAAATCAGGGTTAAGTTTTAGCAAATCAACACCGGAGGTGTTGATCGTGTTGGTGGGGGTGTATTCAATCAAAATAAATATCGACAATAATGTATACGACATACAGTACGAAATAAAAATTCATCATTTATCTGAAAAAAAAGATGTAGGATGTATACAATACAATATATATATATATATATATATATATATATATATATATATATATATATAAAATAAGTCTAAGCAAACCAAACATTAAAGTAATTAAAACACTCCTACATTTACTCAATCACTTTATATAGGATGTTCGAACGCAGGCTTCCTCAATTTGTGGTGGACGGTTAATAGACAAAACGTGACAACCGAGAATCTTGATTGTCTGTACGTATATTGACGATATATGCTAATTTTTAAAGAATATGTTTTGAATTTATAAATTACTTTTGAGTGAACATTTTTTGTTAAAAAAAAGTAAAACTGTAACGTTGAGACCGGTCATGGCGAAGTGGATCATCTGACTGTAAACGCGATCGGTTTTGGGTTCGACACCACTCGGGGTAGTAATTATGTTTGAATTATTTCCACTTCCTTGCTCTGGTAAGACAAAGAGCGGCGTTGAGTTCCACCGCTCAACATGCAATGTCTCATGGACTAACATACAAACATATACTTACCAAATTATTATTACATACGTACATATCAAACTGATAACCTCCGTTTAGGAAATCGGTTAAATTATAATAAAATACGACGGTTACAGTATGTATTACTAAAATTGTTGATGACAAGATCGATTATCACTTAATGCAACTTTTATATATAAATATTTTATCAGAATAAAATAATAAATAGGATAATTACAGCTTAAATTAAACTTTCATTCTGAACCCTAGTAAAGTAGAAATAAAAAAGAGCTTTCTATATATAAAAAAGACATTACTTATTACCCTCATAAGTATAATGAGGCATTAAGTTAAGAAGTAACGATGGAAACCACTTTTGGCACGTGTAAACTTGAGTTAGTAGTATTCTTACTATTTTTTAGAATTTACAACTATTTATTATCTTTGAAAAGCTATTGACAAGACATGCAATAAAATCAATATAAGCAGGCGGACCGCTTATAAATAATGGGTGTCGATAGTAAGTGTTTTTGTGCGCAAATTGTGCCTACAACGTCTTATTATACTAGTAGATATGCTTCATTAAATTGCGCTAATCGTATTATATTTGTATCGACTGCCACTCAAAAGTCATTGATCTCGAATAAAGGTAAGATATACATATATTAGCATATCTAAGTAATTCTTGTTTATAGATTAGTGATGTAAAAAATGGCTCACCATATTTGCTAAGTACTTAATATATTTTAAGCTTCTTATAATTTCTATTACTAACTTAGTCAAAAAATATAAGATGCTATTTATTATTAGATGTGAAAAATTAGTGTCATTTTATTAGCACTTATCTATTTCATAAAAGACATTAATATGTGTTATATTAAATTAATTACCATGAGGCTGGTCATAGAGCAGTGGAACAGCGCCTGATTGTAAACGCGATCGGTTGTGGGATCCATCTCAATTGCGTATTTAAAATTTTCTTATTTACTCGCTCTGGTAAGACAAAGCGTAGCGTTGAGTTCCGCCATTCAACCCGCAATATCTCGAATTCAGAGCAGAGTACTGGGTGTCTTGACACTATGTGTTTCCTGAATAAAATGACACTATGTATTTCTTGGATAAAATTGTGAAGATAAAAGAAACATTGTTATGTCCAATATGACCAATATTTCAATGTTTCACGTCAATACTGATTCAACTAATAATATAGGTAGAGTGAATTTAGTAAAAAAGTAAAAAAAAGCAGCTGTACGTTCTTCCGTATAGCAAGCCAGTCAGAAACCACCTTGTGTCAACTGGGACATTACATGCTGATTGACAGCATTAACACCACGCTTTGTTTAACCAAAGTGGCGAAATGAAAAAACATTTTAAGCATAATCATTCCCGCGATTGAAAGTCATACCTTCACAGTCGCTGTCATAATGCACCACGATGAGTTAAAAGACAACCTAATATTGGGACACTGTTCACCGCTTATTTCTAACATAATGAATAATTAGAAATCCTGTTGTAGTGTGTAAGCAGCCTAATACTTTTTCAAGTTCATAGATTAATGCAATGTCAAATTAGTATCATAGATCAGAATAAAAAGTTGAAGACAGTAATCAGCGATGTAAATAACGTTTTATTGGACTCTCCACATATATGTTATTTCTATTTTAATATAATAATACTCTTTATCTTTAAAGTTAATAATAATAGATTATTAAATATCGAAATAATTAATTTTAAAGTATAAAATAAGATATATGTATTCATTTATTATTGCCCGTGCAGAATTGTAGTAGGTTAATAAAAATTTTTTTTTTATTACATGACAAAAACATAATTCAAGAATAAGAGATTTTCTTGCCTAAGAGAGTCAATTTAGTTTTAATAAACCGATAAAATATATTTACTAATTGTTCGATTTTTTGAAGTAATTTTCTTTACGTAAGCCAATTTACTTCCTAAGGAGTGAGATATACTGATGTTTCTCATAAGAGAAACTGAAAATATTTCAAATCTAGAGCTGCACATATTTGACACGTATCTTTCTTTCTATCTATTTTATCAATCAATTCAATTTTTGTTCCCATTTCCTTTTGATTTGCTAAAAACTAGGCACATGTGTACTATATAATATTTTCACAGTTTCATATTGAAATAGTAGTAATGCAATAATATTAGTAATTTAATATAAGGGGTTGTTGCTGTATGCCGTAATACAGGTTTCCTAGTACGGCGACAGTGGCTTCCAAAAATATTGAAGAACATTGTAGCTAGCTTAATATTAAGAATTATATTGTGAAACTGTTTGTGGTGAAATAAATACAATGTGTGATCAATGTAAAACTATATACTGCAGGTATCTATCAAACTATTTTAACATGTAAACTTACAAAAACTTTTTTCTTTTTTAGCTTCACGCTTTTACCCCGCGTACCCCTACCTTGCGGTAGGCAGAAAGTACCTAGTGTCAAGACACTCCGTACTTCGCTTTATTTATTATTCGCTTTATTGTAATTTAACTTTTTTAATGTTATTAAATGATGACTGCATTTTAAATATATTTTTTCTCTATTATAAACAACAAATAAAATCTTAATAAGTATCTTACTTGCGTGCAAAAAGAACGGTACGTTATTCTAACATACTTTGCTTTTTTTATAAAATTATAACTTTCATTTTTGTGTATTATGTTCTTTTCGTAGCAAATTAGATAGATCATTAGGCATGTGGACCGCAGATCTTTGCGGTTTTCTCTTCATTTACGGAAACCTCGTTATATCTGCATATTAACTACGGATTATATTTTTTCTTAGCTTCACACTTTTTATCCGGCATAGGGTATATAGAAAATACCTAGTGTCAAGATAATCCAGACTATATTGCAAATTTTATTTTTTCTATGAACGTTTATTTTGAATACTGGAATTCTATTTGTTAAAATTTAATCAAGGCTTGTTCTTATAATTAAAGCTAACTAATTTCTATAAATCTTAAATGTGAAAAAGACTCAAATTAATTAGCATGCTCTATTTCACATTTGCAACTTCCATGTCCTTCGTTTTATCTCATTTTTAAAATTCATTTGATATTATTATATGCTATAATAATATCAAATGAATATTAAAAATGATAGGATGACTGGTAAGCGATGACAAATTGATGAACTTATGATAGTATGTCATTTCTAAAAAAAAAAATTATTTGACAAAATTTTGTTCGTCAAGATATTGGTCATTTATTTTTTTTCAACAAGTACTATATTTAAAAAATATGTACCTCAAAAACAGGGTTTTATGTATTTTTCGGAAAATATTTTTTTACATCTCTTTTCATACCGTTGGCATGTATGTATGTTGGCATGTAACATATAGGCAACCCGTGTCACATTCTATATAAAAGAACTATTCTGCTCTTGCGAGAGCATATCTTGGGCTATCTCACGTTTAAGTGCTTTGTGTTTTGGCCATTAGTTTTTGAGCAAATTACATTCCTTTGCACAACTGACTATTTCGTCTTTGACTGTAGACACTTCCAGTTTTTATGTAGTTAGTCTATTTGTTTCTAGTAAATTTGTTTAGTCACAAATCGTGGTGTGTGAGTTATTTATTATCCGCAGCATTTTATTTTCAAATCTTTGGATGATCTGGATGTTGGAATGAGAAGTTGTTTCCCACAGCAGTCATCTTAAATTATTATTTTCAAATTCCTTGCTGTCAACGCTCGATAACGCAATCTAAATAGTAGTATTTCAGCTTTATGTAGACTATTCTCATTCCATTTATAACACAGTAAAGATAAAAGTCTTTAAACTTTCAGCTGAAAAATATCTATTAAGTACATAATTTTAGTGTCGTACAGTTGTCTATTCTAATCTACTTTGTTATTTTCATTTTACTTAGGTAATAAGTAAAGGGCGGAAATGCACTATCAATAGTTGTAATATGTTTTATATGTAAAAACACATATAATGGGTAATATCAAGTAATGTTTGTTTATGATCAGTTTATTTTCAAAATGAGTCCTGAGATATGATGAAATGAGATACACAAATATCGATCTGTAATTTTTGTAATTTATCAAAAATGTAAAATGTAAAATGTTTAACAAAGAAAGGTTCTTTGTTTTTTTGTCATTGTTGGCTGTCCTTTTTGGTAGTCTAAAAGTCCATATTAATGTACATTTAACTTCAATATATTATTTTTATACTTTCCCAAAGATCGTAAAAAACATTGCTGTTGTTATTCAATCTTCTAGATATTAATAAGGAATTGAAATTATAATTTAACTGAATAAGATTTACTATTATAATAAATATTACTATTATAATATAATTATTGTATATCTAATAAGATCTTTTATTTTCGCGATTATTACACATTTTAAATGAAACTATTTTAAACGGATTAATCTCGTATATTTTAGTATTCGAAAATATATTTTCGGAAACATTTTGACGTTTCAAACACTACAGTAGCCCGTGGTCACAAGTTGAGTCAAGTGGCATTTATTTGTTAACACAGACAATTAATCCGTTTAAAATAATTTTACTAAGAATTGTATATCTATCGTATAGCTTTATACATAGGCAACAATGTTACTAAGACGTTCCAACGATTAAAGAGTATTTATTGTAAAACATTTTACTCTATGGTCAATTACCATTTTATTTCTTTATTGACGACTTAATTATCGCTATCCTACAGACTTTAAGTGCACGTTTTAATTACATACTAAGAATTAAAGGAAGGAAGCTGTAATGTAAAATGTGTTTTGAGCTTTAGCTAGTTCATGTTTCGTTTAAAGATTTATGATAAGGGCAGATGAAGGCTGAGAAAACTAGAAAACTATACGACCATAAATAACTCAAAGTGGCTAGTAGTATTGCTAATGAAGTTTGCTTATGTAGATTTACTAGGTGTCGGTGGCAAAGTGTCCATATAATACGACTCCCATAAGTTTACTCTTTGTAAATCATAAATATAAAGCATAAATATTTAAAAAAACTGAGAAATACTTCGACAAAAAACTAATTTCATTATTCTTAATATCAATTAATAAAATCTGAAAGAAATTAAATGGAAAGGAACACGCATCGAACTATTTTCTCTCAGCCCTAATTTTCCAAGTAATTACAACAATTAGATGACATTAAGAATGTATTATATGTAGTATAATGAGATCTCAATCAGTGTGTAAATTTACAAGCGAATCAGACGGGACGAATAGTATCAAATATTTTTAAATAGGTAATATTTTTAAAAATAATGCATAAAAATATTAAATTGATAAAAATAAATGTAACACATGGTAGTGACCATGTGTTTGATAAACAAGCACATAATATATAGCGGCACTCGTTGCTACGGTAACGGATTGCTTACGCGTCAACGAAACATATAATTTATATATATTAATATATACATAATAAATACCTATTATAATAAAAAGCGTACCGTAATCCCAACCAAAAACATAACTAACTCTACTTAAACGAACAAGATGCCAATAATAAACTACACATAATTTGATTACAGTTCCATCGCCATATAAATTAATAGACGTATAATCATGATAATGCAATGACCTTTAATGATATTACCGTGTAATGATAACTGCGATGGATTTTTGAGCGCATTGCACGTAATAATAGACTATGGCGACTTCAGCATTGAATTGCGTTACGTAAGAACAAGTAAGAACTAAACGAGTGTGTAATATTATTACGGGTCTGTAATCATTTGAAGATAAAAAGCTTTGAAACTTTGTATGGGATGCAAAGGGAAGTTAATATTTAATTTTATACCTTTCAATTTCCATTTTATTTAGTCACAAAAGATGGAGGCAATTGTGAAAAGCAGTGAAACAGCGTTAAAATATAAACACCATTCATTGTGGGTTTGATTCCTATTCGGGGAAATGATTATATTTAAATCATTTTGGAAGCGAGTTATTCCCAATACAAATATCCACGATTACTTACTGGGAAGTCTCGGCAACCCAATAGTTAAAAAAATATGAAATTATTTGCATTTCTTCGCTCTGATAAGAAGAACAAAAAATACGGGGTTGAGTTTCTCCACCTAACACGGAATGCCTCGAATTCGGACGAAAAATGGATAACGGAATTTTCAGACACTGGAGATAAAGTGTGAAGCTGTGAAAATTGCCTATAATAGATTATTTGAAGGCAGGTTTAAAACCTTATTAACAAATTTGTGATTGCTTTTGTTTTAAGAATAGGCGCTTACTTGTTAGCTGCAACTATGTATACTATTTTAGTATGTCATCAATAAACTAATAGCCACTGTGTGGAATAGCCACTGTGTGGAATAACACTTTAAAAATAGTAAATATTAAAATAAAATAGCTAATGTCTCTTGTTAAACGATTATTTCTTAATAATCTTTAGGTAGTAGAAATTTGTAAAAATCTCTCTACAGAGATGTTAACAACATAAATAAGTTGTAACAAAACATATAAGAATTTCGACGTAGCTGGTAGTAGAACGCATGGCTTAGCGGTCAGAGCGCTTGGACGGTATCCAAGAGGCGCGGGTTCGAATCCCGCTGCGTTCAAATTTTATACGTTTTTTCAAAAATGTTTTCTAATCCTAAGTGTGGAATAACATTTTAAAAATAGTAAATAATAGCCACTGATTTCTCTCTAGTTAGAGTTTTAATACTATTATTATTCTTACCATATTTGTGACTTGACTTGACTTTGTGGTCCGACCGTCCATTCGTATTTTTCGTTTAACTATATTATTTCATACATTTAAAATTTTAGAAACTTATACTAGAGTCTAATTGCCTTCCAAAGTTGAGGATTTGTATGTATGTCTGTGTCTATATAAAATACATTTGAAGTGTTCAACGCCAGTACTAAACTACTGAAGTAAAAAGACAGTGTACATTCAATTAATGCGGAAGCTACCTAGGGCGGTCTCTCCCAGATAATAATAACTGAGTCCCCGTTCATACCTCACAGTCCATTCAACACGAAAGGCATCGATAACATAAAGTTCTTACTAAAATACCAATGTGAAAATAAACCGTTGAACTGATTTCCACCACGATAAGAATAGCGTGTTCATAAAATCCGTCAATTAAGCGATTCTTGCGTACACACAGGAACATGAGGCGTGAATTCTATCTTAAAGGACTTAGATATAAGAATTATTTTATATAATTTATATTGAGTTGCCCCCCGTACAGGTGATCTCGTTACGATCGCTTAAACAGCACCGATAACCAATAGTATAGATTGCAGTAATGGGACACATCATGATAAATAAGTGATAAACGTCATCCTGTCTTACAATTGATAAGTTTTAATTAAGCGACAAAGTGCCAAGTATTTAAATGTAGTAGAAATTATTGGAAATTACCTTAAAACTTATAAATTTAAATTCTGTATATATGTATTGTATAATGAAGGTGACTAAGAAAAATAAATACATCTTAAACAGTTTTATTGATATATCAATTTTATGTTAACTGAAATGGTCGATAACGTAGTACTAAAGATAAATTGAAGATAATGTAATCATGGTTCTATCCCGTTACGTTAAAAAAAGTATGAAAATACTGTCACTTTTATTTGCTAATCTTTTAGCAAATATTAAGGGTGTTTGTGTCTGCCTTCTTCGCAAAATTTCTTCTGAGAAAAAGGCAAATTGTGAAACGAACCTACATAATATACAAAAACCTTAACTTAATTATATTGAATTATTTTAAATCATACAAATACTAAAAAAAATCTAAATATCATTATTAAATGTTATTAATAGCTCATCAACCTGTATAAAGAAATATTTTTAAATAATAAAGTAACGAAGCAAAATTCATCTTCTGTTTACTTAAGAATGCAATCTGTTAAGCATCAGCCTCTATCTAATAGGGCTTAAAGCACCTACTATAAATCAACTCAAAGGTAATCTTCGGAGTGAACGCAGAAATAATGACTACTAATATTAATGTAAAACTCTTTTTCTTTGCAACATAATGCTCTCGGCAAATCGATTAACACTCCTATCTACCGTCTAGTCATTTATACCGATCTTGTTAAACGTTAAAACATCGTCCACAAGACCTCTGACGGTGTATGTATGATACCTATTAACAGATGACTGCACACATTATTCTCTTTCTTAAAATTACTATCCATACATTATGTTATGTAGATTTTATCACAGCCACTTTTATAATACTATCTTACCGTCAATCCTTATTGTCATGTCTAATATGGTTGAAGTCGTAATATGTCCTAGTAAAATATTATAGCACTATTAATTTTGAAGATGAAATTTATATTTACTGCTGCATTTTTATCAATAATAAATGTTTTTCCTTAATAAGTACGTATATTAGCAATAATTAATTTTAAAATAATTATAAAATAAAAATAAATTAAAGCATTCATAATCAATAAAAGAAACCTTTTCCTTTTTCAGGTATTTCAAGATGGATCGCGCCATTCTTTTACCTGTGCTAGTACTACTTGCCGTGCTCAGCCAAATTGAAAGTGCACCAAATAGAAGAACTCGTGCAGCAGCAATTGAAGAAAGCGTCACTACATCAGAACGTCAAAGTAAACTTGAAGAAGATTTCAAAGATAAATCTACATCACCGCCGGAGCCTAAGAACAGACGAAACAAGGCATTAAATTTATTTTCTGGTTATTACCCTTCATTTCTATCGTCCAGTCTAGATTACTCGGAAGATGATGACGATGACGTAACTTTCGCAGTCAATGATGATCATTTCGATGAGGACGACATATCAAGGACAATACCTTCAAAGCGCCGTCAACAAAATAAGAAAAAGAATGGAAATGGGGACAATTTCCCTAACGACCACTTAAATTCTCTGCAATATGATAATTCACCTATCTTCTATATCAGATTACCCCCAACACCTTATATGTTTGTACCAGGCTTAGGATATGTCTCGCAACCACCAACACTCGGACCTGCGATGCCACCGATGCTACCTCAAGCAGTTCCACCCCAGGCGGATCCCTTCATTAACTTGCCTATTGACTTTGTCTCAAACGGAAAGCCAACTGGTGTTTATCAATGGAGCGGAACGCCTGGCTTTCCACCAGCTCCTCAAATGCCAGTAGATCCATTCGGTTACGGCTCTCAACCAGTTATGCCACCCGCTCCTCGTCCAAGTTATAATTCACAAAATTACAAGCCCAAACCTAAACCATCTCCAACCAACTCTAAAATTACAAACCTGAAAGGTCCATATGTTTTCAACGGAAAGCCTGAAGGTGACGTCTACGTATTAAGAGACACTTATAATTCAATTTATTCGGATGCTCTTCAAAATTTCTACCCTTAATAACTTTCCCGTATTAATAGGACATTTAAATGGCTCGTATCGAGTCGACGTTTGCCTTGTGTAACTTGACAGTATCCACCCAATCCCCTTAATTTTACAGGAATAATGCATTACTATAGTATATACTAACAGTCTTTATTCTATGTGTACTATATAGGTATTACATTAGAATATTGTGTTATCTACTACGCACAATGTTGGTGCTTCTTGGTTGTATCTGCTTTTAATATTGTATGAAAAAGTTACTTAAGATAAAAAAATATGTAAGTCACGGTCAGTTTTAAAAATTAGTAGATATATTATTTACACGAACATCAGTGAAATAATATGTAGTATAATATATTTAGATATAATTTCGTCTAGTAAAGCGTGTTGAGAAAAAAATATAATATATCACTAACTTTCTTGCCTGTAACAAAATTCTAGTTAGAAATATACACAAATGGTTTTAATCATTTTAAATTACATAAGTAATTAGCATTTCCGTATCAAAAAATATACGTTAATTTTGTAACAAGTTAAAAAAAATATTATCAATAAAAAATATCGAGTGATATTATAATAAGTATAGCGGTTAATAATTAAAGCTTATAAATTTATAATTTATTATAGATAACTCAATGAGAACAAAAGTGGCTAGGAATTTTGACCATACTCTTTTTATTTTTTGCATTATATTGGAAAAGCTAATACGTAATTGAAATATTCTGTAATTCAGCTTTTATATTAAAGATCTATTGATTATAAATTAAATTGCTATCTTTGGCTTTTTCGATAAATAAAGACAAAAAGTTTCACGCTCAATCTTGCATAGTAGGGTAGATAACCTTGTTGCAAGACACTCCGTTATCTGCTTTCCCTACAAAAATCGGGACATTGCGTGAGACATTTGAGATTAACACATTGTAATATTGTAATTTAAGTAAATTTTAATATTAATTTATAATTTATTTACAGCAGCTACATCAAGCTGCTTACTAGAAAAGACTTTTTAGAAAGATAAATAGCGTCTATTCTGTAGTCACGCTAGGATCACTTCATTATTTAGTAATTACATAGTTAATAAGCATTATTATTTAAGAAGTATTTATTAATAGTTAATTCATTATGTTTAAACTAACTTATATAGAATTTTATGAAACGATCCGTCCAGAAAAGAGATAATAATTGTAAAATTAGAAAGTAATTTTATTAACAAAATATACGTGTGATCGATTCTATTAAGTACAGATGAAATTTAAAATTTATTAATAAAAATTTGTAATACGTATGTTATTTATGTCATGTCACAAATAGTTATATAAGTATCAATATATTTATACTAAAAACTTTTAATTTTAATAGCTTAGTAAATACTTAAATCGAGAGAGTTGTGCCGTCCCATAAAAATATACCTAGTTGGAAATCATTTCAAATAATTTATATATTAAATGTAAATACTAATAAGATTCCTTACAATATTTTTTTCTATTTTATCCATTTTATAAGAAAATTAATTCCAAAATCATCTAAAAATACTCTATTATTCGTAAGTAAAAGTTTTTTTTGTTAAGAAGGTTAAGTACGACTTGTAATAACTTAGTCTATATTTATAATATTCAATAATACGATATGCTCACAATGTATTTAATTTACTGCAATAAAATAATTTAATAAATAATATTAAAATTAAATATGTTATTTTATTTACTAAAAAACTATATTTTGATCTGGCTGAAGAATTTACGACCACAAGCTATATAGCAATATATTTAAAAATAAATAACCTAAGGACATAACTTTAATTATATAAAATACTAAGAAAAAAAGCTAACATTAAAACGGATAAATATCACCGCAAAAACTTTTCTGATGATTATCAAGTAATATTAGAGGAAATAGTAAATTTTCGCCCATTATCGCATAGTATCTCAGTTTTATCCTTACAGTTTAATACATAACTATACATATATATAATAAATAAAGATAAAAATGCATTTTCATTTTATATTTTTTAATTATTCGCTATTTTTTAAAAAAAGCGACGCAAGATTAGCTTAGCGCAAAATACAATACTTATATCGATCGAATCGAACAAAAATATTGTTCCCGCATAAATCCCGCAATTAAAAAATATAGAAATTTTAAAAAGGCTAATTGGACATTATATAAGGAAATTATTGTACATTACTTGAATGAATATAGTTTTCCCAGTGACAATCAGCTTGCATATGAAGTGTTTATTAGCATTGTAAATCTTGCCGCAGAAGAAGCCATCCCTTACATTAAAATATCTGAAAACCCTTTAAAGAGTAATCAGTTTAAACCAAAACCCTATTGGTCACAAAATATATCGTGATCGGTGGCTAAAAGACGATTAGCTCTAGCAAATTTTAGAAAAAACCCTACTCCTAACAACCTCGATAGTTTGCGAGAAAGGGTCGGGATTACACAAAAAGACATAAGACGTGGTATGTTTACAACATGGCAAGATTATTGTAATAAAGTGGATGAGAAAACCACCTATTGTGAAATGTGGTTCCGTATGAAATGGATTAAGGGATACAAATCGTCGAAATCGTGTATTGATCGCGAAATATCTCAATTTTTACTATGTAGTTTGGCACCAGATTATGTGAATCCAAACCAGCCAGTATTTAAGTCCGAGAACATAAGGCTGATATGCCCGATTACGGTACAGGAATTAAACAATTGCTTAAAAATTTCAGACACGGCACCGGGAGAAGACAGTATAACCTATTCCATAATCAGTAATCTGCCGGAATCAGGAAAAAATGTACTTGTATCATTATACAATAGATTCTTGAGAGACGGTTTTGTACCGAATCAATGGAGGCAGGTTAAGATAGTTCCTATACCGAAACCGGGAATAAGTAATAGATCAATATCCGGTTTTAGACCCATTGCACTAATATCATGTGTTTGTAAAATACTATATACTATCATTAACCGTAGATTAGACTGGTACCTTGAAAATAATTATTATTTTCCAAATGAAACTATAGGATTTAGGAGATCACGTTCCTGTTACGATAATCTAGTACGACTAATAACTCGAATTCAAATAGGCTTTTCTAAAGGGATCTCGACAGTTGGATGCTTTATTGATGTAGATAACGCTTATAATAATATCAATATAGCAAGTTTAATAAACTCTGTCGATGATGAAGGTATAGGCGCTTTATTGCGTCGATACCTATGGGAATACCTTCATGAAAGGGTTTTGACTATTGAAATTAGCAATAATCAAAAAGTATCTCGTACTTCAGGAATGGGCTTGCCCCAAGGTGACCCATTATCACCTTTGTTATTTAATGTTGCTACCAGGAAAATTTGTCGAGAGATTCAGAATGTATATATTTCCCAGTATGCAGATGATTTTGTGATATATAGTTCAAATAGGGTAATAGGCTTGACTGTTAATGATATTCAATGTGTATTAAATATTTTTTGTAATCTTATACAAGAGCTTGGGTTAAACATATCGCAAAGAAAAACCAAAATGTGTATTTTTAGTAGAGGCCAACGCAGAAGTAATACAGAATTTTCTTTAGTTAATAATAACAGTAATATACAACAAGTTGATAGTGTTAAATATTTGGGAATGTGGCTTGATAGGAGTTTAAAATGGGTAAGACACATTAATGAGATTAAAGACAAAACCCTTAAATTTTTAAATCTTTTTAAAGTTTTGGCTGGTAGTCAGTGGGGGGTTCATCCGATTCACTTAAGGCGTCTGTATATATCGATTATTCGTAGCCGATTAGATTATGGAAGCTTTTTATACGAAAATAGCATAAAAAGTCATCTAAGCAAATTAGACAAAGTGCAAAATCGGTCACTACGAATTATTGGCGGGTTTATTAGAACAACACCGATACATGTTATGGAGTGTGAATTGTATATTCCACCTCTTCAAATCCAAAGGCAATATCTAGCTGGTAAATTTGTATTAAAGTCAAAATCTTTCGAAGACAATTTAACTGTAGATGTATTAGAGTCATTAAATAATATTTGTGATAGTTCATATTGGAGAAACAAAAAAATACCTTTGTTTATCACGGTATACAGGTATTTAAATCAATATTCATTTAAAGTACTTAAAAAATTACAAATTTATTCTCTTCAGACTTGGACCAGTAGCTTAGATATATCAAAAAATATAGTTTCTTTTGTTGAAGGTATTAATATGGTTAAATCATTATGTAATAGATTAGATATGCAAAATTGTTGTCGGCTTCTATTGGATAATAAATAAAATTCTTTTTATAAATTATACACTGATGGATCTAAAGACAGAACTGGTTCAGGTGCAGCAATATTTGACCCTCAGGCAGATATAACAATCAAGTTTAAAATTGAAGCAGATGTGTCTATAATGCACAGTGAGTTGATAGCAATCTCAGAAGCACTCTCTTATGTTTTATCGTGTACCGCAAATAAGTTTGTCATATTGTCGGACTCAAAGAGTGCTCTTTTACACTTGGCTCGATTGACCTCGACTATTCGAGGACATTCGAAAGCCTATGATATTTTGGAGTCAATATATAATATTGAACGCACGAATAAAATTATTGTTATCCAGTGGATGCCGTCACATATTGGAATCATGGGCAACGAGGAAGCAGATAAGGCAGCAAAACAGGCAGTATATGATGGAATTCCTTATAATTATACACTTTTATATACTGAAATTTTAAATAAAGTCAAACAAACATGTAAAAATAATTGGCAGGAGTACTTTGATGAAAGATCACGACAAAAAGGTATATGGTACAAAACTATAGTTTGTGAACTTCCTTCTTGTCCATGGTTCCAAAATTTTAAAATGTGTAGGAAAAGTATTGTAAAATTTTTAAGACTTCGTTCCGGTCACATTCCATAAAATATGTTTAATTATATGATGGGTAAGTCAAACACAAACAAATGTTTACAGTGTAATTGTATAGATGATGTTTATCACCGGCTGATGGAATGTGTGCGGAACGAGCCGCTACGGCCGTGTTTATTAAAATCTTATAATGTGGGTATATGTAATAGTATACTGGCTGCACCGTCGACAAATGACGCTAAGAATCTATTAAAATTGTACACATAAACGGAAAGGTATGATTTCTAATTGTAGTAATTAATTTATTAGTTGTTTAGAATTCTAAGAAATAATGAAATTTTGCATCTTTCCTGTACGGGGGTGACATAGTCAAATTTATGACTAAACTCCCAGGTTAAATAAAAGGATTAAAAAAAAAACTTCACGTTTTTTATCCCGCATAGCAGGGTAGACAAAAAGTACCTAGTATCAAGACACTGTGTACTTCGCTTTCCACCATATTCGAGACATTGCGTGTTGAGTGGTGTTACTCAACGCCGCACTTTGTCTTCACCACAGCAAAGAAGGGAAAATAATTAAAATATAATCCCTACGCCACGATCGGCCGAATTATAATTTGTCATTATGTTTGCTAAAATATTGCTAATTTGTAAAAATTTAGAAATGACCAGTGCGTTTCCCATAGGCTGCAAGTCCCAATTCGTTTTTAAAATGGGATATGGTTCTAAATGCTACTTCCATCTCCCAAGATATTTTTTTGCTTCGCATGATTTCTACGAACTATTTCCCTTCATTGTCTTGATCAACTTTTTTATATAAACAGAGAAAGTTTCATTGTACTTATCAAATAAAAAAATACAACAAACACTGAACAATCCTTAAAAGGGCAAATTCCATTTTCATAAGTAATATTTTGTTTATTTTTCATTATAACAGTAATTATAATTTAATTAAAGCCACAGTTGGTATGTAAATACATATATCAAGGGTATATTCTTTAAGGGTATATTTCTTTACAAAGATGTATTAGTAGTGTTGGTTAGTTATTATAATAAGTAAAAAATAAAAAATAAAACAAAATGTTATGTTTGTAGTAGTTGTTAGTAGTTATTATTAGTTTTAAGATATGCATCCCATTTTCTTGGGTCGCGCTCCACCGCTCTCTGTCTTTTACCAGAACCATCCAGTTTTACGACAGTTTTGTAAGTACTGTCAGCTCACCGGCTTATTGGTATAACAATGTATAGCTTACCAACTTATTTTTTCCATTTTGTCCTTTGAATTGTACATCAATTGTCAGTATAACATGATACATGCTCAGCTCATCGTCATTTTAATGCCAGGGCTTGAGTTGTATTTTCTGATTCTCAATTAACTTCTTTCCATTACTGTTTGAGTTACCTTAATTTTTTGTTTTGTTTTATTGATATTAATCCAGGTCTGACAAGCGTACAAAAGGCAAGGTCAGATGCAGGCGTATGTTACTATTTTTTCATCTTTAATCTGTAATTTCCGTGTAAAATTTCTTTTACTATTCAAAACTTTTTCCATGTAATTTTAGTTCTTCTATCTATTTCTTCATCATTACATGGTTTATCATGAATGATATCCTAAATAAATAAATTTATTTTTATATTTAGTAATCATTCCATAATGATTCATATTGTGTGTAATATTGAAATAATCACTTTTTACTTAATGCCACATTGTATTGTATTGTCCTATAATAACTTCCATTTTAAAACGCTCAATACGCAATGGTTATTTCTCTTCCATTTGGAAAGATACCCAAATTTTCCCACTCCCTAAAAAATCAAATCCGTTTTGTTATTCTCATTATCGCCCTATATCCATTCTTCCATTTTTATCATAAATGCTGGAACGTCTTTTCATCAGCAATTGAGCACATTCCTTTGTAAGCAAAATTACTTAAATCCGTTACAGTCTGACTTTCGCTATGGTCATAGCACGACTACAGCTTTGGTTGGTTGGTTCTTAGCTTATAGCGTTTCGAGCATGCCAGTAGAACACAAATCACTTTGCCAATGTCACGTTGATAGGAGAACACACGAAGGAGGTTGTACGGTAAGAACGTGAATTGGAAAAGTCCTAAATATTTCATTCATAAAGAAGAGATCCCGAAAAAAGTCTGCATCTACAACAACACAACACAAAATACATACTTACATAATCTACACAAAAACTGGTTAGTAAACAAACAATATATAACACATAAGTACATCTACAATTTAATCATATTTTTTTTAACATATTTACAAAGAAATTTACACAGAGGACTAAACACAAACATTAATAAAGAATTTACATTTATAGGACGAGGAACTTTAAGTGGGATTTCATAGAGGGGATAAAGAAGATTAGGACAGCTAAAAAGGATATGGATAAGGAGGGGGTGCCTTCATCGAGACCACTCTCACACAGAGAATGGTCCTTGACCTTGATCTTAGCCAGATTTACATGTGTGCATGAGTGTCCAAAGCGCAAACGACAGACAGTTGAGATAACCCAACGATCTGCATGTTTTAATCTATAAAACCACGGTCGTTTTGGGATCTTTGCTTGAATGAGTGCATAATTTTTACCTTTTAGTCGATTGGACGACTCCCAATAACGATTCCAAGAACTATCCAGATGAGTTTTTGCAAGAGACAACATATCCTGGGCCAAAATAGAGAAATGTTCGAGTGTTCCGCACTGAACAGCTGACTTAGCACAGTTATCTGCTGTAATATTACCACTAATCCCAGAATGACCCGGGATCCAAATTAATGAGATATCCAAACCCTTACGATGACATGCGAACAAAGCTTCACGAATCCTTATAATAATAGAAGATACTAGCTTACCATGAAAAGGTTTTTGTTTGATGGCCAATAAGCAACTTAGACAGTCTGTAAAGATAGCAGTCCGTGGGAAGTCATGTGAAAGCGTAAACAGGATTGCTTCCAATAAAGCAACAGCCTCACCTGTAAACACTAATGATACGGGGCGACATTTAAATTGTAAAATAATTTTGAATTTTGGGATCCAGTAAGCCGCACACATAGCCTTCTATTGAAAGCTTGGAAGCATCAGTGAAGATGAGAAGATGGTTAAACCAATTTCGCTGAACGAATTAAAATTTGTGTTGGCACCCGGATCTTCTTTGGACAAGCCAATATCCATGATAATGATTGGGGAATGAATTAGGACCTGATAAGGAGTACAATAAAGTGGATTATATGGAAATCTTTTCAAGGGATGAGGGAGATTGGTAAATCTAAGGAAGCTGTTCAGTAAATATGATACCGATTTATCACGATTACAAAGGTTGGATAAAGTGGATAGTTTAGACAATAGGGGATGGGAAGAGAGCTGTAACCATTTACCTATAAATCGATCTGACAGGAACTGACGTCGGAGAGGAAGAAGAGGATCAACACACTCCACTTGAAGTGCGTTCGTAGGAGTAGACTTCATTGCACCTAAAACTATTCTAAGGCATTAGCATTGTATTCGATTTAATTTATCATTAGCAACTTTATTAAAGGGGTCTAAAACAAATAAGTTGTAGTCAATTTGACTACGGACTAAAGAATTGTACAATAGTTTTTGAGTATAGGGATGTGCACTCCACCATACACCAGATACTGCGCGTAGAGTATTAATAGGTTTTTCACATTTTTTGCTAAGATATTCAGAATGTGCCATTCCGTTGAGTCGTTTGTCAAGAACCATGCCTAGGAATTTAATATTATCCACAAAATTAATAATTTCATCGCCAAAGTAGATTTGAAAATTTGGAATAACTCTTTTTTTTGTGAATAGAACTGCCTTACATTTCAGTACTGACAATGAAAGACCATGTTCAGAGAGCCATTGGCTTAGATAATGCAAAGCAGTGTTTAAACGAAAATTGATGTCCTCTACTAAATTTGAACTATAATAGAGAACAATGTCATCAGCATACTGTAGAATGTTGCAAAAATTGTTTACAGATAATTCAAGGTCATGTGTATAAATATTATATAGCAGAGGACTAAGAACCGAACCCTGAAGGGTATTCCACCCTTCCAGACACGTCTGGGGGGTATAGTAAGGGGAGGATGTTTTACAGAAATAGTCCTGCCGGTAAACAGACTGCATATGAAATGAGTCAACCTCGCGGGAATATTTAAATATTGCATTTTCTGCCTGAGCAACGGAAGAAGCACATTATCATATGCGGAGGCTATATCTAGAAAAACACCAACTAAGTACTCTTCCTTGGCAAAAGCTACTCGAATGTCCGTAGTGAAGATGCTGAGACTGTCAATGGTACTCATCCCCCTTCTGAATCCGAAATGAGAGGGAGCTAATATATTTTTGCTTTTCACTATCCATTCCAATCGGTTTTTTAAAAGCCGTTCAGCAATTTTTGATAAGGTAGACTATAATGCAATGGGTCTATAGGAGCTAGGATCGGAAGAAATTATACCTGGTTTAAGGTTAGGGATGATAACTTGGGATTTCCAGGATTCGGGAATATTGCCTGAATGAAAAATACGATTTATTAATTTTAGAAAATACTCTTTGCATATTTTATTTAATTTACTTAAAAAAGAATATGGAATACCATCTTCACCTGGTTTAGTGTCTTTTAAGCCTATAAGAACACTATCAAGTTCATTATAAGAGAAAGATGTATCCATTTCCTCTAAGGATATAATTGGGGAAAAATTATAAAACGAATCATGGCAAGGAACAAATGGAGGCGCCAATTTGTCAGTAAAATCGTCAAGCCAAAAAGCGGGGTTATTGGCGCTAGGGCTGGAATTAATATTAAGAGATCGGCGAAATCTCTTAACATTATTCCAGACAATAGACGAGGAAGAGCGGGGAGAGAGGGATTCACAGAAATTGATCCATCTAAGTCTTTTCTTCTTCCAAATCAATTTTCTAAACAACGCGTCACTGCGCTAATACTCAATAAAGTTCTCCACCGTCATACATGCTGCATATGACGACTCAGCAAATGTACGCCGTTTGACAGAATCAGAGCATTCCTGATCCCACCATGGATTGAAAGGCATCTGATTCTGAGTGAAGTGTTTTTTGGGGATATTATGACTAGCAGAAAATAAAATAGCATCAACAAACCGACCATACAGTTATATTCTCATTATCAATAGACTCAAGATGAGAACCCAACATGTCATCAACAGAGAATGCATATTCTAACCAATTTGCATTTTTAAGATTGTATTTAGGAAAAGGATAAGGGGAGAGAATAGGTGCCTGACGGTTAGCTAAGGACAAAAGAATGGGAAAGTGATCACTACCATAGGAGGAGGAACGTACAGATCATGATAGTTGAGAGGCAAGGGAAGGAGAAGAAAGGGAAAGGTCTATAGCAGTCTTAGGATTCTGATTGGGATTAACCTTACGAGTCGGTGAGCCATCATTGAGGACGCAAAGACCAGCATCATCAATCATTTCCACCAACGAAGGAGAAAATCCATCACAGTAATAACACCCCCACATCGTGTGATGAGTGTTAAAATCTATCAAGATTAGCACAGGACTAGGAAGAGAAGAAATAATAGAATTTAACTCAAGAAAGATGGAAGAAGATGGACGGGGGATGTAAACAGAAAGACAGGAAATATTAAGGACTGTCACAGCAACAGCATTAAAATGAGGACTGTGATTAGAAAGAGGGATCAAGGAATATGGAGTGGAGTGCTGGACGAGGATAGCACTACCTCCATACCCGTCACTCCTGTCCTCCCTCAAATATGAGAAACCCGGCACCCTAAAACGGGATTCCGGCATTAACCATGTCTTCGAGAGGGCAACAATGACAGGTTTATATAGTGAAATAATAGAAAGCAATTCGTGTTTTTTAACACGAACACTCTTACTATTCCATTGGAGAATGGACAGTGGGGCTATATTTAAGAATATTAAAGATTTTTGCAAGATTTTGGGCAACGTTGGACGGTAAAGGGACATCATCTAATGGGGTTAAAATACTTATAAGGGTTTCAGTCAAAGCAACTAACAGATCTTTTCTGGATTCTGATGGTCTATCAGGTAAAGCACAGCCATTAGGAAGGAAAGAAGGACAGTCCCCAACAATTGCTTGATGAGTGAGTCTATCATATCCCTTTTCAAGAGGAGCTTGGGGACGGGGAGAGCGGACAACAGTTTTGCGGTAGGATATTGTTGGAGAAGGAAGAGCTTTTGCCATATAAGCTTTTGGTTTGGAGGGAATTGAAGTGGAAAACATTTCCTTAGTTACATCAGCATAAGAACGCTGAGCAAGCGGTAGTCGGGAGGATGTTTCAATAGGTTAAAAGAAGTTTATTTCCAAAAAGAACACAGTTCGCTTACAAAGGAAATTTTAAAATTATAACTACAATTAAGATATTACAAATAATAAACAGTAGTGATATTAAACAGTATCAGTGAAATCATCTAATATATGGGTTCTTAATCGTTTTTTAAATATATTAAGAGATTTTAAATTGACAACATTTAGAGGCAAAGAGTTATACAGCTGTGCTCCTTCAAATGAAATAGTTTTTATGCCGTGCTTGGTTCGAGTTTTAGGTGTTTCTAGTTTATATCTGTTCCTTGTGTGGTAAGAATGGGTTTTGATTTTAAAGGTAATTTGTGAATGAGTAAGGTTTGTTAATATTTTACGAGTCAGTATACATAATTTATATTTATACATTTGTTTAATAGATAAAATTTTAGTTGTTTTATATAAATCTTTAGTAGGCGTAATAATCTATATGAAATAACACCTTGATAAGTTTATTTTAAGAGACCTGCAAATTTTTTATGTGTGTTTTAGCCGCGGTGCCCCAGATTTCTATAAGATATTCTAATATTGGTGTAACTAAAGTATTGTAAATAATGTTTCGTACTCTTAGAGGGATACAACGTGCAGATCTACGTAAAGCTCCAGTAAGCGAAGTTATTTTGGAATGTATAGAATCTATATGCGGTTTCCAAGTTAAATTTTTATCTAAAATGAATCCCAAGTATTTTTCATTATTTGACTGTTAGATAATTTGACTATTAAGTATCAATTCGTTATGGGAAGGAATAGCTTTATTTTTGGCCGATAAAATCATATATGAGGTTTTTGAGACGTTTAAAGTAAGTAAATTGTACTGTAACCATTAGTTTAGGATATTTAAATCGTTTTGAGCTGTTTTAATAATACTGTGAATTGACTTTTCAAAATAAAATAAACAAGTATCGTCCGCGTACAATGTTTTTTCTCCACTCAGTGGCAACTGATCAATATCATTAATAAATATCAAAAAGAGTAAAGGCCCGTGTATGGAACCTTGTGGTATTCCACATGTGATTGGAAGTGGTTTACCTTTGAAATTATCTATTTTTACAATTTGTTGAGGATTGCTAAGATAAGATAAAATAATTTCGTACGCGGTCCCAGCTATTCCAACTCTTCTAATTTTTTGTAATAATATAGAATGTGAAACCGTGTCAAACGCCTTTTTTAGATCTATAAATACTCCTACTATAATATTTTTGCTATGTTATGTTGCTATGTTATTTTTTATTTTAGTGATGAGATCAATTGTAGCAGAAAGCGTTCCTGATTTCGGACGAAAACCGTATTGCTTGTGATAAAAAAAGTATAAATCATTTAAATATTGACTTAAGCGATTATGAATGATTTTTTCAAATATTTTTGACAAAACGGGTAACACAGAAATAGGTCGATAGTTACCAGGGTCTGATTGTGTTCCTGATTTATATATTGGAGTTACTCGTGCAATTTTAAGATTATCTGGAAAACTTCCTATACTTATGGATTTATTTATACGGATGGTTGGAAAGTAGTATGGTTCTACACAGAGGGAGGAGCAATAAGAAAAGACTCTCTCAGGCAACAGTTGTCCTCGGAATGTTACTACAACTGACTGAGTCGGGATCCATGTAGTAACACCCTCACTCATATTTTTTCTGTTTAATCTTCGCGCTTTCACTACTTCACCACATACAGATGGGTATTTTAATGATTTAACAAATTCTTCCATTCCCCAATCAACAGGAACTCCTCTTACAATACCCATTCTTGTTACAATAAAAGTTGGTATAATACAAACATACTTACATAGGCTTAGAACTGGATTAATCAAAAAATTATTTGCAGCTTCAGCAGACGCAAATTGGACGCTAATTTTATTGCGGCCGACATTTTTTACACCATCATTAACTATGTCTGTAATTGTATTTGTTTGGAGGAACTGACCAAATTTAATAGCTTTCATAGAGGTCCCTGAAGCAGGATCAGGAGTATCCCTTGACACATATACCATAAATGGGCCTTTGTCGGATTTAATATAAGATTTTGCACCATCAGACAAGGAAAGATGAACATACACATTTTGGATAGATGGAGTAGCAGAAGAAGGATTCACAATAGTTTTTTTATTAGCAGGGACAATATTAAAAGAGTGAATGAATCATCCCCTTGGCGTTTTCTGGAAATTTGATTTAGGGAAGGATCATCACCGGGATCCGGAGGATCCGGCAGGCGATCGTTATCCATTTATATAACCTTAAAACACTAACTAACTTACCTAATATGACGATACAAAACAAACATTTACTAAAAACCCAACACCGTGTTAAAAGAGATCAATTTACAGAACTTAAACTTCAGAGATTATTAATTAAAATATGAAACTTCACTAATACGTGTGTCAACCAATACAAACGTCCTAGCGACTTCCTAATAAAATGTTTATCAACTACAGCTTTAGTCAAGATCACCGATGACATTAGACAAGGTATGGATGATCGAAAGGTTACGGTGTTGACTTTACTACACTTTAGTAATGCTTTCAACACTGTTGATTTTGACATCCTGCTTGCTATATTGACTTCTCATAATATACCTTCTGAAGTGGTTGATTGGTTTCATTCTTACTAGTATGGATGTCGACAGCAAATTTGAATAGAGGATTCCTATTCGGAATGGTCCTTAATCAATGCTGGCGTCTCACAAGGTGGCGTTCTGTCTCCTTTTTTATTATCAATTATCTTTAATTCAATTTCTTTTAAGATATCTTCTCCCTACCACCTGTATTCTGACGATTTACAATTATATACACAAAGTACTCTCAACGAACTACCTTTTGCCATTGAAAAATTAAATAATGACCTAAAGAAAATTTCTGTTTGGAGCAAATGTTTTGGATTGTCCGTAAATCCTTTAAAAAGTCAAGTAATTTTAATCGGTAGTCCTAGGTTATTGGCAAAAGTTGATAGGTTGCATATTTTTGCTATAACAATTGATGGATCTATTATTCCATTTAGCGAATCCGTAAAGAACCTTAGTTTAATTATTGACAAACATTTATCTTGGGAACCACAGGCAAGAGAGTTACGCAGAAGGGTTTATGCTGCTTCTGCATCTCTTAGAAGACTGCGCAATTGCCTACCAATACCTACCAAAATTGTGCTGGCAAACTCGCTTCTATTACCAATTCTGGATTATATTGACGTTTGCTATCTTGACATCAAAGAGGAGCTACTAAATAAACTTGAGTGACTCCAAAATCTTTGTATTACATTCATATTTGGTATTCGTAAATATGATTACATTTCTGAGTTTCGTAATAAGCTCAAGTGGCTCCTTATACGCCTTCACAGGAATACTCATATACTTCATCTTCTGTATTCTGTATTGTATGGTATTATATTGTATTGTATATCCTAAAATAACACTTTAAAATGAAATATTATACTAGTGTAATCATTAGATGAAATTGCTGAATCCATAAAATCAATGTTTATAAGTTGGCTGAAACGGTAAATAAAATTTCTATGTAATACATAGTACAGTCAAAATTATATAATATACTATGTAAAGGTATCAGGACATAATATAATATTAAAAAGATTTGGTTTTTCGTTTGCAATTTGATAAAATAAAAACCTTCTTTCTACCATGTACATATATAATTATAGTCTGTGACGCTCCATGTTGTTGTTAAAAGGAACGCAACGTTATTTATTATTATTACTCCAAAGATGGTTACTTGTCAAATGAAGTATGTCAAATAATTGTCAAAATTACATTGAACGTAGGAAGAGGAAGTGCGAAAATAAAGAGAATTATAAAAATAAAAAATATAAGTTACCATGGTTGCTTTTGTTTATTGAAAGTTCTATATGTTTTAATGTAATACATATACTACGTAATATGTAGTCGAATACAATGTGAATGGCGTGTTTTATAAATATTTTTAGGAAAATGCTTAGTGTTTTTGTCATTAGCGTAGTAAAAATCTTAGTGGCGTGATGTTTCGAAGTCGTAGTTGGTTTGGAGGAGGCTGGGGTCGCCCTAAAAATCCCCATTCGCTAGAGAGGTTAAAATATTTACACAATATTTTGTGCAAAAATACTACGGTATCTGAAAGCAATCGTGGTATTTTGGTTGAATCTTTACGATGCATAGCAGAAATTTTAATATGGGGAGACCAGAACGATAGTTCAGTGTTTGAGTAAGTATTTTTTGTATGTAAAGCAGCCTATATTAAACAAAGAATAAGATGTAGGTCGTATAAATTTATAGTTTTGCCTTAATGAAACTACAAGGTTAAATTATTAACTAACATGTCAACATATTCAATTTTATATACTTGTAGATGCTTATATTATAAATAACTATATTAATGTTTACAATATTTATGAAATTCCTTGTAGATATAAAAGATTTAGTACTTTCTAACATTTCAATTTTCTTACAGTTTTTTCTTAGAGAAAAATATGCTTTCCTATTTCTTAAAGATTATGAGGCAGAAATGTGGAGGTTCATCTTATGTGTGTGTTCAGTTGTTACAAACATTGAACATTTTATTTGAAAATATCAGAAATGAAACATCATTATGTAAGTATATTAAAAGAAAGATAGTTTTTGATCATTTATTTTGATGTTCCATTTCAAATTTAATTTGAGTTACCAAAGGAGTAAATGTTAAAACTAAGTCTTCAATTAGTTGTAAATAAGTAGTGTGATATAATAATTTAAAAGTAATTTTTTATTGATTAACATATACTTTATTAAACAAATGAGGTTATTCATAAGCCCAATGTATTCTCTTGTATAATAACAATTTAAAAATTTGTTATCTATTTAGAAAATTTTAATATCTTTAAGTTATATCTAGTAAGATTAAATTTTATTATTTTATTTGGCCACAAAAGTGAAAGTTTATTTTACTTTACAGATTACTTACTAAGCAATAATCATGTCAACTCCATAATAGTTCACAAATTTGACATCTCTGATGAGGAAGTGATGGCATATTATATATCATTCCTAAAGACCCTAAGTCTTAAACTCAATAATCATACTATTCACTTTTTTTATAATGAGGTATGTATTGTAATTCTAGTATATAATAATAAGATATATATATATATATATATATATATATATATATATATATATATATATATATATATATATATATATATATATATATATATATATATATATATTTATATATATATATATATATATTTGTATAATATTTTTTTATAGTTAATAATGTTACATAAATATTAGTTTTCTTATAATGAAGATTATATAAATACAATATAAACATGTGTTTATTAAAATTGAAGTAAAATATTTTAATTAAAAAATAAAAATTCATCATTAGAATTATTTTTACTTAGCAATTTAACTCATAAATTGTTCTACATATTTGCATAGCATTTGTTTCCAAAAGTGAATGCATGACCTTAAATTAATTTAGTTTTATAATAAAAAAATCATGTATACAAAAGCAGTATCCAGCGTCTGTTTGCAATAGTAACATACACACAATTTTTAATAAATACATATGTATGTCTACACAATGCATTGCAAAATAACAATTTTTAACTGTATATCAGTGTGTTTGTCAGTGTCTTTGTTCTAACTGATCTCTAAAATGAATAACTGATCTCTTGACTGATTTTAATTGGCAGAAATAAGGAGTAACTTAGGTTACTTTTATTTTAAAATGATAATGTAAAGAACAATTGAAGTCGGGAGCACAGCTAGTATAATATATTATCCTACTATATTTTATCCTACTTTTAGCATACAAAAGATTTCCCACTGTACACTGAGGCAATCAAATTTTTCAATCACCCAGAGTCAATGGTTCGGATAGCAGTTAGAACTTTAACACTCAATGTTTATAGAGTGCAAGATGCTAGTATGCTGCGGTTTATTAGAGACAGGTGAGTTATTTTTGTCTTTTAAATCTAGAATTAACTTTATATATCTTATATTTACCAAACGACTGATTTTTATTTTTTGGTAATATATACATATTATTTTTATTTGTGTATATTTTTTTTATTATATATTTAATTATTATTAAAGAAATGAATTAAGTTTATTGTGATAAGCCACTCTGTTTTTCTATTTAGTCTCATTTAGAATAATTATGTGCAATGTGCTTACCTGGCAACCCTGAGTGGTTTACCACTTTTGATATATCAATCAAAAATATTTATATTTTTAATGGTATATCCAGACCCAGTGAGAAAAAACAGAATTTTCTAAATTTCGAGCAATTGTGGAACTTTGCATATTGAATAAAACACTAAGTAATACAAACTGCAGGACATTTTTTTTAATAGATTAAGAAAATTGAAATAATTCATAATTGCTTTGCGTAAAATTAATAATGAAATTTACGCTCAAATTGAGTTATTGATTTTTTTTCCAAAACTTTTAAATCATATAATTATTTCCATTATTATAGAACAGCGGCGCCATATTTTAGTAACTTAGTCTGGTTTATTGGAAAACACATTCTCGAACTGGACGCGTGTGTCAGAAATGATGCCGAGTACGTATTAAAATTTTTTTTAGTTTCACGATTTTTATCCCGCATAGCACGGTAGACGGGAAGTATCTAGTGTCAGGACTCTCTGTACTCCGCTTCGAGATATTGTGTGTTGAATGGTCGAACTCAACGCTGCGGTTTGTTTTACCAGAGTCAGGAAATGAAACAAATAAATATAATCATTCCTCCGAGTGGAAATCAAATCCACGGCGCCACGACCTATAATAAGTATGAGACTATAAATCTTATAGATTGACATAAAATAATATTATCAGCGTAGTGCTATAGTAAATATATCTGCCACTATTGTAATATTTGCTTTTATTGCCTTTAAATAGATATAAGATTATTGGGGTCGATTTAATTAAACATCTTGATAGTTGATGCTTATATTTATTTGTATATTGTAGTCTTATTTTTTAATTAATTTATTCTGCCCGATATCGAATCATTGCCTGTTTGGTAGCGGAACTCCATTAAATTCCCTATATTTCTTACCTGATAATAATTTCTTCTTTATAGTATAACATAAATTAATGTAATTAGTTAATTAAATTAATTTACTTTTCAGCCATCAATCTCAACAAAAGCTTGACGACTTAGTGGCAGAGCACTTGGACCACTTACACTACATAAATGACATTCTTTGCTTAAACATTCCTGATTTAAATGACGTATTGACTGAGCATCTCCTGCACAAGTTATTAATACCTCTATACATTTATTCCCTCACTTCAGAATCGTCCAAACGACCCGTCTCATCTTCCCCATATAATAGAGACCATTTGCAAAGCATAGAAGTAATTACTCGTAATTTAGAAGCTATATTAACTGGTAAAAGCACAGACACACCGCCAAGGCTTAACTATCCCTTACAAAGATTAGAAACTGAAGATGAAACAAAGCCGTCGGTTTCGTGTGTAGTTTCCCTTTTCTTGCTATCACAAGTATTTTTAATAATAACACACGGGCCTATAGTGCACGCGTTAGCATGGATCATTTTACAGTCCGATTTGTCAGTATTCGAAGAAGGTGCTACCAAAATATTAGACATGTACGTCAGTCACGCAAAATCTAGTATTAAATTAGAATTTTCTAAGCCACAGTTAAGTTTGGAAAAAGCCTTAGAAAATACTTCCTGTCCCGAAAGAGATTATACTACACCTGAATATTCGGGTGCCAAATCATTCGGGTATGACACGGATCAATCGAGTTGCGATCTCGATCCTGAATTAGTATCGACATCACTACCATCGACTTCTCATATAAGCGAGTCTTCAAGTATCGCAAATGATTCCACAGAGGATTTAGTTACTCAAATACATTCAACTAAATCGAGAAGCTCGATTACATTGAAAGCAAATATGCCCGATTCGCCGTTACCCGATTCTGGAATCGATTCCAGCTCGTCAAAGGTTTCCGATTTTAGTAATATAACAGATGAGGAAAAGCAAAAATTATTAGGCGTTATGCCAAGTACGTCTGCGGAAAGGGCGAAGACGGCTGAAAATTTGTTGGAGAAAGAGGCAAGGAATATAAATGGAAGGCCGTTTTTGAAAACCATCTTAGATTCTCTAGACTGTAGTGAAAACGATTATAAAGCGCTATTTGCCCTATGTTTACTTTATGCTTTAATTAATAATAAAGGTAAGTTAACAATTGAAAATATTATTAGAACTTTTTTTGAAATATGTATGTATATATGTATTTATAACGTATTTATAATTTAAGATTAGGTCAAATCTCGCATCGGAAAATTGAAATTAAAAATATTTTTCAAAGCTTAGTTTAGTTATGTTTTAGAAAATGAATGTACATACAAATGATTGCGTGATTATTTAAGAAATATATACCATATAATAATTATATTTTGTTTTCAATTACAACACTTACTCTAATAGATTTTGTTGTTATAAAAAGATATTAATACATTTTTTCTTTTTAACGCTGACCTGGTTATCAGTGGGTAAGATATAAACGTATATACATATATTTTTATTAACAATCATATAAATAAAATAAAAACTAACATTATATAACAAGTATTTTATAATTTTAGGCGTAAATCCAGAATTGTTAGACACATTATTATATTCGGAGATAGATGATTGTACTAAAAGTACAGGCAAAGAAACACCATCTGGTGATGGGGCTAAGGAAACTAGCGAACAAAAGAAAGCTGATAGTTTTAATGCGCTTCTGATATCCAAGCTAATGGCGATAGCTAACCTTAGCTGTAAACCTGGTAAGCACATTTTTTATAGCTTCTTGCTTTTATCCGAGATAGCAGGGTATACAGGAAATAACTATGGAGAAGATACTCCGTACTTCACTTTCCGCCGAATTTGAGACCAATGCACCACGACTGGCCTGTAAACATAAGTATATTTTATTATTATGGTTTGATTTAATATTGAGTGACTTATTTAATTATTAAATCAATCAATGAATTTTAAGAACAATAAATGACTCATTCATTTTTTAATATTAAATATTTATTTTTTAAGTATTAAAGTGAACATTGGTCCGTTGCCCAATAATCAAGTTTATCAAGAAATCGAAACATTGTGTGTTAATAAACGGATAGATATAGAGATTAAATTTCTTGCTCCGGTTCTTCTTAGGTCACAAGGCATTAACTTTAGTAAATCTATCGTTAAAATTTTTGACGTTTAAAAAATGAAGCATGTAGCTTCTTTTTTTGTCTTATCTTAAAAAGTCTATACAATGGAAGATATTTACGAATAAATAAATAATTTATCTTGCAAACCAAATTACGTGGATTTACTAGTTTTTTTTTGTTTTTTGGAAAATTGGTATATTTTTCAGGTTCAAAAGTTCGCTTAGTAACGTGTGAACTGAGCGTACGGTTGCTCAGAACGTCCATGCAGGGTATAACCAACGGCGTGACTCCCGCCAGGCACATTTCTACTGCAGACGCTTTGCGAGGTCGAGCTGCGGCTTTAGCGAGAAATTTCTACAAATGTGACGATATATTCTTAGATATGTTTGAAGATGAGTAAGTTAATTTTCGTTTTTTCTTCGCGATTATCTGAATAGGAATTAATTAGTTAAACGGTGGTCAGAGGTTCTACCCATTTATTTTTAATATGTACCCAGTTTCTTCTGCGACATATATAAAATGACAATTTCATGTATTTTTTAAAGGGTTTTTATCATTTTTATTGTGTAATGTATTGTGAATTTTAAATAGTTATATTAAAATTTTGTATATTAACAAGTAAGAATGAGAATTAATGTAAAAAGATTTTCCGTTTTTTTTATTAGTGACATTTAAAAAAATATTATTATTATTACAATATTATAATACACAGACAAAGTAATATGGCGCCGAAAAAAATGTTAATAATTATTTAGGTTTGTTCAAAATTATTGAATTAGTTAACGCGTAGTTAAGCTTCACGCTTTTTTTATATAGCAGTTATATACAGTATATGGGTAACCTAGTGTCCAAGTTGAGTTGCAAGACAACGCACTTTGTATTACTAGAATGTAGAAACGAAAATAACCATAATGTTTTGTCAGATGATATCTCACTGCGTCATGACAGCCTCGTTCATATAAATAAACTAGTGTTTTTATATGTTACTTCAGATATTGTGAAATGAGTAAGAAGCCATTAAACGTGGAGTGGTTGTGCATGGACGCGGCTATACTGTTGCCGCCCACACGCACCCCTATGTCCGGTATAGGGTTTGAGAAAAGACTGCCTAGCGGAGAGGTAAGTATCTATTGCTTATATTATATTTATTTTCGTATTATTTTTTATGGGTAATCAAAATCTTTAGTTTATTTTTTGTTTTTGACGTGAAACATTTATAGGTGAGGGTAAACTTGATTGTTGTCATGGCAACACAGACACTGGATGGAATATTATTGAACTCATTGATTAAAACAATTGAGTTGTATTGTCTCTAATATTTTATAAATTTTATTCTTTTTTCAAATAAATTTGTATTTATCCAATAAACAGTTATTATTTTATGGTACAAATTTGTAATGCTTCGTCTTTTCATTATACCATATCTGATTTCTGTCGTAATCTATTATGCGTTTCGATGTTTAACATCAGCCAGGCGCCCCGTGGCAGTTGACATATTTTTGTTTTTATTTGCTATCTTGGTCGTCCTGTCAAAGACTAGGTAGATGCTATAAGCATCATATTGATGATATGAAAATATTGTATTGTCAATTTGTAATCGAATCCGAACACGTGTGTAATTTTTTAAGACAAAATGTAGATGAAATTAGTATTGCAAGATATAAATCTCAAAATTAGTATGCATAAAGTTATTATAATAATATATGCTGGAACACTTGTTGTCGCGTACCATACTTGTTGCCTTAGCAACGTATATGTATGTCACTTAAAACCAAAGTGTATATGTATATCAAACACAGGAATATATATTTCTAAACCTAATGGTTTAGAGTTTACATCCCCTCTTTCTTCTCTCCCCATAATATTCATATAATAAGGTTGATTTTCTTCTCTTTTGTGTATTATAAAGATTAAATTCACCAAAAGACCCAAGTCGTATGTACCATAAACACTTTTGCAGATGGAAAGAGCCCGGCGAGCAATACGGACTTTCTTCTTAATAAGAGATCTGTATCTTAAGTTGACGGGCAAGACGGAGACGCAGCTTCCCTTAGCCAACCCCGCGCCCTTTGTTCAAGTTGGCGATGTTTTGGATCTTAGTAAGTTGATAAAAAATATGACATTTTATTTATTGTGTTACAAAGAGTATAGAAATTGAATGCCTTTGTAGCGCAGTGGGTCAGCGTTTGATTGGAAACACGATTGGTTGTGGATTCGATTCCCAGTTGGGGGAATGTTTATTTTTGAAATTGATTTTCAGCCTCCGCTCTGGTATATAGAGCGTGGCATTAAGTTCGCCACTCAACACGAATTATCTCTATTTCGGGCGAAAAGCATTCAGCTGAGTGTTTAAATATTATTTTTTATAATGATATTTTTTGCCTTAAATGTTTTCTGGAAGAGATGGCTACATAAACAAAAGACTGCCTTTTGAAAATGTGTTCCTTTTGTATGTTATGTGTTATATTGCTTTGTTATTCAATTCAATGTGGCGTTCAAATAAAGTTAGTTAGTTAGTTAGTTAAAAACTTTAACTAACATACATTGATAAAATAGTACATAGGTTTAAAACAAAGAACAATAAAATGCACAAAGGTGGCCTTATTACTGAGAGTGATCTCTTCCAAGCAACCAAATTATAAGGATGTATTAATAATAATAATATATATATTTTGCTTGGATTTCACGTGTAATTATACACACACAAAGTTATAATAATTGTCTCATTGTAAATGTTAACGCAAAATTCTCAATGTACCAGAGTGTGCATGGATCTACCTTTAGGCTCAAAATTATCGAGTTAAAAATAACTTACTTAAATAACTAACACTTATCTATTAGGAATTTATTAACAGAATAATAGCATTAATGTTTAAGTAACATAGTTTACTTATCAGTTAATAAATACGATAATCGCAGCAGGTATTACATGATTTCTTACTCAATGAATCAATTAGATATATAATTAGATATTAATTAGATATATACGATCAAAAATCCATAATCAAAACTTGCAAGAATTGTTAAAACATTATTATATAAGCGCAAAGTAATTAAGACGAATGGCACAGCATTTCAGTTAAATCTTAGTGGTTTTTAGTAGTGTCATATTATAAATGATTATTTATTATGTATTATATTAAAATAATAAAAAATACATTTTATAGCATTTATCTATAGTCATTTAAAGATTTCGATATTTTGTCTGTTTGTACTGGCTATTTTCTGGAACAGTTTAACAAGATTTTCACTGGCAGATAGTTTATGCAATAAGGATTTTTTTATGGTTTTATTTTAGAATTGTAAAATATAGATCCAGAAGTGTTAGATTCCACACGGACGACGTCGCGAGTACCACATGTGCTTAATATAATTTGTTCAAGTAACCCTATTTTGTCATTATATATAGGCAAACAAATAACAAATTTGGTTCGAGGGTTTTTACTATGTTTCTATGTTTACAAAAAGCCATTAAAATTTTCATAATTTCATTTTACAGACGATTCCGATCTAATATCCTGTGATATCATACAAAAAGATGGCACATGGCACCATAGATTCTTAGCGGTTGACAATATTCAGGTTATTCTAGTAGAACCTGATAAGCAGAGGCTGGGATGGGGAGTTGCTAAGTTGGTTGGCAGTTTGCAAGACTTAGAGGTTAGTAGAGGGTTCAAAATCGGTAGTTTATATTATTTCTTTAAACAGAAATTAAAGTTATACTTCTTTTTGTGCGTTAGTGCAAAAAGACGAGTATAAATTCAAGAAAAATCTATGCCATGAAAGCTAGCTAATCATCAATTATTGTGATATTTTAAATAAATTTAATAAATGTAATATTTATCTAAGTAATGCCCTAAAATAAAACTTTCTTTCAATATATTAAATATCTCATTTTTTCTATTAAAATAAAAAGCTTATATGCTACACATGTAATTTGGATTTTTTAAAATTTACAATTAATCTATATTAATAATGCTTTTTTATTTATGAAATATACTAAAAGGTAACACTATTCATAAATAACTATATAAAATGACACTAAAAAAATAGATGAGGTTCATTGTAATTGTCATCAAAACATTTTATTTTAACCTTTAACACTATCGATGAATTAAAATTATGACGTTGTGTAAAATAATTATTTATTTATATTTTCCTTATATTGATAGATTCAAGGGGACAAAGAAGATCCTCGATGCCTTCATTTAACGATTCACAAGCCTCGCGTTGGTGCTAATGGCGCTTTACCAAGAACCGTGCTCTTGCGGGCCAAGTTCAAATTTGACGATCATATACGCAGTATGGCCGCCAAGCAGAGACTTACTAAGGTATTATTTGTAATGATGATACTATTTTTGATGTATGTGTTTTAGGAATCGTATGAAATATTTATATATCGTGAATAAAAATATTATTTTTTTATTATATTATTCTATTACAGAATTTGTTTTGCATAATAAACAAATTTTTAAGTTTTACTGGTAGGTTGACGTTGACGCGTATTAAACGCGTTGCTGAGCAACGTATACGTCATTGTACAAAAGTGTCTATGTAAACGTATGCTTGGATGTGTATTTTTTTAATATCTATATAAGCTTATATTATGGAAAAAATTTACACCATAGTCTGAATTCTACATTGGTTAAATAATATTAAATTGGATAAGGTTTAAGCAAAATGAATATAGCATGTAACAGCAAACTGTGACTTACAAATAAAGATGGCCCTTAACAGAAAAACGTAACATTTTTTTACATTGCTATAACATTTCTCTCACCCGTCGATAAAGATTCGCTACCAAAAAAATAAAGAAAACGATCCTCCAGTGCGGGTCAAACCCACAACTATAGCTTATGCATATTTTACAATTTTTAAAGTATTATAACACATTTAGGATTAGAAAACATTTTTAAAAATGTATGAAAATGTTTTTTAATCCTAAGTATAGAATAACACTTCAAAAATATTAAAATAAATAGCAATTCTCTCTTGCCAAATGATTATTTCTTAATTATCATTGCGTTGCAGAAATTTATAAAAATCTCTCTACAGAGATGCTAACAACATAAACAAGTTATGACAAAAACGTATAAGAATTTCGAAGTAAAACGCATGGCTTAGCGGTCAGAGCTGTTTGGATGGTTTCCAAAAGGCGCGGGTTCGAATCCCGTTGCGTTCAAATTTCTATACGTTTTTCAAAAATGTTATCGCTTATACAATTAGATGTCCCATTGCACAATAGTGTTGATTTTGATAAAATATTATTTATAAAACATTATTTATTTACTATTTTGATTAATATCGAAATGTGTATGATAAATTGAACAGGGACGTACAAAATCGCGTCAGAAGAAAATGCAGCAAATAGGCCGTCTGCTCGAAGTGTGCGGCGTGGCGGCGCCCGCGCCCGCCGCGCGCCACCGCCCGCTGTTCGCGAGGCCCGCGCTGTCGGGCGTGCGCCGACACTCTGGCACGTTTCTATCTATGCTTGACTTTGTTTCCGTTTTAAATTATTATGCATCGTCTCACGAAGTGTTTTGACACTAAGCTTCACGTTAGTGAAGCTGTTTTTTATTTTAATTATCAATAGTGAAAGAAGAGCAATTTTGGAACATTATCCGAGACACAACAGAGGATAACCTCTGTTTATCTCGCTTTATTCCGCGTTTATTCAACTCTTAATAAATAAATTTTGTAAAAAGTAACGCAATTCAACGCCGCACTTTGTCTTACCAGAGTGGATAATTAATATTTTTAATATAAATATTCACCGTATGCGATTTAAACCCAAAACTAATCATTCATTTCTATTAAATTTAAATATTTATGTATATTCTAAGTGTTATTGTTAAAAATAATTTTGCTAAATCTCTCACTTTTTTAAAACTTTATGCGAAACTTAAACTTGTAGTCAACTTTTTTAAATAAATTAATTGATTTTTCATTTTTTAATAGGTTTCGATGGAGATGACACAGAGCGTCGTTTAAGGAGGCCAAGTGGCCATGTTCTGAAAGACGGCATCGTTGTGTACAGAGAACGCACTACGAGTAGAGAAAGGTGAATACTCTTGCCTACATTAATAGTTTCGCCAAGGAATACAGTAGACTCGACTGAAACCTTACCCGAATAATAAAACATAAAAAATAAAGATTTTGGAGATAAATATAAAGATTTTGCCATATTATCTTTAGCAATGCGTCACTGTCACCTAATCCCATCTTGAGTTCCTTAAGCCTGATTCACACCATCAGCGAAGTCGCAGTTTAGGCAAAGTACCGTGATAATTATGCTTTCATACATTGTTTATGAAGGTATCCCTGTCAGTGTCAGTGATGACACAGTGCGAATAAGCGTCACAGTGTGTCAATGACCCTTTGTGATTCAAGTAATTTAAACGTAATATTTATATATTGAAATATGGAACTAGTAAATGAATATTTATATCACTCTAAGGCAGCCTCAACACTTTATGCGATTTCTTAGAGATAAAAATTTAAATATAAGATTTATTGTAAGTATTCCTTCCTAAAATATATATATATATATATATATATATATATATATATATATATATATATATATATATATATATATATATATATATATATATAAATGATAATATATAAAATGTATATTTTTAAAGAGCCCACACTAGCGAAAGAATTTTAACGTTTTATAGTTTAAACAATAAAAGATATTTCTAATAATATCTTATGGCTCAGAAAGTCGAAATCGAAATTAGGTGATGGCTAGTGTAGTGTAGTTACTTTGACAAATTCTTTATATTCATTTTTTTTTGGAAATATTTATTTCTAAAATATTTTTCCGTTCAGTAGTGTCTCCCGTACTAGCAGTACTCACGCGTCCAGAGAGAGTTCTCCGCGAGCTCGTTCTGAGGAAATACCTTTAGAGGATATAAGGCGGAATGCTGGCTTAGCCGCTGCTATACCCTCTGTTAGTTCACAGGTTAGTCTTTATTTGCTATATTAAAATATTAAATTTCTATATAAAAATGATATTTTGTTTTTTATTGTATTTGAACCTGCACATCTTGTTGATCGTTCAAATGTTTTATTAAAATTGGTAATGGTGTAATGCAAAAAAACATGGATTGATGTTTAATTTTATTACTAATAATATATTTTAAATAAAAGGTACATAGGTACCTAATAGTAGTAGGTTCTTTCCGCGTTATTTCTCGCCTATTAATATTTCTTAAAATTAAATATTAATTCTTTGGACATCCGGAGCTTTTAGCTTTTTTCATGCGAAAATAATATATTTAATTGTCCTATACGTTTATTTACGTTGCATGATTAATACATATTAAATAGTAATAAATCATCTTATTACTTAAAACATTATAACGTACGCTTACTAAGTTGCATTTCAACGTATATCAAATTGTGTGGGTTCGAATCCAGTTACGTTCATTTTTTATCGAAAATTTTACGTTTTTCATTAGTCGCTAATATGGTTTTGTTTTTGCTGGAATGTCTATTTAACGTGTGATTTAGTATACATATTTAGTTTTATACTGAAATATTAGGATTTTGTGTGTACGTCTATTACTAATATGTCGCCTGGATATGATAATTCTTTATTGTCTCATATATTTAAAAAAATTGGAATATTGCAATAATAACTTTTTTATTCCCATTACCATTGAGTCTGAATGCGAAAGTTTTGTGTGTAGCTTGAAATGTTCGTACAATGCTAGTATGTGTCAAAGTAACTCTAATTTTGCAGCCACTAGAGGGCGATACTGGAGAGTGAGGTAAACTATTTTAATAAAATAAATCACGCTTTATCATTTTGCATTGTATTGCTTTTTTTTAATGAAAATGTTACATTTTTCGATTTCAATTTGATAAAAAAAAAACTAAATATGTCTGTCCACATTTCGTATGTAGTTACAAGGAAGCTGAGACTTAATTCTCTTATGCATGAATTGACAGACGAAATCGATATATTTTTAAATATAAATATAATTTTAAATATAAATATTATTTAAGATTAAAAAAATATCAAATAGTAGTTATACATACATAGATCTACAACCTTGAAAGTTGATAGTCTATTTAATAAAATAAACTTTACAATCAACTCCTGATGTAATAATCAATTTGACATTATTATCTACATATAAATATATTGTGTACATATATCGATATATTTAATTAACTCGACTAATCAAAATCGATTATTTGCTACAAATGATATCGAAAAATGTAAATGTATTTTCTCTACCCTCATTCTACATATTAACATTGTCATGAACTCATATCAAAATAATATTACCTCACTGCACAGTATGTCCGTCAAGTGGCTCATGTCATTTAATTCCAAGACATAAAATTTAACAAAACTTAAAAAAAAAACTAATATTTCATCATTCTCATATAATCATGGTAATTTCAGTTATACTATCAGTGTTCATAAATGATTCGTATTCGTACAATAAAATATAAAAATGCTGTTGGCAACTAAAATATAACTTTTTTTTTAGAATAAATTAAACATTTATATTATTTATAGTTGAAACATTCACTATAAACATCCATTCTTAGAAATATTGTTATTCGTGTAGAAAAAGATAAAATATTATTTATTTTTATGTACTAAACAAAATAAATAAGAATCTTTTAAAATTTAATTTTGGAAAACGCAAGCTTTTAAAGTAATTAAATTTAATAACATTTCAAATATAATTTTATATTTTAATTATTTTTTTTATATTTAATTTAATTATGTTTATTATTGTTTTTTCTTCACAGAGTACACCAAGTACGTCCCAACGGCCGAAATTAACGAACATGTCATCAGAAGAAACTTCATTCATATCAAGCGAGCCAAAGAAAAGGAAAGGCATTGTCGAGACCATATGATATTAACTAAAACATTAACATTTATTAAATTAATGAAGAATATTTCAATCAAATTGAATTAAAATTGCAGGTAAAAATAATTCTAATTCAATATTTAAAGTCATTTTTTTATTTACAACAAAAAAAATATATTTTTTCCTAAAATTGTCATTTGATCTCTAAATTTTAATATATAAGGGTTATTTTTGATGTTCCTTTAATTTTTTGGTGGATATTTTGTGATAATTCCGATTATTATAATTTATTTTTATAATGTAATATTATGGTTTGTGAAACATTAAAAAAAATTCGATATTTACATTGATTGTGAAGAGACAATCGAGTGGATTTTAGTTTTTAAAGCCATTTTTTCACTTTATACTTAATTATTAGGATTTTTTCTTTTTAAATAACTGTTGTAGTGGCTCATACTTAAATTTATCGTTCGTTGGAAAGTAACGTAGCGTCCGTATGAAGTATTGATTGTGTGTATTGTCTATGTATGTATATGAAATGTTAGAACAAGTTGCGAGAATAAATATTAATTATTTTGAATTTGTCATTCTAATTGACATCTGTCATCGGTTATAATAATAGTTACGCTCGTTCTGTATTCTTTTAGTTCTGTAAGCTTTTATTTGTTAGTTTCATCTTTATCGATAACTTTATTTCTCGGTTTCTGAAAAAATGTTATTTAATCGATATTATTTCATCTGCATATTTTATCGGCAACATTAAAAGAAATATGAAAAAAAAATATTTATTCTCGTTATTTATGTACATATATGATTGCTTATATGTTTATGTATATTTTTGTAAGCTTTCTGTGTATAAATGTTGTTGAAATGTTTTATTCGGATATTTTATTTATTTTAAAATAATCCATCTGTAATATTATAAATTAGAGTATTATGTTTTTCACTAAGTATACGTTTACGTTTGCCAAGACGCGGTCTCCACTCCAGGACTCGTCTCCTCCAACGGCCATCTCCAAAACAGCCCAGGTTTCGATGGCGTCGAAGGATTTTTCATAATCCACAAATGCCGTACACAGCGGCTGATTATACTCCTCGGTCTTCTGTATAATCTGCCGAACAGTATGTATGTGGTCTATGGTGCTGTAGCCTTTTCGAAACCCGGCTTGCTCCGGAGGTTGGTATTCGAAAAGCTTGATGGCGAGACGATTCGTGACGACTCTTGAAAACAACTTGTAAACGTGGCTCAGGAGTGTAATCGGCCTGTAGTTCTTTAGGAGGGTTTTATCACCCTTCTTGAAGAACAAGACGACCACACCCCTGGACCACGCTTCTGGCGTCATGCCCTGGCGGATGACGGCATTAAAGAGTTCCGCTAAGGCTTTTTGACCGGTAGTCCACCAGCCTTTAGGAGCTCAGTGGTAATGCCATCATCACACGGGGCCTTCCCATTCCTGAGCTGTTTAAGAGCCGCACTAATCTCGCTTACGTCAACGTCCGGGATGTCTTCCGAGTAATGGCGCGTCAGTGGTGCACGTGGATCTTCAGTGTCCTGAGCTATAGGCTTGTGTGTGCGCGATGAGTAGAGCAGCCCATAGAACTTCTCAACCTCATTCTGGATCTGGGGCCTTGACGTGACTATTGTGCCATACGCTGTCTTAAGCTTTGCAAGGTGGCTTCTCCCTAGCGGTCTTTGGAAAATTTTGGACCCCCTATTTTGCTCCATGAGGGTTGTAATAGTTCTGGTGTTTGAGCAACGGAGGTCCCAGCGCGTGAGTTTCCTTATCCGCCTAGAGAGAGCCCGTTGTTTTGGAGAAGCTGCTTGAGCGAATGGCATTTCCCGTCTCTGCCTCATCAGATCCAGGGTTTCTGGAGCAAGTTTGGACTGCTTAGTGGTACTCGTCGGCGGAAAATGTTTATGGCCCAGTTTACACACTGTCTTCACCACGCTGTCGTTTATCTCGTCCACATCGTCAGTGGTTTCCACCGAGTCGAATCGATTTTGCAGTTCCAATTGGAACTGCTTGGACACACGTTCTACTTGGGGTGGCGTAGGTCGGAGAGAAGATTTCAGCAGGCGTTTTCGTTCGACTCTGAAGCATATATTCAGAGTGCCTCGTATGAGTCGGTGATCGCTGCCTGTGTTAAACCTGTTGATCACAGAGACATCTTTGAATATATACTTTCTCTCCGCCATGATAAAATCTATCTCGTTCCTTGTCACAGTATCTGGACTTTGCCAGGTCCATCTCCTTTGGGGCTTCTTCTTGAAGAAGGAATTCATCAAGTAAAGCCCCTGTATCTCGAGGAAGTTGACCAGCATTTGCCCTCTGTGATTTCTGCACCCCAACCCATGTGGTCCAATCTTCGATTCGTCGCATTCCTGTACTCCCACTTTAGCGTTGAAGTCTCCCATGACCATGTTGTAGAAGCATGAGGTCGTACCATGTATGGCTTTAGTAATGTCCTCATACATGGCTTCAACCTCTTCATCGGAGTGTGTCGAGGTCGGCGCATATACCTGCACTACCTTCAGATAGTACCTATCGGTAAGCTTGATTACGAGGTACGCTACCCGGGTCGACACACTACTAACTTCCGCAACGTTGCCAACAAGAGCTCTGTGGACTAGAAAACCGACACCACCTTGGGAGGCCCTATTACCTTCCCGTAAGTAGAGCAAGTGACCAGAGTCAAGGGTTATTGTATCCTCTCCCTCTCTTCGGACTTCCGATAACCCCAGAATATTCCACTTTATATGACTTAACTCTACTTCCAGTTCTGTGAGGTGATGGTCCAGCCGAATCGTACGTCCGTTGTACGTTGCCAAATGCATATGTTGTTTTCGGATTGCTGCCCATGCCCTGATTTTTCCCTTAGTCGCTTCTTACGACACCCGACAAGCCGACATCACACGGCGAAAAGAATATTACAATGTTATTACGTTAAATAATTATAAATTGAAAATACGTCGAAATCTAAACTTATTATAGTAATATTTCTTTTATTTTCCCTTATATATTGAATAATTCCATATTAATGGTATATTTGACATACATACAATTTTAGCAAATCTGTTTGTTTTTTATTCTTTGCTCACTTCATTTTTATACGAGTAAATTTAACAAATAACTGCCACGTCTCTAACATTATGTAAAATATCATATATATTAAAAAAAATGAAATATACATAAGTATATTTATTAATATTTGTCATAATTTGAGTGTAACTCTTTTTATAAAGAAAATTATTCAGTATATATGTCTTCTATCAACTATCCATTAGATTAAAGGTAACGCTCTAAGAAACAGTCCAACAAATAAGAACACAAAATGTTTTGTATTCTTATTTGATTTTAGTATGGTCCACTATAGTCCACTTTCGTCAACGAGCGGACGTGCTAAAACGTGTCCCTGTGCTTTAAAAACTGCGCAAATAACCATAGTAACAGAAAATTTCATTTTATTCACTCTACCTCACATTCATTTTTTCACACTATCTTCATCGAGTGTTAGTTACCTGAACTATACAAATTTAAGTATTATTATCGTTACAAGATCCTTGAATTTCTTGTGTCCATTGCGTACAGCATTACTACAATGTTTTATATATGTTACATGCTTGTCGAAACTTGACCTTAATGAGATGAAATAAGGTTGGATTTTAATAGTTTATTTTTTAAAATGTTATTTCACACTTAGGAATAGAAGACATTTTTAAAAAAACGTATAATAATTTTGTGATCGTATAAATTTTTTCTAATTCTAAGTGTTTAATAAACACTTAATAAAAATAAAATAGCAATCTCTCTCGTTAAAAGATCGTTTCTTCATAATCTTTAAATAGCAGAAATTTGTAAAAATCTCTCTAACAACAATAATAACTCTGCTAACAACAATAATAAGTTGTAACAAACGTATAAGAATTTTGACCTAGCCGGTAGTAGAACGCATGGCCTAGGAGGTGCTTGGAAGGTTTCCAAGAGGCGCGGCTTCAAATCTCGCTGCGTTCAAATTTTTATACGATTTTTTCAAAAAGGTTGGATTTTATTAAAATTTTATGTCATAAGTCCGTGTAATAATATATTATTATTAGTGATTGATACAATTCTTTTGAGCCGACTTTGTATGCGATCTGTTATCTAGTGGATAGTTGATCGAAGAAAATATGTATAAATAAATTGATTTTGAAATATTTTTTCAGCACGTGAGTACTCACAATGTGATTTAAGTCTTACCATTAGTTAGTATTAGTAAATATTAAAATTTTTACACGTAAAATAAATTTATGCATACGTAGAAATAGACGAACGTAGACGATTTTTGTTAAATTGTTTATCATATCAAAGATTTGGCTTAATAAAATATTGTTAGTTTTTTTAGTGAGAATAAAAAAAATAATTTTTAACGTTTTACAAAGAACTTCAACTCAACAGTATAGTAGAAAACTAGTAAATTTTCAAATAGTAGTAGCCTTTGAACATGGATTGAATATAATCTCAATCTAAACTCAATATATTGAAAGCCAAAATTTTGTATGATGAATAAAGAAGTAAGTGATTATAGTATTTAATTTTTTAATAATATCATCTATTTACAATTTTTCTGAAAGAAACGAGTGTGACACATGTATTTCTTTTTTAATTTTCTATCACAACCTTCCAAATCTAACGTCCCAATTGCAAAAGTCATATCAAAATCCGTTCAGTAAATCTATACATATGCTTTACAATTACCTTTTTTCATTTGAGTTCATAGAAACACAAAAAAAGTAGAAATTTATTTATTCACGTTTTTAGCCTAATATTTCTAATATTGTTTTGATATATCTTAACATATATATTATACTAATATTTAAATAGATACTTGATTGTATATAAATAGATATTTTAGTATAATTTATGGTTGATATAAATGGTATGAATGATGAAGTGTATTTTTTATCTTTTTTTTCTTATATTGTTTAAGGCCTGTTTCATATAAAATCTTAGTAAAATGGTCCCGACTTTGAAGTTATGTTGTGATTTTTTTTTAGATTTTGCAATAAATGCAACTGTAAATAAATTATAATTGTTCACTTAGTATTTAAATATTTTAGCATTGGAATTAAATATATAACGTGTTATATTTATTATGTTTTATTTTTTTGTGCATAATAACCTTTACGCTTCGTTCGGTCGACGTAGTTCAACGTAGGTCGCTCTTTTGTTCGTCGGTTGTGGGTTCGATTCGCACTCGGGGAAATAATATTTAAATTTAATTTCCTAGTAAAAAAAGTGCGGCGTTGATTTCTGCTATTTAACATGTAATAGGAAGTGGAAAGCGGAGTACAGAGTATCTTGGCACTAGGTATTTAGGTGAAACTAAAAAAAAGAAACGACGTTTTTTTAAGTATGATAGAAAAACTCTTTATATTTTAAAAACTTTTATTGAAGCAAATAAAAATGTATTTTCTCGAAAAAACCTTTAAAATTATACGTTCAAATTAAAATTTACGTGATTTTACAGGGAAACCTCCATACTGACTTGTCTTACTAAACGTAAATGTTACAAGCCAAACAGCACATTTGATATAATATCTATGTGCACCATATTTTAAGGTTATTAAATTATTTAAGTTTATTGAGTTTTCTATGTCACCCGCAAGCTTATTTACTTGGTACGTAACCTTACCTAAGCATATCCTATAAAATGCTGAGGTTTTAGCCATTCCACAAACAAATTTATTCGAATTCATCTACAGTTTCGGAATTCAGCGAGTACAAACAGATAGAAGCTAAATTTGCAAAATATATTTCTGACACTATTTTTCCCTAGTACACTTATCACTCTCATACAAGATAAGGAACGGCATTCGCAGCTCTTTCCAAGTGAACGTTTGAAAAACTTACACGGAGTACCTACGGTTATGATACAAAAGATTTTTAAAATGTATTAATTTGATCCTTAGTTACTTAGTTAAACGAAGCACGATATCAGTAGTAGCAAACGTACTGAACTGGTAGTAAATAACGAAATAGAGACTTACCACTTAAGACCATTCTACTTCCTTTTCAAGCCAATAGCAAAAAAGTCAAACAGAACCTAGTGTGGTATCAATAAAATACGTTTTACATTTACCCCTGAAATTAGGCAGAAATCAGCCCCAGCTCAGTAAGCTGTGTGTTACTAGAGTGGAGAAAAGAAAGTAATTGAATAAAATGATTACTCCGAGTGAATTGAACCCAAAATCAATTGGATTTACAGTCAGACGTTGTTCCACTGCGCAACAGTGACCTAATAAGCAATATCTAACAAGGTTAAATAAAAAACCAACAACATGTTTATTCCAATAAAACATACTCTTCAACTATATTTCTGTTCTAATTTATTTGATTAATCATCTGCTCTATACACATGATATGCACCAATGCCTATAAATAATACAAACGATGACCAATACGGGGTATGACAAAACAATTATTATTAATATACAATAAAACATTTACACGTAACTTATTGAGCGCAACGACAAACATTAAAATATAAAATCATTTATAACATGTTATTTTATCAACGGTAAACTTTTTATAATCAACATACTTTTATAAATCACAGCGATGACTCCCATCGATCACTCTCTACCGTAGACAGACAACGTCTTAAGATATATCTGAAAGTTTGTCTTAAGACATCGTTGTCTCTGGAGGTACTTAACTACACTGTTTGAAGGCAACATTTGCGTTACTCAAGAAAGATAGACAGTACCTCGCTTAGATAGTCCTTCATTAGATCCACCAAAAAAAGATACAGATAGAACAAATTTAAGATAAAATAATGGAGTCGTCACGCAATCTGTTATAAAAAAACATTTTATAGTTTAAATTGTGTCACGACTCTAAACAGAAATGAATATTACAGAAAAATCGTTGCCGATATATTATCATATAGAATAGACACTTGCGTTCGACTGCATCAGCAAAAAAAAACAATTAGAATAAAGTATCTATGAATAAACTATACACTATTCTTACAAAACTACAACTGACAAATTATAGCACGTAAAGGAACGTTTTTACAGTTAAAAATCTTAATATTAAATAATTATTTGTATATGAACATTTCCTTGGTCTCTGCGCAACTTATAATAGTAGTGTCCCGTCCGAAAGCAGACTTAGTAATAATTGTATCGTACATTGTGTAATTATATAAGAAAACTGGCAATTCATAAACACGTTATTGCTATTAACTTATAAGTTTTTTTCTGCATAATAATCTAGGCTAATATGAACCTGATGTACAGCCACGTTTCAAAACCTAACTACAAAAAACAAATAACTTAATTCTGAACGATTTAATCGTATTTTATTATAAATTTTTTAGGCCTTGTTTATATTAAGTAATTAAGAAAATGATTTCAGCACAAAACTGTTAAGGATAAGCGATTGAAAGCGGTACGTGGAAGCACAGAAAGTTCAGATTGTTAAAACATACGCAGATTCATTTCACACATACTATAATTTAAATATTGGTGCTTTAGTTTTTAAACCATAAAAATAATTTTAAATATTGACGATTCATACCAGTAAATTTACAAGTAGAGACTACTGATAGACATAAAGGGGTGCGATGTGTACCATAAGTTAGTTTCAAAACAGGTGTGTAGGTAAATAGATTTCCTATAAAAGGTTATATCATTCTATAAATAAGCAATTTTTTGTAAAAATACTTTTGAAAAATGTGTGATATTCAAAATTTTGCATTCAGAGTCGAATTTAACTAATACAGAGATGTTACGTTGGAGTAAAAAGTGTCAGTCACTGATATAGTTACTTCGACTCAGAATGTTGTCTGGCGTCTGCTGGTAGACAAATATAAAATTTTAACCCTGTCACCAGTTATGTGCGCTTGATATTAACCATCAAAATGTCAAATTAAGTAAAAGCTCAAAGCAACATTGAAGATAAAGAAAGAAAACGGAAGTCAACATGGAAATGATGTAACGACGAAAGATGAGAGTTTCTATATACACAACACTGTTACACAAGCCAGTAAGTCTAAATGAAGCTCATAATTTTCCTTAATAACTATTTATGTGGGTACCTCGATTTTTTTATGTAAAGATTGTTTTCAAACAGACATCGCTCATTAGTTATAATTTATAATTTTTTTATAACACATTAAAATTTATATTTAAAAATTGCCTTCAACAAGTTCAACCCAGAGCTCAATATAAACAATATTTTCTTCTTTATTGTAAAAAATTAGAATTTTAATATACTAGAAGATAGGTTAAGAATTTTTTCCCAACTCATTCCCTATAAAATTGTGTTTAGTAGTGGTACCGTTCCATAAAACTTTACAAACAATAATGATCGTTTGAAGTAAACCATTGGAGTGTACGTTTTAGGAGATCTATGATATCTTCTATGAAACCATACATTGTTCATTAATGATACGTTAATATAAATTAAAACTTAAAAAGAGTCTAATATTGGCCAGTACATTACATATTTTAAATTAATGACCTATATAGCAAAATGCTAACACAAACAAGCGAAGTATCTTATGCCAAAAATAATCAGTAAGTAATTGACAATTCTTAGATTTAAATAATCCAAAACAACTACATTCTGATTACAAAGTTATAATTGACGAAAACTAATCAAAAATTTTATACCACACCAATATTTTTTTCTATTAAATGAAATTTAATAAGTAGATTAATCATGGAACTTTTGAAATCGTGATTAACTTTATACATGGTGTTAAAAATGGACAATGAAAAAACCTTTTGTTAACATGATGAAACATGAAGATATCGTCTCATCGTCGTAAGTTAAACCCCACAAATCGTATCGTACTAGTCATAATGTAATATTTCAATTATCATTACATATAACGCCTAATTTTCTTAACACAGTTGCCAAAACAAATATATTATTAATTTAAAAAAAACAATATACTATATTTAAATTTGTAGATAAAATATATTTTTCTTTGCGTTACAGGTACGTAGTAAGAAATTGAAAGTTGTATAAAGTTCTTTACGATACAGGTTCCATGATAATAAATGCACTCCATCTTGAAGTGTCCCATCATAAATATATTCTATCTAAATCTGCCGATATACATTTGATTATTAAAATCACTACTACGGGTGCAAATATTTCTAAAATATATAATATACTATTATATAAACAGTAGGTATATGATTATATTGCGCCTTATACAATGGACACTGTTATATTGCTAACATTTATGGATCCAATTGAGAATAAACATTTTCAATAATCTTTAATAAATAACATTTTGATATGAGAAAATATTCTGTCAAAAAATTTATAGAATTTGTAGCGTTTAAACATGTTATTGTAGAAAGAGTATGGATTATACGTTTGTTTATACAGAGACCTTTTTAATTACCGTTAGTAATGAATTTCAAAGTATAATTTTATTTTAAAAATTGTGATTTTACTTAATTTAGATGTAAATAATTAATTTAAATTTTAAATTCATATGAGACGGGACATATATTAAAAGATTTCTGATTAAAATATTTTAATTAAATATGCATCTTGTATAATTAAATAATTTTTCAAAGATTATTCCTGGATAAAGCCCCTTATTATAAGAAAGAAGATAAATATATTGTATTCATTCTAATATTATAAAATGTAAGTAAATAAATATTAACAATATAACTTTTCATGTACTTTCTAGTACATTCTTACACACAATAAGTTATGTATGGGATTTAATAAAACTGTTAAACAGTATCACACGCTATACACTGAATATTAGCTAATTTATTAGATATATTGGTGTCTTTACGTAGTTCAGGCGCCAAGTTCAAATAAATAACTTTAGTAAATATGTTTTTATGCCAAATATAATTTTTAATTCAAGAAAATAGTCCATTATGTTATGTATAAATAGGTTCATTTTTTTGTTTTATAAATGATAATAATTCGTTATTATTTTTATTAGGTTGATAGTTATTTGATTATTTATACAAAAGATTTTTTATTTGACGCATATGATATATATATATATATATATATATATATATATATATATATATATATATATATATATATATATATATATATATATATTCCTCTTTCAACTACGAATTTGTAGAAAATCTTGATTCTAAATCTTTTTATCATTATTAATAATATCGAATTATTATTTTCATTTAAATAATAATATTATTGTTTTATATCAGGTATACGAGTTACGAGGATATTTGGTATCTAAAGGACGAAATATAAAAATTGTCAATATATCTATTCAAATTAATAAACATTTAGGTACATATACATTTTTAATCTGTGTAATATTATAATATATAAAGTACTCGGCGAGTGAACTACAATCACTTGTTTGACATAATTTAAATAAAATCAACGCACGTACGCCATAACACTTTATACATCAGTTAACAATCATTATTGTCAGTTATATAACTAATTATGTATTTATATTTAAATATAAATTCGCACTAGTAAGTAGGCAGTTTTAAAACAATTAAGTTTATATCATTTATTTACTATTAAATACGAATCACGTCAAGGTGCGGTTCCTTAAATATTTTTTTCTCTAATATAAGCCATCGATCAATTATATAAAATTCAAAGTATTGAAATTTTCGATATCTTTACAAATTTTTAGTTGTCATCATATATAAAACCGCACCTTAGCTACCGACATTGGCGTTAAGACGGATATATCTAGCACATTCAGTATTAAAACACTACGGATTTACAAACAACGCTTAAATTACACGATTACTTATGAGAGCTATGAATCCGTTGCGCTACTAGCTATAGAGCCCAAACACTCCAAACGTTGCAAAACGCAATCGAAACAACTGAATATATGACGATATCAAACGTGCAAACCGAGCTGTCACTTGACGGAGGTTCGTATAAAAAGTATTGCAGGATAGTTTATTGCTTTATTAGGATCGCAGTTGCGCGGGGCTGAGGACGAGTTCGCCGTCGGGTGCGCCTGCGAAGGAGACGTTGCGTGGCGGTGGTCGCTTTCCCCCTGCAGAGCTCGTGCCTCCCGTGAGCGCAGGCCCCGCCACGGCAGATGTGCTCCCAGCAACACCTGCGACACCTGGACTCGCTGTTGTGCCTGCTGGACCTGCAGTCGACTGCAACGACGGTGACGGTTTTGGATGTGATCCCGCCTGCAATTCGATTTAATGTCCTGTGATTCAATGATATGAATAAGAAACAAAAAATGTTTAAAATAAAATAATGTATGTAAATTCATTTAGTTGTGAGATCGATTCGTCTCGACTTTTGTTGGAAAGCAATCAATGGATTCTTGTCCTCTATAACCTGATGTATATATGATGCAAATCATTTTCATACGACTCACCGGCTGAACAAGCACAGTCTGCGGCTGTAGATGCGTGGCGTTCGCCGTGCGGTACCTCCGGAGTCGCTCGTCCTCCTCCCCGCTTGAGAGGCTGGACACGTCGCAGGAGGAGGCGTCCAGACGGCGCGCGGGTGAACACTGTGCAGGCCCTGCGCGTCCACTGGTGCACCTCGCCAACGGCATCTCCTCGCCTTCCACGCATCCCGACAGTCTAGAGGTAAATGACTTATTGCATAATAAAGGTACGCCGGTAAATTTCAAAGTTTTAAACTAACGCTGACCAGGTTATTGTAACTTAGCTTCCAAGGATGCACTTCCGAAAAGTGCGTACCGCCGATCGGCTTAAAATTTAGTATACTAACGTATTTTGACCTTTTGATCATGAATATCATAACGAAAATTGGCGCAAATGCCATTTTCAATAAGAAAACACGAAGGTGAACCCCTTTGCGTCCGGTGTGCATGATCGATACCTATAATAAAGAAGAAAATATGTAGACAATTTTTTTTGTAGCTTTTCCCAGAAAGGGTGTGTGTCCAACTGAAAAGTTGCACGTTTTATTCATTTTGGGATAATTTCCCGCTGTAGTACATAAACTCGCTGAATACTTTTCGTTATTTTAGTTGAACTCAGTGAATTCAAAATTAATTCATTGAACCGATTCATCGAATATTTTAATTCTCATTGATTTGCCAATAATGCTAACTCAGCATATTCTTTGCTATCGTAGTTGAATTTTTGGCTATTTTCTGCCTTAATAATCTTCGCTGTACACAAACACGTACGCACACAGACACACACACACCCTTTCTGGGGAAAGCTAAAAAATAGTCTAAATCGATTAGGAACGCGTTTTCATGCACACCGAACGAAAAGAGGTTCTCCTTCGTTTATCTTATTCCAAATGGCATTTGCGCCAATTTTCGTTTCGTTACTCTACTAAATTTCAAATTGATCGACGGTATTCGCTTTTCGCTTTCATTTTCAGATGTTTTTGCAAAAAATGTTACTAAATAGGGTTTTTTAGCTAGTTATTAAAATTATAAAGAGGTACATTGTATAAAAGAAAATCCGAAGAGTTACAAAAGAATTAAACTTTTTAACCTTCTGTTCTCCTTGTGGTTGGATCGCCGTCTGCAACAAGGCTTGGCGAATATGCAGAACATAATACGTAATACACAACATGCCAGCCCCGCCACAATAAGCGAGGGGCCCACCAGCCGTAGAGCTGGCGTTTTGAAACCCTGTAATATGGAAAAATTGAAATTTAATAAAATATAGTATAAAATTTTTTTAACTTCACGCTTTTTATACCGCATAGCTGGGTAGATAGAAGTATCTAGTCAAGAAACTCCGTTCTTCATTTTCTACTGAATTCGAGAAATTGCGTGTTGAGTTGTGGCAGTCAACGTCGCACTTTATCTTACCAGAGCTAGGAAGTGAAAATAATTAAATATAATCACTCCCCCAAGTGGGGTTCTATACCCACAACCGATCGTGTTTACAGTCGGACGCTATACCACTCCACCACGACCGGCCTCTTAGTACACATGCTACAATAATAGACAAATATTAGATATGAATTAGATTAGAATAATAGTGCAACTAAATAGTTTTCGTTGCTGTGTCCATATTTAGAGGAAAGAATAAGAATAAAGGTAAATATTCAATGGAAAGCTCTGATAAGGTTCTATTATGAGAGCCTTAAATATTTCGCTTTGCTCAATAGCTTTAAATGATATCGAATCTTTACCTTATGAACTTAATAATCCAATAATACCTTGTCTCCGGTACCCACGAAGTAGACGACAAGGCCGACGGCGAGAGTCGCGAGTCCTGCATACAGGAGCCTCGCGACACCCCACGGCTCCCCAGGCGCTCCTTCCGCCTCCCCCTCCGAGTCCGAAGATGAGCCATATGACGCATCTCGAACCTGGTGAGAGAGAAGATAAGAAACTCCTTAGTATGCAAGTTTGTATGTTAGCAGTATTAAATATCTTGGTATAAATTGTTATACCATAATTAGAAACAAAATACCATTTCTGCAACACAAAAAAAATTAAGGATTATACTATTTTAAAAACTTAATAAAGAGCAAGTATTATAAGTATACCTATAAATACGCAAAATCTATTCTTATTATACTAGAATGAACATAGCGTATTATTCTCAAAGTCGCTACCGCTTTGTCATATCGCCATCCAAGAGTCTTTATAGATATCACTGTACTTCTACTATTACCAAAACCTCTACAAAATACAAAAGACCTAACATATTTGAATTTCTGTGGGTGAGATCCAGCTTGGTACGTCGGTTATGAATTTATATAACTAATATCATATAAAGTAATATCAATATAAATATGCATAAATACTATGCAAAAGAAAAATATTGAATGGCTACGAATCGTAGATAATACAAGAAAAACATAGCAGGCACGTTTAACTAAATCATTTAATAAATTGAATTTAACTAAATCATTTAATAAATTGATTAAAAAATTAGCTTCACGCTTTTTGCCCCGCATAGCAGGGTAGAAAGTAGTACCTAGTAGACACTCTGTACTTCGCTTTCCGCCTAATTCGAGACATTGCGTGTTGAGTTGCGGAACTCAACGAGGCTTTTATAAAATGAAAATATTCTTTTTTCAAATTATGTTCAAGCACTTTCAATAATATAAAAATGTCAGTATTATCAGTCCTAAAGAAAGACACAATCGTCTATAAAAATAGTTCTGCTACAACACAACAATTGCTTGTTTAATATAGCGTTACTAATCTCACCAAATTTCTAGAAATCTTACTCGATTGGTACGATGCCACTTGGCGCCTGGTCCGCGCCTGGCGCCCGGATGGTCGCCGAGCACGGAGCAGCGGCGGGCAGCGCCGCCCGCGCCCAAGCCGCCGCCGCCCACCGACAGTGCCGCCGCCTCCTGCCAGGCCGCCCGCCCAGCCGCGCACTGAAATAACCATTTTAATAATTAATTTATATTTAAATATGTGAAAAAGTAATATATAGTTTCAAATCGATATTGTTTTACTTTATAATCGGTATAATCGGCATAGTCATTTGTTTCAAAGAATAATATTTATTTATAACGGTTATTAAAAATTAGATTGTCAAAAACAAACAGTATTCAATACATTTTTGAACTCTTTTAGAGAAATACTTCCTTGGAACATATGTTATTATACAGTAGAAATGTAAATCAACGTATTGTTTTCGATTTACTGCGCGCTACTATAACATGCCAATTAGCATGTACCTAATATAGAGACTAAATAATTAGTAATTGTACTATATAAAAATAGTATAGGCTAAGATCTAATAGTCATTTTAAGATCAGTCATCATAAGATCTAAAAGTTTATTTTTATATTTTCATAAAAATTAAACTTTAAGTCCTATACGAGTATTTAGCTAGAAAAAAGCTTGGACCTATTGTAGAATTTACTACCACCTAATTGTACATTTATTGATTGTATAAAAAGAAAAGTTTTGTCTAGTATATATTTAGAAGATAAGAAGTCTAGGATAGATCTAAAGTCAAAAACACCTGGAGAATGAAATGTAAGATTTCTAATTCATTCTCAAATATAAAATATAGCTCTATTAAGAATAAGAAATTGTCACTATATAAAATTATCGTTGGTCCGCAAACGTGCGCAAACAAGTCACGATTTCGATAAACAGCCAATAGGAAGATATAGGGCAATAACCAGTGGATTTGAGGCATTAGGCATTGCCTATAGGCAAGGCGATGTTTCATGTCGTATAGCATTAGGCTTCCGGTCCGCGGGATTTGTAGCGCTACTTTACTACTCTATAGGAAGAGATATACTATATATTAAAATGCATACATATATTTTTGTTCCAGTGTTTATTTATTGTTTTCTACATTATTGTACACAGTAGAATTATAAAATAATTTATTATTAAATATAGCATTATAGTTGCTAGTCCAGTAAAGTCCAACCTCTTGTATGTTCTTTTTGTAAAATAAGCGGAAAATTAAGTAAAATATTTCTCCGTAAGCTTTCAGTGTCATAATACATCGAGGCAGTGCACGTAAACGTTCAAACCAGCATTTATCTTAAATACAGCAGGAAATTTACGATCGCTATACATTTGCTCAAACATGAAAGTACTAACTAGAAAATAATGTGAAATTTCACATTACTATCTCATTAAACTTATAAGAATTTAACGTACATTTCTGTATTAAATATAAATAAGTTAAAATTTTTAGAAAACATCAAAAATTTTGAAAACAGCGGCATTTGAACTCTGGAAATGAATTAAGATTTGAGTTCAGTTGCATTTGTTGCAACTTTTATAGCACTTTAAAATAATCAAATATATGTACATATTTGTTGAGATACTTGTGTTTTTTTTATAATCTATATTTACATAGAATGCAAGGAATATTTCTCATATAATTATGCTTTATGGGGCATCAAATGATACAGCCCTACATCATATTGTCATCGGCAATAAGCCGTGACTGCTACTATAAAAATCCTCTTGAAACGAGCATAAACAATGTGTTTCTGTAAACGGAAAAGCTCACTCATATATGACTCTTTATGTGCTTTATTACATTTTTATTATATTTTTATGATAATTTGATTTCATTTATTACTATGTACATCTTAATATAAAATTATATTGATATTTAAATTTAAGATTTATTAGAAGTTATAAATATTGACTATCTTATAATTTTTGATTATTTCATTTATATATTCACACATTCCCTTCTTTACAATCAAGCAGTCACTGTCAAACTGCACTACGATCGAACCAGTCTCTAATTGGAGTAGAGTAAGAAAAACAATTAAAACAAAAACAATTCTCAAAGTAAAATTTGAACTTTTTACCATTGTCGTATCGAATATGGGGCATAATAAAACAAAAATAAAATAGAATCACAATGTATATTCTAAAGAAAGTACTAAGAAATACGCTTATTTCTACATAAAAAACCAGAAATGTCGTGCTTGTAGCATTAAAAACCGACATATTGTAAGTAATTCGAGCTCCTGTATGATTATCATGGCTTGATTTATGCCTCCAAATATCCATTTGCCGGTAGCCGCGCCTCACGCTACGGTAAATTTAAATTTCACTCTCTCCTATGCCGTGCAATGTTAATAAACTAATTAGATTACGCTGCCTGCTATTTGTTACTGTGACTTTATATGCGTTCACACAGTATAATGTAAGGTATTCATTATTCTTTAACTGAAAAAAGGCTAATTAGTCTTCCGTTGCAGTGTACGGTAACATTTTATGTTCAAAACACGTTTTGTTTTACATGAGTGAAATATATTTTGCAAATTATGATTTTTTTAGAATTAGTTTTATTATTTGAATTATAATAAACTATAATGATAATATTGCGCATGACCATTCATGGTTAGGCTAGGCGTCTGTGCTAGGTAGTCAGATATTTTTTAAATTAAATAATGGGATTATCTGTCGATCCCTACTCGGGATAATGTTAGATAAAGCGCGGCATTGAGTTTGCTACTCAACACACAATATTTTTGGGCGAAGTATTTTGACAATAGGTTGTCTCTGACTGCCCTGATATGGGAAATTAGTAAGGTAAGGCAAAAAGTTATAAATAATATATATATATATATATATATATATATATATATATATATATATATATATATATATATATATCGATATAGGTGAAACTAATGAATACCGTGTAAATAATATTTTATAGAATAAGTATTTACACTAACACGTACTGCTCTATGGCCATGACATAGTAACCGTAAACAATATAAAAGTCGTACCATATTCAGTTGCTCCCTCTTTGGCATTGTTTTCATTACTTATTGATTTAATTTTTTTATCTATTGATCCAAACGTCATGTATAACAGTATTATAGAAAACACTATGAATCATTTATAAATTCTAATAAAAGAAATTGAATCACTGATATCCAGTGAAGTTGTCATTTAAAGCCCATTTGATTAATTCAATCCTCATTCTAAAGTGTCAGTGCCGGTAACTAATAAACATTTCACGTAGTGTTAAAAAAATATATACATTTTTTTATTATTCAAAATATACTATTTGTATTGTATGTAACAACAGTACTAATAAAATTATAAGCAGTTATTGGTTTCTTAATTTGATAACATAAGATAATTCTAAAGACGTTAGACACTCTTCTTTTGCCTGTTATATTATAGGATTCAAAAATTTCGGTTACAATAATAATTTATGACATATTTATTTCTTTATTTACGGCTTTATGCTTTATCAGGCACAACCTGCTGCCAAGACTCTCCGCTGTGCGTTGAGTGCGAAACGAACGCGGCGACTTTGTCTTCTGAGCAAAGACATGAATGTTTTAAATATAATCAATCCTCCGAGTGGGAATCCAACCCACAACTAATCGTGTTTCCAGTCAGAAGCTGTCCCACTCCGCCACGATAGTCCATGTGAATGGGATATTTATTATATTTATATTAATTTAAAATGGACGACTACGTTATGCAATGATCAAAATTTTAAATATTAATCCGTATTCAGCTCCACTGAATTGACAATTATGCAAGTTGTATAAAATATAAATAAATAATATTTTATGTTCTACGAAATTTTAAAACAAGGTCATTGTGTATTGCATATTTTTATTTTTAACAGATAGTTATAGTTAAGGTTATATATTTTGTTCGTTTTTGCTTAACGTAAATCATAGTGACTGGTGAAAAATTCATCATGTTGCCTGTTTTTTTATTGACAAAACTTATTGCATTATGGTAATTATGCGAAAAATAGTCATAGTTATTACACGGAGTTGATTTCCGCCATTTAACACACAGTTTTTAGAATATAGGCGAAAAATTGAGACAGAATTTTCTTGCTACCAAGATTCCACTGACTATCCTGCTATACATACGTTTAAAGATCAAGCTGACAAAAAAGTATCCAACATTTTTTATTGTGGCCGATATGTTGCAATTTAAAACGACACTAGTCATATTATGCATAATTGTCATCAGAACTATTCATCGAAATCAAAACCGGAAACGGAAATTGGATTTTATTATTAGAAATTGTTAGGCCAGTTTGAACTGAATAATTGATTTATTATTATTTATTGTTACGAATAGGTACATATTTGAGGCCTGTCGTGGCGCAGTGTGACAGCGTCTGACTATAAACGCGATCAGTTGTGGGTTCGATCTCAACTCGTAGGAGTGATTATATTTAAAATTATTTTGACTTCTTCGCTTCAGTAAAACAAAGTGCGGCGTTGAGTTCCACCATTCAACACGCAATGTCTCGAATTCGGTGGAAAGCGTAGTACGGAGTGTTTGACACTAGGTACTTTCTGTCTACCCTGCTATGAGGGATAAAAAGCGCGAAGCTAAAAAAAAGAATAAGTATATAAGAAAAGTGATCATTTAATATTGTACAAACTTATTTTATATTTTATTTTGAAGAAAAATTGTTTTAAAGAATGTATGTAAAAATAAGTGAACTAGTGATAATATATTATATACTGTGTTTTCGTGAATTAATTAAATTAGCGGCCAGAGCGCTTGGTCGGTATCCAAGAGGCGCGGGTTCGAATCCCGTTGTTGTTGCGTTCAAAATTTTACACGTTTCTTATAAAATGTTTTCTAATCCTAAGTGTGGAATAACACTTTAAAAAGAGTAAATATTGAAATAAAATAGCAATCTCTCGAGGTCAGCGATTATTTCTTAATATTCTTTAAGTTGTAGAAATATGTAAAAATCTCTCTACAGAGATGCTAACAACATAAATAAGTTGTAACAAAACATATAAGAATTTCGACGCAGCTGGTAGTAGAACGCATGGCTTAGCGGCCCGAGCGCTTGGACGATATCCAAGAGGCGCGGGTTCGAATCCCGTTGCGTTCAAAATTTTATACGATTTTTATAAAATATTTTCTAATACTAAGTGTGGAATAACACTTTAAAAATAGTAAATATTAATTAAATAATATTAGTTTAATATTAAAATTAGGATAGGATCAAGTATGTATGTATGTAAAATAAGTAGTATAGTTTAATTAATTTAATAAGTAATTAATAAGTCCACTGTTGTTTAAGAATTCAATAATTTTAAGCTCCATTTCATATATATTTACATAAATGTAAGCTGTAACAAAATTATATACTTATGGGGTCAATTATACGCATCCATTATGCGTACTGTCTCATCTGACAAATGTATTTCAGTCATGCTATCGCGTACCCACTATAGCTTGGTAAATAAACTTATAACGTTCTTATATTGTTTATATCAAATTATTTTGTTGGCCTTGTAGTTCTTTTAAAATTTTTGGGAAGGTAGTAATATAGAGGTTAGTGTAAAGGCACTCCATTCTCTTCACACCCGAAATCGGGACACTACATGACGAGTGTAGAAAGTCAACGTCGCTGTTGTTCTTCTGTTTTACTCTGTTTTTATTTGCTTTAAAGAATAAGTAAGCAAGGAACAAAATAGTTAAAATAAGTGGTATGTTTTTTGATGATTTACAGACTTCCACTTTATTTAACTCCGTAAAACGTGAAAGTGAATAAAAATGAAAATAACTATAGTAATTTTATCATACAATATGCCCATGACTAAGCTCAATATGGTAATTTTTCAAATTAGTTTCTGACTGTCTGGTAGTTTTTTGCAAAATATTGGACCTTATAATGCCGCTGATGCTACATACCATGACTTGACTCTTAGTAGTACAAACTTACAAACCAATAATTTTGAGAAACCTTATCATTACTTAAAAATATATTATTACTGGAAGATTTTTTATACTCGTAATTTATCTTGATAGATACAATGTAAAATTTAATCTAGTAATATAATTTTAAACAAGCTATCCCCAAGCAATCAACCTGAAATTTTGCTCAAATATTGAGTTTGGGTGTCAATATATAAATTCAGTGACCGAACATCGTTCTGAGTCTAACTTACTGTGTATCTAAAATTGACAACAAACTGTGATACGATATTACGCAAGTGGGTTTGTGTAGAGTTTTGACGTACACTACTTAGCATTCAAAGGGTCGCACATAAAAGGTGGATGCTATTGTGGAATTTTATTTAGACAAAAAAAAACTATTGAAGTCTTGACACTAAGTACTTACTGTCTACCCTTCTATGCGAGATAAAAGAGTGAAGCTAAAAAAATAAGACAAATTATTGTGTAGTATATTATTTATTTTTATGTAGTACCAGTACCAATGAAAAAATTTCAAATCATACGAAGTCATTAAAAAATTGTTAATTTTATATATAACCTATTTACTGTTAAATGTCATTTAAAATCGTAGTTTTTGGATGACAGAGTAACAACCCGACTTCCTATTTTACTAATTATGACATTAAAAATATTTCAAATTTCTATTTAAAACAAGTCTATATATTTATACGTGTCTACACGTTTTACGGAAAACGTCCTAAAGAGAAGGAAATTTCGTACAAGCGTAGATCAGCATAGTAATGATAACAAACTATAGATTTTCCACCGTACCAGGTGAGTACCGTCACTGATTGAAGATAAACCGGTATCGACTTACGCTACAATCAAACTGCACGCCGGTGTGGAGTACTGTTTTTTTTACTCAAGTACTTCTTCAAACTTTCTTTTGTGTTTATTTTTAAGATCGTTGTTTTTAAAGCAAAGACTTGTTTTTATTCAAATGGTGGTGGATGTTGACTATTTTGTATATTTTATACATAAAGTAATATAACAATATTTATTATTTGCTTATCTTATTATAAAGTTTTCAGAGAGTACTAAAAATATTTTAAATTGAATTCTCCTTTTCTCCTTTTCAACTATTTTCAGAAACATCATTATTTTAAACGGTTTAGTTACATTTAATTTGATATCTGAAAATACATTTTTGAAAACCCAATCTTTCGAACACTTTACAGTAGTTCGTGGTGATAGATCGACTGAGGTGACGTAGTATCAAAAAGCAATTACATCAAATTATAATAAAAAAACGTATTTCTTAATTGCCTCACGCGCTACCCTTAATTCTTGTACAATAAGCTGACTTGGCTATTTGGCTCTCTAGCGTTCTCGATTTCAGAGTTTTCAGAAATTAGTTAAATAATTTAATTTAAAATGTGTAAAAATCATGAAAATTATTGAACTTATTACCAGTCATTGTTACGAAATTTAGAAGAATTATTTAATAAAATCTTTGATTTTCGCGATTTTTATACATTTTAAATGAAACTATTTTATTTTAACACTTTACAGTGACCACGAACTACTGTAAAGTGTTCGAAACGTCAGGTGTCCAAAATGCATTTTCGAATACCCAAATATACGCGATTAATCCGGTTAAAATAGTTTCATTTAAAGAATTATTTATTTAGAGAAGTTTTTTATCGTAAGTCTTTATAAATATTATGTATAGAAGTTAAAAAATATCTCATAAATAATATGCAAATTAAAACTTAACTATCTAAACCGAAAGGTGATAATTTTAATTTTCTTCAAAAACAAGTCTATTTTTGTATCAACTTAAAAATAGCTAGAGCATTTCTTCTTCATTTTACAAAACATAACTTTTAATGCAGAAATTCTGAATAGCAACGTTAGCATTTTCATACAAACTGTGTATAATGTGAAAAGTGTATGAAGTAAACAGACGTACGGCTGATTCAGTTGCGACGTCATTTACCTGCGTCTTTAGCTAAGTAGAACGACAGGGGATTAGTATTCAATATGAACAGCTTGGGTTATATGTTACCACGAAATCTATGCTACTGTAATGAAATAACCAGCTTCAACTACTGTACAATGTTCCATTGTTTATGATTATAAAAATTATAAATGTGTTAGAAACACATTTATTAAACACATTATTATTAAACTATCTATTGACGTCCTCGTGGCGCAGTGAGATAATATATGTATTGTATGTTTGCTTATGAATTCGATTCTACTTGGAGTGTTTTTTAGCTTTACGCTTTATCCCACAAAGTAGAGTAAACAGAAAGCACATAGTGTTAAGATACTCCGTACTCCACTTTCCGAGATATTGCGCGTTGAGTGGCGGAACTAAACGATGTGCTTTATCTTACCAGAGCGATGTAATGCAAATAATTCAAATATAATCATTCCTCCGAGTGAGACTTGACCCACAACCGATCGCGCTTACAGTCGGACGCTGTTCCACTGCACCTAGACTGGTTTCAGGATATTTGATATTGTAATTATTTTCCTCATCGCTTTGACAAGACAAAAGCTAGGTGAAGGAGGAGGAGGAGGAGTTTTTTCATTTTACATACAATATTTTAATCAACCTATCAAACTGAAGTATGGAAGGTGAACATTCCATTTAACCGACTTGAACTTGACAGGTTTTCTTTGGTTTTTTCTTTCTTATCTTACTTTGCGGGCAAAAACGTGAAGTTGTAAAAATGTTACTTTTTTAAACATACTATTATTAATATATTTATTATTGATAAATATAAAAAATTATTAGAGTCTCACATATATATTTTTTGCTGGGTATTAAATAATAAGATACTTTAACTTAGATACTTAACTTTTATGGAAAGTAATATTAAGAACGATATCATTATAATGAGATAGATTTTTCATAAGAGCGAAAAATAATATTAAATTTCAGTCAAAACATTTGAGGAAAATCATAGCTCAGTGGGAAAATCATTGCCTGAAGGATACATTTATCTACCGACCTAATAAGACCAAGCGCGGCGTTGAATTCCGCTAAGCAACATGGAATGTTTCGAAATCAGGGTGTAAATAGAGAACGTATTGTTTTGACACTAAATTCTCTCAAGAAGTTTAAATATATATAAATATATTTTATTTGTATTTATATTTTATTTGTTTCGAAATATTCTTATCATGCTTGGTTCTAACAAATTTCGTTGAAATATTAATATAAATTATCCATGGAATAACCCACGTTATGGTTTCTTTAGTCTACCATTAGACATAGCCTTCTGTTATATAACAAGTAAATAACCGAAAGTAAATCTAATAATAACGTGGTTCATAATTTTTCATTAGCCGGATAGTAATAAATAATATGCGCATGCAATACGAGGAAATCCTAATAAATTTATGATATAATAGGGATTTCCTGCAACTTTGTTAGTGTGAAAATGACCCTTGGTATATGTACTACTTGTATTTATTTCTTTATTTTTCCACCTGTTGATATTAAAATAATGCTTAAAACAGTTATTTTATAGAAGTTTTGTTAAACAGAAAAAAAATAATCAATAGCTTTATTATTTATAAATCGGTTAAATTAATAAAAACAATAAATATGAAAGTAAGGTTCCTAAAATGTATTAGTCAATACTTAATTTAAATTGGTTGAACGCAGAAACACACAGACAAACAGATGCAAATTTAAAATTAGAAAAAAAATGTCTTTGTATAAATTAAATTTATTCAACCAATGATTAGTTTCACGCTCTTATTCTGCATAGCAGGGTAGGCAGAAAGTACTTAGTGTCAAGACACTCCGTACTTCGTTTACTATCGATTTCGAGACATTGCGTGTTGATTGGTGGAACTTAACGCCGCCCCTTTTCATACCCGAGTGAAGAAGTGACAATAATTTAAATATGATCACTCCACCAGTGGGGATCAAGCCCGTAATCGATAGCGCTTATAGTCAAGACACGGTCCCACTGCCTGTCTTTGGCACAATAATGCAACGTCTGAATGTAAACGTGATTGGTTGTTGGTTAGATTTTCATTCAAGGGAATAATTATAGTTAAATTATTTTTCATATAATTGCTCTGGTAAGATAAAGGGCGGCGTTAAGTTTCGTCACTGAACGCTATGTCTCGAATTCGACGCCAAGCGGAATTTAATGTCTTGACTTCCTGTCTACTCTGCTATGTAAAAGCTAAAGTTAAAAATACATAACATTAATATAACACAATAAATACTGTACCAAAAATAATATTACACACAAAACCACATATTTGACATACAATTTTGTATGAAATGATAAACAAGCCGCTAAAGCAACGCGTATTTTATGCATCAGAGATGCTCTACTAAGTAGTTGTACTATACTTTGATTAATCAAAAAGTGACACTTTTGTAACGCACGCACGCCTATAGCTTTTAACTGCGATGCTTTTGTGTTAAAATTCATTTTAGCACTGAATAAAGCTCCGACTGGCAACTAAGTTCTATTTTCTTATCCACTTTTAAACTATTTGTAAGAATCAATAATCCAGTGAGATCTCTCTGATTTCCACATTTTAGTGACTCTGTGGCTTGTTAAATTGTGAAAATCAAATATTATTACCCAACTTGGCCAGAAACTTATTTTAAATTAGCTTAATATTTTAACTTAAAATAAATATCAATTAATTGATTAATCAAAAACTGACAGTGTTGTAACGCGCGATACGCGTATAGCTTTTCACTGCGGTGATTTTTGTGTTAAAATCCATTTTATCGCTGAAGCTCCGACTGAAAACTAACTTCTATTTTCTTATTCACTCTTACACCACTGTAATAATATTATTTATTTTTGATTAGTATTTTATTAGTAAATTTATAATAACTAAATTATGGAGATAATATTGTAGCTGCATACATTATAAATTGTTAAATTTATAATGTATTAGGTAGAGCGCATATTACCTATTAAAGTATAAAATTACACGCTTTCCTAGCAAAAAATCCTTTTCGGTACATATTTGTGAGGCTTCCAATTAGCTGAAAGCCGTATTTACAGTTGCTATTTGCCGTTCGCTTCAACTTTGAACCTATATTTTCCTGTATGCATGGAATCAAACATTTCGTTTGCAGTACGCTGATGCATCCTATTGATTTGTCAATATCAACACCTGAGTGAACCCCGTGCCTGAGAAAATGTTATTTTATTTAAAATATATGGAAAATATTTTTTATATATTTTATTTAAAGTTTTTGGTTTTTAATTTTTTTCGTAAATAAGTAAAAAATTAGAAGGACTTATTTGGACGTAGCTGGATTTGAACCCACGCGCGCCTCTAAGTTGCTTCGAGATAATGTTACTTTAATTTTTTTCTATCAAAATGAACCTGATGTTAGCTCAATCACTTCTCTGTGGCTATTTAATTTAAGAATGATTGAGTTTTTATAGACGAAAGTCCATACTGTGCTTTGTCTTCACAGATCTCAAAAAGGGAAATAATCAAAACAACAAAAAAAATCTTTCTATAAGTATATAAATAATAATACCTAACAAAATAACAAAAATATATTTCATATATTTTCACTCTGTATGACAAATTGAATATTTCTTGGAAAACTAGCGTCAAAATTCGTCTTAAATAGATCAGAACAAACATCACGAATCACACAAAACTTTCTGTGGCACAAATTATAACTCGAGCTCCTCCAACTGCGCTCTGCAATAACAACTTGCTATATTTGACCGTTCGTCGACGATGTCAAAAGTAATATCATACACTATAGTAACTAATTTGATACAATTGGTTGCTTATAAGTGTTTATTAAGTACGTAATAAATTCTATTCCCAATTGGAGCAAAATAAATAAATAGTGTAAATAAACTAAAATTACTTCTCACTATTAAATGTCCGCAACTTTGTTGGTGTGGACTTCATTGCTATAATTTAGTAGAACAAAATGTTTTAATATGATATTACTTTCTTATTAATCAAGAGGTGGCCAAAGTACAAAAGTGTAAATTAAATTAAAATAGGTCAAGGCGAGCTTAGCGTCCAAAAATGAACAAATAAACAGATTTGCAAAATATAACAAAAATCGTGGTTTTGAGTTCTATTGCCAAGTGCGTACATTTTATTATGTTTTTCATGTACATGTACAGATCAGTTACATTTTTATTATACACATTTATACATTCTCCTGGTCGTCTTGGTATCTTTGCCACATCAGGTATATACCTAAAATATTATATTGTCGTCGGATGCAGACCCGCCTGCATCTAGCAAACCAAATAAAAAAGTGTTTTTGGTCAAGACTTTTTTAACATATAAAAAGCGAAAAATGTTAGTTATTGAAATTTGCTGCCTCCTGGTCAAATAGGTAGACGTAGTAGCAGACAGTAGATCACCCGTTAGTAAACTGTGTAAAACACAAAAATATTCAAATTTTATTACACCAAAAACAAAAATTATTTCCTATCATTAAAAACCTAACGAAAAAAGTGCATTTTTCATAATGATTGTATAAAATGTGAATATATTATACGTAGTAATTTAGGTCAGAGGGCGTGGACTGTCATGGTAAAATCGAACACCACAATATGTAAATGGCTTCTGCTATATTATTTAAATTAGAAATTATATGAAATTAAATCCATGCAATAGCATAACGAGTGTATCACGGGAATTCATTTCATGATTCATGACGACTATATTTTAAGAATAGGTCGCAAGCAAAACATGGAGGTAAGTTTTGTACCATCGTAGGATAAGAAACCTAATAAGGATAAGAAACCTAACCTATCTATAAGTTTATTAATTAACGTTTTTATTTTGTACATTTATTAATCAAAGTATTAAAAAACTTGACTAGTCAAATCCAAAGCAGTGTATTATGAAAATATGTAGCAGTTACATATATATATGTTTGTTAAAAATAATAGAATGCACAGTATTTCCTTCCACTGTAACAAAGAGCAAACAGTTTTCTAAATCAATAAGCGTGCTCGTACGTGAGGTTCAAGCGCTAAAAGAATTGTTTCAATAAAACTTTCTATATTTCACTTAACGTGAAAAGAGCTCTGACACTGAAAAGTAAAGTTTGATCTGCTAAATTGGTTGAACAATTTTAAATTACTTCCTCATAAAAAAATTTTAACATTGAATTTGCTCTACCTAATTAAATTTTAAATTGGTTTGTTTTTTTGTGAGTGCAATTATATTAAATATATCACTATAAAAACAGACAGTGCGGCGTTGAGTTCTGCTGCTTAGCACGCAATGTCTCGATTTTATCGGAAAAAGTCGGAGAGTATGGAGTGTTTCAACACGATGTACTTCCTGTTTACTGGTTTTGCAATGCAGGAAAAAGCGTAAAGCTATTAAAAAATAAAGAGTTATAAAATAATTATGCTGTTACAGGTCTGTATAATATACCGTTTAGTGCCACTAATCATTAATATTCAGGAAAGATATTAAAAATAAATAAATGTATAACTATACCAATCATTGTGATACTTAAATTTAAGATTAACAAAAAAGTAGAGGTAATCGTTTTGTGCACAAAGCCATTCAGGCTTTAATATTATTAAAAAATAAGAACTCACGTAGAACAAGTATTCATATAAACAAAATTGGGTGTTTACAATATTTATTTTCTTCAAACGTCTACATATTTTAAAAGAGACAACTATCATTTTTTTACATTATCATCGTTCTAGACTACTTTTTAAGCAGTCAGTAAAACACTTACGTATTTATATAATTAAATCGGCACCATCGTACTTTGATTAAACACATTTAAAGGTTGTATTAAACACATTTTAAGGTATTTTGCTTTCCACCGAATTCGAGAACATTGTATGTTGAGTGGTGAAACTCAGCGCCGCATTTTGTTTTACCAGAGCGAGGAAGTGAAAATAATTTCATATATTACCACTCCCCTGAGTAGGTATCGAACCAACAACCGGTTTACAGTCAGACGCTATCACACTGCGCCACGACCGGCCTCAAGATAAGTGCAGTGTTGAGTTCTTCCACTCAACACGCAATGTGTCGATTTGGCGGAATGAGGAGTACGGAGTGTTTTAACATTAGGCACTTCCTGTCTTTCTTTCATAGCAGAGAGCTATGCGCGGTAAAAGCGTGAAGCTCTATATATTGTTTTATGTATATTTGAACAAGATGCACAAAATGTCTTTGGTAAGTTAAAAAGTCTGTTTTGGCTTAAATTTAAAAATATAGAGGTTTAATATAATAAGAAATTTACTTTTATTTAATCAATTTAACAGAATTAAGAATTATACCAAATGTACAATATATATTATTATAAGTAAACAAACAAAAACATTAAAAATCCCCATCAATACAATAAAATTACAGATTACAAATACAGTACAGATGATGTAATTACCATTTTTATGCCAATACAACAAATCATAGTAATAAATAAAAAAAATATTCTAATCAAAATATAATTCATTAAGCAAAAGACCCTAAAGTAATAGCGATGTATAAAACTCGTTCATCGAATTCGATCAGTACACGGCAGTCACGTCACTCGCTAAATGTCACCGTTAATGGTAACCTTTGCCTTGTGCCTACTGAATAGGCGTGCAGAATAAACAAAAGAAATTGTAAGGCTTTTGATTTTCTGTAGGAATTGAAATGCTGTGCGTAAATTATATAATGTTTCTAAGTAGTAACTATAATTATTAAATTGTTTATACTAAGTTATTATTACTTGTAAGTATATTGAGGCTGGTTGAAGCGCAGTGGTACAGCGTCTTACTGTAAACGCGATCAGAAGTGGATTTGAGTTGAGTTTGATTTATAAACGGGATAAAAGCGTGAAGTCAATAAAAATACTCACCTTGCTTGATGGTAGTTATGGTATGTTTATTTTAATTATGATTTCTCATCACTATCGGATACTATTACTGTCAAAACTCAAATGAAGACTTGACAAAATGCATGCATCTTTAAAAGTTCTAAAATTGAGTTGGAACGAGTTTATTTCCATTCTCATAATAAGCGCAACGTAATTTTTGATAATGAGACGAGTGTAGAATTTATTCAGCTTAGATGCCAAGTATAAAAGTGTATTATGTTTTGAAAATAAAAATGTTTAGTTTTAACACTTTCAGTTAAAAAATATATTATCTAAATTTATAGAATGAACTGAGTGTAAATGCGATTTGTTGTGAGTTCAATCCTTGAAGGATTAACTATATTTAGACAAGCTTAACACCCACGACTTCGTCTGCGGAGTTGCGTCATGTTGGTTGATTCGATAAAAATTATAAAAGAAGTGATTAGTTCAGGAAGCTCATTTTCGGCAACCTATTCATAAAAAAAATTAATTCATGGATTTTTTTTAAAATAAAGATAAAAATACGCTTATCCCAAGATCTTGAAATATCTATATGAAATTTTATCTTAATTGGATCAGCGGTTAGGTTGTGATGACGTCACAGACACAGTTATTTTCCCATTTATGATATTAGTACGGATTTTTTTTTATTTTCTCTAGCAAGACAAACGTGGCGCTAAATTCCTCCACTCAACATCTAAAATTTTTTTGCGATTATTACAAATTTTTAAATATACCATTTTAAACAGATTTTGGTATTTGAAAATACATTTTTGGATATATAGAAGATAGTTGGAAACTCTCTTCCACCTGAGACCCAATTATAAAAAAAAATCATGTCAAATCCACCGCACTAGAGACAAAGATACATTCTGCAAGAATCCAGGGCAGTACGCGAAGAAATTAAGAAACAGATGGTGGTAGATTGATATAATTATTTTTGTATTAACCGACAGACAAATGCCTCAGTCTACCTTTGACTTCCGACTACAGTAAAGGGTTGGTGGGCCTGGTTTCCGAAAATATACCTTCAAATACCAAAATATACGCGATTAATCGTGTTTAAAATAGTTTCATTTAAAACTTTTTCAACCTCTCACAAATGTAAAGTAAATATTTTCTTATTATATAATTATTCTTCTATTATATAATTTCTTATAATCTAATATAAAAGGTGCACTGAGAGGTTTTAAAGTTAAAAGTAAGTAAAGAATGACAAAAGTTATATAAATATAAAGCATCTAGCTTCGTTGTTTCCTGGTGTCTAAAAGCGTTGGCTAAAAGGGGTTAGCAAAGGGTGACAAGGTTTACCCTCTGCGGTCGCTTTTTGCTGTCTAATTTAAAGCCTGAAAGCCAGTTTCGTTAATCCGTTTACCAAATAAGTTGTGAACAAAGTTTGGAACTTGTATGTGTGTATTTGTATTTAAGTTATAACTGATAGGGTAAAGTTTTTGATATTGATCAATTTCGTCAGTCAACGGAGTGGCGTGACACTGAATTGTCTCTAATATACCTGCTTTGAGAGGATAACGCGTGACGTTGTTTTTTTTAAAATAAAATGTTCTTATCTATATTGAAAGTTAAAACTCTTTTTCATGATTGTTTACATTCATAATAGACTCGCTTTTTCAAAGGACCATACAAATGTTTCATTATTTTAGTTTATGTTTAAACAATATATCGCCTTGTATGATTCTCCTTTCCTATACAAAATCAAGTTTGCTCTTTTAGTATTGATTTCGCTTAAGAGTTATTCTTTTAATTATAATTTGTATATAAATAGACATTACTGTGGCGATAAATGGATACAAAATGTAGCTCACACAACCCCTTATAAAGGCTTTGATCCCTTACGATGAATAGGTATGTCTTAGATAAATGTGTGTTTACTTTGTTTACGTAAATTATGTGGTGAGAGGAGTATTTAACTAATTCAAAGTGGATGAAGACGCGCAGAAATCTATATTTTTCTATGTTAATGCATTATAAATATATAACATTAATAAAATAAATATTACACAGTACATACATTGCTATGGCAACGCATATTTTACTCTAAAATGAGTTGTTAATATAAAATATTATAATAATATGCCTTTTAACGTAAGATTAAGAATATTTAGTGAGCCATGACAGTAGTACTGTCGTAAATAAATCTACTGTTTCATTCAAAACACTCTGTAACTTATTTACTATGAAAAGAAATTAAATGAAAAAATAAATACATATAAAAAGTTTTTAAAATAAGCACTATCATTATACTTTATGACGAACGATTGAACGAATAGTTATGAGTAGTTTGCGTGTAGACGCGCGTCGATTGGTTTGTGCGGCACAAATTGTTTACCGCATTCCTTGTACTAAAATGTAAAACTTATCGAAATTTATTTTAATGCGTTAGTATTTCGATAAAAAATTGTTTTATTTAATAAATAAAATCATGAAAGTCAAGTTACACGCTTTAACGACATTATATATTTTGCTAGCGTTCTATAATGAAGGAAAATATCGATTAATCAAATTATTATTTTAAATACATAAATTATTTTCAATATTTTTTGGTGGTGATAATGCAATTTATAAAAACTAAACCCTCAACTATGTACCTATATTTTTTTATTAAGAGTAATTTACCTATAGGTAAAGATTAACCTATAGGTAGAAATATATATCTGAAACTACAGAATCAATTTGAGGAAACAATTGAGGAAACTTATATTGTTCTAAGTTAAAATGTAAATAAAAAAGAATTATCTCAATATGACTTTTAGTTTTTAAAAAAATCCTGTCAAAAATTTAAACATACACTTACGAAATTAAGCACAGGTGTTTGCAAGTGAGTTAATAAGTATACGATGAAAGAGTGTTTTTCATTTGAATGCCACTTTTTGGGTGAGTGGGTATATTATAAAGTACCTAATTATGGAGAAGCTCTCTGTAAACTAGCGACGTGAAAATTGCTTTACATATTCTTATATTTAGAGACCATCGTGTTGCAAGGAATCAGTTTTTGTTTTTAAATATGCTTTACGGTGGGTTCGGTCTCCTTTTGATGTAACAAAAAATATGTATTTAATTGTTGCCATTCCAGCTCAATTCAAGCATTGAGGGTCAATTTTGGACAATATGGAGAGAACAAAGTCTATTGACACTGCTCGCTGACTACTCTACTATACGGAAAAATTGGTGAAGCTAAAATAGAAATTAACGTCTAATAGTTTGTAGTAGTAGATAGTACGTCATTGACATCTAATGAGGACGACGCGTAATATAGTATGGATAAAAATTGTGAAATGAAAATGATACTCCTGCGCATAAACCACTGTAAAGAATTATTCCATATTTCGTACACGGCCTTGAAATCTTTGTAAATTTAACGGATACACTCTGTATATTTTCAGCTACAAAGAAAATGTTAACGTCTGTTTAATATCATGCAAAAATGTTCATATATTCTAATGCATTTCTTAGTCGTACCAAGAAATTAATACACGAGTTGCTTTGACTTTGAGTTAAAGTTACCCATACGATTTAATCTGCAAATGAAAGTATCACATTCAGAAATAGCTTTGCAGTTTCCAGGTTAAAACGTATCGACCTATTTTTAAATGAAATGCAATTTGAATAATTTCATTGTGTGGTGTTTCCATTTTCCTTAAGCGTCTCTTATTATTCAATGTCAAACCTTTCTTTCTTAAGGTGGCTATGATTATGATTTTAATCTGAAACAGATTCGCTTTAGAGGCCTTTGCATATTTATATGTAGTATGAAATAGGTACATTTTTGTATGATAGGAAGAACGTCAAGAAATATAATCAACGCCTGAAATACAAGTTGTTTTAACACTATACAATATGTGTTTGCCAAAACCATGGTAACATGTGTGATATTTCTTTAGTTAATTTAATGCATTTTTAATTTATTATTTTTGAATATTGGCACTATGTCCACCTATTTCTGAGTACTTTTGATCCATATACATATTTAACCAATCCAATTTTCGTACTTCTCCGTTTGTATAATTCTCTTTAATTAAACATCTGAATCGTACGTAATATTACAACTATTTAATGCAAAACTCGAATGAGTTTAGGATTTGCACCTTGAATTAGTAAAAGCATTGTAAATATTTATTACGTATATAAATAAAATGTAAAATAAATAAAAATAAACATCATCTGACTGTGAAGGCGATAGGTTGTGGGTTTGATCGCCACTTAGGAGAGTATCATATTTAAATTATTTTCACTTCTTCACACTGGTAAGACTAAGTGCGGCGTTGAGCGACCACACAATATGCAATGTTTCGAATTCGATGGAAAGCGGATTACGGAATGTCTTGACACTGGGCACTTTCTGTCTACCCTGCTATGCGGGACAAAAATCATAAGCTAAAAAATTAAATAAATAATGTGTATTTGTTTATTCTATATGTTTTATTACCCTTGTCGTATAAAAACATTATAAAGTAAAATTTTAATTAAAATTGTTACAGTAAGCTTAATAAATAGATCGACTATATTTTTAAATATACAGAACAATAAAATATATACATTTTAGATGAAAATATTTTAAGCGGATTAATCGCGTATATTTTGGTATTCGAAAATACATTTTTGGACACCTGTCCTTTCCAACACTTTACAGTATGTCACAGATACACCTACCTGTAACCTACTGTAAAGTGTTTAGAGGAGTCTACCTGTGACCACTGGACTACTGTAAAGAGTTTGAAACGTCAGGTGTCCAAAAATGTATTTTCGAATAATCCAAAATATTTCAAAATGTGTAAAAATCGCAAATATCAAAAAATATATAATTACTTATTAAATAAAATTATCATTGGTCTTCCAAGTGTCAAGAAAAAAGAATTGTCTATAGAGAATTAAGTTATGTTGGTATATTTGTATCGTTAGGTTTGACCTAGAGTCACGCTCCAGGTCACTGGTACGAGGGGTGCTTTGATGTCTCAAAGGCTAACTAATTATGCGTATCGCATTTCTTGCATAGATATAGCTGTATATTTATTCCATGTTTATTTATTTAATGCCAATACATATTAAATAGGTTGACATTTGACGTGACGTTTAAATAAACGTTTTATTATTGTTTTATAAATAAGTAACCTTCTATTCAAGTTACTGATATTTTTATATGATATTTATTGCAACTATATATGTTTTTTATTCGTGTGGGCAAATGATTTTTGTAGTGTAGAATCAACGTCGAATGATTGGCGCGCGGGAGCGTTGGTCAACAAAGAAAGTTGCTCCGCCCCTAGCTATCCATAAAAATATTTACTAGTGTAAATGTTCGAAACTTCGGGTTTTCAGATACAAAAATATACACAAATAATCCTTTTATATTTACGTTTAGATGGATAATCGTATAAATCCTTATAGTAATAAGTAAAAATAAAATACAAATTAATTAATTTATTTAAGTTTATTTCGTTTAAAAACAAAGAAAACTTTGAATGATCTTGCCCTGATTTACATCCAAAACAGTAGTTATATATAAAAAAAAGATATCTATGAGATATTTATTATAATAAAACAGGAGCAGATCATAATATAGCACATAATTGCAAGGCACGAGTAACTTATTTAGCTTCACACTCTCGAACAAGGCCCTCCTATTGTCGATGGCTGTAACACTGTTCCATCACTCATCATGCTTAATATTCTCAGTTAATTACTCCAGTTTCCCTGAAACTGTCGCATATATTGTTCATATTGACAATGACGAAACAATAAATCTAATAATATTGACTATGCACTTAATATTTTGTTTTAATAGATAAAGGTTTTCTTAGTCTGGTGAGAGGAAACGCGGCCTCTGATTTCATTACAATAGGCAATGTGCCAATATAGAATAAAAGTTATCTGTGCGTCTTAAAATAAGGAAATAAAAGCAAAGTTTATGGTTGATATTTCCTATTTTACTATTTTTAAAGTATTATTCCACACTAAGAATTAGAAAACATTTTGAAAAAAACGTTTGTAAGAAATTTGTAATCTTTTCTACCTCTTAGGCATGAAAATACATGTAAAATAACAAATAATGTTATGTATATTTACGTATTCATTAATCATAAACTATTACATGCAGGCCATCAAAAATATATTAGTCAATAAAGGTAAAATTGTCGTCATAATGACGTTAATATCATGGCTTAATTTACTGTAAAGCACGTCTTACTTATCGCCTGATTTCAGTATCAGCTATTTTGATTTCAGCTATACTTTAAATATATGTGTTTTTATGTGGGTTCTACCCTATACTCGGTGAAATGATATATATTTATTATATATATTTATTATATTCCTTTCCTCGCTCTGGTAAGACAAAGCGCGGGGCTAAGTCCCGCCACTCAACTCACAATTTCTCGAATTCAGCAAAAAGCGGTGTATGAAGCGTCTTACACTAGGTACTTTCTGCCTAACTTGCTATGCAGTACAAAAACGTGAAGCTAAATAGGTAAGTTTCGATAATCCATTTTCGTTATAATCAATTTTATACATTCTAATGAAGCTGTTAAAAGTATTTTAAAATTTTTTTGTATAAGATATATAATATAGTCTAAGAATTTAGTGTACTAATGTATTTTTGTAGAAGGTCGACAAACTTATTCAGCTTTCTAACTTCACACTTTTTGATGATGTTATCGTAGAAAACCAATTAATCATCTTCATTTACAATTTACTCAAGAGACAGCTCAATTTCCTCCATTTCGGGTAAAGTCCTAACGGCACTATGTATGGCGAGTTGAAATCTTTTTGTAAGAATTATGTAGTTGAATATGATTTCAAAAGAATTATTTTAAACTAATAATTCAATATATTGAATTCTTTGGATGTTTCTATCGACTTCTATGAAGTAGGATACGAGGAAATTCCTTTTTGATAAGATTTTTTCTAAGTGAGTTTTTCTTTTCTTATTTGCAGCTAACCATTTTTTTTTGTTAGAACTAAATTAATTTATAAAGAAAATCGGTAACAAAAAGTTTTATGTTGTTAGGTATTTTTTATAGACTGTTCTTATTATAAACTGTTATACATATTATATATCCACTTTTAATTAAAAGAAATAGTTCAGGATTTATTAATTAGAGGTTAAAGCGATAATATCTTTCTTCAGACTTATTTAGAATTTTAAATAAATATATTAATTATTTCTCATATTAGGTTAAGTTAAACTCTTATATCAACGATAATTTAGTATTTAAGACATGCTTGTTACTAAAAAGTCATGCTACCGGTCATTTAACTGACTGACCTCGTAACCAGGTCATGACCTTTCAACATCCTACAATGGTGTTTTCTTAGAAATATTTTTATATTTTGCATAAAGAGATATAATATATTTATTATCTTCTTCACTATATAGGAAAAAATATAGATGTGTTATCCAACATTTAGATCAAAAATATGGTATGTTATATTACGTAACCTAACGTTGCTATGTCTAATCATATGAAGAAAATATAATGTTTTTTTATATAGATATTGCCATATTTAGAATTTCTTTATAAATATGGCTTAATTATGCAAACCACATTATATATTACATTATATATTACATAGACATAAAAATATTCATTTATTGAGTAATTATATGTATAATAAATTGAAGTAACTGCTACTTAAAACAAAGATCCATTTATTAAAATAATAATAAATGATTTTGAGCGTCATAACAGGACATTATTACTACTATTGTTACCACTTTCCTAACTTACTTTAAAATAACTAAATTTAAACGTTAAATGAGAATGAATTATTCATGCGATTTCCTTTTAAACTTACAAATACTTGAAATCAGCTTCTAAGTACAGAGTAGTTTTCGAGTCTCGACGAAGTCTCCCGAGTCTCTTATATAAATAGAATATAACTAATGCAACCGCTATACAATCTGTTTGCATACTGCAGTTTCTCCTTCTTAGAAATAGAACGTCTTGAAAGTATTATTGGTGAAAATGTCCATGAAATAAAAAATATAATTATAGTATAAACCTACAGGTTTCAATTTAGGCATATAATACAATGATGAAAAGTTTAAAATATATCTGATAAAAAAATCAGAATTTTCAGCAGATATACTAATTTCAAGCACAGGGTCTGACTTTAAACGCGATCAGTTGTGAGTTGGATTCCCACTTGGAGGAGCGATTATATTTAAATTATTTTCACTTCCTCGCTTTGCTAAGACAAAGTGCAGTGTTGAGTTCCGCCAGTACGCAATGTTTCGAATACAAGAAAGTGAAATACACTCCGTCTTGACATTAAGTACTGTCTTTCTACCTTGCTATGGGGAAAGGGTGAAGCTAAATAAATATAGGCTAAGGTGTCAAGATATTTTTTAATCGAGTGGCACAACTCAACTGACAAAAATATTTTCAGTTGGCATCGAACCCACCATCTTTGTTTATTCAGTCAGACACTGCCCCACTGTGCCATAAAATAAATTATAACCATAGATCATCGAATTATATCGACCAGCGTTTCCATTGATCAATGTGAAAATAAATAAAATGCTATGTTCTCGAAATTCATCCTAGAAAATAATGAGTAATAAAAAATATATAGTAGATTATATCGTATATTTCTGTTCATATATTATGTATAAACATACTTATTGTATAGGAAATTTGTAAAATATTTAAAAAAATAATCTGAAATCCCTAGAGTCATTAAATATCTGACAAAAAATCCAGTGTTTTTTTATTAACAATAACATCCATAAAATAATAAAAAATCATGAAATGAAATCATGAATACTCGTATATATGAAATATTCATATATATCCCATATAGCAGGTAGATTGGAAGAATTGAGTGTCAATACACTACGTACTCTGCTTTCCGCATAATTCCCCCGATTCGCGAGTGGGAATCGAACCCACAACCGATTGCGTTTACAGTCAGACGCTGCCCCTCTGTAATTTTAATATAATACGTAAAACTTATTTAGGTCAATGAATTCGAATATTTCAAAATAATTTTTCATTATCACTGTTTAATTAAAACGTTTGTATCAAAAACGAAGTAGGTTTTGTCACAAAAGTGTTTTGAAAAAGAGAGATTAATAAAAAAGGTAAAATTGCTGCTTTCACAAAGTGATTGAGACGTTCATCAAAATCGATCGATTTTTAATCATGATTTGAAATTAAAATATCTTTTTGCTACAGCAGCAGCATGACGCCGCTACCGACGTCATCTGATTATTTGAATCATAGTTGGTATTTGGTCGTGAATACACCTTAAATAGGTGTAAATTCAAAATCCAACTTGCCTCAAAATGCAGAGCCTACAGTACATGCTTATTAGATAAGTAATGTACTAAATTCAAGTAAACAACCTGCAGAACGTTTATTTCCAAATATACACAATGTTATAATATTTAATTCTATCCTTATTTTAATTGTCCTATTAGATTGATAGAAATCAATACTTAATATTTTAAACTATTTTTAGCAATTGTGGGGTATAGACTATTCATCGGCAAATTGCAATATTGACGTTTACAGGAATTATCTGGCAATAATGTTACATTACTGATGAATTCTTAAGAATATCTATTAATAAAATCTTTGGTTTTTCCCATATCTACAATTATATTATATATATTTAGGTAAATTACGCGTTAAAGTGATTTAATTTAAAACGAATCACTAATAAATTACTATTTCCTAATAAATTACACCCAAAATGAAGAAATTGAATACCATAACGAAGAAATAGACAAAATTTACAAACATTTACAATGACCCTAAAAATGACAAACAAAGGCTTGAACGATGGAAAACATCATGAATATTCACTAACTGAAAACAAGGGAAAGTTATAACAGTCCGTCGCATCACTATATCGACAGCTATATATCGTGCATATAACATCTCCCTGTATCGGGCTTCAATCATGTGTCCTCTAGTGAACGGTGATAACTACGTAATCTCAACGTGTGCTTAACGGGGCTTACAATTCAATAGACCCTTCCTTTGAAGCTTAATTAAACTATTGTTGCATTGCTAGAAGGTGCATAGAAGTTTGTTTTAGATTTTATCAACAGGTCGTCAATTGAACAAGCACATAAATGAAGAAAGCAAATTTAATAGTGTGAGCATTTAAAGTTTTCACGTCTTTAATTTGGTTTCTTATTAGTAGTCAGAAAGGACGGAGTGTCAAACGCTACGGTCCCTGCATACCTTTTTTGCCTCGTCCACAGTCATTATCCTCTTCATACATGCCCTTCGGGGTATCCTCATGCTTTTACGTGACCTTCCTCCAGTATCTTCAATACTGTATTTTCGGGGGTCAACCGAAATCTCTTGTACCACTCGCATTTGCTTTATAAACCTTTTTTACCATTCTTACATCACTCATTCTCTCAATGTGCCCAAACCGCCTGAGCACGTTTTTTTTCATTCATACTAAGACGTTCAGGCTTGCACCTGTCATTCTGCGTATCTCCTCGTAGCATATGCGACGAAGAAATCGCATCTCTACTTCGTTCATACTTCTTTTGACATATCCACGTTCCGCTGCCATATAGCAACTGCTTTGGTATCAGTACTGCATTTTGAACGCCAAGAAGTGCAGGTACGCCGACGTGCAGAAATGCGGCCAGAGCACCATTAATCCTATTAAGAGTAGCAATGCGCCTTTCTACATCCGTTTCGTATCCTCCATCACTACTAAACATACTTCCTAGGTATACAACCTCGTTCATTTAATTAATATTGTTAGAATGAGACACCTCTCATGTCAATATTTTAGGTTATTGTAAAATAGCTAATAAAGAAGGAATTACGGATGTCTTACAAATGGCCATTCAACTTTCTTGTCTGTTTGTATATATTTAATAAGGACATTGTGTTTTGAATTTTGATAGGAATATTTCTACCAAAAATTTCAAATAAAAGGTATTTGGTATAAAAAAGTTTAACCGTTACCTTCAGGTAAACCTTGGTTTGTTATTGTTGGCTTATACAGGTAAAGAATGATATCGCTTTAAGACTCAGATCTGGGCAATTCTATCAAACATTCGCGTTTTTAGTGAAAATAAACAGATATTGTGAATTCTTCGACCTATCTATCTATAGACGATATAAATTATTTTTTGCTAGCTAGAACCTTTCGAGTTATCACTAAACACTTTTGTTTGTCCCTTCAAAATTGTATCATTTATCAAAAAATGAGTAATTTATTGACCATAAAAATACAGACTTCTTAATTCGGGAATGCTCATTGTGGCGCATTGGGACAGCAAATATACTATGTTATTTTACTAAAGTATTAGTTCTATAAGAGAACAGAATTTCCATATTCTCTTTTTAAGAAGCCGTGAAATAGGAGTTTCTTTTAAAATGCCTTATTGTAAAAATGGAACATTATTTAAAGTTATAATCAAATCAGCTTCTAATATATATTTATATATATATATATATATATATATATATATATATATATATATATATATATATATATATATATATATATATATATAAAGCTATAATCGAATAGACAATTTGTAGCTTAGTAAACTATTTAACTGGTAGATACATATATCGATTTCAATTCACTTAAAACGAGAAGTAGATAGAGCTTCAAGCGCTCTTTCGCTCCGTTGTATTAATCAGCCTACAATGTCAGCAGTCAGTACACACAGATAATTAACTTCAAGAGAGCTTGTGATAATCTCTGCATTTATACATAATGGGTTAAATGTGGAAAATATTGCTATTAACCACTTGAATTGAAATTTAATGGAGTGTAAATATTTTTAATTATAAATAAAGAATAGAATATCGTTTTCATTTATTGTTTACTATACTCGCTAAAGTTGTAGTAAAAAGGCAAGTTCACACTTTTACGAAGACACTCCGTGTACTACTTTCCGTCCAATATCAAAAAATTTGGTATAACATCATAGTATTTTATAAAATTTAGTTTTAAAATATAAAATTATATAATAGTGGTATAAAGTATTAAAGTATATTTTAGATTTTCAAAAACATCTGTTTAAAATATAGTTTAAAATATAGTGCATTTTCATGTAAATTAATATGTAATTTAAGTGCAGCGTTGAGTTCCGTCACTGGTTGCCACGATGTGTCGAATTCGGCAGAAAACGAAGTACGGAATATCTTACGGTACTTGATGTCTATCATGCTTTATGGGGTAGAAGTGTGAAGCTAAAAAAATATAACTTCGACTATATCCAAAGTTGGTGAGCACCGATCTGACTTCCGGACACCCAATGCAACTATTCATAGCGTATTCAGCACTGTATAAGTTCCCGATAGCATAAATGACTGTTTTATATGCAGATTGATCAGCTACAAGGGTCGACAGCTTAACGATCTATCATTTACATATGAACTTTGACTGGAGAGGTTACTCAACCAACCTGCATCCAGTAATGATAGTTAAGATTTCACACACTTTATTGAGACATCAAATATGTAAAATTCGGCATATGTACATTAGATAAATTTGTTATTTTTTAATATTTTTTAATTGTAAAAATAGAATGAAATAAATTTATTTTTGTTTTTTTTTAATCTGTGAATATAACAATTTTGATGTCCAGTTAAAGTAATTATATTATAATATATATATATATATATATATATATATATATATATATATATATAAGCTTCCTTCTGCATGGAAAGTAGGCATATAGTACCTGTACCAATATACTAAAAACGTCACTCGTCTGAAATTGGCACTTTATATGACCAGGGCAAGCAAATTAATTATATTTAAGTCACCCTCCGAGGAGCGTCGAACCCATAACTATCATATATTACAGCCAGACATTGACCCACTGTGCAACGACGGTATTACTGTACAGTATAATGTAATTGTTACTTGGAAATATGAAACCTATAGAGAAGCTGATGCTTAACGAGGTTTAACATTGTACAATGCCATGCTTTGTACAGAGGCTTGAATTGTTATAGGCACTTGATATAGTATATAGACATATTTCCTTTGATATGACTCGTTGGATGAAATCAAAACTGAATTCTGTCTAAGAAGCCATATGATTTCCAACGGGTTACTTGTTGTGTGTAGAAAAAGCCATAAAAGTTTGAAATTATATGTCACTTGGAAATTAAAAATATTATATTTCTATATAATTTATATTTTCTTTGTTTTCTTTATAAATTGAATTCGTTTGTTATTTATTATTCATAATTTAAATCATTTATATTGTATTTGTATATTTTTTTAATCATTTTTTACCTACATGAATTCTCTGTATCTAGGGGACACCTTAAAAATAAAAAACGGTTTAAATTACTCCCAAAAGATGTTCCACGTTGGACGGTTTTAAAGAGGCGCGGGCTCGAATCCCGCTGCGTTCAAATTTTTATATATTTAAAAAATATATACGTTTTTTAAATGTTGACATTCCACGTATATAAATACCTAATACCTGAAATGTATTAATAATAGAAACATATTAAGAATAGTCGATATTTACAGCTTAAAATACAATTCGGGGTTCATAAATCGTTGAAAGTGGAAAAAAGAATCTTTCCCGCAATACGCTTAAATTCGGGAGACTGATGAATAGAATTTTAATTAAAACGTGTACCCGTGTATATTTTAATATTCGATTATTTATTTCTTGTCTAAATAAATAAATTTATAAAGCTATAAAAATAATTAGCTTGAAAAAAAAACAAGTCACTTAAGAGTTTCTATGCGCTTCCATTGCTTGGCTTCTTCTCATGCTTAAAGGCATTGCCACTAGTGAAGAGATAATAAATTATTTGACTTTCTAAAACTGATACATATTACTTATTTAAAATCGAATTTTGAACACTTTACATGGTCCGTGGTTATAGGTAGATTCGTAGTCATTTTCATTTAAATGACTATTAACCACAAAACCCAAAGATCCTAGCACTAATTAGGATAAATGATCACTGATGAGAATAACGTTTATAAATTATATTTTGAAATATCAATTTTCAACTTTTAATAAAATAATCGATTTCCAAACAAAATATTCACGAAACCGTCAACACAACACAATAAGCTTAAGGAGTGGCAAAAGCTCCTTTGTAAAGGACGTCATAAGCACGTCATCAGTCAGTCGGACATCGATCGTGCACATCAATATCTGCATAGCGTAGAGCCTTGACACGGTCGGCCCTAGTGTCTGGTCGAGTTTTCTTCGTGTAAAAACTAGGAGACGTTAAAAGTGACACTTCTGGGAAAATTTGAGTGTAGCGATACTCAAGTATTTTGTCGTTAGTCTCCTTAGAACAGTTTGTGGTTCTTATCACTTTGTAGGGAATGAGATATCTTTTTTGTTAATTTATATTGGTAGTTATGATATATTATATTGATCTTAATAATCTGTTTGAGACCCTCCATAGTAGGGTAGATAGAAAGTACCTAGTGTCAAGACAATCCGTACTTCACTTTCCACAGAATTCGAGACATTGCGTGTCAAGTAATGTAACTCAATGCCGCACTTTGTCTTTACCAGAGTGAGGAAGTGAAAATAATTTAAATATAATCACTCCCCCCGAGTGGGAATCGAACCCACAACTTATCGTGTTTACAGTCAGACGCTGTCACACTGCGCTACGACTGGTCTATATAATCGTAATTTGTTGCATTTGCAAAAAAACAGATATATCAACGCAAATAAAGATAAATCATGACTGTCAGCTTCACATTTTTAACCACTTTGCCTCTTTAATAGCTCACTTGGCAACATGAAAATGGTACTTGCTATCTCGTGGTAGGTTCAATGAAACATGACTACACAATTTCGTTTCCAGAGAGATACGTTTTAGGAAAACAATGATTTCGGTTAACGTTTTATAAAGACTTTCAAATTTACAAGGTAAAATAAAACTGGATAATATATTCAAACAAGAAATAAATATCTAGAGAATAAGATATTTATTTCTTGTTTGAATATATTATCCAGTTTTATTTTACCTTTTGTAATATATTTTAATAATGATAACTCCAATAACGATATGTGATTAATTATAATCGACTTTTGTTAGGGCCAGCGGCATTTTTGTTGTCTTTTTTTTAAATAAAAACATATTTTTAAATTTTGAATTTACTGAGTTGCATATATAATAGAATTAAAACTTATAATTTCCTTAGAATTTTTTTTAAATTTGTTTTCAATGGTTGGTTCTATTACAACGTTCTCGAGTTTGTGACATCGACCAAATCCTTTCTTGGCAGGCTAATTCATTCAGGCCTCTGTATATCTACGATAAATAGCCGTTCTTAAGTTATTCGATTATATTATTTACGGAATACTCATTGACACGTTAAATGAATATGCCAATTGCATTTACCTGCATATCGGTGTAGTATATTCATTCCACAAAGTGCCTTGTGATTGCACACTCAATCAGAATTACAATCGTTTAAAGTCTAGCAATTGGAGAAAAAATATGAGATTTTGGTCATTCATTGTTATATATGTAAAAATAACAACAATAGAATAGCTAGCTTTCTTCGTGTATTAATAAAGTTATTTTCTCTAGAATAACTTTGCAAATTCATACACAAGTCTTATGAAAAATCGAAATTTCTTAAATATTTAAATATATATTTAAAATTCAACAGTCTAAACTTAAATTGTTCTGAAAATGTGTATAGCGCTCATCTCATTCCCATTAACCTAATAGTGCACATTACTACTTCATAGCTAAAAAAGCTAGAAGTCAGTGTCAAGCCATTTCCGACATTATGCCATTCAAATAAAGACCATTGATAAAACGTAGAATGAAATATAATATACAAAAGTGTAATACAAAAGGCAGCTTTTGATTTAACACCTTGTCATCTTTACAAAAATAGTACTTTTTTTAGCTTCATGCTTTATCCCTTGAGGGGGTGTATTGTCATGAAAACAGAACACCAAACGCCAAACTATGACCCCTGCGTACTTATCTCGTCGTCCACAATTATTAACCTAACTAATACATGCATATAAAATAACTTATGATTATTTTTATTATAATGGAAATATGAACATAGCATTTATCTTTTATTTAACTATCTATATAGGTATATATAAAACTCTTTCGTTACAGAATGTCTGATAGACAGTGCACGGGAACAAATAAAAGCCTTTGGGAGTATAGAAATACACTAAGAGACGATTTCTCAAAATTTCTTCTGGAACGGGAAAAAATAGAAATTTATATTGTAGACTTTATTTTAAACTGTAACTACCACTTACGTTTTAAATAAGCTATATTGCTAACTTAATAGAACTTTTTTTTAATTTCACGCCTCTATCCCGCTTAGCAGGGTAGAAAGAAAGTACATAGTGTCAAGACACTCCGTGCTTCGCTTTCCACCGAATTCAAGACATTACGTGATGAGAGGTGGATCTTAACGCCGCACTTTGTCTTACCAGAGTGAAAAAGTGGAAACAATTTAAATATAACCACTCCCCCGAATGGGGATCGAACCCACTACCGATCGCGTTTACAATGAGACACTTTTCCACTGCGCCACGACCAGCCCCTTAATAGAACTTATTTAAATCTATTCAAAACTTTACTGTATTGTCGCTCAATTTAAAGCTTAAATTCGCTTTATAAATTGAAAACGTAAGACGCCGGCGAATATGGTGTTGTATGGGTAAATTTAGCGGCGGCGAGGCGGTAATGGTTTCCGCCTGATAGCTGAATGGGAACTGTCATCGCTTACGCTTTACAGTGTATATAGTTTGTTTAGTAATTAATTTTAAAATGCATGTAAAGGTTTGATCATTCTTTTTCTTAGTAGTAATTTACTGTGACTTATCATTTCGTTATTTTTATTCGTTTGTGGTATATGTCAACGTAAACGTTCCTTGAAGGGCGATTTGAACTCACATGAACGCATGGCTTATTAGTCAGAACGCTTGGATGATTACCAAGAGGCTCAAGTTCCGCTGATTTCAATTTTTTGAATTTTCTAAATTTCTCATCTTATATATGGATAACACTTTAAAAATAATAAAAACAACTTCAAAGTAATTTTTCTTGGCCTATTGTTCAAAACATCAAAAATTGCTGACTATAAAATACATTCATTTGTATTTTTGTTTATTTGTTTGAGAATTCAGTGTAAAATTTTTGATATCGCAAATGTTTTCTACGCCTTTTATAAAAATAACGAGACAGAATGAAAAATAAAACTGAGATGCAATTAAAAATAGAAGATAAAAAATATATTTTGCACATACCTACAGACACTATTTGAAGAGAATGGTATTGAGGTTTTTGAGAAATAATACTGGCGATGTTTACTAAGGAAGCTAGATATTGTAATAATTTGATTACAAAATGATTTTTTTTTCACACTGCAGAACTGCCCTCAGAGTCGTATGTAGCTGCTCATTGAGCTGACAATACTGACATTTTATGTTGTAATTACGTTCCGAAAGTGCTTGTAAAACGAATATTTTGGTTTTGAATTATATAAAATAATTATAACAAAGTGAAAATTATATTTTATATAATAAAATATCATTATTTGTTAACATTTATTATGAAAACTTACAATACACTGTGTATGGTTGTTTCAATGCCATAGTTTCATGACACACGAGTATCATGCCGTAACCATAATAAATCTGTGGTATTTAATCGCAATGCATTCTGTGATATGATCATTATATTCATGTAAATCGGGTCACCCGCATGAAACCTAACAAAACCCGATAATCTTTTATTATTAGTTTATTTTATTAAATATTACTTAACATTATCGTTTCAATTGATATATAATAATTATTTACATAAAATTTGTTATTTCAAGCTAAATAAAATGATTGAATTTTCCAGTCAATCAACGACGAATAGCATAGAACGAAATAATAAATTACTGGCTGTAGATATTACGTACTGTTAACCATTTGTAGGATAGCTGGATACAAATGTGATGGAAGAATTTACATCATATCATAAAAAATAAACTTTTTTGTTAGCGTGTTCTGAAAAAATTAAAACGAGGTCACAACAGCAGATGGGAATATTTATTAGTTGAATGCTTCCTAGCTTTTAGATAATATTAATATTTCGATGTATTTTACGTAATTATTTATTTTTTAACGTTGGGTTTTATCACAAAAATATTTCAAGATACAAAGTTACGAGATGATAAATTAAAAAAAAAACATACATTAATACATTTCTTCATACACCAAGAAGTTCTAAATTCGTACTATATATGCAATATGCATATTACAGAAATTCAAATGCAGCTGACAGTACAGTGATAAATCGTCTCCTGAAAATTCATGAATCACATTTAGTCTCTGATAATAGAATATGCAACAAGCTGTCATTAACAAGTTGTCATAAATATTCTGGCACAATGGCTGTGTAGTATGGTATGGTATAGTATAGTATAGTATTGTAGTATTGTTATATGGAGGGAAATGAAAACAATAGCGCGTTGAATGCAGGGGACAGACAGTAACTGATGAATTACTTGAGCGCGAGAGCATTTGCCGAACATTCAATGTAGAAACTAGGCTGGAGTTGAGTGCTTTTTACTTTTTTAAAAATAAATACGGCCAGATAGGACAATGGCGACACAATAGATTAAACTTCAAAAGTACTTGATTCGCGTGGCCGCAATCCAAAAGTCGCAAAACGAACTCCGGCAGCATTATGGGTTATAATGAAACTATTTCGCGGTCGACTCTCCCAAAACGTACTGTTGTCCCCAAATAGTGTACCTAAAAAGAACATTGTAAAGTTGCTTCATAACCCACATACAGCACTAAAGTTTGCAATAGTTTAATGCATTCTCTTCTATACAAGCACGTCGATATCAACGAGCAATGCGTCTGTTGCCATGCAGGTAATTAGCAAATTTAAATCTAGTACATACCCAAGACGCCGGCGGGTATCGCGGGAACGGTGCAATGGGTTTTGTTGCCACATTACTCGGCAACTCGGCCTTGATCCCGCGCTTCAGCCGTTGTTTTCTTCTCTCCCGCGATTTCGCTCTTAACATAAGAGCTGCCTGCATACTTGCCAGCTTTGAGGCCGTAAGTAAACGCGGGGGAAAACTACTTAGCTGCTAGGCTAAGGTCCACTATCACAATTCACTTAACGATCTCGATTCACGCACGTTTGCTATTAGTCTTTTGTATAATCGTTTATTAATTAATTCGAGCAATTTTAACTAACACTAGCGTGACTATTCTAGTATTAATTTATATATTTGTACAGCAGAAAATTTACATTAGCGCGTCAAATATTAATATCACTTTATATTAGTCCCGTCACAATAATGTCAAGTGTTGTAACAACTTGTTCTCACTAGAAACGCTTTAGAATTGATTTAAGATAGGCACAAGAAAAGGCGCGAAACTATATTAAATATTTATTCTAATTGAACTTTATTACCCTAATTACGATATGTTTTGTGAGAGAACGATATTGGAAGCGAGCGCTTTGGCGTAGTATGTTATCGAATGTTTATTAAAATAATGTTTTAATTATATGGTACACTCATGTCTCGTTCCGCACGTCAAGTCGCAGTCTTTGATTCTTCGACACCTGCCACCGAACGCTCTCCGCTAGATGTCTCTGTTTCATGGCCGGCCTACTTTTATCACTTCGCGTATCAACACACACATTTCACTGACGTCCTCTCACACGCGCTGAAAGCGACGCACCGACACACTTATAGTACGATAGGATTACGCGTAATCAAATTAAAGGTGACCCCAAACATTGCATTGTCTCACTCATGCTCACAAATTAAAATACGGGTACATCGAATGCTATATTTACTTACAAAAGCGGGTAAAGCGACATACGCATGTACACTATGGGGTGTGATGCGTATGTAGCTCTTACAAGACATGCTTAATCTAACATCGAGGACACAGGCACAACATATAGTACCTCGACGAGTTCGCATGGTGATTGGGGCTGAGGCGCCTGGAGCCGGGACTCCCAATGCTGGCAGGAGTAGGCGCGGACCCCGGTGGGCGCGGGGTGGACGGGGCTGCGCGCGCGCGGGCTCGGCGGCGCGGGCTGGCGGCCGTGTTGGCGCGCCTGTACACACACGCACTCGCCGGTTCTCACATCAACACGTCGTGATCATCTCAAAACAAATCCTCTACTTGTCACACGCTACTTCAAACTTCAACCAAGCACGAAGTATATATTCCAATTGTCTACATTGTTCAAATTGATTTTTTGTAAATTTGCAATGAACTAAAAATTAAGAAAAAAAGATATTGTGTGAAAAAAGGGGTAGGTAGGTACAGTAACTACTGCTATATTGCGACTAAAATTATATGTATTGTAATAATGCATTCATTAAAAAATGTCATACTGAACGGGATTTGAACCCGTGAAAATTTTCTATATATTAATTATTGATATAATTTTATATACATATATCTGGAATATATACTTGGTTACTTTTGTGCATCAAAATACGCCCATTGTTTATAAGGACGTAAGTGCGATGACATGATCAAAATATGCTCATTCAAATTTTGTGAATGACTCTACAACAGCAAATAGGTCAAACAGTGTTGAAGCTTTTAAGTAGGATTGTGACATATGGCATTCTTCTTCTACTTTGGAAAGGGTAAGAAATATGATCAAATATTAATAATCGACTGTCATTTACCTCGAATACAGTATATCACAATGTACACATTATATAACTTTTGGAAAGTTTTTAATTCAGGATAATATAGATTTTTTTCTATATTTATAGATTTTGATACGCAATACCGTCAAAGCAAATCTTTCATATTTTTCAGTTATAATTTTTTCGCATAAATCCCTACAGGCCGTAACTTTTTTTTTGATACTTTTTTAAAATAATTTTACTGCTTATTCACTTTCTAAATTTTAAATATAATAATCATATATTTATAAATTATATTAATGAACATAGTAAAAGAAAATTTACGTGATATAATTTACGTTTCTATGGTACGCTGCTATCATATAAGTCCTTCCATTTAGCGATTTAAAATGGTTTTAAAAATCACATTAATTCTTTATTTTTTTCATTTTTTTTCTAATGAAGACGAGAAAGTCAGCTAAATTAGTGATGATTTTTTTACTCTTTAGACCATATTACTCGCTATATCATGCTACAATATACCTTTAGTTAAGATGTGAAGCTTCCTCCCTTCCAGGAAAATCCTGTATACCAACACTGTTTTCAATTTACTACTATTTTGGTCTATATTAATGATATCCCTATATTATTATTATTTTTTATTAATTTGTTACCAAATAAGAATTTAGAAATATTTATAAAACACACTGTATATAATATATTATTTAAAAACCAACTATGATTTGGCGAATTGTATAGAAGTATAATTTGTTCAAAACAATAAGTTTTGTAAACCAAATATTTTGAACACTTAACTGTAAAATGTTCTAAATATTGATATCAAAAATAGTATTACATATTCAAATCATACTCATTAAAATCAATGTGTATTATATATTAGAAAACAGTGTACCATTATATATATAATTTACTTATATCCCTATATATTCATATAAATGTAATATATAAAATTTTCGGATTTTTTATTTATACCTTTCGGCCCGCGAGCGACGCGCCGCCCGCCGCCGCGTACATGCACCGTGGGCGAGCACGCTCACCCGGCGGTCATCTAGCGGAGAGCGGAGCGCGCCGCCGCCCCGCTCACCTTCCACCACCGCCTACACCTGAAATATTAAAAGATTTTGTAGACTAATGGACAGTTTGGATGAGATAATAAAAAATATACAAAACAATAAATATATTTGATATAAATATTTTTAATATACTAGTGAGTTCTCGCAACTTCCTTTGCGTGGATCTGACCCTTGCTATGGTTTTCTGGAACAAAATACTTTAAACTGACATAAACTTCCTATTTAAACAAATTCGACTCGATTGAAATAAAACAAAATTAATATGGGTACTACATTTATAAATATCCCCAATAATAGTTTTCACATCCATCCATTATCATGTACCAAGTAGCAAGTTAAATTTTTATTATATGTTTAAACTAAATAACTGCCTAAATATGTTTTATTGACTTTTGTTATATTCGGTTCTTTTTACACTATAAGTACGCAACATTGATAGTACCGTGTTATATACGCTCTTACATAAGTATTACTATATAATTTTGTAACCACATAACATCGTGAGATGTCTTGATTGATAAAATTTCTTAATACAAGACTACCTAAGTGTGTTTATCTACCTGTTTTGTGGTTATAATCATTTTTATTTCATTAAATTTCATAATGCAATAAACGCTAGTACGAAATGGTTACCAAGGAAGATACTGACAATTTGACCCGAAATTACAAAGCAAAAGTTCCCGAACTCGTTATACGCTTGCCACTAAATCATTTGAAACTTATGTAGGTTGTATTATGTTTACAACAAAACAAAATATGTTTGGACCTGTTCAATATATATATATATATATATATATATATATATATATATATGACGGTAACGTTGTCATCTACTATTAGGGCCAAAATACGAATAAAAAATCAACTACCCTTGTCTTAACTGTTAAAAAGATGAAATGTATAAAAACAGAAATATCATATTATATAAGTATATGAATATTACAAGCCAAGGAGCGTTCCGGCTTTTATTCCGCATAGCAGGACAGGAAGTACTAGCGCCAAGACCGTACTCTGCTTTCCGTCAAATTCGAAACATAGCGTGTTGAGTGGTGGACTTCCATGCCGTCTTATTTTTCCAGAACGAATGAAATGAAAATAGTTTAAATATAATCTTTCCCTCGACTGAAAGTCAGATGCTGTACTTCTGTGTTTAAAAAAGAATATTAAGATAAAGTTGCAAATTAATATTTTTTTACTAACAAACATACATCTCTTTCATGTTATACTCAGCAAAATTGATCTCATATACTCTCATGCCATTCAAATTTCATTTTATGCATATGCTAAAGCAGTTTACAATATGAATAATCACCTTACAATTTCGGAGACCTAGAATATTTTAATGACTAGCAGTAACGAGTAAGACCTATCTTGAGTCAGCATATTTCCTTTTCTAATGAGCTCACATAAAAGTTTGAGACGTATTCCTTTACACATATGTGTACAGTAACTCGATGGATAATATAATTATTAAAATATTCGGGATGTATTATTAAAAGTATAATAGTGATAGTTTTAAACCGTCTTGTTAAAAAATTAAAAAAAAAAACGAATTAAAAATCTATTTTAAATGAATTAATCGTGTAGTTGGTAGTTACATTTACCTGTGATCACATTTCTTTTAAGTATTTAAAGCGTCGGATATAAAAAAATATTTTCGAATACCAAAATATATGTGGTTAACCCTCAACAAATAGTATCATTTCAAATGTATGTGTGTTCACAAAAATCAGTAATCCCATAATTAAAACAGATATTCTCTAAATTCTTATGAAAACGTTAATGTAAAACAAAAACAAGGAAGATTGAAAGGCTATGATCATAATGTCGGAATTCCGAGTGACAACATCTACAAAATAAATGTTTGCCTGGTTAAGCTGGAGAAAGTGAGGCGTTAGATTATGTTAGTAAGACAGAACACGCAAATCCGAACAATATAAGAATATCACTAGACTAATAATGCACTAAATAAAAAAAATCAGTCATTATTAAGATATATTACTGTATGATGAATTTCAATTCCTAATAATACCACCCATGGGTTGATTTTTATAATTGTAAAATCAGTTAACAAATCATATATACTATATTACGTCCAACTATAAAAGTAAAAAGAATTAAACTTAAATTATAGGCTGATCGCAGTCAGACAGAGTCTGACTGTAAACGCGACCGGTTGTGGCTTTGATTCCCACTCGGGGGAATGATTCTCATTCGCTCACGTAAGACAACGCAGCGTTGAGTTCCTCCATTCAACACCTAATGTCTCGAATTCAGTAGAAAGCGGAATGTGAAATGTCTTGACACTATGTACGTCTACCCTGCCATGCGGGATAAAAGAGTAAAGCTCAAGAACAAGTGAATAGAATCAAGTTATTACCAGAAATCTTTCAAATGTATAGAAAACATTAACTTATAAATAAATGGTTCACTGTGGAATTGTAAAATTACTTCATAGCGTACGTCAATAATAAATTAACCACTTAAGTGCTAGAAAAGTAATGATTTGAAACGCTTAATATGAAAAGAAGTTTTATAAAACAGTTTTTATAACGCTTGCATATCAATAATATAACCTATATTCCTATTTGTGAGTCTAAGTTCATTTTAGGGTTCCGTACCCAAAGGGTAAAAGGAAAAACTATTACTAAGATTTCCCCGTACATCCGTTTGTCTGTCTGTCCATTTGTCACCAGGCTGTACTTAAATTTTAACAGATTACGTATTTCTGTTGCCGCTATAACAACAAATATAAAACTCAAATTAAATAAATATTTAAAGTGGCTTTCATATAACAAAGGTACATTTTTTGCTCTTTCTTGTTCGATTAATGACGACAACAGGTAGACGCTTGAAATAATCACAGAATATTTAGCCATACACTTATTTTAAAAGAAGAAAATAAATAAATATTTAAGAGAGGTTCTCATATATCAGTTATGACTTTTGTACCGTTTTTATAAATATTGGATGCCTTCGTCCATAAGCCGAACTTACACTTTTTTTAGGTTGATGCCGTTCCTGGACAGCCTATGCTAAGAAGAATGAACTGAACTGAAATGAATGAGTTTGATATTTATAAATTTCTGTCAAGGGGATTACCTATTAGAGCTTGTCTATTTAATTGTTTTTATAACTTTGTTTAGAATTGTATTTACATCTGTATACTTTTCATTTGACCATATCAGTGTCATAAAAACGCAATATGAAGATGCTCGCGACTCCTATAACATATCATATTTAGGTAATACAGTTTATTATAACGAAATTTTAATTGAAAAATATATACATTTTTTACTTAACGAAACCTTTATGAATAATAATAATTGCTTTTAAAGTGTGCGAGGACCATACGGACATAAGACCTGCAAACGGAAAGTGACATTTATCCCTCTGTTCCTTCTTCCATAGTTCCTACGCCTTAGCCGGTAACTATCTGTGAGCAATTATTTGTGGTTAACCAGCGATGCGTACTGGCTAATGCATCACATTACCATATTTTCATATTTTCTAAAGAAATTTTTACACTTTTGTCGCCACACAAGCCTTCCAAAGGACCGGATTCTTTTGAAGCCGAGAACTTTTGACGAGAAATATATAATAATACTTTTTTACACATAAAATCCAACAGAAATGATCCACATCCCATGTTAAATGTTATGTGCAATGGCAGCCTTCTGAATGGTGAGTTATCTTACAGAGCAATCATTAAAGTGCAAGATTTATTGCAAGAAAATGCAACTTTTTATATAACAAATATAATATTTGTTCATATAGTATACTATTTACATAGTAGAAATATAGAATTATTATTATTATTATATTATTCACTATTATACGGTAGTGAAATGTGTTTATGTCAAAAGAGGAGTGAAAAATAAATTCTGTAGAGATGCAACCTCTTCGTAGGACCTGATAAAATCTGAAACGAAAAGATAAACGTAAGTGAAAGTCATGTCATAGTAAGAACGAAGAAGAATGCGCTCAGGCTGTTTGGACACAGTTGAGAGGAAGAGTCGACCTTTCTTTGAGGTACAAGGTTTGAGGAATAAAGGGATAGTAAAGGATTATGGAAAGAGTGAAAATAAGTGGTGACGGTCTCTTATAGTTAGCTAATTCATTTGTAGGTATTGTGGTACATTGTCATATTTGCTCATTAATTGTTATTAAGGTAAGGTAAATGTTGCTAACGCGAGTCAGCATAATCGATATATTAGTTTATCATGGCAGGATATTGTACCACCTTGTCAAAAGTTCTAAGGCGCCTAAAGATCCCTAAGCTCTATGGTCGGCCTATTGAGGCGATCAGAAAAATGTACTGTCTATTCTGATTCTTAAATTCGTAATTCTATCTCTAAACTCTAAGCCAACATTAAAAAACAATATCGAGGGATACGACTGTGTTTTGAATAAATATTTTGAGTGTCACATACTTTAGTCTGAATTGAACTTTTATAAGGACAATTTAATGAAGCAATCTAATACGAAAAAACTATTAAACTACGAAACATATCATTTGGTTATAATTCTCTTACATTAGTAAGAATCTCTTACAGTAATAAAAAAATACATACTGCTAAAATGTAATAACTACATCGGATAACTGAAAGAAAACCATCTCTAATTCAGGAATCGAAGCTTTCGCTTTCATCCCACGTATCAAGGTAGATAGGAAGTAGCTATTGTCAAGACACTTGAGTTTAATACAGATAAATTCTTAATATGAATATTCATCTTAGTGAGAACTAAGTCAACAATCATAAATAATTAAACGTATCTTTTGTACTACAAACTGATAACTATTTGTAGATAATCAATTGATCCTGATAATATTTGAAGATAATCAATGAAAATTAAATTGTGAGTTTTAAAAGTAATTATCATGTAATCCGTTAGTTAAATAAGCATTTTAAATGGCTCGCTTAATTAAAAGTATCGTCATAGGTACCTACGTATTATAATTAAATATGAACGCAAAATTCATTATATAAAATGATGGACAAAATTGATAGTATCAATTTCAATAACGGGATACGATGCTGTCACATTCATAACCTTGTCCACGTATTGGGATAATAAATTAATAAATACATTAAACATCGACGCTGTTATCCGTAAATTATTGAATTATTTTGAATTATTCATGTCTTTTTTTCAAAAATCAAGATAGCTTTTTTAGTTTTTTTTCTCATAAATTTAAGGGTATAAAAATTTAAATAGGCTTTATTGAAGTAAAACACTTCATATCTAGAATTAGGGTGAAAGTGTGGCAGGTGCCCTACCTTTACATTAGATTTTTTATGATTATCTTTGTATTCGGCAAAGAGCGTAAAGCTGCTTTTTTACAAGCGTTTATTTAATTTTGCCGTGTAAGTAAGTTAGAAAGTGTATCAAATCTGCAAGTTTTATCCAACCCACTTCCCACTTTCCGATAGTGGTGAAATTTGTATTACGACTTCAGTCCTGATGACAACAATTACATAAAACCTACATTGTGGTTAATATAAAATAAAGGCCACAATAAAATTATACATTATCTTTTTGTACCATCCACTCAAAAAGGCTTAACTGGTTTACTTGTTGCCTGACTAAATTTCAAAAAGCTTGATTTTATAAAAAGAAAAAAATATAGTTGTTATTATGTATTACATGTTTCATATTTATAGATGTCATCTTTTCGTCTTTATTTTCATGATTATGGATTGTAATCCTGTTTTAACAGTAGGTAATAAATTCATATTTATATTGAGTTTTACTGGTTAGGAGCAATATCTATATAATACAAATATTTCTTCTATTTCAATATTAATTAATTGTGTTCAAATATTAGAATTAATGTCTACATTTTAAATTTTTATATTTACTTTAAAATAACTTTATAAAAAACAGTGTAAAATTTTATCCCTGGATTCTAGAGAAAAAAAATTTGGACGTTATATTATTTAGTTACTTTTAATTATTACAGATGAGATGTTTTTACTACAATGCTTGCTATAAAATGTCAAATCACTTATTTCATTCCCGTAGAGTTTTTAAAAATCTCAGGGATTCTCTTAAATGAGGGCAATCTTTTATGGTTAAAAAGAATTTATATGCCAAATTTCAGCTATCTACATTCAATAATTTACTCTTAACAACAGGAGGGTTTTATATAAATAGTCAATAAAATAAGTATACTACAGGTTCTGCTCGTCGTACTAACGGGTCCATCTTAAAGGAGCTTAGGAAAGGATATCGTTAATTGTGCAAATGCAATTTTTAAAATGTTCGGGCACATCACACGAAGCGAGAAGTGACTGGAAAGTCTACAATTATAAAGTAGAGTAGAAGGACAACGATCTCACGGCCCCTTACTCAAGATAGACAGACCAGATAAGATCTTGCACTGGTGAACAGAACTCCAGTAACAACTGCTCTCACACTGCCGGAGACGGGGATTGATGCAGAAATCTCGCAATCTCACTTCCAAATGTAAAAAATAATACCTGACAAGTTCTTATAATCAAAGTGACAAAAATATAAATAAATGCTATAAAAATTATTACTTCACATATCCATTTACAAAATTATTCCTAGTTAAGTCACGTCAAATAGTTCCCAGTTATTTTTAGAACGCGGCAAACCTGCAAGTATATTCGCCAAATAATAAGAGCTTGCAAAAGCTTAACTTTACGTAGCACATTTCTAGTTTCAATCAGTGTGTACTCTACATAAATTTCGCTTGAATATCATGTTGAATTCTCTTATTTTAGTTCGTAGCAGGCCTGCTCTAATTGCTTGTATGGTTGCTACTTAATATGAATTAAACTATAATTTAATTTAGATAAATTAAATTAATTATTTTATTATTACTATACCGTATTATTTTTTTATGGTAAAAACTGATCATCAAAAAATATTTTTTTATTATACAAAATAAATCATTTAAATTTCATAATTTTTCTAGTACAAAAACTGTTTTTAAGATTTTCAAATAAATTTCGAAAACAAATAATTTATAGCATAATATACCATACCTATACCATTACATACGTAAAAAACATTTATAATACAAAAACATGTGTAATATCTACTCAAATGAGATGATCTCTTTAAATGAGACAAAAAACTAACCAGAATTTACGTGTATAAAATGAATTTAAAAAGTGATTCCGAGCCAAGGAAGCATAATGAAAAGCCCCTTAATATGAATCACGTTATAAGTTTAATGGAATAAATGATCAAAACCCCAGGGCCTATGCCTGTGCCGCTCTAAATTAATACTATTACAACCTTCGGTGTTTGCAAACTGCAAGGCCTATAGGGATTGGGAAAGATAATTTGACAAGATGTTATACGCCATATAAACGTAATAGCAAACCACGTCCAAGATGAAATTAGCAGGTATATTTGAACTTAAAATATTATAATAAGCATATTATTTTAGTGAATTTATAATATTAATTAAATTAAAAATATAACTCATTATCTGAATCGTATGATCTGATTATATTCATGTAATTTGGTAGTATGCATTTATAGCTTTCAATATTTAAACAATTTATTGTATTAAAAGGTTAAAATCTGTGTATATAATGGTTGTTACAGAACCTGATATGAGTATTAATTAATTAATTTTTCATGTTATGGCTCTTAAAACACATTTCTCATCACATACAGCTCACAATATCGGTTGTATGATGTTTAATAATTACGTACAAACGATACAATGTTCGACATAGTCCAGGGAATATTGAATACCTGGGAGCTTTGTAATTTCTGTTCTAAATTGCTAAAGACTCTATTTGAAAATAGCAAGTAGACATGGTTTTAATATAGTTTTCTTGTCAAAATAGTTAAATTTTTACATTTTGTACAAAAAATATGTACATAATTGTGCAAAAAACATGCTCAATTAATTAATTAATTAATTAATTTCGCGTCACACCTACATTACTGTACTATAATATACACTTTAGAAGGCAATAATACTGAATATATAGTTATAGTTTCGTAGAAAATTAAGTCATATAGGTCATGGTTTTTAAATGTCGGTCAAGATTTCCATGAATTTTGAAATTATCTTCGTTATCGCCAGTGTCTGATATCTAAGTTTTTTTATCTGCTTATATTCCAATAATTTGGTACGGTATATTTATTTTATTTATCGCCTTCAATAATTGAGCAACTTATTTTATTAAAACGTAACAATCCTATCTATAATGGAAGTTACGTAATCTGACATGGTATTAATTAATATTTTTTTTATGTTATTGCTCTTAAAACCCATTTCTCATCACAAACAACTCGCAATTAAACAAGCTTCTTTTAAAAACTCCTAACACTATTAATCATATATTTAAAGCCTGCGCATAAACTATCTTTGCAACTGTGCATCTGTAGTGTATACTTATTATTTGCTCCCACGACTTCATAACTTTCCTCGGGCTTAATATTCAATATAACTTTAAAGCCTCTTATACGAAATATGTAAGATTTCAGATGATACTTTTCTATACCGTAGTCTATAATGAGGGAAGTTTTGAGTATTTTTCTTATACATGTAACGTTTTATTTGTATTGATTTAATGTTTCCAAGAAATGAATTTCATTAGCCTTAAACCCTAAAAAGGTCAAGGAACGCTAGATTAACCGATAAAATAATATATAATGGCGTTCAAGTTGAAGGAAACTGCCGAAATCAGTAATTAATTTTATTACTATAGTATACGTATTAGATTAGAAGCAATTTATTGGATTTATGTTAATATGATATATAATTATAAAGATACTTTGACAAATTATATTTATATATTATATGTGGCTCAGTGGGACAATTTCCGACAATAAAGGCGATTGTTTCTGGGTTTAATTCCCACTCAAAATAATGATTATTCTTAAAATTTATTTTTATTTATCCGTTCTGGTAAAGCAAAGTGTGGCATTGAGTTTGCTATTCAACAGCCAATATCTCGATTTCATTCGTAAGCAATTCAACGGAATGTCTTGACACTAGGTTGTTTCTGACAAGGTTATCCTGTTATGCGGCATAAATCGTTAAGTTGATAAACAAATTAAATATAATTTATGATATAATAGATATATGTACGTCTATGATAATAGACGTCAAGACAACTTGTCAAATTATATGCAATATAATATATTGTAGCCACGATTGGTAAAAATATATTCTGTATAATATGATATGAAAAATTTACATAGATAAGTCATTTATAACAAATATATTGCGTGCTGCTACAAGGTCGTAGCACTGCTACGATGAACCTACGACGAAGCGTGTAACCTACGAATTTCATTAACCAATGAAAAAATGTGTTATAAATAGATTATTTATACTTCATAATTATTACAATGATCTCAAAAGAATGTCTTTATAATTAGTAACAAAATATTTAATCTTGTTATATTATTGTAATATATTAAATATATATTGAAATATACATTTTTCATATATTTTTTATACTCTTCATACAAAGGTCAAGAGATAATTATGAAACCAATAATCTTCAATACAGTTCTTTTAATTCCACTCACTTGTATATTACATGAAAGTTTTTAATTAATATGAACAAAAAGCATGTTGAAGGCTAAGGGTGTGGCCTCGAAACTGGGTTAAATGATTTCAAGTGACGATCGAACAAGCATTGAAGAAGACTCAGCTAAGGTGCTGAGCGAGCCGTTTTGAGGGTCGAAACGTACTTATAAAGGCCTGTCTTACAAACCTGAAGGGTTTTCACGTGAAGAAACCTCTAAGCCTAGTCTGAGACCGTTCTTGAGAGCCAAATTTAGAACGTTGAAAAGTTCATGGCAGAGTGTTATATTATCTGAGACATCTTTGGATAAAAAGAATACGCTGTAGATATGTATTAAAATGGTATTAACCAGTCAAGTGCGTATTTTTAAGAATGCTTATATACGTATATAATATAAGCAAAATAAGTTATACCAGTCGTTGCACAGTAGATCATCGTATAAAAAAAATTATCCAACTTTAAGACCGTATATAGTTGATAGACCAAAAACTTATAGTACTAAGTCTTCTAAAAATAGAACTCTGCATAAGAAGTTACTATAGTAACTGAATCGCATATGAGCCAAGCCCAAATACCTAAATTATAAGTTAGATGAAGTATTTTCATGTTTTTATTAGTGCTGTATTTATTAATGCTGTTTTAATGGTACTAGCTGGTAAATTAAAAATATATATCATCAGATATTATATATCATTTCACCTCAACTATGAAAAGTATTTTAATAAAAATATGTAACATTATAGTAGTCTCACATTAATTTGTAAAAGCTTTTTCACTTAAAGGCATAAAGATTATTACATCTGTTATGTTATTCAATTTAAAAGAGTGAATCACGAACTCGTTCTTTTAGAGCGTCTAGTTTTTAGTCTGATATAATATTAAACTTGATAAAGAAGCGAAGCAGACTTTAAATGTTCAGAAATATTAATTAATATTGAATCGTCTTCGAACTTTCCACAAACCTTCTAAGTACAATTTGTTCGAACTGTGAACCAACTCAACATTCAATCGTTACTACGTATAGTAAAATGCACCAATACGCTTATAAATGACTTAAATTTGCTCGATGCAACTCGTATGAACAAACTTTACTTGAACGTTTTTAATTTAAAGTTTTTATAGCGACGGATATTTTATTCGAATACTTTTATGACATTTATAACGGTGTTTTATTTTTAATTAAAACCAACTTGGTAATTCCTTATTTAACTATCATAGAAATATTATTTATTTAAAATAATACAGTCAATAATATTTAAATTATGCAAGGCATCAATTATATATTTTAATTAAAGCTATATTATGTTGATATTTAAGTTATCCTTCCGAATCCTCCTACAAATTACAACAATAGTTGATAAATCTAAAATATAAAATGCTACTAACCAATATAGTGGTGATAATATAGGAAATATTTATAAAAAAAGAGTTTTGCTAGATACGGGACATAATGAAATATGAAGCTATTTTCAAGCACTTCCAGTCTCTACAGAGACGAGCTTGCCTAAGTGTTCGTTAAACATCGTAATGACTGCAAAAAACGTTATAAAATTCTTTAAAACTGTTTTAAGAGGTTATATTTCATGAAATTTGTGATCTGCGTCTTGTATTCTATATAATGCCACCTTTATAATGTACTTTGTATTTGAATTTCAATAAACAACTTATTGCTACATCAGAAACTTAATGAGTGAATATGCAGTTAAATAAAATAAATTAAATTAAAATTTATTTAAAGTTTCTTAATTTACGTGTAGCTTCTATAAAATGGTGAAAATAAAAAGAGCTATTAAAAATACCATGGCACATAATATGCAAATGAAAAATTTATTTATGAACATTCCAGGGTTAAAACGTTTCACGGGTTAATTGCCGGATTCCTTCCACCGAGGCAAAAAGCAAGTGGTTTTTTGTATACAAAGTGAACTTCATTTTTACTGAGCCACTAGAATGTATTAATGGAAATTAAGGCGCAAATAAGCGACGGCGCGGTGTTCTACATACTGTTTATTGCCGGAATTAAATTAATAAAAAAATAATATTATGTTAATATTTCATATTTTTTAAATATTTCCCAACGATCGCGGCATATTACAGGCACAAAATATATGTACGTTATTTAAGAGATCATCATACATAGATATGTCTTTGACAATCATGATTTTACTTACATAGAGATAGTCTACCTATGAAGCCTCCGATTTTCAAGAATGTATTTTCGAAAACCAAAATATCGCATAGATATTATAATAGAAGTATATTGTCTTCCTCGTATATATGTTTATTAGAAATTATAATCTATTTAGTTAATCTTTTTACTAATTCAATTATCCATCACATAAATCAATAGTATAATATTTCTGAGAGTATTTAAGAAATTCGATATAACCAATTTAAATAAAAATATTTATTTAAGATTGTAAAAACATTTCTTTCTAAAAATATCTACATCTTTATATCCTCGATGTTTGAAACATTTAGTCAGGTCAGGTTAGAGGCCGCGTGAGGTGATACGCGTCTATCAACTTTGTCAACTATCATGGCCATTTCCTAAATTGCCTTTCTTTTGCGACTTTTCCAAACAAACTAAACTGACACTATCAACTAGTTGTAAAAGGTTTTTATTTATGTTTTTTTTACATTATTTTAAAACTGTTCTTATAAATTATGAGATTTATCTAGAGAAGATTTAAGTACACTCCGTAAAAATATGCAAAAGAATATTATATATATATATATATATATATATATATATATATATATATATATTTGTATGAAGATATTATGAGTATATAATAAAGAAATAAGGCCGGTGGTGGCGCAATGGGACAGCGTTTTACTGACGTGATCGGTTGTCCATTCCCACTCGGTAGAGTGATTATATTTAAATTATTTATAATTCCTCGCTCTGGAAAGACAAAGTATGGAGTGTCTAAAGACTAGATACTTTCTGTCTACCCTGCTATGGGGGATAGTTCATAAAGAAAAAAACCATATGCTCTTGTATCATGTAGTAAAAACAACTGCACATTTTACAAAAACTTTAAATTGACATTCCATGACACCTGTAATACAAACTAATGTTTATCATTTTTTATCCATACAAAACTAGTCAATAGACGCCATGATTTTAATCGACGCATAAGTAATGTACTTTTAATAACAGTGTTTATTTCCCCGCAGTAACATTAGCTATTTTATACTTAAAGTAGTAGTATGAAACTTACTTCGTGTTTATGTTCTTTACTTTGTATTTTTTATAAGTTGATTATGCTAGGTTTACGAGCTGATCTATTAAATTGATATTTAATATTTTATTTTGTATGATTTTACAATTTTGAACGTAGAAAGCTACTGGATTTAGGAAACTGTGAGTTTTCATCTATTTTCTATATATAGAATTGATAAGAGACTTCACAAAATTTCTACGGGAACTGGAAATTCGAGTTCATAATCATTCATAAAATAAATTAAGTTAAATAATAAAAGAGGATAACAGTCAGTATTACATCAATATCAATAGTTGAGAATATAAATCCAAACTTGTATCCAATATGTTTTTGGGAATCTATAATATAAAAATTTCGTGGAATATTTATTTCCAGGTTATTTTACCAACAATGCATTTCGTGTTGCATAATGAAAAAAAAAACCAAAACATATATAAAATCACATAATCTCTCACATCATGGATATTACATTAGAAGAACTCCCACAAAAACTATTACTTTTTCAAAGTTACCGTAAGTCATTTTCAGAATAAAATATCGCGTGTACAATGTTATTATTGCTTAAAAGGGAACTACATTTCGAACTTTTTTAGTTCCAAGTACCCTTAACTAAAAGTTTTTATAGCATGCATATTCTTAGACGTATGTATATTTATATATACATTTAGTATGACGAAAATATAAAAAAAAACGATTTATAATTTTTTTATAAAAATAATAAACGAACGTCGTTTGATATATTATTTTACTTGAGAAATTATGTTTTATTTGTTTCTCAGTTAAACAAATAAAAATGAAGATATATATTATTTTTAGATGCAAACAAATGTTTAACGACAAGCTAAGTGTAAACTAACACAAAATATATTAAATCCCTGTAATTGTCAAACTTTGAAGGTGAAATAAAAGGTCGTAGGATCGATATTTGTTATTCTATTGTTTCATGTTCCACTGCACCAAATTAAAACAGTATATGTAATACTTTTATTTAAAAATATAATCTATTCTTGTATTATGTTCATTTACATTATTTAAGAAATTATAAAATAAAATTTTTAAAATGTTAGGTGAAAAATTTATAAAAAAAATATATAAAGCTTTATTAAATACGTCTGAAAAAGCTCGGCTTAGAACAACGCAGTTGCTATGAAAATAGTGAAAGCACGACGTGAAATGAAACGAGATGAAAATGCGATGCAGCGCTGTCACCAGCAAACAAAGTTGAAAAATGGTTTAGGCTTCTGCACGGCAAATAAAATCAAACTGTTTTCCCTTGCGTACTCTATTTGTGGTATATTTGTTTAAGTCAGATTTTAAATGATTATACACGTTGTTAATATATAGTTATGTTGGAGATTTTCATAATATATACTCGTAAGTAATATAAAAAATGTTATTTTACAATTATAATCAATTTTATAAAAAAATATAACTATATTTTTCATTATCATATATAAAGTAATTATAAAAAAATAAGAAAACTTACATGAATCAAATTAAAAATCCGTTGTACAACATATCAAAACATTGCACCGCTTGCATCCTCTTAGCGATTTCACTGTCACTTGTCACAATAAATTAAGATTTACAAGACACCGTTGTTACTATCAACTGCAATTATATACTTAACACATATTTAAATAATATTCACGTTTTTATAACTTTAAACTTTTGTATGAGTTATTTAATGAAACACAATATAATATTTAATGGTTAAAAACATAATTCTTACAATTGTAACAATAATATGAGGAGGATATTTACATTAAAACTATTAGAACATCATTGCAAATACACTTTTATTGTGAGTAGGATTATGCGACAGCTTATTTATAATTTTACAGATTGTATATATTAACATGTGTTATACGTATGTATTATACATATACAAGTATTATACATACATAATGTATACATTAGAGGCTTTTTTATATATTATATAGGTAATATTTAACATACACACTACTTTTACATTGTATATTGCATATTAGATAATTTATAAGCTTCTAGGTTCACATTTGAGTGAAATTTGCTAATCGATGCTAATCCAATCTCGAGTGGAGGTGGCCGTAAGCATGAATGCCAAAGTGTATTGCCCTAACTACAAAAATTGCCTCTGAAATTACATTATAAATTGCTTATATATTATAAATAGATTATTCCTTGAAATAATTATTGTCTTACAAAAGATAACATTTAAATTTGACCAACTTTGACAGAACGAATATGATTTATGTGTCTAAAATATATTATTTAAAATGTAAACGTAAAAAAGTCTGCATATTTCTTTTAATTTCATACACTTTTACACATAATTATACTTTAACAAACTTCTAGCAATATACATATATAAATAATGTAGCATTTCAATATTATTAAGCTTTTAACATAATTTGATTATAATTTAATGAAAGTCAAATAAAATCATAAAGTAAATATATCAGTAAACAGACAAATTTCCGAATGTTTGTATTCATTGATTAATTTACTTTAGCTAACGAGATAGTGCCACTGGTAAATGCATTACTGATAACACTGCACTGAAACAGAGCGAGCTACAAATTTGTCCTTTTTAAGTAAAAATATACTTTTTTAAACAGAAAAACATGGTGATTTAATGTTAGATATATACATTTTTTCTAAGATATTTTAGATTTTATTACGTAGATTTTATTTTTGATTTCATATTTCGTTTTCATAATTAACATGTTTTAGGCATGCCCTTGCCCTGAACTTATAGAACATAGCCACTAAGGTCAACGATTAATTAAGTCTAATGTGATTAGCTTAATTAAAAACTGTCTTTTGTCTGTTTATTGGATCAACTCATATAAGAAAATAATAATATATTTAAAGTTTTAGTATTTATTTGTATCGAAATATTATCTTCTTAAATAATTGTTTTATAATATTTTTCTGGAAATTGTTTGAATTTTTAACTTTATAATTATTTTTTAGGCAAACTTTTCTAGTAATAATATTTATTGTAAAATAAATTATTAAGTTACAAATATTGACGACCATGTCATTCATTATTAACAAACTTTTATACAGTTCTTGTGAACAATAGAGTGAGACAGTGCAACTTTTTATTCTTTTGTTCGGAATATAGAAAGTTTGAAAGTTATTACTTATAAATTCTAAGCGATCGAAATTTTACCGCGTCAATGACGTCACCTTTATTAGAGAATGTACGAATTTATGTGGTAGGGCGACAAGCTGGCCCGCGGTCGGGACGGCCGTTGCCAAACCCATAATCCGTTAATAAGCCCACCGTTTTATGACCATTTGTTTATAATATAAATAAACACTGTATGTTACTTGTTAAGTAGACGAGAGCGCGCGAACTTTTAAATATTTTTGAATATGGGAGGTAGTGTCGAGAGAACACGACTCGGTGCACTGTGGGCAGACCGGGCGCGCGCGGGCGCTGTGTGCGCGATGCTCGCGCCGCGCCGCCTCAGCCTCGACTGCCGGCGTGGAAATTCGATTTTTCTGACTATTCCTCCGCGCCTTGCTTCACGATCGAACTGCACGCCACATGAATAGACGCCCTCACTGATTTTGCACATCCGTTCATAATAAATATTATCATAATTTTTAATATCACTTCTAAATATTCTAACTTAATAAAAGTTTTTACATAAACAAAAAACTAATTTTATTTAACAAACTCACTTATAACAAACTAATTAGCCTAAACGTGCAATTTGTGTACAACAAAAAATTATCATATTCAATTAAACCAATAGTTAAATAGGCCAATTATCTACAAATGAATATATAATATGACACGCAGTACCGCCAATAATATTTTATTACACAAAACCCTACTAAATATTAATGAAATTGCAACGGGCGCGCACTAAATGTGTAAATGAGCGGTATTTCTCATGGTTCCCGGCAATGAAAATTTTATAATTTTTTTGCCGAACTTAAATCGTCGGGTGTAATAAATACCTGCGGCAATCGGTAAAGCCATATTCAGGAAATAAGTATAATTTCCATCACGAACGCTTTCAGATTGCTGAACATAAAAACGTAGCTGTAATTGGTGTTTTGTTTCTCGTTAAATATTCAACTGTACTCAACATCTACATTTGTCATTTATTCACTTTTCTAACGACGTACGAACTTTGAAAATGTTTCAATAAAATAGTTACTATGTTTTATTATGTTTACGAATTCAAATATCGATATTAATTATGGCAATAAATATACATATTTTTTAAATAAATATTTTCTGTTATCTATGAAAAAAACGACATATTTTTTTTATCTTTATTAATTTAATACAACAAACAGTTGGACAAACCATTTAATAATATTACTCCATAGCCTAAGACCAGTCGATTTAAATTTTTAACTTAAATTAGGTTTCTTGGTGTCCTATAAGAAACTTTATCAAAAAATGTAAGTTTGTACTAATAAATATGTAATACATGACTTAAATCGTCAATGTAAATAATATCGCCACTATACAAGTAAAAAAATCAATGCGTAACATACACTGTTTAGAATTATCAACGTATACTAAAAATCAATATTAAAACACATTGAGAAAGCAATAATTCTTCGAAGTGTATAATTTAAGGCACTTACGCCGAGTGGCATTTCTTAAATGTCTCTATAATAACGGATTATTGTATCTCAATAGTACTTTTATATAATCTTCGTAGCATTTACTAAGAAAACGGCTGCATACAAACATGATATAGGTCAAATGCTGTTGAGCTAGTTTGACCCAACTATTGTGGCGTTGTAATAGTTATGTTTTTATTATATTTATCTACCTGGTAACAATGGGTCGTATTAAATAATGAAACGAAAAAAAAAACTAAAAATAGCGTTATGACAAGATTTTGCAAGGGAAAGCTTTTTCTTAACAAAAAGTTTTGAAACTTGCTTGAATGTTGGACATGCTGGGGATTGCTTTTGAAGGTACATGTTAAAATCCAATTTGGGTTAATATTTTTACTACTGAAAAATATGACTGCAAGTAAAGCACGAAATTTTATTTTCTTATTCTCTTAAAACATAATTTAACATTATTATAATATACCTTTATATTGTACTGTATACTTATACTATTTGGCATACGTGTACGAGTGTTTACAAAAGTTGAATTCAAATTTTGAACTCCGCTCAACATAATATTTTTAGTACTTCAAGAATTCGTTGTACCTAATTAGACAAGTACACCCAGCATAAAATTTATAATACATATATATCCTTTATCTATATACATAAACTAGAAGGTATTTACTAGATACATGTATATGACAGAATAACTGGTGAGATAGGACAAAGTATTACATTGTGTAATACCACCATAATTACTTATATCAATCTCGACCAAAATATTTTGTGGTTTCTTAACAATTATATATAAATTGGCAATAATATGTGTTCAATAATCCGAAAGAAATCTAAAATGTAAAATAGAAATGAAAAATAAAAATGCCAGATTGAAGAAGCGAAGGAGATTTCGATTAACCTAATATAATATCGTTTGTACAGGACGAAAATCCTATTCCTATCCTTATTCGACTGAAGAAGTTTGTAGCTTTTCATTTCTTTGGCGAGGTTTATAGTATGAACGTATATATGAAAATAAATTTTATAATAAATACTTAATTTTAAAAATATTATTATTTTATGTGTATATTATCTTAAATCAATTTTTTTTAGCTTCACGCTTTTATCCCGCATAGCAGGGTAGACAGAAAGTACCTAGTGTCAAGACATTCCGTATTTCACCTTCCACCGAATTCGAGACATTGCGTGTTGGGTGGTGGAACTCAATGCCGCTCTTTGTCTTTACCAGAGCGAGGAAGAGAAAATTATTTAAATATAGTCACTTACCCGAGTAGGGATCGAACCCACAACCGATCGCGTTTACAGCCAGACGCTGTCACACTGCACCACGACCGGCCTCATATAAATCAAATAAAATAAATTAAGTATTTTTTTATTTATAGGAAATTAAATAAAAATGTTACGAAATAAATAATAAAAAAATCACATAATTCACTTAACCTCTAGGAATAAAATTTAGATGAAAAAAAATTACAAAAGCTAATATTTATAAAAGCTTGCAAACCTTATCTCACATACATAAGTTAGGTAAAGAATTTCAATTATCTCTACAATTAGTTAGTATTATACCATGCCTACATTTAAGTTTTAAATTAATATTCATATTATAAAACAACATAGTTTGCTTGGTTACGTTACTTTAACATTAAGAGATAAATATACCTAAGTATTTAGCTATTTTAGTTATTGTTATATCCCTTCTTGTTCTTACGAAAATCACGCTTTGAAGGCCAAGGTAGGCAAGAATAGTATCAACGGCTTTCCATCGAATGCGAGACATTGCGTGTTAAGTGACGGAAGTCAACGCCGCGGTTCGTCTTACTAGAGCAAGAAATCAAAAATAATTTAAATATTGTAATTCAACTGCGAGGGAATCAAATCCACAACAATCGCATTTACATTTATACAGTATCACACTTCATGGTATTCACTTTCATGAGGATTTTCTTAGCCACCATACAAGTATAATACATTTAGAAACAATGTCTTACATAAATGAAAAGTTATATTCACAAATATACCATATCAAAAATATATATGCATTTGCATTTAATAAAAAGATGTTAATTTAAAATTACAAGCGGTTACTCCAAACGCAATTATTCATAAAGATAATTAATTAAAATAAATCAACAATCTTTTTTGAGGACGTAAGTAATTTTAATTTGAAAGTATACTGATTATCTGTAATTTTACGATACAAAATAAATTTCTTATATGTAAATCAATTGTTTTCTAGACCTTAATTATATTATTATTTTCGATACTTATTTAATATTACTTACTTTTAAGCAAAAATGTGGTGCAATTCTTAATTTAATTGTAATATTTTTTTAAGATTTTTAAGTAATTCTTATAAAAACACTAAAATTAAAATAAAAAAGTAAAAATTTCAAGTGTTATAATACTTCAATTTATCCAACTCTAAGGCTCTCGCGGTGTATATCTCGGGAAACCGGGACCGCTAAAAGCCATTGGCAGACATCCAAACATCGTGTACGACAGACCTAATACATTTAAAGAACTAAATATACATTTAATGAGAGTGTTAAAGAGATTCGAAACAAGATGTAGAATATAAAAAAGAAATGAATCGTTAAGCGCTTACCATATATGAACATATTTTTACTGTTTTTTACCCGCATATAAGGATTTGCCTGTCCTAAGCTGGTGTCAATAAATTATGTTTTCTGCTTTCCACTCGATTTCTTAAATGACGAAATGGTTATACTTATTCACTTTAGATGTCATTGTAGTAAAGTGGAAAGAGTCTAACTGTAAATATATATATATATATATATATATATATATATATATATATATATATATATATATATTACGATCATCTTATCACGATCTAGGTATGTTAGAAACGGAAGCTATTGATACACAAAATCCGCTTATAGCGTAACCAGACGTTAACATATTCGTCTACTAACAAAAAACTTAACGTAGTACTTTTTATTTCAAGTCAATATTTTAGACTCTCCTCTCCTAACTGTAACGATTGTGGATGAGATGATGTATACCACATTTTAATGGAATGTTCCCGTAGTGAACCTCACACAGTAGTCACAAATTGCAGATAGGTCACTTGTAATATTTACCTTTCAAGCCCTACCTCAGATCTAGCTAAAAAAGTATACGATATTGGCAAGCTTAATATAAATTAATAAAAACTAATATAATTTTAAGATCAATTGTATTACTAATCAGAGCAACATAGTCATAAGTGACTATGTTGCTCTTTCAGCTCTTTAAATGAGAATAAAAAAAATAATTTAAATTTATCATCTATTATATCTTTATATATTTTAAATTGCAAAGAGTTGTTAAAAGTGTATTTTGACAGTTATTTTTTCCGTCGTTCCGTAATTTTTTCGTCCGAACCACTAAATATAGAAAATTCATATAAAAATACCAACTACATTTTAGTGCACTTTACGCTACTATAATATAACATTGTTGAAAATGACAAAGCTCAAATTGTACATAGAATAAAGCTTTTATTGTTTTATCCATTCAATTGTCGAATGTAACCTTGTTTGATTTTCCAACGCAGTGATAAAGCTGAATAGTCAAAGGATGTGATTTAGATATGTGTATATATACATTATATTTTTCTACACCGCAACGGCTTTCACTTTTCTGAATACTTGCTAGGCACAAATGACTTAAACAGAAAAACGTTTCATATAGAAAACATATTATAACGTATTTTATATTTTAAAATATTATTCTATATATATATATATATATATATATATATATATATATATATATATATATATATATATGCGCTTCATGCATTGCGCCAGATGTTTGTAAATTGACTGGATACACCAAATAATCAGATTATGGATTGAGTGAATTTAAAATGAACGATCAAACGAATGCAACGATCATACTATATATCTAATAAATTTGCGCGTAAATAAATGTAGGAAAATTCTTTATATTTTTATAATAATTTGTAATAACTTGTAACTACAATCTATATAAAATATCTCATGTGGAAATCAAACATTCGAAACTTAAAGTAAAAGCTAAAAAAACATTCGCCTTTTACATTTTTTAATATTTTAAATGGTACTGCGTTGACCCGATAAATTGCTTAAATTTCGACAATTATTTATTTTAACTATATCAATTGACAGACAAGTGCTTACCTACCTGTCTGTCACCACCGGTTCACCAGTAACCACAGACTGTACTGTAAAGTGTTCAAAGGTACTAAAATTTATGTTTCAAAAACAAAATAATTTCAATTAAAAAAATTGAATAAAATCAATATACATCATTATAATTATGATTATATACGTATGTAATATAAATATAACTAATCAACCCCACGTGACTTTGTATACCGCCACTTGAAACGTAATTCCACTAATTTGTGTATTCCAGTAAACTGAGGTAGTTAGTGTACAAGTCAATCTGATGTCGAGTTTACGTTGCCCGCTGAGAATATATATAAGTAATTGGTAAATAAAATTATATAATACATTCAATAGTCTTATTTAAAATTAATAAAAAAATATATACTTTCTAATAGATATATCTATTTCAAGTTGTGATTCTGATAAAAGTAATTTAGTATTTATTTTAATCTTTATTATTATAACACAATATAATAATACTTAGTATTGAAGGAGGTCGTGGTGCAGTGTAACAGCGCCTGACTGTAAACGGTATGGGTTGTGGGTTCGATTTCCACTCAGGGGATTAATTACTATACATTTTTTGGCTTCCGTAAGATAAACGCAGCGTTGAGTTCCACCACTTAATGCGAAATGTCTCGAATCCGGCGGAAAGTGTAGTACGGAGTGTCTTGACATTAGCTACTTTCTGTCTACCCTGCCATGCGGTATAAAAGCTTTAAGCTAAAAATCAAGCGTTAAGCTATCAAGGCCAGCTCCTTTCATTATTATGTCTATTCATTCAGTGAAACTTAGTTTCATATTTAACATATTTAATACTTATGGCACTTACGTAATTTTATAAAATTTTTATCAAAATTAATAAAATAGACGAAATTATACTTTATTAATGAAATAATCTGAAAATCAATAAAAAAATACTAAGCAAAAAGTTTAAAAAAATAATTCCATACCAACTTCCCTATATATAATTCAATTTGAACACGCCCAAGTAATTTGAACCAGCTCTGTAAATGAAATTTCATTTAAGTTGATGAATTTTTTAAGCTGCAGCTCGTACTCAGATTTGTAAGTCAAATATGAACGGTAATGAGAAAAGTATACGAAATGTAGTGCTTATTCATGAGGAATTAAATCAATATACTGTGTTTTAGTAAAAGTACTGTAGTTAGTGATATTAAATCATTGTCAATGAATTTTCCTTATATTAAATAGATACAGTCAGGGTACCGCACCCTATAATCTATAATCGGTATATAGTAACGATATTCTGCCGAACTAGTCTAACTAATTTAATTCAAAATGGGACAAAAAAGGTATACAGTATCAAAAACAACTTATTTCCTATGTAAAATAGGCAAGAAGTAAAATAGCTAACCACCTTTAAAATTTAAACATATCACATAGAAAAACACTTGTTTGAAATTCCATAAATTTAAATTGCTGGTTGCTTGTAACCCAAATATAAACTAATATATCAATATAGCTAACTGTAAAATCAACTCATTACTTATTCACATTTTTGTTCCTTTTACAATCTATTTGAACGATGTTTCGAACGTCTCTCAAAGGACCGACGATTGCAAATGTTTATTTAATAACTAATGAGACTATGTTCCACTTACATAGCAGATGTAGCGAAAAGTTTTGATGGTCTTTTGTTTTACAGTCACTAAGTAAACCTGTTAACGAGTAAAATATGTGTTATTTTAGCGACGTATATATTTACATAAAAATGTTAATATAAACATGGGTAGTTTGCGATAAATTATTTTATTTTTAATAAATAAGTTTACGCAATGCTTGTTTTTATTTAATTTAAATATGGTTCATTTTTCGATTGTTGTTGTGGATCAATGGAAAGGTATTTGTATGGTTAAAGGATTCTTTTAAGAAATAATTAGATATATCTAATTTCTAAAATTAAGATATTGTCCAGGTCCAAATAGACAAATGGTTTATCTACTTTGTTTTAATAAAAAAAATCTTACGTCAATTTTGTAGTCTGACATCATGATTACAGTACAAAAGAAATATTGGTTGGTAGGTAAATTAATATATAATACACGATTAAAATACTGAAAATGTTTCCAAGTACCTGCCTAACTATGCTGCTAAAAAGCGCGCTAATACATTTTTTAATATTTATACGTTTTTTGTATTTCCTCAGCTAATGAGATATTAACATTCATACTAGTTTCAACTCAAAATTAAAATATCAAACGCGAGTAGAACTATAGGGTAGGGTTTACAGTCCTACGACTGTAAACTCGATTGGTTGTAGGTTCGATGCTCCTTGGAGGACTTATATATCTGCCCTAATACGATAGATCAGTGTTCAGTGTATCCATTTAGCTTCGATTTTGGTCTGTGATGAACGCAGTATCATAACACTACGTTCTCTGACTGTTGTAGTGCGTGGGAAAAGTGTGAAGCTCAAAAATTACATCATTTTACTCGCGTGTACGACGTCTGCACAATAATATCTAGTGATAAATCATTCCGTTCTCCTTTTATATTTGTCAAGAGATATTATGGCAGTAACTAAATGCATGTTTTTAATATACTGATAAATTTCAATATAAACAATTATATTTTTATTCATACACAGAAAGTTTGCAAATAAATATTAAGACTGAAAGATTTTAAATATACCAGTTTTATCATTACATTAACTCTTATTTACCATACCTTTATTGTTTTTAATTATTAATCTTTTTATAGAAGAAATATTTTAATAATTAAAAACATATTTTAGGTATTTTGTCCTAATCTTGTTATTTCTTGCAGGGATACGATTCATGCAATAGATAGATATAGATAAAGCTATTGAATGAATGTTAATCGACCAAGATTTTTTAGTATTTAGTGTGAAATATATTTATTAAGATACTTCATTGAAGCTAAAATGTTATAAATCCTAACGCCTTTATAAGGTTTCGTTACACTTGCAAATATATTACAATGCAGCCACTAGTGGGTGTAATAAGATTATTATGGACGAATGACCAATTCCGGTATTAAGGGCACTTGCAGATAACTGAATTTTTATCAGGATTCTCAATAAATAGAAACTCAAAGATTTTAAAATTAAGAAATAAAATTATGTTAAAATGCAAATACTAATTTTAATATATTTATATTACTATACTCTGTAAAGACAAAGCGCGGCTTTGAGCTTCACCATTTGACACATGCAATATCTTAAATGTATGCAGGCATCCGCGAACAATGTCTTGACACCAGGTCGTATCTCATTATCCTGCTACGGAGGATAGAGCATGAAGCTTGGAATATACATATTACATCTGACGAGATGCATCACGCATGCTTTGCTGTCAAATACAAAACGGGTGTACATTAAAGCCCATGCAATAAAAATATTATGCATATATATATATATATATATATATATATATATATATATATATATATATATATATATATATATAATATATATATATATATATATATATATATATATATATATATATATATATAATATAATATATATATATATATATATAATATATATATATAGATGTATATTTTATGTCTGTCTTATTTTTTATAATAATTGCCTACTAAGTTAGTCAATATTTAACTATATATTCCTTCTTGTTTCTTTACAGATGATGGACACATCTATCAAAATACATAGAAATGAAATACTTATATTTTTCCCATTACTACATGAATTAAATAAAATAACTTTTTACAAAAATTTATTTAAATATTATTTTATTAATAAAACATACAAAATTAGGTAAATGGAATTAAAAATCCAAATTATAAGGATTTGTATGTTTAAACAATATTCAACGATAATATCTATAAGAAATACTTAGAATAACGATTTCTGTAAATACAATTGTATATCAGGTATTCCTGTAGATAATTATAGAGCATGGGTAAGTACCAATGAGACAAGGATAAACTAATTGATATTCAATTTAATTATTGTGCTCAAGAGGCGACGAAACAATCAAATATCTACATTCGTACACAAGTACTTATATGGATATAGGAATTGAATGAATTAAGTGAAAGTATTAGTATTAGGAAAATGATGATGATTAAGGAATAGGAAAATTAGCAGATATATAATTTATTTACAGAAAAACAATATGTATAGTTTTATACAATGACAGTAGTCTCCCACATCGTATGTCTATATATTGTGCCTATCACTGTTGCTAAAGCTACAAAATTTATTAATATTATGAAACAAGTGTGAAATGTAGAGAAATTTTATGTAATTTATTATTTATTTTTTCTGCGTATTGCGCCAGATTATAAATATACGCATACGCAAAAAAGAAGATTTATTACAACTTACTTTATTCTGGTAAGAGAAAAAAAGAGTCTTGAGTTTCGTCAATCATAACGTTCAGTCTCGAATAAGAGGTAAAAAGAAAAAGGACTACGCGCTATGTTTCCTCTCTCTGTCTGTGTAAAAGCGTAAAGCTATTCTAATAACATTATCTTCTTCTCTTTTTTGAACACTACGCATTGTTCCATGTAGCAGAGTGAACAGAAAGAACTTAGTGTCAAGACATGCCGTTCTCCGCTCTCCGCCTGAATTTTTATACATTGAGCCAACACACAACGGGACTCAATGCAAAACTAAACGTCCTGCCCTACGGTACGCCTACAGTGGGACAAATCCCACCATAATGAGGATATTAAAATAATATAAATAAATACAACCTTCTACTCTATTTATGAAGTAGAACTTTTTGTTTTACTTATAAAATATATCGATTACCATAATGTGGTGCCTCCATTGACGATAATTAATTGTCAATTAAAAGCCATATTGCTTTTATGCATGTAAATACGTTCAGAACGTAACTCGATTGCATATGAAATGCGCTTAACGTTTTTTATTTTCTACACGAGTACGGTACGATATATTCATTTAATACAAAACGTAAATACTCTATAAGTATTATTTATTTTATATTTGTCGTGGCGCGGTGGGACTGCGTCTGACTGTAAACACAATCGGCTGTGGATTCAATCTACACTCGGGGGATTATGTTTAAATTATTTTCCCTTCCTCCCTCTAGTAAAAAGACAAAGTGCGGTTGAGTTCCATCACTCACCACGCAATGTTTCGAATTCAGTGGAAAGCGAAGTACGGAGTGTCTTGACACTAGGTATTTTCTGTTTACCCTGCTATGCGGATAAAATGGTGAAGCTTAAAAGTCCAAATAAGGATTTTTTAAATATACCTACAATTACTTGCAAGAATTCTTTGAAATTTTTTCCTTGAACATAATATCAAGATACTTCGTTGTTTATTCTCTACCCGAAATCCGGGCATTGAAAATAAATAGTGAAATTAAAAATAATTAAAATAAAGAAAAAAAATAATATAATCGTTATACATGGCGATACACTTTCCCACTACCCCACGATGTTCTCTTTATTAGATTATGTATACAAATATACGTACATTTTCAAAATTAATTTCAAAGTAATAATCAAAAAAAAATAGATTATTCTAATATAATAAATAATAAAGAGATAATCTTTATCGTTTTAAAAATCGTGTACTATAAAAGGCTTCATTACCTACGTATCGCAGAGCAGAGTATTATGATCGCGTTCTCGACGTTATTTAATTTCACTTAACGTGAGTTCCGTTGTTTCCATGGAAATTTTAGTGATAAACGTATTGTAACAGTAATAAAGAATAATGTAAGACGTTTTCCGATATTAACTTTACGATGGCAGTTTTCGCTTTATTCTATACAGCAAGGTAGTCAGATAGAACCTAGTGTCCAGAAAGTCAACGAACAGACACATATATATATATATATATATATATATATATATATATATATATATATATATATATATATATATATATATATATATATATAAATATCTTTTGGTTGACTGAGTAGGTCACCTTTACTAGTGCTAACAGTGTGCCACACGAATTTAAATGTTAGATAATTGATATAATAGTATTATATTTTTGAAAAGAGGTATAAAATTTAAACACAGCGCCATTTTTAGACGTTATTTAAAAATGTCTTTTAATCCTAAGTGTTAAATAACACTTTCAAAATAGTAAATTAAATCCCATTAACTTTCATTACCGCTCTCTAGGAAGATAAAGTGCGGCGTTAAGTTAAGCCGCCCACACAACAAGCACTGTTATTTATTCTGGCAGAAAGTAAAACGGGCTGTCATGTCAGAAATTTCTACTAAATACCTACACTGCTACACAAGAAAAAGCAGGCAAATAAAAAACATACTAAACTAAAAGAAAACCATTTAATTTTTATAGTAAGCAACAAATAAATATAATAAACATTTCATACTGCTAATTTAATTCGTTTAATTAATAATTAACAGCTTTATTAATACAATTGACTCAGTTTGTTAGTCCTACTATATTATACAAAGAGCATAATACGTAATACTGGTTGCTCTAATCCGTTCATGCGGCATGGTTGATTAATAATAAATTGTTATATAGCCTGCTCGTGGTCAAATCCATATAGAATAAATATGGGATCAATGTTACAAATCTTTAACAGAATAAAGTATTGGTGCTATTGGCATAATCGATATTATAATATTTTATGTGAGAAATAACAATTTATTAAAAAACAATAATAAGCTAGTGGTTTTCTGGATATCCTAAACACCCAGGCATGGGCTTTTAGTACAGGTTATAAAAATATAGTAGATAATGCCATCGAAACCATCGTATGCCAATCAGACAGCAAGATGAGAATCAAAATGGCATTGCTTGACTTATTATATATTGATTAATTAATTAATTGTGTAGGTGTTAGTAATAAAATTATGTTATAATATTTTTAATTAAAACTTCTACTTGTACAGTATTATATTACATCATAGAACACTCAATATTTGAATACGTCGAAAGTGTATATATATATATATATATATATATATATATATATATATATATATATATATATATGTGTGTGTGTGTGTGTGTGTGTGTGTGTGTGTGTGTTAGTACTGAAAATAAAACACATAACAGCAACAAAGCTTTATAACATAGATACACACATACATATATACACAAATCAATAAAGGCAAAAATAGGACTTCAGAAAGGTATTTTTTTTTCAAGTTTACGGTATTATCTGGCGTAGCAAGGTGAACAGAAAATACTTAGTTTTAAGACACTCAGTACTCCACTTTTTGCGGAATTTAAGACATGCGTTTTGAGTGGCGAAACTCAAAACCACGCTATTATATTACCAGAGCGAGGTAATGACTATATATATCGAACCCACAACCGATCGAGTTTACAGTCAGACTGTCCCACTGTTCCACAGCCGTCCTTTGAGGACGGTTCTACTTAATCCGAAATAATCATAAATTCATTTAATCTGTTTACTTTATAAATTAATACAACAAACAATCATAAAGGTTTTAAACACAAACATAAAAGAGTTTGCACATAAAATTTTCACGCCAACATCTGACTGATCGGCTATCCGACGTTTGTAAACACCGTGAATAGTATATTACACCCACGGCTCTACAAACCGTTCTCAATCAAACATTTAGTAGGATTAATGCTTTGTGTTAAGCTAATAATGCATATTGACTGTGATATTATATGTATATTGATTAATGAATTTAATTAATATTATTATTAGATTATATGTTTTATCAATTTTAACATATTTTAAAGGTCACAGTGGAGAAAAGGAATATCGTCTGATTGTAAACGCGATTGGTTGTAGATTCGATTCTCGCTCATAGAAATAATTATAATTAAAATATAATATCTAAGAAATGCTTATTAAGAAATTCAGTCAACGGAGTGTCTTGACATTATGTTGTCTCTGACTATCCTGCTATATGAAATAAAGCCTAAAGTTATAAAAAAGCATTTTTCATGGTTATGCGTTCAATTCCACTCGCAGTAAGAATTATATAATTTATTATAAATTAAGTCATTTTATATCCCCTTAAAGCTAAAAATACGCCAGAATAAAGAAAAAAGCAACTTCTTTTGATTCTTCGTTAGCGTAACTTAACGATGCACACTTTGTTTTACTAAATAGGATATTGAGAATTATTTAATTTATCTTTTCCCCGAATAAACATAACATATATCTATGGCAAAATGAGCTATAGTTTCCGCTATCTAACAACAACAACTTAGGAAGAGTGGAAGTAGGAAAATAGAGTGATTTATTACTGGATTTTGTAACTACACTAAATAGATAAGATTAACACAAGAACAAATCATGTTAGAGCGAAATATAAAAAACATGGAAAAATAAATCAATTCAAATCAAAATATTCTTCATGGATATAGGCAATTCACTACAAGCATTTTCGAATCATCAATTATCGCAAAAGTGTCAGTAATGTCAGTGCTACTTGAAGCTACCAACAGTTCGGTAGGCGAGAAACTTAACATTTGCTCTTTTCAAATGTAATTTTGCAATAGGTTGACAATGGTAATTAAATGATAAACAAATAATATTCTGTTGTTGACTCAATAAATACTACAAATTCTATAATTTTTCGAATACAAGTTTTCGTTAATACGTTGAATATTTTAAGCTGTCAAGGGTCTCTTAACACGTAGGCTCTGCGTTAACAGTGATTTGTGACCCTGGCGCTATTCATGTGTGCGTTTCACAGATGACTAAACTTCATTTTTCAGGGACCGCAGCACAATGAGCTTCCGTTTCACGGACACAATAGCCAAATGCGTTGAGTTGATCAAAACTATTCATTACGTGAGTAAAGCGTACAATATGTATACAAAAGCATTATAGTGCAGTGCAGACTATTGAGAAAAGGTCATACATTCAATTCCTTACCTATTAAAAGACATTCTATCGGATAATATCAAAGTAATATATATTCTTTAATACAATTTATTATATCTGCTTAACCGGAAATTAATGCGCTTTTTCACAGGAAATAGGGTTCAGTATACAACAGAATTGATTGAAAACTGTCCGTTACATCAATATATTTTATTTATTGTGCTTACAGCAAACACTTTTATTACTGGATTTTTTTATTTTATATCGTTCTTTTTAAATCCTATGAGGCATTATATGATTTTAAAAATAAAATAAATAATGCATTCAAGGTGAGCAAAGTATTAAGTTAGTAATTATTATAGTACATAATAAAATCTTTGAGGTTTGCGATTTATATATATATATATATTTATATATATATATATATGTGTGTGTGTTTATATATATATATATATATATATAAAAAATAAACGGATTAATCACGTAGACACTTTATAGTAATCCATGATCACAGGTAAACGGAGGTCCTTTGGTACTTCGTTTTTCACTGAACTCGAGACATTGCGTGTTGAGCGCACTTTGTCTTACTAGAGCGAGGAAGTGACAATAATTTTAAATATAATCACTCCTCGTAGCGATCGAACCCACGACCGGCCTCAAAATGTTTAATGATTTAAGAAAAAATTTCAAGTAAAACGCATTCTTTTAAAATAAATATTAACAAAGTAAAAGTCAAAGTTAAATTGCTGTGTTTAAACTTGTAGTTTTACAAATTGAACCATTTACAATTGAAATAGCAATATAATTTCATATGACCTTTTAAAAGGAATAAAAGATTCCATTAGTGTATAAAGTTCTTAGAATTTTATGTTTACTACCGCTTTCTATATAACGTATTTAATATTTTTGTCTTTTATTACTGTAAATAGTATTTGGTATGTGAATAATAATAATCTGTTCGACATTTTTTTATGAATATATTTCTATAATAATAAAATGACTTTGCAAAACAAATCAAGGAATCAAAAGGTCAGAAGCAGATCCATGGATAGATGAATCAACAGTTGAGCTCCAGGTCCATCAATCACTGGCTCTGTATCCACGCCACGATTGACTGATCGTTTCCACATCACTATAGAATTACGACTAGTGTTTTATCTAGAGACGATCGGGTGAGGGTTAGAGGTTGACTGTCTAACCTTATGATTTCAATTACAAGATTCTCTTCGTGAACCCTTTTTTAGATACTTTAGCGTGCGTCATTTCAAAATAGCACTGTATTTTTTTACTTTACATTTAACCTGCTTGTTACAAAAGATTATCTACATTTATGGATTTGAATATTGATTTTATGGATTTGTTTGTTTGATTTGTATTTGTTCACAAGAAATAATAATGAGGGATGTGCGTTGAAATTTTAATATTAAGGAATATACTATGTCTTAATAAGAACAAGATTTCAATATTAAAGCAGAAAGTTAATGAACGAAATAAATATTGTTTTTAATTTTGATAACCAATATTAAAGCAGAAAGTTAATGAACGTTTACAGTCAGACGCTGTCACACTGCGCCATGACCGGCCTCTTTACTTTACTTTACTAAAATAATAATACCAATATCAAGTAAGCGTCTAAAGAAAATAATATTTATATAATTTATGAAAAAAATTGGCACTATCATTTAATTTACAAATAATAAAAGTTTTTGAAATATTTATTTTATTTAGTCAATTATTAATAAATTTAATTCTACAATCAGTAAGCTAATTGAATTTCAAATTAATACCTAATTAGGTTTCCATGTAAACGGACTCAGTAAACGACTTGCTAACTATGAGGTCACCCTTTTTAACTAGTAATCGATAACGTTGTAGCTGCTGTCACAGATCATATAAATGATTGAAATAATTCTAAAACTATACTTAGTCAAAAAATGTGTTGCTTAGTACAGTATATTATATGAAAGTGAATACTTTTGAATTTAGTATAGGTTATATTAAATTCAAAAGTATTCAATTTTTTATTATAAAAAATCTTATGTTATATTTCAATTTCATATAAGTTAGTTAGATATAAGTACTAATATTTTAATAAAGATACTGGTCGGCTTAGATTACAGTCATTAAAATCACTTAAAAAAAACTTAAATTATTGTTCCCCTGTTTTGGTACTAAATACAAAATGATAACCTCATATCCCACTTAATCTAAACAAATGGGGATATCAGTTTAACGTGTGAGCATAAACATGATTTATTATGGGTTCATGGACGAATCTTGGAGGGACCCTCACAACGAAATGATTACATTAAATTAATTAACATCCACCTCGTTTTATTTTACATGTCTTAGTTTCTCTCTGACTACTTTGCTTCATGCTACACGCAATTATTATTTCAATTAGGATTTACCGAACAAGTTTCTTATACATACTATTATGATTATAAAATCAAAAATAAGTTTTAAATTAATTAATTTAACAAAATATTTGTTTATATAAATCTTTTCCCTACATTTAGTATAATCCTGTCAAGCTGTTTTATCTTACAAAGCACCTGTTCCCTCCACGCCATCGTAAGCAAGCGCGTGACCGACTAGTAATTAATTACGTCTAATTAGCTTGCTACGTAATGGTCTCGCGATACGGCTATGGCTACGGCTACGAATCGCTAGTAACGTCATATCCCTTTGTAAATTTTTTGTGAATGCATTTCCATGTTCAATGTAATTTTATTTTTTTATTTTTTCTGAATAAAAAATATTTTTACTGGAACATATTAAAGTTATTTATAGTGCAAGACTAAATGCAGGCTCTATTTATATGCATGTAATGAATGTCGTTTATTATTTAATATATTGATTGGGAGGCTAAAAAAAGAGGTTTAAAAATAATAAGTGTGATAATTACATAATACTAAAATACTATATATATAATTGTGATTAAATATACAGTATATAGTATAAATGATATAGTATAAATATACAGTATAAATCAATTCAAATTCATAGAAGTAAAATCTAAATCTGCACAGATCACAATCAAAAATGACAGAAAACATGACTTAATTTATGTCATAAAAATTTACTGCGTTAAATAAGTAGTGTTACTAATAACATTGAAAATGTATAAACACATTTATTTAAATGTACAATATATACAAACTCTGACTTGTAACTTAATTTATAATAATTAAGAAAAATTATCGAATATATATATTTAACTACTATTATTGTTAAAATATTTTTAGTAAATAAATCAACCAAACAGTAAAGTCACAATAACAAGAACGTTGTATTGTCGCAGGCCTAATAAAATCCGGCCCCTTCCGCCCCTTTCTGCCAATTACGTCGCGTCTACCTACAGTTGGTAGCCCTGCATTTTAACGCCATTACATATAAGAACCTAGCGGAGAGATACGAGTAGCGGAAAAAATATTTATATTGTATTGTACTTATACTTATGTTTTGGTAATATTTATTAGTATATAAAATATTTGATGTTTCGAATATGAAACAAATTATGAAAATTAATAAGTACATTAAATAAAAAAAACAATAAATAATATATTAAATTGCTACGAGTACGTGCCAACGCATTTCACTGAACAAGTTGTAATATCCTTGTAACATGTTTAATTTAAATTATTATAAAAATATAAGGGAAAGTGAACAAAAAAACGATGTAATTAACACTATTTCTTTCTGACTACCTTTCATTGGGGAGAAAGAGAGAAGCTGAAAATTATAATTACGCGGTTATCTACCTAGTTGCTATAATTATAATTAAGTATATAATACACTAAATAGAATTACTAAAAACTATAAGAAACACGGAAGAAATTAATATAAAATTTGTTAAATAGCAATTAACTTGACAGCGACATTTAAAATTATTTTTTTATTTATTTATTTTTATGAAACTGCTTTTAAATCTAAATTTGATTGCAAAAGTACCACAACTTATGTCAACTACCTTAATAAATGTATAACAATTTACTTGAAGTAGAATAACTTCAATAGAATGCATTATATAATGTGAAATGTAGCTGGTGCTGTATGTACTATTTAATTCAGCAAACTAAGTTTCAGGGAAACTTAATTCAGGATTAACTTAACCTATATGCAAACTAGTCCAAAGTAGTTATGTTACAAGTAATAATATACTCAGTACAGTTCTCATTCTCTCCATTTACATTAAACTTCTAACTGAAGAATTTGAGACGAAATTTAGAATGAAAACGTCATATAAACAAGAACATTAAATGATAATTTAAGTAATTAGAAATCATAGTAAGTTTCTTTCAAAGTATAAATTTATGTAAATAATAAATATTTAAGATTTTTTTAAATCTATTTAAAAGGACTTAAAATTTAAATATATCAACTAGCTATTTTAATTCAATGAACATATAAGCATTGATGAACTTAATTTAAAAAATAATAATAATTTAAAAAATAATAATTTAAAAACGCTACGCTCCACGCTACTGCCGGTAATATGATGTAGGTGTAAGTAAGGTCTACGCCCGAGGTCGTGCTACGGGCTACGCGTAGCGAACAGTGTTACTCGGGCGGTCGTCATGAACAGTTGTATATCACATGAATTCACATTCATGTCACTTATGGCGATAATTATATTAATTTCGTTTGTTTTTTTTTCTTTTTAATTTTAATGGAAAATATTAAAAATATACGATGTACTGTTACAAATTGTATATTTTGGATTAATTTATGTCATCGTAGTAAGATTTTAAATAAACGACTTTAGTTTTTGTATTTAAACATGTATTTGAAATACTGCTCATCACCTTTAGTTAAATATTTCTTTAAGTAATAACAATAATAACAAGATAGTGTATTATTAATAAAACATATTATTATTAACATTATCTAAATTATCAACTCTAAGTAAATAAAAGGAAAAATATAATTATATATATTTTATAATTAATACTATTATTATTGTAGCTTTAAAATTAGATTGTCTTATTTAATATATCTACGTAATATCAATTTGTTTTACAAACACTGCAATTTTTCCAGTAACAATATTTCGTAAAATTTGTTCAATTTTTTCTACCGCTCCGCTATTTTTGAGCGAAAGTACAGAGAAAATTAAGGATAATGATACTTTTATACAATAATTTCCTCAAGGTGAAACTGAATTGAGGTATTACATTACGAGCCCATATTTCATCATAATGATGTATACTGGGCAGCTTTAAATCATTGACCGAGCCTCTTTAATATAAAATGAATTCTATGGCTTTTATACTAAGATTTCAAATTCAACTAAGACAATTTACCTTAAATAGAAAACGTCGATTAAAGTGTATTCAGAAAGTTTTAATGAGTTCCTTAATATTATTGCGAACATTTTCATCTTTATATTATATAAGTATATTATTTATTAATTTTAAATATAAATAATTGAGTATTTTATAACTAAGCAAAAGCTACAAAATATACACTTCAAATTTATTTATAAAAATAGACAGATGTCTATTCATATAAATAAAATGAAACTGTCTTTGTAATATTAAAATATTATATTTTATAATTACTTGAAATTTGTACAGTAATCTTCAAAACTACTAAACTGATTTCGACGCAGTTTTGTTTAAAAAGGTTCTGTATAAAATAAGGTAGTGCTAAAAACCAAAGCAATACTTTTTATTTTCCGTTAATATATTGTACTATACATATAATAATACCTTAATATATTTAAAAAAGTTAAAAAATATATTTTAATATGAATAAACCTAAGGACTATATAATTTATACATTAAATATACGACCTACATAATACATAATGAAACACTATTTTATAACGACCGTCACGGTGTTTAAGCTCATGTCTTTCGGATATAAAAAATATGAACATTTCTATAAAAACGTAAATATAATTTTAAAAACATTAACACGTTTCGACAACACTTAAAATGGCTTTTAATTTCCTAAAAAGCGAGCTAGCTCCATCATAAAATGTAAGCTGTAGATTTCTATGGCTACTCGCTGAAGGGCTCTTAAGCGTGAATAGTTTTTAAGTGTAGCTAAAACTGAAAAGTGAAATAGAATTTTCAAAAGGGACTAAAATTTTCAAATACATTTGTAAGAAAAATTAAGTAATGTATGTTCTTATAAGTTACAAATTATTTATTCATTCTATTGTGGTATTAAAAAAAATATTTTTTAACTATAAATATAAAAATAAAAATAAAGTTCATGGTTACAGTTCTATAAAAACACACTTAAACCGTTTAAAATAGTTTCACTTATTAATAATTACAAGACACTTTAATTTCATAGTGATCCGTAAATTTGAAAACATATATATATATATATATATATATATATATATATATATATATATATATATATATTATTGTATATATAAAAGCTTACAACTACATATCTTAAATTAAAAAGGATCACTTCAATAGAATTTTTATTTTTTGATAAATTCATGGACAAATACACAAAATTACATCCTTACAAGCGCATGTGCTTGGAAATATATATAGATACACCTCTTTTTTTAAGTCCGTTAAAAATGATCAACGTTGACAAAATATTTTGTGAAGTCGACAATTCTAACTTTGCCCAATATAGCCCACTGACAACATTAAGAAACTAATAATTATAATTTCACTTCTGATATCAACAAAGTAGAAGTATCAACATTTATAACTTAACATAAAACTGTAGTGGTGGGTTCCACCACCTTGAATATAATTTCGAAATAGACCGATTTTTGTAGAAAGATAGTTATATGAAATTTATTTTAGTTTGTCGAATGAATTTACGTAGAATAATTTTAAAATTATTTTTCTGGTTATAATACTACTTATGAGTGTACCATTCTTTTTCGTCTAACAAAAAAAAATTGATTTAACGGCAGTTTGATATTTTAGAAGGTATTGCATGGTGTTTATAAAACTGATTATTGAAGTTTATGACTTACTCATGATGGTTACTCGTTTCTCTTTATAAAATTAAATTTATGGCTATCTGGGTCAGTGAGACTAGGTCTGAATGTGAATAAGATTGGTTCTGGGTTCTAATCATTTGGCTAAAATTCATAAAAGCAGTTTTTTTAATTAGACTTCTATGAGCCTGTCATTTATACCTAAAGCAAAAACTTTAATGCCTTTTTTTTAAAAAAATGCGTGGATGGAGTATGACATTTGGGACAGTTATAGTTTATATGGAGAAGAAGTGCAAAAAGCTTATATTTTTTTTAATAATGGATAAAATTTATATTTAATTAGTAAAATAATACACCACCACTGAATATACTCGCTGATAAGGTTACCACACTAGTAACACGACCAGTATTTATAATTTCTTGTCTTTGACACAATAACCCTTGTTATTGGTTTAAATGAGCCATACGTAAACATTTGTATGTATATAATATTGTGACAATCATTGTTGGGTAATATAAAAATATAGGCAAAAAGTTAAATAATACTGTCATCTTAAAGACAACTATATTATATACAGTATTGTAATATTGTCCTTACAAATTATAAGAAAATTTCAATATTCATATTTTTATAATATTTCGATTGTCGGTTCGATTCTCACACGAAGAATCAATAAAATTTAAACTGTCACTATTTCCTTGCGCTCATAAGATAAAGCGTGGCGTTGAATTCACTCCACTCAACATACAATGCCATGAATTCGGCGGAAAGTGCCATATAGAGTGTCTTGATACTAGGTATTTCCTGCTACCTTACTATGTGGGATTAAAAGCGTGAAGCAGCGGTTCATATTTATAAAATACCTATAAATGAAACATCAGTTGAAAAAACTGAATAAATGCCACTGCAGCATCACTACTATTGTTTCCCTAATTGGTAAGTCATTCAGAGGCTAACGGGCGCTCCTTGATCTACATAGATTTTGCCAACTTCTTCATCGCTTATATATATATATATATATATATATATATATATATATATATATATATATATATATATATATATATATTGACACCGGTCGTGTTGCACTGACTGGCGTACGTGAACGGCGAAAAAAATAACTTAAATCGCGACGTTGAGTTCCGCCACTCAATACGTAAAGTCTCGAATTCGGCGTAAAGTGAAGTACAGAATGGATATTTCCTGTTACTACTAGGTACTTCTTGCTACGAAGGATAAAAATCGTAAAAATTTAAATATTTTGAGTACACTCTTCACTCGTTGAGATTCGAACCCGTAACTGCCACTTTCTGTGGAAATTTGCAGAAGTTGAAACTATTACGTACCTATTATAAGTAACTCAATATTTAAATATTTCATTTTCACTAAGCTTTACTTTACATTTTCACTAAGCTATTTTTTCTTGAGTCTAAACGTAGTACAAGTAGTACTAACGTAGTAGCAGTAGAAGTTGTTAAATCTCTTATTCCCAGTTAATTGCCGTTCATCCCGAACATACGAATAGCCGTTCATCGCCATACAATACTTTTGGACGATAAAATGTCTAACAATACGGTAGCCAAAACAAAGACAAAACCTCCACTATCCGAACCATTTCATACAAGTGTTTGAACAAAGAGGAAAGTATCGTGCGAAGAATGCAGATAACATATTAGATACAAAATAACATATAGACTTCAATGGATATATCATTATAATGAAGAATAAGTATAAATTATTTTTTTTGCTAAATTATAAATAAAATAAAATAAAAAATAAAGTTTGGGCACGTCCAGAGGATGAGTGATGAAAGAATGGTGAGGTAGCAAATGTGAGCGGTATGATAGGTCGAGAGAGACCTCGGTTGACCTTCGGAAAACACAGTATTAATAAAATACTAGAGGAAGGTCACGTAAAAAGTATGAGGACCCCCCAAAGGGCGTGTATGAGGTGAATGACTGTTTATGAGGTGAAATACGTATGCAAAGACCGTAGCGCTTGGCGTTGCGTTGTTTCTCACTACCTCGCAAAGAATAAAGCGTAAAGCCAAAAAAAAAAGACTTTGTACATGTAAAGAAATTGTAGAAAAATAACTAAGATACTTAACCGTAACTAAGTTACGTAATAAAACGCTCTGCAGCGTTTAGTTCATTTTAAATAGTAAAAAATTAAAGGGATCAAAGACAAAATATTATTAAATAAATAAAATAGTTTAACATATTTGATAGTGAATAATCAATAACATCCTGTAGAAAATACACAGTCAAAAGACGTTCACTTTTGTAATCTGAATTATGTCTGTTCAAGTCTCTGACTATCTGAAGAACTAGCACCAGAGAAAAGAAAATATTTAATTAAAAATATAGATATTTAAAATATAAATATTTTTATATATATTTAATTATACGATATCTAATACTTAAGGACCTGGTGTATTAGTTTTCCAATATAAGATTTTAAACTTCGTACATATTATTTTTACGATATAAGAGAAATATAAACACATTTTCTGGTATGATTTTGTCACTTTTTTCGTGGTCAGTATTTACGTGTGTAAAGCTCAAGTCCCGGCAGATATAGTTTTTCATGTTTGAATAATATCATTATAAAAGCATCATTTCACTAATTAAGAAATTATTAAACCCAAGCTATACGTCGTTCACATTTTTCTTTTATAATTATAACTAGAAGTCCCTTTGACGCGTAAATACCGCATTACTTTTTTACAATTGCATCTTACTTATTTTAAATTAATGAATAATTTATGTATAATTAAAAAAATATATTTCCATAACTCAAGTTAATTCTTTATATAAACTAAAATTATACGAAATTTCCTAAAGGATATTTTCCTAAATGTATCATTAAATTATTAATATAATGATTATTTGAAAGAACACAACACAAAAGAAATCTACTCTATTTTAGTTCGCTAAACACAATTTGCGTCAATTTCAATGAAATCATTTATTTATCTCACTATCACAAAAGATACCAGCCCTACTGTGTCGCCTCTAATTGGTGAGTTATTCATGGACTAACGAGCTGCTCCATTGACTTCTCACTTCGGTACTACCTACAAGTGATATTAAAGTTAACAAATAGTATTAATATTTAAATTGAGTGTGCGGTAGTTCTGCCAAGAAATTAAATAGATATTTTTTATTTCTGTTATAATATTTATTAATTCAACTGTAAATATGCTTTTGTAATACACCATGAGTAATCTAACAATAATTATTTAAATATAATGAGTATATAAAAACAGATGATCCTGTTTAATGATTATTTATAGGTAGAGAGAGGCCTTAGGTTCGATATTTCAAAAAAAAATATTTCGTGTTAATATTTTGTATCGTCCTATTATATTTTAGTATTTTGTTATTTGAGATCAGATTGTTTTTTATATATCTATGTATAATAGTAAAATAAAAAATATGTTGCCGGAAGCAAAAGCAATGTAGAATTATAACTACTACTTGCTTGTAAACGAGTAAGTGGAGTGCACTCGCGACATCTCACACGGCACAGTCCTTCCCCAAGTCACTTTACTCAACTAATTTAAACAACCCGTATCTTTAGTTACTTTAACTTTGTGCTTCTTTTTGTAAGGTATGTTAAGGTAGTTTTTATCTTTTCAGCTTCGGGGTTTATCCCGCGTAACTGAATAACCAGAGTGAACCTAGTGTCAGGATAGTCGGTTGTCCACTTTCCGTCTTAATTACAGACGTTGACTGTAGAGTGCCGGAACTCAACACCACTTTTCATGTTACCAGAACGGGGAACTGAAAATAATTTTACATATTCCTCTCCTCGAGTAGCCATAGATTCCACGACGTAGTACCACTGCGCTACTATGGCCTATATGGCGATAGTGTATTTATATTTATAAAAAATATAAGAATAATAATATAAAATATAAAAGTAAATTTATAAATAAAATATACCTGACATCGACAATTGCAGTTAAAATCAGAAAATGAAATGTAATGAAAATACTTTTTATTGTACACCGATTAAAACATTTACAGGAGAGTAATGACTTATCGAAGGTAGCACAAGAGGCGGCCTTATCAGTAAGAGAGCGATCTCTTCCAGGCAACCTTTTGGTAGAGGAGAGAATAAATCAGGATTTTAACACACCAAAATATATCCTACACACCAAAATAGAGACTTAGTTAGCTACTTACTGTAATTTAGAAAGGATTACGATTTAAAAAAAAATCACGTTAATTTAAAAAAATCAAAAGAAACCGTGATATATTTATATATATTAAAACTCTATACACACAGGTTTAACCTCACGTTGCATTGAGTCTTTTTTATTATTATTTTTTTCATACAGTTATATATATACATATATATATAACTATATATATATATATATATATATATATATATATATATATATATACACATACATATATATATCCTTATTCTTCTTGTACAATACTTTCCTTATAGTCTCGGAATAGTTACGTAAAAGTTAAGCCTTTTTCTCTTCGCTATTTCAGAGAACGAGAGTAGTTCTCAATAGCAAGGAGCTCCAATAATGCTTCATTATCGAAAATTGAATTCTCAATACAAAAGAGTAAAGTTTTCAAATCAAATTTAATATCTCATAATATTATTTATTTACTAATGTTAGTTCTACTAACGTATGAAATGTATATATAATTATGTGATGGAAGATATTTTTCTGCTTCTTTGTACTTAAAATTATGGGGATATCATATCTCAAGTTTATATAGGGGACGAGTGCGAGGGCTAATATTTTTCATAATTTTGCATTAAAAAATATTGAGGCCATTGTGGCGCGGTGGGAGAGCTTCTCACTGTAAACGTTATTGGTTGTGGAATTGATTCTATGTCGGGGGGTCGCATATATATATATATATATATATATATATATATATATATATATATATATATATAGCAGGCAGGCAGGCGGAAAGCATTCAATGGAATGTCTTAACATTGGGTTGTCACAGAGAAACCAATGGGGCGAGATATAATGTTAAATTCAAAATAATGTTATAATAATAACAAACATTGTCATGATGTATAAATTTTTGCATATGCAAGTGTTATATTAACGCGTAATTTGTGACGTACAAACGGGCCTAGTCCTAATTAGTAAGAATTTATCACTAAGTTTCTACAAGTGTTACGATACTCCATTCTGTAGTTTTCGATTTTAGGAATCCTAATGTTTCGAACAATAGTCACAGGTAGACTGAGGTGGTATTTGTCTGTCAGTTAATACAAAAAGCCACCTGTGACTACATACTACTGTAAAGTATTCAAAACGTCAAGTTTCCAAAACTGTATCTTCGAATACCAAAATATAAGTGATTACTCCGTTTAATATAGTTTCACAAATGTATAACATTAAAATGTGTAAAAATCAAAAATCTTATTAAATGATAAAACAGAAAATGATTATAATGATACCCATTCTAACTTCCATCAAACACTTAAGGAGGTCACATAAAAAGTTAACGTAATATTCTATACCTCAGAAAATGCAACTTGTTCTCAGCAAGTGGCTGGAACAGTTCATTATTTTAAAAAGAATTGTATATAAAGCCGCATTAAAGTTGCAAGTGCCAACGAAACACCGTGGTGTACGTCGCCAGTAGTCCGTATTGTTCTCGTGCTAAAAGTTTTGCCGTTTAAAACGCTCAGTTTTAAGTGTTGCAGAATTATATACTTTATTATAAACTCTTGGATGTGAAACTCGAATTTTTTTTTTCAAATATCAACTTATATAGAAATAAAAGACATTATTTTTGACAGAAGGCAGAAATTTTCATATATAAATCACTAAAATTGCTTCAGTTTGCGCAAAAAAGTTATAGTTCTACACATTTTAAACGAAATTATTTTAAACGGACTAATCACGTATTTTGGTATGTATGCCAACGGTAGTCTATATATATATATATATATATATATATATATATATATATATATATATATATATATATATATATATATATATATATATATCATATGCGTTACAAATAATATATTTATTTGTATTTTTACAAATTTTAGTATGACATTAACAATTAATAGAACAGAAAAGCTCCATTCATTACCTTATTTAATATGAAAATATTGTTTTACATTATTCTCAATTACTTTTAAACCTTAACCTCTTTATCGTTTTTAAAATAAATGGATTTGTTTTTAATATTAACTTATATTTTCAACTTAAGGGCATCGTGGCGAAGTGATACATTCCGAAACTGTAAAAGTTGATCTGAGCTCAATTCTCACTCGAAATAATGATATACGACTAATCATTTAAATTAGGTAGATTTTCGCTGTGTACCTTACTATGACGATTTTTTTTAATATCTTTTAGATCAAATAATTGACTCTGAAAATTTTTAGGAATAACTCGCATTACAATTCCACTTGAGCGGACTAGAAATTAAGCGTAGAATTTTTTCTAAAATGTTTTCTAATCCTAAGTGTGGAATAACACTTTAAAAATAGTAAATATTAAAATAAAATAGCAATCTCTCTTGTTAAACGATTATTTCTTAATAATCTTTAAGTAGTAGAAATTTGTAAAAATCTCTCTACAGAGATGCTAACAACATAAATAAGTTGTAACAAAAACGTATAAGAATTTCGACGCAGCTGGTAGTAGAACGCATGGCTTAGCGGTCAGAGCGCTTGGACGGTATCCAAGAGGCGCGGGTTCGAATCCCGCTGCGTTCAAATTTTTATACGTTTTTTCTAAAATGTTTTCTAATCCTAAGTGTGGAATAACACTTTAAAAATAGTAAATATTAAAGCGTAGAATTATTAACAGTCATCTATTTTAGATGCCCCCACTAGTTCTTTATGACACAACAATAATTTTCCACCTGACGAAGATTGCAATTCAGAACCTTACCAAGGTATCCAAGCTGGATAGAAAGCTCTAGTGGCCAATACAGTGCTTTGAGTCTGTACTTAAATGCGATAATTGCCAAAGGTTTGTCATTTTCTAGCCAAAATAAATGAAGGAACGTATATACTTAAATATACCTTTCCTCCTTAAACCAAGAAACAGATCGTTACTTGTATTGTAGTTTCTGTAAACTATATTATTAACACAAATTTGTATTTTTATTATACTATTAATAAAGAAATTAATAAAAAACTGTCAATACAATTTTTGAAAAACATATAAAAATTTGAACGCAGAGGGATTCGAACCCGCACCTCTTGGATGCCGTCCGAGCGCTCTGACCGCTAAGCCATGCATTCTACTACCAGCTGCGTCGAAATTCTTATAAGTTTATTACAATTTATTTATGTTCTTAGCATCTCTATAGAGAGAATTTACAATTTTCTACTACTTAAAGATTATTAAGATATAATGGTTTCACAAGAGAGATTGCTATTTTGTTTTAATATTTACTATGTTTTGATGTGTTATTCCACATTTACGATTAGAAAACATTTTTGAAAAAACGTAGAAAAAAAATTATACGTTTTTTCAAAAATGTTTTCTAATCCTAAGTGTGAAATAACACTTTAAAAAATAGTAAATAATATTGACAATTGTTATTCCTTGCGGGGTAGTCAGCTAGCGAAACATGAGTGTATCAATAGTACAATGAGAAACAGATGAATGCAAAAAAAATGCGTTCTCTTCGTCGGATATGCGGAATAAGTTTAACTCATTGTATATGCAGCGAAGAGATCCGTAGGATGTAAGGCATAAGCGTGAATGTTATAGTGAAAATGAAGAAGAACTTGCTCAGGTGGTTTGGACATATCAAGAAGTGATGAAAGAATCGTAAGAAAGATTTATAAAGCATAGGTGAGCGGTACGAGATTTCGGGGCAGACCTCGTTTGACCTTCGAAAACACAGTATCAATGATACACGTCACGGAGGCAGATCACGTAAAAGCATGAGAACCCCTCGAAGGACATTTATGAAGATGTTAATGACTGTTAACGAGGCGAAAGACGTATGTAGAGACCGTACCGTTTGACGCCCTATCCGCTCTGACTAACCAGCAAACAATAATTAAAGTAATAAGTAACATTTGATTAAAAATAACCCATATACAGCTTGTTAAACTTGTTACTCACGGGACGAACATCCCAAGTTTGATATGTTTGATATATGCACCGTGAAGGTTCTGTAAGGCACTTAGCAGATTGGTCGTTAGTATCCACATATCTAAGCGATAAAACGATAAGCGGAAAAATATAATTGCCTTCTACCCAACAATAGAAACATTTTCCTGCATATGTTTTGTATACTATACTTATATAATGATTTATTAAATGTTTAAAATATAAAACATATAAAAACGTCAAACGCGGACAATACGTTCTTAAATTAATTGAAATTTTCAAATATGGTGAATATCCTAGGAAGGTATTTAAAAAGAATCTAGTGTTAAAACACTCCACTTTCTGGTAAATCTCTAAAAATTAGATTATCAGAGGCTGAGCAATGTCATACTTAATCTTATCAGCGCTGAGAATAGAAAATAATTTAAATATAATTATTCTCCCAAATGGAAATCGAACTTAAAACCACTCAGGCCGACAAACGTCGCACTGATCTACGAGCGTCTCGCATTCAATTATTATATATTCTGTGTTTATTTTCCATGTAACAACGTAAGTTGGTTGTTAGCGTAACAAAAATAAATCGCAACAAGCGTATTACAATAATATATTCGACGTAGCTCGTTAAGGAAGTATAGTTTAATTGACTAGAGTCGCTGTGAATAGATTCCAAATGGCGTAGGCTCAAACCAGCTACAATTCATTTTAAAATTTTAACCCTATTTTCCGTATTTTAGCATTATTAAAATTTTCATAACTCATTACCGTAATTTGAGTTGAGTTTCGAAACTCAATATGCATTCTTGAGTCATTAGGTGGCTACCCTACTGTGACTTAAGCGGGATAAAGCGTGAAGCTGCTCTTTATATACCATATTCTATATAACAGATGTAGTCAACACTGAAACAGCAAGGCTACTTATTACAAGATGTTAACAAGATAAAGACGTATGTTTACCTCGGCTCCAATTCACATAAGCCCTAGTAATCGTATTACAAAATCGATCTAAATTGAAAAGCGCTCGTCCAATAACCGGAACATTTTCCTTCGCATCTATCGTCCATAATACTGTTGTAGCCACCACATGAAAATAAAATATATGTTTCCAATATTGAATTTGTGTTGAAAGCTTCAGAATATAATGTGATTGCAATTTATTTTTTATGGCATTTTTGTAAATTCAATTTTTAAACTACTATCGCTACTACTAACGGCTTTAATTTATATATTAGTAATATGACACAGAAACTGACCATAACACCTTGGTGATAAGGAATGCAATGTGTTACAGTGGGGCGTAATCTGTCTGTGAAATGCGATTGTGGGTTCGACCTTATGTATACACACATATATATATATATATATATATATATATATATATATATATATATATATATATACACAAACATTAATATTTTACAGCATGCAAAAGCGACCTTATCACTAGTCTTATACATTTTAATAGAGAATAAATAAGATTGCAAAGAAAAATATATTCGAATATATATATATATATACGGAAAATATTTACTTAATTATTTTTTTAAGTTTGTTTTATTGTGTTTCTGTTACAGTGCAGAAAAAGCGTAATTGTAATTCAGTCCAGCTGTATTTTATGGTCATCTATAGGTAACGAATTGCATTGTTTTCGATTGAGCGAAATAAAACTAAGCTTGAGTTTAAAAATTAAACTCCGAATGAAAATTTCTGTTGTAACTGAGTTATGATGGCGCAACATAGAAATGATCAATATAAAAAAATGGATGGATTTATCGCGTATTTTTTTGTTTATTTGGTAGAAACTCTTTAACAGTCTATGGAGTATTTAATTTTATGATGAAAATTAAAAAAATACTGTTAAAAACATCGTTCGTTCTCATAAAAATAAGGCCTTAGATTAGGATGGTAAAGACATACATATATATTTTATGTACATATGATACATATACATATATATATATATATATATATATATATATACATATATATAAACATATATACATACATACATACATACATACATACATACATACATACAGTATATCCATACTTTATATAAAATTCATAAATAGAAGTCAATTATTTCGTTCGTCAACTGTACTTCATCATTTCAAGGATAGTATACCAATTCAGCAAAAGCTGAAATGTAACCCAAGATGTTAAATAAACACGACTTAACGACCTCTATATAAACACTTGTATTGTAACATTTTCAAAGCATTTTCGTAAGAAGCAAAATGTAGATATAAATATGAAATAAATTTTTAGCCTCTCTACAATAGATATCTGTTATATTGGACGTTTCTGTCCTTGTAAAAATATTTTAATATTTTTATTATTTGTATTGCTTTTTCCAAAATATGCACAAAGAAACTAAACAAAGAATGTTGCTTTCTCCATATTCCGTCTAAAATTGAGACATTGCATGTAACTCAGTGTATACTTCAAATCCATATTTTCCTCAAATTTTCTTACAACCTACAATAATTTATTTAAATGTTTACAAATTTATTTTCAAATAAAAAGTTTGTACAATTTATTTTACTTTAAAAATATTTTACTGGCGATAACCCAAGCGTATATAAAAGTAAAGCAGTAAATAGTTTGCGTTCATTCAATTCTGGCTGTATTCTGTGTGGCTTTTTAGAAAATATTTTAACTAAAAAGACAAACACGTCAAAATGATATTCAACTAAAGTGTTAGTAGTGGAGTATGTGAATGCGTCGTTAGTGCAAGAGTACTACGACTCGACGACATTTTCATGTTATTCATTAACCTAATTTCATTCTAAATGGGATAAGATTTAGAAGTTACTCAACTATATACAAACCCTGAACTCTCGAAATGGTGTCTTTGAGTAACTGGCATAATTATAAACGTAAGTTTTATAAAAATAAAAAAAATAACAGTAAAGGTCGTAGATTCGATTCTGGACTCTCGACTGTAGATTATTAAAATTTATAATGAGAACATTATGCCACAGTGTAACAACGTTGTTGTTACCGCGGTTGGTTGTGGATTATATTAAGGCGTTAAGTTCCTCTAATCTATACGAAATACCTCGATTTTAAACGAACAATGCTGAGTATTTTGTTATAGGATTTTTCTGACTATATTACTACAAACAACTACAATCAAATTATGATTTTAAAGGAGCAAAATCTTTTAATTTGAAAAATATTGTATTAATATATGTTTATCAATTTAAGATGCAATCAGTTTAAAATATCCTGAAAGTGGTGGAATGATAAATTAATCTGATCTCACCCCAATTATTTTTCCTGCAAAAAAAAACTCATAAAAACAGAACATGAAAGAATATTATTGCGCTATTTTAAAGTTGAACATTCAAATAATTCTTAACTCCTTTATTAATTTTAATGTAAAGTGTATACGATAAACATTGTACCCAAAAGTCGTAGGTTTCTGTTGACGAAAACGTTATTAACGTATACATTATGTACACAAGCGCTATATGGAAGGTCGTGTCTGGATATTATTAATTCAACTTATTTTAACACTCTACAATTTTTTATTCAAAATTTCAAAATAAACAATACTTGTTTAAATATCGTAAAATATAATAGTGTATATTCTTAAATAATATATAACAACTAGTTAGATCTAGTTATTAAGTAAAATTTTAAATTACTTATGATTTAACTAAAATGAATCAATAGCCATCAAGTAGATATCATGATGGTACATTTTATAACTCTACCGCAGGACATTCACTTTATAATACATATAAAAGCCACATATATATTAATTTCATAAATTAATTACCAAATATGTAAGTTCTTCGTTTAATTTGATAAAAATATCGAAATATACTAATTTTGATGGGTTTGTAAGTTTTTTCTAAGAAGGCAATTCAATCAGAGACCAATTATATCCTACTGAATTTGGCCTTTTCCTATGAACTTATAAATAAATTGAAATACAATATTTAAGCATACAAGTATATTAAATATACTTTTGTTATAAATACTACTTATATTATAAATATAAATATTATTATTCTAATTCTGTCCCTTACAATTATCAAAATATACGTGTATATTTTTGATCCCCTTCTTCAACTTACTCGTACTTCTATAATAGGGGATTTTCACAATTAATTTCACTTTATGAATATGACTACTTTAAATCAGTTTATATCATATTTTATATATTAAATAGTATAAACTAAGTACTTGAGGCTGAGGCTTTGGTGCATTTCTTTAATCTATGTCTAATAATTAACTGTCGAATGTGTTTCAGTTATTAAAACAACACTTTATTTCGTTAGTTGCCAAATTTAACAAGAATTCCTTTCTTTTGTTATATATCGATCTTTTTATATTATATTGTAATAATAATTAATACTACTATTCACATTATAATTACAAAAAAGTACGTAAATTTGAAATAACCATAAAACCACGCTTGAAGCGGTCATGTAACTAATATCTTTTTTGATAATACATGTCCTGTTGAATTGTACGATCACATATGGTATGGATAATTGCAATTGTTTGTGTACCTCGTCTCTTTGTAAATAAGTATTATAGTGTTCTTTGACCAAATACATGGAAAATACTATTTTTTTTCATCAAAAAAATTAACCGCTAAATGGAAAAGGAAAATTCCAAATTTAATTATTTAAATAGTGTTTATTACAAATGTTTCTCGGTAAACATTTGCTATCCAAATTCTATTAAAATTCTTAAACGTTACTTAATTTTAAATGAAAATAATTTAAATTTTTAATTTTAAATTTTTAAATTAAAAATAATCAGTTTCGTATAAATATTGTTACAGTAGTTACCCTATTACAGGGTAAAATACACATTTTTATTGTTAAAATATAAAAAAAATATCGCATTAATTAGCAGTAGGCAGAGGGAACTCTAGTTCAGACACTCCATCGCTTTACACTTCCCGTTAATTGAGACTTTGTATGACAACTGGTAATAAAAATACTTGAATTACACATATTCTTAAATATACCAGCTCTATTATAAACAAAAAATATTAATCTATGTAAATGTAACTGTTTTTTTTTTAAATTATCTTTTATCAACATTCTAAACGTGTATAGAAGCTTGTAAAGAAAATATGTTGAGAGTCACAAGCTAAACCCAACTCCAGTCATTTAAAAAAAACATTACCTTACTTATAAAAATATTTTGTTTGTAAATCATTTGTTTTACATAACAACCACGCCAGTGAAATTTTCTACACTCGTCGGAACGCGAACGCGACGAAAATGGCCTATTTATTGAAGGCAAACATTCGTGACATTTCGTTCCGCTGTAACACTATAAAGCCTGGGTTTAGTATTTCCTTGAATTCTGGAAATTCAAATGCAGCTTGAAATATAAAGGTTATGCGGTCGCATTTTAGAACAATGGATGTTACTGGAAATGGTCTTATAAAATAATTTTGAGGTTTTGAAAACAACTCAGAAATTGGAGCCATTTGGAGCAGGTTCTTTGTGGAAAACAAAATAAATAATATTTTACCATTTAACAAAATAAAACGCAATATGAATGGTGAGAACAAATTACTTTGAAATTAGCATGCAAATAGTTTAACATAACCGCATTAGCCTCAACGTTTACCACTTTTCAGAACTCGGTAAAGAACTACACTTAAACACGTTGGGAAATTCATATTAATTTCACTCAGGACCTTAAAAAGAAACTTTCCACTTTTAAGATTTCGTTAAAGAACTAAACTTAAAAGTTTTGACAAGTATTTACTAGATATAATGTAACAGACAAATAGACAAACGTCGAAAACATAGAAATATTTGGTACAGAACCCTAAAAATAAACAACAAAACATTCTGATGCTTATTTTTCCAAATTAACATTCCAAAACGACATAAACATTTATAAAATTTATTATCAAGCTTACGATTAGATTCGTTCTATACAATGGCATTAACGGTTATAGCAAAATTAAAGCAAGTGAAACACTCATTAACTATTTAATTCACTCTGAGTAGAACTACCTGACTATTACAACAAGCCGAGGCATCATTATCTTAATGCCAGTCGCGAAATGGTGAATATTCGCTAACCTAATAGGCTGAGTCGTAACAGTGAATAAATAATGCGATGTGGTGAGACCACGTTCGTAAAAAATGGCATGTGATTTATTTTCTTTATATCTTTGTAAATACAGTAATTTCTTTTTTAAAGTGACTTGAATATGTCAGTTATTTTTGTTTATTTTTGCTTTGTTTAGGGGTAGAATTGGCTCGATGCTTGCGAGTTCGATTTCTATTCGAGGAATATTTAAATTGTTTTGATGTAATTATAGTGACTATATTATTATATCATTTAATATGTCAAATTAATCACTAAAGTTTTGAACAAAATTCGTTTTCACAGTATATATATGTATATATATTTATATATATATATATATATATATATATATATATATATATATATATATATGTATATATATTTATATTATATTAATATTTGTGGGATACGTGCATTCTATTCAAATCTTAGTTAAATATTTAGTAGAAGAAAACACATTGATATAAAAAGTCAAGATATCTACCAGTTAGAATTTAAGACATCGCGTGTTGAAAATAAGTACCAGGAAATAAAAAGTATTCGAACATGATCATCCTTTGAGTGGAAATGAAAGTATCAACCAGTACGCGTTTATGACTGCAAAATCCTATCTCAAACCGCCAGGATAGCCTCAAACAAGATGCGATCAAATATCATGAATAAAAATTTTCATAGTTCTTTCGTTACGTTCATAGTTTAATTAAAATAAATATGTCGCCTAAAAAATAAGTTTGGAGAAAAAAACTTCGAGAAATTTTCACAATTTGAAATATAGATTATGATTTTTTATTTATAAATATTTCAAAGTTAAATAAATTCATATGTTTATTTATATTTATATTTTTTATATTATAATCAATACTATAAAAATTCAATTCGAAGTAAGAGAAACGTTTAAGAGTTCACCAGATGCTACAGTCAACCGACCATTGCCAACCGTTTCCAATATCAAATGACGCAATCAAACAAACTATTGACGTAGTAAAACAGCGGTAGCGAAACTCATTACAATAGATCGCCTATAAAATTGAATATTTTAAAACATAAAAGTGTCATCACCATTACATATATATACGGTAGTGCAGTGGAAATACATTTGACTTTGAGAGGGTTGAAGGTTCAAAATATATATAAAATTACTATACAATATTTATCATATTAAATGAAACTACTTTAAACGGACTAATCGTGTATACTGGTATACATTTTACAAGTGACCACGAACTACTGTAGGATTCAAATCGTCAGGTTTCCAAAATTATATTTTCGAATACCACGAAAATATTGCGTAAAACAAACATTGTAAATTCATGAGTTTGTAAGGGCGTTCATTCAGTTACTTATTCCATCCAAAACTGCTAAACGGATTTAGTGGAAACTTTACAGTAATAAATCTCATACATAAGAATAAAACGGAAAACAAGAATAACACAGGCTATAAATTTGTAAAGCTGCTTTACACTTTCGAAACTAACGTGGCACAGTGGGTAAACGTCTAACTTTAAACGTTACAGATTGTAGGTTCGATTCTCACTCTGCGGAATGTTTGTATTTAAAATTTGCGCAATGTGTGATTTCGAGCGGAAAGCAGTCAACGGAATGTCTTAACACAAGGCTCTTTCGATGTCACATATATTTTTACCTAGTTAGACTCCTTATTAAATTATAATACATTAAAATATATTGTGCTTAATACAAATAAATTTGAATTTATCGAACTCTAAGCCTTCGACATTGAAGTCAGAGCAGCGTTTGTTGTACCAAGAGCCAGTAATTGTATAAGTTGTAAAACATATTAAAAATTTGTTATTGTCATCCGCTTCATTTGCGTGTACTTGATATAATTGACTATAATTTCATCAAAATAAAATTATAGCAAGGATCAAGTACACGCTAATGAAGAAGAAATAGACAAACAAATATAAAGATAAAAAAATCATTATTTCGGGTTATTTAAATTTAATCTATACATATAATAAAAAATAGTTAATTTTCCCAATATTAATTAACATTTTTTTATTGTATGTACAGATTAATTTTAAATATAATAAATTTATCATATATATATATATATAAAAATATATTAATCTAACAAATACAAGCTTAGTGTAATACGTTTAAAATTGCAACTTTTGAGTTCTAAAATACAAATCTGCTGGATTCAATAACATGTGCATCTCAATAGCGCGGTGAGAAACATTAAAGCGTTCGCCGGCTGCTCCGACCGGAATACCCACTTCCGCTGCAAAATCCCGATGAAACGAGTTATTGATTTAGATTGAAACCACGCCAAAAGTCTCGATAGCCCTCAATATTACACGCTACTAGTACAATATGATCACAACTGTTTTGTAATTAGCAAATGGTAATTGTCATTTATTGGTTTTAATCATTATTTGTAAACATATACATGCATATGCATATAGCATGTATGAATATATATATATATATATATATATATATACATATATATATATATATATATATATATATATATATATATATATACTATATATATATATATATATATATATATATATATATATATATGTATATATATATATATATATATATATATATATATATATATATATATATATGTATATATATATATATATATATATATATATATATATATATATATATATATATATATATATATATATATATATATATATGTATTCTAAAAAAATGTTTAGACTAAATTTCTTGTAATATTACTTTTACTAAATATTACTATTATTAATTATTATTAATAACGACGTTATGACTTATTAGTCGGTGGTAAATTGTTTTTTCAACCATTTAAACAAGAAAATTATAATAAATTAGTATATCTGGGATTTCAGAAGCTACTTCAAACTAGACCAAAGATATAAACCTGCCGAGACTGAAAGTTAAACATATCCCAAATACAATGAAATTTGTACTTACTACTCTTGTTATTAATAAATTTAAGTCAAAGGTAATTATTTATTGATAGATAGATTTAAGAATCCATCCACACTCATTTGTACGTATAAAATTTGTGTGTTTCTAAAATAACTGATTTTTACCTATTTACATATGTATATCTACTTATCTACGGTACATATATCAAAGCAATATGTATTACAGTTTTATCTGTCTGTTTATGCTGGCTAATCTTTGAAATGGCTGAACCGATTTTGACGGGATTTTTACTGGCAAATAACTGATGTTATCTATCTAACTTAAGCTACTTTTATTTTAGATTTATATAATAAATATCCAGAGAAATTAAATTTAACGTAAATACTAGTAATAAATAAGTTTTTCTATATTGAAGTTACGTTTATACATTTTATGCTTTACTTTCTACAATATTTATAAATTACATAATATTACTAATGTATTAGCAATAGTAAATGATATCGTTACTATTGCTAATACATTAGTAATATTATGTAATTATATGATAACATACTTTTCATAACTTAACTGTGTATCTACAAATAAATAAATAAAACATAATGTTTTCAGTAATATCGATATCAAATACGAAAGTGCACTTCCGTTCAAATATTACGAACCACGATCAAACAGTTATTGATTTATGTAAACCAAAACTAGCATCATCTTTACCGCATACCACTCTGGATGTATTTGGCAATATATTAATATTTTATTATTATTTTATCTTTAAATTTTGTGTGATTTTTTTGAATTAATTATTTTTTTCTGTGCTTAAATATCTATATTTTTACGTTAACTGTATATTTTATTACAGTGAAGATAAAATTTAAATATGAAAGCTTAAATGTTAATATACTAGTAATAATAAGAAACGCAGAAAGAAAGAAAATTATAGATAGGTACTCTATTACATGGATTTCGATAGTTTTGAAACCCAAGAAGAGACAAATAAAGATTTCAATAGAAAACATTTCATTAACTAACAATCAAATGAATAACCGTTGCTTTTACCTAAAACTTGTCAACAGTGTCATGTGAACTTAAAAAAAATTAAATGTAAACGAGTGTAATGAACTTAGTTAAAATTAATAATTTGTTGTCCTCGTTTCCCAGACATACTATGAAAATGTTATATTTACATCGGATTCCAACACGTGTGTGCACGTTTTAAAGCTAACCTAACAAAAAGTAATGGGTCAAATAGCCCTGAAGGTTATTTTATATCAGATTTTAAAAAAATATTTCAAAATTTAAATGTAGCGAGATTAGAACCCACGCTTCTTGGATGCATTAGCATCTCTGTCAATGTAAGAAAAACATCTGTTCTCCAAATTATATCTGAGAAATAATTGCTTAGCAAGGTAGAACGCTATTTTTATAAATATTTTGCTATTTTAAAAATATTTTTATAATAGTAAATTTAAAATAGTAATAGTATTTAACACTTATTAAAAACATTTTAAAATTCTTACATTGATAAATTTATGTTCATACGTAATTTGAATATATTTAAAAAGTCATCTATTTATTATAATAATATACATTTCAGTGTTTTATTTTTTTAATTCGTTAGGCTTTCTTAAACAATAGCTCAAGACACAGGCCAAGTTAAATAAAATCGAAATAATTAAAAATATAACAATAGCTTTTGTTATCCCGAAAAGATTTAATTTTACTGGTTGTATTCATTATTTTTTTTAATAACAGCGCTTTTCAAATGATACTTGAGACATGACACGAATAACTATTTGTATATCTCGAGATATGACACGAATAACTATTTCTATATCTTTATTGTAATTTATTATATTTTTGATATTATTTTAATATATTAAGAACTATTAACATATTGTGACCCAGTTCAAAAAATAGTCAGTACAAGTTATTTTCGGCATCAAAATTCGAAAAATCGAAGACTCACTTGAAACAAATGTAATTCTACATGGTACCATGCTTTATTAATAATATACAACTGTATATATATTTTTAACGCATATGTGTGCACAGTTAATTCTATCTGAAATTCAGCTTTTAAGCTCATTAGAGACTATAAAAAACCTTCAAAGGGACTTCGCACAATTCCTTCGGGAACGGAAAAACGAGATTTTACATTTTAAAGTAAAAACTACAAAATACAAAAAAAAAAAACAAAATATCTATCTAATATAGGTTTTAATGGCGGCGAAAACAAAATTGCGGGGAGTAATTAGTGTTTTGTTTAAATGTGAAATGCTAGTGCTTCCAAATTCATATAAAATGATAAGATATATATATATATATATATATATATATATATATATATATATATATATATATATATATATACATATATATATATATATATATATATATATATATATATATATATATATATATATAAACTTTCTTTTATCGTTGCCCCTGCAAGTTATGTAAATTAAATTGAAATAAATCATCTTAGGGATCACATAGAGACAGTGGGGTCTCTATGAATCTTACGAGTTCTTTAGCACTTTAAATTGTATAAGAAAATAATCATAAAAGGAATCAGTAGAATGTATTAGAGTGTTAATAATAATATTAAAAAAAAAAAACAAATAAATCAAACACTAAATATATGTAAATGTTTTAAGGGAGGTTGCATAGACATAATAGTCACATGCAGATAATAATGTAATTTAAACTTAAAGTTAAATTACAAATAATTAAACGTGCAAACAAACACAAACTTACCTTAATGGATTATCATACTCAAATATTGTTCAATTCCAACAATATTTTATACATACACATCAAACTATAACAATAAAATCTGTTTTTTGAAGTCGGTTAAGAAACAAATTACTTCTATTATATTTATATGCGCGCCAATGTCTCATATATATAAATTTATACAGACAATCAAGTCCTTTTTTATTATATGTATAGATATAATACCAAGCTTTAGTCCATTTTAATGAGTTTCACTTAACATATTATATCTAAATAATTTCTTGCACAGTATTTATTTATATGAAATCACTATAATAATCCTTAAATATTACAATATTAAATCGCTTCCTCTTTTACGTATAAGCGCTAGTAATAATAATAATCACTGCGGCGCTTTGCGATGATATGCCACATTATATTTAATGTTACCACTTTCCATGAATCATTTAAATTAAAATTTATGGTTTAAATATTTCTATATAAAGTTCTTTTTCAATAACAGCTCACCTTTTTATTTTTTTTATATGTAATTTATCATTTTATTTTGCAATGAAACCGAAGTTTGTCTGGGAATAATAACGGAAGCGTTTATTTTTCCCAGACACTAGATGACAATCATCAGGCTTCGATGCCCACCCGAGGTTAATTACATTTAAATTATTTCTTTGTTTTTATAATATGAACTACGGCGTTGAATTATGGCACTTAACACGCAATGTATCGATTTCAGACGGAAAAAGAGAACAGGAGAATTTTAACACTAAATTCTCTCTGCCTATTCTGCTGCGAAAGGACCTGAAGCTAAAAAATTCATGTTTGCTAAAAAAGTAAGATCAAATAAATCATAAACAAATAAAAACAATAATTATAGTAATTTATTAACTTACAAATAGCTTGAATAGCGTATAAGTTAAATTATAATTAGTAGGAATATTTTTTTTTCATAGTTAATTGTATGATTTTTTTTATTGACATAATTTATGAGTCGATTTTATCGTTCGTCACGCTCTAAAACACGCCATATTTCGTCTAAGTATTTCTTTGTTTCCTGTTTTGCTTAAACCTTTGCCGCCCGCTATTTGCATACTTATGGTTGGGGAGGCAATAATAGATTCCTACTTTGTTATTGTAAATAAATCAAAATGTATGTTTCACATATAATATTGGTGACAGTAGACGTAAATAAAAGTAAAATAATTTGATAATGTGTGGTAGTAAAAGGAAATACAATAATATATCGTTCTTGTATATCCGTTTGATTTGAGACACTGCGGGTAAAGTGGCGAAACTCAACGCTGCGTTTGGTCTTATGCATCTGGACTGAGGTGAAAGCCAATCACGTTCAAATTCAGACGGTGTCAATGTCAACGTTAATCATGACAATTTATGGGATCAAAACGTATAGTTATGCTCAAGAAAATTACGCTAGATATAATTAGAAAATTACCTTGTAAATTATATTGAAAATCAATTTGATAGCAAACGAAACCACTAAAAGCAGCTCATTACACTAGCTAGTGAATTTATAATTTATATACATTGAAGGTGAAATGTTACATTATGTCAGCGTAACGCTATTTTGCAAAAACTTTACTTGCTCCAAAATTTTGCTTGTTAAAATTTAGTTTCAGTTGAACAGGTATAGTACATGAGGCGACCAATAAAACACCGTGTTATATTCGAAATTTTATTACAAGTACTTATTTTACGACAAATAATTGTTATTAACATTATTGATTATTTTATTATTAATTTAAATTGTTTTAAACAATTGACAAATTTTGAAAACTTTTCGCATGAGATACTTGTAACAATTGACCATTTTTGCTTAATAATTATGCTTTAAATAGGATCAATATTTACCAAAAAGACTTTCTTCAAAAATCTAATATAGGTACATACATACCTTTAACACAATATGAAACTAACAGAAAGCTACCTCATGCAATCATATATCAAAAATGTTTGTACCAAGTCTTAAATCAGACAACAACTTACAAATAGATAAACATTATGAGGCGGTGCGGAAAAATTAAGTGTATTTCATAAACGTTAAGCCACAAAATCCCATGAAACAGACGGCCACTACACCGGTCATCTATCATAGCCATAGGAGCTCGTTATCTACGAAACTGCGAAACTCGCGATATTAAGGCAATCTCATCTGTGAGGATCTTCTCATTTCATTAGGCGTAGTTGAATATCATAAGGTCAGGAACACAAAGAGAGTATCAGCGTAATACGGGGCTCTTGTCGGCAAGTGCCAAACGTGCTCAGATTAAAGCTGCCAAGTCAAACAGATTTGCCGTTTCAACGAGCTATTTATTTGACGTTAAAGTCTATTTAACCCGTCATTTACTCTACGTGGTGAACTACTTTATTTCAAGCTATACGTTAAAACACCAGGGCTTATATCGATAAACTGTAACTTTTAGATACAAAAATATATTACTATTATTATTAGTAAATATTAGCTATGAAGTAAAATTTGAAATAAAAATATTTTAAATGAATACTACATAACTTATTTTAAGAATTGCAGAGTAAAAAGGTTAAATATTGTTTTAAGTGTTATTATTTAAAAGAGAACATTGAATAATGAATTTCCCAATGTATGTATTCCGCCCTGAATGTCGTATACCAGGAACTTTATACGGGAGTAGACGAGGATGTATACACAGCGATTCATTGTTCGGTCCAACGGTTGCTAAATGAATGTCGAGATGTTTGCCAAACGTATCCACTGACGTGGATAATTGGGCTCAGATGCTCAATAAGCTTTGATAGTTTTTACCTTACTTTGAAATTTGCTATCGACCTCAGAAGCACCTTTCCCTCGCTTGAAGCACGTTATACAAACATTTTAAAATTGACTTCATGTTAATAATTTGATAAGAACACAAAATTATGTTTGTGAAATAGAAAAATGTGCTTATTCTTTAAATGATGTCACTTACTTTAGTAGAAAGCCTTCACTGGGATCGAGTTAATAAAAAATGTTTTTATTTCAAACATTCTTGTTGATATTTTTGACACCAATATTGAAATCTTTAACTATAGCCCCTTGACCTATTAACGTGAAGCATGCCCATTTAGTTGGAACTCGAAGGTCTCAAATACAATGACATATTGTTATGACATGAAGAGCTTGACAATTTTCTACTGTTGACTCCCGCCTGACAAGTAACTCTATAGATATGACTGTATACTCGTAAATTAGACCATACCCACGGATATTATAGCACATTTTTAGTCTGACCTGATGTATAAAAGAAATACTGAAGATATTTAAATAAAAAAATCGTAAGATATTTAAATTAAATATTTTATTCCTACATTTTTAAACATGTTAAAAATATTATTACTATGGTATAAGTTTGTTAACGTTGGTTAACGTTGTTAGTTAAAGTTTTTGTTTAAGGTAGAATCTTGATTATACAAACTTAGACGTTTATGTTAAGCACACCAAAGTTAAAATATTTGAATATGCACAGAATGTTTTGCTATGTAATGTATGCTTTTAAAACGGAAAAGGTCCTGGATGATTGGCGAAATACAGTCATCATGCCATTATTTAGAGGCAAAGGCTCACAGATAGACTGCACAAGCTATAGGGCAGCTTGATTAGCTCGGGTGATTCTAAAGAGATCCGAAAAGCTGCTGTGGGAGGCCCAAGGAGGATTTAGACCTAGAATAAAGAGTATGGGTTATTTTTTTTCTCTCTGCATGATCATGGAGAAATTTTTGTGATGATGAATGTGATGATGAAATTTTTGAGATGTGCTTGAGCACAAAATAAATCCCAACCATTATAGCAGGTTCAATTAACCTCATATCCTTGGTAGGGAAAAAATACATATTTCTAGAATGTTCCCAAAGAATATTGAAATACAAAATATCCTAATTTCAATAGAGAAGGTGATTGAAACTCTCTACCACCTGGGACCTAATACTAAAAAAGTTAAAGTCTTAAATCCATAACACCAAAAACAACGATACAGTCTCCTCATTCTGCAAGGATCCAGTACAGATAGATATAATTATTTTTTGTATCAACCAGCAGATGAAGACCACCTCAGTCTACTTGTGACTTCGACTTGTTAAATGTTCGAAATGGGTTCAAGGTGTCAAAAATGTCGGCTTTACAAATTTATTTTCAAATATCAAAATATACGCGATTAAAACGTTTAAAATAGTTTCATTCAAAATCATTTGATAAATAATGAGCTTAAAATCGAAAATCAAATATATTATGTCGTGACATATTGGCACGTAATAACATGAAGTAATATGGTATTAAACATAATGAAATAGTGGTGGCATCTGGCCAAGAAGAGAATATGATCGGATGGCGGTTAGAGCTACATCGCTTACTACACTATCAAGTAGACGGCGAGTATCTGGCAGCGTATCCCAGTAAATTTTAAAGTTACATTCTTTTAAACTTTATTGCCTTACTCTACTAAAAGCTTTATTTCCTTAATTATGTTACAATAGTTGACTAAGATACTTAATTTTCACTTCCCTTTTTATTGAATCCATTAAAACCCTTATTAAATAACAACAAACGGTGTATCCGGATGTAAAACATTAGGCTTAGCGATCTGATCGTTTGGACGGTTTCCAAAAGCGCAGGTTCAAATCCCTGTTGTGTTTAAATTTTTATACAATATATTTTCATGTCCTAAACGTTGAAACGCACTTTAAAAAGCTGAAAATAAAAAAAACTATAATTAACTTATATAATGCTAGTGGATAACGGAGACCAAATGTTACGTTTCTTAGCCGGAAAGCTCCTTCCACTATTGCATAGCTAATGTGTCTTTCTGTTTAACTATTATTGTTATATAATCTATTTATCTAATATATTCTTCTGATATATCATCAAAACTATATCTTCGAAGTTAATGTTGGTCCGTCATGAATAATCTTTTAGTTTATTCGTTCTTCATATTTCACATATACCGAGCAAAAACCGATATTCATTATATAAAAAGATCTTTGATTTTCGCGATTTTAACACCTTTAAACTATTTTTTTAAATAGATTAATCGAGTATATTTTGGTATTCAAATATAAATTTTTGAAAAGTCGATATTTTGGCATAGCACACCGACGAGATCCACCTCAGTCTATGACCACGGACTACTGCAAAGTTTTCGAAACGTCAGGTTTCCAAAAATGTATTTTAGAATACCGAAATATACGCGATTAATACGTTTAAAATAGTTTCATTTAAAATTTATACATTTAAATTCTATATTATTTATTAGAATTTTTTTTTCAGTTACTAAAATTATTTCTTACTCAACTTTTTTGTTATTCAATTTTATTTGTATCATATAATAAATAATTTACTTCCTCTATACAAATTTTGCAATATTATGAAATATACACACAACTATAAATCTAAAAGTCAAAATTTATCAATATAGCATTCTAAGGGATGTAACGACGCTTTTGTAAATATTCAATGGCCCCCTGTCTACATATTACAATGTGACAAGCTCGGTATATCGTATAATGCGGGACGCAGCGACCTACATTCTATAGCGGAAGCTGTGTAGAGTTTTGTCTGCTTTACGTTAAAACTACTATATGGTTGTATGGTAAGGTCCTTGTCCTAAAAGAAAATTCAAAAGAAATTAATGTGGTAGAAAGTGAGATGTGGTAAAAATTGATTCATTCCATGAATAGAATAGAAGAAATCATACAAAAGTAATTACAAACAAACCTTCTTCCACAAGATATTTCAACGAAATCTAAATTAAAATGCCTAAGACATTTGAATACACAAAAAACGTTTAACATTTTTTTAAATGTTATTTACTTACTAAGGAAAGAATAATATTACGATAAGTATAAGAGTTTGAATTCTGGGAGATTTGATCCCGCGGCCCTTGAAAACTGTCCTAACACTTAAACCAATAATTATTCAATACGTAAATCGTAACAAGCTTATATGTTTGTAACAAATTATTTTTTATTGCTAGCATACCTTAAAACTTATTAAGAACATATACTTACTTAACCAATATAGATACTCAATAGCCAAAGTTGGTCGCGCCCACCAAAGAGGCATTTTAAATGTGACACAATGTACAGAAATAAAAACCCCAACAAGTAATTTAAAAAAATTATCTTGAGATAAAATGGGACGTTTCGTATTCCACTCGTGTGTATTGCGGAACGATAATACCTTTTAATATATACTTGCAGGCAATAAAAATATTTACGCTCGAAAGAGGATTAAAAGTCCAGAATCCACGGCAGAATAATTCCAACTCGAACGCTTTATTGCGACTTTGCAACTTATAAACTGAGTATGAAACATAAATGAAACAACTTTTTTCCAGTGATATATTATTTTTTAAACAATGTAGAAACCCGATGGAGTTTAGTGTAATATATAGTCCGCTTTGTTCCGGCCACTTTTCATTGTCATATGAAATATAATTTCATAACTGAGCCAGTTTTAGAGACGAACAGTTTTCACAAATTTTTCTCCATTCTCATATGTCGGATGTTCAGTAACAAAGATTGCTATTGTAATGAAAATCATTTACATTTCTACTTGTTCAACTGAATCGCCTTTTGTTTTAAGATGTTTTTTTTTATAATATTTATGCATAAAAAACTGAATGTATGCATTTAATAGAATTTGTTAATCACTGTGTGTACATAGAAAAATTATGAAAAAAAAAATATTGGGGCCATTTATAAAGATTCTGTTCTGTCTGTTTCTCTGTGCGCGTATGCACACTTATTCCGGAAACCGATTTTAATGCAGCTTTCACTATTGTACTTTAGCAGCCTCAAAATTGACAGTGGGTGTATTTATTTCATTTGATTCGGTTCATAAATTTTAAAATGATATAGCAAATCAAAGTATTTTGTCCGACTATATTATATGTAGGGTCTAGACCACGTAAACAAAATTGCGGGTTTCATAAAAAATTAAAAATGAACTTCATAATTAAAGTCTGGTTGAAGTTAATATTTCTTGTAATACATGCAAAATATCATTTAGAGAGGAAATTTAACATTCTTGTTTATTATGATTAGAATAGTTAATAACGAAATCACGAATAAAAAGTACTTAGTTTTCTTTAAAAATAACAAAAATTATATATAATATAGACAGAGATATAGCGTGTTGAGTAGTGGGAAATCAACGCCACACTTTGTCTTTACTAGAGCGAGGAAGTGAAAATAATTAAAATAAAATCACTACCCCGAGTGGGGACCGAACACACTACCGATCGCGTTTACAGTCATACTGTGTCCGACTGCGCCACAACTGGCTTAGAAGTAACAAGAAGTTAGTACACTGTTTGCATTTCGTACAAATATTAAAATTATATGTAATATAATAATATTCGGTATTTTCAAAATTTGGCGTTTTATTTTGTATACAGAAACGGCAATTTGTTCCAAATACCATATATTAGAACAAATTGCCGCTTTCATTTGCATTTCATTTTTTCAGGTCACATAGTCTAATTTATAAAAAAATAAACCGACTTTTTAATAACTGTACAACTTTCTACTTAAATTTTCTTATAAGGAATTGAACTATATCTCTGAAACGACTGAACCAATTTTACTGAAACTGAAAAATGAATGAAATGAAACCTGTAAGTACTGTTCCAGTTCAAGTATACCAAATTAAAAAACAGAATAATCTTAAATATCATCATCATACTCAATTCTCACAAAATTATATACATATAAAACTGATAAACTACCTTTTTCGAAGTCGGTAAAAAAGACGTCAATTTACAATCACACGGTATTTAAGTATTGTATATGTAATGAAGAAGTCTTCGTGGCTCAGTGAAATAGTATTTGACTGTAATCACCATAGTTATGGGTTCCTTCTCCACTCAAGGAATGTTCCGTTCTAGCGGAACATAGAGTAGCGTTGAATTTCTCTACTCAACACACAATATTTCGACGGACGGAAAGTGGAGAACGAAGTATATTAACGCTAGGTTTTTTCTGCCTACTCTCATATGAGTAATGAGGACTCATATGAGTGAAGTCACAAAAAAAAACATATTGAAGTTTATATGAAAACAATTTAATAGTACGGAAGGCAACAGCGTTCAATTAATATAGCGCAACTGACAAATGGTGAATTTTAATTAAAGGCGGCAGAACCACGGCGACCACGATTGCGGAATGATTTATAGATACATGACAAGGGTTTCACAACTGAACTCGAAAAATGTGTATATTTTTGGTCCAATTTACACTGGAAATTGTTTTCCATTTGTAAACCGAACAAAATATATTATTTTTGTGGCTTGTAATATATTTAAGGCAGTGTTAACATTTTCGTTTATATTTGAAATAAAATAAACGTCCATCCCCGAAAATCTATAAAATGTTATATTTTTTTAAACTTATCTATTTATATATTTTTTAATTTACAAATAAATTCTTAAATAAAAAAAATATACAAAATTAAAAATTTTTCAAAGGAAGATAACCATAGTAGGTTGACCAACGTAGATGCTTGCTTACTTGTTTTTAAATCGAAGAAGCGCCTGCATGTTATTCAAGCAAAACAATTTTAAATACAGCTCCTTAATTATTTGTATATAAATACGTACAACATGATTCTTTTTTTGTAATTTTATTTGATTGTCTCTGCTATATGTTACATATTAATTATTTTTAGAATTTTCCTTATTGTTTGGTGTTTGTTTTATTTCAAAATCTACACAAACGAAGTAGCGGGCATTCAGTAGTCTTATATATTTTGAGGATAACAACATAAATAATAAAAGTAGTATATTTGAAAGAGTGAAATATAAAATGTTTAATAAACGTTATTGAAGTGACAGGGTTATATGTACCGTTTTAATTAAAGGCAGCTGTAACTGTTGACCATTGAGAAATGATTTATAAACACATAGTGTTTTATTTAGTAACATAGTGTACATATTCTATACATTTTGATAACATCTGTTGCAATAACGGTTTACTTATCAATTTTACACAAAATTCGAAAGTGAATTAAACTTTTTAAAGGCAATATTAATATTTCAAGTTTGGATTTGATTTAGGTTTCACGCTTTTATCCTGCATAGCAGGATAAACAGAAACTACCTAGTGTCAACACTGTGTGCTCCTTTTTCCGCAGAATTCGAGTTTGAGGTATTGAGTGGCGGAATTCAACACCGCGCTTTGGGTTATCAGAGCGAAGAAAAGAAGATAATTTAAATATAATCATTCCTCCGAGTGGCAATCGAATGCACAACCGGTCACGTTTACAGTCAAATGCTGTACCACTACTCGACAACCGAGCGACGGACAATTTAAGTTTAAAATAACATTGAAAAGAAATTTATCGTTCACAAGGTTTTAATCAAAAATATACGGCTTCATTCAAACTTTTTAACGGTTAGAATACCAGTGGCCCAGTACGCAGCGTTATATAGACGTGAAAAATGTAGAAGTAACGGAATGATTTATTTCCTAATTAGTATTATCTGCCCCAAAAATACAAGAAATGATAAAAAAATTAAACATTATAGTACTCAATCAATAATGGTAATAACTATTCACAATAAAACAAACAATGTATTCGACATTAATAAAAAAACTAATAATGTATATAACAATTAAAATTTAATGACAACAAGTTAGTTATAGAAGTCACTGGAAGAAAATTAAGTACTAAGTGTCTATTTGAGTTTCGTTAATCCGTGTCACACATATAAATATATGTATACTGTCTGCATAGCTCTCCATAAACATACCTATATACCTAAATATCTAAATATAAACTTTTATAAGTATAACTTTTATTCATATTAAATATAAATGGGAAACTATTTCCAGACAAAAGTTTAAGCTAGTAAGATCATATGCATATAAACAAAAATGTTCCGAATCCGCAGGTGCTCTCCGATCACTACATAGTCGGATTATAATCCAACATAATCTAAGGCATCAGTTGTGGGATAGGTTTAATTAAGCGCATTAAAACATATGAATTAATTAAGTACAAACTGATTTAAATAATATTTAAAATTTGTTATTTAAAATTTTATTGTTTCTGTTGAAGCATTTTGAATTACAGTAGACAGTTTCGAGTTACTAGAAGTATTATTGCTATATAATTAAATTATTTTTTTATTAAAATAGCCTATGAAAATGCCAATATAGTTCATCCTATAAAATGCTTTACTCAAGGGATACAGCCTGATGACAGAGAAACAAATCCTCTGTCACCAGGCTGTATCTCATGAATCGTAAGAGTTAGATATTTGAAATTTACACAAATGATGTATTTCTTTTTCCTGTATACTAAATAAAAATACTAAAAAATCGAAGAAAATAAATATATAAAAGGGCTTCCGTACAAAGAACGTAATTCTTCGCCTGTTTTTTCGCTTCGCTCGATATTAATAAAAGCAACAAGTAGACGCTTCAAATTATCACAGAATGTTTTGTAAATATATAATTTACATTAAAAACAAATAATTTAATTAAAATTAAACCAAAATATTTAAAATGGGCTCTCATATATCAGACACATTTTTTGCTATTTCTATAAATAATGGCACGGATACCTTCGTGCTTGAGTTAGAAAACTCACTTAGTCGTTTTTTTTATTCTCTTCTCGTTTTTCTTTTCTTTCTCGAAAATCTAAATAGTTGCCCTTTGTAAACATAATTTTAAAGTTGAGTTCTTAAGAATTATTAACAAAGAAAGCTTTAAACATGTTTAAACTTGTTTATGGTGTACCTATGGCAACTCAAACTGCAGCGTTAGCTTGTGCCAAAGCACCATAGCACTCACCGCATCAATATAGGTATCGTTAGAATAAATTAGGTGAAGAACTTCGATAAACCAAAAAGTTCCATTGAGCAATAAATGGGAATGTCAAAAAACTGCCAAACTCAGCGTTTGTAATTTGAAATACTTGAATTAGTACAGTAAGTATGTATATAGTAAGTATTGTCATAAAACAATATTATTTTATTTTTATTTCATTATGTATTATTTGATTAGAAATGAGGCTGGACCTGACGTAGCGTATGCCTGTAAACGAGATCGGTTGTGGGTTCGGTTCCCACCCGGGAATAACTATATCCTTAAATTATTATCATTTCCTCACTCTGGTAAAATATTTTGAGCGGAAATTGTACAACAGAATGTCTTGATACTAGGTTCCCTCTGCTTATACTTTTCTGCGGCAAAAATAGTAAATGATATCATAAAGGGTCATTTTTTAGCATTATGTAGTAAATAATTGCTTTTAAACATAACTGTACAGTATTTGAGTACATCTGACAAATCTTAATATCAAAAAGACGAGTCAAGCATTTGTATAATATACCTGTCAACAATATGGTTAACTAAGGTAAAGTAATACTTTACCTTACTTGCAAAATACGTGAGACAAATATTTAAAACATGGACAGTTTTCATATGACTATAGCTAGACTTATCAATAAAAGCCGAATATTTGTTAGCTAAAATTATAAAAACTATATCTCCGAAATCGTTATCGTAGGAGTACAATCGATAGATCAACGAAAGTTGCTTAGTTTTGTAACAAACCATATGAAAAATATAACACATAGAAAATGTACACAGTACATTAAAACGAACGTTGAGTCGTGCGTGTTTTTGAATATTTTACGGATGTTTGCACTGACAGTGTTACAAACAAGGGTGCTACACAAACTATGAACTTTAATATTTATTAAGGAACCTCCTTCTGTGAAGAAATATGCTTTCAACTGTTACAATAAAATTTCAAAACTGAGTAGAAATGAAAGAACATAGTGTGAATATGATGAATAGAATTCGTTCTTTTAAAAATTCAAAACGTATTTCAAATTAACATAAGTAGGAAATTCATACTAAAATATTTATTTATAAGGTAATAACCGCATATAAATAATACATAAATAATGACTAAATATTGAATTTATAATAGTATATTGTAAAGCGCATTGAATTTGCGTTGGTGCTCATGTATAACGAGCACTGCTTGATTCGAGAAAAGTGTTCACTTCAATCGAATAGAATCAATATGGATATAGAGATAGACTTAATTTACTTTTATTCAGGATTTATAGTACGTATTATACAAGCGTTGAAATGAATAATACACTTAATATAACTACACCCCACTAAATAAATAATATACAAAACACAACGATATGGTTGAGGGTTTGGTTTTTTCAAAAATTTCTTGTGAGACAAAATGCGGCGTGGAGTCTCGCCACTTGTCATATAATATCTTGAATTCGGATGGAAAGAGATCATAAAAAAACACGTAAAACTAGAACTGAATGAAATTAACATTATAATTGAAGTAAAGTCACTCAGTTTTAAGCTGTGAAAATAATCTTCACTAATAAAAAGTTTATAATTGAAACTTTTTAAATGTTCAGTTTGGTTAGGCAAAGCTGCATTAGCTTTTACATCTACTATACATTACAAATGTATATAATATATTATACATATTACATATTCTGTAACTGATTTATAAAAGAAAATCATTTCTATTATAATAATTTATTGAAACTCCTTTATTTTCAATACATCTATATTCAACCCGTTCACATTCAAAGCTCTACAAAGCAAAAAATCAGTTCTATTTCTTTTTAAGAGAATTAAAATCTTTCCTTTGAGGCTGGAGGCTCCGGACGTCTTTGTGGAGATACGGCGTACTAGACAATGGACATGCTGCACTATTACTCAGTTACAATGAAGGTCGCTACTGTATGTAAATGTACAAAAGTGCATAATTTATTTAAAATAGAGGAAAGTCAACCGACGTATACATATGCACTATACATAACATTGTCAAATGTAGCGTTTTTCAACCAAATCTTTTTGAATAACGTTTTAATAAAATCACGATAACTTCTAATAACAGACATGAAAAAGAAGAAGCAATTTATTCAAAGGTTATTTCCGGTTCATGCCAAAAGCGGATTATATATAAAAACAAAAAATATAAAAAAAATTAAGATTTAGTATTGCGAAAATGCCTATAAATTATAAAAAAAAACAATAGATGCAACGTCACGCTTTCTCCAGCATAGCAGGGTAGATAAACTCGTTCCGTTTTCCCCGTTACCCCTGAACGATACATTACATGTTAAGTGACAGAGCTCAACACCGCGTTTTGTATTGGAGAAATAAAAATAATTTAAATATAATCATTTATCCGGGAGGGAATTTAACCCATAACCAATCATCCCACTGCGCCACGAGGGTATCAGTATAAACAGTTTCTCGTGTAATACTACAATATCGTTACCATACTTAGTAATTATATTAACGTATGCGTTTTCGCACTCGAACTTGCTCACAAGTCCGTACTCGTATATTCAATCAACGCAAGGAAGAAACTTCGGATACAATCAAAATACGTTAATTAATCAGAGAATTCTTGAATTATCGGTCGAATTATTAGTGCTAATTTCAATTAATTTTAATTTTTTTTAAATTCCATATCAATACACTAAAAGACGTTGATATAGCTTATCTTGGATCTCCTTACAAATTATTTGGGTACTGATAAAATAACAAGAACTTCAATTTGAATAATTGATTCACCATCTTTAAACATTTTAAATAAAAGCATTTTAAATCGATTAATCGAAACGTCAGTTTCCAAAAATCTATTTTCGAATACCAAATTCAAAATCAATTTTCATTTATAATGTGTAAAAATCTTAAGTTGGATTTGGAGTAAAAATATTTCACACACATTCACTCGTCACTTGCTGAGATCGACAATGGGGAAATGTCTGTCTATAAGTCAAAATTTCTCCAATCCAGTCCTTTGATTAAATGATATTATATTAAAATCAAATTATAAATTACATATGTATTATGTATATTAATAAATAAAATAGGAGTGGAGTGCAATATTAAAATATCCATTTTTTACTAAATGCATATTTATCATATATACATATATACCAAAATAACTATTTTTGAATGTCTGTTTTTTCAGACAAATCTCGGCGACGGCTGAACCGAATTTGATAGAACTTTCAGTGACACGCGCACACGTTGTACTGATTTACCTATTAAATAACTAATAACTAATGCTACTTTTTGTAATTATAAAATAAAGAAGCGAAAAATTTTAATTCCACGCGGACTAAGTCACAGGCGTCGATCGTCATAAATAAATCACCACTATAATTTTTAGTTAACTATATCGTATGCAGATAACATTAAAGTATTTTTTATATATATATATATATAAGCTGATCTACTAAGTCTATACTAACTTTCCAAAATAATATTTAACCATATACATATATTACAATTTATATAATTATTTAATATCGAGGCCAGTCGTAGTGCAGTGGTACAACGTCTGAATCTAAACGGTTGTGGGTTCGATCCCCATTCGGGAGAGTGATTATATTTAAAAATTATTTTTACTTCCCCGCTCTGATAAAAAGGTGAGGCGTTAAGTTCCACCACTCAACACGCAATGTTTCGAATTCGGTGGAAAGCGAAGAACGGAGTGTTTTGACATTAGGTACTTCCTGTCTGCACTGATGAGTGGGATAAAAGCGTGATGCTTTAAAAAAAAACGAAAATTAGTACCTTAAGAAAAACAAACATTTATATATCATGAGATTCGAACCTCTATTATCTTTATAATTGACAGCTAGCCAACCAACAGACTAATAACAAAATACACATATTCTTATCCTATAATTTATATTTAAGAAAAATTATAACTAGTATAAGTGCATATATAAGTGAAAATTTGTCTATTTTTAACACGTTTTTATTCTACCTATTTATTTGTTTATCAATCAAACTAAGCAAGAAGATCTTGCATCACTATTAGTACCCTTGTTCGAGCTTGATAACAATTTTTTTTTATTTTAAACTAATACCTGTCCGAGCACGAATATAAATGACTTTAGAGGGTTTATAGGTATTTAAAATGTATTTTTCTCTGTACACACTTAAAAGAATAATTAAAAAAGACCAGTTATAAGATTTACACAGTATTACGTATAAACAGACATATTTACAATGTATATTAAATTATCACTATAAAATTTCGAATGAAATTATTTTAACGTGGTACGACTCGGTCTGGATACTCGAAAATATCAATTAAATTACATTAAAGCGCGTGTAAACTGACCAGTGGAGAGAATCATATTAAAGCGCCCATAAAAGAAGTTATAAATATAAATTTAAATATATGAAGACCTCGTGGCGCAGTAAGACAATGTCAGAATGTAAAAGCGATGGGTTCTATTTCCATTCAAGGGATTGGTGATGCTTAAAATTTATTTTCATTCTTCTGTTCTGATAAGACAAAGCGCGGCGTTGAGTTCACCACTAAACTCGTAATGTTTCGATTTCGGACGGGAAGCACTCGACGGAGTGTCTTGACACTAGGTTGCTTCAATGATGTAAAAAATAAATATGTATTTATTAAGATATTAATGCTAGGTATAGTCTTTTTTTAATTAAATTTTTTAAACATCTGTAAATATCTATGTACTGTCATTAGAGTAAAGTTCTATAATACAATAACTTCCTTATTAATATCCAAAGTTAAGAAAAATATAGAATTGAATGTAATTTTAATATAAATATTAATATTTAAAAAACACAGTAACTTATAAGTCATATAAAAGCCGAAAAAAATACTTGCTGACTTACCATTTGAACAATTAAAATTCAATGTACAATGCCAGATACAACTCAATACAATGTTTTCATAAAAAACCATATCAACTTATTTTCTTGCAATAATTATTTCACTTTTAATTATTTTAGTTACTTAAATGTACATAATTTTGTTATTACATAATTTATTTATTTTAAATATTTTTGTTCTATTCTTAATATATTATCAATCAACAGCCATTTTAAACTACATATGTTCAATATATAACGATACAATAAAGGCCAGTGAAGGATTGACGGAAAAGGTCGAGTAAGGTATTTTCACAAGCGATGTATACAGATAAGGTGAATATTTTTGATCATGACATTTAATTATGACCTTAACTTATGTAATATTTCTAGATATAAGTACCATTTTAAATTGACGTATAGATGCAATAATAATAGATTTATGTATTATGTATATATTATTAGGACTTCGCTGTTCGTCCATAGATCTTTCTCTCCGTCTATCATAAGTCACATTCTCATGAACCGATAATGACAAGATAGTTGAAATTTTCACATATGGAGTTTTTCTGTTGCCGTTTCTATAACAACAAATGCTAAACTATCGAATAAAATAAGCATTGAAGGCTCCCATACAACAAAAGGTGATTTTATTTCCATTTTTCTTTTACCCTTCGTGAGTGAGTTCGCTCGCTCTTGTCTGGTTTTTTAATGAATTACAAGATAAGATATATTGCTTACGAGAAGTGTTTCTACAACACTAATACGAGATAGAATACTCTACAGTTTAATACAATTTACAATTTCTTTAATTTTTCCTTGTAAACCCATATAAAAACACTTTTTTTTAAACGACTAGGCTGTGTACTAATCTCTTGCTATTTGTAGAGAGATAACCCTTACAAAAGGAGAAAACACATATTTTAGTTAAATTAAAATCATAATAAATGACTTAATTAAATTTTGGTTATCATTAAGATAACCAAATGTCGAAATATTATATTCTGTTTACATTGTTTTGCATTTTTTTTTCAGAATATAACTATAATAAGAACAAAGGTGGACGCTTTAAAAAATAATAATTTGTTTAGAATAACATTTTATTTCCCTTTCCATAACTTTTGGATTATTTATATATAAACCTATTTGCGGTGTTGAGCTGAGAACCTAATTTAAACTTCGTCTAACCGCTGAAATTGGAACCTAGTATCATCTTGTACTATCTGATATATGTTAACTTCGCCACAACAGCGAAAATAAATGAAATTATTTATTTTTAAATGAAACTATTTAACCGGATTAATCGCGTATATTTTGGTATTCGAAAATACATTTTTGGACACCTGACGTTTCGAACACTTTACAGTAGTAGAGTCTACCTGTGACCACGGACTACTGGAAAGTGTTCGAAACGTCAGGTGTCCAAAAATGTATTTTCGAATACCAAAATATACGCGATTAATCCGGTTAAATAGTTTCATTTAAAATGTATAAAAATCGCGAAAATCAAAGATCTTATTATGAAATTATTTATACAAACAATAACCACGAAGAATCATAAACTGATCTAATGTTCTAGGATCTTTGATTTTCCCAAATGTCACACCGCTGAAATGAAACTATTTTAAACGGATTAATCACGCATATTTTGATATTCGAAAAGACGTTTTTGAAAACTTGACGTTTTAAATAATTTACAGCCATGGTCACAAGTAGAATACCTTTCGAACCAAATAATAGGCGAATAAATCATTAAAAATATTGTCATTTAAAATCACCAAGTTATAGCAGCTTAAATATGATTTCATTAGTAATAAATTAAAAAAATATGAAAGCAGTATTTATTAAGCAGCTTATACTGTACAGTACATAAATTTATATTGTTTTACAAAAATATTTTAAAATTTCATACCGACAATAAATGTAGATATAAATAGGTAATCCTTGTGTTCGCAATCCTGAATGCTAAAACAAGATTTATGTGAACGCTGCAATTCCTCTATTGTACTTTGTTCAGTCTTTTCTCATGTGAAAAGCTCAATGATATATATATATATATATATATATATATATATATATATATATATATATATATATATATATATAAATTATTCCTAAAAAATTCATAATAAATTGAGGATAAGATCCTAACATAATAATTGTGATATATCTATAAGTTTTTATGTCATTAAACTTTCCTCAGAGTTTCTACCGGTACAGGAAATATAATTACATATAATATGTAAGTAGGAAGATATATTGTACTAATATTAGTTTGTCTATTTTCGAAGCATAAATAATCACAGTCACAAGAAATACAAAAATATAAAATAACACGTTGGAAAAATGAAGAATTTAGCTTTTATAATTTAAATTCGTATTCAAATATTTTACAAAAATATAATCGTTACATACAAAACATTGTACAAACGAAAACAATACAAGACTAATGGTACATTGTTACGTCAATTTTACAAATCGCCTGGCGTATTGTAAAACTGCGCTTATTGAAACACATTTTTATTGCTAGTAACATCCTGCCCTGAACCTTGTGTTATAGACGGACAGGAGCTTTCTACACAGCTCTCTTTTTATATACATATTTATTGTTATATTGATGACGATAACGATGGTTATTTTTTTTAATTTAATATAAACAATAAAGCTTTTTTTAATTAACTTTATCTTGTTATTTATATTTGTTTGCTAAATGAAAATGTTCTTTTGTATGTTATATAAACGTATTATCAATATAATATAATTACAAGCATGTTAAATGTAAAAGCATATGTAAATAAAACATATACTACTAATTAAATCATACATACTGAAGCTATAGCAAGCAACACTTAGACAATATTACAGAGAAATTAAATTTCCCCTCGGAAATAACGAAACTTGGCAAAGTCGAGACTCAATAATACGTATAACAATTTATAAATTTCTCATAATATTGGTCCACGCCCAAAAACTGTTGCGGAAAGCTCCATATCAACAGTGCATTAAATAGAGATGGGTTTGGCTATAAATTCCATAATATTTATTACTTTGCACAGCAATAATGCCTGTTCACCGCATAAATTTATATCAGTGTAATATCGAAACCATATCTATATACATAATCATAATATACAGTTTTAAGCTTAATATTATTTAAAAGCTTTGAAAAATAAGAACTTATAGTGTTAATAGATTTGCTTATCTACTAATATAACTCTTGAGTTACTTACTGAGTGCTAAAGGAATGCTTATTTTCCTAAGCATAAAAAGTTTATATTGGACATTGAGAATGTAGATCACTAAGGGAAAATTTTCCAAAATTCCTTAGAAAAAGGAAAAAAACGAAACTCTACATTTAGTAACTACAGAGGGTCAATAAGTTTACGCAAAAGAAATTTCGAGCGACAACTCGCTTTAGTATTATCATTAAAGTGTCATAATAAAGAGCTTATACTTGTGATAATTCTTAAGAATTAAGTAAATCAGATATTATTAAATTAAAAATAATAAATTAAAATAGTAAACAATTATCTTAGCATATCATTTCTAAACAGAAACAAAAATAAAATCGATCGTTCATTAAATGAAATGTATGAAATACATACATAAATACCTCTCTGCGTCCCTCGGGAACTAAAGTTAGAGCCCTTAGGGAATTACTTATTTAAAACTACGAAATCCTTAGATATTCCCCGTAAATTATTTGTACACCCACATTCCGTAAATGTAAAGGTATTTTACCTTTCTCCGCTGAACCATTAATTATTCTAATGGTATTTAGGTGGCAGTCCGTTATTGTCGTGATATTCAAATGAATGACGGCGTTCATAAAACGCAGGAGGGGCAATCCTTTGGACACTTTTATGTAATGTTTGCCGTTTGGGCGAACACATCAAAACCTTCCAATAACAATCTAGTGTCCTCCGATTACGTAAACCCGTCGAGAATTTTATAAATATTCAGTCTAACGTGAGAAAGACGATCGATAGGTGAAAAATTTTGGTAATTTCGGTTGTGTCGAAATTATTAAACGAGACAAATCTTATTTGGGTATCAATATACAAGCAAGTGAGTACTTACGGAGTGATTTACAGTATGTAGACCGGTCACCTTAGGCAATCCATTGATGAGCGACGAGATACGCGTGAGTTGGTTGTGTGGCGCGCGGGCTTGCCGGCGATCGCGGCTGTACTGCTACTGGCACGTGGTATCAATCGATGCGCGAGCGCGAGCGCGGCACATTCATGCGGGGAACAGCTGACGGGCGAGCCCGTAAACATGAATCGGGCCCACCCCGCGGCCCGCACTTGCGCCCCTCGCACAGCGCAACTACACCGTACGCCGTCATATGCTGCGCTCTAACCACCTGTCAGATTATTCTGCTTATTAAAATATTATGACTTGTTTCAGTTTTGATTATGGTGCAACGGAAAATTAAAATATTTGTATATGCAATTAATGATTTTCTTATTGTAATATAAGGCGTGATAAGTGCTTGTTTCAAGATTCTCTTATGGAAAAATATTCATAATCATGTTTTAGATAGAAATTTTAAAAATTGCGACAAACTATATAATGGACTTAAAATAGAGATTTAGTTATCTGACCTAAGCAGACTACATATCGCAAGTAAAATTTTATAACAACAATTTAATTTGATCCAACTTCAAACGTTTGAGGTTGGATATTGATACTGCAAACAAAAACATGATTTATAATTATTATATAATATTAATTTATAATAATCATACATAGGCGTAAAAGTAAAGGAGTTATTATAATTATTTTAAAAGAATAGACAATCAATTATATATTATAATATTTTGTAGTGTATTTAACATTCTTACAACAAAATAACATTACACAAGAAAATAAACAAAAAATAAAGTGAAAATCGCACCATTTTCAGCCGAACGTGAAACACACCAGAGCGGTGGGCGTAGCTGCGTTACGCGCGTGCGTGACGATCCTCCGAGTTCAGATAAACGAACACTGTACACAGGTGTCGCCTATCCTGCTGAGATCATTAGAATGTAAGGGTAAATATTTATCCTGCTAAGAGCCTCTACATTACGTGATAGATTTATACTTTGACAATTTTTTTTTTATTTTAAAATCGATCCCCGTTTTTGGAACTCTAAAAGTATAATATATTTTTACCTGACCTGACCTATCATTGGTGTGTTACTAAAAATATAAATGAATCATCATCATCATCATCTAGAAAGATAAAGAAGTGTTAATACATAATTTATTTGATTTTTTTCAATTTATTGGCATATTTTCATAAATCGCTTATTATGTCATATCGTGATTAAATATAAAATGATTTTCATCACTAAGCTTTGTCTTATTTAAACGTAAGACAATTTTACTTAAAGAAATAACTCGAAGCTTTTAAGTCGTCTTTATGTTTTTAGATAAAATCTGGGACGGGTCGCTTTTACTCTGTCATTTTATGATATAGATCGAAGCGGCGAATAATCAGATTTTGAGTCTGTTTTAATGTGGCTCTTAAACATTTTTTTTTCAGATTCACCCTTTATCCTACATAAAAGGTAGTCAGAGAAAACCTAATGTCTAGACACTCTGTTGAGTGCTTTCCACCCATAAACAGGACATTGCGTGTTAACTGGAGAATTCAACGCCGCACTTTATCTTATCAGAGTGGAGAAATGAAAATAAAATTAAGCATATTCATTCCTCCGATTGGTAATCGAACCCTCAACCAACCATGTTTATTGTCGAACGCTGTCCCACTGTGAAACGATACCAGTATATTATTTACCATTTAATTATTATACCAATGCAATATAATTTATAATATCAATAATAAATTTTACTTATTAAAAATAAAAATTACTTTATAAATTATTTTAACCACTGTGGCATAGTGGAGTGCCTCGAAATGTAACGCCGAGGTTGTAAGTTTGAATTCACTCAGGATAATTGCCGGGCGATTATCTCTCGAAAACGAAGTATCTTGACCGTTGGCTCTTAACCTAAGAGTAAATGTAGGTGAATTACGTACTATTAACACTACATAAATATTGAAGCAAACTAAGTAACATTTTTATTTTTTTAATATTTTTATACTTTTTCTTTCGTTTCTTTTGTTGATTTATCCCTTTATTACTTTAAAGCTATTTTTACAATCTATTGCAAATCTCCATTATCCCAAGCTAAGACATCTACATTAAAGCGATCCTATAAATGAGGTCTGAATTTATAACCATAGGTAGTATCTCTACTAACCGGATCGCAATTGAATTACGACTACAATGTAATATATTAGGTATTCTAAGTTGAATGAAGAATTCAAGGTAATCGAAGAAGCCAGGGATCAGGAGAAGTCGTACGTGCACTTCTAAGACCACTTGCACTAAAGAAACTCCAAGGGTAAAGACGTGATGACCCTTCTGCAAGTCAATTTGGCTGCGGGTTCCTCGGAAGAAACCCCGGAGCATCCTGAAGGTGGCCGCGACCTGCAACAGCTGAGCCGTCCGGACTACAAAGCCGTCTAATGTTGATATTCGTTTACTAGTAGATTAATCATTTCTAAACATTGTATTTTCCAGTAATATAAAAAAGCAAGAATAATACAAGGCCTTTACATCGAACCTGTTTTAATTAGGTACATATATTGCTTTATTCAAATAAAAATAGTTATATATTGAGCTTGATACGTTTTTATTCCAATAAAATGAAAATAATCAGTCAATTTCAATGTAAGCTCAATTATCTATTATTCTAAGTTTCATCGCTATTTACAATCATGATCCTGAACATTAAAATAAATAACTGTAATGAGAATGTGTATGGCGTAAAATCCATATAATAATGCTCCTTTGTTATTAACTGATAACAATACTTCAAAGTAGCGGAACAATACATGCACTTTATATAATTGAAACATTTTCATGTTTTTTATTAAAAAAAAATATTTTTCTGAATAATTGCCAAGTATATAGGTACTCGAGCTTGAATGCGTTGACTACTCTGCTTTAAAAGGTTTCCATTTTTAACATAAAAACATTTTTAACAATACGTTAGTTTGTTGGTGTGTGCCTTTTTGTTTCTTGCATAACCTACTGTGACAATGAGCGAGAATTAATTTTGCAATGAAATGGAAATCTTATAAAAAACATGTTTAGAGTAATGAGAATATGTATATATTAACACGTGAAGCAAAATCTTTGTAGCCCTTTTTACGCGATAATGCGAACTGAGGAGTAGCTTTTGGTACTGTTATAGATTATATAGAGAATAATGCGAAGGGCAGAATATTTTCAACTAGTATTTTTAATATATTAAATTAAAAAAATAAATATAACACACACCACCATGTATACATACACATTTATATAAAGTGACATACACGTTGCTAACATAACACGTCAAAGAAACATCTACTATAATTAAAAACATAAAAATAATGTATATATAATTAAAAACAAAAGTCAAGCGTTATAAGAAAGAAGCTTTTATGTTCTTTTGAGACTTTCCTAACGTGAAGTACAAACTCGACTATCCACAGTTTTACGAGAATTCCTTTCTAGAATCAGTACTTTATTTCACATACTTTAAACAACGCTAATTAAATGAATTTTACAATGTTGAAAATGTGAAGCTAAACAGTTGCCTATTTCTTATATTTATTACACCGTTGTTTTCATGTTGGTCAATGTTTTCGTTCGATATTTTTTGGTAATTATAATGTTTTCATTTTTACATAATCTAATATATTTTTTGTATAAAATCACAAATCAATAACAAAGAAGTGAATGCTTAAGTTAACACATAACATGCGATTCTGTAATGATAATCCTTAGCAAAATATCCAGTGTTGTATGATTTCCTAAATAGATCCAAAAAGGAGAAAAATCGAAATATTGGCTAGAAATTTTAAATACGATGCAAAAATATCTTGCATTGATGCGACGTAAATAAAATGTTTTTTACTGTAATTCATAATAGCAGAAAATCTGTTATTCTTACGGAGTTACTACTCTCAACAGATAACGAAAAGTTACCCACCTAAATATAAATGTCATATGAATGTTTAAAATAAAACTTCCTAAACAGTTGATAAATATAAAAACAAAATTAAAATATCAAAGTCAATTGAAAAATAATTTCTTTTAAAATGATAAAATTTATAATAATTACCGAAAGTGGTCATAAAATCCGCTTAAAACATTCTGGATAATATCGTCAGAACAGACTGCATGTTAAAATGTAATAACTAAAATATGTTAATGACTAACATGTGTAATCACCGATCGATAGCGGGCCGGGTCCACACCTTACGTGCACTAAAACATTTTTAACTAGCCATTATATAACCGTTATGCAGTTATGCTGGTTTTTACTGCAACTCTCATGAAAGAAAAAGTATTTTCTTCTCTCATAATTAATATTTTTTATTCTTACTCATATGTTCTGTTTTTTTGCTGCGTCACGCTTTATCCCGCGTAGTAGAGTACTCAAAGACCACCTAGTGTCAAGTTGACTGATTTCCGCCCAAAAAACATTGCATGATAAGTAGTGAACTGAACATCGAAATTTGTCTTAATAGAACGGAGAAATGAAAATCTGATTTTTTTTATTTTGTATTTATACATTTACATAGACCCCACACATAGGGTGCTACTACACTATAGGGTGATGCTGTTGGCTCAGGTAACTAATTGAGATCCATCCAATAATAATTTTCCTCTTAGGTCTTGCTCTTTCTTCTTTTAACAAACGTTAGATACCTCTGCTGGGATATGTATTCCAGTTCATGATTTTTTTAGTGACGTACAGGATTCATATCCAAAATATTTATAATTTTGGGTCTTTTTTGTTAAATTAATTCTATTTGAATTATGAAAAGCTCATATTATGACTTACTACCTATATCGCTATGTTTTGTAAATTCTTTATATTTCTTTGCCTCGTATAAAGGTACTCTATATATTAATATAACCTTAATGTACGCAGTAAGTAAATAGATATATTAATCTGACAAAAATTAAACTTTTAATTTGTTATTTGTATTGTTTAAACAAAAATCAGTAAATTATCTTAATATTTCAATTACCCTAACATAGAGATACATAACTACATATTTCTCAAATAAAAAATTGCTAAAGACACGTCTTATGTATCCTAGTTAGGCGGGTAAGGATTGTTTTTCCTGTAATTTATAGCCCTGCCTTGACCCACTTGCGGTATCTGCATTCCCGCCTAAGGTCGATTGCATGTGACCCAAATCAACTTCTCCTTCAAAGTAAAAGTTAAGAAGATTATTTAGTAAAGGGGATTATGATAATACAATATGTAATATTTTATAGTGATGATATTTTTTATTGAGTGTTTTAGTTAACTATTAATGTCCTTATAGTATTTCAATTTTGAATACACTACTTTCCCCACCTTTTGATATACTTAACTAATATCTAATAAATTCAACTGTTCAAATATCTTATATATATGAAAAGCAGCTTCACGCTTTATTCCACACAGGCGGGTAATCAGGGACATAGAGTCAAGACACTACGTTAAGTGCTTTCCAACCTTAATCGAAGCATTGCGTGTTGAGTGGTGAACTCAACGCCACGCTTTATATTGGCAGAGCGAAGAAATTAAAATAAATTTTAATTATTATAATTAAAATTGTTTCCTCGAATCGAATCGAACACACAACCAATTTACAGTCAAACCACGTTTACAGTCAAACGCTGTCCCAATGCGCGACGATGGCCACAAAGCTTAGAATTTTTTTTATGCATAAATAATATACGCGAGCTTAACTGTAGTATCATAAACACTTGCTGCGGTCGTTCGCTGGTTTCGGACTCTGGGTAGCGAGCGGGGCGGGCCAATTTATACGAGTACTTACTTACATATGACAACAATTTTATTTCTATTACATATATAATTGAATGAAAATACCTCCCAGCTGGATACCCGCCAAACGCAACAGTTGTTACAATCCAGTGCAGTATGGCCTGTGTGTTAACATTCTTTGGCAAAGATTCTAAACCGCTTTATTGTTTGTACACGCTTTTCAGCTTTGAAGAGATTTTCTTATTATGCTTGGTTATGGGCTACTAAAATTTTCATTTGTAACAAGGCTGCGTTAGCTTTACCTGTATCAATGAAAGTAAAATACTTTATACGTTAACTTATGTTTAAACCAACTCACGTGTCCAAATTTTGATACCAACTACTAAATAATGTTTTAATAGCTCAAACTAGAGCCAGGTTCTCTCGCCAGGAACACCGGGATAAAGGGAAAATATTTTAAAATCAAAATACTCTTTATGCAAATAGGCTCTCTACAAGCACTTTCGAATTGTCAATCAAATCAATTTTGTATCTCGGAAAAATAAAAACTCGTTTTTTGGCTTTATTGTGGGTACTTTAATAACTTTTATTTAAGAAAAAAATTAATCATATTTAGTGGAAGAAAAAAACATGGTGGCAATATCCTTGCCAATACCAGTATGAGCTCTGTTAAATTCTGTTCATGGATTTTCCTCTTGCAGTTGGTGAAATAATTTAAAACATGGATAAATACATAATGCCACTTTACATCGTTCACATTCTATTTTAGACCTCTATTTATTTATTTTAGTGCTGCAATAGCGACACATCTTATAGGAGTCTATTTCTATAGGCCAGTGATCACCTAATTTTTGATATCTTACTTCTTCTGGTACCCCATAAAGTCTTTTTTGTCGCTCATCACTCTCTTCCACTCGTTTCTTTTTTTTTTGTTATATGTTTTGGCTTTGTTTGGAATGATCTTTTTCTAAACGTTTGATTATCCACCAGCTCACTTGAAAGAGCAATTCTAAATTCTTTTTGGCTCGTAGTGTAACGTTGTGCACTCGGGTGTTTGTTTTGTATATCAAATACGCATTAGTTATCGCAACATCTATAAAAAAATAGAAAATTCGAGTCCACCACTTGCGACTTCTTCTACCTACAGCATAATGTGTTCGTAATTGGTCGAAACAATCGACTCCACCCATACGTTTTATATATTCTGGAATGAGTAAAGGGCATCTGATAGACTTTTTTGAGCCATCTTTTTGGGTTCTGTTGCAATTTCTTTTTTCTTTCGGATGGAATGCTGTGGTAACAACATTAACTTGTTTGGTATCTTTACAAACAGCAAATCCTACGTTCTTTTTCACTCTCCATTTCCATTTTCCTTTCTTCAGTTTTTTTATCTTTGTACTTGCCTTACTAGCTGCTACAGATATCCTCTCATCTTCTTCTCTGTTTCCAGTCTTTTTTGGTTTCTTAACCAAACGAGGTAAATCAACGCGATCACTACGAATTGTTGCCGTACTATAGACACCTTGTTCATATAAATGTTGCAAAAGGTCAAAACTCGAAAAGAAATTATCAAAAGCCATATGACCAGAATAACCATTTTGAAGTAAGGGTTCCCACAATGATTTCACAACATTACTGCCCCGTCCTGTCTCTGCAGTATCAGTTTTGCCAATGTAAACTTGAAACTGATAAAGGTATCCTGTACTGCTGTCTGCACGACACCACACTGTAACCTCGTTTTACGGGTTTCATAGGCATATATTGTTTTAAGCTAGAGCGACCCTTAAATTTTATCATGCATTCATCTATTGATTGAGAATTGGTTATAGATGCATTGCTTTGACATAGATTATTCAACCTATCAACAAGGGGCCGCACTTTATACAACTTATCATAGTTTTCATCTGTACGACTTGGCATTGCCAAATTGTCGTTGATATGCAAAAATTTCAAAATTTTTTGAAATCTTTGCAATGTCATAGTCTCAGCTATTTTTACTACTTGTAATAGTGGATTACTTGACCAATCGTCCTCAATTGTAGGAAGTACGTGAATACCCATCTGTATAATGATGCCAAGAAATGCCTCCAATTCATTTACTGTAACAGGTGTCCAATTTCGTGCATTTTCTTGTTCTGCATATTTATTAGTCTGTATCACTATATTATCCATTACTTCTGCGTCAAAAAACAATTCGAAATATGTTACTGGTCTTATTCTGTTTGGTAGGTTCCTGGTACAGCGTAACGGTGAATCATCAAAGCTTTCCAGGTTTGGACTCTGTTGCTAAGGCTTTTTCCATTCTATCTCATCAGCATCCGATTCTTCATCGGAAGAAGAAGAAAAGTCTTAAAGATTTTCCAAGCTAGGTGAATGAACTCTAGTAGTTACAGATGGAGAATCATTGACAGCCCTGAATGTTGAAGGTCTAGGAGATTGTGCCAACACGGGAATCTCTTGTCTTTCTTCGGCGGGTGAACTTATCGTTACATCTTTACCGACTAATATAGAGAGCAAGTTTCTATTATTGTTAGTACCCTCGGCATCCGACAAATTTTCTTTATTGTCTTCAGAAATAGAGCCATCTGGTATACCAAATATATTTTCTAGCTCTTCTTCAATTTGTTTGTCTCGCAGAAATTGATTTCTCTTACTCATCGTCTAAAAAAAATTAAGAAATTAAAAGTTACGAACAAAATCGAATAACACTGGAACTGGTAATGGCAAGTTTATTGCCACCATGTTTGATGTTACTTTTTTCGGTAAATAGTAATTTGTTTTTAAAAATATGCAATGTAACATAATAAGTACACAATCTATTTTACAATAAATATAAAATCTTACCGTCACTTCCTTACAATATGAAGATTTTTTTTGAATTATCACACACATCAAAGATTCAATAAAAATTTGAAAAGACAAGTTGACAGCTGTTTGACATAATGTCAAATGGGTCTGGTATTTTTTTACACCAACAATAAGTTCCGTTTTACGCAGCGTCACTAAGTTTTAAAGTATTGATGCTACAAAGTGGAAAAAATAATTAAAATATTGGTGGCACACATATTGCCACCACCAGTAAAAGGGTTAAAAATAATACGAAAGCTTAGACTAAAGTTTATTATACAGTATAATATTACTATTTTATATCGATTTATAGAATATAAAATATTTATAATTAATTTAAAATATATTTATGTCATGGTTTATATGAAATAGGAACTCGCAATTAACACAAATAATATTGTAGTAGAGTGTGTATGACTGATTAATGATTCTTTCCCGGCTGTCGAAGAATTATTATATTTAAATAATGTTCTCCCTCCTCTGTGGTTAAACCTATCTAGGCGTGAAGTTTCTAGAAATATCTATAATTTTTTTGCCAGACATGAAGAACAAAACTATTAGTTACTACTATCTCTATATATAAAATTGTGAACTGTTAGACAAAATATAGCTTTGAGTTTCATCTAGCACGACGCTAATCGAAAAATATCAAGATTAAAAAAATGTAAAGTATTGTTTTTACATCCCATTTTTATTCCAGATCTGAAAATTTTTACTTTATTTTTAATCTTAATGGCTTTTTACATATCTGGATAGGGACACTAATGTAAATAGACTTCGTTTACCACTTTTCGTCCCAATTAGAACGTGCTGAGTGGAACTAAACGCCGCGCTTTATGTTGCCCAGAGCGGAGATATTAAATTAATCTTAATTTTATTAAGAATCGCATTTTCAATTAAATGTTCCATGTGGACCACGAACGCCTCGATGATTTTTATCTAAACACATCTATATTATAATAGATCTTAACTTTAAAAGACATTACATGAATCGTTAGGCTACTGTGGCGCAGTGGGACAACGTAAACGCAATTGATTACGAGTTCAATTCCCACTTGAGGAAATAATTATAGTTAAAAAATATTTTCATTTCTTTCTGATATTATAAGAAAAAACGCGGTGTGGAGTCTATCACTCCAGACGTAATGTCTCGATATCGGGGGGGAAAGCAGTCGACGTGTTGAGTGTCTGGAAAGATTTTTCAATCATCACTTCGCCTATTTTGAATTATTTTTTCTTTGATAGCAGAATCTATCGATAATTTATTATTCCTGGAGAAATAAAAAATATAAAGAAATAATATTGAGATATTTCTATAAATGTTACTTGGGTTCATATCCAGTTACCGCGTGCAATCAAATAAGTACTAAAAATGTTAAATAAAAATGGAAATCTACATGAGTTTCGAACCCACGACGATCGTGCACTTATAAGTTCCAATTACTTCAGACAAAATGGGCAAATAACGTTGAAATTGAAATAAACCTCATAAGCTAATGTTTACAATGCAAATGCACACTTACGCCATCTAGTTTCTAATCACTTATGTTATCTAGTTTCTAATCATATACCCAAAAGGTATTGTAATAAATAACATTAAAGTATAAATGTATAACATACATACAAGTCATTATAATATTAATTACATTAAATGATTTTAAATTATATTTTACAGGTAGTCTCATTCTGAACTCTTAATACAAGACAAATATTCATGACAAGCATCTGTTTCGACGACGTACTTTTGACAGAATATTATTGGCATTGTGAAGGGTATCCTGTAAATATGAATGTGTCTAAATTTGATGATAATAAAGGAAAGAGAAGCATGATAAGGTTTTATTACCTTTTTATAGAGTTTCCTTAGATTAAAAAAAATATTGTAAATGTTTGAATTTCTTTTGTACTATAAATGCCTTTATATATTTTATTTTATAGTTATTCGTAATATTTTTTTTATTATCTAGCTGTACCCGTCTCTTTATCCGCATGAAATTTCACAACTTGGTAAAGATTTATTATTAAGATTTATGTTAAAAAGCTGACATAAATTTTTATATTATCTTTTTTAAATAAAAGTAAAGTTACTCCCTATTACATTAGCTATCTGCTAAAGAAGTCTCAAAATCAATCCAGCCGTTCAAGAGATTAGCCGGAACAAACAAGCAGACAAACATACATATGCATTTAGTAAAATGCAGTTATTTTAAAATAACAAACAAACAATTTCAATTTTGTTTATTTGTATGCATAGACATACAATATGAATAGGAATGCAACAGGTTATAAATAAAAGAACCATATGTAAAATAACATTTACTTAACATTACATTCTATAAATTATAGTCACGACCAGATCTTACTTATACACGAAATTATTAGTTGACGGAACAAAATTTCACAAACAATTCCTTTTTTCAGGTAATCCGTATTATGAAAGCTAAATAAGAGGCAATAGATAACGAAATGTTATAAATATAAAAAGGAACTAAAGCTTCTTGGCCTTTAAAAGTAAAGTTCTAATTTTAACGATAAACATAAAAAAAATCGTAGAAAGCTCCCACTAAAACTACTTTTTGTTTAACACAATTTTAAATATTTATATTCGTTATTATGAATCATTTATCACTACGACAGCTCATTATTTTTTTACAATACTTATTTAAAAAAAAAACTTTTATATTTTTAACTTTATAATTTAAAAAATGACTAACATAAAATGGCGTCATTTAACTGAAGTGGATTAAACAACTTTAGAAGTTCACTTTTCTTTCTCAACATTAAACAAACGCGCGCCCATTTAAATGTCGTTACAACTTTTCAGCAAATTCCTGGCGATAACTTTTTATAAAATTTATTGTATTGGATAAAAAAGCATGTTCTAGACATTTTTTTAATCTATATTTCATTGAAAACTATTTACCTATATTATCTGTGATTTATTGAAACGTGAATAGTCATATAAATAACAAATATTTCAACTAAATAATATTTCTAACAACTGCTTATATTGCGTTGAATATAATAATACATATATTTACAATACCTATGTTATTACACAACTTTTTTTACATTTATGTGAAAATAACTCCAGAATATGTATGTTTAAAAAAATAATATGCACCTTAAGAATAAGTGATCTAATTCTCGGGGTGTGAAAGACTAATATATTTCAACAAAAAATATTAAAAATTCCTTTTCTGTTACAATGGTACCCCAAAAAGTAATACTGTATTTATTTAAAATATGTAGGTATATAATATATGTATATATATATATATATATATATATATATATATATATATATACATACTTGTTTATTATGTAAAAGTGACTTTAAAATTATTTATTAATAAAATTTTCAAGTTAAGGTTGATATATAAAAAAAACATAAAAGCATTAAAATATATATAACTAAAAATTAGCCAAACATTTATGGTATGTACCCATAAACTTTTGGTTAATTTTCAGTTTTTTAATTGCTTTTTAAGATGATCTAGACGAATTATGTTAATAAAACTTTATTAGTACGGAAAAGTAACGAAAAAAAAACAAAAAAATTAAAATCATTGTGTAAAGATATATGTTTTTGTACCAGAAATCTATTAAAATATACGAATTAAATTGTATGTCGTTTTTCTTCTAATATTTTTTACTATAGAACATGCAACAGGTAATATACTATACATTAGTGAAGTAATAAAAAAAAATTTAAGAATATTACACACAATGAGACTCACAGCAACACCTCCAGGATTTTTTATATATCTCAATATTTACTATTTTAGACTGTAAAAAGATAGTATCCGTAACTAAATAATTATTTATGAACGAAAGAGCTTAAAATTAACCTTTTCACAAACGTTTTTACTTTTTGGATTTTATTTTGCCGATGCTACAAAAAATAAACAAATATATATTTAACCGATTCAGTTTCAGACACTAAAATAATATTTAACAAAAGTATCAATTATACTTTAAAATCGTTTTTAGTTAAATTTATTAATTGGAGTTATTTAAAGACAATAACATAATGGTAAAATTAAAAAAATTGAAGCTTAATACAAAATACACTCTTTTAATGCACTTTAAAATGCTAAATAAAAAAATCATATAGCTATAATAGTAAAGGCTATTTAGTTTTAATTTCTCTATTTATATGTATAAATATGCTTCTGGACACCCGACCAACAAACAAACATGACCAAATCATAATGAAGTAGCCAAGAAAATTATAAGATATTTTTTCTGTGTTCTTAAAACAAAAAGGAATCAAATCAAATGTGAGACAAAAAAAATACTTGAGCATAAAATATATTAGACATGCGATTTTAATGAAATAATAAAATGAAATTGTAAACAAAAAAGTTAACTATCTCCAACTTGAATATATTTCCAATATGTATTGCAAATGCTTGGCTTTCAATAACTATTTTAATATTTTAAATGAAACTATTTTAATCAGATCAATCGCATATATTTCGGTATTCGAAAGTACATTTTTGGTTAATATACACGTGCCGGTCCACCAGTGACCACGGACTACTGTAAAGTGTTCGAACGTCGGGTTTTCAAAAATCTATTTTCGAATACCAATATAAACGTGATTAATCCGTTTAAAATAGTTTCATTTAAAATGTGTAAAAAACGCGAAAATAAATGAAAATCAAATATACATATATTTAAATTTTATACTTAAACCTTTATTCTGTTTCTTTTTTTTAATTCACTTGAGTAGAACTGAATCAGTTAATATATTTTAATTTGACAATTGACATGAAAAAACTATAATTTGGATAATCAGGATGCTTTATATTAAAATCAATTAAAACTAAACAAGAATCATTTCTTGTTAATGATCTTATTAACGAGTAATGCATATAAAAAATGTGTTTTAAAATCATAGAAGTTATACTAAATATTGTACTTTAAAATGAATATGAATATTAAAAAAATAATACAACTTATAGCCATGTCTATGAACGCTCTTAAACTATTAGGACTGTATATATAAAATATTAAAAGTAAACTCGTTATAATATAACTAGTTTTAATAAAGTAATAATAAACATTTAAATACTTACTCTGCATATTAATATGTAATGAGATATTGTATTGTAAATACGTAGCATAGTTTAACATTTTAAGGTTAGAAATCGATTTTATCTGTTTTATTATTATAAAAAATCGATATAACGAGTTAACTTTTAACATATGGTGATAAGAAAATAAAGTGACTATGTAGAATATAAAATTATACACGTGTATATAAATAAACAATAAGTAATTTAATATTACAACAATTATAACATTCCCATAATGTTCAATGGCGCGTGAATCATATGGATGTCCTTTGACGCCATTTTAATTACGTCACTAGCTAGAAACATATGTTGTAGGAGAAATCGATAAGAATTTTTTTTGAAAAATTGATATAAAAACAACTAAACTTTGATTAATGTATATTGAGATCATATTTTACTAAAAATTTTAGAAGAAGCCCACACATTATTAAATCATTAAAAAAATCAACTAAAAATTATTATTTTAATACATCTAGATAGTGACATAACAAAAATAGTTGTGATAATTATCGAATAATAATCGATATAGACTAGTAATCGAGAGCCCATTCGTTCTCTTGCAAGAACGCGTCAACAACTTCTTTCATAGTGAAGTTAGGTATGAGCTGGTCAGCTGTTAATTTCACTCGAGTCACCGGATCGAAGTGACCTACCCGCTGAAATATGAAAAAAATATAAAAATATAAATATATTTCAATAATAAATGCATGCAGAGTTATTGTTTATATTATTTTTTTTTAATTTATAATACATGAAGTTAAGGAAAAAAATGATTTTAGGGAATTATTTTTATTACTATCAGACGCTATACAGTCTCACACCTGACATGTGATAATTTTTCTCCTCAATTCTATTGGATAGAACACAATTTAGTAAAAATATTTAAAGTACTATATAATAATTTTAATATACATTGCATGTAAAAAACACAAAAGTACGCTTTTTTATATTTAAATTATTACTACACATTTAAAGTTACTTAGAATAGGAAAAATATTTTTAGATAGATAAATATTTAAGGTACGTACGGTACGTCTCTGGAGAACATACGACTTCATATATATCTTCGTTTTTTTTTAATATTTTATACAATATTTTAATGGAAATGAAGCTATGTATAAATTGCTGTGTTAAAATACAGAATATTACTAACTAATTAAGATAAAATATATAGTATGAATACGAATTACTTATACTATTGAGACCAATTAGGAATCGAACCCACAACCAATCCCATTTATAGTGAGACATCCCACTACGCCACGATGGCCTTAATTTAATAAAATTAGATATTAAGATATTTACTTACCTCAAGATGTTCTTCAATATCCTTCTTTTCGTAGGTGATGCCGCTTGGCGTTATGACAGGCTCGTTTAATATTTCAAAACTGATCTTGCCACATAAATAATCTGGTACGTCCCGTTTCTATATGAAATTAAACGTAAATATTAATATATTGTAATAACAAATTAGTTATATATCTTTTTAGCTTCACGCTTTTTTCCCGCATAGCAAGGTAGACATAATGTATCTGGTTTCAAGACACTCAGTGCTCCACTTTCCGCCGAATTTTGAGAAATTGCGTGTTGAGATAGCGGAACTCAACGCCGAGCTGTCTTACCAGAGCGAAGTAGTGATTTTTTTAATATAAATTTAACCAATATAAATATAGGATTCTCCTGAATAGAAATATAATTCACGACCAATTGCGATTATAATTAGACACTGTGGGAACCACAAACAAAAAAATATTTGTTTTTGTTATGTTGGTTATCTCGACAAAAATATAATTTTGATATTTGGTGGTCTATGAAGATATTATACCGTCGGACATGAGCACACGAATGGAATCAGACATTACCATTTATTCATACATTCTTATATTTGTTTAATAAATTCGGATGAAGGTTCATCTTCATCATATTTAAAAAGAAATTTAATATACAATTTTTGAAGTAAAGACTAAGTGACTCCTTACTACATCAGCTATCTGCCAGTGAAAGTCTCGTCAAAGTCTAGTCATTCCAGAGATTAACCAGGACAAACAGGCAAAAGTTGTAAAAGAATATGTTTTAGTATATATACCGTGAATATAAACTTATCTATATAGTAAAAAGCAATAATTTTAATATTACATACAGACCTTCCATATTAGTTTATTGACATATATAAATATTAGATAAAAAGTTATTACATTATCTTAAAAGCTAAGTGAGAAAGTAAAGTTAGTGAAATTTTATTATATCGAATAAAATCAAAGACAATACGGAACTTCACCAGTTAAGTAACAATGCTCAAGCGTAACAGCTTATCGATTACGGCCTAATTTTAATATGGCTAGAAGGCAACCTCACATCGTTTCCAAATGCAAGTTACAAGTTTATGAAAATATTTTTTTTACAATTATAAACACAGTGAAATTAAATTTATACACGCCATTTTTTTATTTATAAACGTAAGCGTTGCAGCTCTTAAAACCATTTAAAAACCACTGATAAATCTAAGGATTTATCACAGGTTTTTAAAAATTTAGTTCGTACAATGCATTTACCGTGTTTTTTTTTTAAATTTAATCTAAAGAGCATTTATTCCACTTTGGCCAAAAAGACGATTATCAAAAATCGATTCTTTCGATAAGGTACGGCCCGTCATCTATCTTCGGCTCGCGAAAAACATTTTACACAGCCCGTAGTGTTTAAAAATTAATAAAAAACGGCTCGCGATAATTACATTTTGTCAATCCAGAAGTATGAGAAGTAAGCAGAATAATACATGCATACGTAAAGGAATTAAAACTGGCAAATTTGAAGAGTGGGAAAATGGGGTGCGGGGAAGTTATATAATTACCATAGTATGATTAAAAGTTTCAATACAAAGTGCATTCATTCGATGTTTGTGATCCTTGTATGAAATTTTTCAATTTTTTGACCCTCAATTAAAAATTTTGGCCCATCACTGTGGGGTATGGTACAATTTATTATGTAATAAAAAAATATGAATGAAATCAGTTACGTTATTCTAGAATACAATAAGTTTAACTATTATATAATAGAGAGCGATATGTAATCCAGTTATTTGCGCCTCGTACAAGAACGCGTGGGAACAACTTACAAAAAAATCTTATTAGGATTCATGCAATCGGACTAAAATACTTGTTGTGACATTGACGTCAACATGAAATTCTCAAAGCCTTACAAAAATTATAAAATATAAAACACCATAAAGTTACGTATATCTATAAATAGTAGATGTCCAATTGACGTGCAACGTAGCAACGTGTTTGTCACTTTATATAAACATGTGTGTCAAAGCCCATAGCAGTGTGTGTAACACGCATATTATTATTATTATTATTTTTATTATGAATTACTTAAAACAGCTTCCTACACTCTTTCTCTATATGAAGATATAGATTTAGTTAATCTGAAATATCATAGTCTGGATATTCCCGTAATTATCGTATAAAAGGGATTTAAATGTTTAGCTTTACATTTTAATATAACACACACATAAAACCTCGTAATTCTTGTCAATATAATCAGTTTCATGTTATTAACAGATATACTAATATCAATAGATTGAATTCAAACCCTATCGTGATGACAAAGTACATTTATTTTTTTAGCCTCACGCTTTATCCCTGGCGGGGTAGTCAGAGAGCACAGTGCGCCAAACGCTACGGTCCCTGTATACCTCTATCGCCTCGTCCACAGTCATATCCTCTTCATGCATCATGCCCTTCAGGGGGTCCTCAAACTTTTTACGTGACCTTTCTCTAGTATCTTTGATACCGTATTTTCGAAGGTCAACCGAGGTCTCCCCCGACCTCTCGTACCACTCACCTTGGCTTCATAAATCTCTATGTTTAAATGTATTATATATATATATATATATATATATATATATATATATATATATATATATAATACATATTTTATATAATTATATATATTTTATAATTATATAATTTCAATAATCGTAATCATATTGTGCAAAATGCACAAATTCGAACCCGGATGCCCAAGGAATCGATAGCTGGATGTCATGATAGACATGAGAGCTAATGGATTAGCGCGAATTGAGACCCTGGGTATGCCGGAGTAGAAAAAAGCAAAAGATATAATGGAAAGAGAAACAAGCAATATATATTAAATTATATTATACTTTTATTCAGTTTACAATGATAAAGTAAAAGATATACGCAATGATGTCAAAGAACAAATGAATTATTCAATATAATCTGTTTAATGAAGTGAATTGAAGGGCATAATGGTGGCAGAGCATTAAAATTTTTGCACCACGAAAGAAATGTTCGTTAAAAAATTGTATGATTCGTGTGACATGTAAATTCATATATCAAATTAAATGGTGAAAGCGTGAAATCTAACAACCCTAAATATTTTTTTTATAACTGTAAAATAAAAGTAGTTCAAGTTATTCCTTATTAAATCAGCTATCTATTAGTGGAATTCAGTCCAAATCAGTTTTGAGATTCAATTCGAGAGATTAACAAGAACAAAAAGACAGATAGATAGACAAAAATTGTAAAAAAAATAATTTTAAATATATATATATATATATATATATATATATATATATATATATATATATATATATATATATATATCCATAAACTTATATATGCATGATTGTTACTATTAAGATCTACTTAACGGGGTGACATTTACATAAAGTTAAAACATTTATACTCTTTTTTTTTCGATTAAATACATTCAAAAGGCATTTTTTGAATGTCAATAAAATTTATACAAAATAAAATCCACTTACCCTTCTTCTCTCGTCCATTTTTGAAAACAAGTTATTGAGTTCACTACTGTAGTTATTCTGTAAAAAAAATAAAATTTTCTGTTAGAACTTTCATACATTTGACTGTAAACGCGGTCTTTGTGAGTTCAATTCCCACTCGCAAAAAATGCGGCGTTAAGTTCTCTTTACCCTATCATTTTTTTTAAACTTGTTTTATAAAAGTCAATCGTAATTTATAATACTAAATAATAAGTAGATACTTCTCATTTATTGTTAAACTAGTTTGGCCACTTATTATAACATTAATAGACATATTGATGCGTAATTGACTTGCAAGTTCTAATACCACTTGGGAAATTAAAATATGCTCAACTAGACCCGCTTACGAGTAAATTACACGTTGCCTTGGCAACCTGTATGTCACTTTATACAAGAGTCCACAACATATATTTATATATATATATGTATTTATATATATATATATATATATATATATATATATTTAAATTTTAAACAAAGTTTCGTCCTAGTCAAAAGACAAAATCTTTTTTTTTCTTTTAAATTATATTATTCACTCGTTAGTCAAATCAACATAGAAAAGTTCCAAATAATGGAAATTAGAGAACTGTACCGGTGGTTAACATAAAAAAAAACGCTTAGATTAAAAAAGAACTTACACATTCCTCTTCTACTTTAGCAATCTTACTGCTAGAGTCCTCCTCGCTAATGCTCTCTAACTTTATCGATTCTACCCGCCGTTGCATGTCATCATTGATTAGCCTACAAATTTTATATATTTAAAGCTTTTTCATACACTAATATTGTTCAATTTCTACATTATATAAGAGATAAAATAATGGCAATACAGTATGTTCAAAAGGAACTGAAAATCTGCTATTAAATATCATTGTGCAAAAGTTTAAATGTTCTAAACATTTTTGAAAGAACGTATAAAAATTTGAACGCAGCGGGATTCAAACCCGCGCCTCTTGGATTCCGTTCAAGCGCTCTGACCGCTAAGCCATGCGTTCTACTACCAGCTGCGTCGAAATTCTTATACGTTTTTGTTACAACTTATTTATGTTGTTTAGCATCTCTGTAGAGAGATTTTTACAAATTTCTACTACTTAAAGATTATTAAGAAATAACCGTTTAACAAGAGAGATTGCTATTTTATTTTAATATTTACTATTTTTAAAGTGTTATTCCACACTTAGGATTAGAAAACATTTTTTTAAAGTTGTAACAAAAACGTATAAGAATTTCGACGCAGCTGGTAGTAGAACGCATGGCTTAGCAGTAAGAGCGCTTGGACGTTATCCAAGAGGCGCGGGTACGAATCCCGCTGCGTTTTTTTTATACGTTTTTTCAAAAATGTTTTCTAATCCTAAGTGTGGAATAACTCTTTAAAAATAGTAAATATTTAAATGTTCTCTTAACTCATCTAGTGTATAGCTGCAAAATTACGTAAAGAAAAGTTTTATATTATTTATAGCCATTATTTAAATCATAATAAGATCTTTGATTTTCGCGATTATCATACATTTTAAATAAACTATAATATATTTATTAAATATTTTTGAAAATTTACGTTTTGAACATTATAGCAGAGAAAATATCTGCGTTTAATACGTTTAAAATAGTTTCAATTAAAATTCTCAAAACATATAAAAATTAGACAAAAAAGAAAAATTATTATGAAAGAAAATTAATTCTTTGACAAGAGAGATCCCTCAAAAGTCGTATACTTTAAAATATAAAATAGATTCAGGGGTTCAAATTCCACATGAGGGAGTAATTATATTTCAATTATTTTCACTTGCTCGCTGTGGTTAAGACAAAGTGCGACGTTGAGTTCCACCACTCAACATGCAATGTCTCAAATTCGGTGAAAATCAAAGTATGGGGCGTCTTGTCACAAGGTATTTTCTGTCTACCCTTCTATACGGGAACAAAGTGTGAAGCTAATAAAATAATAAAGTAAGAGGATATATTATTGTAATAAATTTGGCTAAATTAAAAAAGTCAACTATATGATAATATAATTGAAGGAACATATAGCTTAACAAGCTTCATGAAGAAAATAGGTTCAAATCATGTTCAATTGTTTTATACAGATTATGAACAGAATTTTTTTGGTATTATGGCAAGTTTTTATTTAAAACAAGTTTCAGAATTAAATATGTTTTTAATAAAGAACAGAATGGATGATTGAAAAATGACAATCAATCATATTTTACTTATGCATTATGATGTAAATGGGAAAACATCCAAATTAATATTACATGTTTTTTTTTATTTTAGTAGAATAATTACGAAATTTCATGTTAGTAGTACTCATATTTAACAAGGAGGTAACTGTTTATGGAACTTTTATTATTTGAAGATCAACACTGTATTTTTACTGAACATCTATTTTAATTGTGTAAACGAAACATTTGCTGTAGGATAAAAATAATAATTATACAACATTAAATACTATCATTAATAAATAATAACTAAAATCTTACCTATTTAAATATGTTTGCAGTTCTATTTCTTGAGATATTCTCTTTTCTTCTTGAACATTCCATCTTTTCTTTCGTGCAACTCTGATTTGAGCAGCTATATCATCACCAAAATTCAATTTCTGTTCACGAGCTAGGTCATTGGCTATAACACAAATTAATGAACTACTTAAGAAAACACTTCATTATACTAAAATGACACTTTAATTATATTGCAAATATTTAAATACCACAAAAAGTAACAATTAATTGCATTTCATTATTTCAGAATCAATTATATATACAGTTTTATTAATTCCTTGTTTTACTATATAATAAATATTTATTAATATACAATTATAAGAAATATTTTTATAATGAATAATATATATAATTTCACTATTCAACTCATACTAAACACATTAATTTGATGTTTTGTTTATAAAGGTATATATATATATATAATTTTACTATTAATAGTTTAAGTAAGCAGTAGCAAAAAAGTTAGCTTTTAGAATAAACCAAGCTATACAATATGCTTATTATTGTGACAACAAAACATTGTTAGGTCACAAAAGAAGATTGTACAAACCTACATTTATATACTATACAACAATAAAAATGACCATGCATATAAAAAAATTAAAGTTACAATTTAAAAATGGTAGTAGGTGACTAGTTTATCTTTCATATAAAATTATTATTATTAATTACTCATTCAATTATAGTACTGTATGATGATATAGACGTCAATAAATTTAACATTACTTTTCAGTTTAACATTTATGAATGATTAAAAATGAAATTCATACTGTTGTTTGACAATTCTAAAAATTCTGGAAGCCAAAATATTTATGATTTACCTCTATGCAAATGCTTAATAGCCTCATCATAGCATTCCAACTCAATCAATGCTTGTCCTAAAAAGAAGTGGCCTTTCACTTGATTATTGTCTATGTCAAGTGCCCGCCTGCAATCCTGACAAGTGGATTCCCACCTCTTCATTTTCAGGTGACATAATGCTCTGTTTGTAAAATATGTGGCAACTGATGGATTTTTTATCTAAAATGTTGACAATTAAACAACCTAATTACATTTTTTAAATACAGATAGACGTTATATCTAGTTTTTATTAGCTACTATTTAGCAGTGACCAAAATAAACAATAAAAATACCACGAACCTTCACAACGTACCACAATTACAACAAAACAAAATACAAAAAAAATGTCAATTTTTAATAGTATATTTTAAGGTCTAATAAAAATATCTTAGAAGAATTTGTAAGAATTAATTGCAATACTTACAATGGCCTTAGTATAACAGTTCATAGCATCTTCAAATCTACGTAGACTGAAAAGTCTATTTCCTTGTTCTTTTAGCTCCTTATCGGTCAAGTTAGCGGTGGAATACATATGCTTGCTCATTGTTTTCACTTATTTTAATGTCTGTTTTTTAATAACTATTAAAAAGATGTCATCATAACACAAGTCTACCAGATTTCAGTATCTTTACTTTTCACAAGTGAAAAATAAAAAATATTTTCCCACGAACACGAACGTTCGTGTTAACGTACAGATAAAATAAATCAAGTTATTGACAAATGACAACTTCACAAATTGACTAATTGACAGGTGTATTTTGACGTGTACTACATTTCGTTTTACGGAGAAAAATGTATCTAGGTAAAATATGTTATAAACGACCATTTAATACCTCAAAAATCTTTTTTTATTAATATTTACTCATCCAATTTATAATAAAACACAAAAAATTATTGATGATAAATTACTATCATATCCTTACAAGCTTTTAATATATATATATATATATAGACTCAACGATCAAATTGTCTTTATCTATAGATGGAAGGAAGGCTATATACTTCATGTGATCGGACTCCCAACTATAGCGTTTACAATTTAACACTTCTTTACTTTTACTCGTTTTTTTGTTACTTATTGTAACTGTAGATTTTATATTTTCTTAGAACACTATTCCGTTAACATTTCAAAGCCCCTATCTTCCATATACTTTTTTTAAAATGCTATGCTTAAGTATTATCCTTCTATTTGGTACATTACATGCTTCAGCTTCCTATTTCCACCAGTTCCGTAGATGTTATATTTTCTATATTGACTTAAATTATGATTATATTAATAAATTTATAAAATAATGAGTATTTTTCGTTAATTTTTTTTCACATTTTTTTATTGACAAAATTGTACGTGAAAGTATCATTATAAGTGGATTGTATGATTAAAATGTCGAATAATTATTTATATTTTTGCTTCTAAAATTCTTTTTTTTTTGTTTTGCAGATTGCAATTATTTATTTGTATATAACATGTTTATACAGAGAACTGCAAAATTCCAAAAATTAATAACTTCAAATTTTTAATCAATTATAAATTTTAAATAAAACATATGTCAATAATATATCAATCAAATAATATATCAGTTATTAAAAGCTTTGTCAGTTTCATAGTTCTGCATCTCATATAAATCTCCATTTAAATTTAACATAGTCAACATGAGCAAAAAATATCAATTAGGAATATAGTTTTTGATCATTCTACTAATTACTTATATTTTATTCACAACTTCCATAAATTGGCATTGGCAGCTCCACGTTTTCCTAATGTTTCTTTAAAAACAGCCATATTTCGAACCTGAATAAAATTTTAATTATCTTATAAAATAATAATAATATAAACTAAAGAATTCAAATACTTAATTAGTTATTTGAAAATGTACATACAGTTTCCATACAAATTTTATTAGATTTTATTGTTTTTTCTTTTGACAGATATAAAGCTCTTGATATTTTTTTATTACTTTTGCGATCAGATTCAGTTTCTTCCGTGGATGTGTTTGAACTATTTAAAGTAGGTGCGTTAAATTCTAGTCTACTTATACGGTCCGAGCGATTACTAATTCGAAGTATGTTTTCCTGTAATAAAAATAATAAACATATACGGTAGTATACAATCAAATGACGAATTTCAAATATCTAATTTAATAATAATTTCATATATATGACTTCATATATATATATATATATATATATATATATATATATATATATATATATATATATATATATATATATATATATAATATTATTGTAGTTTTTTATTAATGACGAAAATCAAAAGGTATGATTTATTATTACATCCACTATAAATAAATATAAAAATGCTGATAAATCAATATAAATATTTTTATATTTATTTATTACCCGAGTTTAAAAAAGGTATTACTGTTTTATAAAATAGAAATAGGAAAATTTTGTTTATATTTACCCGGAGCTTTTCCAAATCCACATTAATCTTCAACCTAGCGGCCATTTCTGTTCGTATTTCCTCAACTAAGTACGCCCAGTATTTGTTCACGCGAGCACAGTCGCCCAGTTGAGTTAAAGGCAAATAGGATAAAATACGTTTACTAGCAACTGATGGTAGCAATTGAATCTGAAAATTAGTAATACAAATCAGTTGGAGTTCAGTTATATATAAGTAGATGTATTTCTTATGAGCATAATATATATTTTTTTCATTTATAAAGTTTCCCAGCATAATACAGCTGTCAAAGAGAGTGTTGAGGCACTCTGTTCTCTATACATTATTTATTAGAAATATTTTATATAATAGCGGCCCGCTCGCGGCTTCGCCTGCGCTTACGCACTATAACTATTTCGTTTTTGCATCTGCCCGCGTTTTTGCTTACTTCACACATTTTGCCACTTGACTTTTCCGTCGATATAGAAACCCACTAACCAATCTACTTTTCAATTAAATCTCCACGACCTACAACTCATATATATATATATATATATATATATATATATATATATATATATATATATATATATATATATATATATATATATATCACACAGAATTTTTGTCAGTGACTCCGTTTGTGTCCGCTTTCCTCCCCAGTTTAAGCAATTGCGTGTCGGCTAGTGGAATCCAACACCGTATTTTGGCTTACTAGAGTGAGAAAAAATTAAGATAAATTAAATATAATCACTCCCCCGAGTAAGAATCGGACTTACAACCATTTACAGTTCTTTACATACGGACGCTGGCCCACTGTGTCTCGATGGCCACTTATTATTTCACCATAATATAATCGATTTTAAATTATAACATTTCATCGATCACTAAAGTACCCATAGGTCCAACTATGTTATCCAAAAATAACATTGATGTTCCTCCAAAAGTATAATAATTATAAGTTAAATTAATATTTTATAGTACGCGTTTCTCCTGTACGTATACATTTTTTATAAATTAAAATTATATTTATTATTAGAAACTAATATTAAATTAAAAAAAAAATTATTTCTTCATTAGAATATAAAATTATACAACAAATTATTTTTAAAATAAAATAATAAAATTATTAAATAAGTAAAACTCAAAAATTTTATTATTTTATTTAAAATAATAATTTTAAGTAATTAATTAATATAATAAATTTGACATCTGGCACTATATTCAAAGCGTGATGTTAGTGAATTCCAATACTGTTGACGTTACATTCGATAAACTTATTATTTTCGCTTAGTAAAATTAAGTTTGTTTTTTAATGTATACACTCTGGGATAAAAATTACCCAGTGTGATGCCAAGGATTTTGAAGTATGATTATACCAAATTTCATTGTAATCGAACTGAGACTTTTTGCGTGATGCTTAAACAAACAAACTGACATACAGAAATTTTTTAATCACATTTTTGAGTACAGTATCAAAGTAGTACCACCAGCTACTTATTTTTTTACATTTTTAATATACAGAAATAACCTTCTACAGTTTTATTATAAGTATAGAATTTAAATGGTTAAAAAATAGTTTATTTTATATTCATTAGCAAGATTCTATATATTTATAAGAAAATATTAATTCACCCGAGGGAATTTAAGATACTGAGCCGTAACAAAGAAATAATTGACACGTTAGACTTGAACACTTATTAAACGCTATCTTCAAGGTTTAACATTTACATACAAAATGGATAAAATACATTGTATACACCAATTACGCATCTTAAAACCTATTACTTAGAAGTTTTGTTTAGAAGACAAACGATTATCTATATGCTAGAAATATGTTGTTAAAACATTGAAATATAAATAAAATATATAAATATATAAAGTTTGTCTCGTAAATTATATAATTCGGTATGCTTAGATACTTCAACGTTCATGACCGAATTCGCATCATTACCTTTTAAGTGGTAAACTAAAGTCCGCGTTTGTCGTACCACAGTGAAAAAGTGGAAATAATTTAAATATAATATTTTCCCTAAGGTGCATATCAATTTCACGACCAACTTTCTTATAATCAAACTAATTATAAGCAGTGCATCTACTTGTATAATTATGTTGCAATAAGCTATTATTATCCATACAAATATGCTTAGTTGAAATGAAGACAAGTTTATAAATAGCAAATATTTTTTAGTTAAAAAGACTAACAAAATCTACAGTGTCAATAGCTTCCACTTTTGGTCGATTTGTCTTCCAAAGTCTTTTTTTGGTGCCATCTTTGTATATATAATCCCATTCCTCTAGTTTCATACTATCCTTAAAAGACTTTATAGTTGATAACCATAAAGCAAAGTTCATCTCTAGCTGGAATGAAGAAAATACATATGGTAGTGTATTTGTTACATTAAATTTATTAATTTAATATACTTCGCAATGTTGCATGAACCATTCTGCAAATTCCATATTTTCAATTATTATAATTTTATTTAAAACGAGTGCCTATAATATTTTTTTATATAAATATTGATTCTAATCTTTTTGTTTACGAATCTGGCGTACCTACCCGGTCACCCGGTGAATTTCGTATCACCTAAGAATTAAATGACAGAAAATAAAAAATAATAATAAAACCATTACCAAGCATTACAGATTTGTAGTAATTGTAACGACATATTAGTTTATTGTAAAATATTTTATCGCCGCATTACAGGATAGGAAGTACCCAGCGTCTAGACGTACTCCGCTTTACACCGAATTCAAGATCTTGGGTAAAACCCAAGTGGCTCAAGTTAACGTCACGCTTTGTCCTACCAGAGCGAGAAATTCAAAATAATTTAATATAATGATTTCCCTGAGTAGGAATCGAACCCACAAGCAGAAGCCATGTCTATACCACTGCGCCACGGACGGCCTCCAAAAAAATATTTTGAGTTTGTCAAGATAAATCGGCACAGCAATTTTCCAGTTTTAGTGTGACTGATATACGTTATTTTATTTTTATATTCTGTGGGTTCGATTCTCAATCGGGGAATGATAATATTTAAATTCTTTTCATTTCTTTGCTCTAGCAAGACAAAGCGTGACGTTGTGTTCTGCCCCTCAACACGTATGTACGTAATCAACAAGTACGGAGTGTCTTGACACTAGGTACTTCATGTCTACCCTACCTATGCGGGATTAAAGCAGGAAGTTAAAAAAAGATATATGCACTATGCATTCATGATTAACTAACTTCTTTTTGTGCTTGTCCAGGCGAAGGGGGTTGCCTGGAGTCAGTTGTTTGGGGAAAGGAACTTTTACGGCGAGGTCCTTGATCTTTTCTTGGCTGAGATTTTTTTTATTAAATTAGTGTTTTTTATTATATTGAACATAATTATAAATAGTAATATGTTATGTTGATTTGTCGATTTAAAAAAAGATACTTCAAACTTTTGCCATATAAGAAGATAGGCATAGATTTTTAATTAATTTTCACATTTAAATGAGTAACGTTATGGGGGACAGAATAAAATATTAGTTTAACTATATCATCGATTAATTAGCTCGATTCTGTGTTAAAACTATGAAAACTATACACGCACATTATCTACCATCATAAAATATGTTAACAAAATTGCCACCTGCAATGGTTCAGTTGAAATAATATTTTTTTCTATCGGAAGTTCGTGGACTAATGTACATTCTTCTAAGTTTTGAATTTCTTGTTCTTCATTATTTTCATATCTGGCTCTTAAATTCTGAAGAACTTCCCACATAATTGGACCACCAGCTATAGACAGCAACTCCGCGAGGACGAGATAATGTTGTTCCTGAAAAACAATGATTTGAAATCAAATTTTAATATCTTAATAAAATATTTATGAAAGATATAAAATTATAACTGTATTAGTGTACTTAATAAGATCATTTGTGAGATTTTAATATTTGCGGCCATCATGGTCACTGTGGCATCTAACTGCAAACACGATGGTTGTAGTTTCGATCCCATTCCGGAGAATTATTATATCAAGATAAGACAAATGTAGCATTGCGTATTACAATTCAACACAAAAAAGAGATAAGTATGTGAACACAACCTTTTTACCTGCCTTTACTGCTATGCAAGAAAGTGTGAAGTTAACAAAAAAATATTTATTTTAAATATTTAATTTAGTAGTTAAACTGATTATACGAAACACTAAATACTATTTGAAACCACTTCGTCAGGTACGTGTATAATCCCCTTTAAAGAAAGACATTTTAAAAATACAAACTGGATCAAGAGCCTGAAACCATTTTCGATCATTTTCCATCACTTTTGTTAGACGAGAGCGAGGAAGTGCAGTGCGGTCGTGGTCCATAGGGACTTGGTCATAACTACTCCATGCCCTTGATCTGATAAAAATATTATACGTGTGATAACATTTATTATAAAATAATTTCTAGCTACTGTAAAATACAGTTTAGTTTTACATATCAATTTTACCCATTTAGGGCTTTACTGTAAATAGTTAAAGTAAAATAAAAAATATCAACATTTCAAACAGCCGAATTTCAACAGAAAGCAAAAAATAAATTTAAATGAGAACATAGTTTAAAATAAAACAAAACTATGAGCACACAACAATGTATGAATATACTGGATAAATTACCGTGAGCCTGAATATTTAAAATATTCGTACCCAGACATTGACATTACAGCATCCTTTGGCCTACAGTTCCATATAGATTTCAACACCAAGCTTACGGTCTGAATGTTTACACAGTCAAGTAAGCGTAATATAAATCGCTTCTTATGGACCCAAGAAACGTGCGAAAACCATTCTTTTGTGTCTGCTAAATTTTTAGTGAATTCCAAAGACTGTGGTTGAGTATCTTTTTCTAAAAAAATAAAAAACAAGAACCATTTAGTACTTTTTTGTTTTCTTGTCCAATTTTTATTTCATATAATTAGATAACTCATACTTAACACATTACGAACGATAACTTTGTGATATTCATATGCATTTGTGGTTTAGAAGTTTACAGTATTAAAGTCCATGTACTGCAATAAAAATAGCAGCTTCACGCTGTAACCCGCATGGCAGGGTAGTCAGAAACAACCTAGTGTCAAAACACTAAGCTGACTTTGTGAAAAATTATCAAATACATATAGGAGTATTGTACCTAGACTTATGTATAAACATTATAAACGTTATTTATAATAACGTTATTTACGTTAATTACCATAATTGAAGACAGAGTGTATTGTACCGTCAATCAAATGAACTTGCTTCATTATCTCATCAAAAGAAGCCATTGTAACTTAAATTTTCTGTTTTGAAACACGTTACTTTCTTTTGATATTTTTTAAATAATGACATTTCTTTGCTATGTACAGCATATAAAAATAGATTATACACAAAAAGGTACACTATTACGTGTCATTTTTTTTCATTTCGCCCGCTATTCCCTACGATGGAGATAACACTAACACATTTGAATATAATTGCGTCCAAGTGACACGCATGATTGCTTACAATTTTCCTACCGCGTACTCTGATCCCAGGGTCAATATTACAATGGCAGTTATATACGTACTTTATGTACGTTCCAGTTACGAATCTAAGGATTTTCTGACACTGTCAGTCAGATTTTGTCATGGCGCGTGTTGACACGCGAATGCAAACGGCTTCTATTAAATCTAAAAGTGCTAATATTTGTAAGTTCATTTTAATCATTGTCTTAACAACTTTCGTAGCAGTTGCATATTTTATATCAAAAGGACCACTGGACGCTTTAGGTGATCCTTCCGATCAATTTATTGTCAAAAATATACCTAAATCGTACCAACGACTAGAAGGTATCGATCCTGAAGAGAGAGAAGTATTTCATGGATTTAAAACTTCTTTTCTACCCCCTGAAGAAATAATACTGTCCAGAAGGGAGTCAGACAGTAGAGACGAAGCATACGAGGGTAATTTAACAAGTGATATTTTTATATGGGGCACTGAAGGGAACAACCGCAATGCTCCTACCAGAGTGAAACGAAGAAGTCATTTTACTTTTAGATCCCATGATTACGAGTAAGTTAATTTATTTACGCCAAATTTATTGATAGCATATTTTTCATTATTTTAAAAAAGTTTAAATAAAATATTGTACCTATATTTGAAGCAAATAAATTATCTATTTTAGTTTCAAGTTTAAATGTGAATATTTTCATAGGGGTTCGTTTTATCATAATCAGCGGGATTAACCAAAATATTTAGCCTATCGTAGCATATCAATATAAAATATATTATAGTCAATATGCGTTATCTAATTATTAAAAATAGAGATTTTATTAAAAGCAATGATAAAACTAATGATATTTTAACGGCCAGTCAAAGAGATCCAAGTGATAATCAAAAGAGTATTGAAAAGCATAAACCTATCGAAGATGTCACAAAAGAGAAAGAAGAATATGAAAGTACTTCACAAGAAGAGTATGATGAAGAAGGAAGCTTACAAAGGTAAAGAGAAACATTTAAAACTTTTATTTAAATTAAAGGATAATTATGTTTCGTAATTTAATTGTTAAATCAAGTGAAATAGCTTAAATATTATGCATTTTTTCCGAATGCAAAAAATGCTTAATATTAATTAGGAATCAAAATTTCCAATTTTTCATTCAGATATTTCTTATTGGGCCGTCGGGACGCAGTGGGATAACGTCTTACTGCAAATGCGATTATGGGTTTGATTTCCATGCGGGGGAATAAATATATTTAAAATATTTTCATTTCCTCGCTCTGGTAAAACTAAACGCGACGTCTATGTCACGAATTCGGCGGAAAGCGGAGTGCAGATTATTTTGAAACTAGATATTTCCTGTCCATCTAACTATACAGGATAAAAGCGTGAAGCTAATAAGAACAATAAATAAACCACAGTGCACGACGACTAGTTAAACTATAAAAATACTCATCTCGAAGCTTTAAGTGATTTTATTGTTATGCAAGCGTGATTCATCCCGAAATATACGTTGACCGCGGTCCGCTAGACGATGTCGAACAAACCCGCCGTCAACCGGAACTTGAAGAGGCTGAAATGGGTTCCGCCGCCCAGGTTTACAAATCGGTTCGTTCGTATACAGGTAATGTTTACAATTCTATCTATATAATCTAAAAAAAAATTACTCTTGGTATAAAAATTATATCAACATTTGTTAGTAATGTGTAAATACTTAAGTACTCTTTATATAATATATAAATTAGTTATATAAAATAGTAAATTATATACGTTATTATATATTTTAAAGACATTAACTGTAAATTTCACTTGGAAAAACTGCCACACACCCTTGCTTAAGTTGAGTGTACACGTGGCCATTATAATTCGCAATCTTATTATCCAATTGAATACAATCTCGAAATAAAATCGTGTGTAAATCAGTTTAAAATACCTCTATACATGCGTACATATTATTATTATTAATAATAATAATAATGATTTATTACACATAAACAATATAGATAGTTTTTTTAAGTTTTACAAATGTTATGTGTTTTATTATTATTAAAAAAAAACATGTCAAAATCACGTCTCACTTGTAACGCAGAGTGATAAAGTCTGACTGTGAAGACGTTGGTTTACTGGTTCGACTTCAACTCAGGGAAATAAATATATTTAAAAATTATTTTCATTTCTTCGCTCTGGTCAGATAAATATATAAATAGCACGCAATGTTTCGATTTCGGGTGCAATGCAGTGAACGGATTGTCTTGACACTAGGTCATCTCTGACTTCCTCGCTATGCGAGATGACGATAAAGTGTGAAGCTGCTTTTTATTAAATTGAAATACTTAATCTTAATACAAGATGTGTTACACATACCTACTTATACATTTTAAATTAAACAATTTTAAACGGATTAATCGTTTATTTGCTGGAATTAGAAAATACATTTTTGAAAACCAAAATATTTTTTGAATGAATTTATAATGCTTAAAAATCGGTGAAATCATGGCTCTTAACTATAAAGTTTAGTATTCAAGTGACATACACGTTGTTTATATAACGCGTAATACGTAACGTGAATGTAAACGTAAGTATTTTTTACATATATTTCTATTATTAAAACTAAATTTATTATTGAAAGTACAGCGAATCCGATTCGGAAATATGTTTGTTTAGTCCGTTTTCAGTAGATATAGATCCTACAATCTTCAATTTTAGTATACTTACCGACTATAAACATATTTGTAAGCATAGGAAGTTTGTTATTTCTATTGTAGCTAGCTCTTATTTCATTTCTTTTTTTTTCAGTCTAGTTTATATATTAAAATTCTATTAATTTGAAATTAATCTTACAGGAAAAGAGCATCTAAGAAAAATGAATATAAATAACAAATAATAATAGGGGCGTACACAGTAGAATAATATAGTATTTTATTTAAATTTATATCAGATCTTTTTTTAGGTATTCACGCCTTTTGGAAGGGCCAAGGTGATAAGAATACTATAAGACGGACCCAAGCAAATATAATGAAACAGTATATGGATGCAGAAGCAGACCCGTGTCACGATTTTTACCAGTACGCTTGTGGAAATTGGCCAGCAATCAATCCTATCCCCGCAGACAAAGCTGGGTGAGTTGCAATTTATAAAATCAAAAAATTTCACTTTCATATTATACATTACAATATTTTACAGTTACGACACTTTTGAAATGCTGAGAGAGAATTTAGACACTGTATTAAAAGATCTCTTGGAGTTCAAAAAACATGAATATGTGCAAGCTCAGTATCCCGGCCCTCATTTAAATATAAATACTGGCATATTACCGCCAAAGAAAAGCTTAGTATGTCACAGTGATATTCACAGCAAACCCGTAGACATTATAGTAGATTCTAAAGAAGTTACAAATATTACTCCGAACAAAAATATTTATGATATTAATAATGTTAAAGAAAACAAATCAGAGACAATATACCGCATACGCAGATATTTAGATAAAAAATCCAAAGAAATTAAAATGCCAATGTCAAAATTTAGTAATAAATTTAAAAAGAGTATAAATCTAAGCAAAAAAGTATTTAACACATATAAAAAGCATTTAAATAACAATAATAAAAATTATTTTTCAAAAACAAGAAACAAACGGACACTTCATAATCGACAGAGAATTGACAGATTTACTGAGAGAGTGAAGAGAAAGGAGCCACTTGAGAAATTAATACAGAAATTGAAACACTCGCGTCATAAATCTCACGATGATCCAGCAATCGGTGATGCTGCTTTAAAAGCGAGATTTTTGTTTAAATCATGTATGAATCATGATATTTTACAGAAACGAGGCCAGCAACCACTATTGGATTTATTAGACGTGTTTGGTGGTTGGCCTATTTTAAAACCTGACTGGAATGCACACAATTTTGACTGGATTGAAGTTATGGCTCAGTTAAGACTTTATAATAATGATATTCTAATATCTGAATGGGTTGGACCGGATATAAAGAAATCAGATGAATTTGTTATCCAATTCGATCAAACTAGTCTTGGTAAGAAATATTGTACTATCGAATCCACAACTTAATTATATGAAATATACTCTCTATACCCTATTATTTACTATACACTAATAACAATAACAAAAATATACTATTTTAGGTTTACCAACACGAGATTATTTTCTTCAAGAAACAAATAAAATATACTTAGATGCTTACAAAGAATATTTGGTAAAAATAGCTTTATTACTTGGCGGAGAACCTGAGCATGTCATGAAGGACGCGGAAAAGCTAATTGATTTCGAAATAAAGTAAGGAGTAATAAAATGACAATGGCATTATTACTCTTACTCTATATTGTTTATCAAAAATTAATATTATTTGAAATATCAAACTTGTAATATTTTAATAATTTAAAAAAAATAGCCTATAAATTTTATCTGTATTTAAAAAAAAACAAAATAAATTGATAATTTTAACCTAAAACTACAAGATAATAATTTGACTAAATGTATAAATAAGACAAATGCTTCGCTGCAGATTAGCAAAAATAACTTCAGCACCAGAGGACAGGCGGAATGTTTCAGAACTATACCGGCGAATGACCATTGCAAAACTTGAAGGCTTAGTACCGGAAGTGAAATGGAGACGATATTTGTGTATTGTAATGAATAGGACGGTGCAGCCTGAGGAGACCGTTGTATTGTTTGCGCTGAACTACGTGAGGGTAAATATAATAAAATCAATGTAGTTGTGTTGTGTAATTCTATTTATTTTACCATAAAACCGATTTAACCGAAAAAATTGCGTTACAAAAAGCGTTACAAACGCTTGAATAGTAAAAATATATAAAATGTCATAAAAAATGACTTTAATTTGACTCGATTTGTTTTTAGAATAAAATAACCATGTCTTAAAATAAATGCTATTAATGGAAGTCAGTAATTAGATAAACAAATAAATAATTACAAAATGATAATTATGATTTATTTTAATTATTTAATTAATACATAATATTCACGAGACGTGTGAAATAGAAACTAATACAATATAAGCGACTTTCGTTCGACTTTTACTTGCGAAATTAAAAAAATATCCTCTCCTCTATCCGCAAAATGTATCTATATTTATTTATTTATGCTATTTTGAGTGATTGTCATCAGCACTTAGTTCAATTGATAGAGAAGACGGATCCAAACACTTTATCAAATTACCTTCTGTGGAGATTCGTGAGGCACCGAGTGAACAACCTGGACGATCGTTTTCAATCTGCTAAGCAACAGTGAGTACGATGGTCGCTGATATATTATGAGGCTGGTCGTGGTCGTCGTGATTGATTATGGATTCGACTCCCACTCAGGAAACCATTGTATTTCAAATTAATTACATTTCTTCATTCTAGTAAGACCAAGCGCGGCGGTGAGTTTCGCAAATCAACAAGTAAGGTCTCGAATTCGGCGGAAAGTGATTTCGCAATTTGATTAGCAATCCTACTAAGATTAATATGAATGTATACAGGTATGTATCGACATACCTTTATACATATGATAAATAATTATCTTCTATGTATATTTAGTTTAAAGTACACATAACGTAAAAAAGCAAGTAAAGAATAAATTTAAATAATAGGGTACTGGATACAACTTTTCTCATGAAACTTTTTGTTAATCGGAATATTTGACAATATTTTACAATCTACCTGTCTAAATTAGATGTATTCATTTTAAATAATAGTTTTGTAAATAAAATAACGATTTAAGTAGCAAATGTAATATTTATTAAAAAGAACACATTCTTTATCACTTCCTAATATTTCGAAATCAATGATGTAGGTGGCATGGTGAAATATTAAAATACGAAAGATAAGTTACAGTTTTATAATTTTTTAGGTTCTATTTTATTCTATTTGGTCGTGAACAAGCGCCCTCGAGGTGGAAAAACTGTATATCTCAAGTTAACTCTAATATGGGAATGGCATTAGGATCGATGTTCGTTCGTAGATATTTCGACGAAATGAGCAAAAACGACACTCTGACTATGACGAGGGAAATTCAACAAGCGTTTAGAGAACTACTACGTATGACCAATTGGATAGATGACGAAACTAAAAAATTAGCTGGTCACAAAGTGGATACAATGATGCTTAGGATTGGGTATCCGGATTTTATACTAAACAAAAAAGAATTAGATGACCGCTACAAGGAAGTCAAAATACATCCTGATAAATACTTCGAAAATATTTTAAACATATTACAGCATTTAACAAAAATGGAACAGTCACGGTGGGTTATTTATATGTTTGTCAGTCATCTCAAGTTTTCATATATGTTAATTACTAAAGCACTCAAATATTTTGCTAATAAATATTTTTTAGGTATTTTTACCATATATTTTAGTATAACACGTCATTATTAAGTTATTGTCCTTCAAATTATATCAACGTTATGTCAAATTTTGATTATTACGTAAAAAATATAAGGTTATCTAAGTATTGGAATTTTTTATATGTTTATTTAAATATATTTCACATTCTAGTATCGGTCAGCCAGTAAACAAAACACTATGGAATACTGCGCCTGCGGTAGTCAATGCATACTATAGCAGAAATAAAAACCAGATAATGTTCCCTGCTGGGATCTTACAGCCACCGTTCTATCACAGACACTTCCCAAGATCACTTAACTTTGGCGGTATAGGAGTTGTAATTGGTAAGTTTTTTAATCGATAGATTCTTTTTAAGCAATAACTTATAAACTTAAGGTATAACGATGATTTTAATAACAGCTGAATGAAATGAATCATAAATCAATCAAATAATTAATAAATATACAAAAACTCTATAACTCTATTAAGTGACTAATAGACTAAACAGATGGAACTATTGGGCATAGGTACCAGATTTTTAGCTTGTTACAAATGGGGATATGGGAGAACACTAAGAGAGATCTTACCAAAATTCCTATTGGACCGACAAAATGTATTAAAATGTTTATGAAATGTAGAGATATAAGTAATATAATAAAAATGAGCGATGGGCACGATTAATTTAGTACATACAACACGTGTTACCCCTTAATCTACTGTAACTAAAAATTAGGTAACGCTTACTCTAATTTATATTAATATATTATTATAACAGGTCATGAAATTACCCATGGTTTCGATGATAAGGGTAGATTGTTCGACAGCGAAGGAAATTTGCATCGATGGTGGTCAGACACTGCAATAGAAGCATTTCACAATCGAGCGCAGTGCCTTATAGATCAATATGGGAAGTACGTCGTTCCTGAAGTTAACATGAAATTGAACGGCATCAATACGCAAGTAAGACATTCATAGTTATAGTAAGTATGTAATGTGTGTGTATTTGCTTATTTCGTTTTCATAATATTATGGTGGTTTGTACTTATTTCATATTTATTTATTATTTTCTATTTCTTTTATCAACAGTCTATGTACAAAGGCAACACTGCGACAACAACACCAATCTTACTAAATATTTGCTATCCATTCGTCCGTCCATATGACATTCCTCAACAAACATACTGATTGTAGTAGCAAAAATAATGATACAAATTCAAAACAAGTATTAAAAAATACTTTAAAATATTTCAAATACACAATTATTATTGTAAATAAACTAAATTCTATAGGGTGAGAATATAGCAGATAACGGCGGCGTGAAGCAAGCCTTCCATGCCTATAAGCACTGGCTACAACACCACAACGCCACCGAGGAAACTCTACCTGGACTCAATCACACTCACACACAGCTGTTTTTCTTAAACTTTGCTCAGGTAATTATTTTCTGTTGTATATAATCTTTTTTTATTTAAAATCTTACTTGTCATACTTAACGACCTTAAGTATTTTTATTTCAAAAATCCTCAGTAATTCTAATATCTGAAATGCTTCTCAGTAATGCTTTGCAATAACCAATATTTTAAAATAAAACTTAAAAGGAAAATTCTTATATTATTTTCTCGTCTTGCTTGCCCGCCGTTGCGAGATTTGTAACAAATTCATTGAGAGATTTGCAGTCAATGCGTTATTTAAACTTGAATATTTTATCATTTTTAAAATATTATGTCAATTTAGATTTAGAAAACACTTATTTGAAAAAAAAAAACGAATAAAAATTTGAACACCACGCGGTCATGAACGCACGGAAACGTAGAAGTCAAAGTGCTTGGAAAGTTTGCAAGTGTTTTGAATTTGAATATTTAAATATTCACCTGTATGGAGTGAAAACAAATATATAAAATATATATTCTTAAAATCTTTATATCTGAAGCAGTCTTTGTACTCCATTTTACGAAAATAACGCGAAGTATAAAATTTCACATAGTTATATTTTATATAGAGGAATGCAGAATGCTAATAAAAATATATTAAATTTATAAAAGAAATGTAACACACACTGTGTGTTTGACATACACGTTTATATATATACGCGTTATATATTACACGTTGCTAAGGCAACGCGTTGTTATCGCGTCAACGGTAAATCTAGTATATATCAAATCTGTATATACGAATGTATTTTCTTTAAATGCCCTTAATTTATTTTAACTTCCTTAAAGGTATGGTGCGGTGCAATGCGTCCGGAGGCAATGCGTAACAAACTTAAAACAGCAGTGCATTCTCCTGGAAGATTTAGGGTTATAGGCACTCTATCGAACTCTCAGGATTTTGCTAGAGAATTCAAATGCCCACCGGGGTCGCCGATGAATCCTGTAAATAAATGTAGTGTATGGTAAGGATTATAATTTAAAAATAATTCATTTTACATTAAAATGGTCATATTTACAAAAACTATATAAAAATGTATAATATTTATTTTAAAAACTTAACTGAAACATTGAAATATTGTTTTAATATGAATATATTGAATAATTATATTGTATTTACTTCTATCAAAAATTTTTTATAAGTTCTTTTTTGTAGTTTATATAATGTTAAATAAGTTTTATACGTTTTTTATTTATATGTAATAGTGATTTATTTAAATTGTACTTCATTATAAGACTTTCCTTGTAAATAAACGTTTAATATAGACGTATATCAATATATTTTCATAAAAAAATTGTAATCTATATATAAAAGTTTTGTAGAAAGATGTTATCAATTTAGACAAAACTTTTTATTTAGCTCAAATTTACAAAACTGTTAATGTAAAATTATATCAAAGGATTTTAGAATAAAATAATATTATGGACAAACAGATGAGTATTATTACACATTTTTTATTATTTACAGCTGAAATTTTAAATATATATGTATATATAAAATGTCATTTGAATTTCATGTTACGTTTCCTTTTTATGACATTTTCATGACATAATAATCTTTATGGGCAACGTTACTGTAAAGTAGATAAATAATTTACAATACACAATTAAGTAAAAATCACAAACATTATAATATTTCCATTGTTACCATTAGCAAGTGTCGCCAAAATGGTAAGAGCAAGAAAATATGTTGTTAAAAAATATTTTCAAGGTATGCCAAAGTCTGATGACTTTGACATAGTGGAGTACGAATTGCCTCCTTTAAAAGACAAGGAAGTTCTCGTCAAGGCGGAGTGGATAAGTGTAGATCCTTATTTACGGGCCTACAATATAAGATTTGCACTCCCTTACGACCAGTTTGGCTATCAAGTAGGTATTGTTCAAGAGACGAGAAATCCTAAATATCCAGTTGGCTCTCGGGTTGTATCGCATATAGGGTGGAGTGATTACGCGATATTAGACGAATCAGTTCGTCTCATACATATGTATAAATTGCCAGATTTGAAGGGACTTCCTACAGAAGTAGGACTTGGTGCGGCTGGAATGCCTGGCGCAACGGCGTATTTTGGTTTTCTAGAAATTTGCAAGCCTAAACCTGGTGAGACTGTCGTAGTAACGGGCGCTGCTGGGGCTGTAGGCTCTTTGGTTGGACAAATTGCGAAAATAAAAGGGTGTAGAGTCATTGGATTTGCCGGCAGCGACGCAAAAGTAGCATGGCTGGAAAAGGAATTAGGGTTTGATAAAGCTATCAATTATAAAACTGCCGATATCGATAGTGCACTAAGACAAGCTGCTCCAAACGGAGTTGACTGCTATTTTGACAATGTTGGTGGAGAAATTACCACTACTATTATGAGTCAAATGAATATGTACGGAAGAGTATCTATTAGTGGGTGTATCTGCATATACAATAATCTACCATCAGAAATACCTAGAGCTACTGCTCTTCAATTTTACATTGTGATGAAGCAATTAAGAATGCAAGGTTTTGAAGTAATGCAATGGTTTGAGCCGGAAAATCGACTAATGGAGGCTTTTAATACTATCGTTGACTGGATCAAAAGTGAAAAGATCAAGTGTGGAAGCCATGTAACTACAGGGTTCGATAATGTGCTCAGTGCATTAGTCGGTATGTTGTCAGGCGAAAATTTTGGCAAAGCTGTCGTAAAAGTATAAACGTTTCTGGTTTCTTTGTATTTCATAATAATATTTAAATGTTTTCTTTGTTTTATTAACGCACGTGTATATTTTTCATAAATAAAGGGATATTACGTAAATACTGCAATAATTATTTTATTATATATAATTAACTTAAATGAATCTGTATTAAAGAAATAATAAATAAAATTTAAAAATAATTCATTTATATATTTTTTATATGTATTAGGTTTTATTACAATAGTATAAGGATATTAATAAACATAATTTCTGACTTCTACACTCTGAACATCATCGTTGCTCCACAGCGTCTCTACTTCACAGAAATCACGTGTCGCATTGAAATGGTCGCGTCTTTCCCATCGGAGTTGTATTACACGAGCAATGCCTAACCAAAGGAGAGCTTCAAGTACTAAAAAAAGTTAAAAAAGCATTTATATTTTCATAATAGAACAAACGCTTTTTATGAATCTTTATAGGGATCAATGATATACTCTACTTATTAATATAATTAAATATAAAACTAAGTAGTAAATGTATTTAAGCTTAATATACACTATATTCTACACCATGTCACCATCAAGTCAACAACCTAAATAAATTGTAACAAACCGTATAAAAATTTCGATGTAGCCGGTAGTAGGACGCATGGCTTAGCGGTTAGAGCGCTTAGACGGTTTCCAAGAGGCACAGGTTCGAATCCCGTTGCGTTCAAATTTTTATACGTTTTTCAAAAATAGTACATATTTGAATATAACTTGGCTGACAGTCAGGTTGGCACCTAGTAGATGGTTAGTCTACGTATATTTAATAAATGAATGCAAATCTCAAAATCTTGATAACTTAATGGTAAGAAGTAATATATAAGCCTACTTATTTTTTAACTTTACAAATATACGAATAGACAAATTAAATTTAGTGTTTGTCTTGCATAAACATAAACATTAAAGTTATAATGCAAAAAATATTCAAAATATTCGTATGCCATAAGCCCTTATAAGGACATTCTCAAATTTATTGTCGATTTTTTTTTTATTAAATCATATATACAACGCAAATTCCTCGATTTAAAACTAACAATTATTTTTTTTTCATCCTCAGTAAAATATACTCACTAAATAATAAAGAGAATGCCGTCAGAAAAAGTGGGTTTATATTTCCATTGATAACCGCCATCGTATATAGTAAAGCACCGGTCGTTGGAGCCTGTCGCAGAAATATACCCCTCAATGTTGCTCCTAACCATGGCAAGAAAAGATATTCGCTGGTTGGAGAACGCTGAAATAATACACACAATATATAATTTAATTGTTTTAAACTTGAGTTTTATGAATAAACTCATGGATCTAAATTATTTTTTTAAGGATTTAGAAAAAAAAATTGTCAAAAGTCATTCAGAATTGGACATAATCAATATATTGTACAATATACTCTAACATTCCTTAATTTATATGAGTAATTTTTCATTCCAAGGTGAAAAGATGTAAATATGTTATTTGAATTCATTATAATGAAATGTATTCAGAATAATTGTTCAGGTTATATAAAAAATGATACTATAATATATTATAGCTGTTGCGTCCTGTATAGAAACCTGAAGCAGATAAAGTAAGACTCCTACGCTTAAAGCTCAACTTGAATTTTAAAGTTATCCCAAAATAAGACAGGTTATATGCAAAAATTGACTGCTGTTTGTTGATTTATTTAAGTTAATTTGCTTAAAATGTAGTAGTCATAAGGCAAAGAGTTAAATACAGTAACACATATATGTATGAAAAATAATCTGACCTTCGTATATATTTTAATGGATACTTAAAAATCTGTGTAAAATTCGAAATAAAATATATAAAATACCAATTACTTGGTGTACTTTATTACCAAGTCGTAAAAAGCTCACGAAATTGTCGTAACCTTGTATATATTAAACGAAGACTTCTATTTTTAAAATGTATTTTTTGCTGTCATTTCATACATAAATTACTTAAAATGGTAAGAGCACGTAAATATGTGGTTAAGAAAAAATTTCAAGGATTACCTAAGAGGGGCGATTATGAAATAGTGGAATATGAGTTGCGTCCTTTGAAAGAAGGTGAAATTCTTGTGAAAACTGAATGGGTAAGTGTCGATCCTGCTCAACGAGTGTCTAATATGTTTATGCCTGTTCCATACGATCAAATGGGTACGCAGATTGGAAAAGTTCAAGAAAGCAGAAATTCTAAATACCCAGTTGGCACAAGGGTTGTATCTCAAGCCGGTTGGTGTGATTATGCTATAGTAAAGGAGACTCAAGAGGATTGGAACGTCATATATAAACTACCAGAATTAGATGGCCTCCCGATTGAGGCTGGAATAAGCGAAATCGGAATGCCAGGGGCTACAGCATACTTTGGTTTACTTGAAATATGCAAGCCAAAGAGTGGTGAAACGGTAGTTGTAACAGGCGCAGCTGGTGGTGTAGGCTACATTGTTGGACAGATTGCTAAAATTAAAGGTTGTAGAGTAATAGGGTTTACTGGATCTGATTCTAAGGTAAAGTGGTTGGAAGAAGAAATAGGATTCGATAAAGCTATCAACTACAAAACTGCAGATATTGGGAAGGCTCTTAGTGAAGCTGCTCCAAATGGCGTGGATTGTTACTTCGACAATGTTGGTGGCGAAATCAGTAGCATTATTTTATCTCAGATGAATAAATCCGGTAGATGCGCTGTGTGTGGTAGTATCAGCTCTTATAATAATGACCCAAAGAAATTACCGAAAGCTCTTATGATACACATACCGCTAGTTGTATACTATTTAACACTTGAGGGCTTTAATGTAACCCGTTGGGATCCTGAAAAAAGCTGGCCGCAAGCATTTTCTGAACTTATAAAGTGGATCAAGAATGGGCAAATAAAATGCAGAAGACATGTTACTGTGGGCTTCGATAAAATATTTGATGCTTTCGTAGGTATGTTAGTAGGGGAAAATATTGGTAAAACCTGTGTTAAAATTTAATTGTTAATATAAATATATAATGTAAGCCTTAAACATTACATAACCTTTGTATTATTCTGTCAAATAAACCTAAAAGTAATTATGCTATTTACAAGAATGTATTCATTAAAAATTACCACGTGAGAAGAATACCAAATGAGTAAGCTGCTGATAAAAATAACCAAAGCGTCAGATGCTTCAATAGACCACATTACTTCTGCAATAAAAATAAAGAAAACTTATATTTTTTTGCTTTATCAAAGAGGTGTTAATTAATGGAGTTGTATACATTTACTCGGAGGAGGCATTTTAATATTTGCGAAAACCATAAATCTTTGGATAAACCACTCATATATTATCAAATTCTTATTTTCTGTTAAAAAGTAAAGCATAAAACATACAATTAACATGCCTTATTAAATAAAAATAACTCACTCGAAACATCTATATCATCGATATAAAGCGTTTCATCTTTACTCATTATCATAAAATGTAAATCAAGCGGTAAGGGCTCTTCATCAAATGTCACTACTTCCAATTTAATATTACATACAAAACCCAAAGTTAAGCAAACGATTGCCATAAAAGAGCCTGATAACGTTTTCTTCGAGGCCACCGGACGAAGCTGTTCTCCTCGGACAAATGATTTGTATATGATATATTCAACGCTAGTATAGACATAGTCTAACAGAGCTCCTATTATGGGCACACTAGATCTAGAAAATGTCATATGCTTTGGTGCGTTAGAACTGTCGCCACTAGCCATTTCTGAAGAGCCAAAATGAATTAGTTGATTTAAATAAGTATATACTTGTAACAAATTATAAATACATAAAATTTGACTTAATATTGACAATTTGTATATGAATGATAGAAAAAGGTTTTCGTACAGAAATACGTTGTGTTTATATTTTTATTCATGTTTTTACTACTTTACCAAGTACACTAATATTTGATCATGGAAATATAGCATCGTAGTTAGGACGTGCAGTGAATTTAGGTTCAAAATCTAATTCATTATCTAGTAAAATATTAAATTAAATTATTAAACGTCTTGGAGCTAATAAACTGGTAAATAATTCTGAATTACGATTTAGTTGAGTTGCTGCCTTTTTTATATTTGTTTTTTATTGACATAATACTGATTCACTGGCAAACGTCGAGTGTTCTAATATGCATTCCCAAATGCCAAAATATTCGCGGATATAAAATCGCAAAAACCAAAATCTAATTACTAACCAATCCAAACTTCCTTGATATGAAATAATATACTCAAACAATTAATATGTCATTAGTATATGATTAGAAATAATATGATAAAAAGGTGCCTTCTCATGACGACTGTCAGATTTGGAATGATTTCTATTGTACGTGACTTAATGAATGTACCTACTGAATATATTATATTCTTTGTTACACCAACATGCTTGATTTTTATAAATAATATTTTTAAGCTATTTTATATTATAACTATAGATTAGTATAGGAGACATATTTAAAATTCAATACTAAAATTGATATATTATCTCATTAGATAAAGTACAGTAATGAGTCGTACCACTTAAAATCTTAGATAATTAAATAGATATTTGACTATTTTCAAAGTGTCATTCTACACTTAGGATTAGAAAACATTTATTATAAACAGAAGTACACGGTTTTAAAGAGGCGAGGGTTTGTATCCCGCTGAGTTCAAATTTTTATAAGTTTAAAAAAAAAAAATTAAATAGATGTTAATTGGCGAATGAAACTTCATACAACACACAACACTCAATACAAAAAATTATGTGAAGATAAAATTTTTTAATGAAATTTATCAATACTACTGTAATACTATTTCGTATCATGTAAAAGTATGTGTAGGTAATTATGATTTAAAAAATAAGTACACATTTTTACCGATTACTGAATTAGCCCAAGACTTAAAATATGAAATAAAAAAATCTAATATAAGTATGAATAAGTATTTTGATAATTTAATAGTTAACGTTCAATTTAGCTTTAAGTTCCATAACACTCTAGGTATTAAAATACATTTTAAAAGAATACTACCGTTTTGTAATATTTTTTTAGCTTCACGCTTTTGCGCTGCATAGCAGGGTAAACAGGAAGTATCTAGTTCAAGACACTGCGTACTCTGCTTTCTGCCAAATTCGAAACATTACGTGTTGAATGGCGGAAAGCAATGCTGCGCTCTTTCTTACCTGAGCAAAGAAATGAAAATTATCTAAATACAATCATTCCCTCGAGTGAAAATCGAACCCACCACCGCCGATCGCGTTTACAGACAGACGCTGTCCCACTGCACATTTTGTAATATTATTGTAAATATCCATTATAATTTGATATACTGTACATAACCTTTACCTTCTCGTGTACAAGGAAATGAAATGTAAGTCCGTCTTCAGTAACAACATGATAACAAGGAAGCTACGGTATTATTGTTACTACTTATTACTATGTACAACTACAATACACTGTAATACCTATAATAGACATCCAATTATTTCAATAAATATATCAGAAATATAATCTCAAATACGTAATTCATTAATATTTAGTTGTGAATTCGATTCCAACTCCCGTGATTGTTTAATATGTATATTTAATTCTCCGCTGTGATAAGACAAAGTGCGGCGTTGAGTTACGCAAGTCAACACGCAATCTCTGGATGTTTTTAGTCTGGAACCAGAGGACGAAGTGTCTTGACACTAAGTTCTTCTCTCTAACTACCCTGCTATATGGAAAAAAGTTGAGATATCCTTCTCGGCTATAGCTCCGTAGTGCTAGTATTACTAAATATTCTAGTTTAAATTCTAGAAGAATTCTAGTCACATAAAACAAAAATTGAAAGTCATTGTTACTATCAAAAATTGATAAGTCATTTTGTGAGCAAGAGACTCGCATTATAAATATTTGCTTACAAACATGTTATGACTCATAAGAGTCATCTACAGCAGGCCGTCTAGTATTAGTTTGAACGTCATTGAGGTAAGTCCACACATTACGTAATGTTTATATTAATTCGGTTTTATCGAGACTTAAAGAAAAAACTTAGTACATTATTATTATTAACTTATAATTTCTATGCGTTCTATTAATTTGCTTAAATGTAAAACAATATTTTGAATTATACCCTCAGTATACTGTAAATATATTCTTAGATTATTTAGAAATATCCATATCCGGTCGTAAGAAGTGATACATAATTCAAATAATAAGACTGTGTTTGTTTTAAGTTTATCGGTGATATTTCTTATAGTATAATGATTTTGTTTGATTAACTATGAATAAAGATAACTTACTTATTTCACAATAATACAGACTTTTCTGTACATATTATATTTAATTTATAAATATTAATCATAATACATTCATTTTCAGTATTAAACAAGACAATAGAAAATGGTAAAAGCTCGCAAGTATGTCGTCAAAAATAACTTCGATGGTTTACCTAAACGCACAGACTATGAAATAGTAGAGTACGAGTTACCTCCATTGAAAGACGGAGACTTTTTGTTAAAGACGGAATGGGTCAGCGTGGATCCCTACCTCCGAGCACACAGTTCATTCAGCAAAGTGCCATATGACCAATTTGGATTTCAAGTAGCTGTTGTACAAGATAGCAAGGACGCAAATTATCCAGTTGGCACTAAAGTTGTAACTCATAATGGATGGTGTGATTATTCTATCATGCGGGATCGTAAGAGTGATGCAACAGAAAACGTAACAACAAATATTGTTTATAAGCTACCTAATATGAAAGGTTTACCAGAATCTCTTGGCGTTGGCGCTGTAGGAATGCCAGGAGCTACCGCTTATTTCGGTTTCCTAGAACTTTGCCAACCCAAGGCCGGTGAAACAGTCGTAGTGACGGGCGCCGCCGGAGCGGTGGGCTCTCTCGTCGGACAAATCGCCAAGCTCAAAGGTTGCAAGGTCATCGGCTTCGCGGGATCTGATGAAAAAGTACAATGGTTGGAAAAGGAACTTGGATTTGATAAGGCTATCAACTATAAGACCGCAAACGCGCAAGTTGCATTAAAGGCTGCCGCTCCAAACGGTGTAGACTGCTATTTCGACAACGTTGGAGGTGAACTTAGTAGCATTATAATAGGGCAGATGAATCCGAGAGGCAGAGTGTCAGTGTGCGGGAGTATCAGCTCATATAATGTTGATCCATCTCAAATGCCAAAAGCAACTATATTGCAACCGTCTATTGTTTTTAATCAATTAAAGATTGAAGGGTTCATTGCTACACGTTGGCTTCATCAATGGCCAGAAGCATATGATCAGTTAATAAAATGGATTGAAAGTGGACAGTTAAAGGCTCCTGAACATGTCACTGAGGGATTTGATAAAATTTTTGACGCCTTTGTTGGTATGTTGGTTGGTGAAAACACTGGAAAAGCTGTAGTTAAAATATGAATGTATTTAGAATCTGGAGATTAAGATTATAATTATGGTATTAAACTTTAAATTAAATTATGTTAATTAATACAATAATTAAATATATAATAATTAAATAAAATTATGTTAATTGATATAAATATATATTTTTAATTATTTTGTATGATTAAAAATTACCTAACAAATGACTAAAGGAAGTCTGTGCTGTAATATTAAATTAGTAACTTACATTATATATAAAATATAGAAAAAAGAAGGATTAATTTAAAAAGAAAATATATTAATAATAAATTTATTATTAACTTATATTAAATATAGAATGCCATAAATTAATGGATGTATATATTCAAATCATAACATAAAAAAGTTAAGATGAAAATTCTTTGTTAACATTAACTTTTTTTAAAAAAATACGAATTATATAATTTATAGTGTCACTTTTGTGTTCAAATTTTATTTACAGCTTTCTACAATACATGTTTTAGTCGAATAATTAATTTCATAGAATAGGAATAAAGAATTAGTTTAAAATAAAATTCTGCCGAAAATATATAAAAAATATTCCTAAATAAAAAAAATATCAAATATCTCAAGGCTCCGTAAATAAAACGTACTTTTTAACATACTTATGTAACATACATATAACTAAACATAGTATACGCACAATTTTTTGATTGTGTAAGATTTTTTATTTTATTTGGCTTCACGCTTATTTTCCTCGCATAGCAGGGTAGACAGAAAGTACCTAGTGACAAGACACTCCGTATTTCTATTTATAAGCGATAGAAGTTTTACAAATGACCCAACAAATTAAAATTCGACTATACCAAATCTCTATTGTAACTTGATAAGAAAAGAGAATCCCGCTAATTTTCCTCTGGTCTGTACTTTAATAAACAGTTAGTAAACTATTTGCCTTTACAAAATTAATGTTTTTTTTATTTTCATATAAATGTTTTTCTTTATACATTATTGGCAAACGTATTCGTTTTTCCTGTTATTAAAATCTAGGACATAAAAAGCTTTAGAAGAGAAGTTAAAAAAAATATATCTCTTTTTAGCTTCACGCTTTTATTTTTTTCCGCCGAATTCGAAATATTGCGTGTTTAATGGCGGAACGCCGCGCTCTGTCTTACCTGCGAGGAAATGAAAATAATTTAACCCTTCTTTGCATGATTTTTTTTATATATAGTCTAAAAAATCCTAGTGTAAATATATAATATGAAAATAGTAAAAATAATATGATGCGTTGTAAAAAGTTGCCAGCAGCAACAAATTTAAATTACACAGGTTTTGTGTACCTCTTTACCGGCATCAAATGTTATGATGAAAAATACCATCATCATACATAGGAGGGTTAAATATAATCATTCCCCTGAGTGGGAATCGAACCCACAGCCGGTCGCGTTTACAATCATATCCATGTATTATTTGACAAAAATATTTTTCTGCTCAATATTATCCTGGCATTAAATTTAAAATTATTTTTATTTGTCATCAATATTATTTTGAATGATTTTATAATCTGAGATTTGTCCTTAAAAATATTAAAACAATTCTACAATCGTTCCTTTCAAACCGTTTATGTAATAAAGTTAGGTTTGTACTTATAATTACAGCACCCTTTTATTAATTGCGTAACCTAATGGCTTATAACAAGCATTTATGTGTTGTAAACTAAGCAAAAACGTAAACAATTTACTATACATACTTGGACAAAAGAAAAAGATAATCGGTTAAAGAAAGCGAAGATGGCACTCAGTTAATTATTATTTATGACAAACATAGTCTAGTTAAAATTTAAGACACGTTAAATAGCTATATGATGTATGTTGATCTTCATGTAACATTTACTTGAATATGAAATGAAAAAAATCCTTTTTCCTATGAATATGAAAAAAAAACCTTTTCCCTAATGGATTAAATGGATCTGTTGATTCAACAGATTCGCCATCTAACATGTAATGTCTCTAAAATAATTTAATCTATATAAATGACAAATATCTAGATTTATGTAGAAAAATCAATTTTGTACATGTAATGTTTTGGAAAAATACAGTCTACAGTACCAATATCAGATCGTGTCAATATCTACAAAAAAGTCCGCGATACAACTGTCCAACTACTGTAGTTATGCCATATAACTTTTGTACATTTTAAAAGTCCAAAAAAGAATACAACAATCTAATTACATTATTAATCCTTACCCAATTAAACAATATTTAAATAAACATCATTTCAATACCAGTAAGCTATTAAAATTAGACATTTCATTCAATTAATATAATAATTAGTATAATAGAAAAATAATGCGGCGTGCGCGGAGGGGAAAAGGGACAATGATATCAGTAATATAGCCAATATAGGTAGCCGTGGCTCCTTACGAAGTGGATGTGACCGTGGATATTTTTGGTTTTGAGTTGCGAAACGCATTTTTCCTACGAGTTAAAAAGATATCTTCTATATTCTATTTATATTTTATTATTTATTTTATTTATATATTAAAACTTTTATTATTCTATTTTAATTTATTATTCATAGGTATATAATTTACCTATATTTTAGGCAGATATGTATCAAAAGATTTTTTTAGAACTAAATTTCCTAAATACAAAATAATTATGCCAAGAAAAAGAAAATCGCAATAAGTAATTCCCAAACGATACATTCATACGTCTGTATTAATCATCATCCTATTAATTAAATATTAAATTATTATTTGCTTATTACAATTTAAACTACTAAAATTTGGCATTCCATTCAAAAGATATAACGAATTTTAAAATGTCAATCTAAATAAAATAAAGAGTTGCGAGGACAAAGGGACGTCGATGTCTGTGAGTTAGGTCCCAACGCAGCGGATGCAACTTCAATTGAAAGTTAAGAGTTTTGAGATTTCACAGCACGTTATTTGTTCTATTACTACATAATTTTATTGATATATTCGTACAAATTACAGCGGCGAAGCCGCGAGCGGGCCGCTAGTCTACATACATATAAATGTAATAAAACGGTAGAAAAATCACTTCTATACAAGATATATTTAAGTTAATAAATACACTCAGTAGTGGATTTCTCATTCGTGCGCCGCGCCTATCACGCTTGGATATGGATAGAGAGAATGAATTAGCATAGTAATAGCTTATAGCCTAGAGTTGCATATAGAATAACTGTAATCATAATAGATGATGTAATTTTCAAAAAAAAGCAAATAAGTCAAATTTCTTAACTTACTGATAATTACGGGATAGATATGAGTGATTTTTTGAATGGTAACATCTTAGCGCCTTAGAGCTTAGATGCGTGCAGCATCATATCAGAAAACTCAATGCAGTTCCTTTAGAAAAGATAATAAAAACTGACGTCGCTCAACTACGTGGTGATACGTCACCTGCAATAGATATTCTACGTCATTACTATTCACTAGAAAGAAAAATTGTAAAGAAATTTGTGAGTAGTCTACGTAGTTGAGCGACGACAAACATATGAAAAACCTACTAGTTGCGCTTAGTACAGTTGTCATGTGTAGGAATAGAGTAGCAATATTAAGTTTGTTTATTTTTTTTTATTTTACTTTGCCGGGATAAATGTAACCAGTGTGATGCGCAAAATGTTGAAGTATAATTATACCAGGTTTCATTATAATCGAACCGGTAGTTTTCACGCCATACTTGAACAAATAGACAAACAGACAACAAAAATTTTAATCATATTATTGGGTTCAATATCTTTTTATTAACACCCCCAGTTAATTCATTTTTTTGATATTTCAATGTATAGGGTCGACACTTCTACAGTTTTATTATAAATATAGATTAAAAAAATCTAGAGATGTTAAATTCCACGCAGACGAAGTCGCGGGCACCGCTCTTTCTTTAATAAATATATAGAAAGCTGAAAAATATTAAAGTGTATAATAAAGTTTGTTTATAAATATAATATATCTAGATATCACATCGGTCGAAGTCAAGTCTCAACTCAAAATGTGAAAATAAACAACCTGTCATATCTTAAGAAATTCTCTGATAAATAGTTATGTCATTTATATTTAATATCAAGGTCAATATTATCAGTATATACACGTACAAAGAAGTGAAATCTGTCTTTAAAATACTATTAAATCAATTTAATTGGCAGCTCAAAAGCAACTCCATTGGATGTTTTTAGTTTCAGGGCCTGATGGCCTTCAGGAAGGACCTAAGACATTCCATACTCTGCTTCCCGCCAAATTCGAGACAATATGTTTTAAGTGGCTCAAATTAAATTATTTTAAATATAATTATTTCCCTGAGTAGGAACAGAATCTACAACGGATCTCTTTTACACATCACGACCAGCCTTGTATGTCTACATGTGTAATACGACAAGCAACAGTAAAAAATAAATATTTGTATTTTTTTTATATTTTATTATTTTAATTATAAATACACCATTAACTTATAATAATTAACTCAAAGTAGAGATTTAAATTAAAACGAAGCTACCATAATTTTGTAACATATTTTCAAGATCTTCGTTCATCGATCGTCTAGCATCTATCCTCCATCTTGTGATGACATCATGAGCATGACATGAGCAATCTAAGTTAACAACGAAATCGAATCCAAACTCATTTAGTATTCTATTTTGCCTATATTTTTATTCAAGAAGAGATAATAAATCATATAATTTCTAATTTATTCTTACATTTACTGGTCCAACCCTGTATTGATGCTTTTCCAAAAATTTAATACTAAAAGGTAATTATTTCATCAATACTTCGATCGTTTGATTTAATAGAAATTCAGTCTAATTTTTCTAGAATTATATTAATATGTATTTACTAATATAAATAAAGAAAGTACACACACAAGTTAGAGGCCGGTTGTTAGCGATTATAAAGTAAAATGACAAGTCATGTAGCTCCAGAGATAGGCGTAATAGTTTGATTGTAGCGTGTGGACTATTGAATAATCTGAACTGAACACTAGTGTACGTGAAAACGCTGAGGTGAGTACACGCATTTAATTTAAAGACAATATATATATATATATTAATATATATAGTTATATATATATATATATATATATATATATATATATATATATATATATATATATATATATCTATTCATTATACATCGTTTATTTATTTATATACGAAGGTAATCGGTTCGGAATTTTGTCATGGCATTAACTATGTATGTATGAATAAGTAATTGTTAGTCAAAGAACGCATTTTGGTTTTCTAATTAATGAGCGGCAGAAATGCAGTCATAGCACAATAGAACAGCGTCTGACTGTAAACGCGATCGGTTATGAGTTCGATGCCCACTTGGGGAAATAATTACATTTAAATTATTATCCTTTCCACGCTCAGGCAGACAAATCGCGGTGTTGAGTTCCACCACTAAACATTCAATGTCTCGAAGTTGATAGAAAGATCAGAGTATCCTCATACTATTGTCTTGACACTAAGTACTTCCTGTCAACCCGTCTATGTGGGATTAAAGTGTGTAATTAATGTAAGAAATTGCATTATAATTTCTTCATGTAAGAAATTGCATTAAATATAAATCATTTAAAATGGATAGTAAACGATATTGTTTCCAAACGTCGGGTTTTCTAAAATGTATTTTAAATACCATAATATACACGATTAATCCGTTTAAAATAGTTTCATTTAAATAGTGTAAGAATCGTAAAAATCAAAGATCTTTTATATATATATATATATATATATATATATATATATATATATATATATATATTTGATATTTATTAAAATTTATAGCATATATAGTGAATTTTAAATGGATTCCTTTTAGCTTTACACTTTTATCCCACATAACAGGGTAAACAGAAAGTACTTAGTGTCGAGACACTCCGTACTTTGCTTTCCAACGAATTCGGGACATTCCGTGTAGAGTACCGAAACTCAATGCCGTGCTTTGTCATAATCTATTTATTGTTTGTGTAAACCAAATACTTCCAAACGCAAATGTGTTATCTAGTTTGTCAGTCTTCAATTTCTGTATCGCGTTTGATTGTATGATAATAAATCCGTCCTTGTTCCATGTGTCAACAATATTAACAAAATACGTTAATGTGCCTGTATATTTGAATAGGTAATATTAAGTTTATTGAAATAAATAATTGGCAGTGATAAGATTGTTATAATTATTATTTATAAGATAGCAAGTTTCGTAACATTACACGGTTCCTTTGTAACATAGGATTTGAATAATATAGAATTTGAAAATAATATATGCGTTTGTGAAAATAATATAGAAATTTACAGATGCAGACGTATGGCGTAGTTATGTTAAAAATATGTCTACTTAGTTACTACTGATTGCAGGAATTATTTATCACACATTTGTATATCTTTATTATTCTACATAATTATGCATATTTTTATTATACTACATAAATTTGATATGATTTATCTATTATCGGTCATATATTATTAGAGTTCATAAACACATGACCTCAAACAAATAACACTTTAATATTTTTACAGGCTTTTTTTCCAAAATGGTAAAAGCACGTAAATATGTCGTCAAGAACCATTTTAGCGGACTTCCCAAAAGGTCCGACTACGAGATTGTAGAATACGATCTGCCTCCTCTAAAAGACGGAGACATATTGGTGAAGACTTTGTATGTCAGCGTTGACCCTTATCTGCGAGCTTACAACAGCAGTAACCAGGTGCCATACGACCAGTTCAGCTTTCAAGTCGCGGAAGTCCAACAATCCAAAAACCCCAAATATCCTGTTGGTGCCAAAGTTGTTACTCACAGTGGCTGGTGTGACTACTCTGTAATAAAGGAAAATAAGGGAAAAACAGTTGGTGCGCCAAAAGTGTACAAATTACCCGACTTAAAGGGATTACCAGAATCTCTTGGCGTTGGCGCTGTAGGAATGCCAGGAGCTACCGCTTACTTTGGTTTCCTAGAACTTTGCCAACCCAAGGCCGGTGAAACAGTCGTAGTGACGGGCGCCGCCGGAGCGGTGGGCTCTCTCGTCGGACAAATCGCCAAGCTCAAAGGTTGCAAGGTTATCGGCTTCGCGGGATCTGATGAAAAAGTGCAATTGTTGGAAAGGGAACTTGGATTTGATAAGGCTATCAACTATAAGACTGCAAACGCGCAAGTTGCATTAAAGGCTGCCGCTCCAAACGGTGTAGACTGCTATTTCGACAACGTTGGAGGTGAACTTAGTAGCATTATAATAGGGCAGATGAATCCGAGAGGCAGAGTGTCAGTGTGCGGCAGTATCAGCTCATATAATGCGGATCTCTCTCAGTTGCCAAAAGCGACGATACTTCAACCATCCTTAGTGTTCAATGAATTAAAGATTGAAGGGTTCCTGGTGTGGCGCTGGGCCGACCGTTGGAATGAAGCATTTTCTCAACTCGTGGATTGGATCAAGAGTGGACAGTTGAAGGCACACGAACACGTTACGGAAGGTTTCGACAAATTATTTGATGCTTTTGTTGGTATGTTAAACGGTGAGAACGTTGGTAAGGCTGTGGTTAAAATTTAAATTATTTAATTAATAAACTTATTATGAATTGAATTAAATATTACTGTTGATTAGAAAAAATTGAATTTCAATAAATAAATCATGAATGATTTATTGTTAATTTTTTTTTATTTTGGACACTTGAACAATATCGATGATATACTAACAAACAACCACTGTACCATCTTTATATTCTATGTATATATTGTATAATCATTTTCTTTGTGTACTAACGTGCATATATTGTTCGAATTTACATACTGAAAACTGAAATATAACTGCCTTACAAATAACTACTATTTTTTTATTCTTTAATGCACAAAAAAAAACCAAAAACATTCATAAAAAAACCTTTCATATAAAAAGGCGGACTCTTAAAATTTTCCAGTCAACCCTAAAATGTGGATGAGTGCCGAACAGTGAAATAGATAACGGTGCAATTCTGAAAATACCCATAACATGTTTAAAAGGTTAAAAATAAAAAAAACACGTTTTACCTAATTGGCTGTTTATTAAACAAAATATTTCTGTAAAATCAATTTCTTACTTTACTCTACGCCTATGATTACTTTTAATTATAAATTAGTTTCTACTCACTACTAATTGTTAAAATGTTATTTTGACATAAGTTTACAAATATAACAGTTGTTCAGACTTTCATATCAAGTATCGACATATGTACATGGATAATGCACATATGTCGATAATATTTTTTTTATAATAGGCATTATAAAAAAGGTGAACACAAAAATTTAGTTTTTTTTTTCATAAATTTCAGTCAATTTTTCAAAAGTGAATATATTAAAATATGTATTGCAAATATTAAATTAAATTATATATGAAATAATTACTAGATTCATTTCATGTTATGTCGTTACTTAAACAAAATGATTTTTTTAAATAATAATTTTATGAGAATATCTTCTTTTTCAAATTACATAGTGAACAAATACTATAATAATATTTCAAAAAGGACACAAAAAGGGCACAGATTCAATTCTTCACAATAAATGAAAATAACAAAATTAATTAAACAAAAGAAACTTAAGGATTATTATTAGTTTTAATGCAAATATAAATCCCATTGTTAATTGTAACTGCAAATATCTCAATTATCGATTTTAACATTTTAAAAACAAACCTATTAATTTGGCTCAATAGGGATAAGTTATTATTCTATATATTTTTATGGTACACAAATAAAATAAATTTTTAACCAAATAGAATAAAAAATAACTATTTACTGAAAACTATTTTTTATGCCCACCCCACTAAGAAATTTTGAAATCAATCAAATCAACGCAAATGATATTTTCTGCAATTAGCACATAACTACTAAATATATTTTGACAAAGACAACTACATACAACACTTAATATAAATTATTATTATTTTTTAAGTATATAATGCTATTTTTTTTCGAATATTGTCTTATATTAACAACTAACTAAACCAGAGGTTGTAACTTCAAATCCCAGCTTCTAGGTAAAAAGGTAAATATTTGTGCAATATTTATTTGTTTTTAATACAATCATAGATGTTATTGCCAATTTTGTTTAAGTAATTCAAAATAAAAAATGCCTATTTATCATATGATTACCTAAAACACATTATGGTTTTCATTTACATTAAAATAAATTGTTTTTAAGTCAAATATATTTTACTGGTTTTAAAAAATACAAACAGTTCAATAAAAAGTAACAGTAATTACAACTTATATAAAAGATAGGCTTTTTAATTTCCTTAGTATGGTTGTTTTTAATTAATTTTTAAATTTAAAATTAGACATACTAATATTATTACCATCTTTGGAATTGAAGTGGCAGCTTAAGTAAATAACTTTAGAACATCGAACTATTTGTGAACATGTATTGTCATTTATAACAATTGAATGGATGGATTTTAGGCTAGAAAAAGCAAAACATAGTCTTTTCTTAATTGAATAACTAAAAATTTGCTTATCATTCAAATGCTCAACAATTCTAAAGGCGCGATATAAATGTTTGTGATTTATCACTATTGTTGTCATATTATGATTTCATAAAATCAACTATGTAATGTAAATATATTTATGGAGTATGGTGATATCTTTCAAAATTCGAATAATTTATGATAAAAACAAATGATGTTATATATATATATATATATATATATATATATATATATATATATATATATAGGAGCAAAACTATATTATACTTATTTATTTTTAGTACTTTATTATAATAAAAAAAATATAAAAATCACTTCTTTTATGTTATGGAAATTTAAACCATCATTCAATTGTATTGAATATTTTAATTTATTAAACAAAATTTTAACGCGAAAACGGCTTTGAGTAGCAAAATATGGTCATTAATTTGAGGATAGAACAGCAAAAATCCAATAACATATACCACCTACATCCATACATGCTTTCAATTAGGAAAACCCCTTATAACACGGTACTCTTATAACGTATTTTTTTATAACAGTCTCTCGTATAACACGGATATTTCGCCATAACCCAGGGAATAAACATATAAAAAAACTGCTTTTGGAATTATGTTTATTCAGTTTGATTTTAATAAAACGCCCATGTTTCATTCATAACATATGTTTTTTAATATACGATTGTAACCGACAAACAAGAAAACTTAAATAATCATTTGTTGTTATAAGGGCTCATACAATGGCATTATAAATGAGTGCCGCGTTATAGGCGGAATTACTGTAAAAGAAGTCTCTCACAACATAAATTACAATCTAAATAGAAAATACACATTAAAATAATTGTTTTATAAACGTTATTTTTTCTTACAAATAAAATAGCCCCTATTCACGAATTAATTCTTTTAGACGCCGGCGAGTCATCGTCACTATGTTTTCTCTTTCTTTTAATGAGATGGGATATATCTGCCGCTGGTTTTGTTTCAGGTTTCGAACTGGAACTCGCTTGAGATCCTTCACCGTTCGAAGGACAGAGGGTTTCGCGTACTCTTTTTATCATCTGCAATAATTTTTTTTAGTAAGCGGCAATATTATAAGAGCAGGTTCACGCTTAACTGCTGTTCATCCTATTCAAGTAACATAGTGTTAAGAGATTTATATTTATAGTTCCGTATATTACATTCCTGTGAGGTTCCTTTTCTATACAGAGAAACCAAATCTAACACAGAGGTTAGTCGGACATCGTGTTACCGCGATCCCCAATTAAAGGAATGATTATATATAATTAAAACAAAGCACTTGTTAAGTCGCCAGTAAAAACCGTCTCTATTTATTACAGGACGTGTAGAACAAAGTCTTTACACTAAGTTGTCTCAGCTTAACTTGATTGATGCGTGAATAAACGCAAAGCTTTTTTTTTATTTCTTCATATACAAAAATAAAGAAACTATACACAGATGCAGTATAATGTAATACAATCAGATTTAGTTATTCGTATGGAATATTATATGTACAGATATATAATATTCCATATGGATATCGCTTTATCTCTGTTTTCTTATCTTTATATTTTTAGTGAACTTAACATGTATTTTCAAGCAACTTTTTAAGGGGTCGGAGATATGAAAAAAATTGTTAAATGCATCATCAATCTTTATACAACAATATAATTTAATCTATATTTTGTACTTATTATATAAAGTAAACTTGCTTATATCTTATTGATATTATATTAAACTACTAAAATATACTATATCGTTCCAAAGCAATATTTTATAAAGAGGCTTTGATTGTAATCTTAGAAATACTGATAAGTTTATTTAAGCGCCACTGCTACAACAGAACCCGCATCTCAGGTTATTCAAAGACAACCTAGTGTCAAAACACTGTCGACTGCTTTATGTCCAAAATCAAGGTATTTCGTTTTTTTTCCGAAGAAATGCTATTGACGCTATTTGTTTTTAGAGTGCCACTGGCGAGGAGAGTACTAGGTGGCTTTGGAGGGTATCGACGTTAGAAACGGCGTCCCCTGTGGAACTCCAACCTCTAATTGCGAACAGCGAATGGCCTGGGAAGGTATTGCGTGTAGAGCAATTTTTTTTATTATTATCTTTTTATTTTCGTATACAATCAAGGAATTACCTTTTAATTGTTTTTCTATATAGCTTTTCTATATTGAATAAAGTCACTTTATCCAATCAGATTGAGAAAATATAAATATAAAATTTATTTATATATATATATATATATATATATATATATATATATATATATATATATATATATATATATATATATATGTCTTTTGAAGATCTATCTCATGAAAACATCAAGACACTCGCTTTTTTTATTTTCATAATAATTTCAGCTAACGTAGGAAAGAACACATCAATGGCCATAACATTAATGCAAATATACCACATGGCCATTAATGTATATTACAGGACATGTGAAATAACACACAATGTTTAATTTAGATTTATTTATTTGAAAAAAATCGTGTAAAGCGATACAAAAATGGCCTTGTGGTAAACACGCTTAATTAACAATACAATGTATGTACTTATCGCTAACCTAAATGCAAATTGAGATTCTAAGGCACTTATTTCTAATAATAAAAATGATATTATGCAGATTTTGTCAACAATATTATATTTTTTATTCTCACTTAGGTTTGAGCCAAATTAATTTAAAATTTGACATTTATTTATTTGTCGATAATGAATAACTTCAACCTAAATTGGTCTGTGGTCCAAAAAAGTATTTTATCTGACACGCGGTCTTTAAAAATTAATACATGGCTCGCTATTATATTTTGTCGGCCCAGAAATATGAGAAGTAAGCAGAATAATGGATTCTTATGTTAAGAAATTAACATTTGCCGCGTAATAGTACATTTAGCGGTCTGTCAGTTGCAGAGTGCGAAGAGGGGATGCGGGTAATATGATTGTATATCATTAAAAGTTTTCATAGAAAGTATTTTTTTTTTCTATAATTCTGACCCCTGTATGAAATTTCTTAAACTATCTTGCTCTCCGTTAGAAATGTTTGCCCAATGCTCTATATTACGCACGAGACGCGTAATAGTAAATAGTAAAGTAATTTAAATGTAAATTTATAATTCAACATATTTTTTTTATTATCGACTTAGAAATGGCAGAAAATCATATTCACACATATCAAAATATGTATATTATATTTATGTAAAAAAATTTTTGCGCAGTTTTTTGTTTTTTTTATATAATTTTCTACTATTAAATTTAAATAAAAAGAAATTAATTGTAATTAAAAAATATTATACAAATTTACCTATATAAATAAATAAGTCTCTCTGTTTGCTCAGGCTAATCTCTAGAACTACTGGGCCAATCTTGATGGATCTTTTACTGGCAGATAGCTGATGTAATAAGGAGTAACTTGGCTACCTTATGCTTTATTTAGGAATTAACTAGTTGATTAATAAAATATATGTAGATAAAACTATAATCGCATTAATCGTTTAAAAATCTGCATAACGTCAATTCAATACTGATAAGAGCAGTCAAATTTATCACAACAAAATGTCACATTTGGCTTTTTTTAATTTAGGAACTAATTTAACGTGTTTTCTAGCGTGCGTCTACTTCGCTACTTAAAATTACGTGGAATGGCTCTAGGCGGCATTTTACAGGCATTTAAGTATAAAAAAATCGATAGTAAATTGAGAAGACACAGTGCGTTAATAGAAAAAAAATTGTTTACATCATAACTTTATAATAATTGATGTAACAAAGAAATCGATTGTACTAAAATCGACCATTTCAAAATCCATTATATATTAATAATAGATTCGAAATTTGAAAATAAAAACCTGGCACTATGTTATAACGTACAGAACCCTAATACTATCACTTATAAAGCACAAGATATTTTATTTAATTTCCAATATATGTAAAAAAAGGTTGCCATATTAAAAAAAATACCATACATAAAGTATGTGTAGAAAACAATCAATATATTGGAAATTAAAAAAAAACATCAAACTAAACTGACATTAATTATAAAAACTGTCAAGTGGTTTAAAAAAACCAATAATAAAAAAAATTAAGCTTGAATGCCTACAAATTGAGTTTTCTCCTTAATAATCATATTCCTAAGCATATTCCGAGTTGCTTCAACACAATCACACGGCCTTACCTCAGATTTATAATCCATCATGTCTTGTATTTTCTCTTGTATTTCCGGCAGCAAATTTTTCAATTCCTTCAATTCACCCTCAACAGAATAAAATGGATCGGCTGTCAAATATTTTTTGACAGTGGTATCCTCTGCTACCGAGACGGGATTCTCCAAAGTTTTGATACGAGATTCCAGAATATTCGCCGCATTTTTGAAATGAGTTATGGCGTCCTCGAAGTTGGATGCTAGGGAATTGGCGAGGCCTGAAAATTTATCGACTTATGTTTTATAATGAAATATATGTAATTTTCACTCAAAATTAAAGAATATGGATATATATTTGAATAGCCGACCTTAATGTAGAATGTAATAATATATTTTATACAGTATAATTAAAATAAATTGTAATAACATAAATATTTATACCAATTTGGTAGTGTGTTTCAGCAATTCGCCTGTCATCACTTCTGTATAACTCTTTTTGGATGTCCAAGCAGCTGACTGTAAAGACCAAAAGAGTATTTAGAAAATAAAAATTATCTGAATGTTAGTTAGGTTAACAGTGTATAGGTAGTAGTTCTACTAATATAAAAAATAATAATTAACATATTTAAATATCAAATTTAACATTTTATTCCAAGAGCTTGCTTAAATCTTTAAGCAATGTTATCATTGGACTGAAATGTGACCCATGTACCTCACAAAAGTAAATGATCAATACAAAAAACTAATTAATAATGTCCTCTTATAAATAGGATAAAAGCATGGAGCTAAAAATTATAATATTAAAATCTTTAAATTAAAAAAAACAGCACAACCTTTGTATTTATATTGACAATAATTTACACAATCAACATACCCATATCAACAACTGCTTTGTCATAAGTCTCACTCTCCAATGCTACCTCTCCAAGAGCAAGATGCACTTCTGCAAGAAGGGCACGAGCATTTTCTGCATCTGTCTCAGCCCGCTTCGTTAGTATACTGCGTGATAGCTCTGAAATTAATTTTAGTATAAAATATATTTTTATATATTAAGAGTTGAAATTAAAATAAAAAAAGAAATTGTTGTAATCGACATGTTACTCAACAACTAAAGTGGAGTACACATAGATACATACAATCAATTTGAACATATAAATAACAAAACAGTTTCTAATTACTTAATTAAACTTACTAAAAACGTATAAAAAAAATTTACTTAACAATTGTATAAACTTAAATGTTTATTAGAATACTAGGAACATGACTGTGATCTTGCTTAGCCAGCAGAATGATCTAGCATAACCAAATACCCATGGTTTAGATTAAAAAAAAATTACATACTGACTTATAGTATCTTTTCAGGAAATATACAAGAACTATTTGTATTGAAGAAAGGTTTGGAAAATAAGTAAAAAACAAGTAAAATAAGTATTTAGATGTATATATGTTATCACCAGATATTTTTAACATCTTGAAATATATAATTTTTTATTTAAATATTAAAAGAAAAAATAAGTTAAAAATATTCTATATTTATAAAAAACATTATTTTAATATCTATTTCCAAAAATAAATTATTGATTGGAAATATTTAAATACAATACCAAGAACAAATTTATAATAATACAAACCTAACATTTCCCATGCAAGTTGTAAATTGTCAACATCCTCTTCAGTGTCCATGTTGACAGCCGATTCATCATTTGCATCACCATTTGATGGCCCCTAAAATTAGTGGCAATTATAAAATAATAGAATTAAAGATATGTCTATGTTTATTTAAAAATTTGTAAAAGTAATATTAAACTATATTTTTAAACAATACAATGAAGGTATTCCTTTAACTAATAACACAGCCTATATAACGCGCAAGATAATGCCACTATAATAATAATGTTTAAAATAATCAAAATTTATATAATGTTTATTACTATTCTTCTTTCAGAATGCCTCAACTGCATACGTAAAAGAGGTGGCGAAAGGTAAAAAATATGATATGGTGCCAAGCCTTAATGAGCTTATGTTAATTTGTAGGAACAAAGATTTTTTTAATTTGGTACCTCCAATATTATTTGTTTTATAAAAATATTTGATACTTATAAAGTAAATAGCTAGTTAATAATTATGTTTAAGAAAATCTACAGGGCACACCATAATAAACACTAATAAACTGATTGTTTTTTGAGTATATTTTTTAAAGCTGAATATGATAATAACACTAATACTATATACATTTTAAGCTTGCCAAGCTTAATACTACTTCATCTGTATAATTTATGTAGTAAATTATTTCTTTCAAACTGAATATAAAAATAATACAATTGAATGACCTGCTTTTTGCAACAGGTGTTAAAATTTAAATATAATATTACAAATACTACTTAGCGGCACCTCTTCAGAAATTTCAGCTGTACTGGGCCCTGGTTCGTCATCTTTTGTAGTTGACTCGGCTTCAATCTTTTCAACTTCTTCCTTTGTACTTTCTCTGTTTTCAGTCTTAGCATCACTTTCTTCTTCTGCCTTTTCTCCATTGGCAGCAGTTTCACCATTTTCTTCTTTAATAAAAAAATGATTTATTGAACTTGCACATATTTTTCAATTATTAATTTTATAATAAATGGTTGCCTAGAACTAAGGTTTTGTGATTTCTAAACAAATTTTCCTCTTTTAGCTATTGTCAATACATTATGTTTATATATGTTTATATATAAAGTGTACTTTTAATTATTTTTCATTGTATTTCTTAGAAATTATAATGACACTTAAACTACATAATTAATACTTACGAGACAACTAAAACTAAGTCAAATAACAAAACTTACTCAAAATGTAATTAAAGTGAAAAACTCACAATCTATGTAAAATTTCTAAAGAATTTCTAAACAGGATTTATAATTTTTTTGAGTAGTACTAAAATCAGGTGATAAAGATTTCATTCAATATATGATACCCAAAATAAGTATTGTAATTTTAATTTAATGTATATTTGGTCAATTGGAATTAGTGAATTTGACTACTACCTTCATTTTCATCTTCTTCTTCATTGTTATCACCAGGTACAGCTTCTCCGAGAACTCCGCTTTCTTCTCTTGATAGCCCAAGCAAAGCTTTTCCATACCTATTGTAATAATATTATAAGGTGAACATACTGTACATTATTTTTGTAAGTACTGTATGTATAGCAAATGAATTTTAAAATAATTAATAATTACAATTGTCATTTTCTATGTTATATTAGATATAATGGCTATAATATGTCTATGTCTAGTACACCTAAACAAATATAATTTTCTTGTTTATTCTAAATAGAACTAGAATTTATTTAAGAGATTTTTAGCCCATATACAAGGAATTGTTTTCAAAATTAAAACGAATACTTTATGTTTAAACTACTAACCACAAATAAGCCTCAGCACATTCATCAGCCATATCACCGTGAGCTTTCGCTAATAATTCACAAGCCTTAGCCAAAGATTCTGTAGCTGCATTATAATCTCTAACAGCAAGGTCGCGTCTACCAGAAGCTAACAGTTCCTCTGGGGATGTTGTGCTTGCTTCTAATACTTCTGCCATCTTAGAAGAAAAATATAAAAATATTGCTTTACCTGTTATATTAAGAACGTTTATATTCTATGAAATTCGATTTGAATAAAGATTATTATACTTACATATATAAAAAGGTAATTAAATTAGTAAAATAAAAAGTATTTTATATTTCTTTGAGTAACCGGCAAAATTATAACGGTCAATTTGACATTCATATAAATACAACAAATTCAAGCCACGTGCACAGTACATTATAGAACTTTTGTTTAATAACAATAAAGAAATTCATCTTCACTTTCGTATATTTAGAGTTAATATAAAGATGCTAATCATATTCTTAAAAATATGTATGCAACAATATGTTAATGTGGAAATCAACGATATTCATACCAAAGTACTTACTTTTGGTTATTATCGAAGGTCTATCAAGAAGTATCGAGTCCGGTTATAAATTTTGATATAATTTGAGAGCTATAATTGTTGCAAAAATGTAACAAATAAGGTCGGTTCCGATAGACCAATTACGGCACACAGTAATCGTAACTAACTCTTGGACAAAAAGTTACCTCGCAATTTGAAGTTAATCGAGTTGATTCACGCAGAAGTGTTGCCAGCTTCTTCATATATTAAAAAAAAATATTTATTTTATATTAAAAAATGAAACATAATATAAAAAAATAGAATAAAATTAAAAGAAATAATTTTACTTTTTATTTTGATTTCTCTCATATTTTTGTTACTTTTTATAATTTAATTTGGACAAAAAGGGAAAAAAATCTTAAAATATACTTTTAATTTATTATTTTTTATGTGTTTTGTATAAAATTCATATAATTTTAGACAAAACGTTTCAATTTTCATTATAGCAGGGGCACTTTATATTTCTAAATTTTGAGATATAGTGAGTTTACAGTTCATACTTTTGACTTTTTACTTTTCTTTTAGATATAGTAGACATTTCCATGTGAAATAATATCGTCAGTGGACGTGCCTTACGGCAAATAGCGACAACAAACTACTATGATTATTGTCTTCACTATAAAATATATTTCCTATAAAATTTATTCCCAATAGAAACAAGTAATAAGCTGCTTTTTCAATTTCCAAATTCTATAGTAAAAAAACTAATGCTAATGCTTTTGAGATAATGTCGGAGTTCGAGGACCTATGACGCAGTCTATAGCGTCCTCATTCTCTTCATAGTGTCTTCATAGTGTGTCTTTACTTTACGCCCGTCTGGCGTGTATGACGCTATTCAGGTTTGAGTCCCACGACTGCGAAAAGGTGGTACGACAATTAAAATTAATTAACCACCATTATATTTCTATATTAAAAGTATAAGCATATAACAAATTTAATTTAATATAATAATACAAATATCTATAAAAGTATATTATTATATATACTTTAAACTCGTTTACGATAAACAATTAAAGCGTTTATGCTGTTTCAAAGAATAGTTTTGAAAGACAAATTTGCATATAACATTGCGTGTCGCATAATAATCTCGTTAGCGTAAAAGCATTTAATAAAGTTTATTTCTATTAATATTAATTATTGTGCAGTTTGCATCGTGTAATGACACGAGTGGATATCGACTTTTCCCCCGCCCCAGCGATTGCCCGCCCAATATTTTACTAGTGATGATCTTCTTAGCCACAAATATTATCGATAATAACAAAACACATGTTTATAATGTTACTGATTTTTAAAAAAATATCCAACTATGTATTAGATTTCCTATACAGGTCGATATCGTAAGATAACAAATACTGAAAAATATTTAAAAAGTATTTATTTACTGTCCTCTTATTAAAACATAAAATCTAAAGGTTATTTTTTATTAAATATACTTTAAGAATTAAAAATAATGTTTGGCTTACCCATATAGCTAAGCGAAATCCAGACTATCTGTAAAATTAAATATATAAATGATAATGACAATAACAATATTAGTTAACAATAATAAGTATTATTAAGTAGCTATTACTACAATAACTAAATTATTTATACGATATCGTCAATTTTTTTCAAAAGTTTATCGATACCAAAACAATATTTTAATTTTCCCACAACAGTTCCGCACTACCGATTGCTTCATTTTCTCGGTTTCCCTGCCAGTTTGTTTCCAGTTGCCGACTGAAACAGGCGTCTTGCGGCATTTGTTGCTGCATCGCGAGTAAATTATTTCAACCTTTTATAACACGCGACATTCTTTTAAAGAGTTATCTAATAAAATATTATGCATGATAAGAAAATGTGACACACAAGCAAAAGTTTCTTAGATCCGGCACAAAATCGAATGAAATTGTAAGCAAATTCATTGTAGTTATTGAATACGATTTACGAATACTAATACGACGTCCGTTGTTAACTAATTATTGGGATTAACCACGCCTCAATAACTTTCTATGTTTTGAGGATATTTTTATATTAAAAATAATACGACTATGCTTATACAACATTATTTTTTATTTTACATAAACAAAACAACATTTTTTGTACACAAAATACTGGACCAGTTTAAATTCTAATTATCTATCGCTTATTGCTTATAAGATACAATAGGTGAAAAAAATAATCTTTGGATTTGATTATATCAATGTTCTTACTAGTTCTTCGTGAGAAAAGTAACCCTTTTTCCGGTTTAATCCTGCTTAAAAGTACTTTATACTTAAGCTTGTATAGTTTTTGTTCATTGTAGTTATTTTGTTATTGATTTAAGTTTTGTTGTGTTTCCAGAGTATTGAATGTATCTTTGTGTATGAACAAATTATTATGATATAATTTCAATAATAAATAAATTGTAATAGTTATGTACGTCTTTACATTGAGGTCATCATGTTACAGTGGGATAGAGTATGACTGCAGACGTGATTGGTTGTAGGTTCGATTCCCAACCCTGGGAAAGATATTTAAATTTTATTTTCATATTTCCGCTTTGGTAAGACAAGTCGCGGAGTTTGCCTCTTTACACACAATATCTTGATTTTATTCGAAACACAGTCAATAGTCTTGACTTCTCTGCTATGCGGATAGCTATAAAAATATAAGTTTTTATACCTTTTCTACATAAACCTATATTTGATTTAATAATTTTAAAAGTAATTTTTGTAAAAGAAATTATTTAAAACAATGAATAATTTAATTTTAAGCAATTTAGTATGAAAGTGCCCACCAGTCAGTACTAACTAGAATTACATACCTACTTCCTGCTTTATTTATAAACTTTACTAGCCCTCTAAAATGCTTTCACCTAGTGATCAATCTTGTGATATGGGCACGCAGTTGAAAAGATAACTCTTATCACTTTATTTATTACGTTGATACCCATAATCCTATATTTTATAGCTTGACTACTGAATGGCATCTAAGGTTTTAGCATTTGTTTAACAATTATAGTAAATACTTTTTAACAAATAAATAAATAGAAACTTCACCTTTGGCGATATCTAACCAAATCATGCTACGATCAATAATTTTGAAACATTATTTTATTTATACTACGCCATAATGCGATTTTAGCTTTTAGATTTACGATTTTTATTTAAGAATGTCACTTTCACTTTTTCCTTTTAAATTTATCACGAAAAATATCTATATTTACATTGACAATAAAATTATATCTTTATACAAAACTTGTATATGTAAACACACAAACATCTAGTAAGTAATATTAGTAAAATATAACACATCCTACAGTGGTCTCTCAAAGACAGAAGCAGGATTTGTGTTTGGTCTACTCGTTGTTTTTCATAAATAAAGCGGAAATAAAACAGTACACATGAAAACAAAAGCACCGCGCTCGTAAAAGGGACGTGCCGTAATCAGAAAACGCAAAAGTACACACAAGAGTAATGACACAACTCTTCACATTTTATATACGAAAGCGAATATGAAACATGCTGAGTTCGCAAATGGTGTAATTTAGCAACGAATATAAAGCAGATGATTTAAAAAAGCTTTTTGTTTAAAATAAATGCATGTCTAGAAAATTTTTACTAAACGCTATTTCATACCTCGTACATTATATCTGAAAGCTTAAACTGTTAAAGTACCTCGTACAATAAATCTGTAAGCTTAAACTATTGTTACTTGTAAAAAAATTGTAAAATTGAAATGTTGTGGTTATGAAAAAAACAACCATTAAAAATTATGTAAGCCTTGACAGTTTAATACTAGTACTAAAAGGAAAAAATATATAATTTGTCTGATTAATACAAGGAGTAATTTTTTAAAAGAAAGTAAACTTCATCTAAATATTATTTCCTTGCCAGGTAAGGGACAGGGTCCTAGCGACCAGATGAGCAGATTCAACTGGTGCAGTAAATTAAGGCCACGAAAATTGCTCCACACGGCAGTCCGGCGCGAGCTTACATCGCCTACCACAAGCTGGGCGCAGGCATGGAGGCCCAGACTGAGACGCCGCAGTCTGAGTGCGAGTGCGGGGTTCATCCTTCCGTATTTTATCTCCTGGCAACACTTTTACTCACCAGGTAAGATTTTCTTCTCTTCTTCTTGGTTATCGCAAGATAACACTCCTTACCGACTATTTACGCCATGAAACTCATTTTCTCACATTTTCTTATAAGACTGGAAATTCATCAAAGATGTCAAATATCCATCTCTTCGGTTCTGTTTTATTCTAACGAGAAGTCCCTTCATCTTGAACTCGTGTAGTCAGTTTTAGATTATGAATAAATAATGTAAACTAAGAATATATATATATATATGCTTCCGGTTACTGTTGCATATGCCAATTATAACAGAAATAATAGCATGGATAAATTGTCATATTACTATATATTGGCGGCTCGCTTGCGGCTTCGCCCGCGTGAACTCACTATACTATAACAAATTCTGTCTCCTTTTTCTTGCTTAAATTACAGGCTTTGCCAAAATTTGTAATACTTCATATAGGCAATATTTATAAGACTTCATATACACTTGCAAGAGATCTTAAACTTTTATAATCTCATCCTGTCGTGAAAACCGTTTTTAACGAAGATCGTCTCTCGATCTTCTTCTACCAAATCTCATATTATCTTGGACAGATTGTTTAGATATGTGATTTCATACATCCACTTAACATCATGATCCATATGTGATTTCACTCATCGTCATAAAATGACATCATGGTCCATATTCGATTTCGCTCGGAATGTGTGGAACCTTCCACTTTGGTCCACATATGATTTTACTTATCAACATCTGGCATCTTGGCCCGCATCTGAATTCACTGATCCACATTTGACACCATGGTTCACGCCCTTCCACACGTACCACCATGGTCAACATGTGATTTTACTCATCCATATATGACATCATGGTCCGCGTGGATTTTACCAGTCCATATATGACATAATGGTCCACATGTGATTTCATCCTTCCACACATGTCACTATGGTCCACATTTAATTTTACTCGTCCACATATGATACCATGGTTTATATGTGATTTTGCCCATCCACTTCTGACACCGTGGTCTACATATGACCCATCTACATATGACCCATCTACATATGACCCATCTACATATGACCCATCTACATATGACCCATCTACATATGACCCATCTACATATGACCCATCTATATATGACCCATCTACATATGACGCCATGGTCCATATGTGACTTTACTCATCCACATATGACTGCATGGTCACATGTAATTTTACTCGTCCACATATGACGTCATGATCCACTTGTAATTTTACTAGTCCACGTATAAAATCATGGTCCACATGTGATTTCACCCTTTCACACATGTCGCCATGGTCCACATGCGATTTTACTCGTCCACATATAATACCATGATCCACATGTGATTTCGCTCATCTACATGTGACACCATGGTACACATGTGATTTTACTCGTCCACATATGAAATGCTAGTCCACATGTGATTTCACCCTTCCACATATGTCACCATGGTCCACATGTGATTTTAGTCGTCCACATATGATACCATGATCCACATGTGATTTCGCCCATCCACATGTGACACCATGGTACACATGTGATTTTAGTCGTCCACATATGAAATGCTAGTCCACATGTGATTTCACTCTTCCACACATGTCACCATGGTCCACATGTGATTTTAGTCGTCCACATATGATACCATGATTCACATGTGATTTCGCCCATCCACATGTGACACTATGGTACACATGTGATTTTACTCGTTCACATGTGAAATGCTGGTCCACATGTGATTTCACCCTTCCACACATGCCATCATGGTCCACATGTGATTTTAGTCTTCCACACATGCCACCATGGTCCACATATGATTTTTCTCGTTCACATATGATGTCATCGTCCACATGTGATTTTATCCTTCCACATATGTCACCATGGTCCATATGTGATTTCACCCATCCACGTGTGACACCATGGTTCACATATGAAATCACGGTCCACGTGTAATTTCACCCTTCCACACATGCCACCTTGGTCCGCATGTGATTTTACTCATCCATATATGACATCTTGACCCACATGTGATTTTACTCTTCCATATAATACAGTATAGTCCACATGTGATTTCATTCATTCACATATGAGGCCATGGTCCACAAGTGACTTTACTCATCCACATATGACAGCAAGGTTCACATGTGATTTTACTCGTCGGGGAAAAGATTATATTATAGCTATTTCTTTTTTTTGCCATTTTAACTTAAAACACAAACATTTATCATTTTTTTTATATCCAATTTAAATTTTTGCTAAATATTTAATGTAGAGAATTGACTTCTCTATTCTTTTATTCTTTTATTTTATTATTATATTACTTGTTTATTATTTAAGAGCAGCTCACGGCTTCGCTGCCATATATATCTACTATACTTTTTCACCCGCCTCTCATCTCTCGTCCTTCGTTTTCCCTTAAATCAGAGACTTTGTTAAAACTATTTTTTCTCTTTTGAATTTAATTCTCCTCATATGCCACAATGTGTTATCAATGCAAATGGTGATAAAAGTTTGAAAGATCTAAGCGCACCGACAATAGACGTGACTTCGTTTTATATTATGAAATAATAATGTAAGTAACAGCTAAACTAACGTTAAATAAGTTAAATAAAACTGTTACTATATGAGACAAATTGTAAGATTAACATTACATGGTATACAGACTATACTAAACTAATTTAAAATACGTACGGCCTAATGACATCTAATGATATCCATAACATACATTATTGATAGTCAAAATATTATATTTACTAAAATAATAGATTAAAATTACTATCATATATATATATATATATATATATATATATATATATATATATATATATATATATATATATATATATATATATATATATATATATATATATATATATATATATATATATATATATATATATATATATATATATATATATCAAATCTAGTGTCGTAGAGAAATGATAGTATTTAAAAAAATATTTTCAATTCTCTATTTTGGTAGCGTGGTGTTTAGTTCGCCACTCAATATAATACAATGTTTCGATTTTGGGAGGAACAAAGTGTACAAAATGTCTTGACACTAGGTTATCTTACTATACCCTTCTACGCGGGATAAAACATGAACCTGATTATAACCTCTGTAGAACTAATTTTAATCTATCATTTTAGTAAATATAATATTTTGACCATCAATAATGTAATGTCAAATCTACATGTTAATATTATCATGTGACAAGACTATCACTGTTAAGTCTTTGGAAATCTGGGAATAAGCGAATATGTGTACACATTCCAGAATAGCATTAAATATAATGTAAGTTGATTCCGTCTGAATATTACGAGGATCTCTAATGCGGTATGTCGTATGCGGTGTAGTACATTTATTCGCTTGTGTCTCCGTCGGATTTAGGTAATGTAGCGCACACCAGCAATGCGGTAAACACTGATAAGCTCTAATAACCTACTTAAGCTTTAAAATATAAACGACTTTCTGATTCATGTTTTTGAAAAATAGCTTAGTGTACACTAACTTTATCGTTGCCGCTATTAATTGTTATGGGTTCAAATACCTCTAAGGAACAATCCATTCCATCCAATTCATTCTATCCATCAAAATGATGTATGGAATGAATGAATAATTATACTTAAATGAGAGGAGAATTAGAAGAGAGCAATGATACAAGACATTTTTTTTTCGTTTTGAAAGTATTTTTTATTTCTTATATTTTTTATTTTATTTTTTTATTTGTCTTCTTTAGTTTAACTTGTCTATCAGTTACTTAAAAGTAAAGGAAAAGTTTTATATGTAGTGATTGTGACGAGGAATTTTAATACTTTATTGTTTGTTTATTTTAATAATAAGGAAAATCTTTAGAATATATTTGATAGACATACATAAAATCAAAACAAAGCTTCTTGAATGCAAACGGAAAACATAAAATGAAATTTCTTATTAGTTACTTTCTACTTATCCTTTTGCTCACAACAAAGCCTGAATCTGCTAGAAGAAACTATTATAATATTAAAAAAAACCTGTAGACCGTTTTAGACGATGCCAGCCGTTTTCTCAAAAAATTCAAGTTAATAAAGATATTATATTGTAGAGTATCTGTGTATTAGAGAGATTACACCTTGTCATCGCGTCTTTTATTTTTAATCATATATGGCTTAACTACACGGTACTTTACGAAGGAGCTTATTAAAAATACGAAATTGGTTTCAGTCAATATTAAGTGTATTTCACATATATATGGATACATAAATATGGATGTAATTAATATATTGATTATCTGTTGTTTTTTTAACAAATAATAAATTGTCTAAGTTTTTTCAACAAATCTCATAACTTAATTTTATCTGTTTACTAGTCATCCTTGAATAGTAGTGATCATTATATAATAGCAACACCAATCAAAATATTATATAAACATATAATTAAAATCTTATTCCATGTCTGAAATCGCAAAGTAAGTAATTTTAATTCTAATAAATTTCTTGATCTACCCTCGTTACCGTCAACTGTAATAAGGGTATTGACAGATTTTATTACAAGGATTATGCCTATATAACTTCTAGTACAGAAAGGTAGCCTAAATGAACCTGAAGCGTTTGTAATTTTAAGACTTTATTAGGCTTATGAAGGGAAACGTTTATTAAAATTTTGCTTCTAGTATAAGGTAACTCATTCGTTCTTATTATATAGCTTTCATTAAGTATAAATACTTTAAATACATTTTCAATTTATTCAATTTGTTTGTTGGAGACCGTAGAAAATCGTTCAACTATTTTCTTTACTGCCTAATTTAAACGTTGCATTACAGATGAATGAGTCGAAAGCTGTGTTTATGCTTGAACCCTGAAAAATAAAATAAAAAAACAAACTATTAGTAATATTAAATCGCACTCTTAAATCTACACACTGGAGTCTAAATCTATATGAATCGTCTATTTCATTAACACATACATAATCAATTAAGTACTCATATATACGTCGTCGAAGGAAAAGAGTTTCCACTTATTGAAACAGTTTCAATGTTAAGTTTATTCCATGCATCATGGGAGCTACAATTTACTAGGGATAAAATCACATTGTGATTAAAAGATTATATTTAGTTTATATTATATGCTATAAAGATAAATTGAGTATGAATTGTTCGTGGCTATACACAGAGATATAGGCTATTGGACAATTTGTGCCAAGCTTCATCTGGCTCGATGCCATTGATGCCATGTATTTTTTTGGTTATAACAGAACATCCATGCAACAGTTTTTTTTTAATTTCAACTGGAGCTCTTCTGGAGCATTTACAAACATTACAAACTTTTATTTAACTTACTAACTAACACGTAGTTAGTTATTTAATGTATGTGTAATCATGCAACCTCAATTTGACTCACTTCCATCTTGATGACACTGAAGTTACACATGATAATCCATATTGCTATTAATCTAAAATGGCCGCCGTAGCAAAATAGTGGATTATACATTTTTACACAATCCATCTAATATGGATATCAAATAAAACAACTTAATTTATTGAATACAACGCATTATGGAAAAAATCTTGCATTAATAAAATATTTTTAATTAATTAGAATTTATTTAAAATACAATATACCTAATTTTAATATATACCAATATATTTTTTTTCTTTTGTATATTACTTATATATACATATTCAATGCACCACCTACCTTCACTTTTTACAAGTCCAACATCCTGAGGTTGCCTGGAGGAGATCGCTTTAAACGATAAGGCCGCCTTATTGTTCGCTTTTTTTAAATTATATCTTGTTTGTTATGTATTTGTTCTGTACAATAAAGTATATTTATTTGGATTTGTATTTATATTTGTACCTAAATCTTTAACGTGTTAGTGTTATCAAATCCTAATAAGTAATCCTAATAAGTTTAAAATGTCACGTAAAAAATAAATGGAAAATGTTATATGCAATCTATTTAGTAGTGATCTGGAGTCGTGGAAAGCAAACATTATTACATATACGATTAAAAGCAGTTTTTAAGCGTTTTATTATTTTCAAAAATGTACTTTAATATTTATTTTAATTCACAAGTTACATATAAATAATATAAATTCACATAAATACCGTAACTATATCTATGGTACAGTGATTTCGGATTCGAACACCTTACCACTAAACTAGTTTTATTTCTCTGCTCCCGCGTAAGATAAAACATTATGTTTAATTCCTCTTCTCATCATGTAACACATATTGTTCGGGCGGAAAGAGTATAAGGGAGTATTTTATGAGACTAATTTTTAGTAAAATTGAATAATAAATATTGCCTCTTTGTCAAATTTAAAATATCTACAAAGTTCAATATTTTAATTATGAAAGCATTTTTAAATACTCTAATAAAATCACGCTTCTATCTTGCATAGCATGGTAGGCAGGGTATTCAGAAAGTACCTAGTGTCAAGGCACTCTGTACTTCACTTTCTAGCTAATTTGAGACATTGCATGTTGAGAAAAGGAACTGACCCACATAACTCAGAGCGAGTCGTTATCAATCAATCATTTCCGTGAGTGGAAATGGAACATACAACCGACTGAGTTTACACACGGTCTTAAAAAATCTCGTAGTACGTAGTATTCACATATAATAATCCGTGGTCAACATTATGACTAAGCAAATATGATTTTCGGACCCACCCTTTATCGTGTACTCTAGCCAAACAATGTAATGCCTTGTTGATAGCTTTCTATGGAGAAAATTAATGTTACGCCGCTAACCAGAACGAGTATAATGGAATAACGTCGAAAGCTAACAAAAGTTACAAAGTAATAATTAAAGTTCTCATAGAATATGCCAGGGATTATGTATTAAAATGTAAATGTAAAAGGTTAGCTCATGAAAAAATTACAAGTAGTTAGGTTTAGGGCTGATTTTAAAGAGAGTTTTGCCTAATATTTTTTCCCTTTTAAAGGAAATGCAACCTTTTCAAAGGTCAAAGTTCACATGTCTGTTGTTAGTAAAACAGTAAACTAAGGGCGTGAAAAAAGGTAATTAAGTTTATATACATATATGACATATAAAAGGTAAAAAATGTATAAAAGTATAATAATATACTTATAAACCGATTTTTTTAGGTTTATTTACGAGTGTTATTAAATGTTTTCTAAAATAAGCCACAATAGCTAAATTCGTTTACTATGATTTTCTTAGAACCTTTTTAGCAGTACCTACCTACCGACCTAACTAAATTTGACGTGTGATATGTTATGAAAAGGCTTGTCATATTTTATTAACTGAACAAAAAATATGTGCCATCATAGTATAACACAAAATATTAGAAAAAGAATAAACAAATTCAATGATCTGATTTTATTGAAAAAGTTTAATTTTCGTTATTCCTTATAAACTGCAAACTATTGAATTTATTTTCGTCGTCAGCCAATCACAGTCCACTGCTGGACATAGGCCTCCCCAAGTTTGCGCCAAACATCCCGGTCCTCCGCAACCCTCATCCAGCCCGCTCCGGCAACCTTGCGTATGTCGTCAGTCCAGCGGGCCAGAGGGCGTCCTACACTACGTTTGCCAATACGCGGTCTCCACTGCAGGACTCGTCTGCTCCAACGGCCATCGGTCCTGCGACAGACGTGAAGGGCCCATTGCCAGTTCAGCTTACTGATTTTGCAAGCTACGTCGGTTACTTTAGTTCTCTCACGGATAACCTCATTCCTGATTTTATCCTTGAGAGAGACCCCGAGCATAGCTCGCTCCATAGCTCGCTGAGCGACTTTAAATCTGTGGACCAGCCCTATTGTCAGTGTCCACGTCTCGGCAGCGTATGTCATTACAGGTAGGACACATTGCTCCAAGACCTTCGTCTTTAGGCTTTGCGGAATTGTTGACGTAAGGACTCGACTCGACTCGACTGTCTCACCCTACGATGGAGCCGAATAGGTCTTGTCCGCTGATCTTGGATTTGGACGGTCATCGTCGCAGCGTTGTAGAGACATCTCATCACCTCGATATATCGCCAGTCGATTTGACATCTCTGCAGGGACTCCAAAACAGCCCCGGTTTCCATGGCGTCGAAGGCGTTCTCATAGTCCACAAATGCCATACACAGCGGCTGATTATACTCCTCAGTCTTCTGTATAATCTGCCGAACAGTATGTATGTGGTCTATGGTGCTGCAGCCTTTTCGAAACCCGGCTTGCTCCGGAGGTTGGTATTTGTCGAGCTTGATGGCGAAACGATTCGTGACGACTCTTGAAAACAACTTGTAAACGTGGCTCAGGAGTGTAATCGGCCTGTAGTTCTTTAGGAGGGTTTTATCACCCTTCTTGAAGAACAAGACGACCACACCCCTGGACCACGCTTCTGGCGTCATGCCTTGGCGGATGACGGCATTAAAGAGTTCCGCTAAGGCCTTTTGGACCGGTAGTCCACCAGCCTTTAGGAGCTCAGTGGTAATGCCATCATCACCCGGGGCCTTCCCATTCCTGAGCTGTTTAAGAGACGCACTAGTTTCGCTTACGTCAACGTCCGGGATGTCTTCCGAGTAATGGCGCATCAGTGGTGCACGTAGATCTTCAATATCCTGAGCTATAGGCTTGTGTATGCGCGATGAGTAGAGCAGCCCATAGAACTTCTCAACCTCATTCTGGATCTGGAGTCTTGACGTGACTATTGTGCCATCCACTGTCTTAAGCTTTGCAAGGTGGCTTCTCCCTAGCGGTCTTTGGAAAACTTTGGACCCCCTATTTTGCTCAATGAGTGTTGTAATAGTTCTCGTGTTTGAGCAACGGAGGTCCCGGCGCGTGAGTTTCCTTATCCGCCTAGAGAGAGCCCGTTGTTTTGGAGAAGCTGCTTGAGCGAATGGCATTTCCCGTCTCTGCCTCATCAGATCCAGGGTTTCGGGAGCAAGTTTGGACTGCTCAGTGGTAATCGTCGGCGGAAAATGCTTACGGTCCTGTTTACACACTGTCTTCACCACGCTGTCGGTTATCTCGTCCACATCGTCAGTGGTTTCCAGCGAGTCGAATCGATTTTGCAGTTCCAATTGGAACTGCTTGGACACACGATCTACTTGGGGCGGCGTAGGTCTGAGAGTAGATTTCAGCAGGCGTTTTCGTTCGACTCTGAAGCATATATTCAGAGTGCCTCGTACGAGTCGGTGATCGCTGCCGGTGTTAAACCTGTTGATCACAGAGACATCTTTAAATATATACTTTCTGTCCGCCATGATAATCATCCTCGTGTCACAAGTGACTCCAGTAAGCTCGCGCCACTTTATCCGAGCAGTGGATATACGGTGTTGAAGGTTGCTTTCTAGACTACCGAATTTGTCTAACATGCTACCCAGGTATTTGTACTCGTCGCACTGTTGTACATATTGCTACATCGTCTGCGTATATGAAAGTCCATGAAGCTTTTTGTTGAGCATCTTCAGTGAGTGTATCCAGCACTACACTGAACAAGAACGGACTTAGCACTGAACCTTGATGAACCCCTTCAGTGACTGGGATGGATTTAGTCAGTGTTCTTATGAAGGAACGCGCATTTCTATACATTTCGGCAATGGAGGAGACATATGCTTTAGAGATATTACGAAACCTGAGACTCCACCATATAGTGTCTCTAGGGACTCGATCAAAAGCCTTTTCCATATCCAGAAATGCAACGTAAAGGGGTTTCTCTTTTGCTCTGTATTCTTCAGCTATCATGGTCATGGCAAATACCGGGTCAATTGTTGACAAACCTGGCACAAATCCGTACTGATTTTTGGAGAGCGTACATTCGGCACGTAGACGGCTGTCAATGACTCTCTCATACAGCTTCATTGTATGGCACATTAACTTAATGCCTCGGTAGTTAGTGCTTTCATATCTGCTACCTTTGCCTTTGTAGAGGGGAATTATCACGCTCATTCTCCAAGCACCCGGAATGCCGCCTTGTTCCAGCAATATTTTGTTAAACAAGTTTGTCAACACGATTATTCCTAAATTACCCAGACACTTCCACGCTTCCATAGGAATGCCATCTGGACCCATGGTACTTTTTGTTGGGCATTTTCTTAAGCGCTGCATTAACCTCCCTTGCTGTTATAGGGAGTATGAATCCCAGGTTTTTAACGACTCATGGTAAGCAGACTTCCGTGATATTAGTGTTCAACAAACCATCATAATATTTGTGCCATGTTTTTAAGATATCCATGTTATTGTACACCAAATTTCCATCTGGTCCCTTAAGTATTTTATTTTTTACAAAATTTCGGGTAGCCAGGTTGCGCAATTTAGCTAACTTGTATATGATTATATAACACAATATACAAATAAATAAAATTTAAGTGTTTGTTTGAACAAAATAACTTTTTACTAAATTTAACTTTGTACTAAATTAACATTTTTTACAAAACATTATCTGTCTGTCTGTTTGTTCCGGCTAATCTCTGGAACGGCTGGACCAATTTTAACGAGATTTTCACTAAAATATAGCTGACGTAACAAGGAGTAACTTAGGTCAATTTGTTTCAGAAGTATTAAATTAAAATCCAAGGTTGTTAAATTACACGGGGATGTAGTCGCGGATACAGCTGGTATAATGTTCGGAAACGGCAACACACTCATATACGGACCTGACTCCTAGATAGCACTTCTCTTGTCCTCCCAAGGCCTTGCGAATTTTTTTCCTTGAAGGTATTTTCGACCCATTATCTTTAAAGTGTCAGAAATTATAGTAATTAACGATAAGGACAACATAAGTCCAAGGTGTAAAAACGTGAACTCCATTTAATTTACAAATTATACATATTAACCATTGCAAAGTAAAAGTGAAAAATATAGTACTAAAATTATATAGTCTAACTCTTCTAACAATGATGAGTCATCGCCACAGTAGTGATTCAGCAACTCCGTAAACAATATGGTTCGATAAAACAAAGGTCGACAATTCTGAAAACAATCAAAGTCCAACACGCAAGTATCTAATTGCTTTCCAAGAGCCATTAGTAGATAATGTATATCATTATACTTTCGAACACATAGTTTATTAGACAAATTAGGAGTTTCTGGTACATACTTATGACTTTTGTGAAATTTTCATAAAATTCTTGAGTATTTCTTGAGTATCCCACTTGATTTATTATCCGCTCAATCAACGTTTATTGGCATTTCTTTTCTATATTGGCATTCTAAATGAAATTTTGAACATTACGAGATTTTTAAGTTTTATTAAAAAGACTTAAAACCCAAACTAAAATTTAAAAAAACTTTAGATTTACGTAAAAACCATTAAAGTGGTCATGTTGGAATATACTAATCTATTTTATTTCAAATCGCAGAAGTTTTCAAAGAACGCAAAATTTTTGTTAATTTCGGCATTTTTTATTTAACTCTAGTGTTATGGAGTACGACATTTAAGTAATATGGCTTAATTTTAAACTCGTGAATTTATTTGTCTTTATAGAAAAATCTGATGGTGTTACGAAGAAAACAATAACAAAATATCAGATAAATCTATTTATTTATAAATTAATAATAATGTAACAAAAAAAAACAATACTATACTTACACAAGATAATTTAATTTGGATTACTTAATTAAGTTCGATCACATAATACATTATATGAAAGTTTTTATTATAAGAAGAAACTATTTAGCTCTCGGACTTAAGCTTTAGACGTATTCGTTAATTGTTTTAATATCATATTCTATTCATATTTTTAAGATACTGTTTAATATTTCATTAATTTATTAATATTTCAATATGATCTCGACGACATCAAATGAATAGAAATAAATAAAATTAGAGTGTCCGCGTCTTACATTAAAATGATCACTTACTAAGTGTATATTTATGTATATACCAATTATACCATCCTCACACTCCAGAGTACCGCAAGTCTAGATTCCAGTTATTTGGTTCTAACTATTCCCTCAGTCTCAGATTACAACCTGACAGCTAACTAGAATTGCTGCTGAGTTGTACACAAGCCTATAGTGATTCCTTCCCTATTAAAGAGGCGATCCTTTGCAATACTCCCTTTCGTATAATAAGACAGTCTGACTCGGTTTCCATATTTAAACGTCGGTTAAAATCCTATTTTTTGTCTTTATAAATTTCATATTAATATACATATATGTATTTATCGTTTACGTAAGTTAATCATATTGAAAGCGAAGTTCAAATCTCTTGACACTAGCTACATTCTGTCTATCCTGCTGTGCGGGATAAAAGCTTGAATCTAAAAATAATGTATTATATTATTATTTAGTAATTTACAAATGTGTATAAGATATTATATATTTATAGAGGTATATATGTATCTTATATGTACTATATATCATGTAAGTTTAAGCATGTCCATTGCCAGCCCGCTCGCTGAGGCTCGAGCCCCGCAGGGGGCGCCCTTACGGTCGCCGATGCCCTTACAAGCAGCCACGTCAGTTCTTGCTGTACCTTCTACCCTCCCCCTCCCGGTGTCGCTGTAAAGACCAACAGAGTCAACAGCATTTACTCACTTGTCAGAAAAAAAGCATGTCTATTACCTATGTTATATCATTATGTAGGTATATCATTTGTATACAAGCTTATGTTCATGCGTCCCGAGATATATGGTAAGGGTTCCTGTAAGAGATCACCTGCGGTGATAAGGCCCTTCTTACACCATAATTTAGCTGTACTTGAATCTTTATTTTTTATATATGTATATGGTGCATAAAGTATTAAATAAATATACACTGTAAATATACACTCAACATGCAATGTCTCGAATTCGGTGGAAAGCGAAATACTGACACGGAGTGTCTGTGATATATATATATATATATATATATATATATATATATATATATATTACAGTTTGTCTTTGTTTGTCTGTCTGTCTGTTTGTTCCACCCAATCTCTGAAATAGCTAGACCGATTTTGACGGGACTTTCTCTAGCAGATTCCTGATATGAAATAAAAACAGATATTTAATTCCACGCGAACGAAGTCATGGGCATAGTTGCTATACTTAATATTTGACTAACAAATTTATCTTTTGAAAGAATAAACTGTAAGTACCTATGCATATAACCCTTTGAATCAAAATATGTATAAATTATACCGTTAAAGGAGGGCAAGTCATAAAATAATATTTTCAGAATCATTTTGCCTTAGGCGGTGTTTCACCTCACTTACTTCTTGAGATATTAAAAAGGGACTTGTTTTTCTTTCCTTTTACGTTTATTTTTATGGTCGTTAAAAGATCTCTGAGGTTTAAAATTGTTTCAGAATGTATAATTAATAAGATAGTTACGTCGATAAAAGATTTCATAAGTATACATTGCTTTTTTTTTAAGTTATATACTAGTGTCCAAAACACTGGATAATACACAACGTAATCGTGAAGACATTCATGTCGAGTGACGCACCTCAACTCTTTTATTATGGTTAAAGTGTTATTACATACTTAGGATTAAAATACATTTTGAAAAAAAAACTAAAAAATTGAACGCAGTGGGATTCGAACCCGCACCGGGTTCGAATCTCACTGCGTTCTGCGTTTTGGAAACTTTCCATTCTACAACTGGTTGCGTGGAAATTCTTATATGGTTGTTACAACTTATTTATGTTGTTAGCACCTCTCTAGAAAGATTTTTACATTTCCTGCTGCCCAAAGATTATTTCTAAGAAATAATCATTTGGCATGAGAGAATGTTATTTATTTTAATATTTTCAAAGTGTTATTCCACACTTAACATTAGAAAACATTATGAAAAAAAATTTTAGTACTTTCAAAATATTTTATAACTAGTCGCTTCCCATAATTTCGTCTGTCTATAATTAAGACTTTAGACACAGTAATTCCACATATTAACCATTAATATCGAAAACTTTGCAATATTCATAATGCCTTTACCATTTCCATATTTAGATATGGTGTGGCTGATCTGAGTTTAGAAGTAGTCAATTAAATTATTATTCATCAATCGTTCCAAATCTTCAGCTATCATGTGATACTGTCCAATTTTTGCTAACGTTATGTAATTGTTTATACGAACTATTTTGGTTCTATTTTATGTGTGCCACATCTTCAATCGTTACATGTTAATCTAAAAGCCCACCACAAAACAAAGTTGGTAAGGTATATATGCTAATTTTTAGGTAAAATATTATCATGCTTCAAATCTTTAATTCTTATATGTCAATGGAAAATGTTGAACGTTAAACAGTCTTTATTAAGGCGGGCTTAGAAAGTTTCCTATAGAATCGCTGCTTTTTATTCAATTATTCATTCATTTCATTCGAATCCGTCGAGTAGATCTAAAGATGTGCGCGTATACAATATACTGACAGACGAAAACAATAAATTCATAGATTCATATTCTATTACTTTATTTATATTTAATAAGTTATAAGTTTAATATCTTCATTGTAAAGATATGCTATTTTATACAAAAGCTAAAAAAAATTATGTAAAGTGTTTTTTTTTGCACTTATCTCCTACATTTAGCGAAATAGATAGAGGGAACACTTTGTTCTTTATTTTCTGCCCATTTAAGGGCGTTGCATATTTTATGGCGGAAATCAACACAGCAGCTATTATTATTATTTCTTAATTACGTCACGATGACATCTGGTATATTACTCTAGTGATTCTCTTCATTAAAATTCTTATTTAAAATTCTACACATATTGTTGCCTCACTATCCGAACTAAGAGCTTTACAAGTTTTGCAACATTGAGCTCAGTGTACTTAGTGTACTTGTTGTTTAAAACCTTCACTTTAGTATTCTGAAACCTGAGCAAAGTTTGAATTAAACATAATTTGACAACGTTAAAATACTTCGAAATCTCGTTTAAATACTCGAGGCCGGTCGTGGCGCAGTGTGACAACGTCTGACTGTAAACGCGACCGGTTGTGTGTTCGATCCCCACTCGAGGGAGTGCTTATATTTAAATTACTTACCTGTCCTGTCACTAGGTAATTTCTGTCTACCCTGCTATGCGGGATAAAAAGCGTGAAGCTAAATAAAAATACTTTACCGCTTCAAAACATTCTATCATTTAACCTAGGTCAAAATACAGACTAGGCTTTTGATCCGTTCACCCTTTTCTTTAAATAAAATGATTAAATACTACCTGTCCTTAGCTTACACTAAGTATATTGGTATATATAACAGTACGCGCCTGAACTTTTAACTGTATTTTTACTTTGATAAGCTCTTTATATATTAGTATAATTTTATATAGTAGTCTCTTTATTATTAAATATTATTATATATTAGTATAGGTTTAAAATACAGTACAACAAACAACGAACAAACAGTAATTGAATTTGAATCATCCCTACACACTATATGTCTAGCAAAGCGTTCCCAACTAATAATGTAATGAAAAATTTAATATATGTACCTAGTATAGTGCTATTGACAGACAAAAACATGTAACTTAATAAAAACTATATGATTATAGAAGTACATACATATATGGAATATACATTTTTATAAAAAACCAAAAATCTATAATAAGTATAGGACTTGTGAAAATAGAACACTTTAAATTGTGTAACAACACAAAAATGCATATATATGTGTCATACGTATGAAAAATAAGGTAACTACGTTCTTAATACTTTTTACCTAGTGGTCGTCGTGGCGCAGTGGGACAGCGTCCGACTATAAACGCGATTGGTTTCGATTCCCACTCGGGGATTGATTACAATTAAATTTCATGTAGATTTCTCCGCTCTGGAATACAAGCGGCGATGAGTTCGCCACTTAACACGCGATGCGTCGATTTCTGGCGGAAAGCTGTCGACGGAGTGACTTGACACTAGGTTGTCTCAAACTACCCTGCTATGTAGGATAAATGCGTTAATGGGTTATACACCTTCTGGATATATGCCACTTAATAATCACCATACATAAACTTAACTTGATAAATTTAATAGAAGTCACGTATATATAGCTGGAAGTTGCCTATTTGTTTATAATTATTAAGCTGCTACAATTCCCAAAAGGAAGAACATTTCAGAGATATGTTGAATATTATTTTAGAATTTATATCCATATACTTGTATACGCGTCACATTCAATTAAAATAATAAAAGCTTGTTATAATTCTTTTTTATTTTCACGTATATTACTTCATTACATTCTAAGTGAATTTACATTGCTGCTAACAATAATAATTCTTAGGGATGTATACATATATTTTAGTTTTACGCTTTTATCTCGTATATCAGGGTAGATAGGAAGTATGTAGTGTAAAGACACTCCGTACTCTGCTTTTCACCGAATTCGAGTCATTGCGTTTTAAGTGAGGCAACACTACGTCACGCTTTGTTTTATCAGATCGTGGAAATGAAAATAATTTAAGTATAATCATTCTTCCGACTAGGAACCACAACTGATCGCGTTTACAGTCAGACGTGGTTGCTTTTTTTTAAATGAAAAATTTATAATATTTTTATATTAACTAGATCACATATATATATATATATATATATATATATATATATATATATATATATATATATATATATATATATATATGTATATATATATATATACTATAAAATATATATACTATATAATATAGATATACTATAAAATTTCTAGAAAAATGAATGTAAGATATATTAACTTTTTTATAATAGTCCAGCCCAAAAGTGTAATGGTACTTTTTTATATTCTTATATTAAATAGGCTCTACTTAATACGTACAAAGTTTAAAAATGATCTTTTAAGTATCGGTACCACGACAATGTGTAGCTGACCTACAAACTTTGTTATATGTAGCTATCTTTCCGTCATATAAAATGAGATCACGTTTGACCCCAATCAGGTTTCATTCGCATACCGATGACAGACGCTAGGGTAAATGTCAATTTAAAATTAATCTAAATATACTTCATGACATGTAAAATACCGACGTGCAAGATTTAAATATTTGTAATACAAGAATAATACAAATTTAATAAAATCTTCGATTTTCACAATTTTTACACATTTTTAATTAAACTACTTGCTTGGCCGGTTTAGCGCAGTGGGACATCGTATGACTGTAAATACGATCGGTTGTGGGTTCGATACCCACTCATTGGAGTGGTTATTTTTAAATTATTTTCACTTCCTCGATCTGGTAAGACAAAGTGCAGCATGGAGATCCACCACTCAAGAGACAATGTCTCAAATTCGGTGGAAAGCGAAGTACAGAGTGTCTTGACACTAAGTACTTTTTGTCTACTCTGCTATGTGAGATAAAAGCGTGAAGCTAAAAAAAATTAAACTATTTTAAACATATTAACGTGTACATTTTGGTATTCGAAAATATCTAAATGGTTGAAAACCCAACTCTCTTAGGAATTATATACATGTCTTGTTCTTAAGCTGACATTAGCATTTGATCTATTCATTAAATTAGCTTATAGCTAATATAAAAAAAGATTGAAAGCTGGGATGTTTACAGTTACCCACTAAAAAAATGATCGCTATCTTTTCTTCAGCGGAAATAAAATAATGAGGTGGATTTTCAAAATTGAAGTGCTTTTCTCCCAACACTGACAACGAAAATTTACACTAGTAAGACCTACAATGTCTACAACTTCGTCTGCATGGACTTTATACTACTTATTATATTACTTACTGCACCATATCTGATCCAATTTCCAATAATTTTATTTTATGACCGAAAACTGCCGTTACTGCAAACAACTTTTGCTAAAGTGACAAATTTCTTTAAGATAATTACAAAGCTACTTCTTTTTTCTTTATGTAGATGTAGATATGAAGAATTCTGATATGTATGAAGATTGCTTCATTTATATCAGCACTCTACATAATAATGTTCATACTGCTAAGTCCAGAAATATAATGTTAATGAAATTTTAATTTTCTAGGTAAAATAGTTACAGATGTCTGTTGATATATATGTAAGTCATTGACTATAGTTTACCTTTAAAAAAATAATCAATTTATGTAATTTTACATCTAGAAATTAAATTTACCCTCAATCTTCATAATTGCTTATTATATATTTAATATTATGATCTTACATCTTTTTAAAATTGTAAATTTCAATTTTAAATACACATTACATATATTTTCTTTGTTGTACATCATTCATGTGATATAATGCAATTATTTCCATACAACGAGGACAATTGTATGGCACACTTAGAAAAAAAAATATTATGTTATTTTACTAAATTGAAAGTCTTCTATTGCATGATAAAAATAATTTTGTGACTCTTCTATTAAAATGTAAGTAATTTTGAAATAATTGTCTTTATGTATGTATAAACATTTTCAATATTTACGTCCAATTTCATACAGAATATAAAAATATTATAATTCACAATCAGCGAAACATAAAGAAAAATATTTTTCTCAAAGAATAAAAAAAATAAGATTCATAATTATTCTGGTTACGTCCAAAAAATTTCCGCTTTTCAAAAGTTAGTATTCAGTTGAAACCACGAGGGACAAAAATATGTCGAGCTGGCATCCACTTTGCAAATGAAATTTCCATTGAAATAAAACACCATTATGAAAGAAATAATAAATTGTGAGGCACTGGCCTGTTCCGACAAGACGTGCCGGCGCCGACACTATCGATGTTCTGTTGGAAATTAATGGTAACATCTTTTTGAGTTGTAGGACTCACTCTGACAAGTTTGTAATATTACATACATATTATATACATACTTTTTACTACGTAAGATTCTCTAGTTAGTGTAAAACACCGTAGAGTTGATGAAAAATACAATTATATGACGAACGAGTACTCAAAAAGAACTTAGTATCAAGACACTCCGTTTGCCGTTTGCCGCTATCCAGCCATAACTTGAGGTATTATTTGCTACATAGCGTAAGACAACACCGCACTTTATCTTACCAGAGCGAAAAATTATAATCTTGGTTTCACTGCGTCTCGTCACATGTGAAGTACTTAGTAGTTCAATGGTCAAAGATTTTATTATATTAAAGAAAGTAGAAATCAAGGAAAGGTTAGAAATTGAAAAAAAAGAAATCTTCCCGTGTGTGATTGCGTAGCGTTAATTTGCAATGAGTTTTATTTCTTTTCCTAATTGTTTATATTTGTTTTTAGCGTGTATTTTATTAAGATAATCTATTTAATTTACTTAGTAATAATTGAATTTAGATGACAATTCTATTATCAAGCAGCTAAAATAATGATCAAATAATAATATTATTCAAGTTTATCGATTTTAACAAAACCTAAATATTTATTCTAGAAATTGGATACTTAGGTTATGTAAAGCATCTGCAGGACAAATATTTGATAAATTTAATTTACAATTTTCCACTATATTTCGTAGCTGTAACGAAATTTGCCAAGGAAATTTATGGTAAATATTTTGTAGACGCTCTACGATGGTCTACAATGTGCTACGAAATTGTAGAAAAGAATGAAATGTTTTCGCTGTTATTTTATAATAGGAACGTGAAAGTGGGTAGTGGAAGTTTATTTGATAGCATGTTTTATATATTTTTGCTTCGTTTCGTCTTTTGATTTTTGTGAATAGTACCAGTGAACAGTGTTTATTGAAGATTTGTAACTTTAGTATTTTTATGTTATTCTTATGTTTTGAATAAAATGCTAAAACATTTCAGAATCTATATTATACCTTGATTTAGAATTTAATAATATTTTTTTTGTAGACATAAAGTACCTAATGTTAAGACACTCTGTACTTTGCTAATATAATAATTTCCTAACGGGAAGTAAAAATAATCATCAGGTATGTCCGAAGACGCCATGACAGCTTTTATAGTTCAAATTAGAGTGTAAGCTAAACATGATAACATTTTTTTTAATAAATTTTAAATAGTATTTCCAATGGAAATTGGTGAGTACATAAAAGGAAACGTATTGAATAATATAAACTGAAACCCACGAAACGCAGATTTTTCTTTACGATAAAGTAATACTTGGTGTATTACACTGTAAAATCTGCTAAGATGAATTTCATACATTTTAAAACGCTTCACATAATTCACTATAGAATCCGCTCCAGAAAGTATAAATGTTGTAAATTCTGGCATTCGAGCTATTAATAGACTTTTCATTTATATTCAATGCGGCTATGGAGGATTTTTAATATCCATGATGTTACACAGACTCTCTATATATCATCATATTTGCAGATTGCCATTTTATGAATTTCTATATTTTTACTGAATGAACATTTTATTTTTACTATCTAAAAATATTATACGAAAAATAAGCGAAGAACTTTTTTTGTACAAAAAATTGAAATGAAAAAGCTGGTATTTTAGAAGGAAATGTTTTGGTAACTATATATGTGAGTGCAGGAACATACATTAAATATGTACTAAATATATTTAATGTATGTATTTAATGTATGTATGACCTGCATTCAATACACCGCAACGTTGGGTTTCCCCCTTAATACGCAAAGTCATGATTTTGCACATGGGCAGAAAGCGATCAACTCAGTCTTGACACTAGGTTGTCTCTGACCCTGCTATACGTAATGGAGCGTACGTATATCGATGTAATATATTTTTTGTTTTAATGTTATCTTTAAATTTAAATTGCGAACTTTGTTGACTATTATTGAGACTTGCAACTTATTATCTAGAATAAATTTATAAAGACTTTTGTTTCAGTTGTTCAACAGCAATGCTCTGCGCTGCCATCATGACAGAACATTGGGAGCACGTGTCCTGGGAGAAGGCCGCCCTTGCCGCCCTCGCAAACGCCTCGAACACAGCCCTACAATGGTTACTAGATGAAAAAGTTGTTAAGGTACTGTAGCTTAGATGAAATTCATTTTAAGGAATAAATTACTAGGGACCCACTCACGGCTTCAGTCCCATGAAATACATGACTATATATTTTCGTTTTTACGCCCGCCCGCCTTCTCTTTCCTGAAAATATATATATGGGGTATAGGGCTATATATATATATATATATATATATATATATATATATATACATATGTACACTATTCTGAATTAAGGCTGATTGTGGCGCAAAAGGATAGCGTCTGGCTGTAAACGCGATCGGTTGTGGGTTCTATTCCCACTCGGGGGAACAATTATATTTAAATGATTGTCAATGATTGTCGACGAAGTGAGGCGTTGAGTTCCGCCCTTCAACATACAAAGTCTCTGTCGGTAGAAAGCAGTGTACGAAGTGTCTTAACACTAGCTACATCCGGTCTACTCTGCTATGCAGCAGAAATACGTGAATAGCTTCACGCAAAAATTAAATATAAATTAAAACTTAAAAGCTAGTTTCGGTTTCACTAATAAACCTATCTATAATGCATTATCTTGAATATTTTTTTATAACTTACTTTGAATCCTGTTCTGGTAATTATTTTTAAAGTTTAAAGATAAAATGTAAGCCAGCATGTGACATTTTATATATTGTTATACATTTTTTTCCCGCGGAGCAGGGTAGACAGAAAGTAAGTAGTAGATAGAAAGTCAAGATACTCGGTACTTCGCTTTCCACCGAATTTAAGACGTTGCAGATTGAGTGGTGGAACTCAACGCCGCACTTTGTCTTTATCAGAGCGAGGAAGTGAAAATAATTTTTAAACTCACCCGAGTGGCGATCGAACTCACAACCATTCACGTTACAGTCAGACGTTGTCCCACTTTGCCACGACCGGCCGCAAATTAGTATATATTTAACTTAAATACACACATTATGGATTGTGACCTTAAATTTAGTGGCCCGGTCACATTTGTTACTCCCGCGAGGGTTAATCCGCCGTAACATAATAATTACTTTACTAATTGGAGAAACATACGCTACAAAAGGTTTGCTTAAGTATTAAAATATTTTATGCATTTACTTTGAAATTACGTAATTCATGAATATGTTAATGAAATATATGAACCTATTCGTATAATAATTTCACATGACGCTAGACGTATTTTTGCTAGGTTTTCAGATTTTATGAAAGTTATTTTTCTGAATTAGGTAGGAATTTAGTTGGTTTAAAATGGATATACAAATGTTGGTTTAATATGGAAAAAAAAATAATTTTTATATATTTAAGTTTCGATTTGAGGCTGAATGTGGCGCAGAAAGATGGCGTCTGACTGTAATTGCGATCGGTTGTGGGTTCTATTCCCACTCGGGATTTGGGTCCCACAACCGATCGTGTTATAGGGGATTATGTTAAAATGATTGTCATCATGACGAAGCGAGGCATTGAGTTCCGCCCTTCAACACACAATATCGCTGTCGGTGGAAAGCAAAGTACGGAGTGTCTCGACACTAGCTACATCTGGTCTACTTTGCTATGTAGCATAAACGCGTAAATAGCTAGAAAAAAGAAATTAAAGTACTTTGGACAAATAAACTATTGAATGATCCAAAACTTAAAAGCTATTTTCGACTTGACTAATAAACTTATCTATAATAAATTATCTTATATATTTTTACTATAACTTAAATTGAATCCTGTTCTGGTGTTAAAGGTAAAATGTAAGCTCGAGTACGGAGTGTCTCGACACTAGCTACATCTGGTCTACTTTGCTATGTAGCATAAACGCGTAAATAGCTAGAAAAAAGAAATTAAAGTACTTTGGACAAATAAACTATTGAATGATCCAAAACTTAAAAGCTAGTTTCGTCTTGACTAATAAACTTATCTATAATAAATTATCTTATATATTTTTACTATAACTTACTTTGAATCCTGTTCTGGTGTTAAAGGTAAAATGTTAGCTCGCATTTGACATTTAAAGCATTGTATCTGAAATTGAAAGGTTGTAGTATATACATTTTAAATGAATAAGTGGGCGTTCTCTTTACTGTGTTACTTTCTTTATGTAGAACACTTTGATTACCTTGGCTCTTACATTGTAAGCAGTGTATTATCTAAATATTTTGATGCAAGGATTGTAATAATTATTTTTTATCTTTTGAAAAAAAAAGCATTGAATACTTAAGATTACTTTTATATCTTATTTACAAGTGATATTTATTTTTATATTACTTATTTTTTATTATAATTGAAATATAACACCACTATGAAGAATAATACTAATAGCATTGCTGTAAGGTTATTATAAATCAGCTTAACTATAAATACATATCTTAATTTATACATTTGTATGAAAGTTATACAATTTCCCGCTTTATCTGAAAATGTTGTATAAGTACGTACAATTCAATTTATAATACCATTGTTAATCAAATATACAAAACATTTTTAAAAAAACGTACGATGATTGAACTCAGCGAGATTTGAACCTGCGCCTCTTTATATCAGTCCAATCCCTTGCCAAGCTTATTACAATTTTTTTAAGGGATTTTTGAAACATATCTTATCCTAAATGTGCAATAACACTTTAAAAATATTTAAATGAATTATACAGTGTACAGTTAAACCTAAAAAAGTAACAAATCGGATTATTAAACTCTTCAAACAGAAAAATCGATAAAAAAATTAAAAGAGTATCAACACAGACGTTTCAATTATACGATTCCATCCCGCCACTCCAAGTTGTGACAAGTGCTGAAACAAAAGAAAAAATATAAAAGATGAAACTGAATTGCAACTTACCAATCTATTCACATAATACCAGCTCGAAAACTGTAGACGAGCTATAATCCACATTTTATAGTTTTAAATGTTTTAAACCTACACCACTAAATTAAATTTTTTATCATAGAATTCAGTTTTTCTTGCAATAAAGTCTAAAAATACAGTGTTGATTTCCACCGCTTAACCAACTACACATGGTTTTTTTTATTATATTGCGTAAAATGAATAGTACTATATAAGGAAATGAGATAAGATTTTAATTAACAAAAACTACGATTGATTATTTAATTTGCACTCAGTTTGATCTAACTTAAGATGAATAAAAACAATACGTTAACAATATAAGAACAATAGTTTTCTTTTCCATCTTTATTAGCTACTTTGTCTGAGCCCTTTATAAGTGAATTTAGAAAAATGTGAAAAATAAAGAACTCGAAGAGAAAGAAATGTGAATTTCGAATACAAGCTTACAAATTGCATGCAAAATCTTACGCAAATTGCATGCAAAACGTATAAGAATTTCGATGCAGCTGGTAGTAGAACGCATGGCTTAGCGGTCAGAGCGCTTGGACGGTATCCAAGAGGCGCGGGTTCGAATCCCGCTGCGTTCGAATTTTTATACATTTTTTTCAAAAATGCTTACAATAGTATACAAAATAATATGTAACTTTATATGATAATAATTAAATATACAATATAATATATAACAAAATAGTTACAATTTATAAAGATTTCGCTTAATTTGAGCGTAATATACTAAATAGGTACTATAAATATATTGCAGGCACGCAACTTGCAGGATAAGCAGAGAGAACCTATGCCATGCTAATATTCTACATGCGAAAGTGTCTATCTGTGTCTGTTTGTAACGTAATCACGCTTAAATCGCTGGACCAATTGTGATTAATTTTCACATAAAAATAGATAGCTAAAACTCTTGGGATGAACTTATGCTACATTTTTCTTCCATTTTTTTAGCATCTTCCAATAATTTCAATGTTTTACATTGCTGACGCGAGCGAAGCCGCGAACAGGTCGCTTGTATTAAATAGATGTTAACTTGTTACTTTCACACTTGTTTTATTACTACTAAATATATGTACTAGTTAATTATAAATATTAAGCAAAAGTTAGAAAAGTCTAATTTTGAACATTAATTTGAAACTTTAATATTACTTCGAAATTTAATTTAATTATTTTAATATATAACTTAAATAAATTAACCTGCTTAAACTTCAGTTGAAATATATTAAAAGAGAACAAACTTTGAAGCTCCTAATAAAAAAAAGATTAATGATTTATGGCGTTCAAGAATCTGATTAAAAAGCGACATAAAAATATGGATAAGACTGGACTGGATTTTTTAATATATTGTTATATAACCTTTTTTATTTCACGTTCAAGGGGCTTTGTCATTGGAGAGTTTGGCAAAATCATTTTAATTAAATCGTAACAATAATCTGTAAAGTACCCTGGATTATTGTAAAAGAGGTAAAGTAAAAACTTTTGTATGGCGTTTTTATTCGTCCATTTTTGTGTGTGTTCTCTTTATTAAGTTTATCGATAAATATTTTGTTTTTACCATCGTTATCGGTAAGCAATTTCAGTAAATTTATTGTTAAGTAATATACTAATTTCATGGTCGAGTTCGGTGAGTTAATATAATAAACAGTTTTATTGACATAGAAATTTTACCAACAATACGTAGCTTGAATATGTCGATAAAATACCACACACCACATAAGTTTTTGCATATTATTAACATTATAATAGAACCAGCGAAATTACTTTCATAAGTCAACCTTGACGTTCACGGCACGCGATGTCAAGACGTAATAATATGGAAAAGTATGAAAAATTATATTTTCTTTTAATTAAACGATATTTTTAACGACGGTGAACGTTCGCAGAGTGCAAAGTGGCGCTTGTATTTTTGAACAATATTAATGAGATTTAAGCACAGGGTGGCTTACTGAATTAACTTTGTAAATGGTCAGTTACGCCAGTCGGCAAAAAAGAACATTTATATTTTTTTTAGCTTCACTTTTTATCCCGCATAGCTGGGTAATCAAAAATAAACTAGTGTCAAGACATTCTATTGACTGCTCCGCTTGAAATCGATACGTTGCGTGTTGAGTGGCAAACTCATCGCAACGCAAAAAGATATTTTATATTTAATGATTATTATAAGTAATTATCGAAACTACAACCAATCTTCACCAAATGCTTTCCCATTGTGTTTCTATGTCCCGATCATACTTTTTGTCAAACTGTTAACGAAATCGATGGTGAATTCAACATCCACTCAGGAAAATAATATTTACATTATTTTTTATTTCTTACTAACTATCCCGTATGGCAAGATAGTCAGAGACAATTTTTATTTTTTGTTGCTGGGAAATGCTTTTTACGCAGACCATCCGTGCGTATGGCAGACTTGCCTTTCGGACGAATGATACTGTGGGACTCATCAGATCTACCTGATACTACCTATTAAAACCCAGCGGAAACCATCTACACCTAAATGAGGCACCGCAGGATCGCTTGCGCATGCCACTACGACGCCTCGGTGCTCGGCCCACTATTTGTGGGCCACCTTCGCCTTCAAGGTGCTCCAGGGTTTCTTCTACAGCACCCGCAGCCTCGATGACTTACAGGAGGATCACCATGATCCTCCCGTAGTTCCTCTAGGGTAGGGAGAATTGAAAATTCGTATACTGTCTTCTTCTACCTCCTGGCCTACGGCTTCGGAGCGGATCTGCATTTGCACTATACTCACGCACCCGCTCCGCAGCCTCTTTCAAAGCGATTCGCAGAAGGAGACCATTGCAGACCAGTTCATCACAATATCCAGCATAGCCTTTACCACACTGGGTAGTGAGAGATCCCTATCCACTACAGCCATCAAGGCATGGCGTTGCGCAGTCCATGCGAGGCATTCGGCCAGAGTCTGATGCGCCGAATCGACAGGCGCATTACACTCGTGCCCACCAACGAAACCTCCTGACGTGCACTTTGCACGTGCAAATACATGCCGAAGCTACCGCGTCCCGTCAGTACCTGCACCAACCTGAACGTCAGGAACCGCCTCACCGCCTCCACCGTTGCTAAGCCTGCCGCCGGAGACCTCAGGTCCTCATTCTATCGCCTGATCAGAGCTTCATCCACTCTTCTCCTGATCCGCACGATACTCTTCTCTGATGGCCGTTCACCTCGCGACCGTTCACTTGCATGGAATGCGTGAACTCTGGCGAGCACTTCCGCCTGCAATTCCCAAGGCGGATCGCCCGCCAAGAGAGTAGCTGCCGTCCAAGACACCGTACGGTATCCCCGTATTCCCCTCACCGCTATAACCCTCTGCGCTTTTCGCAATTGGGCCCTGTTACGAACGATGAGAGCATCCGCCCATACGGGCGCACCGTATAGCGCCATGGATCTCAGCACACCAACATAAAGCCGTCGGCATGGAGAATCCGGCCCTGGGACATTCGGCAGTAACCTGCTGAGGGCCCTGGTGGAGCTCAAAAGCCTCGGCGCAAGCTGAACGAAGTGCGACGTAAACGACCATCGGCAATCCAGGAGAAGACCCAGATATTTCATCTGAGCCTGTACCTCCACCTCCCGACCCTGGATGTACATAGTAGCTCCTCGGGGGGGACCCTTGCGTGGGCCATGGAAAAGGAGGACTCAGATCTAGCGCTTTAATGCGGTCAACGACAAGTTGGATGCCGGCCACGGCCAGTCAGAGACAACCTAGCTTAACCGTCAACCTATCATTGACTGTTTTCGAAATAGAGGAATTGGTGTTGAGTGGTGAATTTCTCAACTATAGTAAGAATAAACGCGACGTTATGTTTCGCCACATATACATGTCTTAAATTCGGATCGTGGGCGGAGAAGGCAGAGGAAAAAAAGATAAAAATCTTTATTTTTATTTCTTTACTTTTACTTTTAATTTGTATTTTCTATCATTCCAACGTTTCATCATTAACTCGTATACAAAAATTATATATATTATACACAAAACATAAGCAAACCTATTCATTTCTCCTTATCAGCAAGCATTTCAAAGAATTTCAATTTGTTCGTAGCTCAGTAAAGCAAGCAATTTTAACTAAGCAAACAACTTTGATCTAACTAATTAGAGGCCTGAGTGACTTCTTATCTTCATTTGCACCCAGCTTGAGTAATAGGTATGGAAATTGAGTTCGAATTTCATAAATTTTTACGAAATTTTGTAAAAGCTTTACCTTTTGAGCGTAGTTAGTTTTTGTAAAAAGGCTTGGATAATTAAAGTTGTCGCCCAAAAGCACCAGTAAACGAATTTGAAAGCCACTTGGTGTTGCCTTGACCTATACTATTTCTCCACTAAGCTTGGGAATCGTTAAGTTGTCCTATTTATGTTTAGTCATTATAAGAAGCGGTTGTTGTACATACTTATACTTTACGCAGTAGGAGCATAAGATGTACGCGAAAACTTATAGCGAAATGTTTTTCTCCAGTAATAAATTTGTTTTTTTTTCAATTGCGTTATCTATTATTATTCTATGAAGCAATATATGTTGTATGGATAATTTCACTAATTACTGATTTTAAGAGCAACTTTCAGAAGTTGCACACTTTTGGTTATTATTCTTCCTTTTTTTCAGACCATATGGGTGCAGTAGTTTAAATTAATTTTATGCTTCCTATTTAATAACTTCGAGCATTAAGTTGTGTGCCGCCACTCACCTAATTTCGAAAATTTAGGGGATAACGGACAATGCGATATGTTATTTGCAGGAGATGTAAATTCAATAAAGCAAAATAAGAAAAAATATTATTTAAAAACTGAATCTAATATAACTGAAACGGCACAACACAAACTAGTTATATTACGAACGGCTAACAAAAAATAAAGAGGCAAAAAGCTGACATTTTAGTGGTCCTCCCATGAGATTCCGATCACGTGCGAGTAGGGTTGCCAGTGCGACTTTTCATTGCTGAAGAAAAATATAAGGTTATTCAGTTTAATATTTTTTTACGTGCGTAGAATTGAATTAAAAACATAATTTTAAGTATCACTAAAAATATTATAGAATGGGTGTAATGCAGAACTGATAAAAACATCGTCATGCTTTATCCCGCGTAACAGGTTAGTCGGAGACAACCTAATGTCAAGAAACTCCGCAGAGCAAAGAAGTGAAAATAATTTTTAAATATATTTCCTGAAAGTGGAATCGAATCCACAACCATTTGTGTCTATAGTCGAACCCTATTCCAATGCGCCACGATGAATATTTTCAATAATATTTCTATATCTTAATGTTTTTGACACTTCTCAAATCCTAAACATTACGACATTTTTTGGCGGCAGCCCTCAACGTAACCTTTTTGTATTGAACTTCAGAAAAAGTCCAAAATATATGTTTCAGGCAGTTTTTTTACTGTTACAGCACTGTGTAAAAAGCAAAAGATACATCAAATATTTTTATTCCTTTTATACAGGCCATAACTAGGGGTACTTTTTGTAATAATACAGAGTTTATTTTGCATAAGCAAAATACTTAAAGTAATGTATTGCCTATCTATAAATATATACTATATGTGGGGAAAAGATAAAATTATTTTATTACACTATATTCCTAATTATAATTAATGTGAAAGATAAATGCATAAGTAACATGTACACGTACAAAACCATTTTGATTATCTAAAATTGGCACTCTTGGCATAATAACTCTAACAAATTACGCCAACAAGGAATATTCTTCCTACCTCAATTTACAGCGACTGCTCAGAATTTAATGATAACTTACTTTATTTTACAACTTTCCCTGTCTACGACTTCTCACTTAACTTTGACTGATAATACGCCATGGAAAATATATATAACTCGTTTTATGAAATTTATGAGAACGAAAGAATATAAACCGCCAATACTTTTTATAATAAAACATTAAGAATACTATAAATTAAGGTATTAATACTACTAGCTACCATAAGTTCTGTAAATACTTTTGTATAAAACGATACATATAAAAGCAAAAAAAAAAGTATTTTGGCGAATGGAATTTAAACTAACAACTACCGTGCTCAATCAGATACGTATCCGAGTAAAAAGTTTACATTGTCATCATTCATCAACGTCAATATATCTCAAGATGGAAAGAAGCCCATTCCGAGATTAACTTTGCATAATCTGTTATCTCATTTAATTATATCGTTTGATTGATTATCTGTTACACAATTTTAGGTTGTTACTAACTCAATGAATTAAAACACAATAGTTTTTGATTAAATTATTTATTAAGTATTCTGGTATCTAAAACAGTAGTACTGTTTCATTACACTACTTAATTTATTTTTATGTAGTAAGCCTATTATTATCTACAATAAAGTAATAGCTATCTACATTTTCGTTCATACATATATGTCTCTCCATTTAAACTTAATATCTAACTATTATTAATGTGGCAAATCACTATAATTTCCATCATAATATTTTTGATATTTTATTATTAAAACAAGAAGTTTTATACTACAACTTTTTTTAGGTCACGCTTTTATCCCGCAAAACAGGGTAGACAGGAGTGAACAGAGTGCCTAACGTCAAACAGTAACACTCATTACTTTGATTTCCGCCGAATTCCAGACCTTGTGCATATGACGGAACTCAGAGCTCCGGTATATCTTACCAGAACGAGGAAATGAAAATGATTTAAATATATTGTGATCATTGTCCCGAGTGGGTTTCGAACCCACAACCAGTCGCGTCACAGGCTGCATAACGCCTGCGTCTTATACTATGTCCTTTACAATATTTTCGTAAAATCTAACCCACACGGCATCTCTGTCGTGGTTATTTCTGTAGAGTCCAGAAAGTAGCAAACTTGTAATATTTATAGGAAAATCATATAGGATTGTTTAACATAACAGTAGATATTGCAGGGTAAATAAACGTAAAACGATTTGAGCGAAGGCCAAACATGTAATATTCCAGAGGCAATACAAATAAAGCCTTGAAACTACACTTGGCACGAGAATTGTGCCATCAATGGCATCCTTTATTTTTATTTTATTTTATTTTAATTATCTCAAAACAATGGAGTATAGTTTTCAAGAGGAATGGTTATTTGTCACTCGCTTTAGCTATAAAAGAGTCTTCTATTCCAGAGACATGAATTGTAGCTCTATTTCCAGTATGATTAAAAATTCTTCTTTCAATTTAATACTGAATTTAAAAAATTAAAAAGAATAGAACACTCTTTCTTTCAAATATAATACTTTTTATATTTTTTAACGGATATTTTAAACATTTTGTTTTAATTTTATATTTATATGCCACTATTAGAACATTTTGTTTGGCAAGTTCGAACTTAAGTAGAAATATGTGTGCTTTAAAACAAACATTTAAAAAACACGTTTTCACACAATTTTATAATTATTGTTATTAGAAGCAAACTCAACGCCATGCTTTATCTTAACAGAAAAATGTAAATTCTTTTGGATATAGTCATACCGACAAAAAATCGCGTTAAAATTCACTCACTGCGCCATAAGGGCCATGTAAAAATATTCATATTTAAAAACTCGCAGAAACCAGTTCGAAGAATTTCTCTTAAAACTCTTTGAAAATATTCATCAAATAAAACATCTTGAACACAATGTACAATCCGAGATTCGTCAAGAAGCCCTAGCTTGCAGGGATTACAAAGAAACCTATTTGTTCATACGCACTCGAACACGTACGTAATTAAGATAACACCTTCGTTGTCTGAAAATACATATTTTATAAGACGTTGTTGTTTTATAAGTTATACTGTATAAACAGCAATAAAAAATGTGATTAAAATTTATTATTTATGAATAGTAGAAGGTGAATGTATCTCAGATTTCAAAATGTATTAAGAAAATGCCTGTCCTTTACAAAAAATATGCGTATAAAATGAAAATTTCAAGTGCATATAACATGTATTATTTTCAGATTGAAGATTCAAACACTAGGAAAGGTGGAGGGACTTTTTTAGTCCCAATGAATGGGGGCATTTGGACCATGTGCGTGTCATTAGAAGGTATTATTGAAAATCAATATAAAATCTATATGTTCCATTTTTACAGAACTTAATATTAATGGCAGCGAGAACCTAATAATTTCCCATCAATTTTTTAGAGTTGAGTTGTGTGGTAAGTTGAATTATGCTTTACATTAACAGATCAGGGTAAATGAATCACAATTAGAACACAGAACTTATGGAGTCAAACAATTAGCCACGATGGTGTCTATGAAATATATTACTACTTATTGTAATACTAAATGTATATTTAAATTTTAGATGAAGAAGTGTCGATATTATCGAGGGCCGGCTTTCCAACAGAACCTCTATGCACAAATTACTTAGCCGATGACGAAAACGAAGAACAAAGAGGAGATTGGCAACACCGTGAGTTTACTTGGAGTTATTTCAATGAAATCAAGACAATGCATACTATAGATGTGATAGAACTCAACGCTGCAATTCGTCTTACCATAGTGGGGAAATGAAATTAATTGAAATATAATAATTCTTCGAGCCGCAATCGAACCCAAAATCGTATATGTACACTGAGATGCTGTCTGTGCCACGATGGAAAATATTTTATATCACACAAAGGCTCCTTCGAGTGTATTGTTATCTTATAATTCTCTCTATATTATAAGTATAGAATTTTTGCTACATTTATGAATATTTCAATGTTTTTCAAGGTATGCAGAACTTGTCAATATCGTGCGCACTGGTGTGTCTTATAGTGCTCGGAAGCGCGGCACTTGTGGGCGCATTCGGAGTTTGCAAACATCAAATTAGCGCAGTTCTCGTTACTGGCGTCATGTATCTTTTGGCTGGTAAGAAATATTAAGTATTCAAAAGTGTTATCGCAACAAATAATATAACTGAACCTAATTTTAATGGAATGTAATTAGAAAAATATCATGATCACTAATAAACTTGAAATTATGACTGATTTAAAAACTTTAGTCACTTCTTTTATTTAAGAAATATAAAATAAAAATCCCGGAAAGTGAGTCGAGGCCGGTCGTGGCACAGTGGGACAGTGTCTGACTGTAAACGCGATCGGTTGTGGGTTCGATCCCCATTCGGGGGAGCAATTATTTTTAAATAATTTCACTTCCTCGCTCTGGTAAGACAAACTACGGCGTTGAGTTCCGCCACTCAACACGCAGTGTCTCGAAGTCGGTGGAAAGCGAAGTACGAAGTGTCTTGACACTAGGTACTTTCTATCTACCTTGCTATGCGGAATAAAATAAAACAAATTAGAAAATTTACTATTTTCATACACTATCATAATACATATAAAAATAGGGAATATCGATGGTGTTTGAACTTATTAAAAAGCACTCATAACTACAAACAATTAGTAATATACCTAATGTATTTATAACACTTTTTTTACTTTAAAAATGTCTTGCAGGTCTCTTCGCGATGTTCACACTAATGATAATACATTTCAAACGCGTACAAAGAGTATCAACACGTAGCACCTCACATGGAGACGATACAGCGGATGGGGTGATCGGCCCACGCTACCCCGCTCTCCCCGTCCTCTCGGCAAGGGAGTTCACAACCTCCTGGTCCTTGGAATTAGGCTGGGGAGGTGTGGTACTGGCGACTACTACATCATTATTGTGGATTTTACTATCAAAAATAATGAGATATAACCCCATATTGTCTGTATTGTTGTGAATTATTGGTTTTTACACGGGGTTATATTTTTGTTGTTACATTTTCTAATTATTTTTATAAATAATTGTAAGATTTTACCGTTTAGCTATGAAGCTCGCTTAAGCTCCAATATTTTTATTAAAATTAAAATAAATATATGTTTTATTATTTTAAGTGAACCAAACCCCGTGTGCATGTCGCGATGTCAAGTCAATTACCTTTATCCCGATATTATAAGTAGTTACTAAGTTTCAACATAGACGCTATTGAATGCATTCAAAGCGTTATTTAATATGATTTCATATAAATTAATATCATTTATAATCTAGTTTAAGCCGCCATATTTAAAAATGTCCAAAACATTTTATTTGCCCTCGCTCTTAAATTTAATAATTGATTGAATTTGTATAGATTGTCTCCAAAAATATTTTAGTTTATAAGGCTTTCATAAATTATTAGCTTAGGCAGTCAGTCGCCAAGCTTGTTGCCGTCCATTATGAAATTATAAATTGAAATATATTATTTATGACACATTCCCTCGCAAATATATTGTATTGAATATTTTAATATATATACCTAATATTAAAAAAAATATTAAAATATTGTATTTATTTTTTTATAATTATTATAAACTATTGATAAATATTGTATATGAATTTATTTTACACTAATATTATATTATTCGTCTTTTTTATTAATATTCTTAAATGCTTATAAAACACATTTAACACATAAAAAGGCGGCTTAAATATCATCTTCATTATTAGTCCAAGTGCACTCTTCGCCACTATTGAGCTTATAAAGTTATAACGCGAGTCTTTAAATTGCAATTCGTATTTTTGTATTTTGCAACTCTACTCTACCTATACCCTTTTTATCTTATTACTAGTTTAAGGCACCATTTAACTAAAATTTGTGATATTTTTAATGGAAGGTGACAGACAACTTTTATTTTAATTATGCCTTTTGAATTTAAAGACAAATACGTAAAGTAATAAATTTACGATAATCTCGGTACCTTTTGTATTCTATCATTGATATTTTATGAATTATAATTATTTTATTTCATAGTAATAAAAATATTATAATTTATGAAAGATCAAAAATATGTACATTAAATGGAAATTATATTTTATTTATTATTTTTTTAATTAAACTTTAGACTATTTAAGTCTAAATGGAAAGTTGAAAACTCTAAAGCTTTGTAAAAACCTAATGAAAACTTATCACAACTAAACAAGAAATAAAATGAGATAAATTTATTTCAAAATGAACAGGTATTTTATGAAATAGTTGCTTATCTTATAAACAACTCCAACTTAGTCTCTCACAAAAGTTACCCTTAGCTTTGCAAGCCTTTAAGATACAAGTAGGTACACTATAAATATTTACGTAACGAAATAACAAACTTTATAGTTGTTTGAAAGTTGGTGCTGTGAGTTTAATATTATATTAGTCCGTTAATAGATTTTTGTTAGCGAATAGATGTGCATTACATAGTTGACAAAATGTAATTTAGTCGTGAAGATATTGAAATAGTGAATTATAGAACAGTAGATGAATACCCAAAATAACTATATTTGTATTTATATTAGAGATAATAATTTTTAGGCTTTGTTACTAGAACACCATTTTTTTGCGTACAGATTAGTTTCATAGTTAATAACTCATTGCAAAAATGACTTAACCAAAATTTCATAGTAAAGTCCAATTTATTTGTACAATATAAAAAATCTTTCATTGTATTTTATTCATTTTCTGCCCATTTTATTTTATTACATAGTTAACATTTATATAAGTGACATTTGTTAAAAAACTGCAACGTCTGGTAAAATACTTATGTTGTTTTAGCAAAAAAGTAGCAGATTAAGTTACTTTTCTATTTACAATTTAAAAAAAAGATCTAATTAAGTTAGTATCAGGAACAATAATAAAAGACAACGATTGTTATTTCGTATCTATAATTTATAAACGAAAAAAAGAATATTTAACGTTAAATTTTAAGAATATTCTAATTTTTATAAGTATGAACTTATGTTATAATACAGAGATATTATTATAATCTTCCATCTCGTGTCAGAAAAATAAGCAGTATTTTTATGCGCGGCAGTGATATTTGTGCTTCTCATAAATTACGTTCAAAAATAAAAAAAATTCAAATATGTTTGATAAATACCTAATAAATTTAAAAGCTAAATAATAAATAGAAAAAAATGTTTATAAGAAACGTTTTATTTATTAATACTGTATTGGAGTTCTTAAAAATGATTACAGATTGTTAAAAATCAATACATTGTTAAAAAATCTCTTTTGTTTCTCATTGGAAATATCAATATTTCAAACTATTTGGATGTTGAGAAAATAAGCGAAATGTAATATTACTATACGATTACTGCTTTTGTAAAAGCTTTATAAAAATTCAAACCAAACGACCTGTTAGTGCACAAGATTGAGACATTTGAAGTTTATATAAACAAATCTAAATCCAAACTGTAAGCTAAATTCTGTCATTTTTTTGGACCTAAATTTCATACAGAATGTGTTTTAAAAAAAAACAGGAATTATTTGATTTATATATTAACCCTTACGAAGTTTCCGTATATTTAAGTATAAATTACGAAATATCATGATTCTGGTTGTAATCACTTTGTACGTTTAAAAATAAATCTTGCATCTACTCTATTCTAGCTATAGTAATAATAGCTTCTATGCACCTCCCAAAGCATTGTTTATATCGTGATGTATAGTTTATTTAAATGTTATTAAGTTAAATAATTTTGTAATGCATAAAGCAATATTACTTTGTTTATAAAATGAGTTTCATTTTGTCATCCCTAGTCCCATTAGGCCTATTGTTTTTAAAGAAATAGGACTAAAAAAATTGAATATATACTTTCATTTGGGGGGATAATTATATTTTAAAAAATATTTTCATTTCTCCGTTCTCGTAAGACAAAGCGCAGTGAAGTTGAATTCGCCACTCAGCACACAGCTCGATTTCGAGCGGGAAACGTGTCTCGACATGACGTCTCTACTATCATGCTGCACAAGAAGAAACGTGAAGTTGTCATTTTTTCAGTAGTGACTTAATTTGGCTGTTTATTTTGTAGTCATATTTTTTAAAACTAAACAAAAATAAATGTTGAATTATAAACAGCCCAACATTTGTAAGTCAAATCATAAATTAGTGATGCCGTAATTAAACGAAAATTTCTACATTTATTTTACTTTTGAAACTATTGTTTATAATAACTGAAGTTTATATTTACAAACATGAACGCATAATTCACTAGATTATATGTTCACTAAATTAAAAAACCTTTTTATCAAATAACTAACGCTTCATGTTTTTTTAAATATTTTAGCATATCCTTTGTCTATGAAATGGCTAGAAATGTTGGTTTAGTTATTAATTAATAAAGAATTAAATAGTTGGATTGCGTAAAAATTAAATTAATTAAAGAAAAAATTGTATTAACAAAATATATATTTACAAATAGATACATTACAACTAATATGTACATTTCAAATAGGTACAATTAAAAAAAACCTAAGTTTTTTATTTTTTTGTGCCTAAAATTTTTATATAGACGACGCTTACAACGAATTATTTTTATTTGCGAGTACGGTTTAGTGGTCTCATTTATTCTTAACATATTTCTTATCAAAATATATTCTTATGAAACATATTCATACATTTTCAAGAATATTTTTTTTTCAGAATATTGTTGGTAAAAGATTTATACTAAAAGATATTTATATATATTAATCATCTTTTAACAGTTCATCTTCAATATCGAAGTCCTCGGCTTTCCGTTTCTTAGCTCTCGGTCGTTTACCGTGTAACATATCTAATTTGATTTTCTTTGCCTTTTTCTTTTTTTCCTTAAGTTGAAGTTTTCTTTTAGCTGCTTTCTCTGGATTATTTACCTTTTCTTGTAGTATTATCTGAAATTATTAGTGTGTGTTAAAATATTATTATTATTATTTTTTAGCTTAGGAACGTTAAGCTAACGCGATCAGTTTTGAGTTCAATTCCCACACATAAACAGTTATTTATAAGGATACAATAAACCTACCTTTTTCCTTTCAGCTCTCCTTATATTCAATCGCGTCTGCGCTTCAGCTGCCATTTTACCATATTCAATATCTCCAATTTTTCTTCTTAATTTCTTACCCAACCTTCCAGCCAATTGTTTCACTATGGACGATGGTCCTTCTCCCGTGGAAAGTTCCCGAACAATTGCCGGTAGAAATATATCAACAATTGTGTTAATATCTTCCGTGGTAAAAGAACTTATAAGATGCAGCCACATTGTGAAGATGGCTGTTCTCTGTAAAAAAAAATATGATAATGATTTATGATTTTTTTTATAAAAATAGTTTTCGAGAATCATGTATTTAAATTTTATAATTAAAGCCACAGATAATATACACAAAACGTTTTTTTTTCTATCATAAAATGATATGCGATGACATGTATTGAAAGGCATAGAAAAGGGTCTGCATCAATTCCAAGCCATCATTTTTTTTAATCTATTTATTAAAAATAAAAATATTCAAAAATGTTTTATGTGTAACACTAAATTTTTTACTATTACGTTTAATCGTATGTTTTATTACTAGTAATTTTAAACTTATTTATTTTTTAAATTTTCCAAGCAGGACTCAAACTTCCGCTTCTTGTGAACCGTCAGAGAGCTCACACCACTGAGCCATACGTTTTGAATAATTTAGAAGTAATAAAATTTAGGTTTCATAGTGACGCAGCGGTTGTAGATTCGATTCGAGACATTAAGGCAAATGATATTTTAAATTATTTTCATTCATCCCTTTTGTTAAGACAAAGCGCTGCGTTGGGTTCCGCCATATAACTGGACTGCTAAGCGGAATATAGTGTAAACCTGAACAAAACTTACAATATTCATACTAGTTGGTGCTTTGGCAACCTCCACATTGACAGCTTTACGTAATTTGAACAAAATCCAACGTATGTTCACTTTAGCATTATACTCTGTGTCTCCTTCATCTGCTTCTATTTTGCTTATAATTTTGAAGCAAGGCATTGCGTGGACCAACTTAATAATTTGGAATAAAACAGCTGTAACCTAAAAAAAAAGGTTTAACATATATAGTTATAAAAAAAAGTTAGAACTGCATTAAAAAAATTATAAACTATATAACTCTCATAAATTTAGTTATTATCTTAGAAGAAAAAGAACTATTTGGCCAGTCGTGGCGTAGTGGAACAGCGTCAGTCTGCTAACGCGGTCGGTTGTGGGTTCGATCCCAACTCAGGGAAGTGATTATGTTTAAATTATTTTCACTTCCTCGCCCTAATAAAAAAATGATACTGTTAAAAAAATGATTAAAATTAAAAATATATATATGTTGTGTTATTTGTTTGTAAAAATACTATATATATAGATAATTACAATCTCATCGCGTTCCTATGACAACAATTTTATACAAATATATAAATAGTTAAAGTTTATTAACATTTTGACGTAAAACAATAAAACAATGTACATGACGTACATGCAAGGAAGGCGCATTATAAGAAATAATAGAAATTTAAAGAATAATAATCGGACATTCTAAACATAATTAAAATTCAAACCTTTACTAATACATTATTTATAAGCAAAAAATATATTACCTGTTCTGCCATATCTTTCGACACAGTAGGCGTGTACTGCGCACACAAATCCAATATAAGACTTCTCAAGAAGTCCTCTGTACTATCAAATATAAAGCCTCTTTCACACTCACTTTCCGAATTATCGCTTAATTCATTTGGATTAACTACTTCTAAAAGCGTTCCCAAAATCTTGACAGATTTTAATCTAACCCACGCGTGTGGATACGCCAACAACGCTTTACATTGCTGGCCGATTTCATCGTAATCGTTTATATACTTTTTATTCGTCAAACTGGACGCGCAATGAATAGTAATTTTGTCTATAAGATTCAACATTTGTATTAAGCTGTGATCTTTTTCTTTTTGTTTGTCTTCGTCGGTTTTTACGTCGTCTTGGTCGAGTTTCATTTTGACGAATCTCCCTTCGGTTATATCGTTACTTAGTAATAATATTTTGCCACTAACAAGTGTTAGAATAGAGTTTAGGCGATTTTGAAATTTCTCTTGTTCGACGTTCACGAAACGAATACACAGTTGGGCAGCCAATTCAAAATGTATAGGCTGTAAATGTTAAAGAAACTGATATTCCCATTTTTTGGACTTAAATAATAATAATTAAAAATTCATATAAATAAATAATGGTGCTAAAAAACTTAAAACTTATATGCGAGTAGCTGCTAATATAATTAATACGATTTAGAAGAAGAACTAAACAATATTTCATTAAAGAGCAACGTTAAGGCAAAATTCGCAATTAAGAATCATGTTATGCTTTATTTTTTATTATTAGGGAATCTGTATGATTTTTAGAATATTAAACGTTAATCATTCATATTCTTGTAACGTAGAAAACACATATACATTTAAACGCAACTTAGTTCAAAATTTACGCACGCCTTATACGATGTTACAGGTCAGTTTACTGTAAATATTACAGTTGCTCCGTATTTATTTTCCATTACATTTAATATAGATATCATAGAAAATGTTTCAAAAACATTCTAAAAGGTTTAAATTTGGTTTACCACCATTACTTTTAACTTTTTATTTAATATTCTATGAATTTTAAAGTAATAAGTGAATAAAAATAACCTTTTCATTTTAATGTGACAATACAAAGACTTGAAAAAACACATTTAAAACAAATAAATATAAACTAAGTTATACTACTAAGTATAAACTAAGTATAAACTAAGTATAAGTAGATTTTTTTTGCATACAGTAATTTATTTTTATTTCATCAACTATTATTTATATAATATGCTCTACATGTAAATAATATGTCATCTGTACCTGATTATCCTTAAAGAAAGCTAGAACCAAATCAAAAAGCTTATTTTTGCCAGTAAGTGGTAATTTATTCAGAATAGCTTCAATGCAAGCCGCAGCCGACGCCCTGCATTCTGGTGCACTATCATTAATCATGCACGCGCCAAGCGATAGGAACATAAAGTCGCCATGATTTCTTAATTGATCCTAAAAATAAGATATTTATATTTAAATGATATCTTAAAATAAGATATCATATGCAAGTGTTCAACCAGTTCTTACCAGAACGGAGAAGTGTATATTTATAAGTGTAATTTTTTTTTCACCTAAATTCAATTTACTTGCCATCTCATGTAGACCGACAAGTGTCAATTGTACAAAAGGGCATTGTTTTATACTTCAAAATCCTTTGTGCCTTGTTTACCATTTGTAGATAACGCTGCGAAATACCAAATCTTAAAATATTTTTTAGCTCCACGCTGTCAAGACACTTCTTACTCCGGTTTTCACTGAAATCGAAACATTGGGTGTGGAATTTGTCTTACCAGAGCAAGGAAATGAAAATAATTTAAATATAAACATTTCCCCGAGTGGACGTCGAACCCACAACTGATTGTGTTACGATCAGACACTGGTCCACTGCGCCACCGGCCTAGCTTAAAAAAATGATTTTAATATATTTACCGCATTCAGTTTACTGATGATCATTTCTAGGAATTTTAACGAAGACTCCCTTCCATGTTGCAATTCATAATTGAGTTGAGTAACAAAGAATTGTATGTACTTTTCCAATCTCTTGCCGGGAGAATAATGCGTTAGGTAGTTAATAAATATCGTTCGTGCTTCTTCTCTAAAAATTAAATGGTTCACATTTTATATACATGTTAAGTAAGAGATAACGCACTAATTTAATCATGTTTTTCAACAAAGTTATATACTATTTTAATTTAATATTCATAACAACAAGAAATAGCTATATTAAGCATATAAAAATATAAAACGTTTAATGTTTTATATTTTTATTAAATTGCGTTTTTATTTTGTAATATTAAGTGTCTAAAAACACTTTAATGATAAAATAAAATAGTTTTAAATAGTAAAATTAAACAATTTATTATTAATTACAATATTATTATGTTTTAACACAAATATATTTTAGTTTTAAGATTAACATTTATATATTTTGGTTTGGCTTTACGTATCATATTTATATAATATTGTGTTTAATAGGCGAAAAATAAATGAAAGTATTGACACTATAATAGTGTAGTGAAACATGAAAATGGATTAATCTAAATGCCTCCAACAATAATTAAGTGCATTTGCCTATTTAATAGACTTTAACATTTTTTAAAATTTTATATATTTATATTTTTGTCTGTGCGTTTGTGCATACTAATCATGGCTAAACGGCTTAGCAAATTTAAATACAGTTTTTACTACTGTATTTTGGTAAGCTTCCAAAAATAAAATATTCTCACCTCGACCTTGCAGATTCACTTAAAATGCATATATTTGACACCTTCTCCATAACTTCGTGTAATTCACTTGAAACTAACTTAGCTTCTAATATGGCTTTAAGTAAAGAAAACGAATTTGCTTGTTTATCATCATTCTGACAATCCTCTTCTGCATACAGCAAAAGTGTTTTCAATTGTTCGGCTTCTAAAGTAAAATATTTAACGTTTCTTATTAGAACTGTTACTGCCTGAAATAAACGTAGCTCTATGAGATAAAAATAAATGATATTATTAAAAATAATAAATAAGAGTCAGTTCGTAACGCAGTCAGACAATCTTATTGTAAACGCGATCAGTTGTGGATTCGATATTCACTCGAGGGAATGATTATATGCAAATCATTTTCATTTCCTCACTGCGGTAAAATAAATAGCGGCGTTGAGTTCCACCACATAACAGTAATGTCTCGAATTCGGCGAACAGCAAAGTACGGAGTGTCTTGACACTAAGTTTACTTCCAGTCTACTCTACTATACGGAATAAATACGTGAACCAAAAAAATAAATTATATAAATTTCCATGTTGCGACACCTTGATTGGTTCTTAGATAATTTTCTATGTTTTAAATTCCAAAAATGATAGTATACATTTATATTTTACATCTGTTACCATTTTCCTATTTTAATTTTATAAGTTGGTTTATTATGTTTTATTTTAAGCTAAACTTTTACTATAGTCCAATTGACATAATAAGTGCTACCAACATAATTTTGCCATATTGCCATAATTCATAAAATTTGACATCCCAAGGACATGACGAGAGATTATCGATAGAAAATTACAAAACATAATAGCCACGATAATATGTTACCTTAAATGAATTCCTCACTAAATGATAATTATCATTTTGCTTGCTAATTTCAAAGGTCGCATATTTGTGTAATATAGAAAATAATGTTTTCACAATATCCTTGACCATTTCTTCTAAAGTCGGAGTACTTATTCTAATAGTCCATAATGTCGCTATACATTTCATTGCAATCGTAGTTACTTTAACGTGATCACTTTTTAAAGCGTCTACTAAGAGAGGCACTAATGGATCTACAAAAGCTTTACAATCAATTCTTGGAACTTTTTCTCTTTTAAGTATGACATATAAAATATTCAAGCTGAACTCTATAAGAACGTGAGCGTTCGTTTTAGACGATGTTTTGACGTTCCTAGCTTGAGATTCCTTATTGCGTTTAGGGATTTCTGGAACTATAAAACAATCTGGTTTGGCTCTGAGCATTTTTTCCCTTTGAGCCTCTGTCAATTCACGTTTCGGTGCGCTTAACACGAATTCAGGTATACTTTCTGATGCCAAACCGTGTAGGAATACGAAAAGAGATTCGACAACTATGAATTTGTTTGTTACTAACCCACTTGTTATATGCATAAGGGCTTCTTGAACTTTCACAACAATTTTCTTGGAATGATGTTTTTGTAACACTTCTTTGAAAGGCAAAAGGAGATTTATCAAACATTTTTCAGTAATATTCTGAGCTACTATCATTAGAGTAACGTAACTTTTTTTACTTGGCTTAGCTTCAGGTGTTTTATAATGTAGCTTATCAACTTCTTTCTCTTCAGATAGTGCTCCAAACAAGTCGTTTGTACAAACATTGATTATATAATCAAGATTTTCGTCGATATCCCCCTCTTTGAAATCAGTTTTCAAAGCATCTAACACTGTATGTATTGTAGCAACTAGAACGTGTACTTGAAAACCTCTTGTCAATAGTAGAGTAAGATGTTCTAAGAGTACACCTAAGTATGACGTGCCTACTGTCAACATTATTTTCTTAACGATATCTCTCGCAGGAATTCTTACTTGTTTCAATGGAGATTTCAAAAATGAGCACAGCTTTACCATAATTCTACAAAAAAAAACATTTTATTATTATACAATAATCGTTAATGTAAATAAAATAGGTACTTAATTTTAAAAAACTTACACTTAATTTTAAAAAACTTACCCAGGAAGTTGGTGTCTTAAAATATCTCCCGGAAGTCTTTGGAGGAGCTTAACCAATGCAAGTGCGATGGGCACTCGCAACATGTCTTCCTCAACACGCGCCAGCCCCATACGTCGTCTGTTCACTTTGTGAGATTCTTCGTGCTCCGTTAATTTACCGATTGCACTAAAATTGTTTAGAATTAAGTATTTTTTGTTTCACCGACTAAACAATTTTAATTGAATTTCTCTTCACTATATTTAAATAATGTTGTGTTAAAGTTTGGTTTTATTTTCGACGTTACCTTTTTCTTGGAAGAGTAGTGCAAATATGGGTATATACTTGTTTTAATGTATATTTTGGTTTTTATAAAACATTGATCGTGGTTATTAATATTATTTTTACTTTCACACTCTTTAAATATAAAACATACACTTACATTCTGCACCATATTACTAAATTTTGGAATTGGAAAACATAGGAACATGAAGCACTCTAGCTTCAAAATCTGAGGTTTACTTACCCGGCTCGAAAAAGCATGAGACCAAATTATGTATTTTTAAACCTAGCATATATAAACCAACTCACCGATTTAGCTGTGGGAGTAGACCGCTAGACAGCGATTTAATTATTCTGTTTGCAACAGAAGGAGACACATTTGTGATTCGATCATACGCAGCGGTGTTGTGTACTTCTTTATTATTCTGAATGTCATCGTCTTTATCATCTGTTAGTAAATTAGTTTCTAATTCCTCAATTTTGTCTTCATTCTTTTCATTTTCTTGTTCTTCTTCGTTCTCCGAGTCACTTACTTCCATTTTTTTATCATCACTTGTTTTGCTTGGTTCATCCTTTTTACTTTTAATCTTCCTGGTTCCAATATTCATAGTCAGGGCTTTGGGGAGTTCAATATTTTTGACTTTTGAAAAATCAAAATGAAACGCATCTAGAATACCGATTAATATGCGCGTTAACTGCTTTTGATGTTCTGTGGTATGACGTATTTTATTTAAGTATAACTTAAGTATGACTTCATAGTGGTACCAAGGCAATAATTTACAGCATGTTGAAATAACTTCTATACACGCATCAATGAGACTGTTTTTATCGCTGTATTTATCATCACAAATGTACATCGAAGCTAAGGGCAAAATGAAATTTGTGAGAGTCCTCGGCGTTGGGCACTTTATTTGCTTTTTGGCAACTTTACTAAATTTCAATAGCGCTCTAACTTTTCTATGTAATTGTAAGTGGCATGAATTTTCAAAGAAATCTACTTCAACGTCCTCTTTACTGGCTAATGGTGCTAAATCAGATAATACTACATCCACTTCAGGACACTCTCGTACCAATTCTCCAAGTAGAGTTATACTTTCGTTTCGCAGGATATCGTTTTTTTTATCTCGAATTCCAGTAGATATAAGGGAAAGCACGGTATCCCGAACCAAAAATTGTCCATCAGTCGCAGAACGGTACTTTGTAAGTAGCTTTGGAAGGATTTTTTTCAAGCATAATCCCGCACTATCGCGTAAACCTATATCTTTTTCAGTACGTATAAAATAAAAACAATTGTTAACTATTAAAATTGTCAGATCAACATCTATTTCATTTGCATCTAACATCTGATAAATTTGTTTGTAAGCGTCTAACCTTCTATCAAAATCTGGCTGTTCAATCCATCTCTTATTGAAGGCATTCATTTCAGTTATAACATGAGCTAGCTTTGATAGGCCATCTTTATTAGCAATCGCATTTTCAGCGATCGATGAAAGTAACTTTATAAGCAGTTTCCTTACTTCAACTGGACCAACTTTGTTGAATAAAATAGCCATATTTTTTATGTACTGTTGCGGATTTGTACTGTGTCCAAGTAGATTTATAATTGTGTTGACAGCATGTTCCATATTTTCTTCAGCCATGTTCATACATACTTTCTTTACTAATATAGGCAACAGTAAATTCAATAATTCATCGCACATTTCAGGTGTAGTCACCATTTCTGTAACTCTCGATAAAATCAACAGATCTCTTTTGTTCACTGTATTAGATTTTGCTGAATTGGCTATCCGCCTTTTCATAACTTCTAAAATACTTGGCAGATGAGGAATTAATATTCTACTCCCGAAATTTAAATCAACCTTGTCTTCAGCTCCCACTCTTAAGGTACAGAACGACTCTATATTTGGGATATCTTTATCATCTTCATCTTCTTGCAGAGTTAACAACTTTTCTATCATGTCTAATATCAAATTAACTACGCCAGGTGAAGTCTTAGCAGCTAATAAAAGTTTAAAAATAGCTGGGAAGACACTTGCTGAAGAATCTTTCTCACTGCAAGTAACAAATAACACATAATATCTAGGATTTTGGCACCAGATGTTGAACAGTTTCAACAATGCTGTGGGACTATGTATACCTTCAATTTGCAAACGAGGAACGACCGGCCATACTAATGTTTCAAATATAACAAATAATTCATCTTTACTCCATAGATATTTTTCAAACTGATCAAACAATTTTCCTAATATGCTTATTGATAAAGCTCGGAGATTTTTTATTACTTTCACGTAGCCGGCGTGTACTTTATCAACGTTTGACAAGACTGCAGCTAAACTAGATGATACTGCGTAAAATATCTTCAGGTAATCGGACAGCAACTGATCCTTCATGTAGCCTCCAAAATATTCTCTAACTACATCAAACAAATTCAAAATACTATGTAATTTGCCTGGACTTGTCACAGACTTTAGATCGGTATTTTCTATTATAGTAGTGTAAATATCTTTTGGATCCATTATCATGTACTGTTTAAAATAAGAGAAAGCCATTTCGATAAACATTCTTAATTCGTTTTCGTTACAACCGCTTAAATATCGCATTATCAGAGATCTTCTTGTTTGACCACCACCTTTTTTATCAGCAGCTAATTTTGAAGTCATTTTACCATAAAGTATTCTCAATATGAGTGGTATCACATGTTCCCTATGCTCCGGTTGAATTGTTTGTGAATCTTCTGTTATTTTAAACTGAGTCAATTCATCTTTGAATTTCTTTTCGTCTACTAAGTTGTACAAATTAGCTTTGTACGGAGTGACACTTTTATTTTTATAATTCAAAATACAATCCAAAGCATATTTCTGTAGACCAGGATTCTTGTGCATTAAAAATTCTAAAAATAGTTCCCAAAATACAGGTTCTTTATGTAGAGCTCTTGGATTCTTAAATTGTGATAGTACTTGCATTACATTTATAAGAGTTTTAAACACTATTTTACCAGATACTGAATCTTGAACATTATCTTCAGGAATTTCTATATTTTCTTCATCATCAGCATTGGATTTGTCATCAGTATCCATTTCTTCTTTGTTATGTATTTCAATATCGATTTTCAGAGCATTCATTGTATCACTCCTTCTATATTCTTCTTCAATGAATTTTAAAAACAAAACTACCACATCTCTATTCTTCGCTTCACACACTTGAATAGTGTTTGTCATTATTTTCAGTATTAAATTTCTATAATTATACAAATCGGGTCTTTCAGATATATTTGTATATTCTGAATATATATTAACCACCAGTTCATTGTCCATATCTAGATCGTCCTCAAATATGAATACTTTTAAGTTGCTTTTTGCATTAGCAAAAGAACATTCCAAAGCTTTATAAAATGTAGGCCAAAAATCATCTGCATTTAAGGCATTACCATATCCAGCAATGAATTCAGCTACAGGTTCCCAGAGAAGTTTAAAATTAATGTACAATACTCCCAACATGTAATTCAAGGGGAAAAGATGAAAATCTGTGTCTTTTGCGATTTCGTATTGGCTCGTATTAAATACCATTTTTTGCAACAAGTTTAGTTGCGTTCTATATTCTTGAATAGTTGGTGATATAGATTCGACGGTAAAACAGTTCGTAAATATCGAAAACCTTTCAGTATCTTCACCGATTTTAACTGTTTTATTTAATTCGTCTACATTTTCAAATAATTTATATATATGGGTAGTTAGTAGACGAACCTGAAATTTGAGAAACACTAGATTTAAAATTAAGTGGATATATAAACAAAAAACAAAGAAAAAAATATACTAAGAAGACTAGAAATAATTTATAATAAGATAGAAATATTGCACTTACTATATGAAATGGCGAAGACACATTTGGTCTTAGATAGGAATCAACTAATGAAAGAAATGGATAAGTCAAACCATTCTCATTTTCATATGCACTCAAGTAAAGATCCACTAAATGAAGTGCAATTAAATAATTAGGATCTGCTGCACAAGGTAGTAATATAGGTAGCAATGTATCAATATCACATATTTTCTTAATTTTTTTACAACTAGATATATGAATTGCACATTCCATAGTACTTGCAAGTAAAAATGTTACTTTTCTAGCCAACTTTGATGTGGGTTTAGTATCAAAATGAAACTTATTCTCTTCTGTGCGTACATCTAAATTGTAACTAGCTAAGAGTTCTAGAAACTTCGAAATAAGATCACTTAGCATCTTGATACATATTTCAACATCAATCTTTTCAATATGTGGAAGGCAATGCAAAATATTTAACAATTGCTTTGGATTCTCAATATAACTTTCAACATCTTGGGTAAGAACATATTTAACATGTTCTAACAATTTAGAGTGTCCTTTACCAAAATCTAAAGGGTATTTGACCCACTCAAATAATTTCAAACCATTTAGTGATAAGGGAGACTTTTTAAGGCAAATCTTAGCCAAAGTTGTCATGGAGTCACTATCAAAACTTGATTGAATTACAAATTTAATAAATGGAGGTAGAATATGCATATCAAATTGTGAATATTCTATGACATTTTGAACAAAATTTATTAGTATTTTTGGATATGGCAATGGTAATAAAACTTTAACAATGATGCCAGCATGTTCTTGTGATAAAGAAATATTTGAAGAGAGTAACATGAGGGTCCCAATTTGTGAACATACTTGTAGCACACTTTCTGATGATTGTTTGCATATAATTTTAACTAAAAGTAAAGTAAACTGCTGTGGGTTTAACAAATATTTTCCTTGCTGATGTTCTATAATTTGACCAGTTAACCTTAAAATATATTCTAGTCCTATATTTTCTTTATTGTCATTCAAAATATCTTCCAATGTTTTATGAATATTAGTCCAAACTATGCTAAATTCTTTTAGTGATATATTTTGCAAACTGTCTTCAAATGTTTGTGTTAAAACTTTGAACAAAGTATTTTGATGTTCCACTTTTTCCTTTAGATGATCTAACAAAAGTGGTAGGAAGCTTTCAATACAACTGTGAAATTTGTTGCCTACACCTCTCATTATTTCAAACAACAAATGTCCACAACCTGATATAGCCTGAAAAAGAAATTAAATAAATATTTAATAAAAAATATTTAAATTATTAAGTGTATTTAAAATTGCTTCATGATAGTTTGAAATAGTCTTGTAAGAGAAATGTTTCATCTATTTATTCAAAGAGACGGAAAAAATTTAAACCCTTTTTACATAAAATAGGCAGATGGAAAAGTATGAAATTTATATTATACTTTTTATAGATTTCACAAATACTTTTGAAAAAAGTGACTCACATTTTGTTATAGCTAGATGAATTTTATATGCAAACCAGTTGTTATAAATGCACATCACTAATTATATTATGAAATATAATAAAAGTAAAATATACTTACATCATCATTGGTTTGTAGATAATTTAGTATAAGGTCTATAAATTTCTTCTTATCCCTTATGTCCCTAGCTACAAATGCAAAGCTCTCTGCTGCAAAATTATTTATGTACTGTGGTTTGGTGTCACTCAGTAAAGGTATGATTCTAGTTATAATAACACCAATATCTTTCTTTAGATAAGGTTTTAATGTTTTAAATAAAAATGCCAAACAGACTAAAGTCCATTCTAGTTTTTCAGCATCTTTTGTATTAAGTAAATTAATAAGAATATCTAGGAATTTAGGAAAGTGTGGATAGAAATCGCTCCTTAAATCTTTTGCTGTTGAAACCAAAATCCTAAAAAAAGAAAAAATTAATGTTGGACTTTTTTATTAAAAAAAAGCTTACTCTTTATCCCATTTAGCAGAGTATTTAAAGAGAACATACTGTCAAGACACTACACTGACTTATTTATTTAAAGCTATAATTTTATATTTATTCTACTTACTCTAACAATGGTTGAAGACATAACTGGTCATCTAATTGCAAATATTTTTCCAACAAATCTAATACTTCGTCCTTCTTGTGAATCAATTGTGGGACAGTAAATATTCCGAAAACTTCTTTTTTAAATTTTTTAAAGTTTTCAGTCAAGTTAAGGCCATGCCATTTTTGTATAGCCAAATGAAAGTGAGTGTCGTTTTCACCAGGTTGATTTGCATTAGCATGTTCAATGTGATATAGGGCCGCATGTCTGATATCTATTGAATTTATCCGTTCAGCAAAAGGTACAAACTAAAAGAAATAAAAATATTTAAGTTAATTATAAATCGTTGTCTGTAAACAATGGTTAATATCTTGTTATGTTTTATAGTTTGAATAAAAAATTAAAGTATTTGTTTGAGGTTTTCATTTATTATTTACTGGCTAGAATAACCTGCAAACATCAATACACTTCTTATTATTTTAAACATACTCACACGAAAGGTATTTGTAGTTTTATGTTTTACAGGTTTACTCTTCATGATTAAAAATTATGAATGTTCATAAATATATCATATTTATAAAAATAGATTTTGTTTCTTCATTAATTGCTACTCTTCAAGCGACGTCTTAAAACTTAAACACCGACATAGACATAAACACGTGTGTTTGACAGCAAATGTCAAACTGTCAGCAGACCACAGATCTACACATTACTTATATAAAGTAGTTTTTTTATGTTATATTTTAATTAAGAAATTTTTAAGCACTATTTTTTATGTTTCTCTTATATTTATTCAAGCTACACAGAATAAGAATAAATAATCTAACTTTTACAAATATATTTATAAACGACATACCTACTTATTTTATGTCTAAGAGTCAAAACATTGGTTTGGTTTGGTTTGGTTCTTAGTTTATGGCGTTTCGAGGTTAAAACTTTATGTTTATTCTTTATCTCGCCAGTTTCTCTAATCTGACTTATACATTGTAAATGTAATCTTAATTTGTAGAAATATAGAAATATAGTAAAGAAGCAATCTTTTTTTTATAACTATTACTATCCTCGATTGCCTTAAGGTATTCTAGGAAGTAGTGTTTACTTATTTTCTTATTTATTTTGTTCAATGCTTGCTAGATTTGTAAATTCACTGCCATTTGGGCTATCTCAACGAATAACTAAACTGTACTTCCGAGGTAAATATTTGCGCATCATTTCTGTTATATACTACTTGTGTATATTTTAATATTTTTATAATTTGTAATAATAGAAGTAAATGAAGAACTTAAACTTGCGTATTTTTCTCTTTAACCGGCAATTTGATTCCAGCTTTAGTTTGGAATCAGCGTCATTCTCATAGTGCACAAGAAATTCACGAATACAAAACAATGGACGTAAGAATTTTACCTGCTTTGCAAGACAATTATATGTACCTGATAATTGATAAGGCCACTAAAGAAGCCGCTATTGTTGACCCTGTTGAACCACAAACTGTCTTAAAAGCTATAAATGGCCAAGAAATAACATTGACCACTGTATTGACTACTCATCATCATTGGTAAGTTATACTTACCAAATGAAAATTAAATTTTATATTGTTCTTACCTATAACAGTTCAATAATTCTTATGAGAAAAGTGAACCTTGTTATCAGTGTTCAATTATAACCATAAGTTATTATGAATTATATGTTACATATAGTGATACATTTCCTATATTAAAAATATATAATAAAATTGATTTGTCAATATATATATATATATATATATATATATATATATATATATATATATATATATATATATATATATTGTATTTTTAAATTATAGGGACCATGCTGGTGGGAATGAAGATTTAGTTAAATTGCAACCAGGATTAAAAGTTTATGGTGGGGATGATAGAATTGGGGCATTGACAAAGAAAGTGCAACATGAAGAACAATTTACTGTTGGAGAGCTAAATGTGCAGTGTCTCTTTACTCCATGCCATACATCCGGACATATTTGCTATTTTGTTTCACCTAAAGATGGCAGTGAATCGGCAGTTTTTACTGGCAAGTAAAGATTTTCTTAATCCTATTATTTATCCATATTAGTTTCATCAGTGTATGATTATGAAGTAAATTGAAACATTGTGTGCTTTTATTAATTCTATTTTTTGTTACTTTCTACTACATTTAGGTGATACTCTATTTTTGGGTGGATGTGGGAGATTTTTTGAAGGTACAGCTGAACAAATGCACAAAGCACTTATACAAGTCTTGGGCAGCTTACCTAATGAAACTAAAGTTTTCTGTGGTCATGAATACAGCCTACAAAACTTAAAGTTTGCAGCTCACGTAGAACCAGAAAATGAAGAAATTAAAAAGAAAATATCATGGTCCAAGAGACAAAGAGAAGAAAATAAGCCTACTGTAAGATTTATTAGATATAGACTATCTAGATTTAAAGTTCTATAGAAATTCAAGATCCAAACTTAAGATAAGACCTATTTAGCAATAAAATCTACATAGATTCAGGATAACTTTATATTTAACATTTAATTTTTATTCCAACTTTATTTACAAATTTATAATCTAAACACTAATTTATTTAAGGTCCCTTCAACCATTTATGAAGAAAAACTTTACAATCCTTTCATGAGAGTGACCGAGTCATCAGTGATGGAGCATGCAAAGAAAAATGATGCTATAGAAACCATGAGAGCTATCCGTCTTGAGAAGGATCATTTTAAAGGTTAAAGGACAGTGTTAAAATTCCATATGCACACTTTTTTGTTTTTTTTTTTATAAAATTCTATAAATATTACTGAGTTACTGTTAACAATAAATCACATTAAAAATGGTATCATCTTTTTGTAATTTATTTCATAATCATTTATTTCCATAAATTTTCTTCTGAAATTGGTTAATAATGTAATAATAAAGTTATAGATATAGTGCTTAAAATAAAAAAAAACATACCAATTATATATAAAAATCTCTATTTTATTATAATAATTTAATATTAAAGCTGAAGATCACTAAGGAATTAACTGCTAGGGTTTAATGTCTCTGACTGTCATTGTTCTTTCTTAATATATGCTGACATTTCCTCTGCATACTTTTCCTTTGATCTCTCAAACATTGCAACATATACCTGAAATATGCGTAAATTAAAAACATTATATAGGTAAAAGAAGTTTTTTAACATTCAGATTGTTGTTATTAGTTTATATGGCAATATCAATGATGATTTTTAACACATAGCCTAAAAGTTGGTTCCTGTAAATACATACATAATACATGCACAATATAAAACATGGTTGACTATAGTGAGTATAAGGATCATATAACAATTGAAGTGGTGTTTACTGTACTCTTACACTCATAATATTGTACAAAACCAAAGAATTTTTAGTATTAATAATTTTTATAAATATTAAAATTAAATATAACCTATATTAAAATATTTTAATAAAACAAATCATATTCATAATATTACTTAAATATACTCTAAATAAATAAAAATTGAGCCACAACAAACAATAATTACCCTCTTCTCCTCATTTGTAAGTGCTCTCCACCTTGATGCTAACTGTCTCGTAACTTCTTGTTTTGATGGCTCTGAACCCATTTCTGTAGTAGTTTCAGCAACAACTACAGGTCGTTGTTCTTGGCAAAATTGGAAAAAAGCATTGCAAGGCTTTTTAGGCGCATTAGGGTCCCTTTCTGGCTACAAATAAAATATCAATGTCCAAAATATAATTTACCTAATAAGTACTGAAAAATCTTAAGATATATTCATAATTTAATTTTCTTTTACCTTATCGGCTTTACTTTTTCTCTTTGGTGCTGGTTTTTTACCCCCTGAAGCATTTTGTTTGTCTGTTTGTTTTGCCCCACCTTGAGTTTTGGCTCCCGCACGAGGTGCTCGGGTAGTAATTTCAGGCTTTACTTCTACTTCTACTGTAGCCGTTCTGAAGGGGTCACCATGCTTATCTAGTCGTTCCACCAATAATTTAATGTCTTTTTTATATCGTTTAGTTATTTTTTTTACTTCATGTATCCTGCATGAAAGTCAAAGTAGATCATTATTCAGAAATCACTATATTAGAAAGAAATTTCAACTATATTATCAAACCTATTCACAATTCGCTCATTATCCTGCTGCAACACTTCACATCGTTCCAATAATAACTGATATTTTCGCCTATAAATCTCTTCCTCCGATGGTAAACTGACCATATCATCTGAGTCGTCAGAAATATTCGAGCTAAGTTGCTGGACTGTCATTTTAATTTATTTCACGGCTACAAAGTTCGACACAAGCAATTTTCTTTTTATTTAGTTGTCGGTTGTCATACCACTGTTTTCGTTTGACTCGTTATGTTGGCAATAGAAATCGAAACGCGTATCATATTATAATACTTTAATCACTCAAAAATGAAATGTCAAAGTATAAAAAAATTATAAAAATTAAATTAATTTTATTTTAGAGAAGGTTTTGCTTAAATTTTATTGGTTTACGATTTTCTGCAATGTAATTACATAAAATCCATAAAGTAATTTAAATACAAATATTATTGCTTGTTCGAGTATCCGATTATAAAAACATAGGTGCATATACTATTTCCGGAAAATAACAAGATACTGCGTGCGCAAATGCTGATTTATATTTGGCGCGAAGTTGAAGGTATCCTAGCACTAGTTCACAGTTTTCGCATTACCGTCCTCCCGTCCTCCTCTTACCTCCATACTCCGACGCGATTGCGCAGTGCGTTTACTTATGCAGATCAGGTGTGCAGTAGATTTTCTTCAAAAGAACCGCGTGGTGCTCTCACGTGATTTCAGACGTGTTTATTTATACTGAATTTTAATTATTTTTGAGCTACATAATTTGTTTTCACTATTACTCATATCTTATAGACAAATAGGTCTAATTTGTTATTTTTCAAAAATACTATCTAGTGACAAAGTGTAATATTTATGTTATACTACACAAACAATTTTGATAACAAAGTGCTCTGTCCAAATGAATTCTAAAAGCAGCAATGAGATGGATACCGGCTCTCACGAAGCGAACTATGTTTACATATTTCATATTATTATTTCTATTATATTTGTTTTATTTTTTGAATACTTGTTTAGTTGACGAAAAAAAGGTTTGTATTTTGAAAATTTTATATTACAAAATAAAGAAACAAAATGACTCTTAACTTTGTACTTAGTGTAAACATATCTTAAAGTATTTTCACGATTAAACAAAAAAATCTGTGAATCCATTCCCACATTATGCCTATAGGTAAATAATTAAAAAAAAATATACTTAAATTTTTGTTTTCAGTTTTCCTTTAAATATTTTTCTCTTAAACATCATGTTTCAAACTATAAGAAAGTGACGAGTCGATTTGCCGCGCTGTTAGGTTACGATTTTGATAATAAATACATGAGACTTAAGACAACGAATGTGGTTCCAACGAAGAGACTGCCGGATGCCTTGATAATAGGGGTTAAGAAATGTGGAACGAGAGCGCTTCTAGAATTTTTAAGGTAATCCTATTAAAACTTATATTTAATATAAGCAACAAACATTGTTAAAGAATAAAAATATATTTTTAAATCATTATTTTTCTATAATTTTATTTTCCACTTAACGTAAAACTTCAATAAACTAAAAATGTTCATCATATTTATAAATATAATAAAAATGTAACTTATCGATGTCTGTACATGGAAGATTATAAGAAAACTGTCAGGACTTTATTAATGTAATAGAACCCAAAACAATTTGTTTTGATTTTTTTCTGTTCTCAGAACAATCAGTTACTACACTACAATACTGTTTGCCTGTAGATTTGTGGACGATAATCTCGAAAATGACTAAACTAATTTAAATGTAGTTTTCACAATTGAATATTTACAACCTTCCTTTAATATTTAGTGTTTGTTTTATATCAAGAACTTAGTATATAACAAGTTATATCAATTTAAAATGTTTTATTCGACAAAATTATAGGCTGGTCAACGAAGTTCCGGGCATTCACTAGTTAAATTAATAAATATAAGTAAAACTTATTTAAAAGTGTCTGAATTTTATTTTTTATAATATATAATTAATCTATTAATCCATTACTAATTTCAAAAAGAATGTTTATTCTTATTCTATGAAATAGTCTTTTCCTCTCCCGTCCGCCGTTTAGTCTGTTTATGTAAATCGTAGAATCAAAAGCTGTTTTTAATTGAACTTCGAGCTGGAACCAGCATTTTTCAGTCTATAATAATTATGTTAGCTTTTAGTTTTTCAAGAAATAGTTCAAATAAGTATCACAGATTTGTAAACTATTCTATCTATATATCTATATAGCTACGTTTACTATCTGATCTGACTCTACATTTCAACGAACAAAATGCTTAAATAAATAAACTAATTTTAGTTGGCAATAGATTTTAATTTTAATTCTTTTTCAGGTTACACCCAGATGTCAGAGCAGCTGGTTCGGAAGTACATTTTTTTGATAAATATTATCATAAGGGTTTTGAATGGTATAGGTGAGTCTCTATGCGCCTTAATTCAACTATATACAAATATTATATTTTATTTTCGCGATTTTTCCACATTTTCAATGATCCTAAACTATTTTAAATGGATTAATCGCTTATATTTTGGCATTTGAAAATACATTTTTGAATAAATACATTCGATGTTTCGAACACAGTTTCCCATGAACACATTTTCACAGATAGACAGGTAGAGTCAGTTCAAAATTGTATTTTCGAATACCAAAATATACGCGATTAATTTTTTCAGAAAAAAGACATGTCCTGCAACAATTTCTTCAAAACTTTCAAATTCAAATGTAGTACATATATCTTTATTTCTCTTTAATGTAAATAATACAGTATTTTACTATAATATAAATTTATATTAGTACATAAATATATTTTTAATTTATCATTTAAATAAAAAAAAACTTTTTACAATTGGGATACGTTTTACTTTATTTAGCGTATACGACATACGTAACACAAAGAATCTAAATTAAGGGGAAGAACCTACATATGGACTTGAAAAATTCACATTAAGTGATGTTTGGATAAAAGAATTTGTATACTGCCTTTGTAAAACCGGCGAAGTTCCACAAAAGCAGTGCACAACAAATTACGAGAATGCACAATGCACTAGAAATTTTAAATCGTAGAGATTGTTAACAACTTATTCATAAACGACCCGTTTTATTTCCATTAAAACTTTTCAAGCGTTGAATTTTTAGTTTTGGTCTTATTTATAGATTTGTGTGTGTTTTTTATTCAAGTGATTTTTTCCTGCTATACGTAATATTGTTGCTGTAAAAATTCATATTGCATTTGTTTTCTTATAAATTTACTAAATAATATTAAAGTTTTTAATCATGTATCATAGGTTTTGATTGTTCTTTTTTATTTTATACGTATAAAACGAAACTATTAATGAAAACTATTGGTGGTGAAATAAACTTATTATTATTATATTGAGGAGTGCAGAGTGCTAATATTTTTTCAAAATAATGCATAAAAATGTAATAAATGTAATGTAACACACATTACCATATGTTCGACACACACGTTAAACGTCAACGCGTCAATGGGACATCTAGTTACATTAGCTATATCTGCTAGTTAAAATACCGTCAAATTCCATTCGATTCATCGCAGAGAGACTGAACAAATGGACAGACAGTCGGACAAAAATTGTAGAAAAATTTATTTTGATTCAGATATTTCAATTTTATTTATCTTATAAATACCTATATATTTTTTCAAAGTTAACTATTACATTTTTAACCACGTGTAAAGTACACGTGTAACACAATTGATTAAAGCGATTGAACTCAGGTGGGCGCGGGTTAAAATCATTAAACTTCCGAGATTCAATATATTTCAATTCTACTAATGTTACACCTCAATGCGAATGGTTGTGAGGTTGGATGGTTTTTATTCTTTTTGTTTACAGTAATATATCTTGTGTAAGTTATTCAAATATACTAGATGTAAATGGTATTTCATAAAGATTTTAAGTAATTGGGCCATATATAGCAATTAATAAGAAGTTAGTCAAAAATTCCTGCTCCTTGAGAACTATCTTGACGTTTAGTGCCGACACTTGGAATTATAGCAATTATTTGTTCGCTGGAATTGATTGTTTTAATTCTTCTTCATAAAAGTACGACAGTGTATATCTATATTTCATGTGGAATTCATTGCATCAAAAATAAAGAATCATATATATACACTATTATAAACAATAAAAGTAATTATCTAATCAATGTCAAATTATAATAATTCATTATTTAAAATAACACTCTGCTTTCCTCGATATTTGATAAAATTTGGATTATTAAATAGTCATGTACAACGTGTTATATGAATTTATTATTCGAAAAAAAAATCATAATATATAAAAGCGTAATTAATATACTTACTTATATTTTGCAACGGATTTTGACTCGTGCGTTCCAGTTAGTTGAAGCACCATACTTGTAATATCTGCGGCCCCGTAAATAAAGTTACTTGCTTTTATGTAATTAATACGGCTTATTATCATGAAAATAAATAAGTAGATATATAGTCATATATATTTTAATACTTACAAAGAATTATTTTACACTTAGGACAAGACAAAACGTATAAAAATTTTGAACACAGCGGGATTCGAATCACCGTCTTTTACTTCCAAAATCCAATCGCTTTTACCGCTTAGCTATGCTTCACATACGGCTCCTATAGAAATTATTATAAGCTTGAAACAATTTATTTTTGTTTTTGGCATCTCTCTAAAAGATAACAACAAAAATACATTGTAGCTGGCGTTTAAGCGCCCCGACGGTTTTATAAAATATGACTATATAGATAGTTTTTAAAAAACAAACAACTTTTTAATCGAATTTTAGAGAGAAAATGCCACCTACTCTTGAAGGGCAAATAACAATGGAGAAGACCCCGTCGTACTGGGTCACAAGATCCGCACCAAAACGCGTATATGCTATGAACCCTACTGTGAAATTGATAGCTGTTGTACGTGATCCTGTCACTAGAGCTATTAGCGATTACACTCAATCGGCCAGGTGAGATTTTTTTAATACTAATCTACTTTGTTCAATATTGCTGCAGAATTTGTATAATAAAACAGATTGTAGCTCGATTGACTCATTTTTAGTCTCTATGTACCCTTCAAATGTTGAAGATGTAAACTTACGTGCAATTTGTAAATCACTTATCAATCTGATAATATGTCTGTGAACTAAATTAAAGTACATATATCTTAATATTAGCGTATTATTATATATAGAGTAATATAATTAGCGTATTGGAAAATGGCGAATAAAAACATGGAAAGAAATCAATTCCCTTAAAATTGAGACGACTATTCAATACACATTCAATGTATGGTATTCGTAAACCACGTTTGTAGAATGTCGTATTAACCATTTAAGATTAGATTACCTTGTAAAATGAAATTGAAATAATCTTAAAATCTTTACTTGATATATATTTCGTAAACCATTAGGAAAATTATTTGATATGTAACCTAGTTTTTACCGCTTACTAGCTTGCTGTCAATTTGAAAATGCTTTTTATTTTAATATAACTGGAAACCAAACAGCCGAATTTTATAACTAAAAATAAATTCATAGCAAAAAATTAAATTTAAAAGCCTTCATATTTGTGTTGTGACAATATGATTTTTATTTAATATAATATAATTTTTAAACGGCTACGCAATATTTTAAATGTTGCAGAAAAATTACATTTTCGTAATAACTCAGAGTAGGCTAAATATCTTGAATGTATCCGGGAAATTCTCGTAAAGGTGTATTTGTCATATTTAAAGTGCCTACGTGTATTGGTAAGAAACTGACATGTAAGAAAATATGAAAAGTCTTTTATTTTAAGTAAATACTACATTATCCGTATAAATAAGTTTATAAACAAAAATTGATGAATAAGATCTGACGTTATTTTTACCATACATAATAAACGTAATGTAACACAAAATAAATATTTGTGGGTATCGTCGGCCGTTCGTCGAATTGGCCACATGATATGTCTGGGCATTTCATGTAACGGCGACTCACCGTAATTTGGGACGATGTGGCCTGTGTAACAATTCTTTTGTATCAACAAACATTTCGGATTACTCTATTTAAATGATATCCCAAATTATGTCAGCCAAGTCGTCGCACGTTTAAGGTGTCAAGATCATAATACGGCGGCGTTTCGTAAAACGATCGTCCGAAGATACACGTAATATCTAGTGGGTGCAAAATTGTCAACTTTTTCTTTTCTTTTATAGTAAAAGGCCATCGCTCCCTCGTTTCGAAGATTTAGCGTTAATTAATAGTACAGTGCTGTGGGGAGGCGCATGGTCGGTTGTAGACGCGTCATGGCCGCCAGTAAGACTTGGTATTTACGCTAGACCGTTGAGGCGATGGCTCAGACGGTTCCCAAGATCTAGGTTATTGTTGATCAGTGGAGAGAGATTGGTAGTTGATCCTGCGGCTGAGATTGCTAGAGTTCAGGTAAATATATAAATTATTTATTGCACATAAAAAATAACAGAAAGTAACTAAGTAGCAGGATTAACAAGAAAGACCAGTATAATATTAAAAAAAAACATTAAAAGAAAAGATATTTTTTTTTATGATTAATAGGAAATTTGAAATGTGAAATTTACGTACCTATTTTCTCCTAAAATTGAGCATGCATAACAATTTTGTATTGTCGAATTTTTAAATAATTTGTTAACATGATTTATTTTTTTTTTCAGGATTTTCTAGGTCTTAAACTGGTTATAACAGAGAAACATTTCTATTTCAATTCCACAAAGGGTTTTCCATGTCTTCTCAAATCAGAAAGTCAGTCCACGCCGCACTGCTTAGGTAAGAACAAAGGTAGAAGCCACCCGTACATAGACCCGGTAGCTATAGAACGATTGAGAGAATTCTATAGGCCGTATAATGAGAAGTTTTATGAACTGTCCGGTATTAATTTTGGATGGCCGTAATGTTGGAATTAACAATATAAATATTTTCATATTTAGATAACCTTCTTAAAACTATTCGTGGCATGGTAATGGTTGTGGGTTCAATCTTCACTATTATTTGGAATTATGAGCATTTTTTTAATTTTCCTGCAATGCTAAGACAAAGTGCAGTGTTGAGTTCCGCCATTCAACACTTAATGATAAATTTTGGAGAACAGTGTCTTGTTACTAACTTCACCTTGCGATGCTCTAGGCGGGAAAGAGCAAAAGATGTTATTTTTTAAATTAAACTAAAATTTAATTAAATTATCGAACTAATAATTTTTTTTTTAATTTTCAATCGAAAATATGAAAAATTATATTTCATTTATTTTATAATACATCTAGTTAAATAGAATTACTCAAACGCGTATGAAATCTGATCAAGTAAAAACATGAAAGTAACATGCCAAGTATATATACAAAAATAGGATAGACTGAAACATGCCATATTTAGATCGTAGGAATGTAAGTGCTACACTTAATGCAGTGTTATTTCTAGATTTAGAATGTTAGCTAGACCATTTTTGTGTTATAATTTTTAAATATAATATCTGTTGATTATTGACGATTATTGTAAGAAAAATTAGTTCTAACCAATGTAAAATATAGTTTAGTATAACAATTATTATCAATACAGTGAATCAAATTACACAATACATATCTATGTAAATGCTATTAAAGTGTATATAAATTGTATAGTTCCTAATAATTAGTTTAGTAGGTATAATTAAAAAAAAATGTTCCTTTAACCTGTAAAGAGTTCAATCTTTATCCAATCCAGTTAACCGTTATTTAAAAACAATAGTTATTTTTTATATTATTTGCTGTGAACCAAGAGAAAAATATATTTTTTTTGTTCAATATAATTTCTTAACATATAAAATTATCTATATATTTCATATAAAAAGCCATTTTGTTACTGAGTAGCTAACGAAAATAGTATAACTCATTATACTGGCTTTAGCTGAAATTTGAACCTTATCTTCATGAGTAAGAGTTAGTTCTTCACGTAAGAGAGGATTTTTCGAATTTTTTACGTTAAATAAGAAGTCCATACAAAAAAGGTTAGGTTAGTAAAGGAAAAAATATATATTTAATAATGTCAATTAGTTTCAGAAAATCCTACCTATTTATGTTTTTGGTTTACGCAAACAAAAAGGTTTTTAATGTTTTCATTAACATGTTATTATTATATGATATAAAACAATTATTTGGGTAATAATGTTCAAGCCTATGAAATGAAGACATCGAACATCTATATAAGTACGTGTATAACGAGAAAAGTGCCAAATATTTTAAAGCTTTATAAACCTAGTTTGCTATTCATCGAGATAATTAAATTAGTTTAATTTTGATATGTTTTATCGAAGAACTTTATTTTGTATTCATAAATATTTAGTTAGTTAAAATAAAAAAAATAATGATTTTTTTGTTAGTAACGTAGTTGATTATTTTGTTACTAGTTATAAATAGTAATACAGTAACATAATTTATTAGAGGCCAGTCGTGGCGGATTGCGACAGCGTCCGAGTGTAAGCACGATCGGTTGTGAGTTCAATTCCCACTCAATGAAGTGAATTATATTTAAATTATTTATATTTTCTCGCTCTGATAATACAAAAAGCAGCGTTGAGTTTCGCTACCTACTCAAATTCGTCGAAAAGCAGAGTACGGAGTGTCTTGATACTAGGTACTTCTTGTCTACCCAGCTATGAAGGATAATGAAAATGAAATGTTTATTTCATTTACTCAATTGTTAGGATTAACAGTCAACATGATTATTTCTTTTAATGCCAAAAATATTTTAAAATAGTTTCATATACTTTTAAAGCAACATTTGTAATAAATGTAACGTACATATATTATAATCTGAGCTAATACTCGGTTAATTAAATACAAGGGTAAAGTTTTCTTTACAAAATTCATATAGAGCTGAAAATTTATACAAATCGTTAGATAAACATATGATTTTTTTTTATTGTTAAAGTCAAAATATTGTTAATTACTATTATTTATATTGTTAGTACACACTAAGAAACGAAAAATATTAAAGAATTTAAACATATCTATCGTTATACCTGGTCTCCAAAAGGCGCGAGTTCGAGTCCCTCTACGTTCAATTTTTTTATGTTTTTAAATATTATAATATATTTCGACAAATAGGAACATTGGAGGCCTTACCAAGTTTCCAATTATTCAAAAAGATTAATAATTATTACTTTAGTTATGACTCAAGTCAAAAGTCAAGTCAATGTTGTAGATAATTGCGTGACTTACAGTTTTTTACATTATTTTATTATTATTTAATTTCAAAATTCTGCCTCGGAAACAAAAATGTATTCGCTAACTTTGAATTTTAACGTTGAAGTTTTTTACGTTAGATTTATAAAATTATACCTAACATTTGTACTAAATTCCAGCTCTTAGCGAATTATACCGAATATATAGAATGTAACCTTGCATATCTATTTTAATCAAGCTATATTCATATCAAACTTGAATAAACATCTTATTGGCTGACATTTATATAAAGGTTAGGATTCACTATTAAAAACTTAAGATATGCTCAATTTTATTAAAATATAAACTTCTTGTTTGTGGTATTATTAATACGTTTGTCATATCGCATTTATTAGGTTGTAATTATTTTATAATTATAAAAAAAAAGATTTGTCTAAAAACTAATTTCGATCTAAGATATTGGTTGTGGATATTAATCTAACTATTTCTAAGATTTTTCATTTGTTATTATATAATTATATCATGTTAAGTATATAAATAGCACTTGTAATAATTTTATCAAACCAAACATAAACCGAGAGAGATAACCTTACTAAATTTGTTTTAGATTATACTTTATACTTTAATAAATTGTTAAATGCACTTGAAGAAAGATATAGCTAAGATAGTTTTAATTTACAATATTTGAATTTAAGTTTTACAGAATATTCAAATGAAAGTATTCTTTAATATAACTTTTGTATTATATTTATTGTTATGTCATATCATTATGTGTATGTGTAGATACTGCACTAACATCCGTCGATCACATATAGTCGCTTTAGGAGAGCTTTAAATTAATTATATGTATAATATGTTCTAGGAGGCTAAAATAAAATAATTTCATTATTATTATGTTTTTTATTTAACCTTTTTTTAGGTTTTGCGCCTTATAAGGGCCCGCTTCCAAATTTTTATTATGCTATTAAATGAAGAGAAAAAAATAATTTCGTGTTATAACGGCACGTTAATAATGATTTCATTGATGATGTTTGACAATCATCAAAACTTTAAAAATAAACAATATGCAGCCCATGTAGACTAACAAGGCATCTACGCTGGAGAGACAGCCAGCACTTCCCCATATGTAAAGGGAGTTACGGGCAGGATTGGTAAAAATTAAAATCTCAAATCCACTACACCAGGAACAAAGATACATACAACTGCAGTGAGTGTGCAAGAATCCAGGGCAGTACGCGAGGCAATTAAGAAACGGATGGTGGTAGATGGATTTAATTAATTTTTGTATCAACCAACAGACAAATGCCACCTGTGACCACGCACTACTGTAAAAAGTTTTTAATATCAGGTTGTTAAAAACATATTTTCGAAAACCAAAATATACAGAATTAATACGTTTAAAGTAATTTTATTTAAGCATTTCGGTTTTTGTTTGTCTATAGACGTTGATTTAGTTTTGAACAAAGGAATCGTAAAATTATTATTATTATTTTATCATAAAATTATTAGTATTACTTTTGACATTATTACTAAGTTTTGTTTAAATTTTTATTTGCCATTTCTTTCCACAGCTTTAATTTGGTCGCTAGTTATTAGAAAAATATATAATGCTATGATTGTTCTATACCAAATAAAGCTCAGTTTGTAATTTAAAAAGTCTAATACCTAATTTAACCTTACAACAAAAAGTAACAAAAGATATTGATTGGTAATAAATAGTCAGAGAGACATGAATTATAATTCAAAATTCGCTTGACAAGTTAATAACGCCTACAATGGTATTATTATCTATTTTATTATTTAAATCTTAATAAAAAATTGATGGTAGTTCTGCCTACAATACCCATCTTGTAGTTCAATTGTCCTTATTGAGAACCCTACCGCCGGATAAGACTTATAGTGGCAGTGCCTTAAAGTTATCAATTTTAAGTAAATTTACATTGACATTTTGATACTGTTTTGATATTTTCTGTTCTAATGTAAACAGTTTATTTGATCATAATAGCTTACAACATTAACAAGCACGCTTCCCAAAATTGATTTATAACAATTTCTAAAATCCCAGGCCTTTATAGGCGTCCTTACCTTCCAACATTATACATAAAGTACATTTTGTTAAGACATGTATTTAATAATACAGCTAAAAGCATTATTGAACAGTTTTAGAATACGTATAAAAATTTTAACGCATTGGGGACTCAAACCTGCGCCTTTTATAAATCGATCAACCTCACTGACCACTAAGCCATACGTTCTAACCTGTCGAAATGTGTTCAAATTTTTATACGCGATTTTTTTAAATGTAGAATAATATTAAAATAATAGCAATAAATTTAAACTAGTAATAAATTTAATATGTTCAAATATGTTTTACATCCATATAATTATAAGTGAATCACTTGTATTTAGAATATAAATGCATTACAGAAAAACCTTAATGACTTTAACTTATCAATGAAACAAAAACTTTAAAGAAATCTATTAGTACAGATAACAACTAAAGTTATATATATAAGAAACGATCTAGTTTTGTACAAATATATCATTTTACAATTAAGTCAATATTTTGCGACTTATAAGAAGAGTAATTTAATTTTTTTTCTGGTTTCCATATATATGCAAACAAATAGTACTAAGAGACCTGAATTTTGCTTATTATTAAATATCAACAATAATAGAATTAATTTATGATACAAGAGTTAAGTAGCGTAACTGTACAATGAATTAACTAATATTCGATATATAAACAGGCAAATCTGTCGGATTCACTTGAACATATGAAATAGAGTCTCCAACAATTGCAAATATAATTGCTACGTTATCTGAGTATTTTGAATGTAGAGCAGCAATTTCGTCTCCAGAAGGCATATTAGAAGAGGCGCTGAAAACGTAAAAGAAACACAATACGTAAATAAGCAAATAACAATGGACTCTGACAAATATATAATTCGAATTGACAGAGAATTCAGTCACCATATGTTCTAGCAACACTATCACAATCTAATACTATTTTGAGTGTGTCAAAGTACAGTGATACGGCACAGTACAGTGATAATTATTCTTTTAAACATTTTCTATTGAACGTATCCATGTCAGTGTGGGTAATGACATAGTGCTGTCAGTGATTTAAGTAATTTAAGCACAAGAAAATATTTATATATAGAAATATACAACTATAGTTTTATAAGGCGAAGTCACAAGCAGACCGCTAGTATTACTTTAAAATTGACTAAAGATAGAAAAAACAAATATTACTTACCTTAGGCACAGGATTCGAAAATGTGGTACGGGTGGATCAGTTTTCCTAAAGTTTTGCACATCTCTATTATATACATCAAAATCTATAAATAAACTACACTCTTCTTTTACTCTCTTCTGAGTTTTAATAATACTTAGCTTCTTCAGTACAGATTCCATATTCAAACAATCCTGGGGCTTTACAATAGAATTTATTCTCGAGTCCTTACTATGATCCATACAATTTTGGAACTCTGCAACCGCTTCCTTAATGCTGCTGTAATAAGATTTCTTTAAGTCCAACCAATTATTTAATGGACACGGCTCTAATTTCATGAAGTCGTATAAAAATTCTTCTTGTTTGATATCCAACATTTCATCGTCTTCCGTTCCTCTCGCAACTATTTCCGGTCGTCCAAAATCATTAACATTTGGCAGCCAATCTGGAGATAAGGCGTTTAGTAATCTCTCAGAATATGTGCCACTGTCACTTGGCATGTCATATTGTATGCTACTTGTGGATGGTCCAATAGATTCTTTTTGTTTCTGAGACATTCTTTTCAAAACATTAAATGGGTTTTTTAATTTTTTGCCAATTGGATATTTCGGAACATTTTCTATGACACAATCTGAATTAGACGAATCCGATGTATCACTCAATGTCACAAGTCGCTTATTACCTAACTCATAGGTTTCAGTAACATAATATTCTTCATTATACGACTGATTGAAAGTTTTAAGAAGTTTTGAGAAAGCTCGTCTATGTCTAGCCGAAGATTTGCCTTCATTTTCTAAATTTTTCAATTTAGTTGCGAATTGTTTCAAGCAATCTAGGTTTTCGTTAATCATACTTTCTTTATCACACACGCGACGTCTTTTTTGTACTGGTTCATCATCATCTAATGTAATTGTGTCCACAATTTCTTCTACAACAAGATTTAAATCATCAGTTAGCCTTATGTTTGTCTTATACCTTGTGTTGTAAGTTTGTATAAGCCTTTGAAGAGCTTCGATGTTCTGTTGTTCAGTGTTTCCGATTCGATGCAGATTCTTTAGCCTCATAGTTAAATTTTTAATACTTTCTAAATGTGCTAATTGAGCATTTTGTGCACTACGTTTTCTGTTATGAAAATTTTGATAGAAATTTTGATGGCGAATATAGCCTTGTGGTCGCAATAGGAATTGCAATTGTGGCACAAAGAACATGTTTGGTAAAAATGGTCGTTGAAACATTGAATTAAGATTAATAAAATTAAAATTATAGTGAGATCGTCGAAGGCGCATGGGCCGTTGAAGACGCTGGTATGGGATGCCAGATGGGGATAAATTTATATAAGATCTATAGCTAGTGTTTCTTAACCTTGGTATATGGCTGCCATTAACTTCATCATTTGGGCTGTATCTGCTAGTCTCTGACGTCGACGGTTGATCTGTTTTGCAAGACAATTTCTTCAAATCTACAAGATATATTGATTTCCTTAAATGTAACTCATTTGGTAAATATTTCTGATCAGCAACTTTGCAAGTTACCAAAGTACTATTCAAAAGATCTGGTACAGATTTAAAACATTCATGTAACTTTTCACTATTACAAGGCATAAGATTACGTTTTTTTAGTTTTTCCAACTTCTTTAAGCTACATATATTTTTTTGCTTAACAGGTTTGTCCTTTGAGGACGCGGAATTGGCTGAAGTTTCATGTATTTCTGTAAATAAAAATAAATATTTTTAATTTATATTATTAAAAAACGTTTTACTTTAATTCAGTAAAAAAAATTTCTGCACTAAAATGATTATTTACTAAATAAAATATTGATTAAAATAGTAGATAATATGTTTGTATGTATATTTTACTAAAAAACACTATATATATTATTATTATATTATTATTTTACTGCTGTGCCTGCGATTTTGCTCTGGTCTAATTTAACATTTAAACAGTTGTAAGAGGTCCAAGTCACTCCTAACTACGTCAGCCATTGAAAACACCTATCAGCCATTGAAAAGCCCGAAAAAAAAAATTAGTTCAGCTATTCTATAGATTAGCGAGAATAAAAAGACAGATTAATAAACAAAAATAGAGAAATTTTCTTTTTTGTAATATATATATGTATTGATTATAATACAAACAAACAGAAACTCTGGTTTTATTTATTTGTACAGATTATTGTAGCAAGAAAATGTAAGAAGTGTTAACTACTGCTCTGAAAATATATAAAACCAAGTGTTTCTAAAGTAAATAGAAACTTACTCTGTTCACTATTTTTATTATCTTGTTCCTTTTTCACTTCACAATTATCAATATTGATGTCATCTATGTCGAATATGAGAGTATCATTTAATTCTGCAGGAATATTTTCATTTATCTCATCAGTATTAGAGCAGAGAAGTTCCGTACTTGTGGTAATATTTTTATTATTTTCTTTTTGGTGGTGTCTTAATACACGATAACCTAAGCGACTGAGTGATGCATACACTTTATACTTCAAAAGTGTAATTTTTCCTCTCAACAACAAAGTATATGCTTGTTGAAGAGAGACTTTGACATCGTTATGTGTTAAATGAAGACAGTTCTGAAAGTTTAAAATGGATTTTAAAAATTATATTTTTCTATTTCATACTGTATAAAATAAAATCATATTCAACATTGTAGAAAAAACATATAAAAATTTGAATGCAGAGAGATTCGAACCGAAAAAGCATATAAAAATTTGAATGCAGCGGATTTAAATTCCGCTGCGTTGAAATTTTTATATGTTTTTTCTAAAATGTTTTCTAATTCTAAATGTGGAATAACACTTTAAAAATAGTAAATATTAAAATAATATTTAATATTATTGTAATCTTTTTTAACTTCAGTCTTTGTTTTGTTTTTTTTAGCTTCACTCTTTGATGTTGAGTGGTGAAACTCAATGCCCCTTTTTGTCTTACCAGAATGATTTGAATATAAGTGAGTGGGAATAATTTTTAATATAATAACTCCTCTTGAGTGGGACTCGACCCACTATTAATCGCATTTACAGTAAGCTAATTGCTGTCCAACTGTGCCTCAACTGGCCTCAGTTATAATTTTATATTGAGTTATGTTTAATAGGCATAATGTGTAAATAAAAATCTTTAAACTACTCACATATAGCTCTTGTGTGAAATCGTACAGAGACTGTATGACTATTTTATATATCCATCAATGGCTATATTTATTGTGTGTAAAAAAGTAATGCAACAAGTTGAAGGTATAATATTGAAAAAAACTATAAATAACTATTCCTCATGCAAACATAATACAAATGTATAAAGATAGTATAAAATAATATTTACAATTTCCATTAGAAATAAGGCTTCTTCAGGGTTAAGAAATAAATCTTTGCCTTTATTTTGTCCTATGTATTGCCAATAACCTCCTACTTTTTGTGTTACTTCTGCCATCATAATGTCTTCTTTCCAAACTGCATGACTTAGAACACCACTGAAAATTGAATTCAATGTACTTGTACTTATGTTTTAGTATTTAGTGATTATAATTAGTTAACATTAGTAATTAATTTTTACATTAAGTGATATATAAATACAATGTAAAAGTTACCGTTTTTCTATTCTTTCTACTTCAATTAAATGTTTTCTTGCTTCCAAAGCTGCTTGTACTTGTTTTTTTTCTAACCAAGAACCATTTGGAAAAATTTCTTTTAAGCCAAGTTCTGGCAAAGCAGCTCCAAGCTTAGTAGCACCTTTAGATACAAGATCATATCCCCTGAAATTAAAAATAAAACATAAAAACCACTTCTTTAACATATTACAATTGAACAACAAATAAAAAATATTTACGTCAAAATCTTGTCTTTGTTCATTATTAATAAATGTAGTGAACTCTTCTTTTATCTTAAATAAATAAAATATTTTTTATTTAGGCATTATTTCAAAATAGTAAAACGCGATTCACGTTTTAAGTTAATTCACATATGAGTTTGACATTTTGACCTATTTGAAAAATTTACATGACATTGACATTTTAACAATGGATATATGTGAAGTTTTCGTTTAGTATCAATACTAAAATTTATAACAAAGAATTAAACTAAAGTGTAATATTGATTTATAAAACATATTTTGTATAATTATTATTATTATGTTAAAGTTATATTTGTTAGAGATACCTAAAATATGTCGTCTACATGTCCTTCAATCATATGTGATTAATTTTTTTGATTTCAACATTATCTTCATAAATACTGAATATTTACCTCTACGCATCTAAAGGTTTAACTCAACTGAGAATTAAACCGAATTTATACTCACCAAACAATTTCTCAATGCATTACGCATTGAGAAATTGTTTGGTCAATGCATGCATTAATATATATATGTAATATTTTTTTTCCAAGAATATAATTTGGGTAGCCTAATATACGACATTTCAAAAAAAATAGTCTTATAATCAGAATCAGCATAAATGGATGTAATACTTGTATTTGCGAAATATGTTGGAAACAGAAAATAACGATAAAAAAACAAAAAACTAAATATGTCCTCTATGAGAATGTAACTAAATGTTTTTGGTTAGTTGTATTTAGGTCACCCTTATTACTACGACATTTAAAACAAATTTTCACGCAAATGCAGTGCTATGGCAGAGCATTCTTAGATATGAGGTGAATGAACCTGCGTTACTGTAGCGATGTGACATTTATGGTGTAAAGAACTACATAGGTAGGTACTTCACAGTTTCTTTTATCACAAACGAAAGCTTTAAAGTGATATATATATATATATATATATATATATATATATATATATATATATATATATATATATATATATAATTAAAATTGTTCACAGAATAATAAATGTTCTGTTACTATAAATATAAATTCTATAAATATTATCATCTATCAAATATTCATCTTCTATAAATATAAATATTTAATATTCTGTCTATATTCAAAAATATATTATTGTAAATTCCCCGCCAGGAAATATTGATAAGTATCATATTTAATATTCTTCATTTTATTTGCATTGTAATTAAATGGTTCATACAATAGAGATATAATAGAACAATATTTTTTAATGAATCATCAATATGAATAATTATAATAATTACATAAAATAGAATTCCATTACAATTTCGTGCCAATTAAATTTACGCCTACCAATTATAAATTTTCTTATACTAATAAGTTATTTCAAAATATTACCATTAAATTTTTAATCGCGCTTATCACTTTTAAATGTTAACTAAGTATGCTTACAACTCTAAAGCTAAATCGTTTCATAGATATTCTATTGAAATAAAATTATTTAATTATAGATCATATCCCCTGAAATTAAAAATAAAACATAAAAACCACTTCTTTAACATATTACAATTGAACAACAAATAAAAAATATTTACGTCAAAATCTTGTCTTTGTTCATTATTAATAAATGTAGTGAACTCTTCTTTTATCTTAAATAAATAAAATATTTTTTATTTAGGCATTATTTCAAAATAGTAAAACGCGATTCACGTTTTAAGTTAATTCACATATGAGTTTGACATTTTGACCTATTTGAAAAATTTACATGACATTGACATTTTAACAATGGATATATGTGAAGTTTTCGTTTAGTATCAATACTAAAATTTATAACAAAGAATTAAACTAAAGTGTAATATTGATTTATAAAACATATTTTGTATAATTATTATTATTATGTTAAAGTTATATTTGTTAGAGATACCTAAAATATGTCGTCTACATGTCCTTCAATCATATGTGATTAATTTTTTTGATTTCAACATTATCTTCATAAATACTGAATATTTACCTCTACGCATCTAAAGGTTTAACTCAACTGAGAATTAAACCGAATTTATACTCACCAAACAATTTCTCAATGCATTACGCATTGAGAAATTGTTTGGTCAATGCATGCATTAATATATATATGTAATATTTTTTTTCCAAGAATATAATTTGGGTAGCCTAATATACGACATTTCAAAAAAATTAGTCTTATAATCAGAATCAGCATAAATGGATGTAATACTTGTATTTGCGAAATATGTTGGAAACAGAAAATAACGATAAGAAAACAAAAAACTAAATATGTCCTCTATGAGAATGAAACTAAATGTTTTTGGTTAGTTGTATTTAGGTCACCCTTATTACTACGACATTTAAAACAAATTTTCACGCAAATGCAGTGCTATGGCAGAGCATTCTTAGATATGAGGTGAATGAACCTGCGTTACTGTAGCGATGTGACATTTATGGTGTAAAGAACTACATAGGTAGGTACTTCACAGTTTCTTTTATCACAAACGAAAGCTTTAAAGTGATATATATATATATATATATATATATATATATATATATATATATATATATATATATAATTAAAATTGTTCACAGAATAATAAATGTTCTGTTACTATAAATATAAATTCTATAAATATTATCATCTATCAAATATTCATCTTCTATAAATATAAATATTTAATATTCTGTCTATATTCAAAAATATATTATTGTAAATTCCCCGCCAGGAAATATTGATAAGTATCATATTTAATATTCTTCATTTTATTTGCATTGTAATTAAATGGTTCATACAATAGAGATATAATAGAACAATATTTTTTAATGAATCATCAATATGAATAATTATAATAATTACATAAAATAGAATTCCATTACAATTTCGTGCCAATTAAATTTACGCCTACCAATTATAAATTTTCTTATACTAATAAGTTATTTCAAAATATTACCATTAAATTTTTAATCGCGCTTATCACTTTTAAATGTTAACTAAGTATGCTTACAACTCTGAAGCTAAATCGTTTCATAGATATTCTATTGAAATAAAATTATTTAATTATAGACATGTTTTGAATTTTTCATCGTTGATTTAAATCTAGTATAGAACATTATTGACATCAAATATACCTTTAGAACTACAGCTATAAGTCTTAGCTCTTTCAACAATCTACATGCTCCCTTATACGTATACAAACATCAAGTAGCGTAGTTAAAAACTAATGTGAAAACAAAATAACGTGTGAAAACGTATGTAGTAACCATTTAATTATTTTATAGTTCTTCACTAATGGTGGTGTTGTGAACTTTCATATTTCATACCATATTGAAAGTCAAAAGTTAACATAACTTAGGCAAATATCAAAAAAAAGAACGGTGTAGTGAAAAGAAACATTGTTTATGACATTTCAATGCGTACTGGCACAAAATAACTGTAAATTATCTTCATAATATATTATTAATTATTAGGAATAATAAATTTTATGAGTAAGCGAAATGTATGAAATTCAAAAACGATTGAAGTGATTATTTTAATTTATAACTGATATTATATATTTTTTACTCGATATATAAAAATATGTTTTAGCTCACCGAATCTTAATGTCATATAATGGATATTGCTATCCTACAAATTGTTATTTAATGCTAATTAAAGAGTTGCATTTGAATAAATGAACATTATTATTAAAGTTAGTCGAGGCTGATAGGATTTCTTAGTTAAAATATTGTTAGCGCAATCTAATTGCAAAGTGTTCATGCCAACGAGACGTGAACTCAATTTCCAGCGCTATTTGCTATCTTTGTATCCAACTAAAGTTCTCTACTCCGCTCGAGCAGCGAAACAATTAACCCTGTTGTACCGAGACAGAACAAACAGTGAGGCAGCGACCGACAGAGTCAAGTTCGTCGACTTTCCAATTTAGCCGGGTAGCAGTAGTAAGCTACGCGTCGCGTAGTATCTACGTTAAACGTAACATGTTGGTAGCTTGACTATCGATTAGTAGATTCGTCCGAAGCGGGGCTCAGCGAACGCACCCGAACATCCCCGAGCCCGCCCGACCCGCGTCCACACATGGCGGAAGTAATGAAATGTATAAAGGATATGAAGCGGAAGAACAGTCGCCCTCCTTTTTCTACACGTCTTACATATATTTGTCTAAGAAGACTTCTCCGTTAGGTTCTTTATCCTTTCGCCTAAGGGTAGTAATAAAGCTAGGTAATAATTTACTCCCTTTTAATATCTCTACCCTTAGATTTAGATGTAGTTTATACTGAAATGTATATACATATAGCATATTTCTATTCTCATAGAGCTTATGAGGGCGGATGCCCTACGTGTATGACTCCTAAGTGCAAAACTGTAAAAGCTCTCCTACTTTCAAATGTGAAAGCGTCATTAACGTTAAGGTTAATTGGTTGTATATACAAGGGCCGGCTTGAAAATGTTCCGCGCTATGACTGCAGTCGTCGAGTGCTGGAGGCGTTTTAACGTATTGTAATACGAGTTTATACGAGGCGCCGCCCCCTCACACGGCGTCTTGCTGGCGACTTTAGTTAAAAGAGAACGATAGTCTTCAGTTAACGCAGGCGAAAGTCACCCGACATCGATTTAATCGTGGCAACTTTTCAAAATTTCGATTCACAATCCTGTCCTCGTTGACGCCGCCGCCGATCGAATGCCGGGGGATGGGGCGCACCCCGCCATACGGTTTTATTTATGGTATATTTTGACGTGCGCTTTTGCTGCTAACTTCAAGTTGCCTAGATAATGGGGTGATGGATAGTGTTATCGGTCGCTATTCAGCGTGAACTGTGCCTGTACCTACTGTGCTTTTATTATTGCAGTGTTTTGCGGAAAACCCAAAAGCTCTACTGATTTGCATGCAGCCGTATTCTTTTTGCAATTATCGTGGAAATACCGGCGTTGCCTTTGACAATAATTTCAATGAATACAGTGGAACTATGTTAATTCACGTTTTAAGCATTGCGAATATTTGCGGTTGTATTTATTAAGAGTGGTCCAGTGGACTGTAGTTCATTTTCTTTTATGAATACATGTTTCTCATTAAAATATATATTATTATTAATTAGTGAGGGCTGCTGAAATTAATTTAAGGTAAGTTTGAAATAATTTCATTCAATAATTTCTACTTGCACTTTTATAGCAAAAAGAACGTTTATTTAATAAATTAATATTTTAATATAAATATTATTGTATTTTCTTTAATATTTAAAATGTATAAATAAAGTATTGCTTTTCCAAATTCAAATAAAAAGAGTATATCCCTGACTTGGGTATTATTGTATTATAATTTATCAATGTTTATTTTATTGTAAACACAAAAAGGCCGGTAATACAGTAGCGCCATCTATTGTTGAGATGTGAAAGCACGTTTTAATTCTCTCAACTGCCGCTATTACTAGCGCCAAAGTGTCAGCCGGCGGCACGCCTGCAGTCACGCGGCGTTGACGCGCGTCGCAACATGGTTGCGTGGGTGTAGATCGTTCGCTGATAAGCTATACTTGTTTTCTTTCTTATCAAATTTACTACTAGCGTTTTTCATTGAATACTGTGTTTATTGATACTATCAGATTGCGGAATGTTATGAGTGTGTGGTGGAATACATGAAAGTGTTGCGCTTGTGTGAGTGTTTTGTTATTGCAGCGGCCGACAGGGGCTGGATTTTGGCGGTGCAGTAGAGGTCTAGGGCCGGCATGAGAAAAATAAACGGTATGTTAAGTGATTGTTGCTTTCAATATACGACGATATTACGATTTAAGTTACTTACGACATGTAGATAAGGAATCGTGTGAAAAAGTGACCGGGTTCTGGCCAAAGATAAGCCCAATAAGTCCGTTGCAAACGAAGATCGAACTTAAGACGCAGCGAATAAAATTGATAGCATTTATATAAATGTTATGCGATAACCTTTTACTAAGTTATACAGAGCTCATAAATAGCAACTATTTGCTTAATATTAATGTTTGCCTCTATTGAATAATAAATATCGAATTCGTGTACATGGGAAATAAATTTTCAAGTTATCATTTAAACTTTAATATTTCCATGAATCTTTTAACAAAAAGATTCTATTTGAGTACTTGAACAAGCATTAAATCATGTTTTGTATTATATATGATACAACAACGTACTCAATAGCTGATGTAATGAAACAAAAGAAAAAAGTTGAAGAATCGGGTTTCTTATTTGAACTAACAATAACCACAGCTTCAATAAAAAGTTATTACTCGCATACATCTCGAAATAGAGTTGCCTTAGTGAAGAGCAACCGAAATCATTAACCGTAGTAGATCCCATACAAAATGGTCTATAAAAGTTATCTAACAATATTCTATGAGCTTACATCCTGACATATTATCAAATCGGCAACTGTGTCAATAATTAAAAGAATCCGGTAATATAATTTTTGTAATGGCAACTTCTTAACTAAAAGCAAATATCAATTTAAAATTAATTGCGTCTGATCCTGACATTATGAGATAAAAAATATTAATATGTAAATTGGACTCGTCATGATCAGAACGCAAGGTTGACTTGTTGACCACAGAAATACGAAACGTGATGGAAATACAATATTACTTATAGTTGCATCCAACTGCATATGTTCTTATTACCTGAGAGGTTTCTAACAATAAACACTGTGAAACGCACTAGGAGGTCGGATATTAGAGCGACACACGCAAGATTTATTGTTTAATGATTGCGAGTGACATGGCGCACAACACAGAACACCTATTTGTTTTAATAACATGCTCAAGTGAAGATACATGCCACGGACTCGTGAGAATGCCGCTTATTGATAACACTATTGTTAATACTTTATGGTTCCCTTTTTTGTCATGTCTATATTAATTGTAGAAATTAACAGCGATTTCTAGATTTATATTTCAAAGGTTGGCAATATCTTCTTAGAATTCTGTTATAGGCATTTGCTTTTAATATGTATATAAATAATGATGTTTTAAGGATATTCCTGACACGGAGCACACAAGAATTTCACATTGCGAAGCTGATGGCATTCTTCAAAGTTCAATGTTCGATGCTTAGTTAATATGCTTGCACGTAGCGGCAGAAAATCAAATAAACAGTCGCTTTCATCTCCGGTTTATCGGCGATGCACTTCGTAGCCTTGCACTTTACCGTGTGTTCAACACAACTGCTCATTCCCTCGACGATTACTCAGGCCGAGGTTGTCGACTTATTTCATTATCGATCCTGCATACCGATAAAAATTACTATATTCGATTGAACTCATTATTGTAATTCTTCATGTGAACGAACACAGTGCATTTAAATAAACTGCATAAGCTTTAATGGTGTTAATGAATTCTCATTTGTGGAAATTTAATTGAGATAATTTAGTTACTGGCGATTATAATAGATATATATAAAATTGTATATATGCGTCACGAACGTTCGATCAGCCATATTATTTATATTAATACAGTATACAATACTGTTAGCTGAAATAAACACACGGTCCTTTGTGGGCGAAAGATTAATAATTTTGATCGTCTGTGTATCAGATAACATGCCTATTGATTTTAGCAGCAGTTCGAAGTACACTAATATTGACAATGAGCGGTAGTTTAGATGCTCTTACGTGCCTAGGGACTCGATGAGGAGACTACGTGACTCTCAGTTCATTGCTCTAGTTTTTTGCCACTTGATCTTGTGAATGAGTTTGTGGACCTTGGCGCGCGGACATAATTCTTTAGAAACAGGATTTATAGCTCCGCAAAAACGCTTAATATGCACCTAGTTATGGTTGAGTATTAAAATGAGTTTTTCTTAACATTATATATATATTGTTGAAATTATCATATACCTACTAAGATAGTGTGCTGCTTTGTTTAAAAAATATAAGGAAATTAGTATATATGATTGAAATTGTGAGAATGGCTTTATGACGCAATCTGTAGGTGAATATGATATTAATTTAGATATATAATCTCTTCATAGAAAATGAATGGGAGGCGTTTCATGTGACAGTGTCGCGAATGCTGATTTTCAATAGCGCATTAGCACTGAATATGGTGGCGCCGTGCGTGATTGCCATTTTTATTGGGATCACACGTCTGTTACAAATTGTTACACTAAATTACACGTGACAGTTCTATATTCTGTTATGACTCCAGCCTGAATTACTACAAATAAATCATTCGGATCAAAACCGTCACAGTTGTTTAATTGATATCGTTGTGCATCTCTTTCATGATAGCTTAAAATATGTCTGCAGATACGTCAAAGGCGAAACGGAAAAGGAACTATGTTAAATATATTTAAGTAATTATATACAGATAATAAAACAATATCTTGTTCTTTGATCCAACATCATTAACATGTGTGGAGGACGCCTTTATTAAAAGTCCATTCCTTTTCACACCGACGTTAATAAAGATATAGTAATTTCCATCTTTAATCTAAAGCAGGTATACACGTTGTTCGCTCGTTTGCTCCGAGGGCGGTGTGATATATTCAGGGCCCGCTTAAATATTCCCAAGGGTGATAAGGGGAAGGGATGTGAACCGGTTAATCAAGTAACGTGATCCATTTATCTGGAGCACTCTTGATACTGTGTCTCTGAGTTTTAGAGTATTGGGCTTGGGGTACAGATTGGATGTGGAGATTAAAGTAAATTATTTCTCGTTTATTAACATTTGAATATCGCATTTTATTTTACATGGTAAATTGAAAAGTAATATTCTTGTTTGTACTGCAATAAAATTTCTGTATAGTAATTTGTGATTTAATAGATAAATTATTATGTCTGTATTTAATGTATTTTAATTTAATTCAATAAATACAAGCAAATTAAAGCTATAAACAACAAGTTATATGATTATATATTACTATATGTGTCTTTATTACCCAGGTTGTATATAACTTGAAACGAATAATATATGTCTGACATCAACTTCCATTCCTTATATAAATTTAGGATTCACTGTGTATCTTACTGTTTAATCTTTATTTACTATGAAAATTGCACTACCTTCTGTTAAACCATAAAGTTGTTCGAGCGACAAGAGTGAAATACGAGATAGCTTAGAATGTAGATGCCCTATTGGCAATGAATATTCAAAGTTGAATTCTTGCGAGCAATATCAATGGAATTAGATCGATCGCGATGCAGTGAAATTGGACAGAGTCGCTCGGTTGCAGCGTTTCCCTGTTTTACTGCATTCGTCATCTATTTACGTGTTTATGAATGCCGATAAAGCTTAAGCACGCGGAGCTTGAGTACTTTTGTTGATAAATATAGAAGCTTTTGTACACAAAGTTTTTTTAATAGCGAATATTTTTAAAATACTTTTTTATATAAGCCAATGTAAGTACCTATCCTATCCTATAGTATATTTGTAATAAATGATAGATATTAAATTCACTCACTTATTAACTCATTAACTCACTTTAACCGTAACATTTTCTTGAAAATTCACAAGCACGTTTAAATCTAATTATTTTCAATATTTTCACATTAAAGTCCTGATGTTCTTATCAGAGCGCACCAAATAAAGAACAATAGATACAAAATTAATACTTTTTTTAATATTTTATTAAATCTACTTATCACGATTTAAACATACAAAATTATTATTTCTATTTATAACTGTAACTAATTATATAAAAATGATTTTAATAAAACAACTTAAATGATATCTTTTGCTTTTATTTTAAACAATATAAAATGGCGTGATTTTAACGATGCAAACTTAAAATTATTTTTGAAGGAGGCTGCTTTGGGATACGACCTTGTGTTTCGAAGAATTATAAATCAGACCCAACTTTTAAATTCGAGACTCATGTGGAATGCAGGCATTATGTATTCGATCTCGTACTCTTTTTTTTATGTACCTACAGATTAGTTATGCCTCATATTATTATTATTACTTATCTTTTATATATTATTACTTGAAGGAGAGGAGAGGACTAATATTACGGGAAAATTGGCACAGTCATATTTTAATAGACAAAGAGTGCAAAATGCTGATCTTTTTTAAAATAATGCGTTAAATTATATACCATATTTGTTACATACACGTTTTCATACAATACCATACACGTAGGGCAAGGCAATGCGTATTCTCTAGTTATTATTATTCCTTATATTTTTTGTGGAATAAGTACTTTAATCTATTCTTAACTGTCCGCTTACAGGATTTTTTGTGTAAAATGCCGGAGAACCGCACTTACGTAGTTTTAAATTTGGTTTGAGAATTTCGTTTACGAAACAGGAAGACTCATGTTTTATTATGATGGTACACTGATGTTTCAAGTGAAAAAGAATGTTCTATATCTTAATATACTTATCACTGCTATTAAAGACGTTTATGTGAAGAATTAAACACTTATAATTTATCTCATACAGTGTTTCGTTCATCGGCTCGGGAAGTGACGTCATCGCGTACGCTTCCTGCCTTCTGACCTTCACCTAAAGCCGGCTCGTGGCGGGTTTTAAAATATTATTAATAAGTAATACTATACAAGTTATTTTAATATATTACTTTTCCTATTCTATTCAATTTAATAATATTTATTATTGAACATTTGACAAGTTACAAGTGGTTTTTAATTTGTGATTTTCAACGATCAATTAAATAATTGTAAATGCCATAATTGTATTTATAAATATAAATACTTACAACTTTAAACAATGAATATTATTTTAATATTTTTATAGGTATTTTTTATACTTTTTAAACAAATTTAGATTTTTTTATATTTATGATATTAAACTTCTAAAATCTAAACGTGCCGGTAGATAAAAGGTTGCCTGAAATTAATTCTTATTCTAATTTTAATAGCCGTTTGGTATACATTGAAATATTTTAAAACATAAATGAATCACAAACAAACATGAATTAATGTATAACACGTAGCAATTATGATTCCAATTTACAATTATCTTCAGCCCGTGTTCAACAAATAAGTATAAGCATTTGAGACTTTCTCGGCTGATTAATTTCAGTCGTGAGTCACGAGGTTGTCGAAATAGTGGAAAGCCATCTTGCTACCGTGTAACAATGCTGTGTTTTGTCCTCCATCAACAATGTGAAGGAAATCCTGTCCGGATCAGGTTGGTCTTTCAATGAATCAAAGCCATAATGCAACATTGCAATTTATTGTTTGTTGTCGCCACTTCGTACTGATTTGTGCTCACATGTCCACGACTGCCACACTAAAGATACTAATCAAATACTGTTTAGTATTTGTATATTGTTGTAGGCGAGATTTGCACAGTTTCAAATAGACTATCAACATGTCAGAACTTATCTCTCAATATTAAACATTACTGGGCTTTTGTTATAGTAGAATATGTCTATATAACACATAACAGTACTTGATATACCAATAAAAGGGAAAAACATGTCGAACGACTAATTAATATTAAAAAAACTGAACAATTCGATTATTATATGATACTTGACGCGGAATGAAAATAAATAATTACAGCATATTCCGTGAACCGTAACACCAAGACTGTGGCTTATGCAATGACGTAACGGCCATTGACAGAGAACTGAGGATGTTCTTGAGCGTGGATACGATAACGTTGTGTAAGGCATTGTGTATACGAATACAACGCGCAATCATTCAAGATCACGATTGTCATACTCTATATATGTAATGTAAATATAGTTACCGAGCCGTTACCTTTACTAAGTAACTTATTTCGTTTGCGGACTGATTTATATTTAGTTGATTGGGATTAAATTTATGAAATATACTTGCAATATTTCTTTGTGGCACATTTTTAATATATTATGTATTTACTTTACTCGTAATCTTCGTATTATAAGTAAAGTATAATTTCTTATGTTCTTTTACTACCTGACAGATGATGCCGTTCTGCTGATAGCTTATATATCTTTTGCTTTGAGGTATTACATATTGAATTACAAAATACAAAGCCGAGCTCCAAAGAATTAGAAAGACGAAACATCTAGTTTTCTATTAAATTATTCAACAGTGAGGTTTGATACTAAAGTGTCAATGGATTATTCCATACGTATTGATATTTCGTCTTGAAATCTTCTAATGTCTCGAATTCGGAGGAAAGCGAATTACAGAGTGTCTTGACACTAGGTATTTTCTGTCCACCCTGTTTTTCAAGATAAAAGCGTGACGCTAAAAAGAAAAAAAGAAGTCTAAAATATAAATAAGAATTCTCAAATTATTAGAAAATCTCACATGGTTATATCCAAATAAGAGCAAGGACTAGTTTTGCTCGAACCCATTAACTTTATGGCACAAGAGGTCGGTCATATGAAACTGCAATTAGCCTCTATTATAATCCCTCCACCGTAACGCTTCCAAGGACGACGACTGGTCTCGTAATAGTCTTGTATCATACTAATTGCTTACGTATCGTGTATAATACATTACACTTGAAACAAAGGAATTTTACTAGCAATTTTCTGTAAAATTATTTTCTGGTTTTTAGAAAATTATAAAGAATATACACAGTTGATAGATATATTTAACTTTTACATAGAAATTCAATCTCTACATAATGCTGATGGCAGGACCGCACCTCTGAGTCAAGGATTAAGTTTAAAGTTACTCTACATTTTGACAACCCACTAAAGTGCAAGTTTTGTATGATTATTATTATAAGTTCCATTCTTGGTACGTTTAGAATTTTAAAGCACGTTTATTAAATAAAAATACATCAAAGTATTTAATAGAAGTGTTTAGTTTTGAAATGTTTATAGGTATGTAGGTTTTATTAAGCGATATTGGCAAGAGCAAGTTTCAGAACTAAAGGTGTAGATTTTTAATTAATTTTTTTTAATGTAAATCTAAATATATTTAACTGTTGGAATACGCAATTTTTTCGTCATCCGCAATCTTTGAGTGCTCTTATACTTAAAAATCGGGTCAAGATTGACTCGGGACTCGCACAAGTGCCTTTCCCACTTATCCCGATATAAGAAGTGACACTTACATTTTGATAATATACAGATTTTATTTAAAATATTTTACTAAGCCTTATAAGTATTTATTTAAATTTTTCTTAATATGATATTTCATACGTTTTTTTTATCATTAGTAAAGACATTTTAAAAAAAATAACAACAAAATACTTACATAGAAAAATAAAAAATAGGAATAGTTATTTAAATGGAAAAATAATAAACTGAGAAATAAACGTTTCCACAAGTAATAACAGTTACGCCAGTAATACCAGTCACTAAGCCGTTTATCAAAACTTAAATGATGTCAAACAATAATACTGCATATGTATTTTAATGAATGTAAGTGCACGCGTGTTTAGTGAAATATAGCTCTTAATTATATGACTTTAAGGATATTAAATGCTAATGATTCGACGTTTATGACAGCAAAATGACCCTGGAGATCGACAAAAGCTGGTATTGTTGTTCGTGAGTCACGACCCGAAAGTGACAACTTTCAAAGATAGCAAATAAAACTGTTATCAGTGTTACGATATTGTTATTATTATGTAAGCATTTTAATTATATTTAACCTTTAAATTTACATTTAAATTGGAAAAAAATGAAAAGTCGAGTAAAAATATTTTTAAGCTATACTGAGTATATCAATACTAATTAGTAGATATCTGGATATCTTCTTTTTAGTTAGAGATCAGATAAACAAAAGTTGAATGTAAATTTTATATTCCGTATAATAAGTTTGTAAAAGCATTCTCATTTCTGTTAGTAGTTACATCATCTAACACCGTAACTCGTAAGTATTTGACAAAAGTAATTGGTGTCAATTCTGACGCATGTCGTTAAGCATTTCTATCATTTATTTTAATTGTTCATATCTCTTCGATAACATTAGGTACTATACACAATTATACGTACGAGATTTTTTAAATTGCGTTTTATTTACTTGAACTTTGCTTCAAGGTGGTAAAATAGAAAGTAACTTTGAACTTTTGTGTTTTAAACTATAAAATTTAATACCACACAGCGCAATATTGTTAAATTTTATGAACCCTTATCTATATAAAGTATGGTGGTAAAGTTCTCAGAACTTCATTGCGCAGACCCTCCGCTTGCATATCAAGTGACAAAACAATATAAAAATATTCTAAAAGAATATCGAATTCACTGATTTTACTGAGTGATATCAAATTTATATTGATGCGTAAAATTAAATACACTTCTTACCACCTCTTAACATATTTCCTACAAATAATGGTATCCGTTGCTTTTCGTATAATTAATTATACATAGCTATAGAGTATTTATAGCTTATTCTACAATTTTAGGCATTGTAATTCGTTAACGCTGGCTTAAAATAACATGAAGGCATAATAATTCCTACAGTAAAATTAATGTATATTAAAATAATATATATTAAAATTTCTGTATGTTACCAAAAAAATAGGCATAATTTTTCTTGTGGTCCACGTAATTAACCTATGATAGGTATAATTTGTCTATGCGAGCATAGTAAAATGCCTAATATGCATTGCGTAAGTAAACACTGTCGACGCATGTTTTTCAAAAATATCATCGACATTTTATTGTTATGTTGTTCGTAGATATTTGCAATGTTGCTGAATTTGAATTGGGAAATTGTAATTGTGCTAGTTGCTAAGTATAATTATTAACTGCTCGATAATGATACTGCGTACATTTTAATTCAGTAGCTTTAAGCGAATAACGACAATAATTTTCTTTTTACAATATTCTCATAGTTCTCTATTAAATTACTACTAGCCGCAATCTTAAGTAAATGAATAAAATTCACAATCCAAATTTTGGTAAATTTATCAATAGGTATTTACTTTTATATTATTTGTCTAACTAATGGTTGAGTGCCTCGTCCTATTTAAATAGCGTTACCTTATATACCTTCAAAATCACATCCAAACGATGTTTACGTTAATACTGTGACTTATAAAACTTTTCTAATCACCGCTCTTGCTAGGCAAAATAACATCGCATAAATAAATTTTATCCGAATTTTATATTTCACTGCGTAATCACATCAGGATTTGGTGCGAAAATTTATTTAATATCTTCGTTTTAGGGTCAATTTTCGCATGCCGGCTGAAAATCTGTAAAGTACTTAATGTTTTCAATTCTCTATAATCGGTTTAGAATTTCCAGAGCTCCAGTAATTGGATTGGAGGAAGTTGTCCGTTGCGGGTGAATTTTTCGCGGACTTTACCGCGGCTTTGCCAGTATTTAATCAATAGCACTTGAACCCCTTTTGTTTACATTGAGTTGATTAATATTAATCGAGTTATTGGGGAATAAAATTGCCAATTTCAATTTTAATTGTTAGGGCTCTTCTTTAATATCTCGCTAATATTTTATATTATTATAATTTAATATTTTTTAATATCTGGTTCACGGTTTTCTAAATATAGTTACCTATTTTTAATTTTAATGATATTAAAATGATACTTACAAAATTAGCATTAAAAAGATTTTACTATAAAGAGAAATACATTTAGTACGTAAAATGTATTGTTGGAACAAAAATAAATAAATTAAATATTCATCATTGTTATTTATACAATAGTAAAATATGAAACTTTTTATTCTAAGAAAAACTACAAAAACACTTAAAAACTACCGTTCTACAGTAAACACAAAAAGGTGCAATGAAGATGGACTCACACTGTATAAAATATTCCCTTCCGGTAAAGTACTCTATTTTTTATACACATATCTTTAATATTGAGAGGGAGCAGATGCAAACCTTTTACCATCTTTCACTATTCGGAGTCGTTCACATGTCACGGTCTAATGTGAAGGGTAAGACGTATTATATAATCCTTATGGCGACAATTTTTTTTATTTATTATAATAAATAATTGTAAATTTAAATCAGTTTTATTTATTGTAATTTTTCCTTTTTATATTTGAAATATATTTCCATTAGAAACAAAAAGTGGCGTTGAGTTCGCCACTCAAAACGAAGTGACTCTATTTTGGGCGGAAAGCGGTCAACGTATTCTACGACACTAGGTTGTCTTTGACTAACCTGCTATGCGAAATTAAACATGGATTTTTACGATATGTTGATATTAATTTTTGGAGAAACCTATTTCAACTGGCGATATTAACTGGATAAACCCAAAGTTAATAACCGAACAAGCAAGCAACTATAGGTATTACATTCGAACATAGTTTGTAATATTTTGCAGTCTTTAAATTACATGTTAGTCGTTCAAGTAACAGGAAAAGAAGGGAGAATATCTATTTTCCTAATAGCTTGACGATATTATAGGTTGTCCACGCACCCTTTAGCTGGCATTTTCTTGATATGACTATGAAATAATAAATTCTATACATAGGTGACATTAGCGTAAGTAAATGTCTGCTCAATATAGTGAAATGAGAATAGAATCGTTGTTTTATTGTTAAAATAATAATACATTTCATTTTAAATTAAAAGAGACTTGTAAAAGTAAGTCGTAGAATGTAATAGGGATAAGAATTACCGTTTGTCTTTTTACTATGTATCTGTATTGTATTTTTATTTACAATCTCCTACTAAGAATAACTAAAATACTTATTATGGAGAATAATTTTGCTATATATAATGTTTCACTATTGAGTGGAACTAACAAACTCAAATAAAAATTATATTAGATTAACCAATATCTCATCTATAATAAACAAAGCTATACCCAAGTTTATCCAATAAAGACATCTTTATTGATGGCTTAAAGGAAAAAGTGCAATAACCTTTTAATGACACATCCAATACAATACTCTACGTGTTACTTAGTATTACGACTTATGACAGAACAATAGGACAGTGTCCCTTCTTTTATAATTAAGTGCTTGTACGGCTAATAGCTTTAGAAAGTTAAATTAGACTTCTTTACTTCCTAATAGCTAATACAATTAAAGCTACAGATATTTCATTATAATATAAATATGTTTTATTATTAAGTATAAAAATGTATGTACATATTTGTTGTAATGCGGAATTAATTATTCACAATATTTTCTATAAAATAAGTTCTATACATTCATTTAAAAGTAGTTTCAGAAACTGGTAGTACCAGTTTCTTTCGAAAGATTTCATTTTAACCAGACGAAGGAAAACATCTGTACTCACAATGCCAGCGTTTCTTTTAGAAAAATTTAAACCGACAAACACCGCATACAGTAGACACACTAGAAACGTATACATTTTCCATGTGCATGAATAACGATAAAATTTAAGATGTATTAAAAAGAAACGTAAAATCGAATAGACTTATAACAGTTCTTTTTTATTCTCCCAAAAATAACTATATTAGACTGTTTAGTTAAGCTTACTTGATAAGAAACAAAAACAGTTACAATTTTAAAATCACACGCTTTTTAACAGTTGGTTATTTTTAATAACTTTCTGGTTACCAAGTGACTGCGTATAGTTGAATCCAAATCGGACATTTATGCAAAGCGAGCGGGCAATAATGAGTCTTTTGTGTTTCAGCATATCTTTCCACTCGTTAAATTTTACAGACTCCTTTGTGTGAGCCTACGTTAGCTTATTAGGTCGAACCTATTTAAATACATAATTACTACTGGAAGTATAGATAAGGCACAGGGCACAGTCTCCTTAAATATTTTAAAGCCTATGGCTATTATTAACACTATTCATTTAATATAATTTTCAGCTTTAAGCTTTTTCCCGCATAGAAGGATAGTAAGAGAGAGCCTAGAGTCAAGACAATTTAAAATTGAAACTTTGCTTGTTGAGTTTCCGTTACTTAATGCCACGCTTTGTATTGCTTACAGCTGATTATAAAAATATAAAGGTTAGCCCCCAACCCGTTTACAATCGGACGTTCCACTTACGCCACAATGTCATGAACTTTGTCCAATATAATATTGTCAATAGCAAATTTATTAAAAGTGCAGTAAAATAATGCTTTAGTGGATCATGTACTCTGTTTATAAATCAAATTTATTCTATTAAAAAAATTAAATAAATTACTTCAAAATTAACAAGTAGCTACAACATTATATGACATAAGGAGCATATTTAAATATATTTAAAATGCAAATAGATCCAAGTACAGACAGTATATTATCGAAATAACATTTTCATGATAATAAATTGTGTGTTTGCGTCAATTCTCTGTCAAGAGATTGAATTATTAACATTGCGTTTTGGCGCTCCGCGTTGTATCTATTATTATAAATAATAGGTTTCAATAATGAGGCATTTTCTTAGTAAAAAATATAAGAGATGTAACCCCCATGGAGACATATAGACTTGGAATGCATAGTTAGTTCATTAAAAATAATTTAATATATTCTGATTTTTTATATCATTTTTTTAAATGATATTTTCAGTAACAACTTTTAATAACTATAAAAAATGATGTAAGTATAATGCTGGCAAATGGCGCTTAAAGGATGTACACTTTTTGCTACTCGTATTGTATTTATTACCAAAAAATAAAAATGCCAACAAAAGTAAAAGCTGCATGTTCAACTCGGCTTCACCGTCAAAGTTTCATCTGAAGAATTTTATTACGAGCACGTTACAAAAGGCTTTTGAGTCTACGGCATTCAGAAAAGTCACAAAACAGCAATAACTTTGTGAACGCTCCTCGTCCTATTGTTTCGGCGTTATTTTTGAAATATATTGAATTTTATTCGAGTATCACAAATATGCGCAATGTGAAAATTTTGATTTGTGATAGTGGTAATTTTTCAATTTTTAAAATGGAAAGGTGACTTTTCTTATTCTGAACCACAATACAGGATGGATATTTTCCTTTGAAATGTAATAAAAGTTAATTAAGTATTGATAATTAATATAGGTATCTTGATAAAATTGAAATTTTTGTTTTAAAAATATTTTATTTAAATATTTTTTATATTAGCGTAATGTGTGATTACAGTGAGCGCTTATCTTCAAAGCTGTTTAAATTGCGACTTTGTGCGTTGAAATATTCAAAAGTGTGCCTACTTAATTAGGGACGGTGCTTTTGTGAAGAGAATTTACGGCTTAGGGTAGAAGTCACGGTATAGCCCGGCCGAATAGCGTGAGAGGTGTAATGTATGTAAGGGCGAGGCAATAAGTGCCTCCCTTCTTGACCGGATTAAATTACAACCGCCATGCTGTCTAGGGCTGACCGCAATCTATCGATTTTCGGCGTATCTTATCTTAATTAGCGTGTAGATATCAGTAAAGCGAGACTGCTAATGGAATTATTAAAATCAATACATTTTGCTTATACGTTAATAACTTTACTATAAGATAATATGTAAGCTAAGTTAGATTATTAGATTTTTTCTTTGCTCAATTTTGGTTTATGTGTGACAATATTTGTCACATTCCGTAGCGAAACGCTGTGAGACAAGCTTATATGAAAATTCTTCTTTGCTACGGCTAAGTGGTTACATTTTATTTGACAGATGACGAGACGATCCAAGGGCGATGAGGGTCCTTGGAAAAATAAGATAGAGTTTATTGTAAATTTCAGCAAATAATAACTATATTTAGTTATTTATATATAATATCTTTTCATATATTGTTTTTACTTTTTTACAAGTTACAGTAGTAACGACGTTAAAAAATAAGAAATTAGAAACATATTTGTATCTATTACGAATAATTACATATATTGATAAAATATTAACTATATTTTTATCAAAATGTAAAACCTTTATCGATTCTAAGTGCATCACTAGTACCAGTGTCCATTCGGCCAGAGTTATATCGCCGCGGGTGATGGGACTTGTCGCAGACCATTTCCTCTAGCGATTCTCTACAAAGTTTTTCCTTTTGTTTACGATATTTCGGTTTTTTACCTGCGGTTTTAAGCTATGTTTATGTTTTTACCTATGTTGTCTAACAAGTGTTTTAACGTAGTCGATTACTTAAATAAAGGAAAAAAATATATTAAAAGTCTTATTAAGTCTCAATTTGCAGAAATTATAATAAAATCGAAGTAATCACAAGGTTTTCTTGCTTAATATTAAAACAGTAATACTATTTTTAAAAAATCCATTATAGTAATTATATAAAAGTATATGTACTCTTTTTTTATAGTGTTTTTCTAAACACTGCATACACCTCTATAGATTGACTACACTATATCAAACATTCCATCCAGCTTTTGTTACACTAAAGAAATCAATGTTTTGTTTAAATATTATTATTAAATTTGCACGTCGTATCTGGAGTATGCATTTTGCTATAGTAAAATTTATCTAATCCTAAACAGATAACACAATTATTTATTATTGTTGACAATTTTGATCATTTTTCTAAACTTAACTATTTCTGGTGTAAAAATAAACTGATTGTGTTTGTAGATTTGTTATGTATATTTAAAGTAACAATATGCTGACCCATAGTAATGATATAAATTAAATGTTTTTAATAAATATTATAATAATTACATTTAATTAAATATTTTAAGTAGTAATACTATGAATAAAAGAAAAACATTACATGAAAATAGATAAGAAACTGAATTTAAAAGTTGTGGTCGAGGATGCGGTTGTGGTTTTCGTAGGAACTAAACTGACTATACGGATTTCCATTCACTCTTGCTATTACAAAGGGCGACGCTAGATTCCCTACTCACAATGTCCCGACAACGACGGAACTAAGTGAAGCGTCACTATTTCCTCCCTGTCCATCTCGCAAGGGAAACCTTGTACAGATCTATATGTAGTTCAATGTGTTGAGTTATCGTATATTCCATAGTGTCCAACAATATTGAGGACATCGTGGCGAAGTGGGACGGCGTCTGACTGAAACCGCGATTGGTTGTGAATTCAATTTCCACTTGAGGAATGATTTTATTTAAATTTGTGGGTATAGTTTATTAAAAGAAGAATTTGCAGAGACTTTTTATATACACTTTTTATTATTATATTATTTATCAATGAGAGCAAAATTGTAATGTACGATCAATATGTTTAACAAGAAGAGAGAGAGAGAGTTGGAGAATAAATCATTGACCGAAGATAGCTATAGAGATGAGATGCTTACTATATAATAAATACGTTAGATAACATAACTATTATCCGGAGGCCGGTCGTGGTGCAGTGAGACAGCGTCTGACTGTAACGCGATCTGTTGTGGGTTCGATCCCACTCGGGGGAGTGATTATATTTAAATTATTTTTACTACTTCGCTCTGGTAAGACAAAGTGCGGCGTTGAGTTCCACCACTCAACAGGCAATGTCTCGAATTCAGTGGAAAGCGAAGTACGGAGTATCTTGACACTAGTATTATCACAATCCTGTTTGGTGGAATAAAGCGTGAAGATGCTAAAACCGAACATTGTTATTTTGATGTAGCGCTACCACAGGTGTCTCATATCCGTCAATTTGTATAACACGAGCGCTCCTCTGTAAACATGACAGGTGTTTTTTTTGCAAAATATCGAAACCCTTATAAAAACCAACTCTTGCCCTGAATTATATATAAGGGGCTCAGAGGTGATCACTGCCATTGGATGAGGGTGTACATCATGTACCAAGTGGCACCTGTTGTATTTCGTCGGTTTATACGAAATTTACACGTAGTGTTTCTATGTTTTTTATTTTGCTATCCATAGATTCAAATTATTATTAGTTTTATTTTTTTTGTTGTTGATAAACTTGTTATTCCTACATTACTTATTAAGGTAAACAAAATAAGGGCATTAACAGATTCCTCTGTGTTCAATTTTAAGTATTGTAAGTTTAGGTCTTATGTTTGAACATTAAATTTATTTTTATATAGAATTTATAATTTGCAAATAGCAGGACATCCTAACTATAAATCGATTTGAAATACACAAATTGACATAAATTATTTAATTGAATAGGGTCTAAACCGCTATTAAAAAAAAGAAATTGTTACCGTTTAAAACTTCAAAGCGTTATAAATAACATATATTGCGTACAAAACTCCACACTGTTAATTAAAAAAGCTCGTTATAATAAAAACTATAAAAAAATTGCGTCCTCTTTTAAACAATGACCGCGCGTCGCCCCAATGTTTGCTGTGGAATTAGCATATTTGTGTTTCTCATACGATTCAGCATAGTGTTTGCGTTGGCGGAAAGCTAAGGAAAATAAACGTTGTTTATGTTGACAGTATATATAGCTTGTTAAATTGGACAATATTAAGCTTTTATAATATATGTATAATACAATATAAGTTAACTTCCACACGATTTTTTACATATTTTAATTATTATATTCATAAGCTTTAACAATAATACCGTTTGACTGTAAATGCGATTGGTTGTGGGTTCAATGCCAATTGGGAGAAATCATTAATACTACATTCATTTTACCCCTCTGGTAAGATAAAGTTAGCCACGGAACACGTAGTGTCAAAGAAGTGTCATGACACTAGGACGCTTGATAAGCGGCATAAAGCGTGATGTTGCATTTTTTTATAACAATGCCAAAAGCTTAAACATTTTGAAAATACTGGTATATAGCTAGAATAAGGAAAATTCTTAACGGTATCAGTATGAGCTTACATTCTCCTTACTTCGTCTAAGTAATTAATGGACTGAAGCACTATCTTTGAAGTCCTTCTAGCCAGCCGACCGTCAACTGCAGATGTTGATACGATACCGCCGACACTTGATAAGGTGAGATGACTGTCTCGCGCCTTCGTGGTTACATATATATAGTGCCGGATAGACAGATAGGACAAGTTTTACCATAAATTATGACGGTATATCTTAATAGAAGCTGTATCGTAAATGCTACGATATTAAATTACTATTGAACGATAGCATTTACGAGAAATCCAATAAATCCATTCAATGTTTTTTACAGAAAGAATTCTTATACAACTATATCTATAATAACGTGGAAAATTGAAAATTTCAACCAAATATGGAATTGACAAGAATCATAGAATCGACCAAGAACTGTTATACCATGTCAATCAAAAGACCCTAAGAAATCGATTAAAATTCTAAGCGATACACGAACAAGTATCGAATACCTTGCCATACACGTCAAATAAAAAAGCAATATGCGTTCCCGTTTTCCGCAACGCTTTGCTCTTCACCGAAGGGGATAGGCTTCATCCTTAAATGGAGTTAGTAGCCAGATAAAGAGTACGCTGTATAGTGTACGCCTAATACGTTAGCGGTCACGGTCTGAGATCAGTTCCATGTTGGGTTTAAAGCTGCCACTTTTGTCTTAATTTCACCGGATTCAACAGCTGGCTTATGTTGAGCTCGGGCCACTCTCAAGCGGAATTTAATTTTGCTTTAAGTTTTTGGAAGACTTTTTAAAACGATTTGGAACTGACAGTATTTATGTGATTAAAATTGGCTAAGTTATTTTTTATATGCTGTATTTTTTTATAGCCAAATAACATGTTTCACAAATACAAACAGGCAAAGTCTGTTTATTTATTCGACGAATATCTGGAGCAGCTACACCAATTTTGACGGGACTTTCACTGGCAGATGCTGATGATAAGGAGTAACTTAATCTACTTTAATTTTAGAACTGCAAGATATAGATCCAGAAATGTTCAATACAACGCGGACAACGTCGCTGGCACAACTGGTATACCATAAATATTTCGATTTCAAGGTTCCACAAGTTGCTGCTTGCTTGTTAAAGACTCAATATGATTGTCAATGTAGGACAATGTTACGGATTGACAGTACAATATGAAGCGGTCTGTAATTGTGCATATTGTTTTGTCTATACAATACCGTGGAACGACTGCAGTGTAATGATGTCTTGACATTCGGCCCCCGTTTTTGACATTGACATCTGCACTACTACTTAAAGCTACTACTAAAAGTGGCTTCCGGCATTCGTATTTAATTATTTATATTATTTCATTAAAAATTATAATTTTTTTTAACTTTCTATACATTTCCGAGTAATGATGGTACGTTAATCTCTATCAGTGGGTTTCACCTACTACATAAATTTAACAATTGTATCGCATAATTTTCTACTATTATTTACTAATTTTAAGTAAAATACCAGATTACCCATACTTATTAAGTGTAAGAAATATATTGATATTTTTGTAGCGAGAAACAAAATATGTTTAGCCGTAAATCAGAACCCAACCTTGAATTTAAATAGATTCGAACCCCAAACGACTATTTAAAAAACACAAGCAATTGCTCCACAATGACATTTAATCAATAATATTAAAGAAATAATTTAAAACAAAAGCTATTTTAAGCTCAACGTTAAGGTCAACTAATAACTTGTATTCGATCAAGTTGCCATTTCCAGCAAAGATATTCATTCATAACGAGCTAGTGCCGATTGGTCCGTTATGTATGCAAACGACACGTAGCACATAGCTAACTAGATTCCGTATCGCAGAAAAAGCCAATACAGTATTTTTAGATTACTCTTTTTTACATCCACATGTCTATGAATATTTTTAGCATCTTGCACATGTAGTAATGGAACCTATAGTAAATATTATAATGCAATGTATGTTTATTTAAAAAAATCAATGATTTTTTTTAAATGTATAATTATAGATCTTATAATGTACAAATCAAACGGTTAAGAAGTTTTAAAAAATATTAATGAATAATATGAATAGAAAGCGCGGAAAATGAATAAAAAATGGAGATCATCGTTATTTTTTTATAGGCATTATCTCCTAACAAACTAGCGTAGATAAAAAATTTTATAAACAAAAATATATATTTATCATTTTTTATACATACAAATTAAATGAAGTTTGTTAGTCTCGCTAAGTTCGACAACGTTTGACCGCTACCGCTTCGATTAATTTTAGTTTTAAAATATTTTTAGGATTCCAAGGAAGATTTAAAATATTTTTTAAAACCTTTTTAAATATTCACTACAGTGTACAAAAACTGTAAAAAAGATAAAATAACAATTACTTCCCCGTCAAACACTTACTTTCCCGTCAATTAGATTGCGTTTCGAAACTAAATATTAATTAAGAACTATAGAAAATTAAAAGAGTTAATTAATATTTAAAAACAGTTTGTAATGCATAAACGCAAGTCTGATATTTTCTATTTTATAATATTTTCTATTTTATAATATTATCAAAATATATATTTATCTTTGTATCTCATCTCTAAAGTTATATCTTGATATATCTTTATGAGGAACATTCTATTATATTTCGATTTTCTGTTATTGAATTCAGAGGCTATACGAGGTTTGCTATTTCGTTACTGAGTGACTGACAGACATCGCACAAACAAAAAATAAAATTGGGCATATATACTATTTAATTATAAGAAACCATAAAAAATTGATTACGGGAGATAGAATTGAAAAGAGTAAAAGTCCACGCGAACGAAATTGCAGGTGACAATTTGTACGTATATACATAAATGTGTACGTTATTCTGTCGTAACATCGCCTGCCATACAAATAATTCAAATCGCGCGTGATGTTTCGTGAACCCTGCATCATCTGATATTATTGGAAGTGTTGTCACGCAATGTTTTGCTATGAGAAAAATATACGTTAAAAAAATATTCTTCATCTTTACGGTATTATGGTAACCTTACCATTTAGAGACATTTTATCTGTGAATTATTTGAGAATAGGTAAAACAAAAAATAATTGTAGCTTATTCCTGTATACATATAATCTAAGAATTATTTACATTAGAAACCTTCACTAAATATAATTAAATTATTAAGTTTAATTAATGAATGTAATTACTCATAAAATAATAAGTTCTAGAACATCAAATTAGCAAAATAACAAGTTATAGGTAAATATAGAACTTACAAACGTCGATTGTAAAGTCAAGGTCGATCTTAATTAATAACTGTTATAACGGTTTTCCGAGTGCGAACCTACGAATAAACGCAGATGCAGATGTTTCGTCGTCAAAAAGCGGTTTGTTTGTAATACAGTACGATGTTAATGAACTTGCTGGTTATAAATTGTATTTTTAGTTTTAATTTCCCGTTTATAAACAGTCTGGTTCTGCTTGCCGTCTTTGTATAATTTGGAATGGTTAAGTGTGCTTTTGTAAGTAAAAATAATACTTATATCAAGTTCGTACGAACGTTTCATATTTCTCAGTAGTTTAAAGTCAAATTTTCTTATGATCTTTATTTATGTTCGAAATGAAAAGTTAAAATTAGTATGAATCATTTATTTTTTAACATTTCTGTAGAAAGATGTATTTTTAAATATATTATAAATTGAATTTCTACAGATATATATGTAAATAGTGTCTTAGAAAATATAGAACACAAATGAAAACAAATAAATCTGTGCACACTGGTGGCTTTTAGACTAAAACTAAACATAGACCAGTTGATCTAGGTGACATACACTTGTCTTGACCCGGTTCCGAAACCTTGCACAAAGCGCGGCTCCTCCTCTTGACATGACAATTAGAAATATTTTTTTTTACACTAGGCCTAATATTTTTTATTTCTTTTACCGAATTATTTATCGTCTGGTAGCTGGGCCCGTTTACTCTGTTGTAGCAAAACTATAAAGGATACGATTGAAAAAAATTCCATCTCGTTTTGAAGCCATGTGTGATGAATGGCGGATTTTAACGCCATGATTTTAACAACATAGCGACGGTCGGGGGTCTATATGGTTTGGAACTTCGTGTGCAGTCAAACGTGTCTACTTTGATGGCACGTTTGTCTGCACACAAAATTTCATTTGAATATTCCTTCGTAATGGTATTGAGTCGATATTTTAAAATATTTATTAAGACTTCTGGTATACTTACATTCATCATCAACTTCTGCTTACTCCATTGTGAGCCTTGAATTCAATATTTTTTAGAAGACGCTTTTTCAACATTAAGTATAAAGGAAGATGAAGGGCAGTCAATTTGGAACGTCTTTGGACTTATCTTATCATACGTATCTCATTATTATTAATGCCCGATCTGATTCCGGATACATAAATTTACAGCTTCACGCTTTACCCCGCATGGCAGGATAGTCAGAGAACCCTAGTTTTGAGCCATCCGTTGACTGCTTTTCGCCCGAAATCGAGAAAATGCGCGTTGAGCGGCTAATTTAACACCGTGCCTCTTACCAAAGTGGTGAAATGAAAATAAAATTTAAATATAATCATTACTTCAAGTGGAAATCGAATTCACAACTAATCGCGTTTACAGTCTGACGCTGTCCCATTGCGCCACGGAGGCCTCTATACATTACAGAAATTCATCTATAAAATACATGAAATAGGTAACTAAAAGTTTTTGAAAATATAATCGACCTTTTCTGCCAGTATTATCATATAATAATGATGAACATTTTTTTATGTTTTATAAGAATTTTTTTATATATATTCATACAATAACTGCTACAAGACTTGTAAAATTATATTTAAATATAATTATATATATATTAGTTAATTTAATTAATTAATAAATAAGGAAAACCACTACAAGGTTTATATGCAGGGCGGTTCCCTTGTACTGTCATATAATTGCTTTTTAAGTGACTACGCTTAACATTATTCTGTGATCGCACACACAGATAGCTTCTTATGTCAGAACACGTTAAAGTAATTTATTTAATTGAAGAATTAGGTAGATTTTAAAATGCATTAGCCATACGTAGAAATAAAGTATGCCCCTAATAGTGGTATTGTAAATTTGTGACACTATCGAATTGTGGGAGCATGGAATACGTTAAGCAGAACGAATTGATAAATTATTTTCTTTGATGGACTAGGAAACATGTATTGGGTATAAAATGTATAATTATTAAAGTATGAACTTTTATTACAATTAGTTAGAATGAGGTCGTCGTGGCGCATTTGGAAAATATTGTACTCGATATTTGCGATGGTTGTACCATCAATTTTCGTACTACTTTGGTTTCCCCGGTCCAGTTAAACAGAGTACTGCGTTAGGTTCCTCTGTATGACAAATACTGTACATGATGTTGAAAATATGTAAATATAAAAAAAAAACTTTAATTATTTACTATCACTATACTATACTTGACAGTACGTTATAATTTAGATAATGGTAAAAGAAGGTCGGCGTTTTTACATATAAACACGGAAGTGACATGTTTGCCAGTTGTGCAATAGGTTTTTAACCTGTGATGTCATTTTGTTTAAACTCTAAGTACAGTTCACACCTAATATGCCTTGGTGATATGTTTAATTCAAAACACACAAACTAGCCTCAAGAGAGCGCCACGGGTGACCGGAATGCTAAAACCGTTTTGGTGAAGCTCTCCTGATAACGAAAGGCTTGTATGGAAAGAATACCAATGATAGAGCTTGAAATGTATTTTCTTCTCTTTCTTACTTGAAATGTCATTTTATTGGGTTTGCTTGCTTTTTCAACAGTTTATTGTATACATGACAAATATCTAAGCTTGTCTAGGCTGTGTATATGTTCTTACGTAATGGCAGACATTGGATTTACATAGAATAATTATTAATTTAGTAAATAATTTATAAAGATTATAACAAATATTTGTATAATTTTATATGTTTATGCCAATATTTTTTTATTTAGGCTTTAATAAACATTTTATCAAGAGCAAAAATATAATGAATTAAAATTCATCGAACAAAACCTGGATAATATTATACATACGTTAAACTATAAAAAAAAAGAAAAAAAGAAACTCTCGTCTAGTACATAAACGCAAAAATCAATCATCAGTAATAATACTGGTTCTGTTCCCAATCACAATCAATTCAGCGTATTGAATTGCTCAATTCATCGCGAACTGCGTTTGATCCACATTAGTGACTTCATTTACGCTACTTAATGATATGTCAATGTCAATCTTGAACGTTCAGAAAGATTGTTCAAGATTTATCTTTTTAAACGCTTTTTCCACTGAATATATAAGAAAAAGGACTATGCGTTTTTAATGCGATTTTTTCATTGCCCGAGACAAAAATAACCTCTAGGTACGTTTATTAATAATTAATTTATAGGTTACATAGAGCTTCTCGTGACCTTTTATCCTACATAACTGAGTAGTCAAAGATAACCTAGTGTCAAACTCCATTTACTGTTTCCGTCCAAAATTGAGACATTGCATGTTGAAACTCATCGCCGCGCTTTGTAATTCCATACCAGAGCGGAGAAAAAATACATTAAGAATAGTTTTTTCTATTTAAAACTTGAATTATAATATCATAAAAAATAAAATACCAACTAAATAACTAACGGTTCATTATTATATAATGATTCACAGATGCTATTGGATGTCGACAGCCATGACACATTTCAATGCCCGCATTCGTCAATTAACACTCAATAAAACATCGATAATATTTCATATCTTTCACTTTGTAAACAAACACGTAACCTATTTTTTTAGTACTTTGATACAAATACATTTACTTTCTTATATAAAAAAAACGTATAAAAAGCACTAACAATCTTTTTAATATACCATCTATATATTTTTTATAAATCGGTAATGTAGAAAAAAATTATATAATCAATACCGAATAATGCTTCGAATATTTTTCTAGCATCAGTATTAATTTAAAAAACACCGAAATAAAATTTTAATGGCTTTGATTTTTATGAATATTATTGCTTAGGTATTAATAAGATTAAATAAATATTTGTCTAGATATATTGAAGGTAATAAACGTGTTAAGTTTGACACTGAACTACGCACTACTACAATGTAATCTACTAGAATAGTAGCGTACTGTTGTTTCCGTTTTGTATAAATAATAAAAGTGTATGGATAAGCAAGGTTTTCTATAAATTCTTACTTTCTTATTTTTTAATATATACGTAATACGTTTAAAGAAGATATTACATTTCAATTGAGGATCCCTACTTCCGATAATTTTTAAAAGTCTAAATAAATAGAACGAGCAAGTCCTTTATATATATTTAATGCTTATATTACTTACATGGTAGCAATTACAGTACAATGTTCATACAATTCAAGGGTTACTAGCAGTACTAAGTCTAACCTGTTTTACACGTGTTCTAATCACAACTTAGCATTAGCCTTTGAACTGCAATTGGATATCAGTAAGCGGTTGATTTAGTTCGTCACCGACTAATACCGCGAGTTATGTTCGTTGGTACCAATTCACGCAATTTGATTTATTTCAATGTTCCCTTATTTAGTTAAATGGGGGTAGTTTCGAAAACTATTTACTGAGTCGTGGTACGGTCAGACGGCCCGAAGTTTCTTGCGGTCCGAGTGTACCGAATGTTATTAACTTTAGTTTTTGGTCGATAGTTGGCTTTTAGCCTTTGCGGGTTTCAGTAATGAATAATTCATGTAATAAAATGCTATGGGTAAGAAGTGTGTAGGATGTTACAGAATATAGGCGGTTGTTTAAAAAGTTTTCAAATATCTTTTTGTTATATTCAAATGAGCCTAAAAGGAGTTTTTGTTATAGTTTAACTCTGAAAATTGGTACTCAATCTAACTTTAAAACCACACATAAACTGAGTCTTTAATATGTGAACAATGCAGTTTAAAAAAGAAATAACTATATTTTGATGTATGTAACATCAAAATTCAAAGTTGCTATACACAAATTGAAAAGTTTAATCATAGCGTTGAACAAAAGCGAAATAATTATTTAAACACAAAAGACGAGTGAATTATGTAGTTATTTAAAAGTGTAGTCCTTTTTCATTCTGAAAATATTACAATGGCGAACACCGAAACAGTCTAACGGTACAATCGGCCAACACGACTCGATGCATTTACCGGCGCGACAGTCCGTGGACGTGATTTCAGTACTACATTGAATTTTACAATTTGAACATAAAACATTTCAAATATCGCCTGATTTTGCCAAATTCTATTGTAAATAAGTATAACATTGTGAGTAAACTAAGCCAAATTTTAACAGTCAATTTTTTGTAGTATGTCTTAGGAAACTATAAATTAATTTACTTTAGTTTCTTACGTTAAATTATACAACTAGATCATAATTATTAAAACTTTAATGTAATAATATAAAAAATGAGGCGGTCTGTACACGCAATCGGTTGTGGGTTCGATCCCCACTCGGAGGAGAAATTATGTTTAAATTATTTTCACTTTCTCGCTTTAGTCAAGTCAAAGTGCTGCGTTAAGTTCCACCACTAAACACGCATGTATCGAATTCGGTGAAAACTGAAGTGCTAAGTGTCTTGACACTAAGTACTTTCTGTCTACCCTGTTATGCAGGATAAAAGCGTGAAGCTAAAAAAATATGCTAACACTTAGGTATACAACTATAAAATAATAAAAAAAAACTTGCATGGAAACAATTGAACATTAAGTAAGTATAAGCATGAACAATGTACATTAGAAAAAGTTATTAAAAATGATTTTTTTTTCTTACATAAGCCACCTGTAAAAGCTTAGTTAAGTTAACATACAATAAAAAGTTTATCTGACCTTTGTTAAGTTGATCCGTACTGGTTTCCACGCTTAAGAACAACATGACGACGGACAAGCGTAACATTGACTTTTGCAAGAGCCGGGCCTTGTACTGTAAATGGCGGTTTAGCAAGCTAATAGTAAAATATAGGGGCTAATAATTTATCAACAATATACTTCTGAGGAAACTTATACGGTATACGAGTATGTATGAAGTAGAGACGAGTTTTGCTAACAAAATGATTAATATTAGATCAATTATTTTTATTCGTTTCAAATTTAACAAATTTGAATAGCCTTAAAAGTGCCTGGGCTTTTAGTACATTCTGAAGTCACAAATGTTTTATATTTTAAAAAAACTAAGATTCTAGTATTTGAAAGAGACGAAGAAAGAACGTAATGTAAGATTAGGGTAGATAGAAAGATATTAGAACAAGTGAATGAGGTTATATATCTGGGAAGTTTGAATAATAGAGATGGAGATAGGTAATGGACTTGGAAAGGTGTATTGTTGCCGGTAACAGGGTTAACGGTGCTCTTGCTGCATTGATGCATCGGCAAAACGTCAGCGTACTTGCACGTGTTGCCGTTCACAATGCAGTTCTGATACCGACGTTGTTATACGGCAGCGGAACGTGGGTGTATCAAAAGGAGAATGAAAGAACGATGAATGTAGTAGAGATGAGATCTCTTTGTCGAATATGCGGAGTCAATTTAGCTGATCGTATATGCAGCGAGGAGATACGCAGAATGGCAGGTGTAAGCGCGAATGTCATAGTAAGAATGAAGAAAAACGTGGGCCAAGTGGTTTGGGCATGATGAGAGAATGAGCGATGAAAGAATGGTTAGAAAGATTTATAAAGCATAGATGAGTGGTACCAGAGATCGGGGGAGACCTCGGTTGACCTTCGAAAACACAGTATCGAAGATATTGGAAGAAGGTCACGTAAAAAGCATGAGGACCCTTTGAACGGCATGTATGAAGAGGATATTGACTGTGGACGTGGTGAAAGAGGTATGCAAGGACTGTAGCGTTTGGCAGCCTGTATTCTACCCTGCAAAGGATAATGCGTGAAGCTAAAAAAAAATTTCTCTGTCAATTCCTTGGCCGGGCGTGGCCCAATGGAGCAGTGTCTGACTAGAAATCGGTTATGGGTTCAATTTCCACTAGAATTATACTACTTTCCTTCATTACTTCTTATTTATTATTACCACTTTCATTTCTTCGTTATAGTAAGACAAAGCGCGGCGTAGAGTTCCGCTAATCAACACGCAATATCTCGAATTCGGCGAAAAGGGGAATACGAAGTGTTTTGACACTGCTTCCTGGCTACCCTGCTAGGCGGGATAAAAGCGTAAAACTAAAATCTATTCCTTAAACGCCTTCGAACACATTCTTATAGAAAAATCATTTAAAGTATAACACTTTGTAAATTATTGGCTATAATGTATACATATTTTTAGGCGTTAATCTTTACCTTAATCTGATTTAATTTAAATAAATTACACCTAAATAAAAATTATACCTCATTTCCCACCGTCATTATAATATTAAAATTTTCTCAATCAACTTGGTAAGTTTCTGGCACCTTCGTGTAATATTATCTGTATATCGTTTAAATATTATTTTAATAACCTGTCAAAATATATTATCTATGGTGGAATTTAAGTGAGTTTCTCAAATTTCTTTAAATCTTTTATCTTTACCAAGATGTTTGCTCGAATAATTAAAAGAAGTATGAAATTGATATTCTGTTTACGATCTGTTTTATCTATGTTTATTCTCAGATTCGTTTTAAATAACATCTATTTTATAGTATTAAAAGGATAGGATGTGCTTAACGATGTGATAAAAATATTAAACGCCTTTAAGGTGTAATGTTTCTAATATATTTATATGAATTTTAATTACTTTTTATATTTAGTGTAAATTAACAATAATTTTTTATATAATTTATTTACTTAAAAATTATACAAAAATTGTTATTCATCTTTTCTTTTATGATTTTAGCTACCAGCTTGTTTTAAATATCTTCTGATATATTAAATTTATAAAGATACCGAAAACACCTTATTACAATTAAAAAAACTTGCTATTTAACATTATTAACATTTAAAGTAAATTGACATTTAAATTAAATACATTTAAATTTATATTAACATTTAAATCATTCCCTTTTTTATAATAAATGTAGTAAATTGGAAAATAACAAACAAACATACCGCTAGTAGGTACTAAATAAAATATATAATTTTTATTTTTTTGGTTTCAGGTACGTAAAAACAGCTCTACTTTGCTAATAAAAGGGAGAGGAATTGTGAACTTCAAGAACAAATGGTTAAATATGACTAGTTAGTATTTTTAACAACCTATCGGAGCATTAAATCAATATACATAAAAACAAATGAGTTCTAGCAAAAACCTTAAAAATACTGAACAAGATATTATTTCGCTATTTTATTGGTCCATTCAAGTAAAAACTAGGCAACCTGAAATCTGTTTTCACAATGCCATTTACAAAACAGGTCATTTCACATTGTTTGCGTCTCGGTCCAAAGATTTGCTTTATAATAACTCAGTGCTATTTTTTGTTTTGTATGAATACTTTTTACTATGATATTTCGAAATTGAAATTTATGTGTAAAGGAAATTGTAGTTGTCTGTACCTCACTATATAGTTAATATTATTTACAAACTTTTCTCTATGTTTTTTATATATATATTTTATTATGTAAATATCTAAATGGGTATTGGTATTCATTTCTTAACCCTAAAAAAGTATAAATTATGTCTAATAAATATGAGTTAAATAACCATAGTACATGTCAAGTTGACAAATATGCCAATTGTCCAGCGGATGTCGATGCGACAGTTAGACAACCGTGGCCGTGGGTAACAAGCCTTACGATAGTTTCTAGGTGCCGATTATGATATTATCAAACTATATTCCATAATGTGCTTAAGTTATTATCTATTGATAATAAATTCACTAGGGTTTTAGCTATGAACTTGTGTGGCCATATATATGACTCTATTGACACAGTAATGATACTTCGAGACAAGGACTTTATAAAGGGATAAATTATTACAAAGGTCTCTTTATGTACATTTGTAGTAGTTTTAGTTAAATAACCAGTATTCGATATATGTATATCTACTTTTATATTATATATTATGTTTATTTTAATTACTTGGAAATGACTGGCTTTTCAGTTTTTTATGTAAAGTAGGTAGGCAAAGGGAACATAGTTTTGCCTAGTCATTTCATTTCTTATTTTTCACCCATATGTTGCCAGAACCTAAATGACCGACTTGCTCGGAGAACAACCGTAAAAACAAATTCGTCTTAATACCAAAATAGCACTAGCTAATTACTTTCTAATTATATTAAAATACATGATAGCAATCTTAAAGTAATAAATTTAAATTTTAAATGAAACGTGGCGAAAAATAGCGGTTATAACCAAGTAACTATGACAAATAGTGACCTTCAAAGGTAAACCGACGATTTCTTCACCCGAACTGGCCAAATTTTGAAACGCTTATCTGCTTTATGAATCATCCCGTTTTCTAGTTGTGACTTGTTAGCAGCAGTTATATAAAGAATGTATTTGTCATATCTTAAACACTAAATTTTTTTATTTTATTTTTATAAATATATAGTTATCAGAATTTATTTTTTTATCAGATCTGAATCTATGAAGCTCACCGTTACAATAAACAACCGGGAAAGTTCCATTCCGCACATACAGATAAGATGTAGGTGTAATTTTAAAACAAATTTGTGTGTATATTGTCGGAAGTGCGAAATGCCTTACACGTTTGTGTGTCGAAGCACTTGTTAGCCTCAATAAGGGTCGAGGAGTCACATTAAACTTGTTTCTTTGTGTTCACACGCATTACACTCCAATTCCTTACCCTTAATTCAACACTTGAGATATCGACTGAATGTGTCTTATCGAGATGTCTCAATTTTATTGGAAACTGCTATAATATTTCTAGCAAATGCAGAAGCTTAATGCTATTTGCAGTATAATAATATATATCTTATCTAAATATTTAATAATTTAATTTGCTGTTCAAAAAATATGAGTATTAAATCCCTCGCATTATGAATATTAAATATCATTTTTGCTCATTTTTAATAAATTGTATTTTGACTCTAATACTGGTTATTCAATGTTGCATATTGTCTAACTTAGAAATGTATTAGTTGTCCTCAATGAAAATCGAGCATATCAAGTACTGTTAAACCTTTATTATAAATGTTTTACAATACATAAATTTGAAACAATTAAGACACAAGTACAAAATTATTCCTATATTTTCTCAGGTAAAAAAAATAGTTATCACAGATAAGGTTATTTTCATTTTTGACTACTTTTATTCAAAGTATAGTATTTTATTAATATAAAAATAAAGAAAAACTAAGTGATACATATTTTTAAATATTATACAAAATTACACCCTTGTGGCGCAGTGGGCATGACGACATCTGACTTTGAACGCGATAATTCAAAATATTTCCTTTTCCCAGCTTTGGTAAGACAAATCGCGGTGTTAATATCTGCAAGTAAACACGTAATATATAAAGAATAGAAATCGACATGTTTTGCCTCACATTAAATTTTTCCGCCCTATCCATCCATACGAGAAAAGAGTGAAGCTGCATTAACAATTAAAAGTATGTATTAAATGGCTATTCATGTAGATATACGGATGAAATATGGACTTTAAAAGGTACGAAGGCGATATGAATCGTGAGAAAGCACGTGTAGGTGTGAGTTGATTTAAGAAGTTTTAATTTTTATTAATTTTATCTTTGAATATCTTTGGCTTTGAAACTCATCCAACGCATTAAAGAAATATTCTAAGGTAAGTTATTAATTATTATTACGGATTTTAAGATGTAAGATATTTTTCACGTTACTTTTATTTCGATACGGTACAGAAATTGATATTTTATTTGTATTATTTTCTTACTCTTTTTATTTTTTCACAAATCCATTTATATTTATGTATATGTGTATAGAGTCCTCGAGTACAGATAGATTTAGCATGACGTTGGGTTTCGCTACTAAGTGATCTAATGTATCTAAATAGGTTGAAAGTTAAGAACGGAGTGACTTGTCATTAAAAAAATAAACTAGTTATCTAATGTAGTTATTGATAAATAAAAATATAGATATACGAAAGTGAAATAAATTTTTAACTAAGTATTCTTTATTAGCCACCGGTGCACTTTATCCCAATAATTCCATTACTTTCCCTATTTCCTCAACTTCCTCGCCGAAGCCCCACATCGCTTCATCTGACGGATGTGTCGAATGAGGGGCGACCGACGCGACGTTCACACGATAACGAGCTGAGGCGATCGTATCTATTGATTTTTGTTACGTGTTTGATTCAATTTGATATAAATTGCAGGGTCCACGTCTTGCTTACTAAATGCGTATATGTATGTATATATTAGCTTAAATTAAGTTGTGTTGAGAGAGGGCAACATGGTAGAAAAATCTACTTAGAATTATTTACCAAACAATAATTAAAAATAATAATAGCTGGTATCTATAACTACATATGAAGATTACGGGCAAAACGGCAGCTGTATAAGATTTATCTGGACATTTTGGCGTAAAAGCTTTAAGCTTGCATGTAAACCAAAGTGCACTCCTATTTCGTCGTTTCATGGTTCGTTTAAGCGCTAATTCTGTATGATAGGATGTGGAGAGCGTGTTATGTTTCTTTAACAGCATTATTTATCTTGCGTAAGATAAATGAAATGTTACATTCCTTGATTTATCATATTGTTTAAACTCATAACAATAAATTCACTAATACATCAAAGAAACTAATAAGAAATCCAAAATTAAAATAATTATTTTTATAGAAAACGATATTTAATATATGATTTTTAAGTAATATTTAATGTTTAAAAAAATAAATTTAGTATATAAATGCAATGGGAAGCTGTATAATGTAATATAATATCTATTACAAAAAGCCTCATATTTTCCACGTAGTTGCTCTAATTACTCTCTAAGCTAACGTTAATATTAGTAATGTCAAGTCTACTCGGTGGAATTGCTTACACTATGTACGTGGGAATAGCGTGATCTAGATTTAATGCAATGTGTAAACTTAGTAGCAGTCATAACTTACTGGTGTAAAGATTGCGTTTAAACAAAAAAAAAACGTTAGAATTGCGGTATGAGTGATTGTAGATTCGACTTGGGATTTTTTTATGGATAATGAATATTATTAGTTTGCAGTTAACTATTTTTTTCTATTTGAAGGTAATATTTTTTTTACAGCTTCACGCTTTAGTGTAACCTAGTGTCAAGACCCTTTTTCACTTTTCCGGATTGAAAACCTTGCGTTTTGATCGTTTTTATTTCAGTTTTACGCTTTTTAAAAAAAATTACTTCGTTTAATAAAATATAAGTTTGCACAACATAGGAGATACGCGTTCAATTCCAACGTATGTCTAATTTTGTAGAATTTCAATATTTTTATGAAAAACTAGGTTTCAAAGCAATACTTATTTTAGTTAAATTTACATGTGTTCATGAAATAGACGAAAATATTTGTACTGGAAATTTTATATGTGTCGGCATCAGCAGTGTCCGTACTCACCCTAAGTGCTTCACATGTACTTGTCATGTAATGCATTTCGCTCTATTGAGTCCACATAAATAAACCCGTATCACTCAACAGCCAACTAGTGCGTAATTGATCCCTTTATTTCAATCTAATTTTACTTCTAAACGAAACGACATAAGTATATTTTCTTTTAACACAATTTATATCAATGTTCCCGGTAATGGAGGCGGTATTTGAAAGACAAAAGCGGTATTTTCGTAAGCTCTTTAGACCGAACTTGTGAATCCTCTTTTCGGAATTCAATATTAAGGATACTTTCCTCAAACCTTTATTTCAAAGAATATTTCTTTATAGGATAGGATATATAAATATAAAGCTTGGTCTTACAGTTAACTAATGGTGTCAGTCTCTTCTTTACGTCTCACATGGATAAGCTTAAACGCGTAATATTATCAAGTTACCTACATTTAATTGTATTATTAAATGCCATGCAATGGTTTTTAATGCCAAATGCATTTGAAATAATCCGGGTTGACTGTATAGTGATATAAAAATACTGTTCGATTTTGTTCCCTGCTTAATAAGTAACATTTTTGAGATATTTTGTTGTATTATTTATAGCTACCTTATCTAAGAAAGAATTCTCTTTAAAGAAATGACATTTTATAAATAACGCAGTAATATTTTTTACTGGTTATTTATAAAATAATTTTGATAAGGATTTTTGATGTACACAATATTCACAAAGGTACCCTTGAATTCCTATTTTCGTTTTAATATTTAACTGACATTAAATCGAACGAATCCTACAATTATTAGCCTTAGAAATCAGATGTAGTTACGGCTAACTTTAAGATATAAGCACTTAAAGAAAATACAGTTATAAACAATAGAAACGTTGCACCTATGGTTTATTTGTACGGCTATTTGAATAGAGCGGGTGTGAAGAAATAAATCTATCATGTAACGGCTTATCACATTCGCAATTATATGTTAATTCAGGTATTATATCAATGGATACCGTTGGTTCCGCAGATGGCTACTATTTATAAGGCAAATTGTTTTGTTAAGTACAGACATAAAACTTTATAGTTATAACTAAGTTGTGAGTTTCATTAAAATGTTTTTAGAATCTGCCCACGTTTATGTTTTGATCATATTGCATTCTTTATAAAATAATGTACCTTTATATTATATAGCTATTATAAAAAAAGCTTACTGGTTGCGCAATCATCTTATTGATTCTTTGGTTAAAATCTCTTTTTTATATTAATTTTGGTCCTTAATATCCTATAAGTATTAATAATTCGTAGAGTATATTAAAAATAGTTGTGTTTTTAATTAAACAAGTAAAAATAAAAAAAAAATTTAAAATCCGCCATTTTTTTTCGGTAGTTTTATTTATATAGTGACACTCGCGCCCTTAAGACGAATCTAATCTGGTTCACGTTACTAGGCAGTTACTAACAAGGAAACGGACGAAAGATACATACATATGCCGTAAAAGTATAACGTAAGTTGTTAAATGTTTTTCTGCATAGATAGATAGGTAGGTATGTCAAATTAGATGTAGTATTAATTACTCAAGATTTAAGATTATAAATACACTTGTTAGCTATTTATGTATTGAAATGTTTTGTGGATAATAATAAAATTTATTAAACCCTTTTAAAAAATTGAAGTAAAAGATATTTTATATTACAAAAATATTTGCATGTCCATTTCCGCTCTAAAGCGCTTTATTTATGTATATATGCATATTTTGATTTACCGCACTACCATTTTGCATTGATATTTAAATAAAATAAGGTAAAGGAATAGATCGTGATCGTTTTTAATGTGCTTATTATAACAATGCACAGGGTCACATACAGAAATGGTAATCGTTAGACTTCCTATTCTGCCTTTTGAACGCATTGTATTTTGTTATTATTTAATGTTTGTTTTGCTTGTAATTTAATGTTGAGAAAATAAAATTTTCTATTTTCCTCACTGCGCAGCAGTGGGATAGCGTCTGGTTGTAAACGCGAAAACATTTTCATTTCCTCGCTATGCTAAGACAAAGCGCAGAACGCATTGAGTTCCGCCACTTAACGCGCAATGTCTTGAATTCAGTGGATAGCGGAATACGTAATATCTTGACACTAGGTATTTCCCGTCTATGCGGGATAAAAGCGTGAAGCTAATCTCTATGTGCTATTTTTCACACCAAAAAACGAACAAATGGTTAGTACGCTACAGACAATATGCCTAGTTGATTGGTGAAGGTTGTAGATTTGAATCATATTCAGAAAGATTTATATTTATATTCATTACAATTATGCAATTATGCATTAGTTTCTTATTTACTTTGTTTTTTTCTCTGTTTTTATCTTGCAATCAGTCTTTTCTGACTATGAGAAGATTTGGTGCAATGAAGATGACTAATTACTTTTTTAAAATAATTCGTTATTGTAACGCTACTGCGAGCTTTTCAAAGCTCTTTATTGCTGTCAGTGACCATAACTCTCTCGTACTTAATCTAAATATGCCAATCAAAAAATCTTTCGTGGCTATACTGGCGTTTACTTGCATTTCACAGTGTGCCCACTTAATACGTTGTGACATTAGTTAGATATCGTTTTGTATGTCGAAGTGTCATTTGCACGGTATTACGGCGGGTGGAGCTTTCGCGTAGTTTATTTTTGATGATGATCCCCGGATTAGAGGTATAAAACGAGAAAGTTAGGGCTAAACGACACTTGCGAATTGTTTAGGAATTTTAACTTATATATATTTGTTATGTACGCTTTACAAAGTCTGATTTTTAGCTTTATGCTATTACGATCGAGTTCGAGTTGTGAAACTCGCATTTGGTTTTAATAGAGCGGGAAAATGCAAGTAATTTAAATATAATCACTCCACCAATCGGGAATCCAACCCACAACCATCTCGTCTACAGTCAGATGCTATCCCAATTCGCCACGACGGCCTCATCAATATATTAAGATATTATAACAATTATTTATTATAATATTATAAATTAAAAAAAGTAAGGAAAATTAAAAAGAGTAATCAGTTAACCGCGTTAAACGTATTGAACTTGTTCCCAAGCTACAGTGTCATTTGCTTTAGTTCCTACTGAGTATTCATTTCCAAACCGTCAATCAGAGCCTGCTTTCCTCTTTCAATACCATACATTTACATTTCACGGTACATAATTGTAACGAGTAGTGACACTAGTTACGAGTAGCGCAAAGTCGCGAACTGTCTCTTAAATATGGCTAATTTAGCCCAGTAATATGAAGGTGTTTTTTTAAAATAATTATGGGTATTAGTTAGCGCATAAATGAACAAAAGATAACGTGTTTAACTCGACTATAAGTATATTATATAAATATTTGTTATTCGATATTTTTTATTACTTTTTTTTTAGTATTTTTATTTTTTGGTGTTATATTGCGGTTAGTTAAGTTGTCGCTCTAATGGACATTGGATCTTATAATTTTATTTAAACCATGAACTTTAGTTAGTATGTAAAGTGAGTAAAACATCTTATTTAGAAAATGACAACTAGGATAATGAAGTCTATATGTACTATATAGATTTTATATGTCGATTTATTAATCATATAAGCAAGAAGTACTTATATTTTTTATACGCAATCTATAATTTGCACAGACATATTGCAGCGTGGAGGAAGCAAGGATAATTTGCGATTTGTACCGCGACGGCTCCACGCTTTCGCCGGGATGGCATACGTCGTTAGATGCAACTTTCATGCTACACGTTGAAATTTTCTTTAAGTGCAAGAAGGTCTTGGAAAATATTTTATGTCATATTTTACGTATGTGTGTTTTCTATTAGAAGAACTAACCGTTTTATACAACATTTGTGTATTTACTTTATTTATACTAGCAAATAACAAGCGATCAATATCTATATAAGTTTTTTTTCTTCTTAAACACAAAAAGTTTTATATGCGATGGAATGATTGATTATTGTTTGCTTTACAATTAGATGGTTGGTACAATTATATCAATTTACTAATGAAATAGATGTAATTGAAATGCGTTCACACTATCACTTTATTACAATAAATATGCATACAAACCTTTTTTTTCGCTAGTTATAAGTTTATAAATCTTTTTTCTTTTTAAGACGACATCAGAGGAAAATCTAAATGACAATAACTATTTTATTGTTCCCCTTCCGCGTTCGTTTTCCATAATACGAAAAATAAAGCATATTATTCAAAATTTATATTTCAAACTTATATTTTAAAGCTTATATTTCAAAATTTATACAATTGCGAACTTAAAGTTATAATCGTCACACAATTCAGGTTAATGTTAATGTTAAAATAATATGACAATAACGGATACTTTCTTTTCTTAATCAGATTACTACTTCGATTTCTCTAATTTTGGTTTGATAAGGAATTATATTAAAATGTCCCGCACGTACGATTTTATACGCTTATTATGAAGCACAAAGGTTTTCTTTAGAAAGTAACGATCGCTATTATGGTCTTAAAATTACTTACAACTTTTACTGAATAACAGGCCTTGTCCGTTATCGTCGTTATATCGTATTAATAATAATCAATTATTTTTGAGGGCCCAGTTTTACCTAACCAATTCATTTAAAATCAAAAACTAATAAAATTTTGCTTATACGCCTAAAGATATTATGCGGACGTAACATTGTTTACGTTTAATGCAAATCGTTTGTTTCCTTCTTAATTATGTTTATTAATTGTACTTAAAATGCCTTTTAAGATAACGATTAATAATGCATAAATTGTTATATTAAAATTGTTTTTTTTTTAAATTGTATAATGCTTTTAAAATTAATATGTTATTTTGAATAAAACATGTTCTTTTAATTTCAATGAATTCCTTATTAGCGAAAGTGAAGTTATTGTCATTTTACAACTAGATGTCCCGTTGCCACGTTGCCTTAGCAACGTCAATATCACTACAATATAAACGTGTACGTCAAACACATGGTAGTATGGTATATTTTGGTATATTTTATTAATTTAATACATTATGCATTTTTTTGAAATAGCATTTTGCACACCTTCTCTATATAAACTATAATCAAATTGTACCAAATTTCATACTCATCAGTTGATATTATTTCATAAAAAGAGGTATAGAGGTTTTGTTTACGTATTAATATATACATACGTTTGTAACAACGTTTATTAACCACCAATACCAACCTTGTTCTATTATGTATTTTATATAAACACAGTTGATAAAATTATGAACATCCGTTCATTAAGCGTAAACTACATATAAGAGAAAACTCGTTACTTAAAATTAATAACCGGTCACAAACTAAATCGAGCGATATTTGCTATGCGGAGCAGCTACTGTCCACTTTCGCAGTAACCCTGTCTTAGAATAAACCTTGGGCCATGTATCCGATTTCCTTATAGAATGTAGTCGATACATAACATAATATAGCTGGGATAAGTTATTAGTTTCGATGTTTAATTTATTCCAGCTCGTTATTATTGGATAGATATTTTAGATTCTTGAAATTTGCTTTATAAAAATTAGTTACAATTTCAAAATATTTTACTGAAATATAATTTTAAAACGCATTTTTTCTTTCTTTTCCTGAATAACGGGTAGACAGAAAGTATCTAGTGTGAAGACTGTCTTAAAAGAGCGCCATATACATGAAAATAATGTAAATATATTAATTCCCTCGAGTGATATGAACCCACAACAGATTGTGATTACAGTTAGACCATGTCACACTACACCACAACCAGGTAGCCCACATTAGGCCTGGTAAGATATTCATAGTCTGTAAGTGCCGTCCAGACTTTGTTTTGTTTTTGTCTTTCGGTATATTGTAATAGATTAAAAATGATTTGATGTGCTTACCTTTAGGTTTAGCATATCCATACTATACGTCTAAAACACAATTATTTCAAATAATTACGTTTAAAATTCATATTATTAATTAGCAACTACGTGAAAGTTTATTACAATTAATAGAAACCGAGCCCTATAACTCAAGTCGATAAGATAAAAGTAAGACGTGCTATCAAAAGTGTAATGCAATGTCTAGTAATAGAATATACAATCAATAAGTACAAACATTTATCTATGACCCTAGGTCAGTGGTGATTTGTAGCGATAATTAAAATCTCGCCCAGAGAGCGGCGTAAATCTAAAACGGTGTTAATGTATTTTGTAAACGGTTTACTTGCTATCCGTTTAAGAAAGGGTATCCGACTTAAGAAAGGGTTAATAATCCTGTTAATTATTCCAGTGAAAGTAGATAGTTGTATGAGTGAGTTACGTAAGGTGTTAAGAGTATTGGAGATTGGTCGTGCTTCGGCTATCATAGAACAGTGAGTGCGTACGTATTTAGTGCTTTTCTCGCCGTCTTTTCTCCATGAAAATTTGCATACGTGTCCAGATACTATGTAAATTCAATATTTTCCTGGTCTGAACTTGATAAAATGACGAGATATTATGCGTTTTCTTTAGATATTGCATAATTTATAAAATTGGAAATACTATTATTTCTCCGCGTCAGACTCGCGTTCACAACTAGAAATGTAAAATAAGATATTTATTGTCTAGTAACCTTAATTGTTTTGGTTAACTGAAATGTTTGTTTACAGCTTTTTTTATTAAATAAATAAGCTTTTATTTTTATTATGATTATATTCCGTAGCTATAGTAGTTGTTCAAAGTACTTAAGGTTAGAAAAGATATGGATTTTCTAAGGGGCTGTGAAAGGTGGCAAGAAATAATACGCTTATACGCCACTCACGGCGGATTTCACTGATGGCGCTGAAATCTTTTGAAATCCGTATCGTAAAGACCAGAAATGTGAAATTGAATATAAAATACTAAGTTATTAAAAATATTGCTGTAAATACAGCAATATTTTTAATACTTAGTATTTTTGTAATTAATTATTTTTAATATAGCTACTATCATGAATTTACATAAAAAAATAATAATCTACTTAGACATATTGCGGCGTTGGAAATCGTAATAGGAACGTCATGAAATTAACCCTTTAGAATGAATATAATGTATCATACATAGATTACAATCTCAAGGTGACACACTTGATAAACTAATAAGTATTGTAAAAGCACGTGTGAAAATATAATCCGATATGACGATCATAAACGATACAGAACAATATGCTTATCAGTTCGATATGGCTGGGAGTGGCATTTTAATATTGATCTGCGTAATGCCAATCGTCATGAAAATAGAATGCGGAGACTCCATGTCTACATGCTTTTCATCACGTACACGTTTATTTTTTAAATTCAGATTGACTTTTGAATCGCTACAATAGTTATTCTAAGAAAAAAATTGAACATAACGCTATACATTATGTTCAAATTTTTACGTTTAAAATTTGATTTATAGTGAAAGGATATAATCTAAATGTCTAGTTATGTTTAGTATTCAATATGAATAGATTTAGATTTTGTGCCTACACTAAACTTTTTTTTATGTGAGGCTTGGCGTTGTATAAAAAAGTAATTTTCCAAAATAAAATTTACTAAAATATGCACGTTAAATGCATAGTACAATTTCAATAATTACTTTAACTAAAATTTGCATTTCTTATGTGATATTATTATTAATTATATTATTGAATGTTCTGTACATTTTGTTGTTTTTAAGAGCAAAGCATTCAGTAGCGAATTTGGGCCTACATATCATTGATTTATTTCAAATCTCATACAAATTACAATACACGATAAGCGAGACTCAGCATGATGTCTTGAACAACGGTGTTTGGCAACCGTACTGCAATATTGTGACTTGCTAACTTGTTTGATGTCCCGGTGTACCGCTTCCTGAGGTGATTTGCGAACTATCCACAATACGCTACTTAATGGTCAAAGATCGAAATGGATAAGATCTTTACAATGTTAAGCACTTAATGCAACATTTTTTTGCTTCTATGGTATTTTTAATTTAAATTAAACTGATTTATATATATATATATATATATATATATATATATATATATATATATATATATATATATATATATATTTATTTATTTATTTGTTTACTGTAAATTTACTATACAAAATACGGGCATTTGAATTTCCAAACAAATAATCCAGGGTTTTTCAAGTATATAAGTAAATAGGTAGATTTTAGGCAAAGTGTGTGTAATGTGTAGACCATCAACACTTAACACCAGGCTTCATGTGGTCAAACGCAAGTCTATCTCACATGTGAAAAAAAACAATAAATATGTGGTCCCTTTCATTTAAAATTGGAAAAAAGCAGTCTATTTATAAAAATAAAAATAAAGAGAACTTTGTTGATACTATAGTATTTTGAACATTTCTTTCATAAAAATTTTGAATCTGCAATGTTACTTAAGAATTGTCTTAAATTTCCTTCAAAACAAAATTTTGCACAAATCTAAATATAAGATACATAAACTATATTTCGCTCGCCATACTTCACATTTTCAGTTAAACATGATTTAGTAACACCTTACATATATTCTAATGAGACATTTTATTGTGACTCACGTCGTACGTGTCGACATCATTTCGTCAACGTAAACTGCATTTGATCAATCGCCCCGTTAAAATATATACTGTCGGATCTACGATTATTTTAATATTGATAACAATGTATACCATTTCAGGCAGGCCACTAATAGTCGTGTCGTGGTCGTGATAGTGCAAGTTGCGTCAGCTGGATCATAATAAGGGCAATTTATTGGCTTATTGGAATAATCGTCAGTCCGTCCATCGCGCTGAATACAAATCGCAATAATATTATTATGTCACTTATAATTATATATAGTAAAAAAATATTTAATTACGAATTCTAATTAGAAATGAACCTAAAATCTTAATTGGTCAATATGAACATTTTTACTGAATATTTAGATACCGAGCATTGACATATGAAATAGCGCAGTGGTACCAAGTATGACTGTAAACGCGATCGGTTCCGGGCTCGATCACCACTCGGGGGAGTGATTATATTTAAATTATTTTCACTTCCTCGCTCTGGTAAAGACAAATTGCGGCGTTGAGTTCCGTATTGAGTTCTCGAATTCGGTGGAAAGCGAAGTACGGAGTGTCTTAACACTAGGTGCTTTCTATCTAACCTGTTTTGCGGGATAATGGTGAAAATAAAAAAACAAAAAAAAATATAATACCTTTAAAAAATGTAAGATAATTAAGTTAAAATAAAGTATAAACATTTCAAAACAAAGGTATCTTTTGATCCTCATTGCTTTACAATCTAAAGATATTAATTTCTCTTTCGTTGTCCTTGTACAGAAAACACAATCTAATTACGTTACGTTTCATTTTCATCTGAAATATTGTTTGTAGAAATTCAACGAAATTTGAGCACACCTTGCCTAAACTTCAAATGCGTGAAAGTGGAAAAGGCCGGTCCTTTGGGATTCGAGCATTGGGGAGCTCTGATCAAAGGGCCGATGTGATTTACAGCGGTGCTCGCGGATAAACCACACCCGGAACCTACTTTGACGAAAGGAAACGCAAATTGCACGAGACATTTACGTGTGCTTTTAAAAAGAATTAATAGTAAACATGTCCTCATTAGGCGACGAATTACGTACATTTAGATTTGTTGAGAAATCTACAAAGTTAAAAGGATATATATGTGGTACTATTTATGTTGATTTTATAATGTGTCAAACATATAAGCTACCACTTAACCTTATATTTTTTTCAATTTTGTCTCAAAACTAGACCAATTAAATAAATTCATATCTCAATAAAGCAAACACGGCGTCTGAAAAGTAATTTCCAATTTCGTCCGTAGCCGTGGCAGATATTTAATTAAAAATGGATTTCGTTGTCGTCCGAAGTACATAGGTCACGAGAGCTCGATTGGCAGACAGACAGACAGCTGCAATTTATCACTTGTTTTATTCGTATGTTACATTTGTATTAACATTTAACTGCTGTGTCGGATTTTATCTGACTACACGATTGTTACATGTTTGGTGTGCCTTCAAAAACCACATAGTAGAAGCTTAAAGAATAAAAAATAAAGAATAAAATGTTATTCCCTTTAGCGATTCAATGAGTCAGTTACAACAAATATCGCGGAATCGCCACATGCGCGTGAACTTTTAAGAAATAAATCATAAGCGATGACAGGCATCCGAAACCGTTTAACTCATAATATGTAGAACAGAACCCCTAGAAGGGTGCTGATCGCTGACACATCGAAAAAGGTGTTTGGAGGAACAATCAATAACCGTCCCACTTTCCTTGACCTTTCTCTCCCCTCTTTATGAGGCTTGCATAGGCAAATAGAAGCGGCGCTTTTAAAAGCTAGAGGTCTTCTTACTTTGGTCTAGCATAAGTTCCAACCTCTCACACGTCAGTAAATATAATCCGGTCAATAACATAAATTTTTTCGAGGCAAGGTTCTTTATTGGATTTGTCGGCGCCGGCGAGTTATTGACCCCTCTTTCAGAAATCCTCTAAATGTATTGAGAATTTCATCGAACTAAACGTCAAAGCTGTACTTTACGATAATTGCTATAGTATAAACGTATGTATTTTCAAATCGAAATTACTATCGACAACTTGTTACATGAAACGTGATTTTCAAATTGAAAAATTTGCACATTCGTCCAAGAAGGTCGTTGCATTCGATACTTTTTACAAATTGCATGCAATACTTCAAGTGAGACAGGAAAATATTTCAACACTTGTCAGGAGACGTAATACGGAACACCTCTTTTGCACTTGGGGGAACTTGAGACAAATGCTCAGCAAGAAACGTGAAACATTTTGTTTCCGACGACGGCTTTACGGCCATGTCTAGAAATGCCTTTCAACAGAAAAATAAACTTTACGGTGCCGCGCCGTGACAAATACTCGATATACGCTTAACACTTTAAGCACTTAATTATAACTGTAATTTTAATGACATTGCGGTAATTAAAGCCCAACTTATAATTACTTTAATGAATCCTGCATGCCATAATTGCTTCCTTAAAAATATACTTAGGTATAATGTACAACGGACTATAGTCACATTCACGGGTCGGTCGATCAGCGTCTATATCATCCAGGTAAGCTGCCTTATAAGGAGCGTCAGCATTTTTCTTTCAGAGAGAAAGTTTCTGTATGCAAGCCGAAGCCTCGCACATACCATGGCTTTTAAATATTTGCATTACTTGTGCAGAGCGCGTGCAGGTTGTACTTTTTCCTCTTGCAATTTTTATTCATCTATATTTCTTGTCTTTGTTTATATTTGCCGTGCTGTTGTTAATTTATTTTTAAATAAAACGAAATTAAAATTGAAATAAAAAAAATATATTGCTGATATCCTTGCCAGAACGACCAAAGACGAGTTTACCAAAAATGATAATTAAGTTTATGCTTCTGTTGCATTTTGTGTAAACACAAAAGTTGCCGGCCTTTCTGGTAATGTATCGCAATCTTTTTATTCGTCAATTCACACACACCAGGCCAGGGAAGGTGATAGATGGCTATATTTAAGATGGTGTTGTTATTAAGTTTAATATCAACACTTCAATGGACGCTTTCTGTACGATTTAAAGATTTTACGTGATAAGTGGCGGTACTCAACGCAGCACTCCGTCGTAAACCAGAAGAGAAAATAAATTAAATGGGACCACTTTTTCACTGAGACTTGCACCCACAATCGATAGCGTTTACAATCAGATACTGCGCCACTATGGCCTTAATATATTTGATCTATGTAACACAATATATTGTATTTCTATCATACTAACGTTTAAGCGTGCTAGTACATGTCAAATAATCTTGTAACAAATGGAAACAAACATGCGTAACAACGAACATCTTAGATAAGTCACTTATCAATGTATGCGTATTCACCTTAGTTCAGGGGTGTCTATTTATCATCTCCCGATGTGCTAGGACGATGAACTCGACGCCTTGATCATTTAACTTGGTATATATTGAAAATAATTGTGGATAGGTGATAGGAATATATGTGATTTCTTTTTGTAGATATGCTTTCTGAAGTTTTGCAGGTTTTTACGAAGTCTGTAAATGGTAAAAGATATTAAAGTCGGAAATCACTTCTAGTTCAAACTATGATTTTATGATGACGTTTATTAATTTCATATTATTTTTTTCTTTTTACCAATCTTATAAAATAGATTCGCATTCTTTGAATGAATCCTTTGAATATATATTTTTTATTGTATTATATTACCACTTGCAGGATGTTAGTTCAAATTGTAAATACACGATATTAGTATGTATTAAAGTTTTAATGACATTATATATTTACATATATAAAAACTAGTCTAATATGCATATACTGTCTAATAAAATATAACCACTATTACTGTAATCAGTTAAAAGTGAATGCGTATTGTAATTCGGCTAGGAACAAATGTTTTTAATATTATTATATTTTAGAACTTTGTACAGATGTTTATTAACATAATATGTATCTATAAATCTATGTAAGAATAGTTTCTTTCTTCCAGTGAAGCAACGCTATTTTGATTCACTTTTCGCCTTCAGATTTGTTTAAAAATATACACACTATTGCGAGCGTTATCGATAACGATAAATATGATCGTAAAATGATCTGAAGTCCTTAGACATTTTAAACATCATCATAATCCGCTCAGTTTTGTTTATAACCATTTTATTTGTTGTTAATATGGGATAGATAAAACGTTGAAATATTATCAAAAAAGTGATTCGTTTGGTTTTAAAAATAAAAGAAAATAGCTTCTTACTATTTTCTCGAGTGTAAACAATGCATATTATAACAAAAAGCATTATGTAACGTCTTTCATCAAGTATGGCTTGTGAATGTACTGAAAGGAATTAGAACAGAATAACGTACGCTGTTTTAAAAGTGTACAGCGAGCGAAGTCTTGTAAGTGAATGAGGCAGAAATGGGGTAATTACAGTTCACTGAACTCGTTACTAGAGTCTAACATTTTGATGATTTTTACATTAAATTATGCTCAGACATGTAATATGAAACAATTGCTGAAAACAACTTCTAAATGTTTTTCTAAGCAAAATATATACTTTATTTGTACGAACAGTATTCAAATTTAAATACTTTTATTTAATGGCATGTGAAATTAATGTCAAAAAGTGTTATTCTATATACTTTAATGTATCTACGGGGTTTTGTTTAATATTCCTCAAAAACTAAGTTAGAAGTGTATACTAAAGCGATCAAGAAAACACTGCTTGATAAAAATAAACGTGAATAATAAATATTCTTTATAACCCAAACTACTATGTTCAGTCAAACATGTTCAATCACATAAAAATAAGGAATAACATGTTCATGTAAAATGTATCTTGTTCTTACCTGATACTACTGAATGTAATCTTAACATAAATTTAAATAACAATTCAGATATTGTTTTATTTTCCTTTTAAAGCAAGAAAAAAAATAATTACAATATTTTTAATAGTTTTTTGAGATGTATCCTTAATAACATATAATATGTTAAATTTAATTTAAGAAAATTAAGTCACGGTTGATTTCTTGACAAGTACATGAAGTTTAAAGTTCATTTTAATGATAATTATATGTGAAAGTTTGTAAGACATATTTAATGGATCTGTATACAAATTAAACAAGATTGCGTTTGAGGTGTGACTGAAATTTATACATTATACAAATTCTTTTTATACAAAATTTTAAAACAAAACTTAATTTATGGCTTTATTATATTGAAATGTATGTACTTGATATGATATAATAAAGCCATGGCGAGCTAATATTAAATATTCATAAAAATAGAGCTTAACGTTACTTTTGCAATGAAGTGTCAACGAGACTGTTTGCCGACTATCTGAAGACAACTGCGAAGTGCTAATTACGCCTACGCCTTCTTAGTATTTTTTACTTGATGGTAAAATTTTACAAGGTAATTATTTGTTGAGTGTTAGTGGGTAATTTATGTTAACGGAATTCGTTATTCTCATTTAGTGAAAAATGTTTTACTTCTTTAAATATTTTGTTATTAAAACAGAACTAACTTTAAAATATATAAAATGCTCCTACAATCTTCAATTGTTCAGAAAAAAATACATAGTCATGTATCATGATAAACGTCTCTATTCAACTATTGTGGTGACTTCACAAACAAGAAGTTTTTATCTAAAGACCTGAATATTTATCGGGGTCATCCTTACATAAGAAGAAAAAATGTTTTACTTAAGAGTACGAATGCCAAATCCTGTGCTGAACTGACATCGATTTTCTGCTCCTGGCTTCATTCCAATACTTCTTTGCTTAATTTATTAGTGAATAAAATATAGCTATGTTTCGTAACAAGAAAAATAAGTTATGTCAGTTTTACGTCACACCGAAATATACTGTTTGTTTAACAAAAATCCGTACTACCGATTTCATTGAATATATTGAACAGAGCGGATTGAATTCATAATATGGAATTATGATATCTTTTTACAATACGTTCATTTTTGTTAATTTGATGCAAACAATGGCTTTATGCTGTTATTCTTGCGGATATGATGTGTCAGATTTGTTATCATGGATCATCATGGATTACTTTTCATAAAAATTGTACTACTTTGATAGTTTGAAGTGCCTGAAGAGTGTTCTTTATTGTATGTAGATCGTTTACGATTAAATATGTTCATCTCTTCGAAATATTAGAAACTGTTACATTTAAATGACAATTCAGATGTTTGAGTTTTAATGTTTGAGTTTTTGAATGCAAGAAAAAAAAAACAAAAAAAAATACAATATTTTATGTTTTTAGATTTATTTTACGTAAATTAAATGACGGTTGAGTGAAGTTGTTTCTTTTGGAAAGTACATTGTAGTTTTAGCGACACATTTGACTTATATTCGAAATTTAGTAACATAATCTAAATATGGTACCAGAATTCACAAACTTTTTTTTAGTTACTTGTGAAAAGTTCCTTTTGGTTATGTATCAAATGCTTTTAGTTTTATATGCACAAACGACGAAATAAGATGTTTCCATTTGAAAAATTGTAGCAATCTTATTTGCGAGAAGAAGAAAAAGTAGAAAGTAGGAATACAGTACAAAAGCGAACATTTTGAAAAGTACGGTCAAGACTGCTCCCGCGGGAGGATAGTTTAGCAAAGTTTTCCTATCGTACACCATCATGTTCGTGTTGCGGTCTGTTTATAGGCGAACTAAATGCTATTTTTTCTTTACTTACTAGACGTTCTTTAAACTACAAAAAAATATCAATAATTCTTATTTTACTTCATTAAGTTATCAGTATAAGTTTAAAATAATTATCAAGTAAATGTATAAAGTAATATTATTCGTTACCCTTAAATTATCCATATATATATTGTGTATATAACGTATAGTAGAAGATTTTCTAGCTTAAATATGAGCTGCAATAAAATGATTCGTTTGTGATTCAGGTTTCTTTTAAAAAATAAATACGTATATATTTTAAAAGTTATCATATATTATTATTATTATACTATACGAAATTGTCATTGTGACATTAATGTAATTTGTAAATATATGAATATCAGTCGATATTCATATATTTCAAAATATTTTCGTTTGAACGCTACACACATACATCAATATGTACAAAAAGAAAGTTTTATGGTTTCACTCAGAAAGCAACTGAGTGGTGAAATAAGTATTAAATCAGTAACGTAGTTAAGGTACAATGCATTCGCTTTTGCATCCATTTCACAGTGTGTTACCGCGAGATTAATGAGATTTGAAGCTGTACACGAGTTTCTGCAAATATTTTAATCATCGATTTGTAGACTTTATTTAATGCTCTATAAGAACTACAGGTGTGTAATACTCTATAAGACCTACAGGTTAGTGGACTGTACGTTCCACCGATGTAGAGCGCAGAGTAAATATTTGGAGGTAGAGCTGAGAATGACAGAAGAATAAATATGTTTTGCGGCAATCTAAACCATATTTGTTTGAATAAATATAGTTTTGATTGCCAGTTAAATATATTATATAAATATAATGAATTTTAAGTATTTTTTTTTAGTTTTATCCCAAATATTCCACTACCTATCACGTACAAAAGTAAAACTTTGATATTTCAAAATATTTCACGTTTATTCCAAAGTGTAGCCATGTGATATATGGGTTTAATAATCGTGTAAAAATATTTAGAACCGTTTTGTTTTTGAAAGATTCGACTCGAGCATCTCTTAGACTTGAATTTCGAAATTTCATTTTCAATATTTCTAAAAGAGCTTTGAGAACATTGCTATCTCTCTGGAGGTTTTATTCAAGGCCGAAATATATCAAGCTTCACTTAGATAAATGAGGCTTATGACTTAACAGATTGGTGGAAAGCAGACTATGGTTTTAATTTACTGTTAAGGGCTCTAGTAAGATATTAAAATTTTAATAATAACATTTGTTTTCCTTTACAAATTAACATGTTCGTCTAGATTTACAGCTTTTTGATAGCAACACCGAGAAAGTTCTGTTCACATTTCAATTTCAATTACGTTATCGCAAAGAAAGCTTTTTAATATATATTTTTTTTCTTGCAGGTAAACACCACATTTATCTCGAGATTAATAAGAAGTAAAATGTAAGTAGGTAGACAGGTTTCCAGGTGAATCGGAATATACAATGTGTCCAATAAACGTACGAAGACAATTGTTAATGCCAATGTGAGACTTTTCGAGTTTCAAGTCTTATTAAAGGTCTTTGACAAAATTGCAGTGTCGTAATTTTAATGGTTAACTTTAATTTAGCCCTATTATCTTATTCTTTTTATACAGGGCTGCGTACTTTCCGATTTGTAGAGGCTTCAATAACAAAATGAAAGTTCATTGAACAGCGACATATAAATTTCTGCGATGTGTAATAATAATAATAAAATAACGTAACAATAATACACTTATTTCATATATTTTTTATTTTTTTTTATTTTTAGAAATCATAATCATTACTAAAATCTGTTAAACATCGTTATTTATTTATTTTAATTTGATCGATTAATTGTATACATGTTCTAAAAGATACGATAACATAAACTACTTAGACTCGTTATATTTATATATGCGTCAGTATGAAAAGTTTCATAATGTATCAAGCATAAAAAATTAGCTTTTAACTTTATAAAATTATACCGCGTACACGTCAAACTCATTTGTATGCGAATATTTTGCTTTTTTTTGTACATACACAGTGCTAAGACCACCGTCGGCGCAGCATTCAGTATAAAAATAAATAATGTAACTTAGAGTTAAAGATCTCTTGCAATGTTATGATAGCCAATGTGAACTTTAAAACTATTCTAGCCTTTATGTTTATATATTAAGAACTATTAAATGTTTCTCTAATAGAAACGTACCATCTTCGTCTATATTCTTTAACTCACGCTACTACTGAAGAATTTTTAGTCTTAATCCTCTTTGAGATATTATGAACATTCAATTGTAAACAAGTCTTTTACTTACAAATGATGTTTCTGTTATGAATTTTTACGATCTCGAAAAAAATAAAAAAAATAATTGAATAACTTTTGCATACCATTTGTTATATTTAATTTGTTTTTATTTATTTTACTTTACAAGTGTTCACACATTTATTGTTAATAAGATTGAAAAAAAAACAGTTATTAATGGGAAACTTGGAAAATTCATAAGAAGCAAACAAAACTTAACTTTTACCATATCGTACCTTACGTTAAAAATGCATGTTACTATTTTAATTAACAGTCTGCTGTACTCGAACGTGAGGTCGTATGAAATTCTTTAACAATCGCATTTCATTAATAGCTCTCACGTGTAATCGATAGCCTCGTCTAATTGGCCCGGGTTCCTTACAAAGTAGTTACTACTAAGTAAAATTCGAAGCTCAACTTTATTACTTTATTGTATGCAAACAAGAAAATTAACGACACAACTTCATTTAATAACTGTTAAAGTTTTACGGTATCTAGGAAAACTAGTTAGAGAGAGCGGGATAAGCCTTGATTGTGTCTGATTTAACGTCTCTACTACTTATTATATCGTTTACTTCTTCAAGCAATTTATTTGTCAGTTTACATAGATTACTAGGCATTAGTGTTTACAATATAATCCAAGTATATGTTTCAAAGAGTCATGTTCATAAAGTGGACTTTCTTATGGAATGAAATCATTACTCTTGTCTCTGAACAGATATTGTTAATTCATTTCGTCTTGACGGCTTGTTGGCTATTATATCATAGGCAACTTTCAGTTAGCGCAGGATTAATCAGTTAAAAGAAATTTAATAAGATGCGATCGTAACTTGACATTTTAAACTTATTAGTAACAACTTGACATTTTAAACTTATTAGTGATATTGTCCACTTAATACATAACCTCCAAAACGGTCTAGAGGTTATTTTTCACCAATCTTACATATGACCGAGTTGTACTTATCCCAAGCAATACCCGGTTTTTTGGAAACTATAGCAAACAGTTTATTTAATTCAATTTAAAATATTACAATTTCTAAAAAAAATATGTCAAAAACTGTGTGATTAATGTTGAGTTCAATTCAGACACGGAAGAATAGAACGCGTGGCGTTGAGATCGCCACTGAATACGCAATGTCTCGATTTTGGGCAGAAATCAGGTAACAGAGTGTCTTGACTCTATGTTGTCTCTGACTACCCTGTTATACGGAATAGAGCGTGAAGCGCGCAAAATAAATGCTGGGAGTAAATTTAAAATGTTATATTGATACGTACCATAAAGCGCAACTAATTTTGTTAGACAAGTTTGTAAGAAACTTTAAAATGTAGATTCTATAGTCTAAGTGAGTTAGATCTTACTCATAAAACCATGCAATACCTTTAAAGCAATAAAAACATCTTGAAAACCATGTTCGGAAGCAATTTCTTCTATGCGGTTCAGCCAAAAGCGGCGTATTCACATTTTGCGGTCACAGTCACAAGTTTCTGAACTTGGCGCAAGTTTTATTAGCAATGGCGTACACTTGAATCTAGTTTGATTTTATTATTTAATTTTAAAACTTTAAGTGTTTTATAATTACTGTTTTAATTATGATTTTAATGCAATTGTTTGATGTTAATGATTATAAGGAGAAAAATATTTTATTGAGCTATTTTCCACTGATAGAAATTAAATATCAACCTGCATGTTCCTAAATAATAAAATGAAAGCTGGTTTAATTAAGATAAAAGAAGCCATAAATGATTTAAATTTGTTTTTTAGTAGTTTTATTAAGTATAAATAATATAAAGCAAACCAAAGCAAAGAGTTCAGGCCATCATAGCGTAGACTAGACTGTCTTTCTTTAACTCGACGGGTTGTGTGTTCATTCCCACCTAGTTATTATATTTATTATTATTCCCACCTATTATTATATTTACTTTATTTTAATTCCTTCGCTTTGGTAAAAAGTGAAAGAAAGAGGAACATGATGTTGAGTTCCACCATTTATCTTGCAAAGTCTTAATATCTGACGAAAAATGGAGGATGAAATTTCCCAAAAAGAAGCTACTCCTAATTAATATACGTTACTCTTTCCTGTCGAACCTAAACGTGGCGTGGTACGTATTTAACTCAGAATATATTAATTTCTAAGAGGTAGTTTTTACACGTACATCAATTATGTGTGTACAGTCCTTTATGGGAGATGTTACTGAACGAATGCGGAAGCTTTCTACCGTTTAAGGAGTGGACCATCTCTTTTATGCCATACAATCGTCGAGGATAATAAGGCAGATGCATTATGCGGAACATCATTATATCGGATGGATTCGATGATAAGTTTAAAAATTTTATAACTTACCTGTCTTCATGTATTGTATATATGTAGTTCTTTAAGACTTATTTGGTATTTTTAATTGTTTTTAGTACACGATGTGCAATTATTTTATTTACTTCCTTATAATATAAAGAGATTCAAGTCTAGTTTCAGTATGTACTTTCTGTAATTACGATATTGTGTAGTATTTGGATCTAAACGACAATGTTTTTCATATTATTTTCTCACCTTAGGTCAAACTTACATTAACAGCTCCAAATATTCTATGTAATATTTCATGCAACAAGCGTGTCGGAATGTCTCTACTAATAGAGCCGCAATATTGGCCTTCGTAAGTTGAAGGAAATTGACACGGATCTATGTCGCGTCGCCGAGGTCGTGACCCTCGGTAAAGAAGAAGTTCCTCACCATGTTTACGAGCAAAGATCAAATAGAAACGTTTGCTATCAGAATAGTCGTCCTCAGATCACTTTCATTATTATTTATAGCTGTGCTAGTGACTATAAAATAGCCGCTTTTCGTCGCCATGATGCTGATAGAACCAGCCTGTTGATTGTATTGTATTATTATATTGAGTTTTCGCCCGGTAAGGGCTGTGTTTATGTCTTATGTAATTGTATTAAAGTTCACTGTGAGTAAATATTAAACTTGTTATTTATTTATACACTTAAATTATAGGTTAGTGTTAAGACACTCTACTTGTTTTCCATATTCAAACCGAGTTGACACATACTGAGTTGAGTGGGAAGATGTTATGGAGTTAGTTTAAATATATTCATTACTTAAGAGGGTCGAACCCACAATCATCGTGTTTATAGTCAGACGTTGTCCCTTCGAAATATTAAAATTGACTATCACAATAAAACTTGCTATTATTTAATAATCCTTACTAACTCCAGTTTTGAAAGTAAGGAAATATCATATAAATTCCGGTGGGCGAATCTCTTAATTACATTTACAGTGTTATTTCAAAAATATGACACATGATATATTTATTGTTAATGTACGGAAACAATTATATTCGACATTAAATAGGACAGTAACAATAAGCAGATTTATAGCTATAATTTATTTAGCAAAAGGATTAAGTTTAAAGCAATGCTTGATTTCATGTCATAAATTATCGTATTATTTGTCGAATATGCACCTGCCCGCCTGCATTGCGCTTTAAAATGAAATTTTTAATATGGGAATATTCAAGCATATTTGGTCTCGTCTATAATTAACTTAATTGGAAGTAACCAACGTATGGCAATATAAATATTAAAATTTCGATGTAAATATTTCGAAACTTGTATGTTTCCATCACGATCAATGTAGAAACTAGTTTTTCTTTTAACAATAATAATCATTTAATTCAGATTTACATCCATATATTGTTAGTATTCATATTACAAAAAATTTAAAACTAGTGTTGTACGTACAATAAATGTTAGTAAATTAAAAAACTTAAAAACTAATATTAGTACACATTGCTAGTTGGATTCCCTGTGTAGTTTAATCCACCTACACATTAGTGGCGAATCTCTAAAATGACTGACAGAAAGCTTTGAAAAGAGGAATTTTGACCTCCTCCTTCCTTCTCCTCCTTCACCTTGCAAATCTCCGTGCTAACATATTGCATCGTACCGACAGCGACCTACGTTCCCTCTCAATGTCAGAATCATCTTTTAAAGTTTCAGCGTCCCAGTGATACAACTTGTGTAGTTGAATTTATTTACCCGGCACAACGGTGTATCACATAGCGAGACCATCGGTCTTAGTACCAGATTTAAAAACCATAAACTCACTTTTAACAGCATTGTACCAGCAGCCCGTGAGCTACTGCATATGATTGTCATATTCCTAACATATTACGAAGCCACTAATGGATGGGCTCAGCAGCACCATGTCATCAGCTATGCGAGCTGATGTTATTCATACAAACTCCATCAACAAGGCATTCGACGCTGGTGCTACCGAGCTCACCAATGAGCCAGTTCACGTAGAAATTGAAGAACCAGGCCGAAGTCAACCCTCCCTGCCGCACTCCGCACTCCAACCTGTGTGATAAAGACACAAATCAAAAAATAAAACAAGGACCTGTGGCAAATGCGGTCCAGCGTACTTAAAGTCCTCTACGCTAAGACCATCGTGCCCCGGAGACTTTCCTTTCACCATACTTTTACGCAAGTAGCTTTCTCAGTCGTGAACAAGTTAGAGATTTTACATTAAAAGTTGTATGATTCTGAGCTAGCATATCCATTTTTATTTGCTATTTATTATTTAAACATTTTTTAAATTTGGCTTTAAATACTTTTCCTATATCATGCATCTTGTTGTATATAATTCCTGCTGTAGGCTTACCACACAGTAGCAATTCACGATTCCATAATTGAGCCTCCCCATGAGCTTTCCCCACATATCTGTTTCATCCGTTTGTTACTTCCCACATATCATCTATTAAAATATGATGACTAGTGTTTTTACATACTTTGACAGAACATAGCATACATACGGGTGGGACGTCAATTAGTCTTAACTTTGAATCACAAAATTCATGATATTATTTTATTTGATTGCTATTCCTCTCACCCCATTTTTCCTTATCATTATTTTTTTAGCAAGTAATACTTTAGGTCTAATTATAGTGACGTCACATTCAAAATTAACAGGGTATTGATCAAATACGTATACTCAGTACAACACAGACGCCTTTTCGCTGCAGTCGTAACAATGCAACGATCTAACCACCGTTGAAATCCACTCGCCTGGCAAACATAGGTATGTGTATCATTAGGTATAAGTTCAAAGTCCGTACAATGCCACATTCGCTCTGCACACGTATTCAGCAGTTCAGTAGAGAATCTTTCACCCCGATGCGCGTGAAAGTCACCAAACATAATAAGAGATTCCGAGATACCGCGCCTTCACAGTCAATTATCGCAGAGATCTCTCCGAGACACTAGCCAAACTATAAAGTGTTCACTCGTGGAATTATCAAATGGCATATACACACAACAACAGAAATGTACGATTAATATGTACTATTTTTATTGCTACTAAGCGATCATTATTACTTTTGGTTCGCGTAATTAAATTAAATGATTATATCAATCATCCTACATTGTGTAGAGTAAGGAGGTGTAATGCTTATCGATGATAAAGAAATGGCAATAACTCAGGCAGTCAAATAACATTTTTAAAATTAAACAACCAAAAAAACGCTGTAACAAATTGACAATATTGTCGTATACGGCTTTGATCCCTACAAACCGCAAACCAATGATTGTTTTTTGTTACCATAAATAAATCGAACATTTTTAAAGTTTTAAAAAAACTTTACGCTTTATCCTGCGATGCAGGGTAGTCAACGACCGAGTGTCGAGAAACTTGACTCCTAAAAACAAATAATTCTAAATGTTTTAATAACTTAAAAATATATACATTTATTTTATACTTATGGATGTTTTAAATAAACATAAATAATGTGTAACTAAATTTAAATGTTAATGTCTATTCAAAATTATATATAACTCAACACTTAAAATTATATATAATATTGAAAATGGTTTATATATATTATTGAAAATGGTTAGTTTTTTAAAAATAATTATAAACATTCATTCTAACTTATTTAGCCATAAGCAGTAAAAAGAAAAATAAAAAAAATGAAATATTGATTTTGAAGAAACATAAAAAATACATTCTAAACTACCATGACACAACAATATGGGGACTTGATTATTCTCTCCATATTGTGTATCCTACTTTATTTTCAACTAAACGCGGACCCTTATTGCCAACCCTGATTATTTTTACTACCATTCTAGCTTTATCAGTGGAAAATCTAAAAGGACTGTCGAATTCAATCTATTTTTATTTCATTTAGCTATGTCAAGCTTACATTCTTTTAATTTTACTTTATCCGAAGAGGTTTCAACAGTATACCTGTGTATGATTTAAACTGCAAATTTATTTAATTTCGGAAATATATAATATTATATATCTAAGGCCGGTCCTGGCTCAGACTTTTAACGCGACTGGTTGTGAGTTCGATTCTCATTCGGGGGAATGATTATATTTAAATTATTATCATTTATCATCAAAGCGCGACGTTGAGTTCCGCCACTCAACACTTTATGACTCGAATTCGGCGTAAAGCGAAGTATAGAGTGTCTTGACATCATGTACTTCCTGTTTACCTGATATGCGGAATAAAAGCGTGAAGTGAAAAGAAAATAATAAAAAATAGGTATGTACGTCTGTGGTAAGCAAGGACGATTGATAAAACTGTATCAATGCGCCTTGACAACTAAATGGATCGACTTGAATGCTATAAACCTATGTGACATCTGTTTCTTCATGTTTAAAAACATAACTTTATACGGAAAGATCATATTAATACTGGGACACAGCTGGGATAAGTAACTAGTTCCAGTATAAGTTCAATATTAAATTAAAGTGGAAAGCAGAAAGTTATGTCGAATGCCGCTTGTCTCATTCTAGTGCAAGACGCGAGCTATAAAATGGGTGCACCTATACACAAATCTATTTGATTTAACTTGAATATACTGATCACACCTTACCAGTTAAAGCAGAGATTTAATGACGAAACTTAATGATAGAGCAGATGTAGTAAAGGAATTCCTGATAAAACTTAAATTCACGCTTGAAATTTATACTATCAGAACTTAATGGACAGTTTTATGTAACTATGGCCTTAATTATAACCGCTGTTAATACTTATATAGACTAAATATCATAAGGATCTCGCGACTTTTTTCATTACCTAGTAGTCAATATCACGTGAATTATTTAAGACGAATTGAATATTATTTAAATCAAAATTTCTTAATTTACACCCAGAATGTATACATTAATAATGTTGTCATATAAAGTATTTATATTTTACTTTAATATTTATAACAAAACCTGTGGTCCATTGTGGCGCAGTGGGACAGAGTCTGACTGTAAACGTGATCGGTAGTGGGTTCGATCCCCACTAGGGGAAGTGATTATATTTTAATTATTTTCACTTCCGCGCTCGGGTAAGACAAAGTTTGATTTTGAGTTCCATTACTCAACACGCAATGTCTCGAATTCGGTGGAAAGCGATGTATGGACTGTCTTGACACTAAGTACTTTCTGTCTACCCTGCTATGTGGGATAAAAGGGTGAAGCTAAATGGAATTTGAGCGCTAAATAACTAAATCTTAAATCATAAACTTGCAATTACATGTATAAGTATTTAAAATTATCAAGGATGTTACGTCAATTTTAATTTACGACCATATTTATTAGCTTTTGAGTTTAAACTAGGTTTACTGTTAACAGTGAATTATTCAACTGTTTACTTAACGGCGCGAAACTCACTTAAGTTATTTCTCGCTATGCGTTTCACATTCGTTTTATACCAATAATTTTTATGACTTCTTGTTAAAGTAAATATTTTTAAATGCACATCTCGTAATATAAATATTTAAAATATACTTATTTTTTTACTACGTGTGAATACGTGAATATGTACTAGTACCCGTTTAATAGAATTGAATACTAACATATTTCCTATAAACAAAAATCATATTTTAATATTTCTATTAATAAATTAGCCTGTTGTGTGTTTTATACTTCATCGTGCATGAAACTTTTAATGGTTTTATAATCGATATGTTGTTGTAAGAAACCTGGAACCGAAAGTATATTGCAGTAAAAACAGCTACAGTTATTATTAGAAAATTAATACGTAGCGTAACATGTTTTACATATTCACTTAAAATCTAAAATCTCTCCGCAATGTTTTTATAGCGATGTAATGTTTACGTTTAAAGTAGACGAGAGCTCTATCGTGCATATTTTATATCAGAAGCGAACTCCTTAGCTACGTGTTTGTATTTATAATCCATTTTGTATTTTTTACATAGCATTAAAAATGTAGACGATCTTAATAAGAACGTTTAGTAAATTAATTTTGTACAATGTAAAAAGATCCTTTTTTATTATAATATTAATTTTGATTTATTAGGCTTTCGTCATACAACATCGCAAATCAAAAAGCCTCTCTGATGAACCATTCATATTCAATAATTGGAAATCACAAGATTCCTAAAAACGTCTTACCTAATTTTACGTTTTACAACACAGCAGTGAAAAAATCTCAAAGGCGGTAAATGTATTATGTGTCATTCGTGATGACGAAGATGTTTATTCAACCAGCATTGCCAAATTGTGTGTAATTTACTTATTTTCAATATATCATTCATCTAATCACATACAAATTGTATATGAATATATATGTGGATGAAAAATGATACGAAAAAGGCGTACTTAATCACGTGTACAATGCGCGGGAAATCTGACAGCTGTCACTTGTCAAACACACTAACATGGCGTCATTGATGCGTACGAATAAAACGATTTGCTTGAGTTACCTACTAACCGCATATTTAGGTAATTGTTATATTAGGTAGTTATTATTAGAAATTGTCTTTCTTGGAAGTTATATCAAGACAATAAGGACTCGTTTATTATATCATAAAATGCAGTTAATTTGATTATATAACATTGCAAATTTGAAATTTTATTAAAATAATAAAAATATTTGTCATCTTATGTATATGTATATATATTATATGTTATAGTTTCGTATAAATCACGCAGTTTTAGTTAAATGTCACACACTCAGCCATACTCGTCAGATATACGGTAAGATGACGAGCATGAACAATTGTATTTGCTGAAGCATGATAAAAGTTCAGTGATCTCGGAAAACCGAAAGCATTTTAATCTTTTAGGTGATGAGTTATACATGTAGTTAGTATAGATAAATATGATATAGACAATTGTAATTTATTTGAAAAGTAACTACGAACTGAGTTGATGGAAAAATTATAAAAATCCCTACAATTAAAATAACAAATGTCTGACAGAATGTATACAATATAGACGTTCTCGTGTTACTTTTATACTAAAATTGAAGTCAACATTTTTTATCTTATTCAAAGAAAAAATATGATGATAAGAAAGCACGTTTAATCTTCAGAGTTATTACAACAAAATTCGTGTATTTTTCTCCCTGAGAGTGTCGCCCTTTAAATAACGAAGAGTACACGTCAACAATTTGAAAAACAATCCCTATCTACAATGTTTCCCTTGTAACATTTTTATGACAAAACGTAATGATGAGAGGACTCTCTTCACGGCCGCAAGGGAGAAAAGTCACCCCGCAGTGTTTGGCGAAACGTCACTATACAATAAAGTCTAGTGGATGTACAAGTGACAATTGTATGACTAATTAACATTTTTGTTGTAATCTGTTCGAATATTCACTTATGATGTGCATAGCGTACGACCAATTTTTGATTTCATGGTTATGCTGCAGTATTATCTATCCCAGTAATTGATTTAGCTTGTTTCGTTTGTAGTATTCTTAGTATTTTATTTACGTTGTTATTTTGAATTATAAACCTTACATTAACATGACATCTTTACGGGCATTAGGAGTGAAATTTGTATGAAGTGCGCAATACCAATATATATTTTTTTCCATAAATTCTTAGACTTACATTATATTAATAAAATTAATATAGCACATACACGCTTCCATTTGTTTTTTATAAATATGTACGTAGCTAACGTACGTATCAGTGAATAAACATCTATGAAAACTATCAACTACGGTAACCATTCGACACGCACCAAAATATCTGATAGTACTCTCGCGCAACCAATACTGCAAATATTTTCACCACACTGAAGATCCCGGGACAAAACTACTTCCAACTCCTTCATATGAAGTAGATAATTAATGTCGTCGTAGAACAAAAGGTCCCTTTCCTCGTACACTATAGAAACAATTATGTAAACTTGAAACTTTAGACTCAATTCAATTTGAAGAGGTACATCCAGGGGTTAAGTGCATGAGATTCACCGAATATAAATTAGCATATTTTATGAATACAACTGAAACAGTGCTTCTGGCGTATAGTTGTTGAATAGTCGTGGCGATGCTGTACCAAGTACAAAGTATTTACTATGCTAATGAATGTCTGAGTTTCACTGCTTACCGAATTTACTTGATTAGTCATTGTGTGTTTGGAGTTTTTATATTGACACACAGAAACTATAATAGAACTCAAAAATGTTATTTTTGTAAATTTTAGAGGTCTATTGTAATATAAATAATTTTCCTAATATATTCCTTAATATTAAGTGAGCTACAATTTAATTTAATATTTTTTGGAAACCACTGCCGCCATACTAGGGAACCTATATTACGGCATACAGCACCAACCCCTTAGATTTATTAACATATACTATAGCCATCTTTAAAATTATATACATATCTAAAAGAAGAAAAATCAATATACCTATTAGATTATTCTTTATAAAAACACAATGTCAAATTTACATTAAATTTTTATTGCTTTAGTCATTAAAATGTAAATTAGTTTACTGTTAGGTGACTATCGACATGTATTTACTGTACTCTTATATACGAAAGGTTAATTAGTTATATTCAAATAAATTATTGTAATAATCTTTTTTATGTAGTGGTCAATGCTACTTTACTTTAACTTTTTGTAAATGATATTATACGTTATCTGATGTTGAAAATGAAATCTGAATGATCAATAATGATGACCTTTCTTTATTAATGGAGATATAAAGATTATAAAGTATGAACTGGCAGGGATAAATGGATCCATTCAATAAAATGACACTTACTACTTTTCAAAGAATCTGAAACTATGTGTATTAAAACGTTCCACACGAGCGCTCGTAATATCCACCCCGGCGCGCAGTACAAAGATGTAAGATGGAGCCACTCCATTCGAATTTGTCGGCGAAGAAAAATAGTAGGCACCTGCAACTAAATGCATTGAGGGTGGAAGGGAGCGCAGTCGTTTGAAGTGCGCTCGTTCTCCGCGTCTGAGAGCTAACATGTCGTATCATTACGCACATGTGTCGAGGGTGCGAATTTTCGGTACACTCGGAAATGTTAGTTTTATGTGCATTTTGATGTCTCAGTTAAACATTCGAAACGCTTTATCCAATAGTACAGCAGTGGGAGAGAGAATCGAGAAATTTCAAATTGTTCGTCTATCTTAAGGACGGGAGCAGACAAAGTAGTCTGCAGAAATCTTGTAAAATTAAAAAGCTATTCACTACAGAACGCCGAGTTTCTTTTATGCAAGAATAAATATTGCATACTGAAGTCCTTTGTAAAGACTCTTGAATATGGACGGATTCGTTGAGTATTTATAATATTTTCATATCTGAAGAAGTTGTGTTAGTACAAGTGTTAAAATATAACAAGAACTAGCTTTACAATTCTCCATATATATGTTACAGTAAAAGTTATACCTACTCCAGTACTTATAACGCAATTTAATTATTTATAACCTTTTACCAGCGCTCTTAGACATAATATAGATGCTTTTTTCACTTTACCTCGGGGCTACAGTTGTGATTAAATTGACCAGGGGTTCAAAACTGCGACGGTGTGTGACAAAAGAAAGGGCAGATAAAAATACGCGATTTATGAGCAATGTAAGGATCAAAGTCTATTTGAAATGTCACAAACAGGAAATGTAATTTCTCGACGTGAAGGTTTTATACATTTACAGCCTACGTTTAATTTACACCGACAGCTTACCTGTAAGAGTGAGTGCTGAGTAGCTATTAGTGCTTTGTTCTATTGCTTTCTGGTTTTCACCATTGAGAAGTGTAGTTTTTATGTCTTTTCCTTGAAAGGGATGGGCTCTGCACATGATGTGATGTATTGCTGGGGTGAGAGAGCTTACAGGCCCCTAGTCGATTGTTATTGTCATTTATTCCCTTCGCTTCCCTGTCGGCTCCTACAGTTTCGATGTTCATAATATTATATTATTTTGATCACTTAGCAAGCAAAAATTGTTTATTTTAGTTACAACTGTAGAAATGTTTTTCGGGTACTACGATTTATTGTCTTAATCGCACTATAATTGTATTATATTATAAATATGAAATTATCCTTATTTTATTAAAATTTATTGTTAATTTAATTTATTATTAACAAATATTTTATTATAAAAATATAATTTTGATTGTTTTTACGTCACAAAAATAGATCTCAAGTTAAATTTACAATTACAAAACAAATGGATGTCGTCAAAAAGCTATTTAAAAACTTTAAATATTATTCTAAAACTTCGCATTCAAAATCGATTTTAATATTAGCTCGTCAGTCGTCTCGTGATGTCGGGGCAGTTAACATTTCCACTGGGTTTGCTCGCAATAATCTCCTTAAAAGGAATAATTGTGGCCATTTCGTTTCGGTTATTAGATTTTCCAAGCCGACTCGTATTCCATTTTGGAGTTGATATTTGTAATAAATTTTTATTTGCTCTTTAACTTCGTTTCGACGTTTTATTGTCCCTTTCCGTTTTTGTGGGAAAGATGAGCGTGCGATTTATAAAAAATATATGAAAATACTTACTCCTTAAATAAATATATTATCTTGATAATTTTGATAAAACCGTTTAATTTATTATCAATCTGTAATATTCTACCTTCTTTCTCAATTTAATAAGAATTACTCTACTGCGATATTAAATTAATTAAATAGCTGCCTTAACATGAATAGGATATGTTTAATCAATAGGAAACACGTGTTTGAGTGCATTTACAAGTTTGCTATGGCATTAGTTCGTAATACATCTTAAGTACGGACTTCCCTATTATTAAATTTTTTCTCATTATGCACTCTATAGACTACTTTCCTTGATTTTATATCAATTATCTGGCTCTAGAGGCGAACCCCTTAAAGCTTTGGGGGAAACTTGGTAAATTAAGCTGAGGAAGGTAGAGCACTCGTTATTATCTGATACCTTCTAGTAACGAGAAAAACTGAATATATAAAGAGTTATGCTGATGATGTACTTCAGTTGTTTTGCTTTATTATTGAAAATCTAAGGAAAAGTTGTAGTATAAGATATCATTGTAATATTTTCAATTCGAACAGTTAAAGTCTTATATACAAATGGTATAATAAACCATCTGGTACTTGATACTAGAATAGGAAACGAATTGTAAGTAACGTAATGTAATAAAGTGTTTCTCAAGTTTATTATTAATTTATTCTAAAGATAATTAGTATGAACTCACAGAAAATGATCGTCAAGGCCATTATTTTAAAACTCAACTAGAAAAGTCAGCAAATAATTGATATTTAATATGCACCCATTTTATAACGTTGAAATGTAGTAATTACTGGAAAATTAATCAGATATCGTTCGAGAATAAATCGCTATCATTTAACATGAAAGTGAGTAGATATTAGATTAACATAGAATCTTAATGGGTATCATAGATTATGGCTTTTCACGGACATTCCCAAATCAGATCATAGCCTTATAGAAAGTTGATGTGAATACAGTTAAGGAGATAATGATTTGAATACTGGAACTAATTTATCTATCGATAATACTTAGTGCCTTGTCTAATTATGCATTTTATATTGTGGTAGAAATACCTGATTATTAAGTTTTTTTCTTATTTATTTGGCTTTTTTTGTAAACTATTAAACCTCTTTGTCAATAATCTTTTATATATGTACATTTTTAATATCGAGAGAAAAGTAAGTGTTGAGTTACAAGTCTGCTCGTATAACATACACTATCTTACATATGATTTAAGTAAACATTCTCATAACAAGCTGCATATGAAGGTGAGCCTGACTTACTGATTACTCTAAATCCGGGTGGAGAGCTTTGCAGTTGCATAATTACGTAGCTTGATTAATATTTGCAGTAAAATTATCTCAGCACTCCTCATGCATATAGAACAAGGATGCTGGAGACTGCAGCATTTATATATGAGTAAACAAATATAACATTTCAGGGTTCCGACGCCTTTCCGGCATAGATGTTAATGTTTAATGAAAAACAATGTACTTAACGGAGATGGTTGTTGTTCCATATTACTGATGAAGTTAGCTAATTGAATTATTGTCGTATAAAATATGCGTTGTCTTCGCAATGTGTATCTATAACACTTTATATATGCAGATGGGTGGGTACCTGATGTCAAACGCATAGTAGTTTGCTAAGTAAAACTAAGATTCTAGTATTTGAAAGACGTGAAGATAAAACGGAATGTAAGACTAGGGTAGATAGAAAAATATTAGAACAAGTGAAGAGATGGTATATCTGGGAAGTATATTTAGTAAAAATGGAGATATGAAATTAATGTGGAAAAGCGTATTGCTGCCGGTAACAGGGTTAATGGTGCTCTTGCTGTATTGCTGCGACGGCAAAACGTCAGCCTGCCTGCACGTCTTGCCTTTCACAATGCAGTACTGATACCGACGTTTCTTTACGGCAGCGAAACGTAGATGTGTCGAAAGAAGAATTAAAGAAAGATGAATGCAGTAGAGATGCGATCTCTTCGTTGGGTATGCGGAATCAGTTTAGCTGACCGTATATGCAGCGAGGAGATACGCAGAATGGCAGATGTGAGCGCAAATGTCATAGTATGAATGAAGAAAAACGTGCTCAGATGGTTTCGGCACGTTGAGAGAATGAGTGAGGAAAGAATGGTAAGAAAAATTTATGCAAAGGTGAGTTGTACGAGAGGTCAAAGATACTGGAGGAAGGTTACGTAAAAGCATGAGGACACCCCGAAGGACGTGTATGAAGAGAAGTAAAATGCCTTCGTACTTTATAGGTATAGGTAGTTTGATATGTACATACGTCTACACTCTAATATAAATAAATTAACGTTTAAATCTGATAATTCAATTTGTGTGACTGCTGACACTATGAGGTCAGTGGCAGAATGTTACACTACATTTAGGAAGTTTAATTTTAAATTAGTTTTAACGCACAAACGAGTACATTGCACACGTTTGCATGAGATGACCTGATTACTTTTCAACAGCTGTATCGCTATTTCTCGGCTACAAAGGGCCGTTGTTTGGCGTCTACGGCACTTTTATTGGCACTTTCTCGCTGAAACATTTGTACTGTTCGGTTTTATCATCAAAAACTTTGGTTTAACATCCAGGCGAATGATTATTTAACTTTGCCTACGATTTAATTACATTGTTACAACATTGTTTTTGTTCCTAAGATTGAGGCAATGTCTTTGCGTAAAACAAAACTATAAATTTATTTAAAATAGTACATTTTAAATAAATTAAAAATCATCCACACTATAATAATTATACAACATTAAAATACTGGATTGGAGACACTCAACACTGTAATTTATGCCTAAATTTAAAAGAATAAAGTACGGTAGTTTTCATATATTATATCCATCGTAAAATTAGGCTACCAGTCGAATAAAAAGTTATATACTTTTTATTTGGAGTTATATATTTGTTTATTTATTTTTCTTTTGCACCTCAAAATATTCTTTGCATTAAAATATACAAGGTTGAGGTTACCTAGAAAAGATCACCCCTAGTTATAAGGCAGAATATGAATTTTAGTGTTTCTTTAATGCTTTTTATTTGTTTCTTTAATATTTTTTATTTATTCTATACAACAAAAAGAGTATCTATCTATCTAAAGTTATTTAAACAGATTTTGTAATGATAAAGAACAGATTATGTAATGTAACGAAGAGATTATTACTATTATTACTGCTATACTGTTTCACATAAAACGCTCTAATTACTTGGTTTATCCTTGCAATAAAGAGTGAAAGAAAAGTAAAAACTCTACAGTTGGATTGGATTAAAGCCTAGGAAGCCTTATTTAGGTTGTGGTTTAGTTATTAGCTCTCACGCGATATTGTTTATAGCTCTTTTTATATTTAAAAAAAAATACTATTTTCGTTATATGTACAAACATTTTAAACACTTCAACATAGAAATTGAAACTATTATTCTTCTATTTTTAATTTAAATAAATATCATTGTAACTAAAATTTTATATCGCAGGTGTGATATATTTTACAACACAAAGAAAATGGCTATATTTTTATTACATAAATCACTTTTTGGGTTAATTTGGGGTTAAACAGGCATAGATACAGTAATATTCTCATTAAGGGCTTAGTACCTAGTCCGATTTTGTACATTACTATCTAGTACAATAGAAAATATAATTGTTAAGTACATAACACTTTTTTTAATAGCAACATTTTAATTGAATCGACGTTAAAAATGCATTTTGTTATTTTATTAGTAACATACACATTGATGTTTCGAATATAAATAACTTGTTATAATATATAAAAAAATAACGAATTGTAAGTTCAATCCTTCGAAATGTGAATTTCCATAGCACTCAGTAAACGCAAATGGAAAAATGTGGTTCGGTAATAACTCTTTTAGGTCGAATCGGCTCTATGTAGCAAATCACGGGTTTCCTTTTTCCAGTACGTAAATCATTTTCACATGGCAACACTGCGCTATGTTTACTTTGTAAATTGACTACTTTGATTATTTTATACAAAATTTGTTGATAATGTTGTGTTTAAATATTTGATATTGAATTTAATAACGTTATTTAAGAGACCAATATGAAGTGCGGCGATGTGTTCCGCCACTCAACAAGCTATGGCTCGTTGCTCTCTGCTATGCGGGATAAAACTGTGATGCTAAAAAATGTATATTAAAGGTTTATTTCATGTAATCCACGCAGATAGACGAGTATAAAATAGTTAAAGTTAAAGTTAACACAGAAAATAGTAAACAAAGTCAATATTTTTCGTAACCAGGCATTACAAATACAAATTACTTACATAAATACTACACACACAGACACATGATAAAAATGTGTCTGTATGTGTAGTATAGTGCATACACGTTGCTAGGTAACGCGTATTTTACGATCGTTAGTGAATGTTATTTCTTTTTATTATTTAACTTGTTACATATATTACAAACACTAAAAAGTTTTCTAATTTCCTTCACCCTGAACTGCTATAGAAGTAAGTAAACTGAAGTTACAGTCGTCTACCTAAGTAGAGAATTAATTAAAGTATCTAATTAAAGGAAAAATCAAGTAATAAGAGACACTTTTTATTCCCGTAATAAAGTGAAGGGTCGTAACGTTATATTAAGAAAGAAATTGAGCAGCGAGCATTTTTCTTTAATTATTTATGCTGTGTACAGCTACTAGCTGCAAAAACAAATTGATATATATATATATATATATATATATATATATATATATATATATATATATATATATATATATATATATATATATATATATGTCTTTGCACAAGTGGACTTATTTGATTATTACAATACTTCATGGCGCAATGGGACAGCGTCTCACTGTAAACGCGACCAGTTGTGGATTCAATCTCACTTAGGGGAATGATCATATTTAAACTTCTTTATTTCCTCGCTCTGATAAACCAAAGCATGGCGTTCCACCGCTTAACATTAAAACTTTGTATTTATCCAAGTATGTGTGATTGTAGATTGTGTATCCATGTATATTATAATGAGCTGTATAATAACAAAACTATCCTCTGAGCTATTGTAGAGCAGGTCATTCACGATTAATATGTGCAATTGAAGCGTCAGTGACGTTTCAATACGAATTGAATTTGATTTATGATCTTTTGCAATGGCTGTGCGTGGGACAGACTTGTTAGACATTTTATTGGATTTAGTAAAAATAATTTAAATAAAATATATTTTTACATAAATAGATATGTTTATCATACTAAAGAAAAGCCTTTGCTACAGATTACTATAGGTAAATTACGTGATGCTAGTGTACAAGTGGGATATAAATACATCTTATCAAACCGAACCACTTATCGTTATAATTAGTTGCTAAATAAAATTTTGATAAAGCCAAGTTAATTATTTTTTTATATGAGAAAAGTGAAGAAATGGTAACACAAGAAATACGAGTTCCTTCACAGCAATAATTCGTACAAGCACAAAAAGCAAGTTAATTGAAATTAATGAAAACAATTTTATTACTTCAAGGAATCCAAGAAGTATTTGTGTTTCATTACCTGATAATGCGAAGTTATTACGAAGGTTGTTTAATGGTCTTAGCTGTACTAAAATATATATTTTATGTCTACAACGCTTTTAAGCTGTGGATTTCAAAATATTATAGCAGTAATATGATATGTAAAGCATCAGTTTTGTAACATATCTTTATAATGTTATCTTCCAATGAATCTGAAACGGAACTCCAGTCCGCGACAAGCACGTCCGTCATCCCACCTGTTCATGACAGGGCTGGATTTTTTGAACTACGTAACTATATAATGGATAGAAATTTGTTCATGTATGTAATACACTCTACTTTGTCAGACGATAAATCAAAAAGCATTGTCAAAGAAATACTAAAAATATTTATTTAGACTTTGATAGATGATCTTCTAATATAAAATTTGTGTGTATATTTAAATGTAAACATACTTAGCAAAAAAATAATTCAAAGGACATAAGCAAAAATGTTTATTTTCATTATTTTTTTAGAAAGAAACGCTTAAATAACATATACCTAGGTATAACACAAAATACATATGTAAATAAAAAAGTCTGATTTTTTATAATGTATCGTGAGTTTAAAATACAAGAATTGTAAATAACAAGCAATGTCATTGATATATTTGAGTTAAGCATCATCGCCGGGGGTACGTCGTTAATTTTAATTTAATATCTGCACCCAACCCGCCCAAATGCAATATTGAATTTAGCATGCTTAAATATCGACCCGATGCATAATTAGCTCGATTCAATTAAAACTCTTGAGCAATGAAGATATGCACTCCACAGATTGTGTCGAAACCCGCCTTGCCATATTTGTTAGCGAAAGTCAACTTTCCAACGCAAATTTTCGCTATCTCGCCAACTGGTTTAAGTCGCATAATTCGATTTATAATTTATTCGATGCACTTGTCCTTGAAAAGTATTAACCGCTAATTGGTGACGTTTAATCTTTTTGCCAACAAGGCAGCCACTGCATAATATATACATTTCTTATAGCGACAACGTGATCTGGTTTCACAGTTATTACATGAATTAAGCAAAGATGCCATTTAAATAACTTTAATGAACAAGTATCGATGTTATTGGGCTTTTTTCCCGCAATTAGCTTTAAAGGTAAACTTAAAAGATAATAAATAATCGAACATATTGGGAATCAGTGTGTCTTAAACATATATCGACACAGACATGAGCTCGAACGATTCGTTGATAAGCGTGCAAGAAATTATGGGAGAGATTTCATCTCGCATAACTCCACGCGATTCTGCGCTTATTTGTACATTTGAACCTCTATGGTTAAACGGTGTCCATGAGCCCCGTAATATTTATTTTGAATAACTCATGATTGTCCTTCAGATAGCCTTTAAAATTATTCGCTACTCATTTTATGGAGCTCTTTACGTTATTGTAATTACCACGGTGATTTTATTGCTCGCTCCCTCGTATCTCAGATTCCTATCAAATAATAACGCTAAATATATTATTATGTCTTTATGTTTCTTTATCAACGTCCACCTTCAGTGGCAGGTGTTTAATTTGTACGTTTTAAAATAAATGGCGAATTCGTAATATGCAATATTATGTAAAGATGTTTCAGAATAATTGACATTGTCATTTGCTGTATACAAGCTTTGTAATTTGATGACTCATATACAGTATTAAAAACAAATTATATTACGATGTTCGTTTAAAACAACTACTTAAGTTCGTTAAACTTGATTACGTATTATGACAAAATATTACCATTGTTCCATTTATTATTTAAGGCTTTGCCTCTTTTGTTTTAAATTAAACAGTCGTTATAATTATTTTTCCAAAAAGATGTTTACTATACAGTCTCAGCTTAGTCAATTTTAGATTATTGTATAGAATGTAGTCATAGTAAAAATACAATTTTTGACGTGCAATTTTTTATCACATATTAATAAATTAAATATATGGAATATATTAGATTTAGATGACTTATATAAATTAATAGGTATACGTTTTATGTTTTTTTAATACACTACTGTGGATTCAGGTGTAGACTATGATAGCTCCCCTTTCAATCACCTCTGAATCCATTTGCTTTGGTTTTTTATTGGGAGCGGACTAAATAAATACATGCCTCGTCCGTACGATGAGTGGCCATTTGATTTATTTATACTCCTCGAGGGGAACAGCTTCCTGATTCAATTATTGTAATTGCTTTGAACGCCAGTTTCAAAACGTGTGCGATAACCAATGCCTGTTGATGATGAAGAATTTTATATTAGGTGTTATTTATGTCTATATTTATTACATCAACTCTCTTCTCTTCTCTTTCTCTTATAAGAATGAATTATAGTTAACATTTTTTTATATAAATTAATAATTTAAAACATCGATCAAAGTCATCCTTGGTTGAAATCTGTGTGCCCTGGAAAATTTGAGCCTATTAACGTGGCGTTTTGGTCAACGTCTAAAAGTGAGAGATTGAAATTCGATCATCTACAAGAAATTGATTTTTTTATTGAAAAGAGTGCTACTTTGTATACCGTTACTTATAACAAACGTCTAGAATGCAGTCAAATAGTGAAGAACAGAGTGTCATGACAGTAATTTTTCTATGCGCCCAAAAAAGGGACGTCAATAAATTTAAGTATAATCTAAATATGAATAAGTAAATGTATAATTTTGTCATTATTACGGTACGAAATTAAAAACGAAGGAAGATTAATGAGATTCTAATATTTACGTTAGTCAACGTGTACAACTGCCTTAATTAAACATAAACTCATTTAATAAGCTTCTCTCTTCATTAATAAAACACTTAAAGTTTATGTGATACATTATTTTTAATTAAAATCGACGGTTAATGGGCAAGGTAGATTGAGTTTTCGAAAGCACTATTATAGTTCCTGGCTGTAATAAAATAATGTTTCTCTAGACTATAAATAAATGTATGCTGCTCTTATTATTTCGTATTTAAATTATTGAACAGTATTCATAAACATATATATTATAATAAAATTCAATAGATTATAATTCAATGATTATTAAAATTTTTGTCTGTCTGTACGGATTTTAATAACCTTTTTTTTCTGTTTCGCTCACGTTTATTCCTGTAAAAACTACGTAAACCAAAACAGTTTAAATAAAAAAACTGTACGTTTTAAAGATATTTCAAATATTACCAAAACAGTTTAAATAAAAAAACTGTACTTTTTATAGATATTTCAAATATTTGGAAGTTATAAGGCGTAGTCTCGGCGTTTATAAAATTAATGTTTTTAATACTGTTGAAGTAATATTGTTGCTGTTGCTTAACTACTATAGATGCATATTTGCAGTTTTTATTATGTAAAATCCTGATATTTTCCGTACAAAAATTGGATTTTTTGGAAATTCTCTTAATAGTCCCCTACACTCTATAAGGAACATACATCCCAAATTTCAGCTTTTTATATACGTCTATATACGTTGTCTATCAGTCATTAAGTAGTTTTAAGTTTTTTTATATGTCCTATAATTTATAAATGCATGTAGTGTTCAGACCAACACAGTCGAAATCGATTTGGAAACGCTTAACGAGAGCTACCGTTCAATTCAATAGCGATTTGTAAACAATAAGCCACTTAATTGAGACGACTAGAATAAAAAGTTTTTGTTTTTGTTACATTTATTTGTTTTCTCTGCGCTATTAGTTTGAATGTATTATTTATATTGATATACACATATTATCTATAAAAAAGAAACCCTTAAGTTATTAACTACAGTTTAATAATATAAATTTGAAGCCATCTCGGCGCAGTAAAAATGTTTCAATTATTTTAATGATAACGGAAGCTCGATACTACTTTTCTCTGCATTACATACTTTGTATGCCGAAAAAAGCATAAAATAACTTTTAAATAAATGTACACTTCCTAAACATGTTGTCCCACAAAATGTTGTGTCTTTACAAACACTGAAATGTTTTATAAAGAAATACTAAATTATATATATATATATATATATATATATATATATATATATATATATATATATATATATATATATATATTTATAGGAAACTGTGGACTTAAGTGTCATTTACTTTACTTACTACCACTAGTTGAATACTTTCATATGAAAATGTCGTTTCCCCGGGAAATTGCAACAGCGGAAGATGAAGAAATTTTATAACGAAGTCAGGATATTGTATTGAGTTTTCTTTGTACTCGTGTTCTTTTCAACCACTGTTACGAACTCCACTTACGAATCATATAGTATAGAAATAAGATCAATTTCTATTTTGGATATCTTAAAATATTCTACAGTCTATACTGAACGGATACGCTCAGCTTTCATTAATTTTCATTGAATGTTAAGTCTTTATTCAACACAAAAAAGAACAACAAAAATTACAAAGAAATAAAGAAAGAATAAAGGAAACATTTTAATAAAAACATATCAAACAATTGTTTTTAATTGTTTTTATATACTACTATTATAGTGCGTTTGTTTCCTTTACCTGATATTCTAACTATGAAGTATCGAATGCAATATACAATTGATAAAAAATTCTATTCTATCAACCGTAACTGTGAACATGTATGTGTGTTTGTGTCTCCATTCTGGAAACTCCAGACGCCGGCTAGTATCAAAGCGAGGATATTATTTGCGGTCATTTAGGTTTCCATTTTACTCACGCTCATGCTTAATTTTAGTCGTACAATTCTTATATCAAATATTTTTATTAGGTTTTAGGTATATAATGTAACTTTATGTAATCTGAGTTTTAGATCTGAACTTGCAACTATGAAGTACAAGCGCGCACATTCCTGCTGTGCCATATACTGTTCGGCGTACATAATAATAATTTTGTCATAGTGAATATATTTAACGACAGTAACTTTGCTTAAAAGATTTCATTCTTGATATTATATTAACCTACGATTTAAAATGATATATACTGGTTGTAAATGGTAAATATATTTTTATGTCTCATAAAATTATTATTTTGTAATGGATAACTGTGAATTGGCTACTCTAATCGTTTGCAAAGTGCAGCACTAGAGTTCCGGAAACGGCAGACGCCGGTAGCCACGCTTGAAAGGTAGATATAACGTGCGGTCATTTATTTACTTACTTTATTATCCTTTACATGTATTTAGGAGGTACTGTTAAAATTATAATAAATGTACATTGTATGTAACTGTACTGTTTCCTGAAGTACGAGACTCCGGTGTCCTCATTGTATATAATAATTTAGCTTTATTTATTGCATTAGCTGTTTATTATATGAATTATAAACGTTTGGCGTAATAAGATTATTATAAATATTTTTTGATAAAAGTGTTTGTAATTAACTTGGTTTTATTTGTATTATTAACCTCTTGATTTTTTTAGTTTTTTATTTTTTCACAGGATCAATACTTCATGTAGTTTATTCCATCAATTCAGTTTCAGATAAGTAAGTAAGGAGGTCACACTTGTATTTAGATTTTTGCCTATTTATTTTTTCATATACGTAATATTGAAAATATTTAAATATTCGCTATTTATGGCTTTGAAATCTTTGCATATTTTAATGCTCTTTATTTTTAATATATTCTTATTTTACTTATATTTTTTCTCATAGATTAATTACTTGTTTAATTAGAAGCAAGACGAAACAAACATATTATCTTTGATCGATACTATCCTATCACTAGTTAGCATATAGGAGGATCCGGTATTTGCATCTCAAAGACTGTTGAAATTACACACATTCGACCCTTCAGAGTGGCGAGCACTAATGATGTCTCTCATCTACACTTGATTCATTTTTAGAAGCTCTAGTCTGTTTTTCAAAGGCTTGATATCTTGTAAAGAAATTGGATTAATTAATTGTATACACATATTTAAAAAAATGAAAAATAATTTTCATATTTTTCAAGAGTTAAATTCATATTTGTTATATTATATAGGTATAAATTGGAGGAATGAAAAAATCACACTTCCGCTCTGGTCCACACAGACATATCGATATATCGATTTTCGGAAGAAAGCAGTCAACGGAGTGTCTCGAAACTAAGTTATCTCCGACTCCGAGCAGAGTTGCTATGCAGGCTAGAAAGAGAGAAATATGAAGAGAATTTTAATTATTAGACTCATTTTATTTTCCATTTTATATGACAGAAATTAAATAAAAAAAATACTAAATAATAATAAATTGCAAAGTAATTAAATTTTCACTTTTGAAAGTATATCAAAATTTTAAAAACTTCCTCCGTGGTTTATTACGTGCGCTCGCACTAATTGAAGCAGGCTAGATTGACAATTTATTATTAAGCGAATGACGTTGTTTCTCGTTTGTTATGCACTCGGGGTGGTTACAAAGTTATGTAAGAGCCGACAGACTGTATTACGGAGATGAAAGCTGTTTTTAGAAGCATCAATCTCTCGACTAGACAATTCAATGTTTCTTACTTTATTAATAATATATTTAAATTAGATATACACTTAAATAAATAAGTAGGTGTATATTGGCTTAAGTTATTTTTATAATGTTTTTACTCGACTACGGCAAAGCCAAAAGGAAGGGTTATGCGTTTTCCATACCAAATCAACATTTTTTGATTGATGAACACAATTATCATCGCCGCTATTAAAAACAAGGCAAAAAACTCGCAATTAAGAAATTTGAACTGAACTAGAATGCTGTTATCAATTTTATATTGCTATATAATTGTATAAGAACTAAGTTAATAGGAATGTTTAGTGCAGTTATGAAAAAAAGGGTTAATAAATACTTAGCTCCTCGATACTTATGTGAGGATCATACTTGTTCAATATTTTTCCGTAGGTTTTGGACTTTTTTTCTCTAAAAATAATGTTCTATCTTGATATTATAATGATTGAAAACAAACCATTTTCGACGTCAATTAGTGTATTTAATACAGTAGTCATATATAGTTCACAATCAGCTTTAGTCGTTTATACCATCATATGTTAGCGTCCTAACACAGTGTTTCGGATTTTACCAAGAAAATTCAAATAAACACAAATTATGTTTATTATTATGTATAAGACCTCTATATATGGATAACATATAGATAGGTTGCCATATCCGTCGTATATATCAATTTGACATGAACAAAGCACTGTACAGCATAATGTAACCGCAAAACGTTCAAATGAATTTGGCTCAAACAATATTCACGGTTAGAAAGGACTATTTATCAGCAGTGTTACCGGAATTACACGTAAGCGGGATTATTTCGAACCGCCTAATTCGCCTGTTTCCCAAACTGGCTTACAGCCAAGGTCAATAAACCCTTCCATACACATTCAGGATACGTAGTGACAATTGAAACCCAAAGCGTTACTATTAGAATTTAATTTCGCTTGTTTCACTATATTTAAATATTAGGGATGTATCCTAAGCAAACACACCGTGTCACTCGGGAGCTCCTGACTGAAACTAAACCACTGTTTAAGCAGATCCCGGCCTCTGTGTTTATAGGACTTAGCGCTCTAAACGCAGCTAAATTATACAAGTGCAGAGTTTTGAGTGTCTGTTAATACCTTGCAAACAAATATACGGATTTTAAGATTTTGGGCGTGTATTTTTTTAATTTTTATTGCCATTCAAAATTGATACTTATAAGGTAATGATAAAAAAGGAATTTAAGAGAGATTTTATGTAGAATATTATATTTAGTTCGTAACTACACGTTAAAATATATACCATATTGCGCTTTATGTAGCTGTTACATACTTTAACTATAGCTTAGATTGCTCCTTACATATGCATACTTGCTCATTTTAGATTTCAAAGCACTTTGATATAACGTATACGTAAACAACGATAAAAAACTAAATAAGTTTCACGTACAATATTTTTACATCATACTTAGGTACGTCTAAGCAGGAGGTTGATCTGAAAATTTGTCAAAAATTTTCTTTTATCGCAAAATAAACTCTATTTCTTAGTGATACGATTAAAAATTGATAGCGTAGCGTTTCTTTTGCCGGTAAAGCATAAAGAGTTCCATTCATGGGCCGTGAAAGGTTGTCGCATAGACAAGAGAGCCGTGAGCGCTGTAAAAATGATTTATACGGGCAAGATGGCTTATCGAGCGTTGTCGAACTTCGGAAAGAGGTAGATCGTGTTCAGATAACCCTAGAAACATCGATCCGGGTTTTGATATACGTTTCTGTTTGGATGGGAGTTGGGTTGCCGTAAATATTGTTGCGGGTAAACAATTCTGTCAACGCTTCGTCTCACAATTTATCATTGATTATATCAAGAATGTATTATTTTGTCTACAAATCTTGTTTATTTTTTTATTTGGCTTCTTATTAAAAATACACGTTGTTTTTAGAACATAAAAACCCATAAGATTTATAAAATACATTTGCTATTTGAAATGTGTTGAAAACGTTCTAAAACTACACGTAAAAGTTTCAGCCAACATATGTAATACCATAAATTATTCTTGTTTATCAATAGCGATGAAGCTATCAACAAAGAAGTTCAATATATACGTAAAGTAGCTTCGTTAACCGTGGCGCTCTGTTAGGAATAGGGCAAATAATTTTAAAGCGCAGCTGTATCTTGTACGGGATGCATTGGATATGCTAGCGCAGTTTATCTAACATTATTTACCCACATGCAAAACAGATAAATATATAGTAGTTGAAGCTCGGCTCCAAATAACAAAAGATACGTGTTCCGCCTCTCAACGACCAATCTCAATCTCAATTCGACTTTTCAAGACTACGTGTTCTAAATATATTTTCAACGTTCATTAGTCTAGTGGATTGTATAATGTTAGCTAATGTTTATTTAATTCTATGACAAAGTCCTTTCTGTTTTTATGTTAATGCCACAGATGGTAAACGTGAGAACGTCATTGAAAGGAAGTATTGCATTCTGTATTGATTGCTCATAAGTCATATATTTGCTAAAAATAACTTGATAGACAGGTAAATACCTAATGGCAAGACACTCTGTACTCCGCTTTCGGCCTAATTTCAGATAATTGCGTATTGAGTGGCGGTACTAAAATGCGCTTTCTCTTACCAGAGCGAGGCAATGAAATACAATTTTAAATATAATCATGCTGCAAGTGAGAATTGAACCCACAACCGATCACGTTTACAGTCAGAAGCTCAAATAGGTATAACACATTGAATGTTTTTTTTGTTACTTATATATTGTTTCATAAAATATTTTTTTCTTTTTCATATTAAAAGCTCACGAAGAGAATTATATTTGCGAGTCATTTATATGACAAAAGTAAATAATACATCATTTTAAAACTGTGTAATTTTTTAGTAACTGTAAAAAAAACGAAACTTAATATAACTTATCCTAAGTAATCTCACGTAGTACAAATAATATTATTTCAGTTAACAAAGTCTATGTTATATACCGCCATTACATATCAGGAGCCATCACACCCATACATCCTTATCTGAGAGATTTGTTAAAGTAATCACGCGAACGTCCGACGCAGGTATCGAGACATACTGGCGAATAGTTAGCCTAACTGATATACAGTACTAAAGATGTTGCAATTTAGAACATTCTAAAAAATAATAATGTTATATCTTTTAAGAATTGCAATCTTGAAACATGATTAATAAGTGTGAAACTGAAAAAAACTTGATAAAGTCGATAATAATATTCCTATATTATATAGTCCTATATTATAGTTATTCCTAAGCATTTTTTTTATTAAAATATTTTGTTTAGGATTCATCTGAAATTCTACACACACACACACACACACATGGAACGTTAAAAAAATCCCTCGTATTTTACAAATAGCGGTGGAGGCTATCTGTGATTAATGAGGTTGACCCGTAAAATCAGCAGTAACGTTGATAGCGATCGAGCTTCATTACCCCATATAGGTTAACCGCCTTCTAAAAGGTGGAGGTTTGTTTAAATCCACAAAACTGGATTATTTGTTTTCTTTTTTACTGGAAAATATATAAATAAATATATAAATATATAAATTGTAAAATACCAATGTTATTTAAATAAATTGAGTAAGTTACTGTAATTTTATATTATTTTTGTGTGCTTTAACATTATTTAATATATAAATTTACAAATTTATAAATTTTTAAAGTCTATTAACTAATCGTAAGTCGATTTTTTAAATAAATAAGATATTCAATGCGTGTATATATTAATTAATAAATTATTGACCACGCTCATGCAAGTCAGATCGGTCAGGAAGACAGTAAGAGACAATTTCCCTAGAAAACGAAAAAAGCTGATTTATGTGTACTATTAAGTTTTGTTAAATATGCGATCCCTTAGCATTTGTAACCATGTGTAGCGTTACTTAGAGGGCGGTCGAACCTACCAATGATTAATGAGCTTGACCCGCAGTATCGGCAGCCGTATCTACCTTCACACGTCGCCATCCGTCTTGATGGCCGATTTTGTTTTTGCTAAGTTATGTAAACCGTACCAAAAAACCTACTTTTTTAATATTCGATGAATATGCTTTTTGAATAAAAATTTAGCTTTACTTTATTGATACATAGATTTGAGTTCTGTGATCCGTATTTAAAATAAATTATTTTTCTAACATACAATATACCAGTTCACGTTTACTTAATTTCAACAATTTGTTAGTGTTTTTCAATTAAGCTTTCTATTTCCTAGTTTTCTCATCATTGTTCCAATGATGATTAAACTGTGTGACCTAATACTTAGTAAATTTGTATCTTTATAGTATATTCTGATGTAGTATGACATTTGTCTTCATTTCATCCCACATTTCATCTCATCTCTTTCATCATATTTTTAGTCTTATTTTTTGATCAAGAGAATTATGTCTAATAATTAGTCACCATTCATATATGTAATAATGTTATATTTTAAATTATTACTTATTAAAATAAATTAATCATGTAATTAAGTTAAAAACATTTTAGTTCTATATGTTCAATATGAAAAATAACTTATATAAATCTATCAAGAATTAGATTAAATTTAAATATAGATTTTTTAAATAAAAAAGATTTAATTAAAAAATAAATAATAAGAAGGAAAAAATGTACGGACGCAGTCTATAGTGCATTAAATTTTATATTAATAGAAAAAATTAAAAACATAAAAATAAATAGAATCGAGTTGATTATATTGTATGTACGTATATACGTAGGTTTATATAAGATTAGTATTAACACCGTAACTTGGCCGAGATTGTATTTAGTAGCTCTATATTCGAAACGTGCCAGACCAACGTGTGTCTTATGAAATTCTTAAGCTTAAGTAAAATCCTTATGAAACATACCTGACTCTATCTAACAATTTACTGGCAGCACGTGGTAGCTAGAAAAAAATCTTCGTGAGATTCCTCTTAAAACTATATTAATATATTTTTATTAATTTGTGTATAGGAAATTTTCATTCAATTTATATGAATGTCATTTCTAATACCGTTATTTATGACCGCTCTGTCCACACACAAAAGGATCCACTGCTTTATACTTGTGCGTATTAGTTAATTTTTATAAATCCTTTTTTATTCTAGTCTTATTGATTTATTCTCATAATTTATTGATTATAAAGCATGTGAGAAAATAATAAGTCTTATTTATATATAGTAATATAGGTCTAACTAGAACAGTTTAAAATAAAGAATGTTATGTCTGAAACACGACGGGAGATCAGCGAGTGCCAATTAAAAAATAAAAAAGTATTAAAAAATGATATATTAACTATATAGAACTTCACTATTACAAGCATTAGTATGTTTTCTCCTATTAATAGCGCTGTGGCAAGCAATTCACAATTATTAAAACAAATTGCTGTGTAACACTAACTAATTGAAAGGAGACCTTAACTATATGTATATAAAGGTCACATCGGCGTGATCGCTTGAGAGATTTGTTCGTAATGTTACTGCATCTATATTGACATTATTCAGGGTCATGACCGTAGACGGCCATCGATTACGATTTAAGCTACCGACGTCCAAAGAGATATTGCTGTGATTTTAATATCTAACAGTAATCTACCTTGACTATTGGCAACGGCGCTGTGACAAACGTGTCGTGTCATACGACAATGTTTATTAGACAGATAGTAGGCTAAAATATTACTTATGAGAAAAAAAAACTTGGGAAAAAAATATATAAAGAAATATTTAATAAAATAATTAAATAAACTCATTTTAATGTTGCTAGGTAGGCTGTCGTGGCGCAGCTGATTGTGTTTAATTGGAAACGTAATGGTTAGTTAGTTAGTTAGTTAAAAACTCTATTGTACATTGATAAAATAGGACATAGGTTTAAAAAAAAAAGAACAATAAAATGCACAAAGGCGGCCTTATCACTGAGAGTGATCTCTTCCAGGCAACCAAATTATAAGGATATTTTATTTTATATTATAGGTTGTGAGATTGATTTCCTTTTGGGACACCGATTTTATCTAAATATGTTGGATTTCACTACTCTTAAGACACGGCGTTGAGCTCCAACAAATCTGTAACTATTACTTCAACAGTAGATTCTGCTTTTCCAGCTCAATACGAGGCTAAAATAGAATGCCTTTTTAATGAAAAATCACTCACACACGTCAGACGTTGGTTAAACATGAATGAATCGAAAAACTATCTCATGATTTAAGTATTCCATGTTGGTATCAGCGTGCCCGAGGAGGTGTGAATTGTAACTAGCTTGTTACGGATTATTTGTGTAAACATTTTGTGTAGTTAACGCGTCAATTGCCAGATGTATGTGTTTAGTGCGTCCTTGTGAACTAGGTCTGTTAATTAGTGAATCGTTCTTGTAATAATAAATAGAAATAATTGTAATAATAAATTTTGTAAAAACTTTGTATAATAAAAAAGGTTGAATAGTTAAAAAACATATTTTACATGTCTTTCTTAAGACCTATATATGAAAAATATAATTAATATTAACATTTAATCAACCGCTCAACACACTACGCCGTGAATTATTTCAGGAAATTATGGATATTGATGTTAATTTATATTATTTGTATTTAATAGTTACTTAATGTAAAATGTTTAAATATATTATTGATTTAAATTTCCATCAAGTTAATTTGTGACATACTGGACTAGTAAAACTGGAATTCAAATGCAACAATTCACAGGGGCTATTTGAAAAGCTTCCGAATCGTAGGATAACAAATGCCAGATAAGGGTGTGCTCCCCCATCGGGGTGCGCCGGAATCGCCACATTATTTTAATCACAGAGCTGGCCTTTATGTGTACTGTCACTTTGCCAGTAACGTGCAATTGTGTTGTGTTGGCACATTCAAAATTTACTCAGGTTCCAATTTAATGTGTAATTTGCCTCTATTTACATATATATAGACGCTATCGTAGCGCAATGACAGGGACGTCTTATTACAATATCGAATGATCATTGGTTTGATTCCCAGTCGTTGATTATATTAAATTGTTTTTATTTCTCACTATTGTAAGGATAAAGTGCGGCGTTAAAATCCACCACTTAGCTCACAATATCTCAAATACGGACAGAAAGAAAGTAATGGAGTGTTGACACTAGTTTCAAGCATACTTACTGTTATTCATAATAAAACATGAAGCTAAGCAGCTTTTATTTCTACATATATATTGCTGGCGTTATTATATACAGTTCCTTTGTTCGTGAAATCTACCCACAGCACTGTAGACTCATATTATAGCAATTTTCGGGTAGTAAAATTTGAATTTTAAAGTATAAGTGCTTTAAATATTTATCACGACATAGTTTATGTATATTCTTGTACATAATATTTATTCGATGCAAACTCTAAATATATTAAGAGCTATGAGTTCTAAATATGCTTTTTGTTTTACACGACAGTGGACAAGCAGATATTCATTTGATTTAGCATATATTCTTAACAAATAATAATTTAACATGTATTAGTATTTTACTATAGTCGGAACAGCCAAATAGACATATTTTAATACATTATGTACTTAATATGTAAATCAGCTATCATTTAAAGTAAAAAATTAAAAAGAACAAAAAATAACAATGTTTGGGGTACGTATTATGCATTATTATTGCAATTTCAAAGTATGGTTAGCCGGATAGTCTAATGCGCACAGCGGGCGGCGTCGTATTTTTTACGGCCAAACGAACGAGCCACAAAAATCCACCCCCGCTGCTAGTCAGCTAATTCCGACCCTTATACAACGCAAAATATTTTTTATAGAGCCTTTTACATGGACACTGTTAATGACGGTTGGTTCACCAGAAGGAAAACCATAGAGGTTTGTGCGTCTGTTTATTCACTTCGTTTGGATTTGATTAATTACAATTTTATAAGGAGTAAGGTAAAAATAATTACAAATATGGTAAATATTTGTACATCATGATTTCGATTACAAAGATATAAAAATCGATCTCTTTCAAGGGTTTCTTAATTTGAAGCTAGTACCTAACTATATAAAAATAAGTATTGGTAAAATCCTTCACTTTTCAAACCTAAAATTTAAAAAAATGCTAAAGTCAAAAAATAGGTATAACATAAGTATGACTTCTTTCATTTTAATGTACAAAAATAAATGTTCTTCATAATGATTGATATCTTTTTTACAATAAACAATAACATACGATGCCTGAACACGATATCTTTTACTGACCCATTTAAAATATCACAGTCGCACATACGGTAAAATATTATTTACTTTATATATATATATATAAATATATATATATATATATATATATATATATATATATATATATATATATATATATATATATACATATATATATATACACACACAATTATATTCTTTACTTGTAATAATGAACATTTCATTTACAAAGTTTGTATGTCACACACAGTTTTTTTTCTTATTTATAACGAGCTGTGCCCGCGAATTCCTCCGCGTGGAATTCCCTTATTTTATCACTTTAAAAATAAAGGCAACCTAAAATACACCCTTTTTACTTTATCTACCTGCCAGTGAAAATCCCGTCAAAATCATCGCGGAGGAGGCAAAATCATCCCGTCAAAATCATCGAATAAAGGAGGCTGTTTAATAAGATCCGTGAAGATTTTCATCACTTGATATACATTTTATTAGTAGCTTAGGTAAAAAATTTAAACAATAAGTAACTCTTTCCAAATCTAACCCCTACAAAAATCTATATTATAATATTAGATATTTAATATCTCCATACTTGTAACAAAAAATAACTGAATATTATTTTTTTCATATTGTATGTAATTAATAGTAATTTATCATTATAATTTCTTTGTTCACTGATGACTATCAGAGATAGTCTCAGCCATGAAGCGTCGCGTTACTCCCACTGACGAGACGACTTTGTCAACCTTTACAATAAATCTAACATTCACGTAGGTAGAGATGTACGCAATTTTACTAAATTACAATTCTGAATCATCCGTCTAATTCCATCAAAATAATATACGTGTAGATATTTCATATCGACGCCAAAACAAAATTTCCATTTCTACTTGCTATGTTGATTAGGGCCTGTTGGGAGTTAATAAAAATGTAAACTTTTGTATGGAAACTGAAAAACTTAAGCCTTCTAAGCGTAGCAGGGTAGACAATAAGTGCCTCGTTCGTATCGGATTTCCGCCAAAATCGCGAATGTGTTGAGTGACGAAACTCACCGCCACGCTGTGCCTTACCAGAGCGAGAAAATGAAAATAGTTTAAATATAATTATTAAATTACTTTCATTTACTTACAGATTAAATTTCGTTTGAAATTATTTATGATTGCGTTTACATTACAATAACCGCTTTTCTCAGGTGTCCTAGAATGGACGACCCTATGGCAGTAACAATTTTCTGTGATTTTTCCCCTAAAGCCAAAATACATCGTCTATTGTGTAAAAAATTATTGTATTATTATAATTATAAGAGGCATCAAGACACCTATACAGCAACAGCATAACCGTCTTCATACTACAGCATTATCGTACATAAATCCATAATGATTGCACGTCTCAGATAAATACCCATTACAGGCTATCGGTGTAAATGAGGTGCGTCAGAACAAATTAGGCCTTGTTCTTGGTCTAATGCGTTGGTTGTAATAGACTAGTGATTATGAAGAAAGTACTTATACATTAATAAATAATTTCTATATTATAATTTGATTGAAAATAATAATAAAATAATTAAAATGGATGTTACATTGAAATTCATACAATCGAATAGTTTTCAAGTCAAGCTTAGGATAAATAATGACTTTTGCTTTTCAAAATATATTAAGAATTGTATATAATTAATTTGACCTACGTGAAAAGTAGACTAAATTATTACCTCTTATAATAAGATGTTTGATTTTCGCCATTTTTATAAATTTTAAATAAAACTATTTCGAATGGATTAATTTTAACATAACAAAGATATAATATGTATTTTCAATGTAATCTAAAACAGTACGAGAGGTTCTAGTATTTCTTCTTGGAAATTGAAAAACTTTGATAGCACTATAACATGGTTTGCGTGTCGGGATATTGTTACAGATACTTGGAATGTTGGTACTTATTTCCCATACCCCTTCACAGGCAGCGTGGCCGAGTGGTCTAAGGCGCTGGTTTTAGGCACCAGTCCGAAAGGGCGTGGGTTCGAATCCCACCGCTGTCAAATTGTTTTGTTGTTTTTTTACATGTGTTCGAAACTTTTATAAAATGACTATTTAATTGATTATATTTTTTTGCTACAAAATTAATAGTTATTTTTTATTTTTTTATGTTGATAATATTTACATGTGTTTTTTTTATTTTTTTCAGGTAATTACAATTCCTTCTTATTGATCGCAATCGGCATTTGTTATGAGGTAAATGCTTTATTATTATTTTTAAATAAAATAACACGGATCAATTGAAATACATTAAAAATTTCAACCTTGGCCGCAATAGCTGCTGATATCTTTGTAAATGTATTAGCAAGGCATTGACATATATACCAGTACGTGTTTATTTTTAACGTCTTTTTTTTCATGTATTTACCATATTTTACGGTGTATGCCGTAAGAGCCTAATAATAAGTTGTTTAATTTTAAATTCTCTCTTACTTGATATTTTGTCTTATCATACCTAGGATACACAAATATTATAATTGTTACGTTGTGTTTACGTTAATAGTAAATACTTATGATGTTTAATTACAAATATCTCACATCTATATGTACGTATACATATATACATATTCTACGCCAGAAAACAACGGCCACTGAGTGATAAACACCGTACAGGAGCAATCGTATTGTTGGTATCGAAACGAAATAGGCATTTAAAGAACCAATTTAATTAAGTTCACGTAGAACAGGCTGTTTGTGTACACTACCCACTTTCCTAATTACTTACTATCAAGACATTGACTGGCGACAGCGTGCCGGAATGTATTTAGTACTAAATGGCAACACCTCACCTTAGCCTTAGTTAATAGACACGAATTTTACATAATAACACTATTTTACCATTCTGTGCACACTTCCACGATAAACTGTCACGTGTAGGTTACAGTTGGACTTAATTGAAGTCGCTCACTGAGATTTTTAAATTACTTTAATTTTATGTGAACTTGGGATAGCTTTTTCAGTTAATTTTTTTTTGGCAAAGTAGATTTATATAAAACTACCCAAAAATTAGGTAAAAGATTTCTTATTTGACATCTATCTCTGAAAATTTGTAAACTCGAATACGTTTAAAAAATTCTTATTAAAAATATTAGTGATACATTATGTTAGAAAATAGTGCAAAATTAAAATTAAAAAATCCTCCTCGCGGTCGTAAAACCCTTACACGTGTGTTTTGTCGTAAAAATTGACATGTCGAGATGAAAACCTCGCTTTGAGTGTCCGCGTTACACGATACTGCTGCGAAGTGGAGCGTCGATTTATTTGTTTAGTGTTTTGTTAAAAGCATATTGCGATAATAACTTTAAATGTTTTACATGTAATGTTACAGATGACATTATTTTGTTTCTTTATACATACCTTAATTTTCAACACTAAATTTTCAATCTTTATAGGCACTTTATTACAACGTCTGCATACTTACTGTTTGACAATTTGATAGAATTCGGCTGATTTTTACTGCTAAATAGTAAATAAAAATTTACATTTTCGCTTTCGCCTACTCGTATGTGCCACAACTTAAAAACGTGTGAACATAATCAGTGTACGTAAGCAGATGCTCAATGACCACATGTGCACGTTTACATTATGTTATAGACATTGACTATTTGAAGCTTTAAAAATAAAACATTATTAAGTTAATACTTGCAAATAGCTAGGTCTTAGGAATCATTTCACTAAAATTGAAAATGATTTCAATGTTGTGAACTGGCTCTCTTTTTCTTATTGGCATTTATACAAGTTTAGCCAAGGTCTGCCTTCCCACTTAATCTCCTCCATTTTGTACGATTTTCGGTATCCTCGATGTAAGTCCGTTGACTCTTATACGTTAAGTTTACCATTCAACACGCAATTTCTCGATTTTGGGAGTAGAATAGACAACGATACTAGGTTGTCCCTGATCCCTGATGGCATGCGGGATAAAACGTGAAGTTGTTAAAAGTTAAAGCAACGCCTATTCAACGTTTCAATCGCACAATTACTTTCTAAAGTTTCACTACCTAAATTATAGAAAATAAAATGAAATTTTATCTAATATGAAAAAAAATACTTGTGGCATTTTTTAGAGTGTGCATCATCTGTGTTATTTTTTAAGTGCGAACTATATACAGGATATGCTAGGAAGCCTGTAAGCTATTTTTTGCAATAACTATTGAGAGGCAGATGGTGCGATGGGCGGACCTTATGGTCAATAAACTATAAAACTATAAAAACATTTTGAACAATATAGTCAATTTTTTTACGTGTATGATATGAGTAAAAATAGAGATTTTCCAGCAACTTTGCACTAAATAAAACAAGTGTCTACAAAGAAAATATATATGAACTATAATTTCATGTATACTTTGATATGAAAAATCTATTACATCGTTTTATAAATAGTTAAGTTAGTAACACCTGCGTGTTTTGAAATTCGTCAGTAGAATTAGCGTGTGGCGCGACACAAAATTTGCATGTGACCTTCCACTGGCCTTGAATACTGATAAATATTAAATAATCGTCGCGTATCCATTGCAGTTAATTAATCTTAATCTATATGCCGACTGCACACTTCACTGATGTTCTTGGGTGTATTGTAAATGACACAAACAAGTATTTTTTATACAAGAACCTGCCGGCTACCGGCTAACTAGTATTAAAATTATTAAAAAAACTGAGTATTATATTAGAAATATATTATCTGGAGAAAATTGTTCCATGTTTCTCTAAAATCTTAATTTAATTTAATATTTAATTGTAATTAATGCTAAGCCTATTAATTTTTTCGTTATTTATGGGGCATATCTAAGTTATTATATTGTATATTATATTCTATGTGATTTTTTTAATAATTAGACAAAATTAATCATGTTTTTACTACACCAACTTGTTGGAATAGCTTGAAGACACATCTCTTTCTTCAACACCAGCAAACATTTCTCAGAATATTATTTCTATATCCTCAGTAGGAAACGTCTGGATATTTCGTCGCCGTAAAAATAATATCCATTATTATAATTGGGTCCCGCACACGTGCTGTTTCCTTTGAAATAGTTTTATGCCCTGTCGGATTCCTCATCCGAGTGCTCTTCTAATGAGGAAAAGATGGGATGGTTTCTTTGGATGAGACATTGGATGGGTTGATAACTTTTAGGTTTTTTAATATTTAATTGTTGAGGTGTTTTTTTATTTGTCTTACTTTGCTCTTAATTAGGTATATCTACTTTTAATACATGTGGAGCTGCTTCATTATACTCGTAAACCTTTATAATATATATAAATTAGATGGTTTTTATTTTTATACTGGATATTCTTTTCAACATTGTATATATCTAAAAATAAAGTTCTATTACATACTTTATCCATTAAGAGATTGATATTAATAGTGCCTCAAGGGGTAATAATTATAACTTTATCGTTCAGCATTTCTCTTTTACCATTTAATTATATTTGCATATATGCAAATTTCAAAATTGTCAAAGCCAAAGCCATTATTCTTATCACCAATTTCGACTTTATGCCGAAAAACACTACTATGAAATTATTCCTTCATTTGGTCCCCATAAATGGTTATCAATTTTTTAACTTCTTATTTCGGTTTCACCCACGTCGCGACACAGACCGTCCGGTATTTATTTGAGCAAATAGTAATTAAAATGTTTCAAAGGAACATGCGCCGATGGTGCTACAAAAAATAAACCATGAACTGCGAAATGCTTTTAGTTCTGAGACTAATTACACCGCAGTTTTGGTGCACTGATATTGGCTTCATTATGTCTATAAAACAAAAGAATCTGGCTAAATTATTTAAACAAATTTCTCTTAAATTTTTTTATGCATATGTTATTACGAATATCTATATTTCAAAACGCAAATTATAATGATGACATTTAGTATTGGTAGTCATGTCATTATTATTGAGAAATTCCATATATTTAAAATTTTTGTTTTGCTTTAACGGTATCAGACATTTCTTGCTACACTCTCTAGGGACGAAAACAGCAAGTTCTGGAATTGCTAAGCTTCGCCTGTCTCCAACTAATGTCAATTCAAAATCGTATGTAGGAAATATGATACAGTACTGGATGTTATACATGTTTATATACATGTTTAAATATTTACGTATTTTGTATTGGAAATAAATATTTTCGAAATCCATCAGTAAGTAAATTATAACCGCAATTACGTAATTATTAAAAAAATGCTTAACTTTTATGACAAAATAAATAAATAATGGAGGACTAAGGGATTCATTGCTTGATAAATATCACCATTCTTTAACGTTTTTTACATATTTTCTCTGCCGAATTCAACATATTGCGTGTTAAATGACGGAACTCAACACCGTGCTTTATCTTACCAGAACGCATAAATGATAATAATTTAAATATAATCGTTCCCCCGAGTAGGAATTGAATCCACAACCGAACGCTTTTACAGTCACAGACTATCCCACTGCGCTACGATCGACTTCTACACTTCCTTTAATACTAAAGGAATTTTAAAAATAGGTAGTTCTAATTTAATACTAAAATCCTAAGTGTGAGAATTAATTTAAAAAATATATTAGATATTGTTATCTATGTATTTAATAATTTGAATATATTTTCAATTGCCTTTAGCTGTGTAAGTTAGTAATATAGTGTTAACGAATGAGGCAAGCTGTTTGTATCAACATATTTAATCATAAGGAGCTTCCTCTTTAATTTGATAAACATCAACTGAAAAAGTACAAAATAAGCCCACATGTATTAAGCGATAAAACATTGCGCTAATAAAACTAATTGACTGCGCTCGCGATCCGTCGCGTGAGAGGGTAACCATGCTGTGCTGCTTTTTATTCATGATTGTTATAATGTTTAGTAGAAATTATTATACTTTTAAACATTAACGAAGTTCCTTTGAAACATCTCTAATTATAATATGCAAACACAGGTTCAGCGCGAACAATATTTATTAAATATTTAAATATTATAATTTGTCACAATGTGTAGCTCCGTTCTCAACTGTCCTCTGGGGAGACCTCGGTTGACCTTCGAAAACACAGTATCGAAGATACTGGAGGAAGGTCACGAAAAAAGCATGAGGATCCCTCGAAGTCATGTATGAAGGAGATAAGGACTGTGGATGAGAAGGGTATGTAGGGACCGTAGCGTTTGGCGCTCCGTACTCTCTGACTACCCCGCAAGGGATAAAGCGTAAAGCGAAAAAAAATTCGTCACTTCATTTTCTAAGCTATTGATTAACGGACTTTAAATTACACATGGTTAAGCCACACCAGATTAAGTAAATGTTCATTATTTAGACCTAACCATAACTACCGCAAGTTACATGGTCCACCTGTGTTTTACGTATTAGAGGTTTTGATCCTCTCAAAAATTATTGTTTAAAGTACTTATATATTTATACCATTTTACCTTTTCTTTATTTGTTTTTATATGAGAGAGTTACATTTCCAAAATTTTATCGTCAACGTATGTAACATAATCTATACACGGATGACCAATTAGCAACGCGGGAAACTTCGTATCGAGTTTCGAAGTTTTTGCGACTATGCCGAAACTCTATCGAGCTAACAAACATCCGACACAATGCCTTTCCGCTGAATACTCACCTATACCTTTTTGTACAACATTTGTAACACTCCTATATCCTGTTGCAGAATTGACTATATATTAAACCTTTTATTACAAATTAATACTTTAAAAAACCAAAGTTATCTCAAAAATATGATTTCGCTTTGCTGATAACACTGTAGACATATTCGATAAATCAAATAAATATACAAACTAATACTTCGAAATTAAACTTGATTATTTATCCTAACTCTTAAACTAATCTTAGGCTAACGGTTCTAGAAACGGTGAAAAACATCTATATTTCAATAATGTCCCAATTTCATGAAACTCAGATAAATCGATTTAAAAAACCACTTGTAACTGTCAGCGATAGCGATAAAAGAGGACACGATCCATCATACGTACATAACTGATATCATCCACATTGTACGGAACTGCACGCCACATATAAACGTAAATATTGTGTTGGATTATAAACCTTCCGTCCCTTACGTTAAGGATTAGAAATGCGAAAGAAAATTGTTTTAAATGTTTATATATGTGTAGACATAGAGTAAATATTCACGTAGACAAATTGGCGACATAGCTATCAATATATTGTTTTGACTTGAAATATAAATATAACTACATCGTAAAGGTGCAATGGAATGTATCTTACTGAAAGCCTCCGTAGAAGGTTCTAAGCCAAATCGAGGACAATATCAAGTGTTGCCCTCGTACAGTTAAATAAAAATAGTAATGACAACAATGAAACGTTTAAAAATGAACAAGTACTTATTCTTTTTAGGTTTTTTTAATATACAGGAAGACACTCCTTACTTTTACGCCAAATTCGCAATTAAAATCGCAATGGCGCAGTGTCTGTCTGCTCTGGAATAGCAATAAATTACATTTTCCGTCTTATGATTGATTAAATAAATATAATTTTAAATATACAATAAATACCTAATTTACAAATTATATACATTATATTATATTATTTTATACCTAAATTAATTAGTATATTTTATGTGGCCATAGTCTATATCAAAATTATCTCCGAGGTCTCAATGCGTGACCAAAAGAATTCCGTTGTAGATCGCTTACTATAATACCACGAAAACAAGGAGACGCGACATCTTAATTACCTCTTAATTATACCCACATATATCGCTATCATACAAATTGTGAGTGGTAAGAACTGGTCATTTAAATTACTCGAACAACTTCATGATGGCTTGTAAAAACTGCATAAATGATCAAAAGTACCTAAATGACGACGAGGAAATATTTCGTAATATTGCATAAAATATTTTTGACTGGACATACTTAACTACGTCTGTCTTATAAATAAAACTCTTGCATTATTGACTGACTGTCAGTTACGTTACAGCGCGAACTTTTGAACGTAGATACCTGAAATTTGGCATGTACGTTTTTGGGAAAGTGTACGGGAAAGTTAAGGAGAAAAATATCAGGATTTTATGCATTACGATCGACGCAAATTACATTTTGGTTAGGATATGCCGATCTTTATATATTTGATTCCACAGTGAAGGGATACGTGATGCTGGCTTTCTGTTTCTTTCAAAATACCTAAACTAAAGTCTTCTTCTTTCTTTTCCCGTAAAACTTAGTGACGGTTTAGAGGCCATTAGGATAGCTATATTACAAAAAGTTAGCTCCGCGTTTAACATTTACATAATACTTATATCCATATAATAAATTTACTGCTTAAAATATACTTAAATTTACCTTATACGATCTATATTCACATATATGAAAACTGTTTTTGGAAGTACTTCGATAAAATATGTAGTCACCATGACATGTGAGCGTGGAGCGTGCGCCTTAAGTGAACTCAACCATGAAGGGACTGATAAAACGCTTAAACCCGTCTCTTTGTCACAGAACTTGTATGTGTTAGTTGATGAAATAATTAAAAGTTTACTAAATTATTATAATAAAGTCTTTTTAGGTTAACAATTTTATTTATATTAATGTTGACATTTTTTAAAATAATAAATGATATTTTTGGAAATATCGTATACAAAATTTTGCAGCGGGATTCGAACCCGCGCCTCTTGGGAACCGTCCAACTTTATAAATAGTAAAATAAATAAATGAATTTAAAATCAGTTTCCGGCTTTACACCATATTGACGTAACTGTATTTAGTAGTACATACAAACGTTTTGTTTTTTGTAAAAAGCACAGTAAACAAGCTATTAACTCACATTAAAATAAAAACGAATTACAGATTATGTATTATTACTCTATATCACAATTATGGGGTATAAAATCAGGTTTTCTTTCGCATTCCGACGCCAATAACATAGTCCAGTAATCCTTGTCTAACAGTCGGCTATCACACGAATGGCCGGTTTTATTGGCTAATTATCGCCTTTCTCAATGATCACTTTAAAATCTTTATTCTATAGATTGAAATCTCTTGTACAAGTGTATCAATACTTTCAGTATTTATATCCGTTAAAAAATCATACTTCTTAATATAGTAATGGTGTCAAAGACATGTTCTATTAAGTATTAAATATTCTCTATCACTATATAAAGTCACTTTTGAAATTATATATTGAAATATAGTGAAAAATATATATAGGTATCAGCAAAATATTAACGGAGTGCCAAAATAAAGTTAATTAACTTTGAAGACAGCGTCAGCTTGCAAAGACGTATCTGCTTTTATTACAGAAATTAATACTTGGTATTTATCAAACCATGAAATATTTCCAGTAAAATAAACGTTCATATTAGGATCTTAAGGTTTGTAAGGCAATTTAACTTTTGGTAAATAGATGATATAATAACAAATTTCAAACTCCTACACAAATCTCAAAGGTACTAAGCCTACGCAGAATTTTATACGAATATTTTAATATTTTCGAAGGTATGTTGCCTTACCTTGATACCCACAATCAATAATTAAGCCCTCACATAAACAAATAAGAAACATTTCTACTAAAAAAAACATTATAATTATGTTTTAAGAGGCTAGTAGTGGCGCAGTGGGAAAGCGCCTGACTATTAAAGCGATCGGTTGTGAGTTCAAGCAGGGTACTGCTATACGGGATAAAAGCGTGAATCTATTTATAAATATAAAAGTAAATACTAACCGATATGTATTATAAATCGATTATGCGAAATCAAAATGTACCCTACCCCAAGCTTAATATTGCATATCAATTTATCTTAAGATATGTTTGAGAAAATCATTAGTCAAAACTCAAAGGCCATATTAAGTGGGCAGGAATACAGGACACCTTGAACATGACTTCATTATGAATTGTCAATACTCCTATCATTAATTTTGATTGATGATTCCAATGATTTATTACAAGCATCCCAAATATCCTATTGTACTTTAAAATTAGAACATTATAAAATAACACTTATTATCTAATATATTAACATTCTTGTTTTGCGTTTATAACGTAATATAAAATTAATTGTTTAAATTATTACATCCCGTGTTAGTAAGCGATGTAACAAAATTTTGTTTGTTTTCCCGAAATATGGGAAAACGTATCTTTTCGAATGACAAAATCAGTCTATTCCAAAATTTCTACGAAGGTAAGTTAATCTATCGCCGAGTCACGACCATTCCATAGAGCCGTCGCCCGATCCGTCGGGTGCAGTATTCAAGCGGTAGACGAGGGAGGGGAGCTACCGCGTCACTCGGCAGCGACGCCGGTCAGCCCGGTCGCAACTCGCGGACGGTCTTCGGCTCAGTCTGTCGGTTGATCAGCGTATGATCGCGCGTTCTCGGCGCCTGAGCTATTATCGCACTTGTGTTTATGTGCGGTTCGTACTTTGTGCATAGTGAGGATCGGATTATTTGCAGTGTATGTGACGTTTGATGACACGGATGTGGCGTTACAGTATTTATATCAATATTTAACCGTACGGTTCTAAAAACACGAGCCGATGGTCCTTTTGAATAGTAACATGAAAATTAATGGTAAATTTCTCATCAATATTTGCATGACGATACCTTTCCTTTAATGTTTGTTATTTTTTTTATATTTGGATGACTTGATCGTCTTGGCTTGCACGACGCACGATTGAGATAAGTAGGAGAAAACACGCAAATTTTCGCGTCAAAATAATTTATAAACATTATTTAAATTGAACTCAACTCTATTTGGACCACCGAAACGGCCAAAACAATGGTGGACCTCACATCTCTTGTATTAGACTCTGAATTTAAATATGAATTAGCTTGAACAATTGGTGCATTTAGTTAGTCGAAATAGGTATATGCATAAAGGCTGTGTGTGTGACCCTGTTGCGCCTACGGGACAAGCCGCTGTGGGTGGACGGCATAGTTCGAACCGCCTAGAGAACGACAGTGGGTGTTTGAATGGAGCCAGTTAATAATAATGGTGAGATTTAATCACCGCCATAAAGGTTACACAACAAAAGCTACAAGCATGTCTGTAGCTCGATTTGTAGAAGGAAATCCTTTTCAATAACAATTAAGGATAGATAACTAACAAAAGCTTTTAGTTAGAGAATATTGGCTTCTAGAAGAAAATTGTTACTAATCATTAATCAAATAGCTTCGTATTACTTTTTTAAAATATTAATTTCATATTGCGTTATTTTAAATTTTCATTATATTAAATTAAAATAATAAAATACAAAAATTGTTATAACCTTGTGCTCACAGAGAATTATTTTGCACATGTCGCCAAACAGACCTCAGATGTTGACTGACAAAAAACAGAACACTTCATAGATACATGTGTTACGAAATACAGATCTAATTTATCTCAATGTTAAAAGTTAAACTATATATACTATCAGAGAAGATAGCTAGTTACTTTTACATATATTTAAAACATAAATCAATTAAAATAAAAAAAAACAAATCATGAATAGGAGGATATTTAATTTTGGAAGGAATTAGCCAAGGTAACCCTATTATTACTGGCGCATCTGGCGTAAATGATAAATGTGTTCGTCGAACAAATAACAAAAAAAAATATTTTGAAGCGAAACCTACACGGACTGATGCAGCACGTGGGTCGGCAGATGCGCCGACGCATTTGGACTGCGACTTTCAACTTAAAGCACTTCCTATATCTCACAATCCCGCTAACCTTGTAAGCAGCTGTGATTTTTACTTCATTGTTAGATCATTAAGATATTGAATATAATCCGATTCAGTTTGTTACTTGAAATCATATAAAAATTATTTATTTATTGCTCAAATCCCTCTAACTTTCAAGTTCAAAGCAGGTCAAGTCCGGCTCGAAGGCTCGGTCCTTCGGTTTTTCTCTGATTACGATCGAGTATTTGTCGCCATGTATGGAAACCTGCGCTGGCTTCGCCTATGTATTGACAGCTTTGGTGTACCTGACATCAATATCATAGTAAACCGACCAATTCTGAGTGGTCATGACTTTAAACGCCTAATAAATAAAATTGTGACCACAGTTAGGCATTTAAGTAAAGTTCTGAAAATACGTACCATTAAAAAGTACGTAGCTATGATGAACTTCTGAGTGCAAACGTGAAACACAATACGCGTATTTCCAAATCGTATTAGTGGTAAGTAAGTGTAGGCACGTTGTGTTTGCAAGCTTTAACCAACTTAAACAAACCAAGGTGGCAACAGCCTGCACAATGTAAGATCGTGTTTGAATAATTGTCGTGCTGTATGCTCATGAATATTTATGCGGTTTTGAATTTAAGATAAATTTAATTTGAGAGAAGATCGTAAGACAACTAGTCGATTTGAATTAAGTAGTGTATATAGTCAACAAGTTATTTTCTATGTCAAGTTTTCACTGCATTGTGTAGACAAGTTAAAGAGCAGCTATCTGTCATTTTTTACCATCTATTAATGCAATTTTGACATACTCGTACTGTGCATTGGGTGGCAGTATCTAAAAACTATTATTTTTATATTCAAAAGACTGAAAAATATATGTATATTATAAATATTACCAAGTAAGATTAATTACAACTGACTGGCCATTACTTATAGTCAAACACTTTACAAATGTACTGAGATAGCGTAATTCTAATAATAATATATCTATAACGTTTAGTTTTAATTAACGCTCAAGCTCAACAGCAGTAATTTATTATTTAAGATAATAAAAGTGAAATAACACCACCCCAATCATGCGTAAACTGGATTCAGTTAAAAAATAACCCAATCACAAACACAGGCACGCTCCTACCACCTGCTACACAGCTGCCCGGGATTTATAACTGGCGGGATATAAAATATTCCCCTGATACCCGTCAATAACTAACTGGTGCTTGGTGAAGTTTAAAAAGAGTAAAGAAAGGGTCCACTTATCTTTTATTACAATTATTTTCTAAATAAAATTTTTGATTTAATAAAATAATAGTTATCTAATAAAATTATAGTTATGAAAAGTAAAGCAGAGTAGGCAGCGTCTTAACACTTAAGTACTTCCTGTCTACCCTGCTATGCGGGACAAAAGCGACAAGCTAAAAAAAATTATATCTACATTAAAATACACATGTTAATTGTTACGGGGGAAAAAATAATTATCTTCAAAATTGACCCAGCAAATAAAGGACACCTTCCTAGTATTAATGCCTCCGTAATTAATTTCACTCTCCTCCGATTTTCTATTTACTACTTAGATTAATTGAGACTTACAAACGTAATTAGAAAGCTAATCCATAAAACGTCGGTTTATGGTGCGATTTTGTAATTACTTTAAAGCGCATTACCGTAATAAATTGTGATGAATGTGTTGGTTAACTTATATGCCTAAATATATTCCCTACGCTTTGAGGCTGTATTATTTATTTGCATTATAAATTTGGAACGTTTTATCATCAAGCTTCCTTCACATATTTCGAGGTAGGCAGAGCTACACTTGGTTATAACAAATAACCATTTTCCGCGCATTAATACACTTTAATCAAACTTAATTACAGTTAATACTCTTTAATTACAATTAATAACTTATTAATACACTGAATTATGAAATTCTTTGCCTTCAAGATTAAAAAACCAGGCAAGAAAATCTTGTTAAATATAAACATTCTTGAGAGTGAGAATCGAACCCGCTGTGGGGTCTAATGAAATGAATTCTTTGCATATAAAAACACCGACAATTGCAATAATAATTTGAATTAAGGTTTGGCAATCTAGAAACGTTTAGTGAAATCTGGATGATGTCACCGTCATTAAAATACCTAGTGACCGATTTATCTGGCTGATTAGATAATTAATTTATATGACTTTGTGATTATTTTTGACCATGGCTCAAACGTTAATGTTATCTAGAGAACGAATGACTAAAAACATTCCATTTTTATCTGTGTGACAAAATATTTCGGACGTTTGCTTTGCATGATTTTATTTATTGCATTTAATACGAACTTTGCATACACTACGTTGTGTATGGGCACAAATATTAAAAAACCTTGACAACAAAGACGCAGACGTAAATGTTTACATTTTAACATAATTAATCCTCTGTTTAAACGTAATATCCCTGCGTCTGGAAGGAAATAGGGCTGAAAATAAATAGCTCTTACTCTTAGCTTCAACGAAAATAGTCGATCGCTTTCTATTTCTTAAGACCATTAGCATATCCTGCGTACAATATGTTAGTTTTGTTGAATGTGTCCGTTATATTTTAACGGAACTTATTAAACGGGAGATTATAATATACAGCTTCACGTTGAAAGCTGTTTTTAAGGAGCAATTTACAATATGATTGATTTCATACATTGAAGATCTCATAAATGTGAACTTTCTGTTATAAATAACGCTCAGCTTCATAATTATTTAATTTAAGTTAGTGTCACAGTGATTTGTTTCTCATTTACTATTATATATTCCCTTTTTAACTTGGTATATTACATTTACAACGTTTTCTTTCAGTTTTCATAAACATAGTCTAAGATGATCTTAATCATACATTTTATGGCATGTTTTGTTTCAATCTTCATATTCAAATCTGTCTTAACTGGGGTGTTATTATGCAATATCTGCTAATTACGCCACGGAAGGTAATTTAGTTCACGCCAGGGCGATACAATATTGCTATTATATCGCATGACTTGTGTATTGTGACTTGACGAGGGGTGACGTTACATCGTTAATCAATCCATTCTTCCTAAATAAATTTTTGATTTTCAATTCCAATAGCCGCAGTGATTACTAAATCCAATGCTCTTGATAAATTATAATGTTAATTAATATTTTCACGTGATTTTGAATTTACTTATTGATAAATCGTACCTTTGAACTGGGATACACCTCATATCCTGTGCTCCGGATACGTTTTTTTTATTTTCCCCATACAGATTTCAACTTTTTGTTCCCTAACTGGTTTATTTTATTTTGGTTTACCTTCAGGAATCATGCCAGATGTTTACTTTTTTCTATTTCCTCTTCTATTAAATGTGTATCTATAGACGTAACTACTCGTCCTCTTGTATGTGACAGATGCAGGATTGAACTTATTTTGAAAAATGTTATTTCATCATTTTTTTCAGATTGATCTTATCAGGGATGTTTGAGGCAGTTTGTTCAGAAAGACTGACAGATTTATTTTAATTGCAACTTGAATATGTAATTATTGTGACAATTTTTGTGGTATTTACGTGTATTATATTTTCACTCTTGTATTTGTTACTAATCTTGTATTTAAAATACTTTGTCATCTCTCCGCTCTAGTATCACGCTAATGTGGCTCTGATTTTATTACTAAACACTTTATGCCTCAACTATTGACGAAAAATAGTTAACGGAGTGTCTTGACACTAGTATGTCTTTGAAGAGTGAAGCTGTGTTTGTTGTTGTTTTTGTCACTTTGAACACAAAAAGTATATGTTAAACACATTATAATATTAAGTTATTGTTACTTAAATTTTTCTAATAAAATTTTAAGTTTCGTTGTGATTATAATCAAAGTGTCAAAAAATTGTCTTTCACTTATTTATATATAATTTAAAATATTACTTTAGTCAGTCAAATAAACGGATCTCTTCTACCATCATATATTTATTGTATCAACGTTGTATTATTATGTCATCAATGTATTTATTGTGATCACTGTATACTTTTTGTTAAAACTATTTAGTATGTATTTTATTCGCAACACTTTCTTTATTTGATTTTATTTACTTTTGGACACTAGCATGTATCAAAGCAACATAGATTGAAGGTCACTATTGATTTTTTTATCTAGTGAAATTTTTTTTAGAGCATCGAATTTTATTAATTATAGAACCCGCTTGTTTTTTTCTAATTTTTGTTTTGTTTGTTTTAAATATAAAAAATTGTATTGATAAATGTAGTACAAGCAAGTCATATATAATAATCATCCCCAAGATTCTCTGCTTAGACGAAGGCGCAGGTGTTTTTAGCTGGCGTCTCTCCAAATTACGAAGCCAACAAATCTGACACTTCTGAAAGCTTGTGTACTTTAAAACTATGCCTTCTAAGTAAGCTCATCCGTATCGCTATAATTTAATTAACTTTTATTCAAATATTTTTTTATAAGATATAATTTTTTTAAGATGTGCGTACGCAGTGTTTATTTTTTATTATTTCTTTGATATCAGTCAAATGAAACACAAATAAACAGAAGGATAAGGCATATTTGTTATTAAAGAATAAAACGTTATAAAGCAAGAAAACTAAAAAAATAAGAATATTTATATAAATTGACTGCCATTTAAAGAAAAAGAAATTATGTTAAGCAGAGAATAGCATATAATCGTTAATGTCTTCACGGTCCACTGTTTTTGTGTTATATTAAGTTGACATGAATGCAGTTCTTTATCTGTTACCAAAAATGTAAACATGAATTACAAACAAGTACGAGCATGTAATAAAATACGTGGCAGTCTAAAATTTTGCTCTCAAATTCGTCGCCCTCGGGCGGTATGGGAGATTCTGAAACATATGTCGAAAACGTCGCGTTGCTCCATCGATCTTACAGAAACATGTTTATGTACATAATAATGGCATGTACTTATATAAGCATCTTACTTTGCATGATTATTAAAAGTATATAATTTTCGTAGTATAACTTTATAGATCTTTCTATTATTTACCGAGATGTTTTCGATGATTTTGTACCAATCGACTAACTTTACTTTTTCTTCTCAATTACCTGGACCAAAATAGACAAATTAATATTAAAAGCCTTGTTATAACTTCCACGTCCCAAACGGCACGCTTTAAGAAGTTATTCGCCAACTTTGACCCACTTCATCCCAGGCAGCATTAGTCAAGGTTCCCATTTTCATCAGCCATATCTGGCCCAACTGACACTCGGTATAATCTCGCCGCCATATAAGTCTACAATTAGCTGTCATGCCCATTTTCTTTGTGCACGCTCTGACTGTTTAATTGTATGCCTCGCTTTGTTTTTGTTTTGTTTGATAGTTGCGCTGAACATGTGCTCTTTTTGCCTCATTTGTTTGAGCTTTGACAGATTAGGAATCGTAAATTATGGAGGGATGAGCACGTTTATGTAACGTTAATATAAACTGAATGTGTAACCTACAAACCTACATATATTGATAGCTGGCATGTCCGACGCCCTGTAATTATCCTCGTACTTTTATTAAGTATTGGATTTTTTTCTTGATATTCATTTCATTAACAGCGGCTATGGAGACAAAATCTTCAGCCATTTGTCAGTGGTGTTGCGATAAATCAAGCTGGTACCGCTTAATTTAAATAAGAAAAACATTTAATAGAGTTATTGCTAGGCTGTGTTGTACATTTTAAACATTATGACGTAACATTCAAAATATATGTATTTGAATTTAACATTCTTTTTATGTTAAAACGATTAAATTAAACGAATTACAGCAAAATAATTTAATTCTTTCACTGAATGACAGAAATAATAATAGTGTTTTAAAATAATGTTAAAGCTATAGTCACTAACTGCATAATAAGTGTGGAATAAAAATTGTAACAATAGCCGTCATTATAAATGATAGAACTAATTGAGCCATTATTTAACGAGGCGCATATTTGAATGACTTCATGAGTTTTGGTGCGTGAACAATGTGTTTCAAACGGTACACATACGATACGACAAACAGACCACTCTATTTATAACATTAGGTGGTAAATGAATAGAATATTTATCAAAACAAGAATAGCTTATACACCCATTACTTATATATATATATATATATATATATATATATATATATATATATATATATATATATATATATATATATAAATTTATTACACTATAGTATTTCTTATAATTTTAGTTTTGGTAAAAATTTTTGAAACCATTTTTGCCATCGTGATACAGCGTCTGATGTAAACGCAATTGTATTGAACTTTGTATCAAATTATATAGGTATATATGTATATATATGATGTATATGTATGTATGTATATATATAGATATATAGTATATATATATATATATATATATATATATATATATATTTATATATATATTGTATAACATCTACTTAAAAACCCAACAAATCAAATTGTTTACATTTCCAAACGTTCAACTTCCAATGCATAGCGTGCTTAAGTGATGAAAGGGTTATTTAACAAGATATTTTTGTAAATTGCTCTTAGAGCTACGGTGCGTGAACAATGTGTGTTACGAACGATTCAACAAACGTCGACTTAATTTATGTTTTGATTTTATCGACTAATAATGTGAGTAAAGTCACTGTTGAAAGCTTTGTGTGCCTATTTGAGTTTTAAATAATAATTTAGTTTTATTTTCATATACCTGTACGAAAAAGCAGCTTGAAATAGTAAGACAGTCTGACAGAACTTAGTGTCAAGATATTGGTAGGTGGGCAGCCGGAACTCAACGCCACGCTTAGTCTTACCTCAGGGAATAATTGGAAATAATTTCAATAAAATGACATCGGAATAGAAACCGAACCCGGAATCAATTATATTTACAGTCAGACGCATCTTCTCTGCGCCAAGATGGCTTCTACCTTTTTAACAATTTTGCTATCATACAGAGAAAATACGGTGTTAAGTTTCTTAAGAATTATAGTGAACATACTAATCTCTGTAGTAATTGAAACTTCAAAGAAGGTTTTTATCTTAAACTTCTAAAATATAATTCGCCCTTTACGAACATATATACGTTACACAAGTTTTATATTCTGTAAATATTTAATTAAAATTATATATGTAACATGTCATACTTTTCTAATAATTTGTTAGCAGCTAATACCTGTCATCAACGGAACTCGTTTAACAACACCAACATTATTACTGTAATGAGATAAAGTAGAGCTTGTGTGTTATAATTTAATCAAAATAGGAAACCAGGTAATAGCTATTTAATAAACAACATATAAATGAAAGCCAATCAAAATCCCGGCCAGATATGTGATTAATTTACAAACTGTAATAAATTTTAACTATTGGAAATTTGATAGCAGAACAATAAAGCGGAGGCAACAGTTGCCAGCGACTGTGGCCAACCCATCAAACACCTTGGTACCGCGACTACAATCCAATCTGGCTTTTTGCTTGGTGTCAATGCCCGCTCAATAGCAAGCCGAGTGAATAGAATCACGCCGTATGTGACAATTGAAGCGACTAAAAAAAACCTATTAATCTCATGTGTTGCACAATCCGACGGGGGCGAAAGTGTTTTGTATTTTTTTTTTCAACTATTGCAAATGAGATGTTGCTATAACTATAGATTTAATATGTGATTATCATGTTTTAAAATGCTTATATTGAGCTTTGTCGAACGCATTTTAACTGTAAAATAATTTAACTTTCTAATTCAATAATTGTATGTCATGGGATTTTCGGAATACACTGTGCAGTTGTTATCGACATCTGATTATCGGTTCGACGATAATTATGGGCATGCAACAACGCGTCGGGCGTTTAAATAATCGCAAATCATCTTTGACCAACGCGATGTGTTCTCAGAAATGCAAATCAATACTCTTAAATATTGTACAGAACGGTGGTTAATAATCGATGGTATACTATATACTTGTTACCACCTTGATTCGCCGCGGTCCGCTAACAAGGTGTGCACGACGGTGAAATTGACACAGAGATTTACGGATTTTGTTCGAGAAAAACACATGGCCTCATGAAATCTTACGGTATTTAAGTTATCTCAACATTCGCACCATCTCTTTTAAATCTTTTAAAATAAAACAGATTAAGAACAAGAAAATGTTTAATTAACTGTCAAAGCTCTCAGCCTTTGTCAGTGAGGAATGTTGTTAAAATTGAATGGAATTACGGAAAAAATTAAACATCTGTTCTTTGGAAAGAAAATAAATATTTCCTTGAAATGCAAACGAGTTGAGTAAAATTGGCAAAATTCTGGCAAACGCCGTTGTACTGTGTGTTTTGCTTTTCTCGAACCGCAAATGAAAAATTGTGTGCTAAAGTTCTTTATTTGCATGATATTTTTCTTTTGCAACCTTTAAAAGAAACTTTATTGTTAGGCTTATCGGTTAAAATGAGTAAATCTAATTTACCAGGGTAAATCCGGTATTTTTTTCATAATAACCATTTTAAAATAGAGGTCAATGACCTGAAAATCTTACGAGACGAATATTGTAATGTTAATCATTCAAACTGTCTTAGAGTACTTATTATACATATAGAACCACCCAGCACAAAATGAAGGTAAAAATTATCCAACAAACGAAACATTTTTTAATTTTTAAACGACAATAATAAACGGTCTTTATGAATGATTTGCTTGATGGTATCATATATTATTGATGGATGATTTACAGCTTCGTTGATGAAAGCTTTTGTCGTGTGTGTAATGACCCACACCCTCCTGGCCTGAGGTAATTTAGGTTTGCCAAACGCTTTCACCTGATGAATAACCGCACCCCAATCTTTGTCTACTTTACGAGTATATCGACGATGCGTCTTTTGATAGCGAGTTATGAGTTGTTTGCATTACTGTACTAGTCTAGGGCTCGAATTTGTAAATTAAAAGAATAGTAACATATAAATGTATCTCGTTTACTAAAAATATTCATGATTGAAAATTTCCTATTAAACAAAATTATTATTTAAGTTTCCCATGCTTCGTTGTTCTAATAGTGTTTATTAATGATTTGAGATTGATACTTTCTCTGAGGTCAGGTATTGTTTGGAGCGTGGTCTCGCTAATGGAGCGGTTGTAGCGCCATCACCGTGCAGATTTCTCTACTGATGGATGGCCCTAGCCAGTCCCCCCTGTCTCGTTAGCGTTTGTAATCGATTCTAGGTTTTTGTCGTGCTTTGATTACACTTCGCGTTTAACATTATTGGCACTTGCTGTTCACGTCGCAATCTGTTCATCGAGGGTCGAGATTAATGACTTTTACTATGCTATTTTTTATTCGTATCTAATTAAATTATTTTAAATTATAGTATAAATTATACATAGATTTTATCGCATTTCTAATCAAATATAAAATGATTTATTTTATAGACAGTTAGTATCGCATTACATCAATTTTGTTTGACGGGATCCAATAATTTATTACACGCTTTGTCTAGTATCTTATTTTGTAATATTGAAAAATATTTGCAAATAACTATCTTGGTACCGTTCATTCTCGTTTGACCCTAGCGGGACCTAAGATATTTGCGGCGTTCTTGTTATGTCAACAGAATAGTATCTGTGTTATATTGGAACGTAATTGATTTAATACTTCAAACTGAATGTTAAGTAAATTATTTAGGCTTATTTGCTGATATAAAGGTTGTTGCGCGTATAACTTTAAGTTCAATATCGGTTTTAATTATTTTTTTTTAGTAAAGTTTGATTCAAAGTAAATATTATGCTCACACTCAGATTTTTTTGGAGATAATAGATATCATCTCTTTGTGAATTCATATATATATATAATACATATTATTTTATAGTCTATATTATATCTATTTATTGGTAAAAAATCAAATGATGCAGTTATATTATTTGAGTAATTTAAAGATTCCGTTTATCATTTTTAGACATAAAGGGCAAATGTACATAAACTTGGCCAAGTCGCATTTCAAACCAAATGTTCATGGAAATTGCATTGTCAATGGTTAAAGTTTACTCTTGAAGTAGCCGATGGAGGCGATAAACCCACCATATACGGACCACACACGTTCGCCTGTATCACGACTTAAAGTTACGAATGCTTTATTAAAATACTATAATACTCATGACAAATTTTATGAATTGATTTTTTTGTTATTACTACTCGAAACTGAGTAGTAAATTACTTTTGTTACTTCATTCGCTAAAGATAAAACCAAAATTAAAATTTAAGCCATTGAAATACAAAAACAGCGTCTCAGTAAGGATGATCATTCGGTTTTCGTTCGATTGTTTTCAAAATATGTAATTTACCTGCGGTGGCGAAGCGTGCCGCGGCGTTCATTTTGGCCATTCTGTACACACTGCTCTGAATAGTGCACAGTGGAGAAAATAATATTTTGACACTAGTTACTTTCTGCCTACAAATAGCATCCTACAAATAGCATTCGAATAGCATTCGAGAAAAAACGTGAAATTGCTTTAAAAACAAATATATGCGTAGATAATATAAATATTAATTGAAATTCGTACCTCTTGGAATATTGATAAACGATATAATAACAATATTACAACGTACATATTTAATATTATTATCTTTAAATAAAATATTTAAAAAAACATCCTAAAGCTAAAACTTTCATGATTATTTTTATTCACGAAGCAATTTAACTCTGAAAGCAAAGCAAAAGTCTAGACGGTATTCTATATAGAAAAGATGTCTGACATAATTTGTAAGAACGTTATTTTTCTTTATTCATATTAGTTTGAAAAGTTTCACTTTTAAAGAATTTTAGAATTTGTTGAAATGTAATGTTAATGCATTTCCCGAAAATTGCACTTATTCAGAAGTATGTATATTGCATATAATTCGTACCTATGTAAGCTTGATCTAATAATTTTGTTATTATTAAGTTTAATATTTTAATATCTTACTTCTTTGTACCGAATATTTATAGTATAGATATATCTATATGTAACTTTTAATTTGCAATTATAAAATGCATTTACAGCTTCAGTTCTAGAATTTTCTGAACTAAACGCGGCTTCCTGTTACAAAATTAAACGTCTAACTCAAACACGTCCTTCAAATTTGAGTTGTTTAGTTTCAACTCGAGTGTTCTTACATCACTAGTTTTAGCTACTTACGAGTAGGTACATTCAGTTTTTAAGTGCTCTTACTATTGGACGTGTTATGACTAAGAGACGGTTAATGTTTATATATGAAATGTGCAAACGCACCTTTTTACTGCGTATCCAAATAGAAGTTAAATTTTATATATTCTATATTAAAATATATATAGAAACACAATAAAGTAAAATATATCTTAATGTAAAATATTGATTACATTCGAAAATATATTTTTAAAACGTATAAAAATTTGAACGCAGCGGAATTCGACCCTACACCTCCTGGAAACCTACTTGGGAGGTTCAACCAACCGTTCTTAAATGGTGCTGTTTTGAATCACGCTGCATTCAAATTTTTTTGCATTTCTTAAAAAATGTTTTATAATCCTAAATGAGAAATATCTAGGTTCTCTCTTTTTCTCTCCTCGCCGCTCTGGTGAAAAACAAAATGCGGCTTTGAGTTCCACCAATTGACTCGCAATGTCTCGGATTCGGTGGAAAGCGAAGTACGGGTGTCTTAACACTATGTACTTCCTGTCTACCCTGCTATGCAGGATAAAAGCGTGAAGCTAAAAAAAATATCAATTTAAAAATAGTAAAATATTTACTACATTATTGTTGTGAGTCGAGAAAAATAGAAACTTGTTAGGTTGTGTGTTTTTTACTAATTCAAGGGCATTTTTTTTCTTTTCTGATTATAACATATACCTAATAAATACATATATTTATGCCAACTAAAACAACATCGACTAGATACCATATTATAAGTAATATCGTGCATACTGGCATAAATATGTAAATTACATACGGAAAAGACATACGCACACATAAAAAGCCATCATGTCACATTGCGTATAGTTTTCTATCATTTTACGATGACATAAGTTGACACAGTTCGACTTGAATCGCTAGGGTCTTCCTGGCTCGTAAACCATTCGTAATACCATAAAGACACGCTACGCAACACGCAACGTTACAATGAACTCTAATTTGTCTACATTATATTTGCTCATAACACTGAACAATTGTTTATTATTTAGTTAATTCAATATTATACAATCATGATGGTGTAGTGGGACAGCATCTGACTGTAAATGCGATCGGTTGTGGGCTCGATCCCCACTCGGGGGATTATATTTGAATTATTTTCATTTCCTCGCTCTGGTAAGATGAAGTGCGCCGTTCGGTGGAAAGCCAAGTACGGAGTGTCTTGACACTAGCGTGAAGCTAAAAAATAAAAAAATATATATTTAATACCTGTAGCTTATTATTGTTATTGTTTTCTTTACTCTCAAGCGCCACGGACATTGTGGTCCTTGTCTTTTACTGTTCCGTCTGCTATTTCTTTTTTCTTTTTCTAATATTTGTATATTTTTAAAATCTTGAGTTTACTTTAGTACAGTCGCACATATAATAATTAAAGTAATTTTGTTTCCAGAGATACTTTTTATTGTTTTGTTTTTACTTTCCTTGGTTAGTGCAGACGACCATACTCTTCTTCAGTTTCTTTCTTAGCTAGCTTCTCTATCGCCTATTAAATAAGACATAATAAAGTATCTCCACTGTAAACAGTGTCTTGTAAATGTATGACTTATAGCAAACTTTAGCCGAAATATTACTTACAAAGTGCAAATGAAGCCGCAGGCACCTGCTAGCTGCCGCGCCGAATTTCAATAGAATTGAGTCTCGTACAATGCAAACGGGAAGGCTAGATTTTGAATTATTCAATATTTAATGTAGCAGCCATCTGTGTATAACATTTAAAATATTCCATCATTATTTATTAGTGAACGTTATGACAGTTCTCGTTTTGATTGCATGAAACACTCCTATGTAATATATTTTATAATTATTGAATAAGAAGGATTTCACTTGACAGTAATACTCATAAATTAATGTGTACATACATACATACACTCATAGTAATATTCTACAGATTTTAATCAGATAACAGTAGAATACAATTAAGTGGGTAAAACAATTGAACGTGATAATACATTATTATTTACCTCCGATTCACCGAACTAGCGTTACAAACAAAGCTTTTAAACACTTCAGTGAATTTATATAATAAGTGTGTCGTTATCTTACAATTCTAAAACTACCTATATATGATGTTTCATATAAAATAATAAATATTAGTGACAACACGTGTTCCTTATATCAAAGCAATAATACAAACAACATTAGTGAATTATTACTCAACTCGACAAAAGCCAGGGCAGACGGCAAGTTAAATGTTCTTGTTATGTTAACACTCAGTTCTATTGTTTCAATTGGAACTTCTCTTGGGTACGTCCTCAACCACTATCTAGAACAGGTCAAATCCGTTTTTAACGAGTGAGCAGGAAGTCTTAATTCTGTAATTGTTTGGAAAACATCGTTCAGCCGGCAATAAGTTTATGGGTGAGGCATGTTCTCGTTTCCATAATCCAATTTGGATAAAATATTTGACACATACATGTATATTCTTGGACATTCTTATTTTATAGAGTTTATTATAAACATATTGTCTGCGCGTTTAAAGAATTCACTAAAGAGGATTTTTCGATAGCTTATATTTACGTAACCGATTGATATTCCAAAACATAATAATTATATCAAAATTCGTATATTTTTGGTACTGTCGTTACTATTTAACATTAAAAATTACTGTTTATTAATTATCAAATTTTATGATAGAAAATTGTACAGCACATCGCTAACCTCAACATTACTGACGAAGAGAATTTCCGTAAATAATGCGTACTAGCAATACAGTTACGTAATAAAGTTAGACTATTTATACCTGATAGTTGACAATTAACCACTTGAATTCGTGGCTTGAGTCGTGGTTGACCCGCTATCGAACTATATACCGCTCTAATTATGAAAATGTCGATTAGAATTAATATATAATATTTTTTACTGTAGATATTGTATAGGCTTATTTTAATTCTTTACAAATAAAAGTGGAATACTGGTCGATTGTAAACGCAATTGGTCGTGGGTTCGATTCTCACTCGGGGAAATGATTATAAATAAAATTTATTATCATTCTACATCGCTCAGGCTAGGATAAAACTCAGCATTGAGTTCCGCCATATAATACACAATGTAACGAATTCGGACGAAAAGAAATCAACTGTGTTTTGACACTAGGTTGCTTCCGACTACCCTGCATTACGGGATAAAACGTGAAGCTGTTAATGGACACAATTACTTACTGTAAGTTACATTTTGTAAGTTAGGTAATAAAATCTATTTAAATTGAACGAGTAACGAGTAACTATTCTGATGTTGAATTACCAAAACACACGCAAATTAAATAATAAGCAATAATGGACGTTCCCAAAATATCATTGTTCCTAGGAATTGAGCTTGTTTCTAATAAAATAATTGATAATTTTTGTTTTAAATTTAAAATGACTTCTACCTTCTTAAACTAGTTTCTGAATGTATATTTAATATATTTTTAGAAAGTTACTATAAATATTTGTATTTCAAACATAATTAAAGTTGGTCGCCGACGCAAGCCAAGACTGTCGCAAGTCAATCCAAATTAGGATTTAATGCTAAATATTAGCATTTTTTTACCAGGTTACCAATAAGGACACAAACCACAATGACGATTGATAGAGCAGGTCGCCCGCCCGCGCCTCGCCGTACCTCGACGTACAGAAGCTACGATGAACTCGGTATAATAGATAAGGGAAGGCCACTTAGATATCGGCATGGCGGTATCGAAGATTTATCGGGTATCGAACAAACCCAAATCCACAGATCTTATAATCCACGCGATTTAGATGATATAACAGTTATAAGCTCTGAAGAGATACCCAAACCGAAGAGAAAGACGATAGAGGGCCTAGCGAGTGGTTTTAGGAGAACATTTTCAGTTAGAGCCAGGAGAGAACCGGAAGGCATACCCATGGAAACATTTAATGTGACTTGTGAAGAAAATTTCGCTACAGTCAGAGGTGCGCCATTTGGAAGACGTAGATCGCTGTCTAGAGACAGAGGATCGTCGTTATTAGGTCGAAGTTCTTCAGAAGGAGATGTCAGGCTACCTATTCCTCGAGCCCCACCAGCTAACCCGACGCCTAGGCTCCACCGCTGCCTCCGAGCCCTTGGAGGGAGCTGGAAGAATCTTCTATTATGTGAGTCTTCGTGACTTGTAGCTTCAGCTTTACTCATTCACTAAAATCATTCTGCTCCAACGTTCGTAACCATTAATAAATTATCCAATTAATGAAACTAAAAACATTAAGTATGCTTATACATACTCGTGACCTTTAGAAACCCGGTGGCATATCGTTTTCTTTATTTAAAAGGTAGTTAACCGCTGACCGCGGCGCCACTGGCCGAGATTATTATTACTCCTACGACGGTTACAAATGATACCGAGAGGCTTAGTTTAAATCTGTGATTAACTGCTAAACCTTTAACAAATTAAACGGTTTTCTCCCATTAGTAGTAAAGATAATAGGGCTCCTGCATTTTAAAGTAATCACTTAATATTATTGTATATTTATTTAGATGTTATAGAAGAATGCCATATTCATAAAACAGATAGATATAAGAAGTTCTTTTCTATGAATATATTTTGTAATTTAAATCATAATGATACTCATCAAATAACATATTTATAAAATATCTCCCGCCTTAGTAAAATTTCTGCATGCAATTTACATATCGAAATCGTATGTTTTTACCTTCATTAACGCCCCCAATATTTATATTTAACATGGTTTTTATCAAGGTTATTAATGTATCGTAATCTCTTGTTTTATAGCTCAGTGTGGGATGAAAAGTTATAATAATTTGCATTTGCCTGCAGTTTTCCAATATGTTACGATTGCATGTATTAGTAAATATCCACTTATATGGCGTTTAGTATCGCTATGTTTACTTTATTTGTTTTATTGTTATAATTTTCCATATATTATTCCATTTATAATTCATTATTATCTGTTTAAACTCCAGATAGCCAGTTTGTAAAATATTTGGTAGTAATATAGTGGTGACCTATCATTTTAAACTTAACGAATATGTTAACCTATCTGTATATAAATATTTTCTTTCAATATTTTTATAATTAAAGAAAGGTCATAAAAAACTATTAAACGAACCCGTATTTGGCAAAGTGGGGGTGTCATATAACGTTTAACTTTCCTGGCGTGTTTAACCCTGTATAGCGAGTGGTCTCATTTAGGAAATTGCCTTTTTAATTTTCCGTTACACTGGGCTCATAGCCTTCAGAACAATGGCGGGGTTGAAATGAAAGTCGTCGGCTGTTCTAGTTCCGCTGATGACGGCTAAAGCGTGTATCGCACAAAGCACTCTGTGAACATGTAGTAGACTGATGTATCGAGAAACGATAGCATGTTCCGTATCGCATACTGTAAATTTTGATTTTGATAAATATATACATGCTATTAGTCGCAATGTAGGTTGTGGATTCGATTTCCAATCGGTAGTATCATATTAACATGTTCTGCCGCTGGCTGGTAAGTCAAAGGCGGCGTTCAACTTCGTCTCCCACCCGACAATGTTGATTTTGAGAGAGATTCTTATACAGAGAATCTGTGTAATCTAAAAAACAAACCGTCCTGGGCATTTATCTAATCGATACACATTTATTAAAACTTAGATCTATTTTATACTTAATTTGTTATGTAAGAAAATTGTTAGAAATATATAACGTCTTTACTTCTTTTGAGTAAAAATATATATATATATATATATATATATATATATATATATATATATATATATATATATATATATATATAAAATGGGAAAAAAAACAAGTAAAAATAATGTTCATGTTCCATCAAATTACTCCTAATTCAATATTCGACCCACAATGTCGTTTCTAATACGCTTTGCGTAGTGGAAGTGATACGTCTAATATCAGAGGGGTCTCGTAGCGGCTTGTCAGCATTTATACATCTCTCGTTGCTGACAGCAAGATGACAATTGATTCTTCTAGAGGGATAGGGAAACATTAAATAAATCTATACTAATAATATAAATCAGAAGAGTTTGTTTGTTTGTTTGTACGATACGCGCTAATCTTAGTATCTACTGATTGGAATTAAAAAATTCTTCCTGTGTTGAATAGTCCATTTATTGAGTAAGGCTATACAACATCACTCTATGACCAAAGAGAGTAAAGCACTAATAATAAATGTTTTGAAAACAGGAAAATTTGTATATTTTTATATATGTATGACAACATTGTCCCCTCTAAAAAAAAAGTCCGTAACAGCATATGCTAGCTTTTACCGGTTGAGTCACTATAACAATTTTATGTATTTATAGTTCTAAAATAATATACTGTTTGCGAAGATGTTTTTATAAACTGAATACTAATCCTTATCCAAATAAATAAGTTATTTATCACAGGCACTAATTTTAGAACAAAATTCCTATGACAGTATTGTATTTTAACCAATATGCAAAGGAATTATTATCGTTTTAAAATAATAACGTCAAATAATACGCGCTGGAGGGCGCTGGCTGACAGTGTCGATAGTCTTCTTACTAATATTATAAAAGCAAAAGTTTCTGAGGATGTATGTTTGATTTGGATGACATTTTACGGTAACATAGTTTGTAAATCAGAATAATATATAGACTATAATTTACATTTTATTTGGGATTTGGTCGTAATATCCTTAATGATACATATCAATTATTGGGCAAAAAATCTATTGGAGTTACACAAGCTTGATGCAGTGTAGGATTGCTTGTCTTTAATAATCCTATATAAACAACCTGGATAGCATACATCTAACCTTTATGTGGAAGCCAGTATGAACAAAATAGTGAACTATAAATTTAATTAAATTGAATACTTTCTTACAATAGCACTTTTTATAATATCAATACTTTAAGTACTAAATACAGATTAAGTATGTCTTTTACACCAAGTAATTTTGCCGAATAGTTCAAAAAATTATTAACTGTTAAGTACAAATATAGTTTTATCAATATGATGATCGGCGAAATCTAGTGTTTTATAAAATTAATTAGTTTTTGTTGCTACTGGCTACATTATGGCCCTATTAGACAAATGGCTAATTAGAAAGTTTTAGCAAATTTGCAAAAGTATAGATACATGAGTTCTGGTATTTATGTATTGTGTATTGTAAGAACTTTACTTAAAGAATCTTATTTACAATTTTTTTTATTAATATACAATTTATGTGATTTTTAAATTCTATTATTTTTACATAGAAATCGCATATTCCATTCGTAGAATACCTTGTACTATTTTAGATGGCCGTACAGTCCGTCTCACGTAGGAATGGGTTATCTAGCAGGGTCACGTACGACCCATGTCGGTCGGTATCGCCAGGTTACGGGACATGTCGTTAGCCAAACAGATAAAGTTTGATGCCTTGCGAAAATTACGTACGTATAGACAGACAGAATAAAAATATATTTTGTTTAAAAGATTTTTTTTGAATGTTTATAAATTCTGAAAAATGTAATTCATCGAGAGTTATTAATATTTAGTTTATTTTAAGTTTAATGTAGCTATAATACTTTTTATACCAAAACGGGCAATAAAATATAATTATACCTCTGAGTGGAAATCGAACCAACAACCATTATGTACAGTCAGAGATTGCACTGTTTGTCAAGGACCTCCTTGAGGCGTAATGAGCTCTATCAAACACATATTAAAAAGGTCAATTAGTATTTCAAACAAAAAAAAATATTATATAATATCTTAATTTTAAACCAAGCATACGAAGAGATTACTAGGTCACTCCGGACGCCTAGAGTGGCGCTGTTAGGCTTGTAATACTCAACGTAAGCACACTCCAACCCATCTCGTAGAACATTTCTAACTTGATCTTGTCATTACAGTAGGTATCTTTGAAATTGTAATGAAGGCGGAATTTTTAATTAACATTTTAATTTCAATAATTAATTTCATTTATATAAATGTATAACGTTGCTTTTTTAAATGATAATTAATAATATATCGCTAGAGGGAAGAAAGAAGCTTATAAATATAGCAATTTTAGTACTACGCTATTCCAACTAAACTGCGATAACTGTATTAAAATTATACTATGGAATTGTAGCAGAAAAACGTTTGGACGATGTACTTTGAATGATTTTCAAATACCAATAGTATTCTCTCATACAATCTGGTTTCATCCAAATTATTCGCACAATAACACAAAATTGACGTACATCATCACAATAAGAACATGAATAGTACTGACAAAAGGTAATCCAGCGAAGCCTGCTACCAAATTAATTCAGCATAATAACAATTAAGGTGACAGAACGAAGCTTGTCCCATCTCAGCCATCCTCGTACAGATCTTTGTCCTTAATTCCATATTAAACCTCGGATGATTTTAATCTGTGGAAGATGTTTTGTTGGCTTTGTTGGATGTCTGAATATGTGTACTCATCTCTTTAAGAAGTAAATCTTGAAACAAAAGAACTTATTAATATATGTTTTAAACTGTTGTATGTTTATTTTTTGTATTTCTTTAAAAATGTAATCATTTTGTGTTCGAGTTTATAATTTATAAATCGATTATTGATTTTTGTTATCGGATACCGCCGTCACTGTACAGGAAAGATGTTCATAGCCGAATACAACACCTGTCATTTTAAATATAAATGAACATAATTTTAAAATTATTTTATTTAGACATTGTTTACTCTTATATATAATATTTAATCAAATTCCGCTTTATAGGATTATAAAAGGAAATATAAAAAATAAAGCGTGGGTCGAGAATATCACATCACATTTTTTATTACGAAAATGTATAACATAATACGGCCATTTAGCAGGCAGCTCGGAAAACTTCAATTGCACGTAATTTGCTTTAACGTATGTAATAGCCGTAAATCATGAGCTCGTTACTAAGACACCTGCATTTAGCTGGTTGTTGCAGCATAAACAGTTTTATATTCACATCCCACTAATGCGGTAGTACATAGGAAATATCAAGTCCTTATTATATAGTTACATATATTTGTAAAATTACATATTTAAAACTTTGAAATTTCGATCACCTTTTCTTTATTATTGCTGATTTAACTTTTAATAAATGAAAGACGGTTATTCTCAAAATCGATTTTTATAATCTACGTAAAAAATTTCACTTAACTTCCGTGCTCTGGTGAGAGAAAGTGCGGCGTTAAGTTCCGCCACTCAAAACGCACTGTCGAGAATTCGGTGGAAAGCGAAGTACGAAGTGTCTTGCTACACTAAGTCCTTTCTGTCTATTCTGCTTAAAAAGCGTAGAGATAAAAAAAGTGTCATAGTATTTCACACAATTTTAACTATAAAATTAACGAAGAATAGAATATTTATTTCGAAATCATTACCAACACCCTTTCAAAATACAATACAATACTCATATAAAGTAATTTTAATCAGAAAATCTCAAGAGGAAGCCTAATATCAAAATAACATCCACGCAAAGTCTCATCTCATCTCATCTCATCCGTCACCAAACAATAAAACTGGTCACAAACCTCGGCAAAAACTTGACATTTTAATAAATGCCGTATATCTTTTGTCATTCTAAAAGTACCTTCCATTGTGATTTAGACATCGAAAAAAATATTCTTGTACTTTTATATAAAAGCTTAGGCATTCGTTTTATTCTCCTACAAATACCTGTAGATATAGATTTAAATGACTCGTACAAGTTACGTTGGTGATGCGGAATATAATTGTATAAAAGGTAACTGATGAATAAATAATGAATATAATTGTGACTCAAGCATCTAATTATGTTTTGGATAAATCAATATTATAATAGTATTATAATTCTAATTTGTGGAAACTTGATAAGTTTTTACATAACACAAAGATTTTATTTAATAAGATACTACATATTTACTATTTTTAAAGTGTTATTCCACACTTAGGATTAGAAAACATTTTTGAAAAAACGTATAAAAATTTGAACGCAGCGGGATTCGAACCCGCGCCTCTTGGATACCGTCCAAGCGCTCTGACCGCTAAGCCATGCGTTCTACTACCAGCTGCGTCGAAATTCTTATACGTTTTTGTTACAACTTATTTATGTTGTTAGCATCTCTGTAGAGAGATTTTTACAAATTTCTACTAAATTTCTACTAAATTAAAAAAAAATTTATACGTTTTTTCAAAAATGTTTTCTAATCCTAAGTGTGGAATAACACTTTAAAAATAGTAAATATTAAAATAAAATAGCAATCTCTCTTGTTAAACGATTATTTCTAAATAATCTTTAAGTAGTAGAAATTTGTAAAAATCTCTCTACAGAGATGCTAACAACATAAATAAGTTGTAACAAAAACGTATAAGAATTTCGACGCAGCTGGTAGTAGAACGCATGGCTTAGCGGTCAGAGCGCTTGGACGGTATCCAAGAGAGGCGCGGGTTCGAATCCCGCTGCGTTCAAATTTTTATACGTTTTTTCAAAAATGTTTTCTAATCCTAAGATACTACATGTTTCACTTAAAAAATAAATATTCAAATTAATAAAAATAGGTAATTAAAATAATATATATTAACAAACTCAAGTACAGTATTATATTTCAGCTTCATTGTGACCTAGGGTTATACGTTTGCTTAATAACTTTGGTTTTTGTTTATAAACATATAAATATATATTTAGAGGCCAGTCGTAGCGCAGTGGGACAGCGTCTGTCTGTAAACGCGATTGGTTGTGGGTTCGATCCCTACTCGAAGGAGTGATTATATTTATATTACTTTGACTTCCTCGCTCTGGTAAAGAAAAAGAGCGGCGTTGAGTTCCACCACTCAACACGCAATTTCTCGAATCCGGTAGAAAGTGAAGTACGGAGTGTCTTGACACTAGGTACTTTCTGTCTACCCTGCTATGCGGAATAAAAGCGTATATATATATATATATATATATATATATATATATATATATATATATATATATATATATATATAATGTTAAAGCTTAACTTAAGCTGTTAAAGCATTTGATGTAAAGATTATTACGAGGGTAATGATACTGGATCAATAGATCAAATTTTCTATAGCAACCCCCAGTGCTCGCTCCATTGTAATGGTACACGTGTGGCGCGGATTTATCCCGCGTCGTAAGGTGTGAAAGAAATTTAAATTCTTTCTTTATACACAATATAAGTATATATTTGTTGATAAATTATTATATTATGTTGTTGAAACAAATAAGAAATAATATTTTCAAAATTAAATATGTTAAAATTCTGAGCTTATTGGAATTTGAACCTGTGCTTCTTCCAATAAGCACATGGTCCCGGTGCTCTATGAAGGGAGTTATTTAATTACATAAATCTTATTATTTAAATCTTTATCTTTATGAATTTAAATCTTATTATTTTCTTAGTTTTGAGTCGAATTTCGTTTTGTTGATGTGAATAATTAATACTAAATAATAGAAAACAATAATCATCAGATTTCAACTTAATAAATAAATATAAATGACACACTAAAACTCACGCTCTCTGTAATTTGCAGCTACATTCATATAATTTGCCAAAATGTTTTGCCTTTGAACAATTGAGAACCCAAACCCACCCAATACACGCTCACAAAAATAATATTAATATCGCAAATCTTCAAATTGTACATTGTTGAAATTTTATTGTGTTTGGGAATATCTACGCTATTTCTTTTTTATTAAAATTGAATTCGGAGAGTCAAAGTAAATGAATTCAAGGGCACATTTGCAGACCGAAGGGTACACACAATGGGCCAGGACACGGCAGAACAATACTGGGTATTGAAAAGGGCACATGGTACCTTAAATAATGGCCATCAGAATTCGACCTGACTGGCTCGTGTTATTTAGGGGAACGTTTTTTTGCGCTATTTTCGTTATACGACCTAGGTCGAGGACGAATTACTTGAGGTTGCAGAACGCCGGAATATTTTTAATTTAAATACTACGACATGTTTAATCTCACATCATGAAATATTATGTTTATATTTCAGAATAAAATAACAAAAATATATAGAGATTACACATATTCTTGTAATTAAATAAGCTTGTTAAATTTTCTATTTTCTAATGAGTAACAAGTAAATACTTTGACTTAAAATAATATTCATTCAATTATATTGTTTGCTATAGAATTACAATCTCTTGGCCACCTTCCCATCGTCTGCAGAATCGTACGCGGTCACGACTGACCCAAACAAGTGTCATTACATAAGTTGCTAAGCTCGTATCATTATTTCCACGCTTCGTCATTAGGCCTCTGTTTCTGCTTTCATTTAATGATTGTACATTGTTTTGTTTCAGGTAAGTTGACGGACTTAATCGTGTGTACGGTACTACAAAATGGATAAGTATATATATGTATAATTTTGTATGTTTTTTTTTAGCATGATTATTCATTTTTAGAACTTTTAATGCCTACTTTAAAAATTTTATAAAACTTTTATTTATTTGAATCGTTTCCCTTAAAGATTTTGCTAAATTTAAATTGTAGTTTTGTTTACTTGACAATGTTATTTAAAAGCGTCTCCCTTTTATAACTCCACGCTCTAACTTTTAGGGAGTAAACACATATGACCTCTTCAATTGTTCAATTAATCTAAGGATAAGATAAAAAAGCAGCTTTTTGGATGAGTATTTAAGTACTTCGTGCTAATTGATAGGTTAGACGTAAAGCTTAAGTTTTAAGTTTTTATTGAAAACATTGCCGAAATAAGTTTTATTACAGATAATATAATATAAGGCAATATTTAATATAATATATAAATTAGTTTATTATTAAAAAATATATTCAATTTATTTATTTTTATTTTCATGATAAAAAAATCTAAACTAATCGCTTAAGAAAAGTTCTTATCCTCATTATCAGATCTTGATAATCGTCCACCCTTTTATGTTAATAAGTCGCCTTAATTTAATCTGCAGCTACTGGTTTCCCCATAACAAGTTTTAAAGTTCATATAGTATTCATATTGAATCAGATAACGTATCGATAATGAACCTAACATATAATTATAAATATAATGTACGTTAAGGGTATTTCTACACTCAATTATAATAATTATTTTTTTAATATTTCATCAAGTCTTAATTTTGAAGATTTTAAATTATTTTATGTTTCGTAATATATATTTTTAATGTTTAGAAATTTGTGCTATATTCTAATAGTAGTCTAAGTGAAAAGTACCGTTTGGCTTGTCTGTCATGTCTTATAGCATGTCACATTGGAGTAATATACGTAAATAATTATACATCTCATAGTAAGTAGCGTTTGCGATTGACTGTAAACGCTATTCTAGTAAGTCTACGCTAGATGGAATTATTATATTTATTTCTTTTTCATATGTCTCGAATTTCTTTTGATGTTCAGTGGTCGCTTAAAATGTTAAAAATAGTAAAATAATAAAGAATTTGACGAAAAGCGTTCATAGGAAAATATTTTGAAGATAACATATCAGATAAAGTACCTCCATCTCTCCGAGTGTTTGCTTGACGAGATTAGATACGTCACTCTTAAATAGCTTACATATAGCTGTGTCCGTGGAGAGTAATGACCTGTCTTGAATGCTTCCGAAGAATAAAGGTGATTCTTGACCATGAGTGATAATGTCTTTAAGATTCTTCAAAGTTAAAGAATCAAGAAACGCTTTGCACATCTTAAAATCTTATATAGAAAACATCCAAGAAACGTATAAAATTTTAAACAAATCAGACGGCAGGAATTAAATCAAAATAACATTAGATATTTTTTTATATTTATTTATTCAACAGTATATATTTTTTTCTTTTTTGTTATCTTTATAATCCATGTTCGTAATTTTATAGAATCACTAGTAGATCTGTTACACGTATGTATACGCGTTGCTTAGCAACATATCTCTTAGTTCATAAATATATATGAAACGGAATGTGTTTCTAGTGCATAAATTTCAAAATATTTTCATTTCAATCGTACTAAACTCCGTTATATTTTTGTAATAAAAATGTTTTTCCACAAGCTTAATACCTTTGTTAAAAGATAATTTTTCTATTTAAATAAATTATAGGTATTATTTGTGTGGAATTTGTGATAATTTTGTGTTGTAGACAGGATTTACTTAACACTAATATTTTCGTGATACGCTCAAGGCAAATGGATAGCGTTAAGAAATGTAGCTATTACATGAAGTCTGAAACATGTAGGTTAGGAATTTGTACAGCTCGAGTTTAAATAACAAAATAATCCCTTTATTCATTTATTATTTAAAAGTTAACAAAAAACGTTTTTTAGACGCTATTACAAAAAGATGGGAAAAAATACTGTGTTAATTTAAATAATATTAAATTATATATTTTAATAAAATATTTTCCAACAAATGATAATTGGAAAAGCCTTGTAATCCTGGTAAAATATATGTACAACCCCACAATGCGTACGCCCTTGTTTGCGAAATACAAATGCTTAATTCTCACTAATCCTCCTCGATCCCTTATAAAAAGAAACACTATATACAATAAATAGTAATATGAAAAGATATTACAGGACACTGACTAAACAATATATTTTGTATGAGCAAACCAATTCACTAATATCTTACCAGGGTTTGTTGTTATAATATTTTTAAAAGTTAAATCAATCGAAAATCATCAAGACTTCAACTAAGAAAGATAATGATGAACTGTTCTTTTGCTATTCATAAAATATATCACTTTGGTATATTTATATAGAATATTGTTTTAAATGTTAAAATTGCTTCATATATTTATTTTATTTATACTAAAATTAGCAAAAAGTAAGCCACAAGATGAAAATAATAACATCAGCTGATATAATCTAATATATAAAAGGTAATAAACATTTTTCGTTCATATACATATCGTACCTAATGTGAGTCAAAAGTCGTAAATTAAACAGCATGGCGTGGCTCCGGCACCATTTAATATTTAAAACTAAAATAAATAGTTTTAAGAAGCTTACATATCACTTGATAAATTTTTATTAGCAGTTATAAACTTCAGCCACATTTAATAGTTATCGGCTCTAAAACTAATAAAGTATAGTAGACTATAAACTCATAACAAGATTTTCATTTGGTTAAATATTAAAAAAATATAATTCTTGTTATATAGTTAAGAAATCATTTTATTAAAACAAGTACTGCAAAATGTCGATCACCGTATTGACATAAAAAATAATAATATTATAAGATATAGAAAAGATACATTTAAACTTAATTTATTTCCTAAATTATTTTAAAACTCAAAAAAGCTTATAAGTTTATTTCAAATTTTGTAAATCACTTAACTATACACTTATTTCTATAAGCTTCTAGTATCAAAACATAAATCATCCGGCTGAGTGTTCTTGCACCTAACCGCTTTATTATCATTTTAAAGTATTCCTATTTTATGGCACATAAATTTTCCATATCTGTAGAGATTCTGCTACTCGTGATTAAAATATAAAATGGTCTAAATTGAAATATTCGACACACGTCGTCACTCTGAATAGTCTTTGTTAAAACAAACTAATGAAATACAATAAAAAAAACTAATTTAATATATACTTATTCATGAGTAATAAATATTGATTTTAGTTAAGATTTCGACTGTAAAACGCACTTTTTGATATAAAAAAAAATGTATATTTATCATTATTACAATATAAAAATAAAATATATATTAATGTATTTTATTCGGGATACTTTAGGGAATTCGAGTATTGACTCAAAGCCCCTGAAGTACAGACATTAGAAAAACGGTGCGCTCATATAAACAAATAAATAAATTATAGTGACTTCGTGCCATAAAACACGTATTTGCTTATCCAACAAACACAATTTGCGTTTCACATACGCATTATTCTAGAATCAAATAGGCAAATATTGATAAAAGGCAAAGCTCATCGACTTGGCAGATGTCGTAGAGCGCACCCTCCTATAATTTAATGTAGGGGGAATCACAATAGCTATCGATTCTTTTGTGCCCCTGGGAAATCGCCTCTTCATCACGCTTCTTACACGATTACCGCAAAACAAGAGTTCAATGTGAAGAACGTTCAAGGTGAACTTGAATGGCAATCAATATTTACAAATGTCTCCCAAGAACGCACGGTGAATAATTAATAATAATCATAAATTTATGTGTTACCTACACAGTTGCGTACACTATGTACGAATTAAGTTTCATTAAATGTTGTTCGGTCAACTTGTGCAGTAAACAAGTTTGTAAAAAATATTACAAAATTTTACATTGCTTTTTTTAGACCCGCCGTTTGATTCGATTGAAGATTTTTTTACAAGTATTTTATTACTTTATTCCCAAAAAAATAGGCTGTGAAAACATAAATAAAAATTTCATACTTTTTCGCATAGCAAGACGCAATATCTCGAACTTGGCCTAAACGGAGTTCCTTGACACTTAGTACTTTCTGTCTACTCTGCTATACGGGATAAAAGCGTAAACCTAAAAGAAAGAACCTACCATTAACACTCCGTTTTCCATTTTACGCACGAGTTCGAGATGGCAATATGTTTGGTTAAAGAAAATATAACATACATATTAGATTTTACTACTTTCCTTGTACCTCCGTGATATATTTGCATTATATACGCATACAGCTCTAAATGCACAAGATAATATAGTACGTAATGGTTCCTCAAGTCGCGGCAATTTCGTCATAAGATGAATAGTGTCAGCTGGCATCATCACGTTCCCGCTTGCAACCGCATTGTTTCTTACCATCATACTAACTCAAGCAACCCAACTCTGATTTCGGAATTGACGTTCATAATTAATGGTTTTAGGGAAGCTCCTAATGTTCCCGGATTGTTGATGAAAATCTATTTTCCCGATGAAATGAACATCTTGCTTCTAATTAAATCAAAGCCTCGTTCCGAGGTATTTTATTTCAAGTTAGTAATGATTTTAATTCATTAATTATTGCAACTTCTTTGTTGTATTTATAGCTTACCTTTTTTTTTCTTAAATTTGTTAATTAAAATGTGAAATAGAGTGTTCATATTTTAATTTCCGCCTTTCTAGAATAAATACATAAAATTTTGGTAACTCCATAGAGATTTATCAAAATGAAGGATCTCTATCTTAATTTTTCATTCAGTTCAGTCGGGGCCTGAAATCCCTCGAGTTTACTTTTACTTAACGAAACCTTATTCAAAATAAACAGCTTGGTGTAAACGGGAGACGTGCCCAAAATATGAACGCCTCAATGACTTTGTATTATTTCCACTGACAATAACAAAACGCGGTCGAGAGCTTTTAATTTCGTTTTATTATAAAATGCGGATAGGTTCTGTGTAATATTTAAGCTGTCTCATATTACGGACACCAGTTTAATTAAAAGTTTTACACTAAGAATTTATTAGTACAAACACGAATAAGAATTTCACGAGCAGATATCAACCTTGAATGTTAAATAAAAACTTTTCTTAGCCAAGCAATCCAAGCAACATCTCAAACTTTAACTCTATTCATTACGACTGGAATCAAATATGAATGAATAGATCGCTAGCTTTAACAAAATGAAGCACAAAGGTTGGGAACTTTTTCTTTATTTCCTGGAGCCAGTATATTGAATTTCACTCCCACACAAGTATAACTGAAAGGAATATTTTATCCAGCGCAGAAAGAATTGTGATATCAAGAATTTTACTTCGTTATATATGCAAAGGCCTTCTTTAAAAACCTTTATAATGGAGAGTTAACAAGCGTACTAAAAATGTTTTATATTCTAATGTCCACGTGTGGATTTTTTTATCAAAAAACTTTTATTGTTCTCAATAAAGTTATTTTTATATGAATCGATATTTTTATGTATCACAATTACAATGACCAACCTATAAACATCTATTTGTTTGTTTTAAATAAAACTATTTTAAACAGATTATTCGCACTATATTTTGGTATTAGAAAATATATTTTGAAAAACTGACACTTCGAACACTTAACAGTAGTCAGACCATGGACTGCTGTAAAGCGTTCGAAAGGAAACGAAAATGTGTAAAGATCTTATTATATATTTGTGTAAAACATGAAATATTACAAAATAATATAATAACCGCTAACTTAATAACTTTAAATGTTATCACGTATACATAAATATTTCTACTTAATAAATATAAATCAAAATTTTGAGGTAATAATGATATTATTATATGGCGCAGGCGTAACAGGTTACCAGCCAACATTTGTTTTAGTCAAAATGAGGTAGTGGATTAGCGACACTCGTGTTGCGTGACTTATTTATGGGAGAACATTATCATACTTCAAAAATTGTACGGTGTCTTGTTCTTAGTTACTTCAGCCGCCTACGGGCTTTTACGAAAGCTGCAAAAGTAAAAATAGTTAAACTTATATTTAACGGTGTGTATAATATCTATACTGTTTTGGTAAAATGTCATTATTTGTAGTAAAATAAATATGTTTTAAGTTATCTGTTTTTCTGGCATTGTATTACGGCTCTGTTTACCTATAAGTACTTTTTTAGATTTATCTTTTTTTTTGCTTCACGCTTTTATCCCGCATAGCAGGGTAGACAGACAGTACCTAGTGTCAAGACACTCCGTACTTCGCTTTCCACCGAATTCGAGACATTGCGTGTTGGGTGGTGGAACTCAACGCCGCTCTTTGTCTTAACTAGAGCGAGGAAGTGAAAATAATTTAAATATAATCACTCCCCCTAGTGGGGATCGAACCCACAACCGATCGCGTTTCCAGTCAGACGCTGTCACACTGCGCCACGACCGGCCTCATAGATTCATCTTAAATATATCATAATGACATCAATTGCTTTAAAATACTTACAGTCGATGTTAATTTGCTAAGTCAAATGGCCATTTCAAGCTGAATTTATTCAGATTATCAATTAAAGTGGAATCCAGAACAAGGAAGATTCAAAGCGGATGCAAATTCGTGACTTAATCGATTAATTTGTCTCACATTATCCGTTAATTGTCGGAACAAATCGTACGATTGAATTATAATTGGCGAAATTGGAATGCGTACGAAATCATCTGATCGGCCACACGAGGTCAAGGACTGCCATTGAACTGAATCAATACGACCTTGGTGTAGCCATTGTAATAGTTGTGTACACTAATGCTTTTAATAACACTAACTAATATAAAAAAAACATTTGTCTATGTATTCTATATATATAATATCTGCACTACATCCGCATTTTGAAAACTATATATTTTTAATTAAATTTAACGCTTTATTTCGCATGGTAGTCCTAGGAGAGAATCTAGTTTCAAGACAATAAAAAGCTTACCGCTTTCCGCGAATTCCAAACATTGCGTCAAGTAGAGTAATGCTGCTCTTTGTCTTATCAGATCGCAAAATAATTGAAATGTAATCTCTCCCTCAACTGGGAATCGATCACACAGTCGCGAGATCAATAATCACGTTTATAGCCAGACGCCGTGTCACTGCGCCACGATGGCCTTTCACGGAATGTAGATTTCGGATGGAAAGCGGCAAACGGAGTGCCGTGACGTTGTGTTTTCCGCTGAAGCTGCTGTTATTTTTTTGATATAATAAATAGTTCTTTGGTACGCTCCTATAAACAGGCATGGAAGCGTATTTCTCTGACTATTTTAATACTTGGAACATAACTTAAACAGTTTATAGTTTTATAGTACGTGTTTATATTATTGAAATCGATGAGGTAGACCTTGATGGCAAACATGAGCAAGTTACCATAATGGTAAAGGGCTCTGATAATAGCTTCCTAGAGACGGCGTCTGACGAGTCATTCCTTCGTGTAATGTAGAGACTCGTGTAATTAATAACATTTTTAAATAATGTGAAAATAGATACTAAATTTTCAAACTTACAAAAGAAATCTTTTACTTGTTAAGTTATGTATCCGTTATTTTTCTATAATGTAATTCATGTAATTTTAAAGAAAAGATAGAAGTACAAACCTTATTGTAATTTGCTGAGCAGTAAATACAATGTAAGTGCAATTATTTATCTTTTTCAGTTAAAAAGATGTTGAAGCTCCTTTTTATCTACACTCGCTCTTTCTCTTTATCGATTATAAAGTTAGGCAAAGAAAATAAGACACTCCAATCTACGATCTAAAACCAAATTAATTTAAATCATTCCTCAAGTAAGAATCGAATCCACAATCGTCGCAATTTTAATACGAAGAAATCAAACGGTGTTCCAAAGCGCTATGTTAACCTTTATTATTCTTTTTTTATGCATAATGCTAATGTTTTGCATTGGTCATACATCTACTAAATTTAATATCTATCTTTACTTGCCAATGGCCAAAACTAAACAATATGTCAATCGTAGATAAAAGATTGATTACAGATATTTTGTTGGAACAAATTGTTCACAGAGTAACGCTTCACACATTTATATGTATATATTTTTTGCCGAGCAAAGAACGCACGACTTTCGACAAAATAGCCAATGCCATTCAGTTACGTTGCCAATAGACCACAATGGTCGTGAACGTCGGACACTAATTAAAGTAAATGGAGTTTAGACATAGATTTATTTATCGATTGTCATGGTAATTGCAATTTACTTTACTGTATATAATAATATGTAATCGTTAATTTCACCCAATATTTTGTGATACTCAATTTAAACTTATAATAACATTAAGTTAAATGGTTAATTAACACGATTTTTTTCATTCATTTCTTAGTGCTTTTTTAGCAAAAATTTAATTACAAAACACAAATTCAAAGTAAGCAAAACTACTTATCCCTGTCAGTTAGCATTACCTTATACGTAAAATTAACGAGCATGTAAGTATTCCTAGACTTTAACTCCCAGTTAAAATTCCTGGCCAAATAACAAACATATTGCTATTTAAAAGCTTGCTGCGATTACCATCAGATCTATCTAGTGTCTATCAAGGTCAGCCCAGTAATATATTATCACGTAACGGTGCAGATGTTCGAGATAAATACCCACGGCTAATGAGCCTCCTGGGTGTAATTAAAAATGTAAATTTTGGTTTTAGACCATATTTGTAACATAAATGGCACCGACTAATAGTAAATCTAAGATATGGTAGTAAACTTTAGTGGTACACTTTCTATTTATGCTTTATACTTAATTAAAATTTAAATGAAGTGTGAATTTTAAGTAATATAATATGACATTTTAGTTGATGGATATTTTTTTACAAAATTATAGAAAGTATCTTTGTTTTAAATTATTAAAAGAAAACAGACACAAGTGTAAAGTTACATTTTCGAAGGGGTGGCTCTTTCCTTTACTACTGAAATTTAAACATATAATGAGAAACGAAAATGATATAACGATATTTGAAATGTTTTCATACCGATAGAAATACATAGGAAGAACATAAATACACAAATAGTGTTAAAATACATACAGCTTTCACCTTTGTACCTTTGTTTATGCATTGAATTGAGTTCGACAGTCTAAATAGATAACATCACGTGAACACGGCAGTCATAAATATAACATGGAGGACAGTACAATGCGTGAATTTACTGCGTTTTTATTTTACGAGGATCACTAAAACATTTTCGACCCTATAATAAAATAGTCTGGCATTTTTACACCACCTGGTCGTAGAACGCATGTTTTTAAAATAAATTTAGCAAGCACAAGTGGGTTGTTTCAAACCTTTTCACTGGTGACGCAAAGTATTTAATAAAATTATGAAATACTTTTCAGTCGTGATGCACAATTGTATAGAAACTTCTCTCGTATTGTGAAGGGGAAATGTTATTTTGTTTTGTTTACGTTTCGTATCTCTCTAATCTGTTTATTATATCTCGATGCAGTTATATAGATAGTCATAACACTTGGGTAATAATATACTTGCATTAAAAATGCTTGTACTTATTGGTTTATTATTTTAACAAGGAACAAAATTTTGAATGTATTACAGAGACTATTATTTTTTAATTGATTATTTTATATCAAATAATTGCTAACATTTTGTATTTGTATGTAAACATAGCTTTAAACGTCCATTATAATGTAAACTACTAAATAATCTAAACTGCGCCATGACTCTTGCGATCTCAATTTCTTGTCAGATCGAATGCACAAAGCAGTACATTTAGTTTACTCAATTCCAAAATTTAATACAGGTTTTAGGAGACGACGAAATATTAAATACGATTTCAAATTTCATTTCCATAATGTTTCAAGAATATCTTATTGTAATTCTGATATTACCAAAGAGAGTGTTATTTTATGATAATGGTTAAGTAAGAATGAAATGAGTAATACGAATAATAAAATCATAAAAGATTGGATAGAAAATAATTATAACTGTGTATAAGTCGATTATTAGTTATAAGAATGCAACATGTTTGAAAAATGACACTTGGCATTATTGTTTACGTTCTTTATGGAAACCGGACACCTGACTAGTCATAAACCTATCTATTTTATATACTATTGAATAATAAATACTAAACAATAAACCAAATATTGTAGTATAATTTCCAATTTTCTATTGTCTAAAAAAATTTCTACTTTGAATTCATGGTTAAAAGGAAAAAATGTCAAATAGCACACATGTGAGACAATTGAAATAAAGAAATAATCAACTCTACTTAGATTAGTACAAGGTGACTGTTCGATTAAACTTATTTATATATGTAAATGTTTAAATAATGATACTTTCTATGTAAATTACCTATACTTTTAATGAAGTAGGATCGAAGCTATAAATACAGCAAGTTATACTGGTTGTGTCGTACTTGTCTTACAATGACAATAGTTCAAGATTGATGTCCTCCGTCGAAGTTAGTGGCGTAGGTAGTGCATTCCGATCTGTGTGGGCCAAATAACATCTGTGTAAATTCTTCGTGTCGAAACATATTTTATTGGCCCTGGACGATACTTCCTTAAGCCGATTTCGAAAGTGTTTTATGATTATAACATTTCAGATAAGTAATACAACTCTCGTTTTTGCGCGGTGTATCTTCGACTTTTATTGTTTTGTGCATGATTTGTTGACTTAAAGTATACTAACCTCTAAACAAGAATGCAAATGATAGATTTTAAAGATTCATGAAGGTTTCGAAATAAGCGAGGCACAAAAATAAAACTATGGCCGAAGCTTTGTTCGGGACACAATGATCGTGGATAGCGCCGACGCCGTGATGCCGGCTGATAGTCTGTTCGAGCCCTGGTTACGCAAATATTCCCACCTAATTACCAGTTTAGCTCGCACGGATTTAAAACTACGTAAAAAGAGATAAGATTTTGCATACAAATTGACTTACTGAGATCTCGGTTTGTAATTTTAAAAATAGTTGCTTTATCTTAGATAACTTAAAAATGGATAAAGATTTATACTGCAAAATAATATCTGAAAGTTAAGAAGTTACGACATGAACTATGGCTATCGAATAAATTTTACTCGCAAATTGGAAGACCTTAAGTGCTTACCGCTCAACTCGGCACGCACCGTCAATGAAGCCGCATTGCGAACAATCACGATACCAGATTTAGGTTTACCTTCGACTTTCAAGAACGCTATAGACTACAAAGGAACAGAGTAGGCGCAAATTCGTTTTCGTGATTGGGTAACAAATTACCTGAGTTACCTTTTTAGGAGATTTCCCAGTGTAATTTATAACAAAAGCTTATGATTGAGCGGAGAGATTATTTTTAATTTAGTGTAGATTTTGCCATTTTATATATTTTGTTAAACATTTTTACTTCATCCAGCCTGCAGGGTAGACTAAGAAAAGCCAGTGGAAATCTTATCAAATGTCATGGCTTATCATATTGGCGTATTGAGTACACGCCCGTGCTTTATTAAGCAATCTTATAGCCAACTTATTATTGCTAACGATTTCGTTTAAAATACAAAAAAAAATACTTATGTTCACTAGACCTAAGTATACTTATTTATAAAATGTCGAACGACAGGAATACTATCTAATATATAGCAATGCCTTATGGGTAAGGAGAAAAAAATAAAATTATGGTTATGTAGATTATAAATATTTGCTGTTAATTATACCCTAGAGTCTAATTAAAATTAAATCCATATAAAAACAGCCTTATTTGAAATTATAATAATTAATAATCTTTTTTGTTTGCAGGTAAGTTTCAATGCTCCGAATTTTGACCGCAGTTTTTGTAAGTGATGATCAGATTAATGCTTCGCGAAATGTTTTATTTTCAAAGACAAGATCCGGTTACAATGTTATTTTTTATTTTGTTTCGAAACAAACAGTAATTACATTACTGTTAAGTCTATGATCTAAGTGATAAGTTACTAGCGGATAATTTTAAGGTCGTCATTTTGCCGAAAAAATGGGCACATTTTTTTCTGAAATGTTGAATATTGAAGTTATATTATTTAAAGTTGATAGTCTATTTATTGATAACAATTTAATGAGAATAAAAATTGTTTAAAGAGGTACATAATTTAATAATATAATTATTTTTATATTTCATATAGCCTAGAAGTAGTAAAAAAATTATTACAGGTAGGCATATATATAATAATTACTATAAATTTCTTAACATTAAAGTTGAAGACGTCATCCTTATTTAATTGTCTATTTTTAACAATAATTAATATGTATCCACTGTATAAATGTTAAACAAAACAAACCAAATAAATATTTAAATGATTTATTCGTATAGCTCTTCCCTAGTGACTTGAGCTCATTCATCTCGCGCTCACGTCATACCTAATTGCAGTAGATTGTTCTAACATATTATCGCTGACCGGTGTTGCCCCGTGACGCCATGCCATCTGTTACAATCACCAATTTAACTTGACCTACCTCCCAACCTCCCTGATTTCACATAAATCAATGCAAAACCACGAGTGTGGAGTTCCTTATAAATGGTTAGACTTGACAATGAATAAATTATCCACTTAGCATTTCCGTCCATCTTCGGAGTTTGGTTTGTATATATGTAATAATAACTTTTACTGAACCTAATAATTATAATAATTATTTTTTTAACTAATAATATATATTTTTCGTGTTACAAATAACTCGATCCCATGCATAATAAAGCAGGTAAATAAGGTAAATTTATGGTAAACTTTTGTAGTGTTTAATTAGTGTGGTATTAATTTTTAGATATGAAATTCCTAATATTGTTTTATAAAAATCGTTATGTAAAAATGAAAATGTAAGAGTTCAAGCTGAATTTTCATATATACCCCATTATATTAATTCATTTAAAACTTATCTTTTTATACCTTTACAAAATCAAAAACTAATAATCATATATGCATCTACATAAATATTTCTTACTCTCAGCAATAAATGTGTATCTTGAGATATCATCTGCAAAGTTGGAAATCATTACAAATGCCTAACACCAACTGCTAAATACAGTTTAATTGCAACGATAGTAATAAATCATGTAAAGCATCAAAAGATGATCATACAACCATGTTAAACTCCGATTTGATTGATATTATAATATATCCCAGACAGCTGTTAATATATTGCACGACAAGTAGGTACGTGAGGCGCCAATGCACCCCGTCTAGACAAGTTTAAACAACCAGCGTAACTAGAACCCTCCATATGCCTTCATTGCGGCTAGGGAAACAGGGAACATTAATTATTTCACAGGTGCCATATCCAAACGATGATTAAATGATTATATGGAGTACCCTTCTAATTTGTGTCTTTTGTTCCAAAAGCTATAGCACTGCGAGTAACAATATAATAAACAGTCTAATATGATTTTTGTGAGAATTTCGGTTATGACTTTCTTTAAAATAATTTATTTCATATTTAAATAAACTTGTTAAAGTTAATTTAAAATCATATCAATTGATTATATTAAATGATTTCTCAACAAGTTTCCATCATATGTTGCTTAGACTTAATAAAAAAACGCTTAACAAATTGCGTACATTCTACCTGTTAATATTACTTATATGGATTACAAGGGTTGCATTACTAATTTGCCGCACAACTCCTTTATCTTTCCATGCAATTTATATCTTTATGCAAATGATAACTGGGTCGAGATTTGCATGAGAAATTGTTTTGCGACCAAGATTATGCAGATGCATAACGGTATATAAGTGTACCAAGTATGGAGGCCATATGACGCGCGATTTGTTGCACTTTATCTTGATTTCCTTTTATTGTTGTTTTACCATCCCATGACATTGTAAAAGCTTTAAGCTCACTACTATAAAATGGCGGTTTTTATGGCTTTAAATTTTGTACCTGGTACGAATTTGTGTATTTCTTTATATTTTCCTATTTCAAGACATTATCTTCGGTGAAAGCTTAGCAAACATTTTTTATGTTTAAAATTTGTAGGGTAAGCATGAGGAAAGAAGTAAGTAGTACGTAGTTTTTTTTAGAAACTCTAAGCTAGTTACAGAGTCCAATATGCAGAAAAAAGACTCGATTGTTAAAGACGCGAACTCGCAATCGACGCATATGCTTAGATACTTTTAGAACACGATGCGTTAGTGTTAAATAATCTTTAAACTAAGAAAAACGTGACACTGGTCGTTATTTTGAAATATACATTCGTTTTGTGAATATATTTCAACAAGTTCTATCATTTAAAATATTAGCTTGTCCCGTCTAAGAAGAGCTACGGCAACTGGCTTGCGGATCACGTCGCACTTTCTTACTGCTGGAAACCCGATCTTAGCGCTTCTCGGAACCAGCTCTCGAATCAAAGGCTTTGTTTTTGCAACGGCGTCATGTTCGCTGCCCGTCTAAGTGATCTCCAATTGTAACGATGTCAGTGCCTTTCATTTGTATTATATTTTTATTCAATAGCAAATTTAGGTTTATTTTATATGACTGTGTGAATGTATTTCATTTAAATTGAATTTGAACACTTTTATTTTGAATATTTAAATTTTTTATAATTAACTTGGATAAAACAAAAAAAATGCCAAGCAGGTTTATAATGTAAGCATTAAGCTAAAAAAAACTTTTATAGTTACACCCCCAAGGACACGTGTCAGGAAATAATAGAATTTAAATATATTATAATATATAATTTAACTGTATGAAGCCATAGTTGACTGCTATTGTCAAAAACTCGTTTTTTTTTTATTATAATATATGATTATTTAGTCACATATATGATTTTGCTACGTTAATATTCCACACGTTTTAGCAGCTTCAATTTAAAATTTAAAAACAGGTATACGAAATTTGAGGAAAAGATAAACGTTAAAAATGCACGTGAGTCATTATGCAGTTATGTCCGGCTCGCAGCGTCATCTGATAGAGGAAAAAGGTAACACCTACTCAATACGTTGTGTGTCGATACAAATGCCAAATAGAGAAATAACTATATTGACACTTCTTTGGAAAACCACAAAACAATTATCATATTTACATTTTGAAGTACATTTTCATGTTTAAGGCAAATATTTGTTTTCTCGATTCAGTAGGTATGACTTCAAATCTAAGAGAAACTTTGTTTACATTAGCCGTTTACCAATTAACCAACATTAGCCAATACTATTTTTAATTTTTTGAACTGCTTAGTTAGTTTATGCTTAAAATCTTGTTCTGTTTTTTTTTGAAAATATTTATACAATCTCCACCGTTTGCACCGTTTGCGTATATAGTTAAGCACTTGCAGCGGCAAGTGCTTAACTATATACGCGATGGTTGCTGTTTTTTTTAGCTTCACTCTTTTTTATCCCGCATAGCAGGATAGACAGAAAGTACGTAGTGTCAAGACTCCTGTACTTCGCTTTCCACCGAATTCGAGACATTGCGTGTTGAGTGGTGGACCTCAACGCCGCATTTTATCTTTGCCAGAGCGAGGAAGTGAAATTATTTTAAATATAATCGCTCCCCATCGAACCGGCCTTAATGTTGGTTGTTGTTATGATTACAATATTACATAAATGGCGACATTGGTGATAAAAGGTTTGTCAAATTAAGAAACTAAATACTATATTATTTTGTCTGTAATTTAAAAAATACAGTTATTTTTTAAAAACGCAATAAGTACAAAACTAAATAGTTTCCAATTTTATTTAGGTAATTAAAGTGTAAATTAAGTAAAAACGCCAACTTTTATGTTATATAAACGGACGATTAGGGATATAAATTTGAATCGCTATCACCGGCTTAGCTGCATTTCAGCAACTCCTTTAAGCTAATTTATTTAGACAATTAAGACATTTATTAGCCATTGTAGTTGCGCTTTGTATAGACATTCCAGCTAACTTATCGGAACTATGGTATGGCACTTCGTGTATTCAATTACACTTCATAATATCGCTTAGGTAAAACTCGTTACATAGAATCTGTTTGTTTAAGTAAACTTTGGCTAAGCTAAGAATATAGTTTGCAAAAGAATATAATTACATTATTATTATTATCTATACAAATAAATAAAATTTGATTGTCAGTTTGTAATATTAAAATTAAAGCCGCTTATTACTAAATGCAATTGTTTATCCTTGTATATGCGGCACATAGAACAAAGTATTTTTTTACAATTTTTATGTAAAAAAAATTATAATCTCTGGTCTATCTGTCCGTTTGTTCCGGCATATATATAGAACGGCTACGTCGGACGAAGTGGCACGCACAGCTAGTGTTTTATAAATTTACGGAAAAAAGAACGTTAAATAATTTAGGCGTAATGTAGAAATATTAATATTGACTTGTCGTGTTAGCTTATTAAGTAATATATACTAAGTATTTTGACCTTGCACGAAACATTTTACTGGTGTTAATATAAAAACTAATAAATTATTAGCTGCGGCGTTTGTTGCTTTAGATATAATTTTAGTGAACGAAATGCCCGTACAAAATTGTAACACCTACGTTAATGGGACGTCCTGCGGTCACCTCCTGCTTGCTCATTTAATTTAAACTTATGAAATAAAAACATATAAAAAGTGAAGTATGAACATATAAAATGAAAGACGATAATTTTATATTAAAATATTTAAAATTAAAATTTAAATAAACCATTTAATGTTGAAAATAAGAAATATAATTGAAATGCCAGCAGATATTTTGCGTTTAAAAGTTTTTCAAAGGTAGAAGAAGCTATCTAGAACCTAAGATTTTACTACTCCGGGGCAACGTCTGATTGTAAACGCAATTGGTTGTAGTTAGATTCCTACTCGGGGGATAATATTTTCATTTTTCCGCTCTGATAAGAAAAAGCGCAGCGTTAAGTTCAACACTCAGTACGCAATGTGTCCATTTCGGGCGGTAAGCCGTCGTCTGATATTGCTGTGCGGGATAAAGCGTGAAATTATAAAAAAATCCGTATCAACCTCGATACTCAGTTGTTTATTTATTAAGTAATATTAACTTCTATTCTATATATATTCTTTTGTCTATAAAAATTCTAGAAAGCGTTAGTACACATCCATCTCAAGGTTCAAAGCACTATACTAGGCGGTAAGATTAAAGAACGGCAAACATTCACCATTTCCTTGAGATAAAACCCATAAACTGCATCGTTAAGATAAGGAGTGTTAATTTCATAAGAAACTATTAAGCGGTACCCCTCGTAATATAAGAAATTAAAAATGTTATCTACTAGAGAAAGCTGGTTGCTTCATCATCATCAATTATGTGTGCGTTATTGTAGAAAATCCCATGGCCATTATGAACTTTAAATGGTTATAAATATAATCTCTAAATATTTAGTTCATTTAACTTTGTTTATTTACTATGAAATTTTCTGTATGTAACAACCTAAAATTCCTTCCCATATACTCTTATTTTTACTATATGGACTTATAATTTTTACACCAAGCTACAAATATATGTAAGCATTTTGTGCATTTAAAACTAGTTCTGTTTACATATTTCATAATAAAATCGTTTTAAAAAACAAAAATCTGTAATGGACTATAAATAATTTTAAATAAGATAAAAGCAGTATTAAATCTGATCTTGTAAATATTCAAGTAGTAATTACGCAAAGTGACACTGCTAATTAAGATCAGTTTCAGCTCCGTAACCAACCATGGCCATGCGTAGCCTTGTGCAAGACAAATTCTTATTTATGACATCTTAAGCAACATAAATGATATCAACAAAAATTGGCGCATACCCAGTTAAACTATAATATATCGTAGTGTAAAGGAAATATAGTTGAATACTTCGTCCAGTATTGAGCAGGTGCATTTTTGTGTAAGAGTACTTCTCTGTAGAGAAGGTAGCGATGACATGATATGCTTATTTATTAAGCGTAATGACACCAATGAACTAAAAACAGTACATATCGCCTTCGGCGTTAAGATAAGCCCTAAAGATTACCAATTTGACAAGATCTGACGACAAGTTGATAGTAATTAAATAAATCATTTCAAAGTAAGTGCAATAAATAATTGTTGCTCAGTGGGGCACCGTCTGATTGGTTCGATTCTCACTCGGGAGAGTGATTATATTTCAATTATTTTCATATTCTCACTCTGGTAAGATAAAACGCGGCGCAGAGTTCCACCACTCGCTAAACAATGTCTTGAATTCAGCGGATACCGGAGTGCGGAATGTATTAACACTAGGTACTTCCTGTCTACCCTGCTTTGCGGGATGAAAGCTGAGCTTTTTTAGCTTTTACATAATAAAAACTCAAGGATAAGGTAATTGTTAATTATTGATTATAGCAAGACAATTTCTTTGTGGATTAGTGTGTACTACACTTTAAATATGTAAAACGAATATACACGAACATACGTATATATTAATTCCAATGTCAATAGTATTAATATATGGGAAGTGTTGAGAAGTACTGCATCTACCGTTACAGAAATATCTATTTTAAATTAACACCTACATCGTGGTGTGCCCGCGCAGCATTCAAATTAGCCCCCGCGGCGTATCTACTAAAATCCATTTTTAATTGACAGATATTACTTTTATATGTTATTTATATTTCTATCAATTATATCAGGGGCGTGATTGTAATAAACTGTTTTAAACAGTTTTAAGACCATAAAGACTTTCGAAGAAAAATCGTTTTTTAAATAACCATATTTACCCATTTGAAATATATATTTTTAAATGACTTCATTCGTTCAGTCGTTTGTTCTTTTTTCTCATTCATTTCATCATTTCATTTCTCATAATAATGTTATCTATATAATTATACAAATCGTGAAGTCTAGAACCAACTTACAAATCAACAACTTATTTTATATTTAAGTAGCTTAAATTATACATTGAGAGATACAAAACAATCAGACGTACATTTCGAGCTTTACATCTCCTATGCATGCCGGATGCGCACGCGCACCATATTATTAGCAAAATGCTAAATAAAAATATGAAACCTGTCGGACTCTCACGACCCTAGGCGAGTTGGTTTGGTCTACAATCCTCGTTATGTTTATTTATATTATAGAAATATATTATACATTGGCTTATTTTAGTTGTGTTTATACAGATTCAGGCTTAATGCCCACTACTTTAGATTTTTTATTTATTTATTCATAATATTAATAAATTAAAAAAAAAACAAATTATTAGAGCTATAGTTTAAACTAAAAATAGTAATATGAAGTTATTACAATGTATCCATGTGTGTTAATGACAAATGCGGTTTCCCACTGTGCCAACCTTTATCATAACACCTGCTACTGGCCGACGTCACTTTATACTCTATATTATGTTACTTTTGAGACCTGTTTGTAATGAAGATGTAAATAATAAGAACGTCCGTTAATAAAATAGAATCTTACTTATGTTATTTAAAAATATATTTCAAAAAGAGATAGTGGGTATAGACACGATGATCGAGTTCGAGTTGCCTTTGTACAATTACTTGGCTTTTCATTATCTCCTCCGGTAAGATAAAACGCAGCGTTGGGTTCTGCTACTAACACAACTCCTTGTCTATATTTATATCCGTACTACATGCTGGGATCGTGTGAATGTCAATAGATCTTCACTTTAAATACTGCTGCTGTAGTTTAAGCGACTGACAATATAGTAATTACCTTATTTATATTATATATTCTTATAACACGTTATCAGTTTTTGTCTAATAAAATTATAAAGTTAGGTAAGATGATTATAAATTCGACCGCTTCTTCGTGTCGTGACTACACTGATAGGCTAGAATGCAAATTAGACTTAATGCCGATTGCAAAAGAACTTATTAACAGGTAATGGCAAGAAAATGTACTTGTTTCTCTTCTTGTTATATCAATTTGCGTAATCGAATGTTTTAAATTGGTATGCAAACTTCCCCATCTCTATGATTAGGTTTGAATTAATAAAACATAAATTTTCCTCTAGCTTCTGTTTGTTGCATAGAAAATAATATATCCTTAGTAAAATGTAGTGTAGATTATAGAAATGAATACATTGATATTATTGCAATGAAAAGGTTAATTATATTGTTATAGTAAACTTTGCTAATATGATCAATTTTGAGATTAATAATTAAAGATCAATTTTCATTTCCGTTTCAAACCTCATTCGCGTCTTGTGTCATGACAATGTAAGCAACTATTATTCTAGGAAAGCAAAATTATATGTAATACACCATTCTGTTTAATATTTTAATTTCAACCATTACTTAGCGATAGGGCAATTTGCAATGAACTTTTTTTTATTTAAACCTTATTTAATTGCACATCACGTTCCACGTAGCGCTCGGGGCGAAAACGCTAGCGAAATATATATGTTTAATAAAAGCAATACCAGAACTAGTAGGTAGACTATAAATTGAAATGGAACGTTATTCATTACCATTGTGCAGAGGTAAAAGTATTTATTTATGCAAATACATAGTTTGATTTAGTACAAGAATGAGTATAAAGTGTGCGGTATTTGGATGAATTTTTTATTTTGTTCTCTCCTCTACTTATTATTTTTTTCATTATATGTAATATTATTAACATTCTGTATAAAAAGCTTTTCTTTCAAATTATTTACATTTATTAAATGCTTAATGAAATAGAAATTAATAGAGCCATCGGAAAATGTAATCACTTCAATCGATCTCAACAGATGCTCGTACAATCTATCTAGTTAGTAGATATCTTTGCTAAAATATATCCTCTATATTGTAAGAAGTAAGAATCATTGGTAGTGTATGCAGCAACCCGTAATTCATACTATAATTTGCTTGTCCGCTCTGCGATTATACAAATGACTCGGATAGTATGGAATTGGTACCGGACTTCTAAACGTATGTACACTATCTATTTATCCAAAGCTGTATTAAATTTTTAAAATGTATTCTTTTATTTTCTACATTTTTATACAGTAATATATAGGTGTGTAGGTAGGTTTAAGATGAAGAAAATCCCACTAAAAGTCACGTCTATTTTGGATTTATCTAGAAAATTTTTTTCTAAATTAGGCAATTAACTTATTATATATATATATATATATATATATATATATATATATATATATATATATATATATATATATATATATATATATATATATAAAATGAACATTATTGCGAATTATGGCATTAACTATTATTATTATCTTGTTTTCTAAATATTTAATAAATCTATCAATATATATATAAAATGTATAAAATACTTGTCAGTGGAGATAGCGAAATCTATATTAATTAAATCTGAAGGATATAAATTTCTGTAATCTAATATTCAATTTCTATTTTCAATACGGATAGACACAACAAACTAGGCTTAATGCACTATTTATTATAATTTTCTTCAATTTTCATTGAATTATTACTTAGGACTACTGAACCTATTTGCAATCTTACAGCTTCACGCTTTATTCCGCGTAGCAGGGTAGTCAGAGACAAACTAGTGTCGAGGCACTCCGTTGAATACATTCTGCCCAAAATCGAGACACAATGTTGAGTTCCGAACTCAAGGCCGCGCTTTGTCTCGCTCGAGCGGAGAAGTAAAAATATTTTTTAAATATAAAAATTCCTCCTAGTGAAAATCGAACCCTCGACCAATAGCGTCTATAGCAGAACCTATTCTACTGTGCCACGATGTCCTCAACAATTTTATATATATTTTAACATTACATATTTTGGATATATCTATTTAATTAAACACAAAACACTAATTTTTGTACATGAGTGTAGTTGTAAGAGACATAACTGTAACAAAGTTTTCATTTGCTTATTGCATTGTGTTCACGTTAGAACAAAAGATGTCACATAAAGTATGACATATATACGTTATTACGAGACACTCGCGTAGTGTAGTGTGCGGCCCTCCACAGCTCCTAGCTGCGGTAAGCACCGGTGTTGTTTACGATTGTAGATACGCAGATAGTGTCAAGAACCCATTACAAATAGACGTGACAAATGTATAGAATTGTTGAATTGAATTGTTTTTGATATTTGTAATATTTTCATTTTGTAATTTTATTATTGTTTAGTTATGTTTTTTTAATATGTTTTATAATTTAGACAGCAGATACTTTAAATGTTTGTGCGTCTAATAATTATTCACTTTATGAAAAAAAAACATGAACTATTAAATAAAAAAAAAATATTTATTTAAGAATACTTGAAATAATTTGTCTTGATATATATTGCAAGTTTTGTTAAATCTATAGATACCTCAGAATATTTCGTACACAGATTTATGCGAGATGAAAAATATTCATTCTGTTATATACTTTTTGGAATATACATATAATACATGCAATCGTGATCATTATACAGCCTTATTTTGACTGTACAAAAAAAATTGTCACTACGATCAAAAGTCTTCATGATTACAAATTCGTTATAGATCCTCTAAAGTGTTTACTGTATTTTGCACTCGATTACAACTATACTTGAACTTCTAGTCACTTCTATGAATTACGCTTAAACTGCTGTTTTAATGTAACTGTTTATTTATACATTTACACTACTACTCCTCTTATAGTTGTCGATGGATATAAAAAAAAAATACACATCGAAGGAAGGAAATTAAGTACATATATTTTTCCGGCGCCATAGTCATCGTAATAAATTTGAAACATTGTAGGTTTAACACCAATCGGTATAGGAATAAGAATATTCATATTTGTAACATTATCAGCAATGAAATCATTAGGTTTACACTAAACGTACGCAAATTCAGAAGACATTTTAAAATAAAAACAGCATTATTACATCTAAAGCATTTTCAATTTGGATAAAATCCAAACAATCTTTTGATATTGCCACAATCTTTATACAGTTATATTAAGAAACGATACAGTGCATAAAACGAAATCGACCATACACCGTCGCCTCGCAATATGCGGTTTACTGAAATTATTGTATAATAAGTGTCACGTAACGCGGTGACGGTGCATACACACGACAGGATTATGCAAATGACGAAGGATGTGGACGAAGTTTAGAGAAACTATACCTGTGATGATAATAGTGTACTGGGAAGGGTAGCTTAGGTGATTTAATTTTGAATTTAGTTTAAATGTTAAATTAACTAGTTTTCATTTAGTGTGTACCGTTGTTAATTATATTATTTAATATATATATATATATATATATATATATATATATATATATATATATATATATCTTATCTAATAAAATATTTGATATTTATAAATTGTATTTTAAGGGGCGGGTCAACAGATAACTCTGGTGCTGTAAATGTTCATGGGCAGCGACAATCACTTAACATTAGGTGACCCGCTAGTTTGCCTGGTCTTAGTTATAAAAAAGTATATTGATTATAGTTAAGTTCATATTTTTTATAATGAATAATGAAATCCCTATATTTAAGTTATGATAGTTATTTTTCTGAAGGCTTATTAATAAAAATGACTAAATAAAAATACTTTAAAATTCATGACGTGACAAGACAACACTGATATAGTATGCTACTAAAATATATTATAATACTAAAAAAAACTGAGGTTGACAGTCAAGTCTTTATCATTTATACTAAATAATTAAATCGTTACAAGGAAAGTTATAATATTCTGGGTTGTTTCATCGAAAATATTGTACACTGCTTCTTTTCCTTCTAAGTCATTACAGACGTGCACCGAATGAAGGCCAAGCTCATTTTATTTCTATTTAACATAAATTGGATCAGTATCCACGTGGGTGGTCTGTTTCTCATAAACCTAGGTTTTAAGGCTTCTACAAACAGTTTAGCCTTTCAAATAGCGAGCTGACATGTTTTTCTTTCCATATATGAACAGTTACAATGAGGCTGTGTGTAACGCAATTGCAATTTGATCTTATTATTGCCCCTTAAGTAGTATTTTATTGATGTCCAGAAATGGATTTCATTCTCCAATGTGGATAATAGCTTGTGTCCTTTGATTTAGCTTAAGAGCAGTATAACATAAAACCATTCAGACAATAATTGTCTGTAGATATATAAATGCACATATATTTTATAGCATAAATCTTGCATTCTCAGTATCTAAATTCACATGCAATGTCTTTTCTAAACGTTTCCCAAGAGCATAACAAATGCAGAAAGAGGCTTTGCATACATCACGATGTTACCTTTCTATTAAATACACCACTTATATGGTAATGAAGCTATTCTCTTTGGTGATACGGTAATTATGTTTGTATAGGTTAAGTCCTTTCTTGGCCACCTGACGCCGACATGTCGCAAGTTTATTCATTTGACGTCGTACATCCTTTAGAAAATACAGCTTTTTCTGATACTTTGGCCTTTTGTACAAATGGAAAATAGAAGCAATAAGGAACTATTTAGTTAATTTTAATTGTTTAGTTAACGTTTTACTAAGAAAATAATCACTATTAAAAGCTTGGTTTTAAATGTTGATAAAGCGTTTCTCACCCTTTGTTCAACATAGCTGAATAGTCAGAGAGAACCTACTGTTAAGATACTCCATAAACCGTTTTCTGTTCCAATGTAAGATATGTTTCAAAATGAACGAAACGAAATGAAATTAATTTAAACATAATCAATTCAGTGAGCGAGAATTGAAATCTCGATTTTCTGACTTTAATATGACTATGAATATGACTTACAAGTACATTCATACTTTCACATATCATTCTTCAACTCCCATTAGATATAAGCTACCCGCAACGCACACCCCGTTTACACCTTGACGTGACGGCGCAAATTAATTTGGTCCCAAATGACATGGAAACCCAGAAACAGCAAATATTTCCCGGTAGAGTTGAAACAATCGATTGCTACGTACGAAGCTAAGTCCTTGATATTTGTCTGACCACTTTGAACTTGTGTCATTATCATACAATAATTATAATAATAGACTTAAGCTATTATTATTGAAGTGTATTTATCTATTGATTTGATTTTGCATATGTATTCGGTGTATTGCGCGTATAACATACACACATTTATAAAGAAAAATTATAATGGCAACATTTATCTATAAATAAAATTGGAGTGTCTGTTTGTAATAGTAAAGTAACCGTTAAATAAATGCAAATGTTTAAATATACGGTACATATACTAAAATAATATTTTTTCCTATATTTGTCTGTCTGTTTGTCCCGGCTATTCTCTGAAACGACTGGATCAGTTTTGATAAAACTTCCCCTTACAGTTACCTGATGTAATAAATAGTGACTTAGGTCAGTAAGGAAGTAAACTTACTACTTTTGTTTAAGAATTGTAAAATAAAAATCCAGAAAAGTTAAATTTCACGCGCATGAACTCGCAAGTACAGCTAGTTAATAAATCATTCAAATCGACACTATAGTTATAGACAAATGATAACACTGTATAGAAATTAAAAATAATAAGAGATAATATTTATAAAAAAAACCTGCAAAAGCAGAATATCGCTAGAATATGTTGAAATAATTATAATAAAAAATTAATACTGCTAATATACAAAGATACATTAACTATGTTTAATAACTTAACATTAACTAAGAACTATGTTTTTAAATGCCAAATACACCGGATTGTCAATATAAACAGTTTACGGCTGAGCCCTGTTTCCCACAGTGGTTGCACAACCAGCGTTGTGGATCACTAATCTTAGAGGATTATACTTACACGGACGGCTCTTGATGTCATTGTCATATGAGACCCGATTCTGCGGCACGTTTCCATCTGTTATTATAATTAATGATTTAAATATTAAATACTTTCAAATGTTCCATAAATCAGTTCTTATATCGTTACAAGAGTATAACGTTTTGTTTGGTTGCAATTAGAGTTTCGTTTTTTTTGATAAATGTACCTTTCTGTAGAAGTATATGTTACTTTTCTAGTAGAAAGCTTTTAAAGAATTTAATTTAATTCATATAAAAACTTATTTGTCTTTATGGAATTAACAAAACCTTAGAAAATTCTTAAAATCAATTCATTTAATTATTATCACTACAAAAATATCATACGTTTTGCTATTTATCTTGGTTCAATACATGTACTTTATTATTAGTTCGCCGTTCATCGTATTTACGTGAATTGTATAGTATTAGTACAAACATCAAATTAATGTTCTTGTTAAAGTTATTATTGCCATTAAAACATCATCAATAAAAATAACGTTTTTCAATGAACAAATACATGAACCACTTAGCTCGCAAGGCACGCCGATTTTACATTGATTATATCATCATTTTGTATCCGTATACCAAGTCTTATTCTTTTATATTATTTATCTGACTTTAAGAATTAAAATTTAGTTTAGGTATTTTATTTAAGTAAATTTAATAAAATATTATATAGAAGTCAATCACCAATTCGTTTCGAGGCGGGTCGTGGCGCGGTGGGACGTGTGACTATAGACACGATCGGTTGTAGATTCGATTCTCACTCGGAGGACAAGGGCGGCGTTAATTTCCACCACTCATTACAGCGTCTCTTGACACTAGGTACTTTCTGTCTACCCTGCTATGCGGGATAAAAGTGTAAAACTAAAAAAAAGTAACATTTCACACGTACTAGACTACTAGATTCTTAGTATACATAATCTGAACAATCTTGTAAAGCAAAGAAAAATCTTATGCAAGCATTATCTAGTAAAACTGTCGCATACGAAAAAATGAATCCCTAAAGCAGATTCTCGCCCGGAGCGGCGCGCACGCATACATTATTCAAGGGACGAGACCAGTCCGTAAGCGTGTAATTACAACGTTGAATATATTACACTTCAACTTGCCTTTTATAAATTACTCGTCATAAATATGTTAGAACACATAATTGTGGGACAATTGTCTGAGACACTTCACATCTTTTACTGGAGTATATGCATCACAAAAGAAAATATATTTTACTGGAGCTTACGCAAGAAGTTTGTTCAATAGTATAGACTTTTTGTTTATTATATATGCATATTTGTCTGTTCGTTTATATATAAAAGGGAATTATAATGGAAGTTTTATTTTGATGTGACGAATCAATATAATGTGATATTTTCCTTAACTTGATGATGGAATTGATTGAATCATCCACATAGTCGGTATTTATCGACAAATTAATACTTATTTTGTTTAGATCGTCATGCAAGTACTAAAATATTTTAAACTAGCTATGCTCGTGAATTCGTTCGCGTGTAATTTAACATTCTTGATTTTTATTTCATATTTAAAAAAAAACTTTTAAGGCCTAAGATACTCCTTATTCATCGGCTATGTGCCAGTGAAAGTCCCATCAAAACCGGTCTAGCCGTTCTAGAGGTGAGTTGGAAACAGACAAAAACAAAATTTTTACCCGTATTTACATATGCATTTAGTAAAAAGTGGTTATTTTAACATTACAAGCAGACACACCAATTTAATTAACTTGTATGTAGATAAAAAGAATAAAAATTGTCATACTTAAAAAAATTTAGCCTAACTTATCACGTAGGTACCGTTAGATGAACAAAGCAAATTAGCAACATGCTGCGTAATTATCATTAGATAAAGTGACCGAATGAAGTCATCATAATACTTTAGTATAATATATTTTGAAATCGTCTTACCTAGACGCTATTTTTTTCTTAATTTAATTAACTAAATTGACCGGTCGTGGCGCAGTGGGACAGCGTCTGACTATAAACGCAATCGATTGTGGGTTCGATTCCCACTCGGAAGAGTAATTATATTTAAAATTATTTTTCTTCCTTACTGTGGTAAAACAAAGTGCGGCGTTGAGTACCACCACTCAATACGAATTCGGTGGAAAGCGAAGTACAGAATGTCTTGACACTAGGTACTTTCTGTCTACGCATAGCAATGCGGGATAAAAAGCGAGAAGCTAAAAAAAAACATTGAATACAAACAACATTTACCAGTATATGCTAGTAATGTATATATATGAAAGCTGTACTTGTTTAAAGCTATAATCAAACGAGCGATAATATTTGCGTGACTGCCAGCCTAGGTGCATTAATATCTCAACGTAATGAGGCGTTAAACAGTAAATCATCTCTTTAAAAAATAAAAGTGCTCTTACCACTTGAAGAGCGGAGTCGGTTCTCATTTTATTTTTAAACTCATCTTTACACAAAGCCGAATAAGTATCTCGTTGACATTAAGGATAGGGTTGCCAGTGTATGAAAATGTATTTATTGTTATTTATATTTATTTACTTGATTTATGATATGTTTATATGTTTTTGTTAACAGTATATAGTGTATATATTCTGTTCAAGAGTGTTTCTATAGAATATTTGCTTGTTTTTATCTCTTCGTGAAACAAGTCTTTGGATTAATGAAAATGCTGCCATGCATTTAGACTTATGAAAAGAACGAACGAATCAAAAAAAACGGATCTATAACCATTTCATACAATCGCAAACGTTGTACCTATACAATCGCAAACGTTGTACCTACGACGTCGTTAGCGGTTAGTGAGTGCATTGTCCTAATAATGTTGTTTTATTTTAATTTGACATATCCGTTATTATCTCGTTTCAAAGTGTATTGAACTAGTCCTAAGCGGACCGCATCCGCACCGATAATTAGATTATTAAACAAGTTTCATTTTATCTATTAATTTAGATGAAGTTACAACATGGAGTTTAGACGCTTGTGAAGGATCGACATAAAATAAATTACCATACAGGTGATAGATTTAGAAATTGAAATATTTATCTATAAAATTTAGATGGGAAATTTATAGTGTTTCGTAACAATATGAATATATACTATGGTTTAATACTAATAAAAGATGTCTAAATTATTCGTTAGGTAAGGTAATAAGCAGTTATAATTCTAGACTTCGTCCAGTGCGTAGGCGCAGGTCCGTGAGAGCGACTGAAGGCGCCGTATGTTATACAAGGGCTTGCAAAATTTCTCACTTTATTATACTAATCATTGATATAACTTTCTTAAATTTATAATAGACATTAACAATTATTGCTAATTATTAAATATAATTACAAAATATATCTTTGTTAAACAAAAACGTTACGGTTACCATCATTGGTTTATTTCCTCTAACTTGTAAAAACTATATAGATATAAATAAGCAAATTAGCTGAGCTTTCTTTAGATAAACATATTTTAATTAATCATTAAAAATATTATTTAATTAAATTAAAACATATTATATTACTATTAAACATTACATATTAATTATATATTAGCATTTCTTATAAAATATAAAGAAAGGAAAAAAAAGCAAAAACGTAGACTTGTTACTTTACCGGTATTTGTATACGACAACTTGATAATAGTATCTATTGAAATAGATCTAAGAGTGGTTTTCGCAATATAAATCTGCTTTTTGGATATTACATAAATAACAACTTATAATATCTTTCATATCCAAACGTTAATCTTTAAATTTTATGTTTACAAGATTCATCTTTAATGTGTCCAGTTGAATATTATGATGCTTGACATATTTTGTATATATATGTCTGTATTTCTATACTAGAATATAAGTGCCATATACTTATGTACTATATATATTTTAATTGAGTAAGTTGAAGAATAAAATAGAAAAATTAGAAAAAATAAAAACAGCTATTACATTTATTTAGAAGAACATGTTAATATGATTTTAAGTACTTTTAAATTTCTCTGTTATATTTTCTATATAACAATCGTATTTTAAGCTCTTTATACAATCTGATGTTTAAGCAAAAGAATACAAATGCAAATAAGTCTGTAAAGGCTAAAAAGACCATATTATGGTTGAAAGCTTATTTTGACTTGAAAATATTTTCATTTAAATATTAAATACATATATCCAATCTGGTTATATAACAAACTAGTGTATTTGGTTAAGGGAAGATAATGTTGAGTTAACGTTCCAGTTAAACACAATACACTTGACTAATATTGTTGTATGAAGATTTACACAAAGAACATTGCTTGAAAAAAATAAATTCATTAAAAAAAATTTCCGTGAAAATGTAACAAATTAAACGAATTATTTACAATACACATTTAATATTGTAGTTTGGTATCGGATCATGATACGGGATGAAAATGAACGCAGTCATATGTCACTAAATTCGCTACTTATTATTTTGTTAATAATTATTTCGACCCTCGTATACCTTCGAGTATTTAAAACGATCGATTAACTTTCTATTATCAAAGATATTAAACAAAAGGCCAATCCAAAGGCAAATCCAATCTGACGTAATTGTTCAAAAAATATATCTCCCACGATAATCTGATGACATTGACAGAGAATTCTCGTATAGGGAGAGAGTGCGCGAAAGGTCACTATAAATTTGTAATGTTACAAGCGGTCATAATATCTTGACGTTTTATGACTTTTATTCCTTTATTTGAACCAATAAAGTAGATAAGATGTCAATAAACGTGACACCTTTTTATAAGTTATTAGGTATACAACATTTATATTTTCTTCTTTTGTAAAGAAAACAATTTTTTTACAAAAATATTTTTCATTTTAAATCATTTAATTATAAAAAGGAATATTTATATATAACTTACATTTACACTTACCTATACATATATATTTCCATTTTAGCTCTAGTCGGACGAAACGTATCTCATAGTTCAGATATCTAAAAATAAATGATAAAAGATATCTCAAGACGCAATTCTTGCAACTAAAATAAAGTCAGAATATAATAATGGGCTACGTTTTAACGGTCTGGAGCGTGAACAAAGAAATGCGAAAAGAAAAGCTCGCTATAATTGTGGAACCACACCATTGACTCAGGGTTAAATGACCCGGTGCCATCTTTAACATAATATTTAAAGATGTAACTTTTCATCACAAAGTCGTAAATATTTATATATAGTTGAATAATATTTATTTATATGATGTAAAAAGTTATAACGGGCAGTTAACGTAGCTCTAGCACTTGTAAGGTAATAAAAACAGCAAGTGTTTAATAGCAGCGCAGGTGAATGCTTTTTCTGTACCCTTCACTGCCACCCACGGGATTGAACCGACGAACCGGCGCCTGCCTGTGGGTGCTGCATTCCGTACCCGCCCAGTCCAGTCTGTCACGAAGATAGACTACCTGTCCATTCTAAGAAATACAGCCAAAATTAATCGAAAACTAGGAATGCTTTATTTGATTCAAACAATCTACGTGGAATATTAAGTATTCTTAGGAAAATGTCAAGTTGTAAGATTATTTAAACCAAATTTAGTATTGCCGATCTACAGTTATTGGAAATTTTCTACTAATGAAATTAGAAATCGCTCTGTTCAAATCTATAATATTGTTATCTAAATTGCTTTGACCTAAGCCTAATGAAACTCGAGACTTTAGACCCTGACCTTGCCCACAATTACTGTAGAAAATTTTCTCGCCAACACTTAAATAAGTAAGTCAAAGATTCACTTTACGAAAACATATTTCTATGTCAATATGGATAATAAAGCTCAAATATTTCTTAACTACTTTCATAATATAGAAAAGTATAGATCCTTAATTTTCTAACTCCATGAAGGCAAAGAATTTTTATGGTGTTATGGTGTGATCATAAAACCCTACTTCGTTTTACTGCAATTAATTGTCAAACAAGTTCCAATTTATTATAGACGACCTTGATTAAAGTTTAGATAATGACACAAATTACATAATCTGATTTGGAATTAATTTGTGAATAGGTCCATAATCTATTAACTAATCTGTATTTATTTAATCGTAATGTTTTGATTAGAAAATATATTAATAAATTAGTTTAATATTTGTAGTTGAATATGATTAAGTTGATCTTAATAAACTTATATACAAATTGATATACCTCTTCAAGCGTGAAATACGCGTTGCCATCAATACGCGTAGAAAAGTATATGAATTGAACGTATGCTAATGTACGTTATTTTATTTAAAAGATACATTATCTATCTTCAGTTGTTCGTCATACAAATTGTAAAGGTGTCAATTTGGAACCTAAGTTTTCTTTCACACGTTAATATAATAATCATCTGTTATCCTATAAACACTTGACACTAGATTCATCGAAATTAGGCATCCAATTGTAACTTTTTGCTTGAAGCCCGTTCAATTTGCAGGTATCTTTTACTTTCAATTCAATTATACACCAACGAGACTATCAATAACGTGGAAAGTTGAAAGCACTTTGGAAGTTAATTTAAAGTTTGTATTTCCTAGTTTTATTTCAACTCATTCTGTCCACGCCAGATGCCTACAATGAAATTGAACTGGGACCAATAAAATAACGAGTGCAGGTTTGAGAACGTCAAGCGAACTTTAAAGATGGCGGCTGGGACACATTCTGCAGTTTACGAGCAATTAACTTTATTTCAGCGCATCGAGAGGCCGCGTTTTATGGACCCCTTACTTGCCAGCTATTCCATTCCCAATTGCATTTCTTTATATGGTATCGAGAAACGTATTGTGCGTCCACGCTGTTCGGATGCGTACGGCGAAGGTCCATGATGTTAATCAATTTTCTCTTTCATTACTAAAGATGCGCCGCATTTTACGTTTTTCCAGCCCCTGATTTATAGCGTCAACTTTTATGTACTTACATTCTGTGATCTTTTTAAGATATTAAACTGGATTTCAGGTGTGCGAGGTATTTGATAAACCTTAAAATAAGAAAGTAATTTTTTATTTCTGGGTTTTAATTAATTAGTGGGCTTAAAATAAGAATATGCGACGTGTAACGAACCAAAAATACTTGTTTTTACTTTTTAATTACTTATAATACATTCATATATAAATACATATATGGTATGTTCTGTAACTGTAACAGAAAATAATTGAAACAGTATCGGCTTATAGAAATATACCTATACTTTTTTGTAATTATTAACATTATTACAATGTTTTAAAACAATTTCTAAGCTAACTATAATTACTTATATTATCATAACAATAGTTAAGATTATTAAATAATGGTAAATAATACTAATGAAAAAAAAACTTAGTTAAGTGGAAAGCAGTTCAGTAACTGAGTGGTTAGAAAATAGTTTGTGGTCATTGTTTTCAACGATCGCTCTAACGTTAAACTGCTTCTGACATCGCGTAATCAATGCACCAGAAAGTGGCCCATTGGAAAATCGAGTGTTCCATTCGATTACCGAGCTCGATTAGGTACTGTGTGACGCAATGTTTTCAACTTTATGCAATTTTTTTATTACTATTTGCGAAAATTTACATATTTATATGTGACATATGCATTACATGTACAAAAATAACAGTAAAAGTTTTTAATTAAAATATGTTAATTGTTATTTTTGAAATTTACATGCACTTATACTATAAATAATTAAATTCACAGTTGCCAAGTTTTACCTTAGAAAGTACTTCAAACTTCGTCATATTTCAAGATATTAAAGTTTATTATTAGCTTTTTAATGAGCACGGTTTAAGCAAGTTTTTAGGAAAAGTTCAATTATTATCTACGATCGAACAGTTGCGTGCTGTTGTGCAACATCGTAGTACCGGCGCCATCTACCATGATCTATAGGCGCCATTCGCCTCTCATTATACACCTTATCGCGTCAATGCAAATCCGACGGCATTTTAATCTTAGAAAAGTCCGTTTTCGAGCAAATACTTTACTTGTTTTAGCTTAGACAGAAGAGTGGGCGGAACGATTGTGAAAATCGGTACGCTTTTTAAGTGCGCGTGGGCAGATAATTATACGTCAAGCTTTAATCCATGGAGTAATGTAGTCAATAATAATACTATGTTTGAACAGTCTAATTTTGGGATTATTAATATAATATTATCCTTTCTACTAAACTCGTCGCCTGACTTTGATGATTACGTCTACCATTTGTTAAAGTAAACCTGCTCAAATATTTCTAATGTTAGAGTTATAACAAATAAATAATGCCTAATTTATATTTATAGCGCTCTGGAAGATGAGCTACGTAATTTATGAAGCAACAAAAATCCTATAAAAAGAAGCCAGTAGTAATGCCTTGGGCAAACATTGAATTACATTAATTTTATGTGTGCTATTTGATTGCTCTGTTCTTAATTTATGCTGACAATCATATATTTATTTTTTCCTTTGCCACAAAAACTAATCTCATTGGTTATATTATCCTGTGCTTAATATTAAAACTTGTCTGACATTTACATTTATTCACTGTTAGCGAATCATTTATATATCGAATTGTAAATAGTAGTAAAAAACAGCTCCACAGGGTCATTAGACTCCGTTCCTAGTGTCAATACACTCCGCCCTAAACCGAGTATTGAGTGGCGAACTCAACACCGAGCTTTGTCTTACTAGAGCAGAGAAATATATTTTAAATAAAATTATTTTCCCTAATGGGAATCGAAATCATAACTATCGCGCTTACAGTCAGTTGCCGTCACACTGCGCTGTGTTTAACAAATATTGAACGGGGTGACAGGGAGAACCCTTCATGGGGAGGTCCCTCTGTTTTCCACTTGATTCCAACATGTGCTTGGTCTAGCCAGAACAAGGAATCAGTTATATTAAAAAAACGGTGTAATGTTAACTTACTTTATCACATATAATTAATATAATAGTAAATATTATAAAGCATTATATATATTTTACTAATTACTAATAAAAAACGTTTTTGTTTTCAGGTAAGTTACTTCCTACGAAGACAACAAGTTGTAAGTTATATATATAAAAGTCAACAAGGAATGTATTGAATCTCAGCGTCCAGTTTAATTATTCAAATATGAGTCGGTGCTAGCTATAAAGGCAATTCTAAAAGTTGCCGTTGACTCGTAAAATCGGTAGGGAAAGGGAAAAATGTTTACAAGCCATTCTAAAAAGCCTCTCCGATTTTCGAAACGGAAATTGGGACCTATACACAATGGTGTAGGGAAATGAACGGATTTTAAATGGACCCTCGCGAGAACCTTCGGTTAATACGAAAGTGAGGATAATACGAGGAAGAATTTGATTTCGGTGTCGAGAATTATTGAGTTTTATTTATATTATACAAGCCGTAGTGAAAATCGTGTAAAGAAATAACGCGGTAATAGCTTGTTAGACGATATATATTTTTAAAAAGTATTTTTTATTCAATTAGTTTAACTTACAAAATATAAATTCATTTATTTGTTAATGGTAATTTACAAAGAAAAAATTAAATGCCCCAAATTACATTTATTGTTATAAAATCTCTAATACAAATACACAACCTGCTATCCTTAAATTCTCAACGGTACATGTATGAAGTGAGAACTAATAAGTCCACTGAGATTTCCAACCGCGCTGTATTATTTCACTTTTTCCTTTTACAAGACCATATTTCATTGTGGTTCTTAGAAGTATCTGAGCGGTCCGCGTGGGCTTAGTTGCTACATTTTAAAATTTCATGCATTTCAAGTTTAAAAACTGTTGATAGAGTAGATAAACATAAATTATAAATGTAATTTATAGAATCATTTATATCATTTATATAATATCATTTATATCATTTATAGTATCATTTATATAATAGATATAATTAGAAATTGAAGGAAGTACCCAATGTGAATTAGATTTTCAAACTATTCTCTCTTCCGGTAGTTGAAATATAATTTATAATTATAAACAATCTACTTTATTTTTATATTATGAAAGGTCGGATGCGTACAAAAATTGATTTTTGTTTTTTAATCAATTTTAACTTTTTTTATGTTTTGAAAAGGATTTTGCAATAAATTACTTATTTAATGGTGAACTGTTTAAGATTTTATAATATGTGATTTTAAAATGTATTTCTATGTCTATGATATGTCTCAAATTCGGCGGGTAGCGGAATACGGAGTTTCTTGACACTACTTCCTGTCTACCCTGCTAAGCGGTATAAAAGCGTGAAGCTAAAATAAAATAAAAAATAAAACCTCGAAAATGGATTGTTGGAGCCAAATAAAAAAATAATTGCCAATTAATTGGATAAAACGTATAATTAACAAATACGTTAAGGGCCAGAATTTTTTTTTGTCATTTATACTGTTTGAACATGCTATGAAAATTAATGATATTAATCGAAAATCGTCGATTACAAAATTCATTTTATTTCATATGACACTTAAATAGCTTTATGTTCATTGAATATTAAAATTTTAATTCCAACCATACTACTTGTATGGGTTTTATCCCACTCTTGCATATTTCTGTATGCACATGCTAGAGTGAAAAGGAACAGCTTTCAGACGTAATAAAAGCGTCCTCTGGAAAATCAACAGAGCGGTGTACGGAGGCAATTCTTTATAGAATAAATTATGCAGAGCCGTGGCCACTTATTTAGACGCAGATTTCATTTTAGTATACTAGTATATACATGTTGAAATAAATTAGCTGTGGTACCGATTTGTTGTTGTCTTAGTTTGTATAGTGCAAGCCATTTCCATATAATTAAAGTATCATTTTTTGCACTTAACGTTTGTATAATGTAAAATGTAGCATGAAATAAGTGCCACCGACGCGCAGTGGGACAGCGTCTAATTGTAAACGTGTTTGTTGTGGATTCGATTCTTAACCGGGGGAATAATTATATTTTAAATTTATTCTCATTTCTTCGCTCTGGTATATCTCTATTTATCGAAAAACAAAAAAAATCTAGTCTCCTTCTATATTAAATCGTTTTATAAGTTTTCTATGCTTATCCTGCATTAACGCGTAAAACGTATGACACGAACAAAAAATCTTCCATTGACCAATAAAATTTTAGTATAAGGTAGCTCTGCGTCACATATGAAATCTTATTAGAGAAAAGAAAATTCACTGGGACATTCTGAGCAATATCGCTTAAATTACTCGGGGGAATGAAGTTAGAATCCTTTCAAGAGTAAATTGTTTTAGGCAATTCGTTTTCTTGATTGCTTTGTAATGCGCATTTTATGGTCACTTTAAGCGGTAATAGATAACAAAATAATTTGTTGAAACTTAATAATTATTTCTGATTTGTTTACTTTATGTAATTGTTTGTCTTAGAATGCCTCATTTCGAATCTCATCTTAGATGAGAATAGTATATATAAAATCGGCATAATAACGCACTATGAATCTACTGGATCAACAAACAGGGAAAATTAATAATTCTGTTATTTATTTTAATAACTTACTAGTACTACTAGTGGGACAGCGTCTGAATGTAAACGCGACCGGTTGTGGATTCGATCCCCACTCAAGGGAGTGAAGCTTGTTCTAATTGAGACTCTGTTCTATAAAGTGCGGCGTTGAGTTCCACCACTCAACACGCAATGTCTCGCATTCGGTGGAAAGCGAGGTACGGAGTGACACTAGATATTTTCTGTCTAACCTGTTATTCGGTATGAAAAGCGTGAAGCTAAAAAAAAGAAATTTACCAAACATTATTTTAAACAGGTGCTTCCTTATATTACGGTGCTTAAACTTCTTAAGCAAGGGTTGAAGCTATAAGAATTCAGAATGCTTGTCGCAATCTCTCTTCTTTATTGGAATCCATAATCTCGAAAGGCGGCCAAAAGTTAATTTAGTCTAAATGCTCAAGCACGACGAACTGGGCTCTTCATCAGTGGAAAAATTCGACGAAGTGATGTTTCTTACGAATTCCCTACGATTCCCGAGACAAACGACAGCGTGTTACGTCCATTTTCGAATGAATTTTGCTTTAAATTAGTTTTCAAGAATTTCATCTGATGTTCTGGAATATCTTACATGTAGTTAAAATATAATTATATAAATTTAAAGTAATTTCTTGTGATGGATGGCGGGAAGATGAGATTGATGATAAATTTTATTTAGAAGATTAAAACATTTTTTAACATTGATGCGACTATTTTTAAAATAAATTCGATATATTTTAATAATGCTCATTCAGTTTTTAATAATTTGTAAATAATTGCTTATAGTTTATATGTATTTTACCATGTATGAATCTACGTAGAAAATCAACAAACGTTTACTTAGTAACTAACCATAAAATTCATATTCATTAAAATCTTAGTAAAATCATTATTAAAGTATTGAAATAAGAATTAAAGTTAGTTGTAAGTGAAACGCAATTACTAAGATGTAAGCATGACGATGTCACCGCGTGTCATTAACATAACGTCCCGCTAGCTAATGAGTCAACAGATTGTGCATGTACTGTACTCGTATGTAACCTCATTTGGAATAAATAAAAGAAGTGAAATTCTATTCTTTTCATTGTGTTTGTCAATCATAAATATTTTTTTGCATTCTTGTGTTTGTTGAGGCTTTTTATTTAAAAAAGTACAAAACAAGGAGTAAATTAAATTTATTATATTAAAAAAACACAGTTTTCATAATCATTATGGCTAAGTAGCCATTCATTCTAGACGACTTGTAGGGCGAAAAGAAGCTATTGTAACAAACAGCTTCACACTTTACCCCATATAACTTAGTATTTATAGGCAGCCTAGTGTCATGCTACTCCATTGACTCCTTTCCGTCAGAAGTCGAGACGTTACATATTGAGGTGCGACGCGCTTTGACCAGAGCGACCATAATAGAGATTTTACCAGAGCGGAGAAATATAAATAAATTTTAATTATTACCATTCCTCTAACTGGTAATCGAACCCACAACCAATTTTGTTTACATTCTGACGCTGTTTCAATATGTCCTTATGTTGTCTCGTGTCATGGCCTCAAAAAAGCGTTTTATACAATAAAAATTATTTGCATGCTTGCTAGAGGCAAGAATTTGAATACGTCAACAGACTCTATTGCACGTGACGCTATTCACGCTTTTTATCCCCCACAACAGGGTAGACAGAAAGTACCTAGTGTTAAGACACTCCGTTAAGACCTCGCTTTCCACCGAATTCGAGACGTTGCGTGTTGAGTAGTGGAACTCAACGCCTCAACTCTTAAACTTGAACTCAACAATCAATATTATTACATACTTAATTATACAATTCATTAATTTAATTTTTTAACTCTCAAGTATAGACCGCTTGTTGAACAAGCACGCAAGCTGAGCGGGACGGCTGTTAACATAGATACGTTGCTAGTTATTTTAAATTGTACCGTATCAATTTCCTTGGTACGAACAGATGTGCGTATTTCAGTCGTGTCATTACGTGGCTTCCGTTCGTTACTGTCCTGACCTAATTAATTATTTATTGCTAATAAAACCGATTATAAAATACGTTTTTTACTTTTAACCTTGGACTATTTGAAATAAATTATTCTAGTGTCCTCAATTTGTTTTGGTTAACCGAAAATATAATAAATTAAATATAAATCAATATAATCAAAATAATCAATTTAATAAAAAAAACGTTTAGTGAAACGTGCATACATGAATAGTAAAAGTGAATTCAATTTCGATTCGAAAACGCCACCAATCCAATATCTCTGAAAAGGAAAATGTAGTGACATAAAAGCTTTACTATAAAATATTCTTTATTCAAGTAGACTGACAAGCATATTTGTAACGTCAAATAAATATAAACCCTCAGCTCGTATGGGGGTTCTAGTTGGCAAACAGCTCAAGAGTCGCTTTTTTCTAACATTATAGTTACAATTTTAAATTTTCCACCTTCATATCCAATGAGATATCTTATGTCTAATCCGCAGTCGGCACAAGATATGTAATAATAAAAAATACATTTATATATATTTAAACTTGTATAGGGCACAGATAAGAACAGACATGAATAAACAAACTGCCAATCATTGATATGACATTTATAAAATATGGCATATCGGTCAATGCCTTATACATTTATATTTTAAAATATCACACTCAAAATCCTTGAGTGTGTTTCTAAATTTATATTATTTACACAAAACGTTTTAAATATAAAAACTAAGATTTATCGCATCTAACAACCTCTAATTAATCTCGAACTGTCGCATCATATTGGAGCAGGAACACTTGAATAGTCTTAGATTATAATAAAAAAATACCTAAAACTTGTCCAAGAGATTTATAACTAATTATTAATGATTACTTAACATGGACATGAAATATAAAACTGCTAACATAATGCTTCCCTTTTATATGAATATTTCAACATTCTATAGTACAGATTTAATTTATAATAACATAAGGTAACATTATTATGCTACTAAACGAGTAATAACTATAACTTTGATCTACCAAAGTTATAGTTCAAAGTGTCAGTTCTAGCTGACACGTGTGTTATTGAACACAACTCAGACTCTCTCGGGAAATCAAACTCTGTCTTGAAATTCAGACATGATTAGGCCAATTTGAAATGGGATATGTATAAAATATACGTACGACAAAGGGTTATAATGCAATGTTACTTTCATATATTATGACCAATGCAAGATAACTATTAAATAAAATGAGATTAAGAAATCAAGAAAAGAAATGGATGGAATTTTACCGGAGCGGTGTCCCATGTTATATGAGTGGACCTATTACATTTTTTATGAGAGTTAGTACATTACTATATGGACAGTCGCAAGCATAATTTACTTCCAGAGAAAACTGATTTATAACTTCGTAACTATTTCAGCGAACTCATGAAACTATACGAACTACCTAACTTTAGATGGCTTGCGGCATATTTCAAAAAATATTTTATTACCGCACAAAAATGGTGACCGTAAAAACTTAAAAGGAAGCGAAAATAAATCACCGTCTCCCGTTTTTGAGACCATTCTGCATACGACGCGCAAAACTTCTTTCATATTTTTTATTTTTATCTCGAACGACATTTGTCCTATGTTTATAACAGAATCAATTTGGTTATATTATTATTTTTTAACATATATTATTTTAGCTAATAGATCTTTATTAAGTGCACATAAATATATTTAATCAAGAGAATCACTATATTTAAAATATTTTCATTTCTTCGCTCTGGTAAGACAAAGCGCGGTGTTGAGTTTCGCCACTCCTCAACACGCAGCGTCTTGAATTCAGCGGAAAACGGAGTATTTTGATACTAGGTACTTCCTGTCTACCTTGCTATGCCGGATAAACGCGTGACGCTAAAAAAATATTTTTTTAGCTTCAAGTATTTATCCCACATAGCAGGGTAAACAGAAAGTACCTAGTGTCAAGACACTCCGTACTTCGCTTTCCACCGAATTCGAGACATTGCATGTTGAACGGTGGAACACACCGCCGCTCTTTGTCTAAAAAATATGTATATTTACAATTATACAAAATAATATTTTTCGAATATTTTTTCTGAAAGCACACATATTTAACCCGTTTTAATTAAGAACTTACACACAATTACGCTTTATGTCTTATTTTTAATGACTTCAAGAGCATCATACGTCTCCCGTTTCATAATTTCATTATCTCATAAAGTCCAATGGTACATAGCTCAAACACGCCGCGACCTTATGGTGAAATTGCCATGGGACCAACGTAATTTATACCCCATTGTCTGCATGACATGACGTGAAGTGCTAATACCGGCGTGGGTGTTGCCAAAAACATGGCAACTCTATTTATGTTAACCAGAATATTTTAACGTTACGTATATAAAAATAATTGAAAATATAAAATACGCTACTTATTAGTAATACTATAGAAACTTAAAAATATTAGAGACCCGTTGTGGCGCAGTGAGACAGCGTTTTAATGTCAACGCGATCGATTGTGGGTTCGATTCCAACTCGGGGGAGGATTAGATTATATTTAAATTATTTTTACTCCACCACTCAACACGCAATGTTTCGAATTTGGTGGAAAGAGTCGAAGTACACAGTGTCTTGACACTAGATACTTTCTGTTTACCCTATTATGCGAGATAAAAACGTAAAGTTAAAAAAATCTTAAAAATTAGTACTTATTTTAGATAATTATTTAAGCGTTTAAATATTCCTTGAAAGGAAGTTTAACTTGAAACTTATCGATACATTAAATTCTTTACTTGTCAACGATACGATTATACATAAATAAATATCGTGATAAAAAATCTCAACGGTTGTTTTATTTTAGAATAATTGCTAAAATAATTAGTGGTTGTAATACTAATGAGTGTCATGCCATTAAAATTTTAAATGCGTGTCCATAATAACTATTTATAGTAAGAGGATGCGAGTTTATTGCTCTGTCAACTTATATATCGACTTTAAATTTATCCTGTACAAAAATGTAATTTTATAGTATTCTTTTTTACTAATACACATTTTAAAATATGTTACTTTCTCTATTATATATATAACGTCGATAATGAGTGCGTTTCATCAGCTAAGACATACATAGACATACACTACTTGAATACTGGTAATCATACTGGTAATCATACTGGTCCACCAGTTTAAGGTCGCTTGGCGACCCATATAAAGAGCTGTGCTTAGAGTATCTGTAAAAGATCAAATTCGAAATGATCTGATCCGATAACGAAATTAAACAGTGGATAGAAATATGCTAATGATGATGATGACCAGAATCCAATATGGCGCAATGGGACAGCGTCTGACTATAAACATTGATTGTGAGTTTCATACACACTATTTTATTTTATATTCAATTTGACTAAAACTCACTTTTTAAATTCATATTAAAATATAAAATTATTTTACACTTTTTAAAGAAAGCACGTAACGTTCAACCCACATCGTATCTACTTCGTGAGTTTTAGGTCAACAATTCACTTCAGATAGGCTTAGATATACGAATCAGTTATTATTATTCTCCATACTACACACTTGTCCTGATTTCACATCTCAATATTATCTTTAACGTAAATATTTTATGATAATTTACTCTTTTATCTCTTTTGTATGTAAGATGAAGACTGGTTTTGTTAGGCCACTGAATTTTGTGAAATATTTTTACGAATTGTATATTTTAAAATTCGGTCTTTATAATAATAACGATATTTAAAATGGTCTAACAATTGACAACAATTTATCTATGGACAGATCGACTTTGTCATAATTTTACATAATAAAAAATTTAGTTCATATTTTAATACGAATTTTGAATAGGCGATTTAGTTTATAAAGTTTTAAAGGCTTTAAGGTTAAAATTGTTTTTATATATACATACTTATTGAGTATTTATGTCAAGCCCTATAAATGTACACTTTATTACAGATGTTCAAAATAATATAATAATATAATAATAGGTTGAGGCTTCGATTCCCACTCAGGGGTATGTCATATTAGTATTAAGTAAAATATTTTCATGTCTCATCTCTGGTACTACAAAGCCTCTCTTGTCTCTGACTGCCCTATTAATTGGGAAAAAGCGTAAATAAATATAATTTATTGTATCTTTATACATTTTTTTTTCATTTACTTGACATCTATATATCATATGTTTATTCCACATTCTTGCTACGAGATTTTTTCACAAAATAATTATTATTAATATATGAATTTGACTCGTTGACAAAAAACCGTGATTTAAACAGCCTAACTACAAAAGGGTTAAAGAGAAAATTTGAATACTCATAACAGAGGCCGACAAGGAAGTGTCTTCCTCACGATATTTCGTTCCATTGTGTATCCCTCATCAATATTCCTCGATTGTGGCTTTTTCGTAAGCCTTTACTGTTACCTTTGTACCCAGATATTTGAAATTCAACAATTTTCGTGTTTACTTTTAACTAAGATCTAATATGCTTTGTATTAATATAACATCAAGTTGAAATGTAAATTAATATATTAATTGCATATAAATATATAAGTAATTCATAATTTTTTAAAACGATTTTAAAATATATTTGAAAAATAAATATTTTTTACATGTATGATACATGTAGAGAACCGATTTTTATTATCTGCATAAAAACGAAATAATGTCGAACAGGATATCCGTTTATGGGCATAGTTCCAGTTCTGAGAACATAATATATCTGTCTTTAGACGATGTTTTTTTTTAATATTTTCAAATAAATATGACACTATGGTAATTTCGTTGCTCTTTAATATTCCATGGGGCCTCAGGACTCGTGTCTCGCTTTAAAATAAAATTCACGACTAAATGGAAGAGCTTCAAAGCCTTTGTTTGGTAATGTTATGAGTTTTTTATTGGCTTTATATTTTTATGGATTTCTAAAAAGGTTACATAAGCTCCTATTTTGGTGGTTCGTGGAAACATAGTGACTACTTTTCACTTAATATTAAAGTTTACTCAAAATGAAAATAGCAGATTTTTATGCTAATAATATAGGTCCCTTTGCGAAAGTTTATTCTATATTATTATTGAATTTTTACAAGACTTACAAATCACAATCACAAAAATCAGTTTAGCCTATATAATGTGCCGTAAACGTCGAGATTGCGTTTTATTAAGACATCAAAATATCATTTCGACGTTGACTGAGGTCCATGTAATGTAAAGCAAATATCAATTTGCATATGTTTGACACCGATATATTGTGGATATGACATATAATATAGCTATTATGACTACAGAAACACTTTTATATTTCTTGGCTTTGATAAATCTATTAAGTTAAGAAATTGGGGTGTTGTAACTACAATTTAATTAGGATTATTTGCAGACAAAAAACAGGGCATAAATATATTAATATAAAAGCTATTCACGCTTCATCCCGCATACCAGGGTAGACAGGAAGTACCTAGTGTGAAGACACTGTACTCCGCTTTCCGCGGAATCGAGACATTGCGTGTTGAGAGACCAAACTCAACGCCACGCTTTGTCTTACCAGAGCGACAAAATGAAAATAATTTCAATCTAAAATTTAATAGTCTAAAATCTAAAAGTCCTGTTATACTAATAACACATCCTAAAAGGGAGGTACACCGATGTCAATAATTATAATTCACCATAGCTTCTATTGAAAAAATATTTAAAAGAGCACACAATGGGAATGGTTGATTACATGCTGTTCACACGTGAATAGTAATTTTATACCGCCATATTCGTATAGGCTCGTTTTACTTAAAGTTATCTGATACCATGCCATTTGGTTAAATTCAATTTAACCCACATACAGTGTGTAAGGATGCAGTATGATGCTGCAATAGTTTGCTATTTATTATTTAACTTGAATAGGTTTCCAGTATCTCCCGCATTATGCGGGATAAGTATACAATCGTTTGGACATTAAATGTTAGATGGCAAAAATATATGTACTTTTTTGTAACTCAAATAACAAATCGTGCTTCTGTTGATATTTTTATATAAGTATATAAACAAGCATAGACAATTAAAAATCATAGAACATTCCGGAAAATTGCAATTTCTCAGGGAACTTTCTTAAGGAACAAAGAAGTTCCCGAACAAAAGGTATGGTAAAAGCAACTAAGGCATTATGTGAGGAGAATTTTGTCTCCCCATTCGCTGCAATGCGATGAATGCCGTGGACGCTATGGCAAAATTTCGATCCGGTACATAAATTCGGCACGCCCACGACGCGCACAGGGTTGCCATGCATTTTCGATGAATAATCTACATGGACTGTAAAGATTGCCGCTTTCAATAGCGCCGTGAAATCTATACACATAAGCTTATAAAATATTAAAATCAAATCAAGTTAAAGTTTGACTTGCAAGGGGCGACGAACAGCATCCCATGAACAATTAACTTAAATTATATTTCTGAATTAAGTCTAGAAGTGTTTTACATTAAGTGTTCTGAGATGTTCTGTCTGGTTATAGTATATAAAATATAATGCTAAAAAAATATTCCTTACAAATAACTTAATACCGTTACATAACGTATTTTAAAATAACAGACAAATCAAAAAGATAACTTTTAATTATTTCAACGCAAATAGTACAAAAGGATCTAATAATAAAGTCACGTCCTTCCATAAACTTAATAAAAATATGGCGCGACATCGTACATATTTTCGTGGGACGCTACAGTTGTCATCTCGTTATAATTCCGCGTGGGTTGCATCTTGCACAATGCATTTGATACGTGACGCCTTTATGATGCGCCGATTTGTACAGTACAAATCGGGCCTGTTTGTTTTTGTTTCAGTTTAGTAACTGTTTATAATCATTATTTTACATTATTAGGATTGTTACTATAGTACCTGATGAGTTTAAACCATATAATACTTGGTTATACCAAGTAATCGTCAAGAAAACTAGATGTTTACCTCTCATAATCTGATCTTTAAATTTCGCGATTTTAAATCAAACTATTTTAAACGTATTACTCGAGTATTTTTTGGTATTTGAAAGTACATTTTCGAATCCTAACGTTTCGAACACTTTTCAGTAGTCCGTGGTCACAGATAGTCTACCTGTATGTGTTTTTGAATACCAAATTAACGCAATTAATAGGTTTTTAAATAGTTTCATTTAAAATTAAGATCTAATGTAATATGACATTTAAATGGTTGTTAGGTAAATAATAATTAGTCATTGTGAATGTATATTTATTTTTTGGAATATTTTAAATGGATACACATACATATGTATATATCAAGTCTCTTATCCAGTTTCATTTATATTGTATATATACAAGTGTGTACTAATACATGGGGTATCGTCACGTACCGTACAAGAACATAATCGTAAAAATTAATTGTCACAACCGAACTGTGGAACGATATGTGAACGATACAGCTTCAAATTACCATCGAACTGTGTTTACTTTTATGCCAGACAGACAACCTTTATTAATTTGGTTCAAATTTCAGAATTACATTAAAAAATATGCTTTTGCAGTAGGAAAAGTATTTTTAGACACATTCACATTAAGTAAATGTTTAAACCACATACTTTTAAGCAGAATTTCTTACTGAACATTACTTCTGCCATCCGATAAAGGCGATATAATTTTGGTAGTGCATTTTTGTTAATAATTTTGTATATTATTTTTACTTATATGTTTTTTTTCGTACTGGAATATTTTTATAATATGTAAACCATAAAAAAATTTAAACAAAAAGATTTTAGTTCACACAAGCGACGTTCCGAAATATAAATTCAGTGAAAATTATTTTTTTGAAATTCTAATTTATCAATACGTCATTAATCTTTAGCAACAATTCTATTTCATCGATGTCTAAAATCAGCTAACATTTCGTACAATAACAAATCATGAGCAAATTAACTTGTCAAGCGAAGCCGCGGGCAGTTTCAACTTCTTTCAACTTTTACGCTGAAAAGGGTTATTTGAGGTCATCCGTCATTGCGATTTATAAGTAATACGAGATGCTTCTTTGAGCTTAAATCATTTACAACCTATAACTAACGAATTAAATTTCAAGAACAAATCACTTCAAAGATATCATTAATTTCTAAACCTTTGCCAATTTGGATATTTTATGCATACTATGTAATTTAATAAAAAAAGAAATTTCATTTCACTTATTTACAATGCTTCTAGTATGTACTTCCAGAGTATTTATTATAATTGTAACGTGCATTTTAAATATAACCTACATTCTTCGGCCTTTAGCGTTGTTTATAAAAAGAGATTTAAAAAAATAATATAAAACATAAAACCCTACACATGATGCAAAGGTACAAAAAAATCATTAAAATAAATGGCATATGAATGAACACGTATTGACCTTTTACGATGGTACAGTATTTGCGTCCGTTTTAATGAATACCAATAAAGGAGAAACTTATTTTAACGAAGATAAAATTGTAATTCTAAAGGGTTTTTCAAATATTTTTCTTCTACAAATACATACTAAAATGGAGTACCAAATTCAACTGTCATTAATAAACTTCAATTATGAAGCCTTCAATCATGGTTATCAGTTATATATAGATTAACCAGTTGTATAATATTTTACTACTATAAATAATATTATATACTTAGAACGTTACCTTTCGTAATCTTCTTATCGTCACTTTCTTAAGACTCTTTCTAAAACTTTTTTTTCTTAGTTTAGTAAATGTGAATTGAAATGAAATTAGATACCTACCTCGCGATGGATAAACGCAATCAATAAAGTTATAGATCCTTAGAATAGTAATATGAGTTTGTCATGCAACAAACTTTATTGGGTTTTCTGACGATCGCCTTTCTATCCACCATTCTTAGCAATATATTGGATTGCGTATTTACCATTACGGTTAACGTCAAACCATCTAGCAATTCATTGAGGCTGGGCAATAAAAGCTGAAGCACGCTACGTATTTGCTGTTAAAATTTATAATAGGATGTTTAACAAGTTTTTTAAAAATATATCAAATTATTCGTTATATAATTAAAAAAAAAACGTATAAAAATTTGAAGCCAGCGACATTAGAACCCTCGCCTCTTGGTAACCGCTCAAGTTCTCTTGGACAGTTTCCAAGAAGCGTGAGTTCGAATCCCGCTGAATTCAAATTTTTATACGTTTTTTAAAAATGTTTTTTAATCCTAAATGTGGAATAACACTTTAAAAATAGTAAAATATCGTTATATAATATACATAATAGTATAATTCCAAATAAAGTAATTCTTCGTATCTCCTATAATAGTTCTAGTATTCTAATATCTATATATTATAGTATATGGTTTGGAAAAATAGCTATTAAACTTTAAATTAAGAATAAATGTAAAAAGTTAAATTTAGACGTTATTTTTAAAAACAAGCAATTAAAGTAATATTTAATGTAATTTTAAATAGTTAACTATATTCTTTTCTTTTATTTGATACCTAGCCTAGAGCTATTTCATTGTATGGATTGTACACAGAAACGTAACCCGACATTTTGCGCCGGCCATTTTCATTAAATAACAAGACTGATAATAAATAATTGCATTGTCATCAGAATTAAAAGTGTAATCTAAATTTCAGCTTAATCGAACACTGGGAAGTTGCATAAATTAAGCTTGTAAGATTTCTCATAAATCGACCAACAAATTGTAAGACAAACGCGTAATATTTTCTTATATTTCTCACATATGCAGATAGCAATATGTTACATTTTTATTATATGAATTGATAAAATTGTATGCATTTCTATTATTTTAGTTACTTTGTTTGTTTTTGAAATTTAATAAAACGTCTCATTATATAACGTTTTAGACGTTTCCTTGTCTGTCCATTACGGTGACGGTAATGTAAGGTACATTACCATCACTCCAGATTTTGTAAATATATTTGTTATTATTAAATTCTTACAAACAAATTATACAAAATAAGTTGCATAGCATTACATTTAGTAACAAATTCGATCTATACGAGTACTTTCAAAATAGTATCAAACTTTTTAAAGCTTTTGTCAAAGTGCCTAAGGACAATATCCTATAGGAAGTACGCTGTCGCACTATGAATACATTCATCGATGTTAATTCGACTTGGGCGTGCGAAGATTTCCGTGAAATCGACTTAATGTAAACGCTTTATGTCTGTCTGTTTGTCCTAATGGGTCTCTGAGTAATGTAATGCATTCGCATAGCGATTATGGCACTTACTTTTATGTTCCTCTTTGTTTGTTTGTTCTTTTAAAACTGAAATGGCTCTGTATTTACATACAATTTACTAAAACACTCGAATTTTATAATATTCTTAATAGAACCTATTTTTTTTGAATAGGAACTTTGAAAAAATGGGCATTTTTATTATTGCTACGAGTATATATAGATTATCTTAGAAAACTAAGATAAGTCTAACAATTTATCAACTTATCAACACAAATACGTAACGCAATATTCGAATATTTTAACCGTTTGCTTAATAATATATCCATAGCAAGTGATGTTTATTGGTAAGCAACGAAATCTAGATTTTACATGGATTGTAATTAGCTATGCCTTACGTGGCATTACGCAATGCGAGGTAGCACCACACCTTTACTTAAAAGTAGTTCAGCATGTTTATGCATATATTTAAATGCTAGTCTAGAAATTTTATTTGTTTCATTAAAAAGATTTCTTTCAACAGGTAGGTTGAACAATATTTTATCTTCACTATTGTGGCGATTTAACTTATGCGTTTTGTACTTTTGTGCATTCTTCATACATTGGGCGATGGGATAAAGAAAAACATTGTTCCAAAAGGAATTTAAACGCATAACCATAACAAATAATATGTATACCCAAATACTACCCCCAATGTCTCGATTTAGGGCTAAAAGCAGTCAACGGAGTGTCTTTGACTACTCTGCTATGCGGAACAAAGCGTGTAGTGATCAACAACTCTATGACGTTTAGTTTCGAGCTTTGAAATAAAAACTCTCGCATTATGCGCTAAACAAAAGGACAAAAGACAAGGGACATCTTCATTAATCCTATTAATAAGCATCCATTATAACTATACGGAGTAAACAAGGAACAGTGCAAATGAGTTAGGAGAGTCAAAGATCTTAACCAGACGCCAGGAATAATGAACACTAATTAGAAGACCGCAGTAGCGGAGGCGGGACGTAGCGCCTTTCAATTTGTTTATTAAAAGGGTCAACTAGATCAGTGGTCATGGCACAAAAATATAATAAAGTTAGAAATTGTGACAAAAACTTAAAGCCATAGCTAATGAAGACATTGAAGAAATGTGCATTTTTTTTGGACAATATCTTTATGAATGAAATAGGAATTTATAAATTATTTTTGCGGATTCCAAAATATGAAAATTTCATGTAAGAAGTATCCTCATACATAAGTGAAAATAAAAAATCTGTGTAATACCTAAATGGTTTCTCTATAAATTCTTTAGTAGGAGTCATAATGTAAGTTACATTATGACATGCCATGCTAAAAATGCCATTTTGTAAAATAATCAGTATGCGGCTGCACATTGTACATGTTTCATAACGACTCTATAATAAAATTTATTTTTCTTGACTAAGTCAAGCGTCCTTTATATCTATACTTTTAAGAAAATCCACGTAAAGAGACTTGTTACAGATATTTATAAAATATGCTAATAATATCAAGAATCCTTTTGCAAATCAGAACGGGGAGGAAATTTAAATTGCTCCGATCCGTTTATCTAAATTGGTTTGATTATGTTATTGACTCGATTAGTAATGTAGTGCTTATTTAAGGTGTGTGATATTTAACTTTACTTAATGCTAAATGTAATTCATGCTTTAAGTCACTTACTTTATCTACATCGGTACCCACACCCACGTTGACGTGCTCGCAATTGCTTCTTGTACTTTCTTTGTCATATAAGGATGTATTCGTATATTTAACTTATACTGTTTTATGACGCCATGCAGTCGCAATTGGGCCTTTAAATTTATATATAGGGCTATTTGATAGTTCTAAGTTCAAATCCTGTTTGTCATCTTATTATGATATTTTGTAATTTACGGTTATGGGGTTGATTTTACCTTTCGATGAATGAAATTTTCTTTCTTACTTACTTCACCGGAAAATGCGGCAGCATTTATAATAATTTCCCTTCCTAATTTGTCGAGAGAAACAAATATGTAAAGTCAAAATAAGAGAGTACCAATAAGATATGTCATTTTAGCGATTTTGAAAGATTTTAAATGAAACTCTTAGCAATTAACGGGTGAATTGCGTTTATTTGGATATTCGAAAATATATTTTTGAAAACTTGTCGTTTCGAACTTCTACCTATGACCACGGAATTCTGTAAATTAAAACCCAACGTGTTTTAAAAATGTATTTTCATATACCAAAATATACGCAATAACCCGTTGGTTTCTAATAGTTACATTAAAAAAGAGAAAAACAAAATTTTTACTTATATTTATGTAGGTTAAATGAGAAGTAAGCACGCTGTAATGATATAAATTTTACTTACACTCATAACAATTGCATAAAATGAAAACTAGATTATAAAAGGAAAAGTAAGTACTTAATAATAAATTTTTACATAACAGACAACTTTTTAAATTCAAATAATTGAGACATTAATGGTATTTTTTTCTTTAATTTTGCGAGAATTACTACTAACCATATAATTTTTATTTTATTTTTTATTTGTACTTATCTTAATACTTTAGTTCCAGAAAGCTCTCTATATATGTCTATATATTTATTTCGGTTAAGCCCCGTGCATGTAACATAATTGAGGGCGAGTCGTAAATCGGTCTATATCGGTTATTGAGTGGGCTGGCGCCAAGGATGCTTGAAAAATGGCCGCATGAATTCACTAACAAGCCTCGAAGTTCTTCGCAATGTTGAAATATTAACTTATAGATCAAAATATGTTAAGCGCAAAGTATCATATAATTTTTTTTGACATTATAACCAATTATTTGCCAATTGAATTTACTTAATAATTCGAATAAATTAGCAATATAACGTGAATATAAATGTTACGGCTAGTTACTTAACTATCGTAATATAAGATGCGAAAATAAGGAACTCTATTAGAGCTATGATGAAATCGACATTACGACTTAATCTCTTTAACTCTACCTTGCTTAAATATTTAACATTATGAAAAGGTCAGCTGCTATGCCCCGTATTCATTTGTATCGGACAATGATTATCCTATTATTATATTATAAGGTAGTTAAGTACTTTGTAATATGATAAAGTAATACATATATATATATATATATATATATATATATATATATATATATATATATATATAGATATATGTAAATTTTTTTTACACATATTTAAACCTGTTCATTTTAGTACCTGCAACGTCAGTTGCGATCGTTTATTTCAATACGAACGCATTCCGGACGCTTGCGCTGATAGCGTTACGTGCCACAGATAACATAAATCCAGCTTCGAACCGGGACTCCCACGTATTTGAGACCTGTTTACTGTAGTTCACCTTATTTGTCGTAAATTCTTTAAATGCAAATAAATTTATTTTAAATTTTAAATTGTTTATATAATCTAATTAAACTTATCGTATATTCACTATGAGTTATAACTATGTATACGGCATTGTGGTTTTTTGGATAATTTGTTACTTTATAGAATCATTGTAGATTCAGTTCTTATAATATATTCTTTTTGATATAAAGCGTTAAGTCCGTCATCCAATAGGTATGATAATGTGTCTTGTAATTGTTAAGTACGCGGAAGTCAATGATAAGGTAAAATATTTAGAAAGTTCCTTCAATATATAAATAAATAGTAAAATTTAATAATAACATATTTTATTTTATTAATTTGTAAGGGATATGTCGCTATGATACCTTTTTACGAAAATTATTGGGATGGTATTTGGTGGTATTTTGTACAGTTTATTTTTATATGGAGAATAAGTGTGGAAAGCCACTTTTGATAACAATATTTGTTTTAGCTTCACACTTTTTAGCCCGCAGAGCAGATAGAAAGTTCCTAGTGTTATGACACTACGTACTCTGCTTTCCGCAGAATTCGAGATTCAAGTGGCTGTACTCAACGCCGCCATTTGTCTTACCAGAGCGAGGAAGTGATAAAAATTTAAATATAATCACTACCCCGAGTGGAAATCGAAGCCACAACCGATCGATCGCGTTTACAGTCAGTCGCTGCGCCATAACCGGCCTCTAATAATATATTAATATAGAATAAATATGGCAACACATAATTATGTCTTACATCTTAGGCAGCGCCATTTTCATACTAGTTATAGAACACTTGTGCTCTCGCTCTACTTTACCACTCAATGAAGTTTTGATTGAAATATCTCGTTAACATTACTTCCAGCAGATAATTTTGTTAACTGAATTTTTATACCGCCCCTAAGCTTACGTTGTTAAGAAAACTTTTCCTACATACTTATTGCCAAAAGTTCTATGTCGTTTCGAACTGAAGCAGCTTATGTTTTAAATATATACTTGGTAAAACTAACCTAATACAATAGTTTAAATATCTATAAAAGTACTACTATTTAATTATTTAAATCTCCATTTTTATATAGGTTAGATAACAAAATCGATTTAATAGTGCAGATAACATTAATTAACATCGATACCATGAGACATTGCTATAAAGTTTTAATCGCGTGAGGGCTTTATGTATGTGCTGCACGAACAAATCATTAAAAAGAGCAAACTGAAAGTTAACTTCCTTTCAATAACGACAGTTGTACCGTAAAATAATTATTAAGCTTTTAATAAGACGAGTACAATAGTTGATTTCCGGTTATGATAAAATTTACTATGTTAAAATTTTACTATTTTATTATAGATTGATGAAACCCTCTGCCTATTTTCCCTTAGATACGACTGACTTCCGCCAACTTAGCAATTCTCTTTGATATTCCAACTTAGCAAATATTTCATCTATGTATATATATATATATATATATATATATATATATTTCGTATATGTATATACTACATACCTCTCAAATATTTGCTCTAATTAGAAGGACATTGATTTTGCGTATAGTTCAAGAGCTACTAAGTAATCGTAATTTATAATAGTATATAAAAGGTCATTTTAACATACAACAATATTACATAATAATCTTGCTTGAAATGTATACTACTAGTGAAATAACCATATGATTTACTTGACTGATTATTCTAAATGTCTAAAATCTATGTTTCTCTACAAAATATTACTACAAAGCTTGAGTTCAGAACGATTCTGTTTGTCAGATAGCTTTTGACCCCAGCTGTAATCAGATAGTGGGCGGTAATTTATTTGTAATCCATTAGAATCTAATGTTAGCTGCAGTACAAATGGTTCAAACAAAAGATTTTTTAATTAGTATAGTTGATAAACAGAAACGCTATACAATTCCCATTGCACGCCATCATTGCCATCGAATTTCGAGCTAATGAGACATGTTGAATTGGTTCACATAGGTTCATTGGCTTTAGAATTATTGATATTTTACTAACAAATCATCTTCCTGATATGAAAGGTACGTTTCAAATTTTTACTGTCCTCACTCTACTACATTTTACCCAAATGTGTATGCGTTTTAAATTAACTTGAATATAATTCGGAATTGCAATAAATTACGGAATATATACAAAATCCTTTAACATTGAGTTCAAATTTGCTATAACCTCCTTGTTCTCAAAGCGATTATTCATGTGTATCACTCGAATCCACTTAATGGCTGACGTGGGCCATACAACATTCAGCGTTTATTGAAAGCATAAATAAATTATTGCCTATAGATTGTAAATCAACGGACATCAGCGAGGATTGATGGGAGCTCTGATATGCATCAGTTTACGAATGTAGAGTTGAGGTGAAATAATCGATATGTTTAAAACTCTCCCGCTACTTATTGATACTGACGGATGAAGCACAGCTGAAACTATTGGGTGCTGAAATTTGGCATGCTGGTTTCTTAGAAGTTAGAGAGATTTTCCTATAGGAACAGAAAACACATAATTTTTTGTATTGTCGTCGAAATTGCGGAAGATAGTAATATAAATAATATAGCAAAGGTTCATTAAGTTCATGCAAGCAAAGTTGCTTTTTTGCAAGTTGAAGATTTTTTCTTTTATGATTAAATAAATTCATGGCTGTTTACGTCAAAATTGTAAGAAAAATTTTTTTTCACATATCTAAAAATATGATTTATGTTATGCACTAGGTAAATACTTGTTTTCATGAAAAACAAAAACGAAAAACATTCAATAGTGGATGAAAGAAAGTGATTGGTATAGCAATCAATAATGCAATTTCTAAAGGTAAGCCTAGTTGAGAAATGACTAAATGTAGCTTATCACTTTAGCTCCATATAAATAGCACAAATTACATTCTATAAGCTTAAGAAAATTATTCAATTCGTCTGTAATCCATGGAGAGTTGAGGTTGGACGATGTTTATGTATATTGTATAACAATATCTATAGTCGAGGAAACAAGGATCAAGGTGTTTATGAGATAGACTCCCTGTTGGCTGGCTAGGGTTGCTAAATATTAAATTTATTAATAAAATGTACATAATTTTTACAGTATGTGTAGTATTCTTAAGCCTAATGGTTAATATTTCATACATTTTTTTCTAGTTTTCGGCTTTAAAAAGATTTTACATCGTATAATTTAATTTGCGTATTATTTATCATCATAGAAGTGACAGCCCTGCTCTAAGCCAGATCTCGCATACAATGATACATTTATCGTAGATTAAAATCGGCCACAAACAAATCGCCACGTTTTACTCGTTGTGTACAATATTTATTTTATAATACAAACATCTTTAAGTAGCACCTCACTTATTAATATTTATAATTAATTTTAATCGTCTAAATGTATAGTAATCTTAAGACGATCTCATCGTAATACCTTTTAAAGTAGATATTAAAGTAAATTTTATTACATTTTAGGAAATATTTAAACCTACTTATGGATACATATAACATTTATGTTATTTAAATTTTTAAGATAAGTCGTGAAGTTATTTTTGATACCGTTAAAACACATATTGCTGCAGAGTTATAATTAGAATAGGTTAGATATCGGTTCTTTGCGATACCCAATTAACCTACAATTTGACATCACAGCCTAGTAAGATACTATTTATAATAAAAAAAAAACAATATATATTTAAATAAAATCATATATGACGACGGGTTTTTACCAAATTAGTACAGACAGTGCCTGTACATTCAAATCGTTTAATTCATATGAATTAAATGTCTGCACTAATTTCCTATATAGGAGATTCACGTAAACCTTAATTACATATTACAACAGACAAACTCACTTACCTTTAACCTTTAACTAACTTAAGTAACTACTGATAGTTACTCTGTTTCCTACATAATTTTGCTTATTTATAGATTATACTTATATTTATATAAAAAAAACTTCGCATGTTACATTCTATATCTTTTTTAGGTAATAATTTAATATGTTAATATAGTATTTTGTTGTATATATTTAAAGTAAAACTTGTCTGGAGTGAAACTTCATAGAATAATGGGTACCTTTATTGAAATAAATCTAGTTTACAATAATACTGAGAAATAAGCGAATGCAGACGATTTATCTCATTCATACAATAGTCTGACCTCGCTTCGTTCACGACTGACACGTTTCTATATAAAATAAAAGTTATTAATATTACATGTCAATCTTTAGGTAACTAAACATCACAAGCACGATGTTCTACAATAAACAAATAAATCAGTTTAAAATTATAATTATATAATATTTAAAAATTAATTAATACAATTTTATTTACAACTCCTATTTTTAATATAAATAAGTAAATTTTAAGCTTAAATAACAAATTAATACTTACAAAGCACTTTCATCTTTTAACCTTTCATGTGTTCTTTTATTTCTATTTAAAGCTCCTTAATGCAGAGCCTCTAATACCGTGGCGGTATAAAAACAGAATTAATGATGACAAATCGCCTCATTTTCTGCGTGAAAACCGTTGCCATCACCATAGAACTTCTTTTTTGTATTTTGACAAACATTGACACCAATCTGTAGTTAATACAGCCGCGGGCAGACTTTCTCTACAAAATCTACAACTCGGCGCCAAAATTCCTGGCCCATGATTTGCTTAGTGCCTCAGATAACAAATCTCTTACTTTTTTACTAAACACTAATGACTCCGACAGTGATGTACTGTTAAAATACTTAAAATTTCAATAGGCATTTAGCTGTGAATTGAAGGGTCTCATGTTTGTATACATCAATACATCGAGTACTTGCTTAATCTCTCCATCGCCTGGTTAGGCGATTTTAAATTCGTGCCTAGTGAGCAAATCATTATCAGTTATTAACATCTTGACCTACTGACGAGTCACGATCAGTCAGATTTACAGCACACAAGCGTAATATTTAAACTAACAATATTTTTTTATTGCTCGATACCGGTTTTACACATCTCTACAGCCATTCCCTTTGATAATCGCATTGTAAATCGATTAAATTTTATGACACGCTATAGTTGGTCTACAGATAACATATTGCATGGCGTGTTCTCTTTTAGAAATAATAAAAATAAATTTATTGAAATATATGCGAAAATTATTCTAACAATGTAATTTAGACGTGTTTTCCATTTAAATAGTTCTTGTGGCGCCATGGCTATACAAACATTGTTCATTTTGTTGGTAGCAAAATTTTAGGTTTCTTAATATGTTTACGTTTGTTTTATTCATAACTAATTCATTTTTTTTTATTTTCAGGTGAGTTTCCGAAACAAATTAATCGAAAAATTCTACTGTACAGTATGTATTCATTCAAGTAACTCTTATATACTACTCTTCTATTATATATATATATATATATATATATAAATATATATATATATATATATATATATATATATATATATATATATAAATATAATATATACTAAGTCAAAGATCTTTTCCTAGCTTAATTAATATACACGAATCAAATTAAATTAGTTTTATTGCATTCACTAATTGCTTTAATAATAACTTTACCGCTTAATAAATGTATGATAATAAGTTGTTAGCAATTATTTACTCGATTAAATTGGTTGCGGTATAATTTTGAAACACTCTAGATGGCAATTACGTATACATTTTGAACTTAGTTTGACCGGTCCTAAACAAAAATTAAAATTTTTACTTTTCAATAGCGTGGGACAAAAATGTATTTGAATAATATCCTAAAATAATTATATAACTTAAAAATCATTTAAATTGTTATCCCTAAAATAACTATATTGTTTAAAAAAACTTTATTGTGTTGTAGAATTTATAATATAGTTTTCTCTTCCTGTTTGCATGTCAAAATGAGTGCGAATTCAAATTTGTAAACTGAAAAAATATATCAATAAAATTTAAAAACGCGTTTACACAGTCGGCTTATAATAGAAAATTTAATACAAAACTATTTTTAAACTTATTTCTCTACAAGTACTTACAAATAGATTATATTACATTGATTTTTATTTAGTTAATTATAAGGCAAATTTAAATGTAGCACGAACCAAATACAAAAAACAGTAATTAAATCAATTATATTCTACGAATTAGGTTTTAACAACTTCATTATACCCACCTACGGTATTTCCACTTAGCGCCACATACTAAACGTGGCTCGAAGCAGCGCATACATTCAATATAATGTATGCAGGCTCTCCTAACGACGGTTTCCTTCACCGTAAACTATGATAAATTACATATTAAGAGATAAACACAGGTGTACGATTTGCTACGTATATAAATAAATCAGTATTAGGTTTTAAAGTGGAATTTATAACTGATATATACAACATATGTTGATTTTTATGGTAATATGTAGGTCTAGACTGTGATATAATATTTTAAGAGTTTTACTTTAATATTTCTAGCCATTTGATTTTTTTATACAAGTGTTGTCCCCACAACATAATGGTATTGACTTCATGATACTTATTCATTTTTTGTAGAACTTACTGTAAACGTAATATTTCATTTTTTCTCGTTTCCGAAAATATTTTAATAACCTTTATAGGTACTATTAAGCTTTCTACTTTTCGTATTTGCACTATCAATCTTTCGGATGTCACTCATAAGTAACAGAAAAGTTTATTATATACGATATATCGTATATAATACAATATAAACTCAGATATAATCCAAACAATAAAAATAGTAAATTAAAACAAACGTAAAAGATACTCTTGATTAAGTATATCGTACATAGCTCATATTATACTGCTATATTAAAACAGTAATTAGTTCCTAGCGCCTTTAGGGAGACGTGACCTCATTAAACGGTCAGGTATAATTAGCAATTTTGTAAACGGCCTCCTTTATTAATTTACAATTAAAAAGTGCTAAACTTAAGCTTAGTTCTATTTTAAATATAATTATGTAATTTTCTAAAGCGGTCCTTATAGTACACAAGCAAAAGTTCTAATAAGTGCTTACCATCGTCGACCTTTTCTTAAGTAGTTCAATTTGTTACTTTTGTACATTGAAAGACTCTACATTTGATAGGAAATAATATATTTATTGACTAGAATTATAGAAAATGTCAACTTGATTATATATTTTATTATCTATATTAAATCAAATTATAATTAGTCGCCACTTAAAATCAATTAGTATACAAATGACAACACTATTTTATGAATGAATAAATCCAATTTATTAATGTTGGACTTAAAATTTCCGTTTACGTGTTTTTAATACATTTCTAGAGTACAGCTAGATCTGAGCTAATTGATTTGAAATGTGCAGCTATTTATTTCTAATAACCGTCTTCACTTCGATACGCCAATAAAGAAAGGAAATTTATTTCCAAATCACTTGTCAAATTCAACGTGATTAATTTTTTATACGATTGTTAGTAGTGAACAAAAAATGTAGAGTTATAAAAAGACTCTTGGAATACAAATTAGACAGTGCTACAAACCAACAATACGTTCTTTTTTGTACAAGCAATCACTTCTAAACTCTCGTGAAAGTTGAAATGTTTATTGCTTAAGAAAGTTATTACAGTATAAAATTATATTTAACGCGGGTAAGGCGGCTTAGGAGATAATGTTATATTGAATAATCATATTTCCTTCATTAATATGTTATTGATTGTTTTATTTCGATTTTTGGTTACTGAATATTTCTTCAAAACATACTCGGACAAGTAGTTAGATACATATAATTATATAAAATAGTGAATCTATTTAATTAGTTAAAATAATTAGTTGAGGCTAGTCATGGTACAGTGGGACAGCGTCTGATTGTAAACGCAAACGGTTGTTGGTTCGATCCCCACTCGGGGGAATAATTATAATTAAATTATTTTCATTTTCTCGCTCTGTTAAGACAGAGCACGGCGTTCTCGCCACTCAACACGCAATGTCTTAAATTTGGTGTATAGCGGACGGAGTGTCTTGACATTAGGTACTTCCTATCTAACCTGCTACGCGGTATAGAAGCGTGAAGCTTGAAAAAAAATAATTATGTAGACCAAATCGAAAATAATAACTTTAACAATTACACTAAGAACCTTTTAAATAATACAAAGCATAATTAATTCAACGTAAATGCCAAAAACATGGGTTTGTCCATATAATTACAAGATTCCGTGACATGTTCAAATTATGCGTAAAAATTTCAATCTCCGACAGAATTCTAATTACATTAGCTCGTTAACGCGACTATTAATTTGATAAATGTGTTACGGTTTTAAAAAATAAACTGAGTGACAGGTAACAGTATTCGGTTCTAATAAATATTAAGTTTTAGGAACTCGCGGCGATGATGATTCATTTTCGAATAAAAATAAGATTCTTTTTCTAATGAAAGGAAAAGAAAACGAAAGATGTATTAGTAGCTTTTTTCACTTTAGAAGACCAATAATGTTCAAACTTAAGTTCGATAAATCGCGTAAATTTTTAAGAACCCATCTTTTCGAACACTACAGTATACACTATGTATGTGTTTAAAGGTAAGCTGTCATTTAATTTGTTACGTTTATCTCTATATATTATTTGTAATGTATGATAATAAGGATTAATAGTTAATATAAATGTCATAACGCATAACTCACCTTCCAGCTTAATTTTATGTTAGTTCTAATTTAAAATAATTTTTATATTAAGCATAAAATATCAAACTAAACATATTTTTTTACGTATAGACAGATAATAGCTTTTATTTATGTAGTACAAGAAATGTAAAGAGGTTGCTTAGTATATCGAGTTTTTATACTTATTTTTAACTTGGATTAATAAAATTATATTCTTATTAGCCATTTCTTCCTTCAAACAGCACAACTTATAATAAACAAAACCATAACACTTCCTAAAATGATTCCCTCTTGTTTCGTTATTTCAACGTGGCAAAGTTAAGATGGTAGTCGGAAAGTATTAAAAAGATTATAGCACCGTAAGTACCGGATAACTTTTTCACAAAGAAATAAACGAACATTTTTATATTGTTTTTGTTTGAGCGTGCTATAAAAATTTCTCAATACCGTAAAGTTAATTAAATTGAAAATTCTTTTCAATAGCACCGTCTCATATTTCCCATATAAGTATTTTACAGTGCTCAGCTCACTGAATAACAATTATGAATATTACAAGCGGGAAATATAGTTGCCAGAATCGAAAATATTACAATATACACGCCATAAATAGGAACAACGAGCTGCCTGTGGCGAGACGTACTCGCTTTATTCGCGTCCTGCTCAATAAAAATTCATGTACGCATTAAAATTAAGCTCTTCATTTATTCACTACGAACTTTCATAAATTCCTATCAATATCGCTGTTTCGATCGATATGATGGAAATATTTTATTTTATATTGTAATATACGGTCGCTTGTTCCCTTTCCCCGAAGCAATTAGAGATGAAACGCAGGGCTTCCATTGCCGCTTCTTCGAAATTAACTTGTTACTTACGCAAACATACAAAATCACGCTCATTTACCAATAGCTATGCCAATATACATCTTGTGGTTTTGTAATAAAGAGTGAAACTGTACAGAGAATTGAATTGTCTTTCGGTAGTACTTTAAAAGAAATTCCAAGGATACAATGTGACGCTCCCGTTTAAGCTATCTCCGGCTGATCACAGAGGGCTGCAGCAAAATTGAAATGTAAGATTTATTCGGCATTTGTATAATCTTTCACTGTTTTCCCTCCCCTATTGGAGAGGAAAGCTTTTGTGCGCGTATCATAAATGCTAAGTTCTAATTTAAAATTGAATAGGAAGGAAGACGAAAATAGGTATCCTACCTGCATCAGTAATTCTTTAAATACTTTAATCTAATTAGAATTATAATTATAATATTGTGAAGTAGTGAGTAGAATAAAAAAAAATCTAAATTATGTGCCTCCACTAGTACTGATTTTAAGATATTCATATATTTTTTATAAATTCTATAACAACCTGAAAGATATTTTCTGCTACTTTTTATGTTTCACTTTACCGTTAATGCATGTTAACTGCTATTAGCTTTCATTCGCCCATAGTATATAATACAAGAGACAAGCTATTCAAGCGTCGCCCAACCATCTTATCTCTCATGCTTCATTAGACTATTGACGCACTACCCTCCGGTATGACAAATAATGACCGTCACTGATAAAATAGCACACATACTAATGCGAATAAAATACACTTGGTCAAAATTCATCTAATTATCTTTACTTTTGTATAAAGTAAAGGTATAGAATTTGATTAGGAATAACAAATTAGTTTTTTTATAAAACATTTTTGAAAAAATGTATAAAAATTTGAACGCAGCAGGATTCGAACCCGCGCCTCCAAGCGCTCTGACCCCTAAGCCATGCGTTCTACTACCAGCTGCGTCGAAATTCTTATACGTCTTTGTTACAACTTATTTGTTGTTAGCATCTCTGTAGAGAGATTTTTACAAATTTCTACTACTTAAAGATTATTAAGAGATAATTGTTTAACAAGAGAGTTTATACGTTTTTTCAAAAATGTTTTCTAATCCTAAGTGTGGAATAACATTTTAAAAATAGTAAATAGTTTTTTTATAATTAGTTATAATTTCAGACGATGTTTGCGTGAAACTTAATTACATAGTTTCTTTAAGAGTAAATATATATATTTCTAAAAAAACCTTGTTCTTTAAATTTCAATATCTTCCATGTTGTAGAACAAATGGTACCTAGTGGATCATCTTTTATTTCGTTTGACTTCTAGACCGTTTCAAAACACCTTTTATTCTTGAACTTATCCAAAATGTGCTTTACTTTTTGACATAGAAGAAATGCTTAAATGTATCTTTACTATAGTAGTTTGATTTCTAGACCAAACTATTGTTGAAATTAGCATCTATCTCAATCTTTTTATTTTGCTACAACTAGTCTAGTGCTAGTTTTGTTCTCTTTACATATAATATTATCTAAAATAACAATGTATAAACTGCGTGAAAAAGTGCAAATGTAATCTGGTCCACATCTAATCTAATTTTGTCTGCAAAAATGCCGCTCACATCCTTGATGGGAACTCTCGATGGGAAAATGAAGCTAGCGTATCTCCAAGCTCATTCCGTATCTTGTATATTATCAATTATGTTATGTTAATTGACTGTTTCTCGTTGTCATTCATGATAATTAGCGTTACGACTCACGGTTTTTTTGTCGCCGATAGTGTTGTCTGATTGTTAATTATTATTTATGTACACACAGATAGACACGGTTCTTTAGGAGTTTATTTCATTTATTTTATCTTGAACAGGAATATAATTTGAATGAATTGTACATTATGATGAAGAATTAACATTGTAAATAGTCTTAAACAATATTACTATTAAATTGAATACCGCGCCCGAAAACCACTCCGGTTTCCTTTGACCATCTTGCAAAATATGGAATATGTGGCAATGTACTGTATGAAGTTTTTTTTTATGTACATAAACTTTAACACTACTCATTATTAATTCATTTCCCCTAATAATTAGGATCATGATGATTGCTGACCATTTCTAGACGTCAGTAACAAGGGAAAGTAGGCGTTTGGCCGGCGGAAACGTCCGGTCTTATTGAGATTCATGTAACTTCTTAGCTCTCACGGTAATCGACAGATCACTGATAAGTGTTATAATTGGTTACTATTTTATATTAACTATATATGTTGTATATTTATTCTATTAAAGTTAAATGTTTTTTAAAGTCTCTATGGGTAATAATTTTAATAGCCAAGTGGTAAATATTAAAAAATAGCTTTAACGCGAATTTTGCACTTCAAAAAATAATATTGTATAAATAAATTAGTATACTGAATAGGTTGAGTTTTACTAAAAGAATCGCCTTTTAAAATTTTTTTTGTGAATTTTTATTCGTATGAAAAAGTTTAATAAAAAACAACCGTTTCAGTCAAATGCTCGTAAGCTGTAAAAAGATTAACAATAGGCGACCTCGTTTAGATGTGCAGCATTTTCCAAACAACCTTGAGTCTACAAAATAAATTATCCAATAAATATTCTTACAATTCCCAGAAATCATATCTGTTACTATAGACAATCGATTTCTTTTAGTTCGCAAAAAGTCTCGATAGATGGCGCTAGTCGCGCTTCACAGTATACGATTACAATTTTAGCGTCGTAACGTATTACTGCTTTGGCCGTGTGTTTGAGATAGCAGATTGAAGGCATATACCGCGCGTTCTATTCCCGGTTTCTATCAGATATATATAATTTATTATTATAATTTCTTTAAAACAGAAATTTATTCCTGAAATTCTTACAAATGTTCCCATAATATTCTGGTGTCGTTTACATTGTGTTTCGATGCCTTGCATAAATGGGATATATGAAATCGGTGTAGCAACAAGTGGACAGGGTCCAACGTGACGTTCACTTCTGTTAAGCCTCGTACAAATATTTCTTTTATTTTATTTAACTTATATGTTATATAATTGACAAATGAAATATAACATGATGAACAACACTTTTAAAAATGTATATTTATTAAATATATTGCTTCTCGTCTCTTAATCCGATAATGGCGAAAGTGCCTAGTTCCGCTAGTTATAATAAAGCTTTATGTAAAATATTTGCTAATCTGTTAGAAGCTTTTATAAAGTTAAATGCTATTTCAGATTTTTTTTTCACTTCTAAATAATTTAACTAATTTAAAAAATAATGTATATTTAAAACAAAATTTATCATTTTAAGCAATATTCATTAATGTATGTAAATTTTATATATTATACAGTCATATCATATGTATGTATTTTAAATTTTTAAATAATATTAATATTCTTAAGTTAAATATAATCCCGGATTGCATGGTAGACAGGCTAGTACCTAGTGTCAAGACACTCCGTACTCCACTTTCCACTGAATTCGAGACATTGCGTGTTGAGTGGCGGAACTCAACGCCAAGAGCTTTGTTGTACTAGAGTGAGGAAATGAAAATAATTTTAAATATGAACATTCCTCAGAGTGGAAATCCAACCCACAACCGGTCACGTTTGTCACAATCAGGCGCTTTCCCACTGCGCCCCAACTATCCTCAAATATACGATACATTTCAGAACTATTATTCATATTAATACACATTATAAGCTTTAAGCGTCGTATTTCACTTGCGTAACTAATTACCGTCGGTTAAACCATTAGCAGGCGGATAATTGTTCCATAATGACCAATGCTGTAGCTCGCCGCCATTTAATTCCTCTTTATTTTCACTTGCTTTAGGCTTTCTATACAATTGAAATACATACGTGTACCTACGCTAACAGTATATTGTAATATCATAAATGTTTTGTGTTTTTATTATTAGAAATTTATATATTATATTTCTTGTAAGTAATAAAATATATTTATTATAAAAAATGATTATACACGTAATTATAAGCTATACAAGAAATAGCGTTTTCCCGCATTTCTGGGTAAGAGCTAATGCTAAGTTCTCCACTTTTCATCCGTATCTCAATACCGCGCTTTGTCTATATAACTTGATAGTTACCTTGTTAAATCTTTGATTATCATTTTTATATATTTTAAATGAATCTATTTTAAACAGATTAATTACGTATATTTTGATATTCTACTTGATGACCGATTTTGACGGGACTTTCACTGCCAAATAGCTTATGTAATAAAGAGTAACTTTGACTACTTTTATTTTAGAACTATAAAATAAAGATCCAGTGATGTTAAACTTCACTCGAGGTCGCGAGCATAACTAGTTTAAAATAAAATATAAATATTATTTTCGTTCCACATTAGATATTATGCATGTTTAATAATCATGACCTCTAGTTAAGATAACACAGTAAGACAATTAAAAGTATGCTTCAAAATAATTAGTATCGAATTAATTCTGTTTAGATCACGCTCGCTTTCGTAACGGCGTTATCAAGATAAATATTAATTACTTTACCAAATATATGCAGTTGTCCTCGACTTTTCTTGGGATTTTATATATTATATTGATAAGGAATTTAAGTTATTTCAGTCAAAAATATTTAAAAAATTATTGTAAGATTTTTTTATTTTTACTTATTTATCTTTCTACATTGAAGTATGTATATTTGAAGATGGCGGAAACAATCGTTGATTTTATCAAGAAAGACACAAACTTATATTTATAATTTAAAATATCTGGGGGTTCCCAGAACAGGGTCTGAAAATACAATCAACATAATTTTTTTAGTCAAACACGTTTAAAAAATTTTTTCCGAATTCATCCTTGCCGAGGTTTAACTTGTGACTGCTGTTATGTAAAAAATAAACTGCTGTAGTTTATTTAAAGGCAATATTTATGAGTTTCAATTTTATATAATTAAGTATCTGATTATAATTTAAGTTCAGTACATATATATTTATGAAAACTTGTTAAGCCCATTTAATGTCAGTTTAACTGACAACCCAATGTAAGTTATTTACTTAAATGAATCACCGGATTCTGGCATCGGCCTTCTTTACAAGATACATAAGTATTATTCAACGAATGAACGTAACTACCAATTTTAAAGTACTACTGCATTTTTAGAGTTCTGTACCTTTAGCTGTGTCTCAGGAACCGTTATAGTTAAAATTTTTCAGTGATGATGTATATATATATTATTCGTTTTTTTAGTAATTAATTATTCGTTTTTTTAGTAATTAATTATTAAAAAATCGGATAATAAAATAAATTTTTAGGGAGTTACAACAAACGTGACTTTGCTTGCTTTTGCTCGATATTTGTAACGGCAACAGGTAGATGCTTAAAATAATCACGGAATATTTAGTTATATATTTACTTTAAAAATAAATAATTAAAATTAAAATATAACAAATTTCAAGTAAGGCTCTCAAGACATGATATATGACGTAATGGTACGGAAACATTCGTGCGTAAGTCCAACTCGCACTTGGCAAGTTTTTTTTGCCTTCCATTCACAATATTACAATGGCTAATCGTTAGAAAAAGTAATCACGTATAGATGGATTATTATTACATGGTTCCAAATCAGATAAAAAGTGAAAGCTCGGTATCAGTGTTAGAATGTTTTTAGAGCTTTTGATGCATGTTAAATTTTAGAAATGTGTTTTGTATATTTTGATAAAATTTAATAATTTTAATACAACTTATAAAATAATTTGGATTTTTGGTAATTAAAATTTTCAAAAGACACGACACAATATGAAGATCAGTAAAACTGTTAAATAACATCTCATAATAACGGTTTTCTTTTGAACGACTCAATCTTAACGAGATACTGATTGCTCAATAAATAATGGACTCAGATGTGTAGGTACTTTTTAAGGGATTACATGTATATTATTTAAAATAATTAAACGTTTATATTATACGAGTAAAAGTTGAATAAACGTAATAGGTAACTTAATTTGCGCAAAGCACTAACGAAATATTTATAATTAAGATATTTATTAAAACTTGTCTTGAAATGTGAACAATTATGAAATATATCGTAAATTTGGAAAATGTAAATATTGTATTTTAATTTACTTACTATAAAATATGTTGTTTATTACAAAAAATGTCGGGTCTTTTGCAATGATGGTATTGGTTTTATTTCTTTATAACTATAATTTTTATTTAATTGCTTTTATTCATTTTTATTTTATTCAACTAAATTAGTTTAGTAACGGTTAAAAAACAATCGTTTTTGTTCCATGGTTCAGTGGAAAAAAGGTGATTTGGGACTTAAGAGTTTTATTTCTGCCTTTCTTGAAAATTATATTTTATTATTAATTAGATATTTAAGTAAAAGCTTTTTCGTTAATAGAGGGGGAAAAGATCAGACGCATTCTTTTATTAATACCTTTATATATATATATATATATATATATATATATATATATATATATATATATTTAGGTTGCAAATGAGACTCCAAAATGTTACTCTGAGTTGTATTCAGAATAAAAAAAGAAAACAAAATAAATTAAATACAAAACTCACTGAATTAAAACAAGGATGTATAGAAAATAAAAAACTTTCTACACATTTTCGTATGCCGCACGAATGTTGCAGTTTCCGTGTTTCTCGTGATTTCGGTCACAACAAAAGCAGAACGCGTTGCATTCTAATAACTGCCGAATCGGCGGATTAAACTCGACATTTGAGTGCCTGCTCAACAAGCATGTGTAATCTGTTCTGCACCGATTACTAATTTTTCAATTAAGTAAAAATATATTAATATTAGCGTGAAGCTTAAAGAAATTAGGGTAAGGTATTCATTACGATTATCGCACTACGTTCCTATCTTTAAATATCACTTATTGTTTTTGCTTTTGGCTTTTCAAGTTGCACAATTCACTATACAAAAAGTATGTGTGTTTTGCGAGAGATATGTTAAAATAAAAAAAAATATGAAAACTGATATTGAAATGAGATTTCATTTAACTATATCATACATTTATTTTCTCACAAGACAACCAGCACTGCTTAGATAAAATAAATTCACATTCAATGAATCCAAACGAGAGTTTAAAACAAAATAGGAACCTATACATAAATTGTTAACTAATAAACATAGCAATTTTATTTGATTGTTAATTTACATAACAGTTAGTGTATATGAAATCTCAATCTGTAATAGTTATTGAAACAACAACTTATCAAACGGTTAAAATTATATATTTATCAATTTTACACTTGTCCGATTGAATATTAATGCAATTTTACGCAATGTATGATCGAGATAGTATATTACTCTTACGGGCTTTACTTATATTCGTAGCCGCCTAATAAAACAATTAATTGAATGCTTTTTGTATGAAGTCTCATGTGTGTCGTTGCAGTTAAAATTAATCAAGATAGGCATACAAAATAAATAGAAATATAGTCTCCACATTATGGTTTAAATAAAATTTAAGCTAGCGTAGTAGTTAAATAGTCTGACTGTAAACGCAGTCGGTTGTGGGTTCGATTCTCACGCATCGCTCGATTCCTTGCTCTCGTAAATTAAAGCACGGCGTTGGCTTCTGCCATTCAATACGTAATATCTCGAATTCAGCGGAAGCGGAGTTCGGAGTGTCTTGACACTAGGTACTTCTTTTCCACCGTGCTAATTAATTTTGCTATTAAATATCTTGAAACGTTTAGAATAATAACAAATAAATATTAAAATAAAATTTACTTTGCATCATTACAACTGAAGCGATCCTTATAATATATCAATGCGATTAATGACACTAGGTGTTTTAGCATCGCGTTAGGTAAAGTGATTTATGTTTATTGAATTTTTATTGTATACAACTACTTTAATGCGTTTATATTATGTTTGAAAGTCTGAGAATAATTTTAGTTCATTGATTGTTTTTTTTTTCGTTATTCAAGTGTATAATATTTTAAAGATATGAAATTTTGGACGCAGATTTCCGCTACGTTCAAAAACATGACCGTTTCGTTCTTAGCTTCACATCAAATATTAAGTCACTCTGTTCTCTACATTTCAATTAATGTTAACCAAACAGCAGCTATTCCAACTGGCGTGTTATAGGGAAGTCTATGTCCAGTAGTGGACTTTTACTGGTGATGTGATGAAGGTGATGTCGATGATGATTAATCAAAGTAGAGAAAATCATATTCTTTTTTTAAATGTAAACATAACGCTCTTTTTAAAGCGAAGATAATCTAATATCAAGAAGACATTCAACGCTAAGTTTTGTTTTATGTTTTTATAATAATTAAAAAAAGGCTCTATATTTAGAATTTTGCTTTGTGTTATTTTTTTCAAAACAACATCTAAAATTGTGTATTTTTGGGATTTATATAATTATTTAAAACGTATATCTTAGGGTGACGGTGATCTCCCGCAGTGAAAAAGTATCATTACAGATTAGTCTACTAAGCCGGAAGTCGTGAGTTAGAGACATTTGTACCTACTTAGCACGTTAGATAGTCTCCCCGCAGTCCCGCATCACTTGATATAAAGAAACAAATAAAACATTGAAATTTTAATCTAGTTGTAATGATATTAAACGATGAATAATACTATGGTAGCGTGACCAAGCGATCTCTGAACGTATAGGTAGTTGATGTCTGTAGGAAGCTTGTATTATTTCATTTCACTTCCCATTAATTACTCAAACTAACACAATACGCAAGGTAGTCTAAATAAACGAAAAACTTAGAACAAAGTAACTTGACTCTACATTTACTCTACACGACTCGCAAAAAAGCCTTTAAATAAAAAAAGCGATTATCTACTCGTAGTTGGAGTTGTATAAGACTACCAATTAGTAAAATCCCATCAGATCAATCAATCAGTTTGCAGAACTGTGTGGCTTCTCGCTAATCCTGGGGTTTACCGAACGCGATTAGAACTTACTAAGCTGGTGTTAGCGGTCTATTTGACAACTACCTTTACAATGCTACGTCAGTATGATAATTAATTACTATCAAATTCATTGTTTTCTGCATGATTATAATTTGTTGATGTACACATGATATTTTATTTCTTAAGGCTTATTCTAGTCTAAATAGGGAGTTGGAAAGTTTTAAATATAAGCATTTCCGTGTTTTATTTCTATTATATCAGGATTTATTTCTGGACTCTATTAGGGAACAGATAGTCTCATAAGCTTAAGCATTTTAAATTGACCTGTGTCCAAAGAGTGTTAATAAAAATAAAGAAAATAAATAATTAAAAAAAACATCTCCTAGTGAACCTCGTCTCATTACTGGTTACATTACTTAAAAGTACACCATGATGGCTTAAATTTAATGGATTATATTTAATGGATTATATTTAAACAGTTACGCTTTTTCACATTATTTATCCATACATCTGTCCTGTAGATGAACGTGAGTTTACGGTTACTCACTCTTGTCTGTCATGTCACGTCGCGATAAGCGTATCTATTACTTGATTGTTCTGATCAATCATATTTGATTCCCCTCGTTAGTGCCGGCCGACTTTCACTGCTAAGTATATGATTTAATATATCTACATACATTAATTTATCTACACCCGTAATGAAATTAGCTGTACTTTGATAAATAACCTTCATTTTTTGGCTTACAACATAATTTAATTAACATTAGTATTAATGTTTGGATCGTTTCTTTAGTAAAAAAAATGTATAATTCAGATCTGAATCCACAAAAATATTAAGTATATTTTGTGATATATTATTATAAATTACTTGTCTTGTACGGCGCTTACTTAACTCCTTCACAGACATGACTTGAGGGACAACAAGTAGACTGGTTCGTTTCTAGTTATTATATCATAAAATAGTATAATATTACACTAAAGTATGTACGTTTATGATTAATTTATCTTCGGCGAATTCAAACGACTATTATATCCATATACATGTAATGGTTAACCACAGCTGCAAATTACTAAACGCTTCTAAAAATAAACACGTTTACACTGGCGCCGCATAATCGTATTTTAATAAACTCTGACGACTATAAGAATGTAGATAGAATCGAACCTGCGCTATCGCGATTTATAAGTGCATAATTGATTGTATGTGGCGTCTAGATGACGCTAATCTCTGACAATTATTTGCAATTTTAAATCTATGTACTGTTGTTGGAATTATGTTATTAGTTTTTCTAAGAAGCTAGTGTCTCGGAATAAATATAATTAATAAAATAATAATTGATAGAACATCGTCTATAAAGTGGTTAGTAAAATATCTATTTGGAATTCGTCATGATTTTGAAATTTCAAAGTTTAACTGTAATGTATAATGTAATATATTTATAACCAAAATTCATCCGAAAAAAAATATATATGACAAGTAAAAATAAAGCGTGGATCGGTATCTACATCAGCTGTTTATGTAGGCTGCACGCAACTTGGGACCAAAATAAATACGAATCGATGTCTCGATACTTTTTCACGTAAAAAATTAATGATGTTATTTGACCGTAATCCCCGTGAAATACCACCTTTATTACACCTTTCACCCTCACTGCGAAGCGAACGTCAGATGAAATCCATCAAACAGTTTGCCCATTGATCCGCTACAGAAACGCGGCTTGCGCTCGTTAACGATGGTCTTTACAACTTTCTCAATATTCTTATATTTAACGTATATCAATAATTCTTTATTTATTCCTATAAGTAAAATATACTTTTAATAAACCAATAATTTGCAGAGAGCGGAGTACAAAATAATATAGAAAGAACTACACTTAAGTTGGAAAACGGCATTAAATATTTTTATAAAAAAGTACAAAAAGCCATGTCTGCGGATTATGTTAAACCGCATCATAAATAAAGATAGGGTACAGTATGGCTCGTGTGGAGCCAACTTTACTAGCGATAAAAGAAAGTAGGTGGTAATGTTTGCCAGATTATGAGCTCTGCGCGAGAACTCTTCGTCCTGTGACACTTACTGATTACAGAAAATGCTCGCGGTCGTCCAATTTATCCTAATCTTAACGCGTATCGGTATTTTAACTAGCACTAATATATTCATAGTTATCCTAAAAAAAAATTATGGATGTTTTTCTTGAAATATTATGAAATGGTTTAAATATTTATATTATGAAATGGTTTAAATCATGATTTTATGCGAAATTTCGTCAAAGAAATTACCACTTGCAAGGTTCATGCTCATTTATTGAGTGATTTTTTGTTAATTTAAAAGTCAATACAGTGTTTCAGTTCATTTAATTCAATTCAATTAAAACTTGATCTTATATTCATGTACAAAAGTAGTATATTTTTATTACAGCTATAATGAGTATTACCATTACGTTCAATAGACATAATATTTACCATACTTATAATTATTCAAATCATTAACATATGTCATAAATAACTCATTTACACGGTATCTTGTAGTCATTTGTAATAACAATATACATTGTTTTTAGAAGTAATCAAAATAATTATAAATTAATAAAACAAATAAGCACACGTATCGCGTGCCGACGTAATTACCAAATATTATATCTTAATGGTCACCTTAATATTGAGATGATATGCGTGCGGATAATTGAAAAAAAATAATTTCTCTTCCTTATAAGATTGCCGCGCTCATGCACTCGTGAATGTGCCGAAATGTGTGCGGCGGTCCGGCCAATCACGAAACTTATGGCCGTTCATAAACAACGGAAACGATGAACTTGCATATATGGAATGCAATTAAAAAATATTTTCTACATAAATAATTGTAAACATTATTTACTACTCCACTCATTGCTAATTTTAACATATTTTACACAGAATCGTTTAAAAATAATAAACTTTTAAAGTTATTTAAATTTAATAAAAATATATATATTTTTTGCCTGTAACAAGTCTGTTACCACGCAAAACAATCTCGCAAAAAAGTTTTAATATCGCGAACTTCCTCGGCTCTTTCACAACATTTGTAATTCCGCCGGTTACCGTGAAAAGTTTTGCACACTCAGACGGCTATCTGCGAAGTCGATGGAAGTTTTTTGCCGATTTATGTTTGCATCTCGATTATTTTAATGGTGATTTTTTTGTCGGCTATTAGTTAGCGTTATCGATTCGGCGCGAGCAATTAGCTGTCCGATCCGATCCGCTCGTCCGATCTCAGCGAGCGGCCGATCATGATTGATGATGTTTTTGGGTTATTACTAAACTCCCTCCTCCCTTCGCTTATCGCGGTGGGAGGAATGGGGATGAATGTAACTCATTTTGTTAATGCGGTTGACGTTCGCACAAAGCAGATAACGGTGTTCGAAGCTACTTTGACGCAAACGCGATTTACTTGGCTTCATCTAAGAGCTCCATTAAGGATAATAATGGAATTATAAGAATAAGTAGGCGTGAACGATTTTCCATTGGTGTTGAAAGGTGAAAATAGATATTATATGGCTTAAATTCCTCATATTATTGTTTTTTATGAACCAAGTTGATAGGCATATTTAAATTATTTTTAAAATTTTCTACATTTTTTTGTTTTACCACATATTCCAATGCATCCAATGCATCCTCTACCCTACCAAAGTACATATAAACTCCTACTTTCCTATTAAAACTCAAACACTAATAAAACTATAATATAAATGAAAGTTAGCTACAATATTATACATCATATTTTCAGTGGGCGGAATGTCCCGCGGTGGCAGCGGCGCCGGGAAAACGGCGACTGCGAAGCGCGTGCCGCCACCGGCGATCCCGGGAGACGCGTTTGGAACACCTCAACACAGGCACTCTGGATCGAGCTTTGGCTCACAGGGATACGCCTCCTGTGAAGAACAAGCTTACCCTCAACCCCCGGATACTCCTTCACATACAAGAGGTATATTCTTTTTTTTTAATCACCATTTTTCTGCATAGCTAACTATTAAAAGAATCTGTTTTCCACTTTTCAACCGAATTCAAAACATTGTATGCTAAGTGGCAGATCTCCATGGTGTTGAGATCCGCCACTTTGCGTTACTACAGGTACACTACTCTTTGTGTTACTACAGCGACGTATCGTGCCACAAGTAATCGTAATTACAGTCAGGTTGCTGTACCACGCCTCGATGGCCTCATTAGTACAATATATGATATGATTAATTATATTTTAAAATAATTTAACTAATATTTTATTTTAATTAAATTCGTTCTATATGGCAGACGCTACTACTTCAAGGACTAATATTTTTAGGGTTAATATATAGTTTGAATATAGTTTATGACTTGAGCAGTGTAAAGTCATCATAGCGTGGTCTAGATTAACACGCGTGTAAACTGTGCCATAATAAAAAAGATATTGATTTATTATTAGTAAACAGTCATGCTATGTTTATAAAACGTGTAAAAGTATATCTATATAATATAACAATTACCTTGTAGGCACTGTGAAATGTATTTCATCATCTTATACATTTTACACCAGTCGTGATCTTCATAAAATGTTAAGTGGTTAAATTATTGCAGTTTATAATAGCAAAATAATGTTTAATATAAATAAGACATGAACTACGTTTAATATTGAACCAAGTTAAATATTGAGATTTTCTCTAATGGCAACGTTCTGCATTATTTCTTGTTACCTCTTTGACAGCGCACATCTCTAATAAAAATAATTCTTTTAAATAATAAATTTAATATTTCTATTCTAGATGACCATTCTGACTACGGCAGTACAGTGTCAGGCGTGTCGGGAGTATCGGGCGCCAGCGGCAGCTTGGGGAAAAGCCCAGCAGGCGGCGGCACGTTTACCTTCCCGCCGCCCACACAACCACTCACACACAAGGCTGCTGTGTACTATCATCATCAGCTAGCATTGAGTGATGACCAGGGAATTGATATGACACAGGTAAATATATTTATAATTTAATACTTTATAATTTTATTTTGTAAAATAAAGCGCAGAAATTTGCATAGTTAGAATGAGAACTAATATCTTTTCATTACAATTTATACTCGAGTTAATCTTGTTAAGATCACACTTTTATCCCGCATAGCAGGGTAGACAGGAAGTACCTAGTGTTAAGACACCCCGTACTCTTTTTCCACCGAACTCGAGACGTTGCGTGTTAAGTGACGGTGCTCAACGTCGTGCTTTTCCTTACCAGAGGGAGGAAATAAAAATCGTTTAAATATAATCATTCCCCCGAGTGTGAATCGAAACCACAAACGATCGCATTTATAGATCATATCATAATAAAATACACTTAACATGTCTTGTATAATTAGTTATCCTTAATATGATAAGCCTAGGTAACTGGAAGTCAAGTTAAAGTAATGTGGATCTCATTCTCACCAATTTAAAAGGTCACGGTATAAATCCGTATCAAATCTAAATGTCTTGTTCCTGTTTTCAGAGCCCAGGGCGGGATAGCCCAGGATCGTCATCAGGATCAGCAGGGTCCGGGTCGCGTCATTCCTCCGCGTCACTAGACAGTGGGAGGGCATCTGGCCGGATCCCACATCACCATCATGCCGCATGCCACTGTGGGGACACCGTTGATAGAGTGCGCGCTATGATAGCTCAGGGACTGCCGGTGAGTATACACAACATTTTTGTACCTTGGATAATAAAACAGATCCAAATTATCGAAAGATAAAAATTATTTGTTAATATGCTTTTCGACTATATGAGGCTACAAATAACCACGTCTTTGTTTAAAATACCTTATTTACCTAGTATATATACATATACAATTATTTATATAGTTTTTGATGTGCGAACTGTTTTTATATGTAATTTTACAAAATTTAATATATTTTTTTCAGGACCCAGATATAATCCACGCGTGGCTAGCAGACCTACAAATGGAGGAATACGCGAGACTGTTCATAGAAGCCGGCTATGACCTTCCAACTGTTACAAGAATGACCCCAGAGGACCTAACAGCTGTTGGCATTAAAAAACCAAATCATCGCAAGCGGTTAAAGGCTGAACTTGCCAACCTGAATGTTCCTGACAACTTACCTGATTATATTCCCGTACGTTGATGATGATTTTATATACAATTTTACAGTTTATAAAGGCATTATTATTAAAGTGCTAGTGCATTATTATTAAAATATATATTTTTTAAATTATTAAAGTGCTATTCACAAACTAAAAAGAACACACCCAAAAAACTTCTAGAAATATTTTAGTGGTAATTTTTTGTTTTTAATTTTTTTAACTTTAGAAGAGCATTATGCTTATTCAAATTTAAAATTGAGGTTATGCTTTTAGAATAAGATGATTGACTTTAATAATTGAAACAAAGTATATTAATAAATAATAATATTTTTGATATTTAAAGGGCTCCCTAGAAGAATGGTTACGTCTACTTAGATTGGAAGAATATGGTCCCGCACTGGTTGCGCAGGGCTATCGGACTGTACATAATGTCACGCAATTAGCTTGGGAGGTAAGATTTTCCATTTAATATTTATTTTTAAAACCAAATATTAGGAAAATAAAAATTTTGAGCTATTTTTAACAGAATTTTTTAGCGCGATTTAAAAATACAATTATCTATATTTCATATTCTTTTGCAATAACAGGATTTAGAAGACATGGGAATAGTACGTCTTGGTCACCAAAAGAAAATTCTACTTGCTATCAAACGGGTAAAGGACATAAGAGCGGGAAAACGAAGCATTAGTAATCAAGGATCGATTGATTTTACGAGAATACCCGGACAGGTGATATAGAAATATTATGTTTACATACGTAGTGATGTTTTAGATAGTACATAGTTGTAGAGTGAAAGTGGAATATTTTATTTTAAAATTCAATTTTCTTTGTCTCTGGTCTACTTTTTTATATTGGTGTACCCATAGACCATTAGTAAGATTTTTTACCGAGTCCAAAAACCTCTTTAAAGCATCACTTCAATTTTTTAAAAATAATTTTGTAATATTTTATAATTTAATTATTATTTATATTGTTTTTATTTTTTCTTCATTTACATATCATTTCATTAATTTATATTAATTTAATTTTTATTCACTGTTCATTAATTTTACTGAAATTCACCAATAAAATGATATCTGTATTTTATATATTTAACCAAAATATAATATGAAAATAAAATTATCTAACCTCTAATAATAAACTAACAACGCTTTTATTAACTAATAGCGTTTTTAGTAAAGCTCCATTAATGGATACAAATCAGGCTCAATAGGGCTTTAGATGTTAGCTCCTTGTATAAATAATCCAGCACAACATTTTTCTTTGCAAAGCCAATAGACATGGATACGTTATGGGAAAATGTTTTGTCTCTAACGACATTATTGGCACGAAAGTCTAAATTTTAATTTTCCCGATGCGTTCTCAAAAACTCATTTTCGCTTAGACGTTTAGAAGTCTTCTTTCATCGCCATCACTGTCGCTGCCATACACCTTTGCGACTTGGTTGCATTAAATTTTATAAAACAGTGTCGGATTTACCTATAAGCAAATACTGGTTATAAGCAGAACATATGGCTCTATCACAGATAAAATAATAGTTTAAAAAATATCTAGTAAATCCATCACTGTTTTCAAATACTAAGTTCAATCAAAAAATAAAAAAAATGAAGTCGCAAAGCTGTCCAGTTCACGTCGTCGCTGCATCCACCATTCCACTAGCCCAAAGCAGCATGTGAATGTTTTGTTTTCTTTTCTTTCAAACACAAACCGCACTTGGACATAAAGGATTTATATCCGAGGGAGCATTTCCAGCATTGGGAGAGACATGCGAGGAGTTTCCATAAACCCCCCGATCTAAAGTTCGATGCGATACCGACGCCATTGTGTGCCACAGATTTGGTTCCCATTCAGGTATGACACTGACAGATGTCAGTCTGACATTTGCACTGGCACCGGCTTTTATGTGCACCCAGACTTTTTTATCAATGTGTGTCTTTCCAATTAGGTCGATAGGACTTAGCCTGCACGGTAGAAATTAGTATTAAACTATAATTATGAATTAAATTATTTGATGAAGCATGATCTTTTGATTATTTTTACTATATAATATAATAATAAAAAATATAATATACAAGTATACGTATAAAATTAATATTTTAATTAATATTAATAATAATTAAATATAAGTATTTGTTATAGCATGTAAATAAATAATAATTACGTATTAAACTTATGAGCTAATGTAATGTATTTTGATTGTGACTTTTAAAAAATTAAGCTGTAAAAAAATATTAAAAAATTAGAAAAGCATATAAGTAACTGAGTATTTAAATATTACAGATACGTCATCCACGTGGAAAATCTCTGGAAAGTCTAGAAGATCCAACAGAAAGGACCACCCATACTACCTTTTCTCCTGAAGCGGGTTTTTATTATGGCGGGCAATGGCGGCGTTCATATGATGACGGGGATATTACTCCAACAAATGACAGTTCTTATGAAGGTGGTGGAACTTTACCTCGTCCTAGAGGACTAGTCAGGCCCCGACCAGTTGCTAAGATCCAGGCTACGCCAGCATACAGAGACAAATCTCCAGACTACACATATGATGAAATAGCGTATTCAGCAAGATTGCAGCGTGTAGCTTATGGTGCGAGTCCTCATGTGGCTAGAAAACCGCCTCCAGATCCGCCAAAGCGACAAAGTTCGCAATACGCTCCATTTACCCGTTTCGGGCAGACTACTGTAGAAATTCACCCTGAGAAAAGTCTTCCTTTAAGTCTACCGGCGTACCCTAGTTCGGACTCACTCAGCGTGTCGTTAGAAAGCACAGGGTTATTACCACCACCGCCAGCGCCATCTTCTCCCCCAAGGAGATACGAAGAAGATAAATTGAGAACTGGTTCTGATGCCAGTTTTAAGGTATTTAATTATTTTTTTGTTATTTAGTACAGTAGTAACATTGTTTTAAGTAATTTGAAATAAACAGTACTTAGGGAAAAAAAAAATAATATTCACTGCTAATAGACAACACTTATAATAAAGTATTCCTATTTACAAACATACAATTTTTTGTGAGGAGCGAGAGTGACTTAATTTAGACAAAATAAAAAACCGAGGCCATCTATCACTTCAAGAAAACTTATTATGATCAAGATAAACTAATTCTACCTTTTCTTTACCGACAGTCGAGTTCCAGCACTGAATCAGACAGCATTCCATTCGCTAACGAGAACGCAGGAACTATTAAGCAAAATCGCGGGCAAATAGCCGGAAGACCGCATACTGTGGACTATGGACGATCCGGTATCGGGCTTGCCAACCTCCCAAGAAATACTGACATCAAGCCTAACCCGTTACCGGAACATAAAGACGAAAAGAGCACAGAACCGGCGGATGTGCTAAATGACATCGGCAACATGTTAGCCAACTTAACAGACGAATTGGACGCCATGTTGGAAGAAGAGAAACGTCAAGGACTGACAGATTCCTAAAATCCCACCACACTAATGTGTGAACTCGAATATAAAGGGAATACAAATCCAAAGATCAATTTTGATTTGTGTCGGTAGTTTTATAGAAAACAATTGTATGATTTTTCATAATATATCAAAAAATAACCGAATAAAATTTGTTCCGGTTTGAAATTGTTAATTTAACGGTGAAAGTTCTAGTTAGAAATTTTGAAATTACCAAGAGGAGTCGCCATCAGCTGTTTAAAACATAAATTTAAATAATGATGTACAAAATGTTTCTTACAAACAGCCACTGCTTTCTGAATGTTATTTGTATGCGCCATTAGCATATTGTTTTAAGCTGTGCATGCCATTAATTCACACTGCCTTAATCCGTCGCCTTTTCTCACCGTATATAAAATTTTGAAAGATACAATACAATATTTTAATATTGAAGCAGAATAATATTTTCTTGAAAAATGGAAATGATATATGAATAATATAGTTTTCTATAAGTATCGTAATGTTCATTATTTTTAGTATATTTCGTTACTAAAAATTATTCTCAGTTTACATTATAATTGATCTTAATATTATATTTTGTAGTTCCTTATTTAATTTTCATTCGTATTTGTTTTTTTTTGGGGATAGTTAAAATTAGATGTAGTCGGATCCAAAAAAACAGATGAAAATGGCTATTTTTGTAAATAACATTTTACTTAAATTATGTCATGGAATAAATCCAGTAGTTAGTTTGTACAATAAAATTGTAGACTATTGAATAATAATGTGTAGAATAGTATAGCTAGAATTTATACAAATAATAACTCTAGGATTAGTGTGAAAAATTAGAAACTACAATCAATGTACGATAGCCCTTCATATAAAGTAGTATAAACCTCATAGACATAAAATTATAACCTTGAACTGTGTTTAAACAACAAATATTTTTTGTTGCAATATTTGACATATCAACAAAGCTTATACACATGAATGCTTTTAAAATGATAAATGAACAATACTTTATTTATCAGCTAATATATATATTTTTAATGAGCTATGATTTAATAACAAAACAAACGAAATAATGCTATGGTCAATTTTCCTAAACTTAATATAAATGGCAACACTCAGGTCTGCTTACTCAAAAATTAACCTACAATCAATTTTCACTTAATGCATCTTACGGGAGCATTTATAACTTTATAAACTGTTGCCTTATTCGGCTCCATACTATAGCCTTGATGGCTGTTCCATATATATTTAATTATAAAATAAAACCATCACTGATGTCTATTCCAATTTAATACAAATAAATAGCATAAGTAATTAAACAATAATTGTCTCTAACACTTAATTTTAATAACTGTCCACTAATAATGTGATACACAGTGGCCATATAATATTAAAATGCTTATTCAGAGGATATAACAAAGTATGACACTCCTCATTTTTACACATTTTTAATCTACATGAGACATACAATAATTTAGTAACTAAAAGTAGCGAGTTATAAAATATTTTTAGCTTTGTACTGTAAATATAAATGTAGAAATCAGTGTTTCTATAAATTCTCCTTTGATACCTAACATTTCATATTTAGAACTTTTGTATACTGTTATTAAAGCCGTCACTCTATTTATTGTTATTTTTATGGAGCTAGGGTCGCTAGAATAGGAAGGTGCTAGATATGAAATCTGAAGCAAGCCATATTATTTGCATCATTATTTTTTTAATAATTTGTGTTTTTAAACCTTATCTTGTTCTATGAACTAGTCAAAATTATGTTTTGAGTGGCGGTTATTTATTAATGTTAAATTGTAATGTATCAACTATAACTGAAGCCGCTTATAATTCTCTTATTTTATAGTTCAGTTCTTATTTGAATAAATATTTGTAATAACCATTAATGTGTTTTTCTTATCCTTTTGGTAATATCACAATATAATATTGAAATATCTTATTATCTATAAACAAATCATACCCCTATCACGGAATGCAATGAAATTGAAATATAAAATCTCATGCCTGAAGAGTGGCAATAATCTATTGTCAAAGTTCCATATTTAATGTTATGATAATGTCGTAGTTTGAGATAACGACAAATAGATATGCCGTATGTCAGTTCTGACTTTTTTTTTTTTTAAATAACATTTAATGCCAAAAACGTATCCATATTTACGCGGAGACACCGTCTTATTAGCATGAAACAATTATGCTATATCATCCTTTATTTTTTAATTGTATCACAAATAAATATTTAAGTGTACAATCTTAAAGATGATTGGTGAAGAATGAAACTTAACTATTTTATGAACTTCAGAAATTATTTATTTGAGCCAAAAATGGATTACTTAAGAATAAAACAATAGACAACCTAATAATAATAAATAAAAACAGCAAAATTATTATTAGAGAACAAAGGCGCAATATCCACCAGTCCGATTCATATATTTACAAATCTATTGTACGTAAATATGTTGTCAATTTTCTGTTAAATTTGACCACGCTATTTTTTTGTACTCAATATATGTAATTTATATTTATCGTGTCATATACTAGCAAACTAATCTTTATTTTTGCCAGTTACTCTAATGATTATAGAATACCACGTTGTTTTTTTAAAACATTTTTAAGACATATATAGTGTTTACTGTAGAATACTTACTAGAATAAGCCGAATGGCAAAGGCGATTATTAATTGCTTGATATGCACCCTTGGAAACATAAACACCATTAAAAGTGCATCTTTCCAAGCGCTAGTCTCTTTTAATAACAAAATTTAAATAATTTTAAATAAAGTACTTACAATGAAATGAAACAAAATACGATATAAAATCAACTTAAAGTACTCAATAAGTGCAATTTATATGTTTTTACAAATTTCGAACGATATTGCCTTGCTTAATTGTTATTCTTGCACTTAAAAATATATTTTTGGAAGGCTAGACTTTACATTGAAATTTAAATTATAAAATTATGTTTAAATGATATTGGTAAATACTTTTTGACAAAATAACAATAATATATATTTGTTGTCCAAAATTTTTATCGATTACAGATATATATAATAAATTATAATTTACAACTTTAAAATTTTAGTACGAATAAAAGCAAGTCTTTGTTTTACATAAGTCCTACAAGAAAAAAACAAAACAACCTAATGTCAGTGTCAGAACTCTGATATTACGAATGAATATTATCAGAAACTGTCACGAAACCGTAGTGCTATAGATTTTAGTAGCTATTTTGCTTTGCCTTGTGAAACTTATACAACGTATAGTACGTTTTAATATTCTTCTTACTCTGTGCGCGCGACCTGCGCGATCAATAACTTGTATTGGAAGATATTCGGAGTTTGTGAGGTCAGAGACGTTGATGGGCTCTAAGGTAGAGCATATTAATATTTGCAAATTTATTTAAAAGTGCAATAATGGAAGCAGCGGGTGCTTATGGCGGTGGAAAGGCCGGTGGAGCCTTCGATCCTCAAGCTTTTATCCAACGACCTTCCGTAATTGTTCGGGCAGTTTGCTGGGTAAGCTAAATATATATATATTATATTTAAAAATTACATCTTTGTTCATCCACTGATATCGACGTTATACTAGAGGCACAAACAATGCGGAACAAAAATCGATTTTATACTTTGATATTTAGATTAAAAATATTACACCAAATATTTTTTTATAGAAAAATAATGTACGTATTGTATCAGTCAGAAGTGCCACAATAATCATGTGATTGACCTTGTAAAATATCTGTCATATAAGCATTCTTTATGGGTTTTGTTATACCATCCAGCATAAAGTATCATAATTAGTACTTTATATGTATATATCATAATCAATGTTGATTCTATTATTTTTATTTCAGCAAATATTTCTTTCTTTAAGAAATATTTAATAACTAAATATTAAGCACACTGCTATTACTACATTAATATATAATTACATTCACTTTATAAGCTATTATTTTATATCTCTCAATAGATCAACATCATACACATGGATATATTTGAAAATTACATAACAGTATTGGAGGATCAACTAAATAGCCTATTTAAAGTATTTATATTTTTATACAATTTTAAAATCTTAAAGCCAGTGAGTCTTATTTAAAATTGTAAGATAAATTTTAATATATAAAGCTATATAAAACATGCTGGTCTTATTGGAAAATCTATATCAAATTTTACATTATACTTACTACTTACACATTGGACATTTGATTGTCATACAAAACCCCACCCATTACTACAAACACTTAAATGGAAGCTAAGGCCTGTAAATGCTCTATAATATATAATTTGTAGTAAAATTAAACACAATGGAAGGCATTATGCATGAAAGTGACTGAAATTAAAATATTTATAGCTCAATGTTAATTTATTAGTTGAGAGAATAAACTTTTTATAGGTATATAAAATTTAAATATTCCTATGAAATGCACTGCGATAACTTACTTAGTTAAATCTTCTGTTGGTAGCCTCCAGTGGGACTGACAATACTAACATTTTTATGTTAATTGATAATTTAAAAATGCTTGTAATAGCCTATTTGTATAAAGGATATTTAGATTTTTATCTATTGTCCTAGTAACGAGTCTATATAATATTATTTTACCTATTATTCTAAATAATAACACATGTATTAATAAAATTTTAATGGCAAATTTTGGCAATGTACAGTACTACTTTATTTTTTAAAACATATGAAGTATTTATTAATGTTTATCATCTTTTGAGTGTAACTTTTCTCAATTGTGATGAGTTATTTTTTATATGATAAGGGCACAGAAATTGTTTATAGTCTAACCTAACAATCTTTCACACCAAAGTGCAAATCTATTTTCATTTTATGAAATAATTAACAATATAAATTCTCTAAAATAAAACCTGAATGCTTGACCTTTATAATGGATGAGTTAAGTTTGTATCATCTGTGCCACGGGTAATTAATTTTTGTTTTAACTTTAATATACCATTACCTAATAAATTGTTGAATATCAACAATTGTAAAATACTATACTCATAATCTTAATTTAAGATACATAAAATTAAAGTAAGTCTGATATCTTCACTAAGATCAATGAAGTATGATTGATTGTTGCGTAATTTTAACATTTCTACTCTAGGATATATCTCACCTACTCTAAGTAATATCTCACGTATCCTAGTTTTTATTCTAGGTATTATAAACATTAAAAATTAATTTATTCCAGTTATTCAGCGTTATCGTAATGGGATGCATATCAGCCAAGGGTTGGTATGTAAGCAAGACTGACAGTAATGAGTACTGCGTGTACAATAACGACACAAACGCCTGTAACTACGGCGTGGGCATATCCGTGATAGCTTTTGTAGCTTCAATCGCATTCATTGCGGGCGAATATCTCTTCGAGCAAATGTCATCCGTGAAGACGAGAAAGCATTACGTGTTGGCTGATATGGGATTTTCTGGTAAGTTGCTATATATGTATTTTTGAATACTGGTTCTCTTTTTTGACGTGTATTCTATGTAAAAATATTCGGAAATTATTTTTATTTCGGACTCTTTAAATGTACTAGAAAACATGTAAAGTCTTCTTTATAATTTGTAACTTCCAACAATTTTATCTATACTAACAAACATATGATCAGTTATGATTTAATTTTTTACAAATGTATGTTTAATACTCTAATTTAGTTCATAATATTATAACAAAAATTATTGATAGAAATAAATAAACAAATAAACGTATTCTATTTATCACTTTACCTATTTTACCGTGTGTTCTACATATAAAGTGTCACTGGCGAAGTGATTTGTGCTCTATGGGAACGTTCGGACCGCTTTTTAAAAAATCGAATTGTGTATTTATGGGTAATGTCGTAAGCAGTCGTAGTCACATAGTTCTAACGATCAAAAAGACGATTTATTGCTTAAATAACACACGAATGTTGTTTTTGAAATATATTTATTATTATGTATTCCACGGTTCATGTAACTATGATGTATAATGCGGGAGGCGTGTAAAACTACGTCTGCATTATTTTAGTTCTATTTCTGGAGGGTTCTACCACAAATCACTAAAAATAACTTTTCATTTTTAAATGATAATTATTTAATATTATTACTAAAAGTGCAGATAATTTTTCTCTTCTTTGTATATGATTTTATAGTCTGTATTGAGCTTATACCTAATGTGCCATGATTGCGTCACTTAAAGACAATATATATATATCATCGTATTCATATTTATATATATATATATATATATATATATATATATATATATATATATATATATATATATATATATATATATCATCGTATTCATATTTAAAAAACTGAAATAAAATTTAAAAAGATTATGAATTATGTATATTATTTTATAGCTTTTATTTCTTTAAATAGAAAATGAGCAATGTTACTAAATACAATAGTGTAATAAAAATAATTAAGTATGGGGTCGCTTTATTTGACTTGCGCTTCTAGTGTTACATCTTCAACGATTGATTTTATAGGGTCAGGGTTTGTCATTCCTGGCCTTGTTACGTCCGATTTATGTATATATCTATATATTTGAGAACGACAGGTACAAAAATAGCCTCAACCGTTCTAAATTTTAAAATCTACCTACTCTGCCTACTTTTTTATCAGGCCGTAATATATATTGAGAGATGTTATAGTTGAAATATATGAAGATTAGCTAGTCGTTGTAATCAGCTAGAATAAATTTTAAGCTGTATTTTAATAATATTTGAAATTTATTTTTTAAAGTCAATTTTTCTTAATAATATTAAAAATGACTAAAAATTCTATCAGAATTGTAAAAAATATTTTTTCAATGAAGTAGTATGCTTCACTTTTTAAACGTCAATAATTCGAATTTTTTATATGTCGTTTCCACAAAGTGAGCCATATTTTGTATCTTCCACGTATTTAGAGCATCGCTCGTTAGATGCTCGGTGCAGTGCTCCTATAGTACAATACTCACATACGCAACATCTGAAGTATTATGTCATAAACAAAAATGAAACTATCTCTTTCATCTTGTTGCAATTGGCAGTTGGCATAGGTAGGATTTACAATGACCTAATTTACTAATGCTGAGAAATGTTAATAATTTTAAATATAAACGTCCTCCCAAGTCGGTATCAAACCTACAACCAGATATATTTAAAAGTAGATGATATCGTACTGCACTCCAACGTATTAAATATTATAGCTATATTACATATTTTTGCATAATACGTTATGTATTTTGCTAAAAGCAGCTTCACGCTCTATCTCGCATACTAAGTAGCCAGAGCAAAGTTACTTTTAAGACATTTCACTCGGTTTCAGTGGCTCACAGCGGAGAACTGAAAATATCTTACCCATTTAAATATAAACAATCTACTGCATGAGAATCGAACCTGTAACCACGTCTGTTCACAATCGTTTTGCCTGTAATAAAGTGGCAAATATAAATTTATATATTTATATAAAATGTTAAAAAAGTGCAATAGAATATATTGAAATTAGTATAATAATAGTGTTGTTTCTTGTATCCACAAAAGCAATTTTTAGTAGCAGACGCTGTATCACCGGAAGTTGGATCTTGAAAGATAAATATATTTACACAAAGCTTGTGAGTTTCTAAATGACCTGATGACTTTGCACTTTGAAAATATATACGTTCTATGTATATCCTAATTCAATTCTCAATGAGGATTTAACTATTCAACATATCACTTTACCATTTAAGAGAATAGAAAACGAGTCATGTATAGAGAGATTACATAATTTGCATTTTCCTATTTTTTTCGGTAACGATACATAAAGAAAGACTTTTGTGCAAATTGAAATTAAGTTATTGTATAAAAAAAGAAACACGATAATTTGTGAATTTTTTATTTAAGTTTCTATATAATTGTGAATGTTGGTGTCTCCGATAATGCTTTATTAAAATACGTTATTTAAATGGAAAAAAGTCATTTTACGAGAATAAGAGATATCAAAAAAAAATGTTAATAAAATAAATAAATTTTGATAATTTTATTGATATTTGTGTAACACAAACAACAAGACAGGTATTTAGACCTTTTGTACATGAAAATTGGAAGAGATATAGAATATAATTAAGATATGTCAGGGACGAACGACGAGTTCAAGGAAATGAATATACATAGCTTTCGCAACCCTGTGTTAAAAGTGGCTGACATAGGTCTAGAGAACGATTGATCCACTCATCAGCCAGTTGTATGTGGCCTGTTCTAGAGAAGTTCTAATTTATTCATGCTGTTGTGTGAAAAATTGGATTGTTTTACATAATTAATACCTCAAAAAAAACTAAGCAGAAATAATATTTTTCATAATCGATTTATATTATAATACTTTCAATATATACGTGTGAAAACAAATGTCTATTGGAAGATTAAATTAATATTACTTCATAATTAATAATTATTTATAAATATTATTTTTATTCTCTCAATAATGTGCCATAAAATTAACACAATCGTACTTTAATACTGAAAGTATATAAATAGGAATTCAACTTAAATGTAGACTAAACGATTTTGGTAGGTATACCTTAGCGACCTTCAATAATAGATTACCGCATGATTCAGCACTGACATGCGTATAAGCCAAAAGGTATTACACGAACTTCATATAATTTAGGATTTAGGTATAATATAGTGATTATACATACATTTATACTATTCATTAAATAATTGTAAAAAAATTTTGCAATAGTATATTGACCTAATTTTTGCCTTCCGATTTGCTTAAAAAATTACTAACGTGTTCGAATTCGACTATAGCATTTAATATGTAGCCATCTAGACAATACTTGGAAGCGTGTACTTTTTTATTTTAGAAAAGTATAGAAAAATAATTAATATATGATATTTTTTTCCAGTGAGGATCGAACCTACTACTGTTAGTACTTTCCCATTGCGACACGATGACATATTTTGTTAATAATTTCATCAAGCGCTTATTTTTTAGCGGCGATAGTTTATTTTATTATATGCAGTAAAATTATCAAAAATCCATGAGTGTTGCAAATAAGTTTATCAGTAGAAATTGGCCGTAAAATATTATAGCAGGGTAGAGGAAAGTACTTAGTGTCATGACACTCTGTAGTTCGCTTTACACCGAATGCGAGACTGCGTATGCAGTGGTGTACCTCAACGCCACACTTTGTCTTACGCTCACACTTTGTCTTGGGAAGTGAGAACAATTTAAATAACTCCGGAATCATATGGAGCGCCGGTCCCGGCGCAGTCAGACGCTGTCCCACTGCGCCAGGACCGGCCTCCATATTTGTACAGGTAAATTATTATGGGATTGGATAAAGAAAAGTAATCTAACCGATTTTCTTTTTACCACTGTACATTCAGAGTGGCGCGCATGCTGTATTGCTGAACTGATAAAAGGAATAAAAATTTCTTATGATTGATTAATTGAAGATTGAATTATTGCTCAACGTGATTGACTTTTCTATTTATTATTGTAGGTCTTTCACTGACACATTGATTGATTACTTGGTTATTAACTGAAAAATAAACTTGAAACTTTTTTTATTACTTTTCCTTATAAAATAGTTGTTATTGTAACCCATAATTCAGTTTAGTTTTCAAATATTTTAATTAAATATTAAAACTCTCTGATACTTAAAATTCGTTATCTGTATTTTTCTGTTCCAACAGCGTTTTATATAAAAAAAGCATATTCAAACGAAAAAATCCTACAAAATTTAATTAAAAGGTTCCTTTGGATGGCTTCACCCGCCTTCATTCTAATGACATTGCGGAAAATATGTTATAATTAAAACTATCATATATTTTAGCAAAACACGAGTTCCTTATCGCGATTTATTTAATGTTTAGATTTTCAATATTATCGGCGTTGTTTATATTGCGATATAACCGCTTGGGGCGTAAAGCCGCATTGAACGACCTTTCTTTCAATACACTGGAAGAATCATTTTACTGGCTCGCTCGTAAACTAAAGGGCATGAACATGGTGAAAAATAACTTATATATAATATATATTGAAATTACAATTGTTTAGTTTAATTTGAATTATTAAAGTTATTTAATTATTGTTAATTATTATTAATTTTTTATAAAATAATATTTTATTAGTGTAATAAATTTGAATTCTACAACAAGTCAATTACGCTTGACGATTTAATCTTGCATTGAGTACTGATGTCGTAGGGCTCGATCTAACTCGAACGAATGAACAGCTGATACAAGAATTATATTATCATGGTAGATATACATAAATATTGGTTATTCATAATGTAATTTTTATCTTCACTCATTTTCTGAATAGTTCGATACAGATAAGGAGAATTTCATCTATTCATGTGTGTACATAATTTAGTGGCCCTTGTGGTGGCGTGTGACCAAGGCTGATTTTACATGTAACGGTTGTGGATTCGATTCTCACTTGAAAGAATGATTATCTGTTTACTTCTTTAGAGAAGAAATAATAATAAATGCAATATCAAATTCAGTTTAAAAGCGAATTAAGGAGTGGCCTTTTTATGTAGGAAAAACCGTCAAAGTAATGAAAAAAATATTGCGTGATGGATAGCGGAACCCAAGGTTTTACCTTATCTAACCAGACCAGACCAAACACCTATAGGTATAAACTATTTAAACATTCGTTCCACGTTTAGCTTAGAGCTCACAAGAATTTATATAATATATTTACTACTTTTAATCGATTAATTAAACGATGTACATTATATAGCCGATTTATAGGATTTAAATCGTAATAAAATACATTTTTTTAAGTTCAACTTTTTTTTAAAGATTTTACTATTACTAGTGAATTAGGATGAATTTAAAGATCTAAAAAATACACCCGCCGGTCGTGGCGCAGTGGTACAGCGTCTGACTAAGCAGTTGGCTGTAAGTTCGATTCCTACTGGGAGAAATAATTGTATTTAAATTACTTATATTTTCTCGCTCTGGGTAGACAAATCGTGGCCAAGTGTCACTTAACACGCAATGTTTCAAATTTGGCGGTAAGCTGAGTACAGAGTCTTGACACTAGGAAGGCGGGATAAAAGTGTGAACCTAATAATAAAAAAAACATACATCACGAAACAATTAATATAAAGAAGAATTACTTGAAACACAATAGATATAGCTTACAAATGTTTTCACATCTAAGAGATGTAAAATTGAAATGAAACATAAACAAAAGAAAAATCTCAAGAAAAACATCCAGGCCACACACTCCACTCGTAGATGGCCAGAAGTATACCGTATACGTAAACCCTCGCTAAATCATTGAGAACTAATACGTTACGATGGCCGTGACCCACATTAAGCGTTTTATGCTCTTCAAAATCTGGGTTACAGACATTTGTTTGACAATTAAATAAAAGCATGTTACTTGCTATTTACTCTACGTTTGAAGACATTATATGGGCTTTTCTTTACAGTACAGATTAGGTTGTTAGGTGTAATGGCTAATTTATATATATATATATATATATTGCTAGGACCTTATTATATGTAGAGTTCATAGTTCACTCTAAACGGAAAAGAGGATGATGCATTCAACTTTTTCATCATTCTTCACGATGCTTTCGTATATTAACTAAATTATTAAAATAAATAGAATAATCATTGAGTTTAATCCTGTACCAGTGGGACAGGGTCTGACTGTAAACGCGATCGGTTGTGGGTTCGATTACAACTCGGGAGAATGATTCTGTTTAAATTATTATTTCCTAGCCATGATAGGATAAAGCGCGGCGTTGAGTTCCGCCACTCTCTCAAATTCGACGGAAAGCGGAGCTCGGACACCTTTTATTTTAAATTAATTCCAAGAATAATAAATTGCTGTATTTATATGAAATATTTAAATGTACAACTTATATAACAATTAGAACAAAGTATCGCAAAAACTAAATAGACAATGAAATAGCGTTAAATAAACTTTTCATTTAACTATGATATTAATTACTTATCGAAACTCTAGTTACATAGTCTTTTTATTACAAAGCGTGCAAAATAACGTGTGGTTAGTCATTTCATCAAGGACGTGACGATGTGGCATTTTTTTATAGCTTTACATGACATTTGACTTAACTACTTAAAAGAAAATTAAATTTTCTCTAAACAATTTTATTAGACATCATTGTGCGTTTGAAATCTTTGAAAATAAACTGCGGCAGGCTTATTGAATTTATCATATATATATATATATATATATATATATATATATATATATATATATATATATATATATATATATATATATATATATATATATATGTATATATATATATATATATATATATATATATATATATATATTAAATTACAGCTTTTTGGGCGTTCCTCTACTTCGTCGGTTTCTGCTACCTGTCGAATGCTTGGGGCAAGACTGTGACCCCTCCCGTAGGAACAGCTAACAACATGCAGGGAGCCATCGCTTTCTGCTTTTTCTCCATTTTCGCTTGGGTAAGTTAAATATATTTTTTTTATTCTTGGCTAGTTATTAACGACTTCTGTTGTTTTTAATGGTTTGATAAAAAACAAAAGTCATGATGACTTCCTCAGTGACATTGTAATGATTTATTGTTCGTGATATTTTTATAGTAAACAATTTTAGAAAATGTATGAAAATTTTAAGGCACCGGACCTCGGATAAACCCAAGTAGTCTTAATTCTTATAGGCTTATCATGTATGTTATTAGCATCTCTGTAGATGGGAAGTTATAGGGACTATATTTAAAATTATTTGGAGTTGAGTTCCACCACTCAATACGCAATATCTTGAATTAGCAACACTAACGTACGAACACCTAGGTACCTTAGTGTTGCGTATTCAGATACTTACCCTGCTACGCGGGAAAGCGTGAAGTAAAGGTTGCAAATTCGATTCGATATTGATCAGAATATGAAAATACTTAAATATATAAAGGGCTAATATTTTTGAGAATGTAGAGAAATTATAGTAAGAGTGTACGAAAACAATTGCAGGTGGCATGCGCTTTCTTCGCGTTCCAACGGTTCCGCATGGGCGCTGACGCGGCGTTCGCCCCCGCGTACGAGGTAGAGGGCGCGGGCAGCCCCGGCGCCTTCCCGGCGTATCCCGGCGCGCCCGACCCTCAGCCCGCTTATAGTGACCCGCCATTTTCCCAGCCACATACCGGTAAGACAAGGCTAACACTATATATTTTTGAAATATTCACATTTAGGATGAGTGGGACCCGAACCCGTACCTGTAGAAAACCATCCGAGCGCTCTGACCAATAAGACTTGCGTTCTACATCTGAGTATGACAAAATTCTTTTACATTTGTTACAACTCGCTTTTCTCTGTTGAGAGATTTTTATAAATTTCTATCGATCTGCCTCAACCTTACACAAACGTATAAAGTTCAAAATACTAAGACATTTAATTACTTTCTTTATATACATATAAGGGATTTGTAGCTTTTGCATTGATATTATTATTTAAATTTATTTTAAAGCCAAATGTATAGTAAAAAGAAAATCTAAATTATTATACAGTAAAATATTTACATAAATACTTAAAATAATATAGTATATATTTTATATTTCAGGAAACATCGATTATACCGCCCCAACCTACTAAGCTGTTGTTTTCTTCCACCATTGTTTTTTATCTACAATTTATTTTCAATACATCAGTCTGTATAAAAATCGGATTACATGGAAAAACTTAAAAGATTAAAAATATTTCTAAATTCTTTTTTATTTTTATTATCTATATTTATTTTTAAATATTTAGAAAATACTGGCCTAATAAAAAATCAAGATGAAAAATATTTATTTAAAAAATGCTCGTCGTAATCCGGTTTTTTTACATACGCATCGAAGAATCGGACAAGTATTATTTTTCATCTAGTCATAAAAAAGAACCTATTTTATTAAATATTGTCTTTCAGTTAATAAATTTGTATGTGAATTATGTACTTTAAGTATTAAAAATATTTTATTTTGGTATTTTATTTGTGATGTACAATTTATTTTTTTATCTATTACATTTATGTTGGAATTTAAAAAAAATAAAAGTATTGTTTAAATTTTATTGTTATGAAAAATTCGTACCTGCATCTGGGTATTGACAATATTGCTGTATGTAAAGAATCTTGTATATAAATATGAATAATATTATTTGTGTGATTTATTATTGTGATATTTTTTTTGTTAATTTGTGGTAAATAATGCTACAACAAATTATTTTATATGAAAGACGTTAAATAGTTTCCTACCAAAATTGACCATTACTTCCATGTTAATTTAATAAAAATATGTATTTTGGTTTTAAATAAATATTTAATTTTTATAAATAATTTAATGTAGCATTATTATCTATAATATATTTACTTCACTATCGTGCCATGTGAGTAGTTTAAAATGTTTGAAAGTTCATCTCATTCATTTTGCATTTAAGATTGTATTAAGTAGTATTATTGTATATTTACTTATTTCATAGATACATCCCTAATTGAGGCTTTAAAATGTAGTTTTTTTTATTGAATCTCCTTTTAGTTTGAAATCACTTATTAATTGTCACTTTAGTAGACATTATGGCGTATATTTTTGTTTCTAGTAAGTTCTATTCATCACTTTAGTAAGTGGCTATACAATAAAATAATCGCTTGAATATTAGCATATATTAGATAATTGTTAAACGGCATATCGATATATATATATTTTAATTATTTTCAATGAATTAATAATAAATATATTATTAGATAAGTGAATGTGCAAACGTTTAAAAGTGTTAAAAAGCTTTGCTGTGGTGTAATAAAGTGTTATTGGAATTAACTAGACTTTGACTATTCGTGTTATTAAATCGATATCTAAGTACTTATTAAATATCGAGTTACATCCCTTAATGATTATTTAAAATTGCTTAAAGAAATTTATATACTTTTCGTTATTTTATGATTTTTAATAGGATCCACAATGTTATAAATATTTCATTGAGTATCTTTTTTTTATTTCTAATTAAAGTACAAATGAAAGAGCGATTGGTGTACGTTATTATAATAATAAGATTGTGACTAGTCTGCAGTAAAAATATACTTATAATATTAAATCGATATATTATTACCGATTCCGAAACGATTATTCAATAATCTTGATATACATTTATCCTTCGCTTATTATTATTATAATTGAAAAAATATTACCACAGACTAGTTTCATTATTTTTATTGTTAAAGTAACCTAATACGTTGGCCATTTTGTTTTTAATTATTACAATTTTAAACAACATTTTCATATCAGTCGCGAACTTGTAGCTTATGAATTTTCGCTTTATCCCTAAATTAAATATATAGGAAGTGTTAATGTAAGCTATTTCTAAATATTTTAATAAATATCTAAACGCGATTTGAATACTTATATAAATCATATATAGGATATAAGAATTATTTCTTTTTTCACTTTTCTTTGGCAACTGATGTTATTTTTTTATATAAATAATTTACTATCACATGAGCGTGTAATTTGATTTTCGTAAAGATGTTTTAAATATTGGTTTTAGCAGTTTATATAGAATTAATAACTGGTAAAAAGAATTGTTTATAAGAATTATTTATTGCATTTTGTTGCTATGTTTCGAATTACGATACGTTTATTCAATATATCTATATTATATTTAAGAATACATTATATTAATTTATATAAGCTCTTGCTTACTTATGTATTAATTTTTTTTTGTTCCGTTATTTAAATTATAATTTTAAAGGGATATTTTCGATTATTATAAAATGAATTTCATATATGCTTAATTAAATTTTATATTGTATTAACTTTAAAAGTGTCAGTATAATAATTTCATAAACTATATTTTCTTAGTGAATGTTAAACTTTACTTAGTAGTAGATGTCGGATAATAAATGGAGTATTCACAAATTGTATTAAGTGTTAAATATGCTAAATCAGTGTTTGGTGACTTGACGTTACAGCGTCTTAGGTAAGTCATCCTGTTGAAATATCTGCAAATTATATATATAATAGAAAAGTAAAAAATAATTTGCTATGACATTTATTATTAAATATAATTTTAAAAATAAATTTCAGACAAATTATTTAGAGACAAACCAAAGATCTTGATTTTTAATTGGTTTTTCATTACAAATGTTGGCATTACTGGTGTTTATTTTTTTCTATTCATACAGATAATATACAAGAGTATTTGAGTGAACTTCTAGTTTTTTTTTTAAATATATATAAAATAATGTACATAAAAGAGTGTAATTCGATATTTTTTTCATTAACTTATCTACAAACCATAAATAAAATAAGTAAACTTTGCCAGAAAACAGTTATATTTACTTGTACTCTAGTATATTTTCACTATGATATCACTTATTCATATTAGTTATATAAATGTTTATTCATTTAAGTTACTCTTGTTATTAATTTAAATAATTTCAATTAATATTATTGACAACCAAAAATTAGGATCAACTATTGAATATATCATGTACTCTCTTATTTAATCTGTGTTGTGTTTTTAATTTTTTTTAAATTCAATATATAATTAATTATGAAAATATATTCTATATTTGAACAGTAAAATAAACATATATATTTTTGATGAAAACTAAATTCAAAATTACACGCACAATTAAACAGAAACTGTAGAGAGTATTCGATTATATTCACTAAATTAATACCTAACTGTTCAAATTATATTAAATCATGTAAATTATGACATTATGTAATAAATTGAATGATAGATATGTGTTTACGTTGTTTTATTTGTCTCATACCATATATTCCATCATACGTAAGAATTAATGATTAGGTATATTTAAAGATTTATGTCATTTTTGAAGATTTACGATGGCTATGTATCAATAAAATTGATGGTAATTTACTAATGTTAGATAAAAATGATTATATCAACCTTTGAGTTAACAAAACTAACGGAATGTTGCAAAAAAATCTTATGTCGTGTATCTTTCAAACCTTCCTCCAGTATCTTTGATACTGTGTTTTCGAAGGTCACCGAGGTAATTCCTTCTAAATTCCTTTTAAATTTTCTTATTAAAAAATAGTTTACGTAGAACATACGGACGTCTAAAAATGAATAAAATAGAAATTTCAGCTTTTATATTTCAAATATGAACCATTGTTTTGAATTTCGAATGAGTCTTACCCACAGTCAAAGTGTATAGAAAAACATTTAAGTTTTTATAGTAATAAAATGAACGGCCTAAATTATGTAAATTAAATTAAAAAATACATATCTTTTGAAAGCATAGTAAAGCTAAATGTTAGAAAAATATTAAAATTGCTAATATTAGTAAATTAAAAAATGTTTTAAATAAAATTACCTGATACATTTGAATACAAACGTAAATTTAATTTAAGTATATGAAAATATAAATTGGTCCGGTCATGTCGTAGTGTAACAGCGTCAGAGTGTAAACGCAAACGGGTTCGATTCCCACTCAGGGGAGTGCTTATATTTCAAGTGTTCAACAAAGCGCGATGTTGCGTCCCGCCCTTTAACACACAATATGGAGTGCCGTGCCACCAGGTATTTCCTGTCTACCCTACTATGCGAAATAAGAACTTGAAGGTAAAAAAACTAACCACTAATAGATAACATTACTGTTTACTTTCGCGCAATTGTGGAACAATTTGAATACTTCTGTCAAACTACTTTTAAATACTGTAATATATATTCTTATGTTAAAAAATATTGTATAGAAAAAATAATGAATAATATGTTTATGATAAAAGGGTTAGTTAATAAAACTATTTTTATTTTATTTTATTTCTGATTTATTTCACATTTTTCTTACATCTAATGGATTATCACAAAATAACAGTGAAACTGATGATTCACAGAATCTAACATGACAATGGGAAGATCTTTTGCTACTTCAATCTGGCACATGAGTGGCAAATTGTAAAAACAATTTTTCTAAATTATACAAAAAAAAATACAATGAAATACTCAAAATAAATCACATTGTTCCATATAGAATTTTCACAATTGCTAGAAACATTAGGATTTACATTACTACCTAAAAATATTACAAACAATCAAACAATTCAATCTTTGAGCTCTAATAATGTCAATGTGTTAATACTTTCTACTGCATATTAAAGGGTTAAGTCGTACAAAAAAATGACATTTTTACTCAATTTAAAATTACAAATTAGTCTATACATTTTGACTTAGTGTCTAAGATCTTACATAAAACATACAATTATAAAAAACCTAATTGCAAACTTAAAATTAATATCACTTTTAACAGTAGACAAAGGAACTGAATGACTACAGAACAGATCTCAAAATGTTGTACAAAGATATTATTTTATTATTTTGAAAAACTAACATATAAAATTTTAATTATGATTTTACATAAAAAACTATTTAAAAATTGTGGAAACAAAAAACAAACACTCAATAACAATCTCAAATCCAATGATATTTCTACAATATTTGATTGGAATATTACTGGTACTCAATTGTTGTTTTAAAATGTTGAATGCTACAATATCCACTGGTCTAGCACACTATTCCACTTGAGCCAAGAAAAATTCAGTAAATCAGGTAATTCTTATCAGCTTTACATTCTCCAGTCCAAAATTTATATAATGTCATTATGTTTATAAAAAGGAAAAGCTACTTTTATTGTTTATAATATATTATTAAGATTAACCCTCCTAGGAATTATTGCAAAAAATTTGAAAATACCTAAATATGCTAATTTTCATGTGTTTTGTTTGTTGGCCGCAATATATGGATTACAGCAACCGCTTAAGTTAGACCTGACGTGACTTATGAGCGACACCTATGGTTGAAATTGTTTAATAAAATAAGACTCACTGGTGGCTTAAAAAGGAATATAAAACTTTTTAGTGGCATTCAACATGTTAAAGATACTATGAATTTATGCCACAATTTTGTTTAAAGATGAATACATAAAGCAATTATGTTCTACAATAAAATAATAATAATTGAAATTTATGCTTAAAAAACATACTGTTTTTGGGAATTTCTTACAATGACACTAAATTTACTTTTCAACACCAAGAACTGCCATCAATAAACCTACTGTTTTTTCTTATAATAAATTACTTTAGAGACATGTTAAGTGTCTGATCACATAAAGACAAAACTACAAGCTAATCTGTTCTGATATAAACAGGCTTCTGCTCAGAGAAAACTCATGTCAACTGACAGCAATAAGATTAGTTTAATTTAATTAGTCTGTTTTATGTCAAGTGACCAATTACAAAATAAAAATAAATACATACACAATGTAACATACATTTAATATTGTTTTCTTTTATTTAAACTTGTTATCTTATCACTGTAAGTTTAATTAACTCTAAGCTCTGCCTGTAAGCCTATACTACTTTTTAGCTTTAGCGGAATGCCCTTGCTTATTTGGAGGAGTCCACCTCAAAGCTGAAGGATCTACAGTCAACCGAGGCTTTTTAAAATGGGAGCTAGCTAGTTGTTCTGCTACGATCTTTGGTGTAACACAAATAACATGTTGTCCTTTCCAATATTTGACCATATTCATTGATTGCAGAGTAGAAATAATGTCAGTTTGGGAAATACCAGTCATAAGACTTAAATCTTTAATACTTAATGTACCTCGACTGGCACTTAGTACTTCTAGAAGCACATAAGACCAGTAAGATCTGTAGCTAAGCTTTCCCAAGTCTGAAAGGGGTTTTTCAGGGCTGCCAACTACTTGCTCCAATCTTGATAGTTCATAACTAAATGCAATGAGCAGCTTACCATAGCCTTGTCTCTGATAGGGTGGGAGTGTTAAAATACAAGCAACATTGTTACCTTCAGGGGAGTCTTTCTCTTTAGAAAAGTATCCAACAAGATGAGCTCCATGTTTATCAACTTCACATAAAATGTAAAACAAAAACTGTTCTATATCAAAATAAAGGGTTTTGTGATCTAAAAACAATTTAGCCAATAAACAAAGATTTTGACAGTAAATTTTATGTTCCTTTCCGTCAGCTTCAAAAATCGCGATTGTGCCTTTCCGATATATTTCGCCGCCTAATGGTTGTCTAGCTGTGCATTCACTTAAATGGTATCTATATGTTTTTTCCATTCGCATATATTTCAAACAATATTCACAAATCCATAATTTTGACTGTTTTCCATATTCGTCGGGATATGGGCTGAAGTACCAGGTATCTATTTCATATTTTCCGATTTGTATCCTATCAATGTATTTAACTTTGGTAATCGCTTCGTGTTCTTTTTCTAAAGCGGCTGTTGTTGGGTCCATTTCCGCATACGATTTCTGCACATGGTTAATCTCGTCATGTTTACGTTTTTGATTGCGAGTTATTTTTCGGCCTGATTTGTCGGTTAGTAAATGATCGGAGTTTATGTTGTTATTTGAATTTTCACACACGTCAAATCTATCAGACATAACCCGGTGGCGGGAAACCCATTCATCGAGCCTTCGATCGTAACCCACATAGTGTACATAGTACTCATAAACTGATTCCGCGGCATTATACCGCGTCTGTATTATCTCCGCCGGGTGCCATGACTCATCGGAACGCCGCACTAAATAATGCTCTCCAATATCCAAGGGCTGCTCTTGTGTAGATTCTGAGTCTTCATTATCGGTACTACGGCACTCAGGTGTAGGTAGTTCATTATTCACTATTGGTTTTTCCAACTCCTTATCACCTTTTGCCATATTAAACAAAACACCATTTATTGGATCACGCAATACCGCGCAACACAATCTGTCGCAGTAGCCATGCTATTATTTCCATAGATAAAAGAAAACATAACGCGCAAAAACGTGTACTAATGTTTAAAAACCGATACTTACCGGTTCAAAAAAGCTACACCATATAGCTTACTAAAAAATTGTTAAAATATTGTTAGATATTTATGAAAGCTTAAAACTTGAACTTAAAACAAATCTGTCATTAGAATATATTTTTAATTCTTTTTTCCCTAACTAAAAAAGAATAAAATATCAACTTTACATGAAAAGGTTTCTAAGTTTCTGCTTAAAATAATATTTTTGTACTTTTTTACCTCATTTTTATATAAAATAATCAGTTATTTGAATTATCCTTTAATATATGTAACTAACACAAAATTTGTTATAAAATACAATATTTAATGTAGGTAACATTGTCATCTCAGTCATTTTTTATCTGTGGTTGCTACCAATTCACTGAACACGGGCTCGTTGGTTCGTCGTTGTAGAGTAGGTATTATTATTCTGTGGATGCGAGTTGAACGTACGTAACGTAATTGCTATCGGCGATACGTCTGTGATTAGTGTAGTGTTCGAATGATTCGTACATCATTTTCGAGTCGCGAATAAGAAGATATGAAATTGATTTTGCTGTTTAAAAACTGTGACGTTTATTTTTATGAGTGTTAAATTTAATGCTCAACTATATTGATTACATTTAGAGGTGATTTAGTGCAGCGGTGACCGTTCGAGATTGGTTCGGAGGCCTTCGCTGTGATAATCGCCCCTTGTTTAGTGTTAACAGAATTCTGAATCGCAGAAATGCAGGCGATCAAGTGTGTCGTTGTAGGTGACGGGTAAGTGATCTTTTCTCGTTTGTAACAGATATAGTTCATGTACCTTTATAATATGCATATTATCGTAACAAATTGTCTGACGTCATTGTATGAAACAGTCATACTCATTTGTGCCGCATCCAGTGGTGTAACCGAACGCTCTCGAGCGATAACACATGTGATTATGTATCGTTGTAATTTAAAAAGCATTTCTATATATTTATATTTTTTATAGACGATATCATAATATTTTCACATTTTTAATATACATTATGCATTCAAAGTATAATGATTGCCTTATCAATTATCTTAAATCTTACATAAGCCCTTTTATAACTTTCAAATATGAGCTAAAATGACTAATTATCCTAAAAAAGAATAATAAATATATTTATTTATCAGATATAAAACCTTATGTAAAAAGTAACACATGGTAATAAAACTAGTAGTGTTTTCATAAAATTAACTCTACAAAGTCTAATACATATTTAATATAATTATAATCAAGTTATATTAAAATATGAAATTAATTCTAAAATATGAATAAGTAGCGGTCTTAATACTAAAATATGAAAAACCAGTGGTCACCATTTCACATATCTATGTTATTCTAAAGCTGTTAAGTATGCTCTAAAGGATACTGACAAGTGCCAGGGTGCATGCAAATTGTCCACTTCCTTTACTCAAAGACTTAATAGTATTGTTTAATGTTGTATTCTATACATATTGGTATGAATTTTAAATGTAGAAATTGAAGAAAAAATTCTGACGTTGAAAAATATATTTAGTTGTTATATTTATTTCTTGTTTTTTTTTTAAATTACTTTTTACTATAGTCTCAGTAAAAAAATATACAATCATATCAATATAATGTAAACAATTTTAAAAAATCAGTGACATAGTTTCTATATCATCTTAAATCATACTTTTTGTGACAGTTAGCTATTGTATATGTATATTGAGTAGAATAAAACACTTTTATATCAATAATTTTCTATTTATAAAAAAATCAAATTAACTAATTTGTCTATTGAAATACTTGCAATGTCATACAAACTTGTAAACTAATCTTATATTATTTCGTAATTTGTGCTTGAATTAAATTAATTAGTAAGCATAAGTCAATCAACTCAAAACAATAGGTAATTAGTATAATTAAGAAGTAAAACAATGATTGGTTTGTTAAAACTACATTGAAAGACCTTGACTCGTTTATAGCAAAAAATGTTAAGAAACATGTTTTGCAAATTATATATACTTATATATTTCTCGGGATTTCTTAAATATAAAGAGTATTGTTTGTTAATAGTATTTTTTAATTTCTTCCTTTGACCCAAAAAAAAGGCATTGAGTTGTTTCCACTTACTATGTAATTTCTCAGAATTGGTTGAAAAATTGAGTGTCTTAACACCATGCCCCAAAATACTGGAGTTGCATTTACCTAAAGAAAAATAGTTTTAGAATGATGACCTCCACATTGAAAATACTCTATTGTATATAATCAGTGTTATTTCTGTTACAAATTCACATTGTGGCAAGGCCATTCCATGACATTTACAATTTGTTATTATGACCGTGTGTTTATTTCAGTCATACAAAATATGCTGATATTTCTCTATTTTGAATGTTTTTTTAGTTTCAGTTCTTAAAATTTACATATAAAATATGATTACATTAAATATTTTAACCTATAGATGCATGTATAGAATCTTATAATTTACCTATTGATTTATAAATTAGAACTGACAATTATTTGACTATTATATAATAAATAAACATATTTTTCTTTTGCAATTTGAATTCAAAGTCTAAGCATTTTTTACCATACCAATGTACTAAGACTTATATTTTTAACATATAATTTGTTCTTTCATTCTGCTATTTATCATTCTCAAAGTGACTGTTCAGTTTAACAAGCAAATATTTGCCTTAATTTATTAGGAAATTTTATTATTGATTATCTTGATAATAATAATAATAACGTCTTGACGTTTTTCTGCATGTTCTAAAATACGCGCATGTGTATGTCGTAAGAAAACCTACCTTTCCAACAGTTAAGTTAACATCGTCCAAATATAGTAACAACAACAACATGTGGAAAGTCACTACGTGAAAGAAAGTGTCCTGCGCTTAGCGACGATTAGGTGTAGAAAATAAGCGCCGAGTAATTAGAAATTGCGTCACGTATAAACTAACTTGATATATTATTTGTATTATTATAGATCTTCAGACTTATATGGCATTCTAATTGCTTACTTAGCTTCAGCTTAATGATTAATGATTTACTTTTCATAATTACTGGGGTATGCATACAAGTGCCTGTAACTGACATAGTAGGTACTAGTGTATAAAGAAATGCACATCAAATGTTTGTTTATTTACATAGAAATTTTGTAATAGTTTTTTTAATAATTTAATTTAATTATGAAATATATTATATTGCTTTTTGCACTTCTTCTTTGTACAAACATTAACTATGCCAAACTTCGTACTCTCTTGTCGACATGATTTTCGTAAAATGAAATCCAAGTTATAATATAATGACGTTTACTATAACTTGAGAATTTCTATAAGAACTGCTATGCTCTCATAGTTTTTATCTTCATCTAGACGACACTGGTGAAATATGTGTTATTGCAGTTCATGTTTCTAATATATTAAGCATATTAAATTCTTAACTGAAAGGACTATATTAAGCAAATTGCATTTACATGGACGACGCAAAACGAGTCTGTAAGCTGAGACCGGTTTGGTTCAAGGGGTTAGTGAGGGTTAAATTGAGTAAGTCCTTTTCAATAAATATACTTAAAACTAATAATTTATTCAATTTAGTCACTTAAATGCATTACAAAAGATGTATTTTTAAAATTTAATTTTACGGTTGTATAAAGTTTAAGAGTCACGATTGTACATGTGTAATGGACATTGAGTACGCTTGTTATCTGTATAATTATACATTTATAAATAGAAAAAAAATTATAAATATTTATATAAATAATATCGTTAATTACCACCTATAAAAGAACTAACATAATCAACCTTCTTTTTCTTTCTTCTTTTAGTATTGTCTTTATTAGTCAATACTAATATGATAGATGCGAAAGTAGTTCTGGCTATCTGTGTCGTCATCACGACTAAACTGCTGAAATTATTTTGATGAAACTTAATATTCACTATACTTGAGAGTCTCGGAGTGAAGAACATAGGTTATATTTTCCCATTTTTTTAGTTTTTCAAGGAATTTCATCGTTTTACATTGTTGATACGAGCGAAGCCGCGTACGGGTCGCTAGTATGTTATATGTATGCGACAGATATACAAAAACCTTTTGTTTTTCTTGAATAGTTAAGTCATGATTACAACAATATAGAATATATATGATAATGTTATCATATAAGTTGTTATTATAATCTGTTTTTAACGATTTCTCTGGCTTGATAAGATTTAACGTTGTTATATTAAAGTTTCTCTGAATATTTTTTACGATTTAAATGTTACTAAAAACAGCTTAACGCTTTGTTCATTTAAAAGCCTGGTTACAGACAACCTGGTAGAAGACGCCGTTAACTTCTTTCCGCTCAGAATTGAGATATTGCATGCTGAATGACGAACTCAACGTCACGTCATCACCTCTAGTCGTAACTAAATCTACAACCAATCGCGTTTACAGTCAGACGCTGCTCCCCAGCGCCACGGTGACTATCTACGATATTATTAAAAAATGTGAATTGATAGATCAAAAGAAAAAGTATATATTGAGAATAACAAATAGATCAGAGTTCATGGACGTTTAAAACCGACAAAAAAGTTATTAGTTTCTGATTTTACTCATGTTTATTTTCTGTCCTTGTATGCTTTCCGCTAATCTAGCGTATTTGACATATTGAGTCATTAAAATGGGTTCACGTCATGGGTTTGACGTTGCACCTACATAACTTGAACTTTATACCTAAGATGAAAAATATCTCAAATCAGAGGTAGGGAAAAATCATATTTATTTTTGTATGTTACTTTCGAATAGATTTTTAAATATTTGCAGTAGGAATGATACAAGGTACGTGCTATTCCAACGTTAAAAAATAAATTATCTATTCGAGGAAAAATAAACTAAAACGGTAAGTTTACTAGTATTATAGAACTTATATGTACTTAAAATTTATGTCATTGTAAGATAATATTCATTATATTTCTGTATTTTAAACAGCAAATCCTAGGACAGTGTTTCATTATGTTAAACAGTCATACTTGATTCACAATATCTGAATGGCTTTCCATAGTACAATAGACGGAACAAGGATTGATTTGTAATCAAGTACCCGCATCAGTGAAGTACGTCGGGCATTGGATGACATATTATAAATTTCCCCTATTCGTGGCACAGACTCAAAATTTGCAAAGTACCGGTCCTTTCTCTGAATAATTTATTTGATTTAGCTGATTTTTTAAATATAGTTTAGTTTCATTTCTTCTCTCTGGTAAGGGTGGCGTTGAGTTCCACCACTCAACATGCAATATCTCGAATTCCGTGGAAAACTAAGTACGGAGTGTCTTGACTATTAGGTGCTTTCAGTCTATCTTGCTATGCGGGATAAAAGCGTAAAGCTTAAATATTAAGTGTTGTTATTAAAATAATGTCATATTTTTTTTTATTTAGTTACGTAGAAATAACTCTGGGATAGACCTTTTTTTAACATATTTTAATTTGTTACTAGTTAACTGACATAGTATGTATTCTTAGAAAACTCGACGTAGAAAGCTAGCACAAAAAGGCAATGGTAGCCGCAAAGATATTATTAGAAAACTATAGATGTCGTCGGTCGAGTTGAGGAATATTGATGATGTTTGTATTATAACTTGAACGCGGGGCAAAATTTGTTGGTTATTTAAATCAATAGCTACTCGGCAAAGATAAACAACTACAGAAATTGTAGGTTCTTCTTAAAAATAACGAAGTAATTGCTAAGGAGAATATTATTTATTTTAGCATTTTTACTGTTTCGACATATATATACATGCTTTCTATTACTTACTATATCGCCCTGTTTACTTAACGTTTTACTTATAGTAATAAAAATATAAAAACAGTGCTCAAAGACAACCAAGTGTAAAGACACTCCGTTGACTGCGTCTGAATTTTTCATCGTCAAATTGTAATAAACAGTTTTTCAAAGCAATATTAAGACAAACATTTATAATTTTTATAAATATTTTTAGCTATATAAAGAGGGGTTCTTATTTCAGTAGTGCTACAGAAACCCCTTTCATCGCAATGATAGGGTTCCATTAAAGGAGACTCATTCTATCACCACCGTACAGACGCGTGTAAACGCAGTAATTGCATGGTTAATAGGTTTCCATTACATTATTGGCAGATGTACATATGTATATGTATGTACATATATGTGTGTTTTCAGAGAATTGCCCATTATGTTACTAAATTATTTAAATATTATTTTAAATAGTATATATTATTATTTTAGTTTTCCACATAGGTAATTGCCAAAAGAACAGTGTCCCAAAGGGCATTAAATCGTGACGTATTGGTATAGCAATTTTTTTTCAGAATTTGAAAAATATATTTACTATTGTTTGCTTTTTAGTAACAAAGAATTTGACCACTTCATTTGAAAGTTATACATACATACGACATCGATTTTAAACAAACACTTTCAATATCAGTAGCAAATTTTGCACGCCTTTGTTGTTATCTCTGTAAAAAAAACCCATCTTTATTAATTTATGTGTTATTATATGTTATATAACATACAATGACATACAAATAATACAATGGATGTTATTGATTTCTATAAATAACTTATGGTTTTTCCGTTTGATGTTTGTCAAAATACCAAATTCTATTTGTCAATATTAAATATTTCGTATATCTTAAAATATTTATTTATTTATTAAATTTTCCGTTTCTAGTATTGAGTCTTTAGTACACTATGAGTAACTTATACCGATAACTAATTGGGGTGACGATTAATTAGTCTCATAACGTCCTTACGATAATGTCACGCTAAAAATTACTTGACTAAATAAATGTATAGATAACTTGCATTAGACGTCATAATTTTAATACATATCTTTAGCATAACTCCTAGACTGTTTATTTGGTACATATTAGCTTTATAGTATATATAATGGTACACTGCTAACTATTTACCAAATACATTGAGCAAGATAGTTTTGGGTTATTTTTTTAATATAAGCGTATCCCAAGCAATATAGGACAAAAGATGAGTTTTCGTATGCAAATTTATAATTGTCTGTGGAATTCGTAAAACCAAGTTGGTTAAATACACCGTATGCATTGATGAGTTGACTTATTAATGTTATATATTAATTTATTGTTTTTTAATTAACGCACTATTATAATATTATTTCATAGTATTTTATACGCGTTGTGACGTGACCATTTGCGGTTGATCACTTAAAATATATACATGACGTCATGAACGTTTTGTCACCATGTTCTAACATAAGACCTGTACGATATGTACCCATTGAGGATAAATATTTGTTATAAACAATTTATAAATGTATGAATAGCGTTACCACAGTTTTGTTTAGTACAATTTTTGTAATATTATTTACAAAACTTAAAAATATTGAACGCAGTGAGACTCGAACCCGCGTCTCTAGGAAACTGTCCAAGCACTTAAATCATTAAATAGTGCGTTCTATCTATTCTATCCAGCTATGTCGAAATTATTATACGTTGGATAAACCTTATATTTGTTCCTATATTTAATAAAAAAAAATCAAAGAATCATGACATGATCCAGACATATATGTTCATATGTCCTGAGCGAAGATTGTAGCCACAAGCATCAGAACAGCGGTCATAATCGTTCACTGGACCTACAGGTAGTTTCGGAACTAACACTAATTATTTACAAGCTCTCGCAAGGAGCTCTTAGCATTTGAATGAATGTTGAATGCATCTATTGTGAGACGGGTTCAATGATACCTTTACTCTACTTACAGACTATTCTTATATAACGTAAGTGAGCAACAATTGTGCTTATCGTTCACAATTTAAGAGGGTAACGAGCAGTCATTGGTTTTTATTGAATTTGCTGATGTTTCGAATGATTTTGTTCGTGTAATAATATTATTGTGTTTTAAATCACGTAAATATTATCATATTTACGTGATTTAGAACACAATAATATGATAGAATTATTATTCTAGGCTATGTTTTGTTTTGTTTTTATACATTTCGCCTATTTTGCAAAGTAAACTGAGACCTAGAGATACGTCGCTATGTTACGGCCATTTTAGTTGCCATACTATAACAAACCATTTACTAAATAACTTTGTACTAAATATCTATCTAAAACTTAATAAAAAAAATAACAATAAGGTATATTCAAGCCGTACTCGTAAGAAATATTTGCACCGTATGGCTTGTTTTTTTTACGAAAAACGACAGCTTCAAACATGGGTCAGTCCCCAGAGTATATTGTTTCACCCATTATCCACCTTATTTAAAACGTGGGTGGTCATCGGTCACGTACGTTGCGACAGCTTTCTGATTTCCTTATTAGCGACGAGCGATAAAGCATATGAATGATACACATGCTAATGTTTTATTTAGCTTAATATGATCCTGTTTATGTTAATTATGTGAAAGTGTGTTTTTTAAAACGTTTTGTAGGATTTTAATTTTCGTTATAATGTAATAATATGCTTTTATGATTCACACTTTAGTGGTATCAGTGCAAATTAATTACTTAATTAAGTATCTGATAAGTCGTAAGAGTATGTACTAAAGTATCTTGCTTGTGAATTTTCAAGAACATATGGCAAAATTTTTGTAAGTATTTTTTTATTTTTCTTTTCACCTTTATTTAAACTTTATAAAAATGTCAAATCATTTTGAATTTGATAATATAAAAAAACTAATAACACCAAAGCACGTTATATACAAAAATCATATTTCTAGCGATAAATGTAACCCGCGTAAATCGCTTTCAATATAATACATACATATATTTGTATATGTTTCCACGGATATTAAGACTTGACAAAATATTAGGTCAGGAGATGAGTTTGACATTCCTGTAATCCTTTCACATGTGCTGATTTCATAACCTTGTACTCCCCTCTGGCGGAAACTTTGCGTTTCAGTACTTCGGAATTTCGTCTGTTGCAATAGTTAATAATACTTATATTGGAACTAAATGTCCCTAGATATTTAAAAAAAATACCCTTGAGACAAGAAACAGATATAGAACAGCTATTTCGTAGCTATTAAAAATTTAAGTTTATTAGTAGTCTGAAGCTCTTGACCCAGTAATATACGTAGACCGTTTATAAAACCAAAATATATTAGATTACTAATTTTATCTCAATACCTTAACGTAAATCCGGTTGCCTGCTTTGCAAATTGAATTTTCTCACCTGAGGCCTTGAGATCTGACCTTTTGTTTCAGCAGTGACATTCTGACCTAAAAACGATTTGTATGACATAAATGTTTATTAATATTCAAAAGAATATAGCTGACTTTCTCCGTTTTTGGCAACTAATATGTACTGCCTTGCCTTGTTGAAGTTAGAATACTGTATTTATATTTGGTAAACATATTCTAATAAATTGCAGAAAAATATCTGTAACAGACATATTTTGAATATTTGTGTAAAGACCCTGAGTAGGTATCGATTTCTGTTAATATAACATCTATGTGTACGCGGGATATGAAAGAAACCATTGTTCTACTCATCTACAGGATGCCTTTTTTGCTTATACTTGGAATATTCTATTTATAATAAGTGGATACGTATTTCCGTTTGTGTTTGATTGCATTTAACAGTGTTAAATTGTAGATGAAACTTTCATATGGTCAGTTATACATGCATATATGTTAATGAGAACCGCATTCCGTATTAGAAATTTTTAAAATTCATAATTAATGCTAATTACAGGATTGGTTCGTTGCTTACGGGTTTCTGGTCAACTTTTGGTAACTTTTCTACATATTAGGTTTTCTATGGAATTAAAATTATAACCATATCTAATTTTTAAACAAAAGCTTTCATTTAGATAAAAGCTCTTCTGGAGTGTAATTTACTCATAATTTACAACTTTTCCCCGTACAAAGGTGTACCAACAAAAGAAAGTGGGACGTTGTTTAACGTAGCGTGTGCATTATCCGCACAAAGCCCTTTTAACACGACAACCCCACCGTAATCACTATCCCTACTAGCCTAATTTCTAGCAGCTGTGATCCTATCTAGTCAGTCGACTGACCTGATTGTGACCTATACAATGCAAAATGAACTTGTGATCTACAGAAAGATTCGCTTATTATTTCTATCATTCAATCAATTATAACAATGCGGTTTTGACACACTCGCCTACGTCCAATTTATTTGGAATTATTAAGATGTATCTGGATCCGAGTAAGCCAATAATTTCAATGTCGCTTTAGTTAATCTAATATGTTTATTCTATATAACATATATAATTTGTTATACTGCACTCTGCACAATTTATATTTTATCAATCGTACTACACCCATTTCATTTACTCATATTTATTTCAATAATTTTACTTTAACATTTTACTTAAATAACTTTTGTTACGTATCAAAGCACAAATTTTAATGCGGGAACCCTAAGCACAAAGTTTTGAAAGCGTACACTCCATGCGTAAAAATGTTATTATTTTGCAGTATTATGCTTATCTTTTATTATCTTATCAATTGTCCGGAACGATAATAATTACTTAAAGATATTAGGTGTTGGTATATTTATTTTTATTATTTTTAATTATTAAGTTATAATAAACATATGCAAACGTAATAGAAATAATGCCGAAATTATTATTTTTTTATATTAGCATAAAATAGAAATCATACAATTTATTTTGTACTCGATTGTTATTTACGTGTTTGCATGCAACGCAATTGTACTGAAAATTGAATACAAAATTTTTGCCTATGTATCAAAACAACAATTATAAGCACGGCTTATGCTATTATGAAATTTTGATATAATGGCTTTATAATACATTATATTTTAAAACAATTTGTTTCACAAAATTGATTTCAAAATATTTGCCTGATAAAAATTGAGTCAGAACCTTTACACGCTTTCCCGCATAGCAGAGTAATCAGATACCCTGGTGTCAAAACACTCCGATCTCCATCAGCTCAAATAAAAATATATCTACGTATATTAATAAACTAACAAGTAAATGTAACAACCGCTTTGTAACTAGCAAGGTTGCATTATATTTGATTTAGAAACAAAATAATGAACACATCCTTTTCCTATGTAAGTAATTAATTTATTTCATAATGTCGTCCGGGTTAAATAATCAACAAATAAAATACTATTTTAAAAATAATCTATCGGCCGTACATGATGATCGCAGCGTACACTACGGTCATCTGATATATGGGTCATCTATAAAGAAAAATAGTAGATTATTACCAGTATTGGAGCATTGATTTTTCAATAATTAATGAAACTATGAGACTTTGACAAATAGAATTTGATCGTTTCCGTATTTAATTTTTTGTTCTAACAAATTCTCCTAAAGTATTATATATATATTGCTATTTTAGTGCAAAGTTGCCATATTATTAGATTACAAATTGCTCTTGTTATCTTTTATTGAGCACCTCCCTCCGGTGATGAAAGTAAATAATGACTTCGCTATCAAGTTACATAATGGCGTCTTAAGATATTTTTCCCAAGACTATTATGAAATGAGGCTAACTTGGAGCAAAGTATTATTTGCGTTGAATGAAATTTAATGCAAGATAAAAAAGACTTATCAAATCAGCATTTTAAAACCACATCAATAATTAAAATTATGTTAAGAGTCGTATTTACTTTTTAAAAGAAATATATAATATATGTGTATGTTATGTTCCTAATAGAATGTCTTTTTTATACATTTGTTCTTTGTTTAAACTTTAAGTCCACTAAAACTAGCCCTGTGCACTCAAAGATATTCAAGCACTTCAAATTATTATATTAGGTTTGATATATATTTATTACATTATCTGTTGTCTTTTGCCACATACTATTAGTGTAGTTTTTGATTTGTGTATTGTTTATATAGTAACAGTATCGATAGTCGATGTAAATTAGAAACGCATCATAACACGCATATTATTTCGAGAGAGGCACCTCACTATTACGATCGTCGACGAAGTGCTACACTCAAGCATATGGTATAAGTTCTCAAAGCACATAAAACACATTTATTGCCAATTGACTTTATACCTAACCTGACTAATCTTTACATACCTTTGTATGTATCCAAAAATAAGTATATTATGTAATATATTTGTACAAATAATATTTCATGCCGTAAGTTACTTACTATAATTTATAATTAGTAAAATTATTTAAAAACCAACTCATCGAATATCGTAGTACCCTTTCCAATAACACATTGTCATAAAAATATATATAATACAATCAAACACTGTTTATGGAGGTCCATTGTTCTTTCTTTAATCGATAAGAAACGAAGGCGCGATATGACTGCAACGAGATGGCTGCCACGGTAACAATCGAAGCTATTTTTTATTGCATTCGTCGATGTAATATTTTTTGCTTTTATAATATTTATTACTAATAAAATACTTTGGAAGAATAACTAAAACAAAGTTTTTAAATAAATTCATGCGTGCGGAGTTAAATAATTTTGGGTTTCCTCATATCTTTTCGAGTTCCTATTTTTGAAATTATTGTGCGGATATATATATACGTTTTTGGATTTTTATATCTATAATATATATATTTATTTTTTATTTGTAATACGTAACCAATTCATTTTGTACTGACTCATATACAGAGAAAGACATATTGTATAAAAATAAATCAGGTTTAAATTGAACATTGAATCGAAGAGTACGCACATGTAGGGACGGACTTGTTTTACAAAACAGTCACGTTTGCCTAATAATTGTATTGATAAAAATGTTTAATTTTTATGGTTATTATGGAGCTCTATATTTATAAAGATAGCAGGTAATTTATAAAACATAGCAAGAAATTCTTTAATATCCCTGAATTTCGAATACCTTCCAAAATTAATTACTGTGTGTAATAGAGATGTATATGATAATAGAAAACAATGAAATTTCGTAATGTTCTCGTCTCAAATTACATATATATCATATTAAGATGTATAAACAGTTAAGAAATATAAGTATAATAGCATTATGGTAATCTAAAAAACATCGATTTAATTACTAAAAAGCGAAATAATCGAGTTTGGTTCTCGATTATACTCGTCACTGTGCAACGTTCATGGGAACGTGTATGACGCATGCGTTCATTACTCATGCGAGTACAGTTGAGTGGCATCACAATTACACACGGTTGCTGTAGGAAGACATTCCTTCTGTATACGATTGCGCTTAAATGAAAAGAAATAAAATAAAAGCAATTTCTTTATTTAATCCTGTACAACTACTGTGCGTGATATTCGTTTATTCCGAGCAGATTATCAGGTTACAAGTCTTATGTGGTCTCATACGCCATACGTCTTTTTGTTCTTAAAAACGGTTAGCTTTTTAATTTAAAACAAAACTTTTCGGCTTTGAGTTCTACTACTAAACTGAAATAAGAGCGGACTGTCTTTACAATTTTAACACGACAAATAAATTACTTACATATTTTGAATAGACGTTATGCCTCTTTCAAGGTATCTATATGCGTTTTTCGGTTCATCATATCGAACAACAAGCTATTAATAAAACAAACAGCAAATGGCCATTCTCGCGAATCGATCCGTCTCGATACCCTAGTATAGTGCTTTACAAAACAAAATAGAAGACTTTTCACGGTTCATGTGAAACGTAGACTGTATTTGAGATGGCTATAATTTGATATTTATAGTTAATTCTAACAAGTGTTAACATACACTTCTATTAAACCATTAATAAAATTACTAATGTACTTTTAGAAATAAGAGTAACTTGCCATTATATCTATTTCGAGTATAGAAAATATAAGCGTTTCTCTTTAGTTGGTATTGAACCCACAACTGCCTCATACGTGGTATTGATTTTTTTTTATAATATAAATAAAAAATCCATTCACCGGTGTTAACGAGCTTAACGTCTTTCTCTATAGTGCAATATTGCATACGTTAGTACTATAGGCATTGCTCGTACTCAATTTCATGGCTGTTAGTTAAACGACTGGGGCGAAAGTGGATTACGCTCACGTACATAATAGTAAAAGTTTTAGATTAAATTGATGAAATAAAAATTATATGATTTAGTATACGGTTTTTTATATTTTTGAAAAAATAGAGTTACTACCTACTTGATAGGATGCGAATAATACGTAGTATTTAATATTTAAATGTAAAATATATTGTAGATATTATGATCATTTCCACGAGTTTTATTTTTTTTTAGAATGATTTAAGTTTTTATCGTTTTTTTCTTATTTGATTTTTTTGCATTATTTATATTAATTTATATATTTTTTTGCATTGGAATGTCAAATTTTGTAAAGGTTACGATGTGAATATGTAAAAACTAAAATATTAACTTAATTAATATAATAAAAGAATTTTTTATATACTTTGTTTTTTATATACTTATCTAGTTATGCCGCTTAATGGATTATAGGAATGCTATTTAAAGTTATTTAAATGTCAGATTTTTTATTTTATCTACATTAAGTGCATTATATTACTGCGATAAAATAGTAGTAAATGAATGCATTACCAGTGAAACCGTAAATGAGTTTAATTAAGTCTCATTAATGAGGAAGATTACTTGGAATCCTTTGCTTGACGTCTGTCTCTGGATGTCTGGCGCTTAGTCATCGTACTTTTGAAATTTAAAATCCAACCAATATAATGTAATATAATAGTAACTACCAAGTTAAAGAACATCTAAAATTCTCTTGGGAATGCTCTGAATTACTACTATTGTTTTAGTTTCCTTAGAAAAAAAAACATGTTGTAAGATAGTGTGTTCTAACATAATAAAACGAGTTTTAGAATGACGTCGATTTAATAGCGGAAGCATTGAACAGTAAAGTGTATAAAGATTATTAACGTACTTGAGTACGTTGCTTTAAATTGTAATTCTGTTTTTCTTTATATATATATATACATATATATATATATATATATATATATATATATATATATACATACATACATATATATAAAATATATATTAATGTTACATTTTTTACATTATTTGTCTATCTATCTGTTTGTTACACCTAGTCTCTGGGCCGCCTTGACTGACTGTGGTGGAAGTTTTACTGGCAGGAAGCCGATGTAATAAAGAGTTACTTAGGATCCTTTTGATTTAGAATCAAAACATAAAGATCACAGCTGCTTAATTCCAGGCAGATTCATGCAAAATCGTGAGCAGAACTAGTTAGAGTTTAAATAGAGCGTAAGAAAAATATTAATCTTTAGAAAATCTACTTTAATTTCAATATTACAATGCAATATTTTATTTCAAAGAAAAAAAAAACTGAATCTAGCACAGTTTTGTAAAGCATTATTACTATTTTCATTTTAACGAGTAGCATAAATTTTCAGTAAAAACTTGCGATGCTATCTTTATAACAATGTTGTGATGGAATGGCGTAGAGATTCCTCGGTTAGATTACATAGCGGTGCCTCCACAAAGCCCTGAACTAGAATAGTGCTATGAACTCGGTCGGAGTGTACAAAACTTCCCATATTGTCTTGTCCATCTAAGTAGTTGTCAAAGAACTTGTTGGTTAACATTTTGTTTCAGTTACATTTATTGTGCGTTTAAAGAAAGTTTTTTATGATTTATTATTCAGACCAGATTTGAAGTGATATATTTTTGAAAATTTTCGTATGAATAAGCATATCAGACAATATCTATATCAATTTTCAACAATTCAAAAAAAAAACAATATCAATTGCAACTAAATCGCCAAAAATATGTTCTACTTAAAATCATACATTTACATGGTTTTGAATCCAATGCATGTACATGTTTACAAAACATATTTACTTGTTTATAGCAATGTTATACCACTTACAAATATTATTGTTTACTAAATAGTTATAACTTACCTTTTTTTGCTATTTAATTAATTTAATTAATGACGATTTCACATCCAAAGCTAATTGGAGGATTAAAAAATAATTAATTTGACGTATTCGTGTCAACGTAACGATGTATTACGATGAATGACTGCATCCGTTAGTAATAGCTTTACGGCACCACGTTATTTTTAACGTACGCGCAACTCTCCCGCGTAGCGATTTCGCGACGGCCCTTTTGTCCCGCCCTGCTCACATTATGAATGTATTTTGAAATGTGTCATGCCTGTATACCATACTGTATATTTTGAATATGTGCGCATATTCAATAAAAACATAGTATATATAGTATGAGAAAAAAAACAATTCCAAGCAACAAATTCAAAACAATTCCATTTTTCCTGCATAGATTACAGAAAACCTACCATAAAAACTCCAGCTTATTTTACAAGAACAGCTAAAATTGTGTTATCCTGTGTACAGATTTGAGATCTCGTGACCAGATTTATTTAGTTATTTAGGTAATTCTCTTCACGGATTCGTGAATTTTATCAAACAGGTTTGTTTTCTATTTTTGTTTCGCTAACAACAAAAATAAAATAAATTTATCTATTATTTATAATATATTGTGTCTATATGTATAGTAGTGTTATTTAGATATCATTACGTAGTTATAAACTATGAAGTGGAATTTACCTTGAAATCATTAAACATCATTATACTTGCACGTGTACAGTATGCATTTATGATGTACCTAAATGCTATCTATGTTCACAATTTTAAAAATATATTTTCATTAATACTGGTTGCTATCTATTAAAACTATCCATTTTTCTACAGCATTTTAGTTCTAATAATATTTTTTTTAATTTATTACACTTGTAACTCTTTTTTATGTGTGAATTATTTCCCGTATTATATTAACATTTATTTTAATCTAATTTTATAATATAAGTACTCAGACATACGATGTAAGTATTCATTATACTTATAAGTAACTCGTATTCGTTATACAAGCCAGTGATAGCAGTATAACCTGGCTTTATCTCTCAAGAACCAATTCTAATAAGCGCATGAAACCTGTTTAATTAGTATACACTAAGTGTTTGTTATTCAGCTTTTTTATTACAACTTTAGTGTAGAAAATGAACAAAAAACACTTATTTTAAACGAGTCGTCGGAAAATCGAGTCGTAGATATACATCGAGTCGTGGGTTATGTGGGCAATCGACGATCCTTTATTGCAAGATCTTTATTAGGGTTGCCCGTAAAATATACTGTAATGGAAATAATCCCCAAGTTATATGAAATTTATATACCAAGTAAATTGCAGTTTCTTGTATTAAGTATTTATTAAGTTCCTTGTACGAATTCCATGTACATTCATACTTTTTGCATCATAAAAACTTATGCTAGAAATACAACAAAAAAAATAAAATATGTGTTAAAATTCTGACATAATTATGCTTTGACATGAGCAATAGTAATTATCTATGTTTTTATGTGAACCAAGCAAAACAATGTTGAGAACGTCCTATTTTTGTTAATACAATTAATTTTATTTTCACCCGTTGCTCTGGGAGTTATTAAAATAATTACCTACTGCTGTTTTTATCGTGACCTATTAAAATGAAATGAAAGTACTCCACTCCCGAGCCAGCCCTAATTGGAATATCTCGCAGGATGTCGTACTCGTGATACGAGGGTTGACTACTCGTATGTACGTGACATTTATAACAATAGATACAAGAGCTAAAATACTTTTTATACCAGGTCGCCGATTAAAGTTGCACTCTGACCTCCAGACTAATATATTATGTATACTTTACTTGCATTATGTTAGCCACGACTAAGAATTTATAGCACTTTTAAAGTAAACTTCTATTCGAGATAGTAGACCACATAATAAACATTTAACCCTAACGTAATTCGTCTTCATTGTATGATAAATTGATTGTGTATCATAAAGCGTATAATAAAATCCACCGTCTATGTAAATGTTTGTATAGAAAAGTTATTTTGAAATATCTAAGGTTTCTATTAAAACAACATTTTCATTAATTACGATCTGTTCTCCTGTAATTCTCATCTTAATTATAGTAGGCACTTTTTGCATATTTAAATATTTATATAAATTTAAAACTGCGCTAGATATTCAGGTCACAGGTGTGATTTGTATTTGCAGTTAAAATCAGACGACGTTTTTTATGATCCACACCGGGTATATCGAATGCGAAATCTATCCGCTTACTATATAGCTATACATACTTTTTCAATTTTGTTCCAACGGCTCAACGGTACAGTTTTATTTGAACTCGCTGCTGTATTTGTTATGTCCGTATTTCTTCTTCAAATTGTTTTCGAATAATAATGTTATTTTTAATAAGCTCTTTGATTTTCGCGATTTTTACACACTTTTAATCAAACTATTTTAAACAGATTTAATTTGATATTTTCGTATTTGAAAATATACACTAACACAGGAATACAGTCAATCTACCACGGACTACTGTAAAATGATCGAAACGACGGGTTTTCAAAAATGTATTTTCGAATAACAAAGTATACGTGATTAATCTGTTTAAAATAATTCCATTTGAAATGCTATTTTTTCCCTTTTTACTGGTTCTAAGCAAATAAGTTATTTGGATTGAACACTAGTTTAATTATTAATAGTTAAAGTGAAAACATTGATACCTTTTTTACGTAAAATAAATATTACATAAACTACGACGTTGATATACACTTTGAATATAGTGACACGTTGTAAAGGAACGCATATTTTACGCGTCAACAGAGCCTCTAGCTTGTTCAGGTATAGTATATGCCACTGCAATTACAGTAAAGAATATCCATTATATCAATAGGATAGGAAAATAATTATAGCGGTCATAAAATAAAAATATAAATAAGTTTTAGCGGTGTACCAGAAAATAAACTTAATAATATTTTAGTTCATGTAACTTGAAACTAACTTTTGTAAGCGTTTCTCATTACTTTTTTAAATGAAAAAAATTAATTATTAGCTTTTTTACGTTTGTGGAACGTCAGAAGCATGCTTGTAAATTATCTAAAAACCTAATTAAGGTTCGCAATGAGATACGTCACTTATCTTATAACTTAAGAACTTAACTTTTTTGTTTTCATTAAATGTATCATATATTTTTATATAAAAATTATCAAGTTTATCTACTAAATAAATTTACTTATGTAGCATAATATAGTAGCATTCTCTATATGCATATATAATGCTACTTTACAATGAACGACATCAACATAGAACATTCTAAGATAATAGCACAAGTCGAACATTTGTAAAATTTATAGCTCCTCGTAAACCTGTAAGGGTGCTCATTTATCTAAAGAGGTTATGTTGAACTTAAAACATCCTTCATGTTAAGGATCCCAGGCGTGCTCAAGCTTTATTTTTTTTAGGTCGTCCTAGTTCCCAAGGGCGTTCTTGCTCCTTGTAAATCTGTATTGTAATTTTGTTACAAGTACGAAGGTGTATTTACAATTAAACCTTGTTAAATTTGTCAAATAAGACTCGCTTTTAGTATAATTTAAAAAATATCTTATCCAGTGTGACATAAATAAAAATGTCAAAGTTACTACGTAAGTTACTACTTAATGCTGTATGATTGTACATTAGGTGTAGACACGTTTTGCGCCCTGCGAAATTAAGCGTAGAAGTGCATGTACATAATATTAGGTTACCTATTTAAATATGCTTAACTTGTATTTCCGAGCAGAACAAGATTATATAGAATAGTTTGCCACTGTACTCGTAATATTAGATCATTGCATTATTTCATATATAAGGAACATAATTGTTAAATAAATAGTTAGTCAATTGATGAGTTATTAAGTTTAGCTATGATATAGATAAACAAGGTTGCTAATTAGAAGCCAGTAAATTTTTAAATTATAAAAATTCTGAATACATCGCGGTTTTGAATACGCGCCTCTTGAATATATCAATCAAGCCCTCTAGTTAAGAGTATGCTTGAAATCTGCGACGAAGAAACTTCTGTACGTCTAGTTTATTTGAAAGTTTTGTTGCTTGCAGCATCGATAACAGATACTACATTTTTTTTATACTTTAACAATTCTTCAGTTTTAGTCAGACAGAATTTAATGTCCAAATCGAATATTTACGACAGAAAACGGGGTCTGGTTCCATCACTCAACACTCATTGACTGGTCTAAGTGTTTGGACAATTTTTTTTCAATTTTTAATTTCAAAGATTTTGCCTACCTGTGCCGGATTTTGGAAGTTTAACTTAATAAACTTCCAAAATCCCTCATATTGATTTACGATACCGATGAAAACGGAAAAAAAGATAAATAAAATATTTAATTGTATATTAAATAAACTGTATTACTATTACTAATATATGTGTACAATTACTTATACATATTTTTAAAATGAAAGAAACATACAATAACACGATATATTTTCTTTGTCCACAGTGCCGTCGGTAAAACATGTCTGCTCATCAGTTACACGACGAACGCCTTCCCCGGGGAGTATATACCAACAGTGTAAGTATTCTTATGCACTACCTACTACTTTTATTTCTTCTAACAAACCTGCTATACTCGTTATAAAAAAGTGATATATACTTTAAAATTTAAATTTTAATTACATACATCTTAGGAAATTAACGTCAACATTGTAATACTTCGAAAATTCAATATTTTTTCTTTTTTAAATAAGCTAAACTAATGCTTTTTTATTGCACTTCAAATAGCTTTCATTAAGCTTTCTTGTTTTTTTGACTCATTGGAGGTAACAAAACAAAATATTTAGAATAGTTCTTAAGACTTTTGCTTACACAATTCCGACAATTTATAAATCTGGAGAAACTCATTTATTTCATATTTTTCACGTACTGAGTGAGTACGCGTTAGATCACGCCACACATCGGTTACTTGTTTAGTTTACGTGCAATGAAATATTATTGTTATTTCTTAGTCATAATGCCTTGAAATTACGATCCTGTGACGATAGTTTCCGGGAACGGCAGCACCTGTTGCTTTGAGAAACCTTAATCATGACGGAAGTATTATATGTTGTCATATATCATATTTTTTATTGTCCACTTACTAAATATCGGTATCGGTTTTGAATTTCCGAATACTGTTATTTTCTATTAGAATGAAAGTAGGTCACTCGCTTCAAATTTAATATATTTGTTTGAAATCATAATTATGTGGGAACGTAAATTGTCGTCTCATTAATTGTTAGAATATAAATTTTAAGAAAATTTAAAAAAATAATATAATAACGCATCAGAAATTCCGAAATCTGTATATGTTTATTTGTAGATAAAATGCGATAATGAAGTTGGTCTCAAAATATTCTTTTTAATCCACCCCATTATGAATGGAATATTATTTTTCATCTTCACGCAGCTCCTCGCATAAACAGAGTATGCAAAGAGGGATGACTGCATGGCGCTCATTTTCTTTGAGCTGATTTTAGTATTTTAATGGACATTGATTCAAACGAAATAACCTTGCCAGAAAATATGCGAGTATGAAACTAATTTAAATATAAACGTTCCGAGTGAAGATCTACAACGCACAGTCTTACGTATAAACACCATAATGATATTTATATATACAAATAACATTTATAAGTTAAGATTATAATATTGTATTTTTCATTATTTCAGATTTGATAACTATTCAGCGAATGTTATGGTAGATGGAAAGCCTATCAACTTGGGACTATGGGATACGGCGGGTCAGGAAGATTACGACCGGCTGCGGCCTCTCTCCTACCCACAGACTGACGTGTTCCTCATATGCTTCTCACTCGTCAACCCTGCATCCTTTGAGAACGTTCGCGCGAAGGTATAATTATTTTTTACCATTATAATTTTCAAATAACAAAGGCTATCGTGGCGCAGTAAACCGGCGTCTGACTGAACGCGATTGGTTATTGGTTCGATACACTTTTGGGGAAATAATTTTATTAAAAATTGATTGTAAATATCTCTTGAGGCAGAAAGCAGACAACGGAGTGTCCTGACACTATATTGATTCTTTCCACCCTGCCTCGCGGAATAAAGCGTGAAGCTGCTATAATATACCAAATTATACAGGCGAACACAATATTAACATTATGCGCCATTTAAAGGACACTACGTTTTATAAGAAAATATATATTTACAACAAATGTTTAAAATGGATTTAAATTAGATATGGATCAAAGTGTATATTTACAAGTAACGTATATATGTTTTTTGCGTAGCAATATTACGGCCGTCTATTGCGGCCGATATTTATTCCAGTTTAGAGTAATAGTTTTGTCCCTGACGAGTAGAAGATGTCTAAATGCAAATTATTTAGGTCATATTTGTTTTATATTTTTAATATAATTATTATACTTACTTACTACTTTTTTAGAATAACATATCTGAATGTTATTAGCAAAGTTGTCATTTAAATAAATCATTTGTAAATTAAATCGAGGTTAGAAATCACACCTTAGAATAATGAGTCTGTCACGATAGAACGGCTATGTTATGAATATCATAACAGTTCAATTCATATTTTATTAATATGTTTAGAATTTGTACTACGGCGATGATTAAAATTCTGTTCATTCATCAATTTAAAAATATTATTCATGTTATATAATGGATATGGCACAAAAATGTTTATATTATACTACTATACATATGCCCGGGTCTTTCTCCGCGTAGATGAGATGATAAATTGCCTAATTTAAAATGAAAGTAACCTGATCCATGCCCATGATGTTATATCTGATCCTTATTCTTCTGTCGGTGACAGTCCCGTTAAAAATTGGTCTAGCCGATCTACAGAGAGCTAAAAACTGTAAAAATTTTAATATATGTCCATGTGTATTTAGTAAAAAACGATTATTTTAGTATTACAAACAGGCATCGTGGTACGGTGAAAGCGTTTAGGTGTGAAAACGATAGTTGAGAATTTAAACCCTACTCATTTAGTTGCTCTTATGAGTTGAGCTTGCGCTAAATACCCGGTGATATATTGGAAAAAGCATGGAATTGGTTTGTTCATACAAAAAATAATGTAAAAATTTGTAATTTTCCAGTGGTACCCCGAAGTTCGGCATCACTGCCCGTCAACACCTATCATCCTGGTCGGTACAAAGTTAGATCTCCGTGAAGACAAGGACACTATTGAGAAGTTGAAGGAGAAGAAACTTGCACCCATCACTTATCCTCAAGTATGACAAATATTTACGCAGTGGCACAGTGTTCAGCTGTAAACGCTATCGGCTGTGGGTTCGATTCTCAATCGGAGTAGTGACTATATTACAATTATTTTTACTTCCTCGTTCTGGTAAGACAAAGTTCTGCGTTAAGTTCCGCCACTCAACACGCATTGTCTTGAATTTGGTGGAAAGCGAAGTACGGAGTGTCTTGACGCTATGTACTTTCTGTCTACCCTGCTATGCAGGGAAAGCGTAAAACAAAAAATTGATATTAGTACCAGTAGATCATTACAATATATATTTAAAAAAGCAAATGTCAAATATGATATGGTTTGTGCATTTTATTTATTTATTGTATTTGTAAAGCGTTACCATATTGATTACTAGCTGCGTGCCCGCGTGTTTTTGGGGTTAGAAAAATGTTAAAATATCATTAAAATTATAGTTTGCCTACATTGAAAACTAAATTTTTGATAAACTCAAACAATCAAATAATTTAAATTAATATAACCTTATTTATGAACCCAATAAAACAAAGCACACAATAAATGTTAAGGGACAGTTTCTAAAATATAATAGTGAAAACTGCATTTTACTCGGTTAAGCCTTTCCCGAGCTTAGCGTATACAAACGCACCGACAAGTATATAAAACATACAAACATTGTTTTTTAGGTTATACTGATAAATTCTCCCAATGTACAGACAGCGATCATTAACGTTTTTATTATATGTGTAGGTAATGTATGAGATGCGTAACTCAGGTTTTTTTTTTTGATATTGGATAAATACTATTCATTTGACAAATAACTTATCTCCAGTTTTCTTAGGTAGTAAGAGGTTGCAACATTCAAACAAACAGTAATAAAAAAAATTGTGGCAATTCAGTAATAAAACCGAGGCCAGTGTATAGCTTAATAGGCTTAAGTATTTTAGAGGCAATTTCGCTTGGTGAGCATAAGGAGTGAATTTTAATTATATATCTATATATATTAAATGTAATATAATTTAAATGTTATAACCATTTCCCGGAATGCGAATCTGACTTACACCCAACCACCTTTCCACTAAAAAAGCTGTTTCGCCTTTATGGCCTCTTCCTTATTAATTTATCTTTGTTTGTTTTTATTTATAAGTATTAAGTATTATAAAAAATGTTATTTTGTTTTGTGTTTATCTCTTGCTAGGGCCTAAGCATGGCGAAGGAGATCGGCGCAGTCAAGTACCTAGAGTGCTCGGCGCTCACGCAGAAGGGCCTAAAGACGGTGTTCGACGAGGCAATACGTGCGGTGTTGTGCCCCGTGCAGCCGCCTAAGAAAATACGGAAGTGTTTGTTACTGTAAAATCGACGATAACGTACGTATTCACATGTTATGTATTCGCATGTTATGTTTTTACTCCTACACGCTTATTACGCCTAGCAGAGACAACCTAGTGTAAAGACACTTCTTTGTCAGCTTTTCGCACGAAACCGCGACATTGTATGTTGCTTGATAAATTTATTTTTTTATCTTTGTTTTTTATATTTGTAATTTTTAATAGACCAGTAAATATATTTTTTTCAATCGCTCATAAATTTCGTGGTCACAAGTAGAGACTAGAGAGAGGAAATATGTTTAAATAATTTCCTCGAGTGAGCTAGTTATTTTTTTTGTACCTATATTATTTCCATTTCATTGCTTTGGTAAGACGAAATAATAATTTACATAGAAAGCGAAGATCAGAATATTTATCTATTGAAATTTCTTTGTCTTCGTTCATATCAGAAATCTCTTAGCTTCCTGCCGCTGAACCTGTATTCCTGTCTTAATTATTGCAAACTAATTATTTTTATAAAACGCTGAGTTTATATCTGCCAATAAATATTTCAGATAGCGGACGCGTGTCGCAGCCAGTGTAACAGCAAAGCTATAACCGAGCACTTAACGATCCGTCTTTACCACCAATAACCATACAATAGATGTAAATTCTTACTGGTAACACATCACTTTACGTCGCGCGAGTGAGTGGGTACATTCATGTCAACGCTTTTGTATTATCTGTGGAATGACATTGACAGTGACGTTTCGAAAGGGAACACGTTTGACATTTTTGTATTTGGGTGCTTTTTCTAATGCGATCTTATTACAAACATTCCTACATTGTTGCTTCAACCGTACGCCAATTTGTTTTCCGTTTGACATAGTAGAATTAGTATTTAGAAATTGTTTGAACAGCGTCGGTGAATGTGGAATTGTTAATTTTTTTTGTGTTTAAACAGAGATTATATTTTTCGATTTATTATTGCTTATTTTTGTTCCCATTGTTGTATTTCATTGTAGGTGTCTATAAGTACATGCGCAGTATTCGCTAAAGTGTTATTAATGTTTAACTTTGCGTGTAATATGTATTCCATACTCACAGAATGCATAAACAGAAAAAAATGTCATGTTATAATTATTATGGTAGTGTAAGTTTTTTTACTGTTTAATATCGCGAACGATTTCGGGATTTGATTTGGTTTAAATATAAATGTAATGAAGAGGCACAAAGTACTAATCGAGTATATGTCAGCTGACGTTAGTTTTAAGTTAACAGCCAGCCTAAATCGACGCGCAACTTCACTGCGTAAAGTTAGATACATATCGAAGCTAGCTAATTACTAGAATGCAATAAAATGCCTACAATATTAATAAAATGTAAATAAAACAACATATTGGTTCGTAAAATTTTTATTAGTACATTAATGTGTATCGTTTATTTTTTGTACAATTTTATTTGAAATGTTTTAAAATTAAAATAAAAAAAATACAATATGGTTTATTTTTTAATTGTCCGATTTATAACAATTATGTCGCTATTGTGGAAAGTGTAAAATGCCGCACAATTATTACATTAAGCATTATTAACCAGATCAGTTAAAGAGGGCATGATTTTGATAATTTACTATATTAACATTTTGCCCTTTTTATTTGGTCGTCTATACTTAGTGTTTTGGGAGATATTTTTCGTGATAACGTGATAATGGGTTTAGGCTTTAATTGACTGTAGCTGCGGCCTTTATGTTTTATTTTTTTATTAATTGTATGTATTAAAAATTATACGAATTTTCGTGTCATCTTTTGATTATATTAAACGGAAGCGCCTTTGTTAATTATTGTCTAAACCACTCCTAAAGTAAGATGTAAAAGTTAGTACATGTAAAATTGCGTTTAAGTAACGTGCAATTGTTATTGCTTATTTTAATTCAATATTAATTAAAAAAACACTGATGCCATAGACAATTTATAATTTTTACTATTTCAAAGTAGACTTGTAGCAGCTTCGATTTCTCCAAAGCATCAACAATTGCACAAATAGGTTTAGTGTATAAGGTTTTAATGTATTGTTCAGATGCAAATATTTAGAAGAAACAGCATGTAAATAACGGTATTTTTAGTATTAACTAAAATAAGTTACGCGCCATATAATATGGCGTTGCATTTTTATATACCTAGAATCATTTAATGTGGGCGCCTCGAACGCATTTTATATTAGTTAAAAATGTATTTGCTATCATAAATAAAGGAATTATTATTTTAAATTTATCAATATTTTTCCTCTTCACCTGTGCGCTAACCGGTACCTATGTGTGTCAATAAATTACATAATATCGACCATATTTTTCTAAGGATCTTTCAAAATAATGTTTATATACGAACAGTTTTAAAATTATGTCGCTGGAAAACATTAAAAAGTTTCACATGCAGTGTTGCATATAAGAAAAAAATGTATTGTTATTTTTTTAAACGTTATTTCTATCTGTGGTATGACGAATGGCCAAAATGAAATAGTATTCGACCAATATAGTTTGAATTGTTTATTGAAATATACATAATATTTTGTTATTCCAATGTCATGTTATTAAATAAGTTTAATTAGTTGTTTAATTGGATATGCTTGGTATGTTAGCGCATATATTTAGTAAAAATTATTCGCGTCCGCTGTAAGGGCGCGACATTTATTGATGTGTCGGCTTTTACTGTTATGTCGTTTACTAATACGATTTGTAACCGCTTTATTTGATAACAGCTTCATTTAATACGACGATCGACGTTTGATAACGCTGTCAAGTAATTCTTCCAAATATTGTGAAGCCTCTGAATAATTCGAAATATATTTATATTAACTGTTCAAATGTTGCGTTTTATTTATGGTACCTATTGTGGTATTAATAATATTTCCAAAAGATATATCAATATTTATACTGATAAATGAAATTGGAGTGTCTGTTTTTAATAATAGAAAAATCGTGTTTAATAAATGCATTTCTATGTATACACGGTATATACATTATTTATTTTTTTAGATTTTGTCTCTCTCCGGCTAATCCGGCTCCGGCTCCGGCGAGACTGACTGGCATATTGCTGATGTAATAACAAGTAACTTGCGTTAAAATAAATATGCAGAGATGTTAAATTTTACGGAGCGAAGTCACTGGCACGGTAGTATTACAATAATACACGAACAAAAGTATAAAAAAATGTTAAATGTCAAAATAAATATGTGGTAGTGATAGAAAATAAAATACTTTTGTTTAATCATATTAACATGACTCAACTTCATTTTGCCAGATTGGAGTGTTGCTTATCCGTTTATTTTTGTCGCTGGGAAATGCAATTTACGGAGATCACCCACCCGCAAGGCAGATGTGCCTTACAGACGGATGATACTGTGGGCCTCCTCAATGAATCCCACTAAAAGTCAGCGAAACCCTGTTCACCTATATGAGACGCCACAGGATCGCCCACGCAAGCCACTAGGACGTCTTGATAAACGGCCCGCCTATTACAGGCCACTGTCGCCTTCAGGGTGCTCAGGGGTTTCTTTGGTGTTGAGGTTGAGGTGGAGCACCTGCAGCCTCGATAATTGCATGAGGATCACTATGACTCTCCTGCAGTAGCTCCTCTAGGGTAGGGGAAGTTTAAGATGCGCGTACCGCTTTTTTCTACTCCCTTGCCTATGACGGAGCTAGTCTGCTTATGCGCAGAACTTGCGCATCCGACAGAAGCAGAAAATTGCAGACCATCATGTCACCTACCAGACTGGATAGTGAAAGGTCACTACAAACCACTACAAACATTAACTATAGAAACAGACAATATAAGAAATGAGTGTAAAATGTAAGTGTACAATTAGATTGTAAAAGATCAAGTTGCTTGGATTAGGACAAAAAAATAAAAATTGATAAGAAATTATTTTAAATATTATGTCTAAATAATTTACTGGGTTATATAGAAAAAATACTGGCTTATATAGTAACTGCGGTTTTTTTAATTACTTAATTAACCAATCCAATAACAACAGTTTTTGCTTTGTTTATTTATTTTCAAAAAAGTACCCAAAAATATAATATTAAGAGCAAGTTTCGCGTAATCTATCAATATTTAAAACTCATGTAATCATCACATTTTTTAAAAGGAATGTGAACATTTATCCTAAGACACATGAATGGGATCCATATCATTTACGTAAATATTAATTTACAAAATTCGCCTTTTTAAATGTTTTAATAATCTATACATGTCTATTGTAAACATGTAATTGATTGATATCTGGACATGGAAGAATATTTTTTTAATTTTTATCTTTTTACCTGTGGGTTTGTATACGCTAATCTTAGCATCTTAACTGATTTAAATGCAATTTTTACTTTAGTTTTGTTTTATTACATTCGGTTCGTAAATGAAAAAGCTTAAAAATATATTTTACGACAAAATTCTTATAAATTACTGATTTTTTGAATTTTTTGAAGCAAATTTTCTATGTAGACGAATCATAATTTTAGCGATTTTTTAAAAAGCAATTTTTTTAAATCGTCGTAGTCGTAATCACAGTCGCAGGCACGTATTGGATAAAATAATGAACAGTAGGTGTGTCTTAATTTTATTATCAAAATGTACACAAAAAGCGTAAATGGCCACAAAGCACTTAAACATGTAAAGAATTTTTATAAACTTACTGCGTAAATAAAACGCGGTTCATTTTATAATTGTCACAACAGTAAAGATAAAGGGGTTGAATACGAATCTTGAGAGCTCGATGATCAGTCGTTGGTGTAGCACTGCCAGTGAGCAGTCCACTGCGCCTACGTATCGCGAAAATAATACAAATAAATAAGAAGTTGTCAATAAATTTAAAATTATTTCATACTTTCAATATGGCAAAGATTCTGCTAAGTCGAGAACTACCGGATATCGAGGTCAGTTAATGTGTAACCTTCTATATACTGAATACACTATAAAATTGCGCTTGCGCACGTTTATTTGTGTTAGAAATGTGTTGATTTAAGCTTTCAAGGTTTGTCATAGATTCTTCCGTATAAAATACGTCTTAGTTTTATTTAAATATTGTCAAGGTAAGTTTAATTATTAGAAATAATAAGTATACCATTTTGTTTAAATCTAAATAGTTAAGTTAAATTGCATTTTTGTAGTACCTAACTAGACTACTATCTATAAGTTTTTTTTTCATTTAACGATACCATTTGTTATCGATGTTAACAAATATGATAAAAATAAGATATCAGAGCTATTAATGTAGAATACAATAAAACTTAAGATGGAATAATATGAAGAAAGTAAAATTCGTACTGTTGAATATTATCTTAGTGTACTCTGCTAATGTTTAGTTATTAAAACATCAATCTCAGGTTCATATCTCGTAAGAGACTTCGTTCGTTCCTGTTATTTTACATATTAAAATTTAATTTAGTTCTTAATTAAAGAATTAAGTTAGTTGGCTGGACTGACGCTATACTATCGTAGAAAAAACAACGTAGTTTCTATGTATTTAGGCCTCTAGCAACATTACAAGAATACTTAAGTAATTATGAATTTAGATTCATAGATACGTCAATACTAAGAGAAAAGTAAATAAATAACGTAATAAGTAGTAAATGCTTGGTGGAAGGCCGCGCTTGTGATAAATCCTGTTTTGAGGCGATCATCGACAAGACATAGAAATGACATTTTGGAGGGTCATTCTTACTAAGTTATCTTGTCAAGCCTGAGGCATGGCATGCGAATGGCACATCGGCTTATATAGGCAATGATTCTCGGACAATACGCCACCAGTCATCCAGCATTATGGGAGAGCCAATAGTTATAGTAACAAGAGGAATGTACTCATAATGAGAGGGATTATATTTATTTAAGTGTAACTCATAAGTTATTTACAAATTCATATTAATAATAAGAAAACATTTATTGTTAAAATAAACAATGATAATATTACTCTGATATGTGATCTAATTTACGTACATTCTAAGATATTGCAATTGTTGGTTGGCGGGTAATGGAAACACGCATGGACGCAAAATATCATATTTTTGACATTCAAAGCAAAATTGTTAGGTTTACATTATTATTGTTAAATAACTTCATATATAAATATTATTTATAAAAAGGTTTAAGGCGGTTGATACCTCTTTTTATTTATCAAGGTGATATATCGCTTTTTTATTTTTAGAAGAATCCACGACTTCATATAAACTTCCATGATATTATACGAGTAAACAACCTATCTCTGTTGGGTAGGCAACAGTACAATAAACATTATTTAAACCAAACTTCAGAGTCCATATAATTGCTATCAAAACTGATAAATTTCAATCGTGATATTAAATCTACACAATTTAATACATTTCCATAAATATTATGACATTTATTACGTCGGAAGATATGCCTTATCTCTTAATAATACTAACGAAATACGGCGTCATTCAATAATTTTATTTTAAAAAATATTTTGATTCTAAATAAAATATTAAAAAATATTTTGATTCTAAACAAACTATTTGACGTACGTTCGTAACGTAAATTAAAAAAAAATTGATTCTAAATAAAATATTTAAAATTCTTGACATTTCTTCATAATTATGTTGGTACCTATGTATCTTGAACTCAACTATTTTGTAGCTAAAAATAGAACATAGCTAGTATTTAAGGCACTTAGAATGGTTTTTATTATTTTTGTTTGCTATCAATATAAGAAAATCCTGTAACGCTATTTTGACTGTATTTTTTCCTTCTTGTCTCATTTGTTTCAATGAAAATACACACATTTAATTAAAAAGACACATACCTGAGAAAAAGACTAGAGAAAAGACCAGAACAATGGTAAAATACGTGTACATATTTTATGCGTATTTTTTTTAGCTTTACGCTATTATTAATCCCGCATAGCAGGCGTCAAGACACTCCGTACTTCGCTTTCTACTGAATTTGAAACGTTGAATGGGGGAACTCAACGCCGCGCTTTTTTTACCAGAGCGAGGAAGTAAAAATAATTTTTGAATATAATCACTCCCCCGAACGAACAAGCCCACGATCCTGGGGATCGAACCCACAACCGATCGCGTTTACAACCAGACGCTGTCCCACTGCGTCATGACTAGCTTCGGCCGGTGTTTCTTTTACTTTTTAAAAAAAAAAATTATATTTATAATATATTTGTCATTTCAGAATCTCTTAAAACTGAATCCAACGGTTAAACCTTACAGCAATTTGGTTCCATCCGCTCAGACAAAGAAGAACAAGCAGCATTGGAAAAGAAATGCCGATAGAAAATGTGGAGTGAGTAAAAAAGTATTTATATTGCTTTTTTTTCTATAACGTTAAGATTTAAGAGACCAAGACGTACCTACTCGTAACAGTCATTCACGCGTTATTTCCGATATATCAATGTAAAAAGTTCTACTACGATGAAATTATAATTGATTAGGGTCTTATTTTTAAATTTTGTTTTTAAAAGAATAGTAATTTATTAAAGTTTCTGATATTTATTATACACTTTAAGTAATATGTCGAACTGTATGACACCGTTCATAAGATAAGACGACCGTTGACAGATTGAAATATACATTTGTGTCATATGCGATCAATATATGAATTGTCATCATTATCTTCTAGATAATATTGAAAGAAATAAATTGTTTCACTGAAAGTTAAACATATATTTAAGATAAGCGCCAAATGTATGTATTTTAAATTTATTAAAACATTAAATACGAGATTAAGTTAACAGAGTGAGTTCAAATTCTAGTTCTAATATATTTATTGAGTATAAAAACGTTTGTAAACCAAGTTGTATCAATTAATTACAATATACTTCATTGTGTTATTTAAGAGCTGTCCAAGCCTTGAGAAAAACTTCGACGATATCAAACACACTACATTATCAGAACGCGGGGCTCTGAAGGAGGCAGCGAGATGTCTAAAATGCGCAGACGCTCCGTGCCAGAAGTCTTGCCCTACGCAAATCGATGTCAAGAGTTTTATTACCAGTATCGCCAATAAGGTTTGTTACATATATTTTTTAATTATAGCAATTGAGTGGTATTCATAAATATTTATTATTTTAAATACTTGGGAATGGGCAATAATCACAACTTTTATATTTAGTAAACTGCACTTTTTACGCAATGCAGTGCAACTGCATTATGTAAGTATATTTCATATCAAATTAACTATATTTTAGTCCATAATATGTTTTCCCCGTGGGTCAAAAAATCTAATTTTGAGATAATGAGAGATAAGTTTAAGTTTTAGAAAATATTAATCAACATAACCATTAGGTACTTAATAATTAAGTTATTTGTTATTTATTTTTTTAAATAACCAAGTAATATAGACTAGACTTAGGTATGATCTACATTTAGTACAAGAAAAACTATAATTAATTAACAAAAATAAAATAATTTACATTCATAACTCATTTGGCAAAATTCTGACTGGTGACTTTACGCACTACGGGAACGATATGCTTACTCTATTTCAAAAATTAAAGATTTGACCTTTGACTGAATTCTTAAAGTAGTAAGTAAATCAATTTACGTACTGATATACTTTTACAGAATTATTATGGGGCAGCTAAAGCTATATTGTCTGACAACCCGCTCGGTCTTACTTGTGGTATGGTGTGTCCCACAAGCGACCTGTGCGTTGGCGGTTGCAACTTGCACGCGAGTGAGGAAGGAGCTATCAACATCGGGGGATTACAGCATTTTGCTGTTGATGTAAGATATTGTTTTGTACTTTTTGAACATAAATAATGAACAGCTTTATACCTGCGACTTTGACCGCAAGAAATTCATGTTTAGAATTTTTTTTAAATATCAGACAAATTCACAAAAATCCCAGCTAACTTTACAACGTTATTACATTTATTTATATATAAAGCTTTTTAAAAGGTTTAAAGGTATAAAGCTTTTTTTTATAAGTGTTTTATTCTGTCTTGATGTTAGCTTTGAATGTAATAACGAATTGATTTTATTCAAGTACAGATACCGTGAATTCCGATAACCTTTTCAAAACGACATAGTGACAAGAATTTTATTATTTTAATTAATTATTTATAACTTACAAGGAGAATATCTTTTTAAACAGATTTTTATGAAAATGAGAATCCCACAAACATTAGATCCTCAAACGAAGCCATTGCCTAAGGGAGGTGCTCAAAAGATCGCTTTAATAGGTGGAGGACCAGCCAGTTTAAGTTGTGCCTGTTTCCTCGCAAGACTAGGTTATAAGAACATTACTGTGTATGAAAAGGAGAATTATTTAGGAGGTTTGAGGTAATTGTTATATAAATATGCCTTTTTTGTACTACATAATCTTGCAGTTTATTTCTTAATTTTCTTGTTCTAAATTAAATCGTTACATAATTTTTGCCAACAAAAGGCGTAGTTAACAAAAAAATCTATTTTTGACCCACTTAGATTAAAACAGACAAATAAAATCTTATGTTCATATATTACTTAAAGCTACTTGTGTAATTTTTAAAGGCCTTTGTGCTATTTATGTTTAGGGTTAAATATTTAAAAAAATGAAATGCTCCTTTCATTTTTCAGTTCATCCGAAATTCCTCAATATCGACTTCCATACGACGTAGTACAATTTGAAATAGATCTTATTAGGAATCTTGGAGTCAAGTTTGTGACTGGACGCAAACTTTCGGCTAAAGATATAACTGTTAATGTAAGTGTAAAAATATAGTTTTTATTCAATATTAATAGCCATATTGACCAAAAGAGTATGTACGCTTCAATGTTCTACGATGTCGTAGAACATTGATGCAGCATTTGACTATGAAGAACCGCACTTTGAGAATTAAATTATTTTTACTTATGGTAAGACAAAGAGAGGCGTTAAATTTCGCCATTAGCCACGCAATGTCTCTAGTTTGAATAGTAAAAGGAGAAGGTAATATCCAGTGAAAGGAAATGTGAAATGCGGGTGAGTGAGAACCTGAAAAAAAAACAATGTAACCCGGTCAAGAGATAATAGAAATCGTAGGCAAAAATTTTGATTACTTACATATGTGCATTTCAAACACATTCGTGTAAATGAATTAATATATTCAAAAATTAATTGTATATGCAAAAAAAAATATTAAAATATTTCCTTTTGTTTAGGGGCTTTTAAAAGATGATCACGCGGCTGTATTTCTGGGCATTGGCTTACCGGAACCTAAAAATATTCCAATATTTAAAGACTTGACTACTGATATGGGATTTTATACAAGCAAGGACTTTCTGCCGCTCGTATCTAAGGGAAGTAAAAGAGGTAAGTTGTCTTGTTATCATCTAATTGATTAATCAAAAATTGTAGTAATGCTAAAATTAAGTTATTGAGAGAGGTCAGCCGAGACGCAGTATAAATGCGATCGGTTGTGGGTGAGAATATACATGTCTTACTTATATACTATTTTTTGAGCTTCACGCTTTTATCCTGCATAGCAGGGTAGCAGGAATTACCTAGTGTCAAGACATTTTGTCTCACCAGAACGAGGAAATGACACAACTTTAAATATAATCATTCCCCCGAGTGGGAATCGAACGCACAACTGATCGCTTTTTCAGTTAGGCGTTGTCCCATTGTGACACGATCGACCTTATTTTATTACAATTAATAGATCATTGTTATTTTATAGGAATGTGTGCCTGTAAGTCCTTATTACCGGAATTATACGGTAACGTCATAGTGCTGGGCGCGGGCGATACCGCCTTTGATTGCGCGACGTCTGCATTACGATGTGGCGCCAGACGAGTTTACGTGGTGTTCAGAAAGGGATTCACTAACATACGCGCTGTGCCTGAAGAGGTTTATAGCTTTTTAATTATGTTATTCCTTAAATATTATATGTATTAATGTTGTGTTAATCAACAATAAAAATGGTTCATTGGATTGATAAATTACTAGAAAAAAACATAATTGCATACATATTTACTTACATATGTATCTTTATAGTACTTATGAAAAATTAGATATACTTAAATGAAATGGTTTTTTTTACTGATAAAATGAATTACTCGTCTACACTGGTTAAAGCTTTATAATAATATAAACGTTTTTATTTTACAGGTCGATTTAGCAAAGGAAGAGAAATGCGAATTCATACCGTTTATGTCCCCTCAAGAAGTCATTGTTAGAGATGGAAAGGTAAGTGTCAGGTACTTAATAATAAATATATTAATAAACCTATGTGAAAGAAATACTTTAGAATTCTTTATGTGAGAAATATATGGACGGATAGACATAAAATTTATATGGAACAAGTGCAATTGGACAATGTTTTTAATAATGTATAAAAAACATATTCAATAATTTAAATTAGTAGTGAATAACTTCCATGTGCGTGTTGAAAGTACTAATTCGGGACTACTGTGAAGAAATAGATTTAACCAATATGTATATCGCGAATGCCAAAGAATTTCTTAATTATTTAATTTTTATCATTGGTTTTTTCAGATAGCAGCTTTAAAAATGTGTCGCACAGAACAACTGGACAATGGCGAATGGATTGAAGATCCCGATCAAATTATGCAATTGAAGGCTAACTTTATCATATCCGCTTTCGGATCGGGTCTCTATGACACTGATGGTGAGTTTAAATCTCTGATACAGATAAAAATAAGATACAGATGAAAAATAGGAGGAGCATATATAATCGCATAATTATATAGAAACATCATTATATTCATAAAAAATAGGTACCATTTACTTATAAAGTAATCTCTTGCTATTTTTGACCCCTACGTTTAAAAAATAAGGAATGACCAACGCCTTTTCCACGTTCAAGTCAAGCAATCGTCGTATTAAAAAATATTAAGATTTAAAGATAGTTTTAACAATATCAAGTTGCGTGTTATTTGGTTTAGATATGTATCTAAGTATAAACTTAAAGGCTCAAACATTTGAACTTTTTCAAATTATTAATATTAATTTACTAATAATACATACTCATATATACTTAACGTATTACAAGTCAAAGAAATTTGTAGTTAGTACATGCATTTTCTAGATTTTTTAACTCGTTATTATTATTTTAACGCTACTCACATATGTATAGGTATTTTAAATTATATTTACAAAATAAATAAAAAATAAACAGTTAAAGAAGCATTGGAAGGTGTGAAACTAAACCGTTGGGGGCTGCCGGAAGTGGACAGTAATTCTATGCAAAGTGTTAGTAAACCTCAAGTGTTCATTGGAGGCGATATGGCGGGAGTCGCGGAAACCACCGTTGAATCTGTTAATGACGGCAAAACAGCAGCTTGGTATATGCATTGCTATTTACAGGTACTTTAAAATTAAGTGTATTATTATACATAGGTATAGGTTTTAATAATGTAAAATAATACCAATTTTTTTTAATTAGTTAATCGCTCTACAGAGATGCTAGCAACAATAAATAAATTGTAACAAGCTTATAAAATTTTTTTATGTATCTACATACATACATAACAACTTATGGTTTAGTGGTTACAACGATTGGGCGAGTTCTAAGAGATGAGTTAGAATCCTGATTTTCAAGTACTGGTACAGCAAATTATATTTGCACACTATGCGATATTCAATACAAAGAGTTATGCAGATCCAGTTGTACAGATGTCGGTAGAAGTCCCTAAATGTATGGTAATAAATTTGTACTAAATGTAAAAGAAATTAAACTATTTCCTGTTTTATTGTACAGGATATGCCATTCGATTCCCCGATCGAGTTGCCCAAGTTCCACAGTCCCATTGACGACGTGGATCTCTCGGTAGAAGTGTGTGGTATTAAGTTTGAGAACCCTTTCGGTCTCGCGAGCGCCCCTCCCACCACCAGCTCGGCTATGATACGGCGCGCGTTCCAACAGGGCTGGGGATTCGTTGTTACTAAGACTTTTGGATTGGACAAGGTTAGTATGATAACTTAACAAAAATATTCTTTTAATCTGTCTATCTATGATAGGTAATTTGCGTTATAAGTTAATTACATACGAACGTTGTATAAATAACTTAATCTACTTTTATATGAGAATATTTACATGAATGCTATAATGTATATTTTACGCATGTAAAAACCAAAAAATAAATGATGCCTTTTTCTTTCTTAGGATTTGGTTACCAACGTATCGCCTCGTATAGTCCGGGGTGTGACATCTGGAGAGAATTTCGGTCCCGGTCAGGGATCATTTCTTAATATCGAATTAATATCTGAAAAATGTGAGGCTTACTGGTGTCAAAGTATCAGAGAATTAAAGAAAGATTTTCCGTCTAAGGTAATGAATAATTAAAATGATCATTTTTATACCACTTATAATGAGTATTTATAAACATTCATCTTAATGGAACTCCACTGACATTATACATATAAAATATTGCCAAAATTTTTAATAGCATACTTCTGAAAAGTTATTTAGCTTGTAAGGTTTCCGCTTATTCTCATAATAGAGTAGTCAGAGAGACTCTAGTGTTAAGACATGTCGGTATTGACTTCACGCCACGTCATCACGTTGGGTGTTGAGTGTCGGAACTAAAGATAATAATTTAAATAGATTCTTTGTAACTAACCTGATTCGGAATTTATTTCAGCCAATTAAATTAAGAAAAATTAAATGAAAGAAAAAATAACTATATATAAACTCTAAAAAGCCACGGACGTAAAAAGGCAGTGGCACACACAATAATTATTTCTAAAAAAGCAATTACATTCAGATACTATTCCACTGCGCCACAATGACTATCAAATTACATGCTATGAATCAATAATTGCAAATATTATTTAATCTAGGTTGTAATAGCTTCGATAATGTGTTCGTACAACGAGGCTGATTGGACGGAGTTGGCACAGAAAGCGGAGGCGTCCGGGGCTGACGCGTTAGAACTGAATTTATCATGTCCGCACGGTATGGGAGAGTCCGGTATGGGACTCGCTTGTGGACAGGTAAAGTATTTACTAATCTCTATATAATTAGTTGTAGCTGCCTTATTTATAACACCTAAATTTCCTATTTTTCCCTTCCTCTTTTCGAGGAAATTATGATGAATTCTCTCTTCATTTTCCCCAATTAAGACAAGTAGTGTCAGTTGAGAGTTGTCAAATCAGTCAGTCACGATAAGTTACACTTTGCCTAAGCAGATGTAAACATCTTTATTGTACCCAATTAAATAAATATCAATTACCGGAAAAATAGAATTCAAAACCAATTATCTTTGCGATTAACTATGTATAAACATTATTTCAATTGGAATTTTGATGACAGTTATTAAATAACAATTATTTAAATCTTTTTTGACAGTTTAATATTTTTATTTTTTAATATAAATAGTTCATAAGTATTCTTTTTAAAGCACAAATAAAAAAGTAAAAATAATAGGAATTATACTGGTGTTCTTATTTTAATAAACTGTAATTTAATTGGATATTATATTTTTATAGGACCCGGTGTTAGTAAAAGGTATATCGCAGTGGGTACGAAAAGCTATCAAGATTCCATTTTTCGTGAAACTGACGCCGAATATTACGGACATTGTCAGTATTGCTCAGGCAGCTTATGAAGGTATCTTCATAATTTATTTAAATTAAACAATTATTAATTGTAAATTTATAAAAAAACAATATTTGCAATTATTTACATAAAATCATTTAAGTTAATAATATAAATAATAAATTAGTTATTAATATTGATCATAGTTATTAATTATTAATCAAAAGTTTAGACATTTGGCTTGTTAATATACTTTACCTAGCAAAATATTAATGGCTGGTACCTTGGTACGATTATTAAAAGTAATGTTAGAAAGTAGGAATCGCTTTTCATAAAAAGTTAAAGACAAAATATAAAATGTTAATAATTACATACATTATTGATTTTTAGGTGGCGCTAGCGGTGTGTCAGCAATAAACACTGTTTCAGGATTAATGTCTGTCAGACCAGATGCTACTCCGTGGCCCAAAGTTGGTAGGTAGTTGCTGTATTATTATTTTTTTTATTTTCACGTGGAAGTTAGGACTACTTAAAACCCAAAATGGCGCTTAAGCAGACGCAGCTATAACAGAGCAGACGGTAGATATAACAGAGAAATTTTTCTATAATTCAGGGAAAGACCTCGGGCCTGTCCCTGTCCCAAGAGGGAGGAGGATATTTTCAAATTTAATTAAGTAGAAAGAGGAGATTAACATTAAAGGTGTCTTTTGAGCCTACACTTGCGTCACGAGTCACACGTTGTATGAAATTCTAAACAACTTAAGTCATTGTCATTTACTAAGAAGATATATGACTTTGTATGTGCATATTTTAGGTCGTGAAAAGAACACCACCTATGGCGGCGTGTCCGGAAACGCCACTCGTCCAATGGGACTGCGCGCCGTGTCGGCCATCGGGAACAAGTTACCGGGATTCCCCATATTGGGCATCGGCGGGATCGACTCGGCCGACTCCGCTTTGCAATTTATTTTGTGCGGATCACCGGTTGTGCAGGTAAGAGTAAATAAATGAGTAAAATTAAATAATTACATCTAAGTACTTATACTTATAAAATATTTAATATCTTTCACGTTTAACGTTTTAAAATTTGTCTCCTAGGTGTGAAACAAAGTGATCATTCTGATACCATCCAAGCGCTCTGACTGCTAAGCCATGCGTTTTTATATGTTTTTTCAAAAATGTTTCCTAATCCTAAGTGTGGAATATCACTTTAAAAATAGTAGTTCTGTTATTTGAAATAATTATGGGTGAAGGTACATTGACGATAGGTAGTTAATATTTGGCTTTAATTTAAAATGTCATTTGAAAATGTCTAAAGTGGATAACAAATTTCAATTTCATTTTTGTTCGAGATTTTCCGATTTTGAAACACGGAATACATCATTTTAGCTTCACCTAATAGTGTGAAGCCAGTGTCAAGCAAACATTACGTATTGAGTTGCGGAAATCAATGCCGCGCTTTATCTTACAAGAGGGGCAAAATGGAAATAAATATCAATATTTAATTTCAGATATGCAGTGCTGTACAAAATCAAGATTTTACAGTTGTTGATGATTATATAACAGGATTAAAAGCGTTATTATATCTTCGTTCTCAAGGACTCGCGGGTTGGACTGGCCAGTCTCCACCGACTGTTAAACATCAAAAAGGGAAACCTGTACAGACTTTATACGATGATAACGGAAAGGTTAATTGATAATTTTCACTCATAATTTTCACGATTTTATCCCGCATAGCACGGTAGACAGAAAGTATCTAGTGTCAAGACACTCCGTACTCCGCTTCCCGCCAAATTTGAAACATAGGGTGCTGAGTGGCGAAACTCAACGCCGCGTTTTATCTTACTACATCGAGGAAATGAAAATTATTTAACTATAATCATTCCCAGATTGGGAATCGAACCCACAAACGTTCGCGTTTACAGTCAGATGCTGTCACACTGCGCCACGACCGGCCTCTAATATTACATAATTTTTATTTAAATTCTTATATTTGATTCATTCTTAAGTATTAAGTATTAAAATTCTTAAGTATTAAAATTAAGGACTAAATTATTTGTCACTACATTTTTTTTTACAAAATAAAATTGGCAAATGAAATTTTTAAAAAAGCATAAAGCCCCTAATATCAATTTCGATTAAGCAAAGGTTTTACATTAAATTCATTTTTTTAGGTTCTAGCACACTTCGGTCCGTACAGTAAAAGACGCGAAGAGCTCCTACACAATATAAGACTAAAATCAGAGATATTAGGAGATAACAAAATACAATGGTCTTTATCTGAACCGGAATTATCAAATGGATGTTCAAAAGTACCACGAATTCAGGATGTTTTAGGAGAAGCGCTACCGAGGATAGGCACTTATAAGAATTTGGACAATACAAAACAAGTTGTCGCTCTTATTGATGATGTGAGTACATTACTTTTAACTATTATTTTTGTATTTATGAGCATCCTCAAAAAATCATTTAATTATATTTTTACATTATTAGATAAACAGCTGATCGTCTTTTAATAGGTCGGAAGAAAAGATTTTTAAGAATGTTATGTTTGAATAAAAGAATATTGAATTGAATATGTATGCAAATTATTGCCGCTTTTATAATGCGTAATTTATAAAATTAGTATAATAATGTATTAAAAAATTGAGATTATTAAAAAAATAATTAAATAATTTATTTTTTTCATTTAAGGATATGTGCATTAACTGTGGTAAATGTTATATGGCGTGCGCGGATTCCGGTTATCAAGCTATTGAGTAAGATATTTCTTTTAATATTACAACCCTTATGTTAATTTTTGCTGGTGCAAGATTTGGCCGTTATTTAAATTAACATAAAAATTTTAATAATTTTTATATAATACTAAATTCTTTTTTTTAGATTTGACTCGAAAACCCACATTCCACATGTGACTGATGATTGTACAGGCTGCACTTTATGTTTATCAGTTTGTCCCATTATTGACTGTATATCGTAAGTAAAGCATTCATTAAAAATAATTAGTCTTTCAATTTTTATATTATCTGTACCATATAAATGTTTATTTTTTTTTCAGAATGGTGCCTAAGACCATTCCTCATGTGATCAAAAGAGGTCTCCAATATCAAGTTCACCCAATTTCACCCCTAGATGCTCCATGCCAGTGAAAGAGCAAGTAATGACAGCTAGTATAAAAATGTATATTAAACTACAAAAATATACTTTATTATTAATAAATATAAAATATCTTAATGACCAACAATTTCTTTGTAAATACTTTCCGCCTTTAACTTAGCAGCATTCCATGAGTACACCCAGTCATTTGACGGATTTACTTGCATTGAGAGAGCAGAAATAGGTTCAGGACAGTTATAATGCTTCTTGTTAACTATTCTGACTTCATTTTTACCTTTTCTTTTATCATAAAGTTTCCCGCAAATAAGGCATTCAAATTTTCCGGCTGTTTCCAAAGCGTCTGTTTGGTACTGCTTATTATTATATTCGTTTATCAATCTTTCATTGCTGATTTTCCCTTTAGTTTTATGAACTAAGTACTCTTCGTATAATTTATCATTTTTATTTAGTTTATTAATATGTTCACTCATTAGTTTAATTGTAGGGTAATCCTCTAAAAATATGGCGGATTTATTATTTGGGTACCAATCTTTTGCCGACGGTGAACCAAAATATATTGGTACGCTTCCAACTTTAATTGCACGCCAAAATTTTTCAGTAATATAATCATGACACACGCCATTTTCAATGGCTATTACAAATTTATATCTCGCAATAAATCGTAGAAAATTTTCATCATTTAAGTTATTCAAGTAATCTTCAATAAACTCTACGGGCATTTCTTTGTTTTTTAGACAAACTCCATAAGAATCTATGTTAACTAGTTTCATTAGTTCTTTTACATATGCATCCCTTTCAGTTGCCGTTTCACAGTCACTTTGAAGATAAAGAACTGGAGATATTTCATTAAGTAAATTATTTTTAATGTTTGTTGGTACAAAATATTTTGTACTAGTTATATCATCTAAAGATTCTAAATGTTGCAAAGGAAATGAAACATCACTGTATCTACTAAATGTGGCTGAGTAATTGAATAAACTCAATGACACTTCATGCATTAGTTCTTCCACATTTCTGGGTGATTCTTCGTGATACAAGCCCCAAATTATTTCAGGATTCCGGGGTAAAGGCATTTTATCGAACTGTAGGTTACTAGCATAAAATAAGTATGCTTCAACATCATATATTTCATTACTATTAACATCACTAAATACATCACATTTTATTTGTCCTTCGCAGTCAATAGTTCTTGAAGTACTTGGAAATCCTGTAGTCCACCACACAATGACAGGATAGTCTGAGGTCTTAATTTTTTGGCTTCCATTGTCACTCCACTTCCAAACAAAGACTAATATTAAAGACACAACACTAACCCAAAATATTTCACATAATGTTAATCTTAATATTCTTTTAGGTACTTTAAATAAAGTCTTTAGAATTTTGTGCATTTTACGCTTAATTTGTATGTTTTCATTTGTTGTTTTATGAGTACACTTTAAAAACTATTTCTTATCACAGGATGCTATAACAAATTACATTTCTTATCACATAAGTATTACTCATGATCATTTTATATTTTAAATAATATGTTTTGGAAGAATATTTTTATTACCAATATTATTAAAAATTTTATTAAAAAGTTAAATATATAGTGATTAGATTAAAGGCTTTTTACCAGTAGTTTAGCAAATAAAACTATTTTATTTTATTAATTTAATATTTAAAGTGTAAATCCTCTCTCTTTGTGCATGTAATAACCATCTAAACAAAAGGCTATAATTAAATCTATATAAAATAGTCCATAAATTGCTCCAACAATTTTACCAACAATAAAAAGATTAATAAATGCAACAATAGTCACAATTAGTTCTATTATTAAAAAATAAAATTCTGCTTCATATTGGACTTGATCAACAACATAAAGCACCATTATATACATGGACATCATAAGAGTAGGTCCAGCAACTAGACATTGCCAAATATCCACAGGTTCCACTATATGAGGTATGATATTCAGAAGCAGTGCCACTACCTAAAAGTAAGTTTTACTCACTTGTAATGCTTGCGTCTTATGATATGTTATTGACTAAAATATTGAATATAATGAAAATATCTTTATTTGATTTGTACAAATATTTCAGTCACTATCACCAAACAGTACACATCCTCTTTCTTTAATTACACAATACTGATCTATACATAAAGCTATTAAAAGGTGACAATAAAACAATCCATACAGGGATCCTGATGGTTCGTTTTGTAATAGTACAGTAACAAATGCAGTAATGTTCAGAAATATTTGTAATAATAGATATAGCTGTTCAGCCAAGTTATGGACTTGGTCCACTAAGTAGAGTATGATGAACATAACAGACATGACGAGTGTCGGTGCAACAGCCAGGCAGTGCATAACATCAGCATCAGTCAGAACAAATGGGATTAACATGAGAAGCATCGACATTACCTAGAAGTAAAAATTACACTCAAACTTTGACCCTACAGCAAAAAGGATTCACCCTTCTAATAATTTAATAGTCAAGTATTACAATTTTATATTTGAGTGTTCAGTGTTAATGTAATTTTAAATTTAAGCATCGTTTAATAATTTATACTGTTTACGTAGGTACTAAGTTTAAAAAACTTATGTAATTTAACAAACTTAGTAGGCCGAATTTTCTAACAACACATTACGCATGATATATTTGAGAAATATAAAAATATTTATAGACACCTTTAATTTAAATATTTAAAATGATGTACACTTAGTAGGCACTTATGATTCTGTCAATGTCAAAATTTTGAGTTAGTATATTTATACTGTGTTCGAGGTTCCGTGACAACAAGGATGGAATTGAGACAAATTGTAAAAGGTAAAGATAAATGAAAAATTATAATATTAAGTAATAAAATTAATTTATTACATGTAGATTTTTAAATATTACTAAGTAAATAGATAAATTAATGTATATTAATAAATTTATAAAGGTGTTTTTGATTAAAAACTAATATAACAAACGATCCTAACATTTGCTAAGCACAGCTAAATGTACAACCTCTTTCATTAGCAATTAAAAATAAGTCTACAGATAAAGCTGTAAGCAGGGCAAAATAAAATACTCCATATATTAACCATAACCAAACTCTTATAAGGTTTAAAAGAAAACACTGAATGAAAGCCCCGAAGGTGAATAAAATTTGGAAAAATAAATACATTTTTTCCATAAATAAGGGAACTTTTTTTCGTAAATATAATATAATAAATAAAAATGATATAACTAATGTCGGCCCGGTTGATATGCAGTACATGTGACCTTGAGGTTTAGGTATCGCCATTGGTAATAGAGTAATAACAAGGGAAATTACCTACAAATATTAATATTATGCAATTTTTCAAAATATAAAAAATAAATTTTGCATAGTAAAATACTCACAAATTCCACGAGTTTCATCATAAAAATGTTGTATCTGATTAATTCACTCCATTTTTTATCAACTGGGACAGAATCTGTATAGAAAAATGATGATGAAATAAATATATGAATACTTGAAATTAATAGCTTAAATAAGATATTCATATATTACCATTAATTATCATGTCCGACATTGTGACTGTGATAAAATACCTTTTTGGTTTTAAAAAATTAACTATTTAATACATTTGTAGAACCCATATTACGATTATTAATGATAGTTCTTAAAATTGGGAATATAAAAATAAAATAAGACAGATGATATCTTTGCTGAAACTGACATTATAATTCTTCTTTATAATAATTTTATGGTAACCAGTTTAAAATGATAGTACTAAATATGTAAAAATATTAAACAAATTATCTTCAATATTTTAATATTTTTTTTATTTTCTGCTATACTTTTCATTATAAACAAATATAAGCGCCGACATTTCTTAAATACTTTGTTAAATGTCTCGTATGAAATGTATTTCATAATATGTGCTTGTAGATTAATTCAATATTTGACCAATTATTATTTCGTAAAAGTCTTGTTTATCATTCAACTTATATTATTCATCGTTTATTGTAATATATGTAATATTTGTTATATTATCTATACTAATAATTTTTTACCTGTTTATGCGGTAGGTACTAAATACTAATGGTTGCGCTGTGGTGCTAGTCGCTGTCAAGTAAATGTCAAAGCATTCATCTGGTCTTCTGAAGCCATTAGGGATAGTTTTAGCTAATTTAACGCAATGGTTTATTAAAAATTAGAGAAAGCGTATGAAATAAGATGGAAGACGACGACCCCGTTATTCAAGAGGTAAATATATTAGCCATGAGACTTGACAACGTGTTTTAATAATAAGGTTATGTTTACGGCTGAAATACAGGCTATTTTACCTTTAATTGATTGTTTAGATACCGGTTTACCTCTCTCAAGCCCTTTCTGAAAATCTTTATATATATCAGTATCCAGTGCGGCCTGCCAATAGGGATTGGAAAGAAGTTAAAGTCAACAATGCTTCAATAAAACCAAATAACAAACTTGTGAGGATGGAAATAGGCTTGGATACGTATAGTGACAAATATTGTTCTTCTAAAGGAGAGCAAATTGCTTTGAATACAGATGGAACACAGGTAAAAGATAAAATAGTTCTATATTTGTATATATAGATGTTGTTTACAATTTTTTTTATGATTATATTATTATTTATATTTTAGGAATCAAGGTTTATAAAAGACAAAGAAAAAGAAAAATCGCAGTATTTTAAAAATGGAATAATGGACAAAATAGTATATGAAAGTAGCACACCATGTGTTGAAACTCAGCACTATGCTGTTGCTATTTTACAAGACAAAGAACTGCACTGCACCCCTATTAGAGGTATTTCATTTATGCATTTTTAAATTGCATTAGCCATATCATATATATTTGTGTTTAGTTGATTAAAAAAACATCTTCACACTTTATCCTGCATAGCAGAGCCAGTCTTGTGTCAAGACACTCCATTGACTGATTTTCGCCAAAAATTGAGACATTGTGTTCAATACCACAATTTGTCTCATCAGAACATACAAATAAAAATAAATTTTAAATATAATCATTCCCCTGAGTGGAAATCAAATCCACAACCAATGGTGTATACAGTCAGGCAGTGTCACACTGTGCCACATTGGCCTCAAATTATATTTACTATATAGAATTTAGTGCTGTATGTATATGTATATATAGATCTATAACTTTAATTATGATGTTACATTATATAAATTTATGTCAACTGTATTAGTTATTAATTACTTACTATATTACTTTTAAAATCACATATTTTTAGGTATTTTACAACTGAGACCGTCCTATTCATATTATGACAAACAAGATAAAAGAAAGGCAGATAAGAATAAAACTGAAAATTCTGATGATGAAGAAAAGGAACCTGAAGCTCAACAGGTATTCTTAGTTTCAATAAAACTGCAAAAGCTTAAAATTGACACACTAATTACATCATTAAAATAAAAACTATTTATTACATATATTATATTATATTATATTATATTATTACTAACTAAATTTTATGTGTTATAAAAAATTGAATAGATAATTTTAATTTTAACACATGTGATTTTTTTAAAATGATAATAATGTATTCACACTTTGCTGATTTTTATTCATATTTTATTCAGGTTACAGTAAAATTCGCTAGAACAGAAACAGAAGTTGCAAAGAAAGCTCGAGAGAAGTCATATGAAACAATATCACAAAAAATAGCTGATGAGCCATGGTATGATGCACTGTGGAAACATTCAAACACTGACTATGCAGAAGTATGTTATATTATATTTTACCCAATCTTCTACTATTGTGATATTAAAATACTTTAAAATAAAGTGTAATAATTATTAAAAGTGTATTTGTATTGGTAATATGGTTTGTTTAATGATTTGTATTGGTGTTGACACTATGTTCTCTTTGATGACCCCTTCTATGTAGGATAAAGTATGAAGTAGTAGTAGTGTAGAAAATAGTTGGGGTCATTTAAGATTAGCTGATTAGATCATCTGTGATTGTTTGTGGGTTGAAACCCAATTACAAGGATTCTACAAAACTCAACTAATTTCTTTATCTTAAAATTTTGTTTAAAATAAAAAAAAATATATTATACAAATTACCATGTGATTAACAAACAGTTTTGTATAAAAAGATTTGGTGCACATTGCTAATAAGCTATGTATGCATCATGATGAATAAAGTAGTACATAAAAATACCATAATAATGATACTTTTTATTACTAACCTTCAAAAAGTATAAAAATTGTAAGCAGTACTACAAATAAATATTTCAACATTTTTTTTAGTTGGAGCGCATGAAACTTTTTAGTTCAACAACACAGGATGGATCATCATTAAACTTGGGACCGGCTGAATATGTTAGTGCTTTAGTACCAAAATCTACAGATGAAGCTGAAATAGCTCCTGTAGAAAAAACCTCTTTACAAGATCAGATAAGAGAGATATTAATGAGTGGTAAGATTTATAATGTTATATTTATTTGTCTTACAAGGAAATAAACAATGGAATAGACTATGTTAGTATTACAATTGTAATTGAAGTAGGTTGAGGTTTCTTGTGGTGCGGTAGGACACCATCTGATTGTAATTATGATTGGTGATTATATTTAAATTATTTGCACTTCCTCACTCTGGTAAAACAAAGTGCAACATTGAGTTCCACCACTCAACACACAATGTATTGAATTCAGTGTTAAAGTGAAAATGATGTATGGAGTGTCTTGACATTAGGCACTTTCTGTCTACTCTGCTATGCGGTATAAAAGTGTGAACATATGACATCATTATGACAGAAATATCAATTGGGATGGAATTAATTAAAATTGAGTTAATAAGGCTGGACTGAAGAAACAACAGGTAGATTTGGCTTTCAATGTGTTCTTCAGAACATAAACTCATGTTCTGAAGAAGTAATAAAATTTCTGACCTGCTATTTATATTGTAATAAAATAACATATAAATATATTTTAGCACAGAAATCATCAATTTGTTAATGTTGTTAACCTTAATATAGTTTATTATTAGTTAATAGCTAGTCGGTCCATGGATAGTTTATTTACATCTAACATTTAAGTATTTTATAATTCTAATATAAAAATAGCCTTAACTTACTCCTTATTAAATCAGCTATCTGTCAATGAAAATCGTCCCATAAATATATTTATTTGTAAAACTGTTTATTGACCATAAATTAAAAAAATTAACACCCAATAGTTACTAATGTATAAATATTTTTTTTATTTAATATTCTATTCCAGCAAAGCTAATGAGATTCTCAGAACTTCGAGCCTTAACGCGATCCAACGATTCCGGGCTGGTCTCCGCATTAGGTGGCGCTGCCTGTTGTATACGAGGTCTTTGGGCGCCACGCTCAGAGGAGCTGTACGCTAGTGCCGCACCCCCACATAGGACGCTGTTGTGTGCTGCACGGGATCATGTCGTGAGTGGAGAATTTAGTTCTTTTAGTTTAATTTTTTATATCTTTCTTTGTGGATGAGGTTTATTTTTTTTAATTTTATTTTCTACAACATTTTGGTTTTATTATCATGAGTGGGAGATTTCTATTTTGGTTTCTTATTTTGTTGATGCTCTTTTGCTATGATTTTTATGAGTGGGTGATTTAATTTTTTTAATATTATGAGTTTATTTATAGCCGATCTTAAATGGAAATAAAAAATAATGTACGATGACGTTGTCTACCTCATGTTGCAAACAGTTGAACGTAGTTTTTTTTCATATTTATCTTAATGTATATATACGACTAAACTGAATACTGACCAAATTTAAATTGAAACCGACAATAATAATATAAATAGATAAGATTATAAATTTTATTTTTAGATTTTAAATGTCTAATCTTAAATATATTGCGCTTCTGTTACAGTTATGTTATTAATTATTTTACAGCTTTACCTCTTTACGCAACATTCATATGTGGACAGACGCAAAATAGCCGCTGTTGTCCGCTTACCACCGCAAGAAGTGCTAGATATATTGAAATCAATAGCAAAATACAACCCTAACACAGGCTGGGAACTTCTCTTACCTCCTGATACGGCGTTTGAATCAAAATACCCCGAAGTCATACAAAGACAAAACCTCTACTGGGAAGCAAGGCAGCGTCAGTTCAACGAAATGTTAATAGGTGAAAGTGTTCCAAAAAGGCAAAGAAAAAAATCTCAAAGGGATTCTTTTAGTTCGGACACAATGCATAGTCCAAAACCTCGTAATAATAGTGTTAGTGTTAGTGAAGAAGATAGTGTTAAACGTATAAAGAACAAAGGTGTGGGCGCGAAACGAACTAGACATGTTAGCTCCAGTAGCGGTCAAGACGCGACGTGACTCCTGATTTTAGTTAGGTTATCAAATTGTATGCCAATTTTCAATACTTAGGCTTGTTAACAAATGTTCAATAAATTATGGTATCTGAATATTTTAATGTGACAACATCGATATTTTATACTGTCAAATCGATTTTGAAAATTTTCTGGACTTTTATTGAATACTATTTTTGAGAGGAAATAGAAATATTAGTTGTTTTCTTTACAACAAACATCAATCTGAAAGAACCTAGCGACAACACTCTGCTCCGCTTTCTGCTCGAAATCGCTATAGATATGTGTTGACAGGCGTAACGCAATTCTATATTCTGTCATATCTGAGCTATGACATGGAAAAAAATTATATATACTCATTCTTTCATGTGAGCATCGAACCCCCAACTAATCGCATCGACAGTCAAACGCTATGCCAACTCACCTCCAATTAGACTCGCTATTTCCTCTCTACGAAATATGTTCGAGAACAGTTTATATCCATTTTTCTTCCAATTAAATTACAAATATTTTTTTTAAACACTTATTTCAGTTTTTATAATAAAAAGAACAATTAAAAAACTATTTTGTAATAAAAAGGACAACCAAAAATATTGAAATTATGTTAATTTTGACTTAAATACCAGTGATTTATTTGTATGAAATAACTATATTATACCTCTTTGTTCAGAATTGACATAATATTTAAAAAAAACACATTTATTTATCTGTTTGCTTTCTGAAGGTTTTATTGAGTGCTTTTATTTTTAATGTAAGTCAAATTAAAACAATTGAATGTAGTATTGTATACTGTATCTTAGTATAAGTAGCAATTTGCCCACCTAAAGGTGGGAGCACTGGTTTAATATTATATGATAAACTAATAAATACCTTAGCATTCTTATGTCTGTTCATTGTTATATTTTGAGTACTTTAATAGTAGATCACGTGACAATTAACATATATTCCGAGGAAATAAGAACTGAATTTATTAACTAAATTGCAAAATTTATGTTACTATAGATGAATTGTTTATTTTTATCAATGTAAAGAAGTATAATTTAGTAATAATACCCTGCAAAATTTCCTTTCCGTTACCAGAATACTTTGAATGCTATAACTTTTAATCAGTGTAAGTTAATTTTGTGATTTCAAACTTACTATGCAATCGCTAATGGTATCTATTAAAAGTTACTTTTTTAAAAAATGTTACTAGTATAATATGTTACTACATACATTATGATGCATATGATTAACTCCTTCCACATATATAATTGATGGTGTACTGTACATATCTGCTAGCATTTTTTTAAATATAAGCTATGTATTGCAACTGGTACTGGTACTGGAAAAATCCATAAATCAAAAAAAATCTAAAATATCTACAATCTCATTTTTTTTAATGTTTTTATAATTGTTTCTGTATATTTTGTTTTTTATTGGGGAGTTTGCAGTTCACTGTCAATGTATAGGTTTATAACATGCCAATAATATTTATCTGTTTGCCTTTTTATATTTTAAAACAAAATTAAAGTTATATATATTATACATTGCATCACATCTTATGACTAGTAAATGTATAGCATTATATAAATAAAGCTGATATTATCGTCTAGTTATTATATTAAAAGAAAAACAAAAAACATTTTGTTGCTACCTTTATAATAATTAGTAAAGTTCCTTCAAATCTGGGTAGATTTCTGGGTAACATAAATAAGTTGTAACAAATGTATAAGAATTTGTATGCAGTAGGATGTAGAACACATGGCTTAGCAGTCAGAGCGCTTGGACCGTTACCAACGGGTGTGGATTCGAATCTAGCTGCATTCAAATTTTTATATGTTTTTTCAAAATGTTTATCAATTGCACCATGATGGTGCCATGATATATAAAATTAAAATATTGTGATGGAGTTAATTTAATGTTTGTTTATTTGTCAATGACATGTTCATCTTCCTATAGGAATAAATGGTGTACTATACATATATGTAACAATACTCGTGTAAATACTGTACATTTCTGACAGTTTTATATTCATACATGAATCTGTTTATAAAAGTTGTTTAAATAAAATATTTGGCTTTTCTCCATGTTTTTATGTATTGACGATTATTTTCCTTTCTGATATTTTGGGTTTGTGGTTACTTTGTTTTGTTTCCTACGTTGTTACAATATATTAAGAATACGACATAGGTTCTATAAACATGAGACAGACTATTATTAAAATATCCCAAGCAGTCAGCGTTTAAATGTAAACGTTATTATAACAATCATTTTTGTTTCTCAGCTCTGGTAAAATATAGCGATTTATTGAGTTCACCATGCAATGTCTCATTTGGGCGCCATATTTGATATGGCAACACAATCTTGGCTTTAATAGCAAACGTCTGATATATGTTAGTTTCACCTTTTGGATGTATAGTAGATATTTTATTTTAGGAGAGTTTAAAAATGTGTGTACAAATAAAACATAAATACAACATCAATAATTTATTTAAAACATTATTTGGTGCTAAAACTACACACTACACATGTGAAAATAGTTATAACAACTTAGAACATTTAAAGCGGATTATAACAATGTCTCTGTAAATTAAATATAACATATAAAATACTGTCGCATAGATAATAATGCAAACATTTATGTTAAATGTTTTAAATACTAGATTACTAAATATTACAACAACTATATAACTTGAATTTTATTAGTAACATAAATGTTTATTAATAATACTAACAATTATATAAACTATTTTAAAGTGATTAATCGTGTTTATTTTGGTATTTATTATTATTATCAGCTGATAAAATGATTTTTTGTATCAACTGACAGATGAATGCCATTTGTCGTCGATCTACCTTTGACCACAGACTTTTGTAGTGTTCGAAACGTCGGGTTATTAAAAATGTATTTTCGAAGACCAAAATATACGAGAGTATCCGTTTATAATAGTTTCATTTAAAATATGTAAAACTCACGACATTTAAAGATCTTATTATATTAACAATTAATTAATATATATGTAGTATTAGGATACGCTAATGACTATTTGCTGTTTAAACTTAAAATAAAAGTTAGATTCTTTGTACAAATCAGATGGTTCTTAAATCTATGTTATTTTTAATTATTTGTTGATCATTACTTTATCTTAAGTTGTTTCACGTAACAGGCATTCTGGGCTAGCATTAAAAATATTCATTAAGGTAATATAGGTATATTTTTTACTATATAACATATACGAAATAATGTGTTTTTTTTTAACATAACGTAGAGCTAAGTGAATTAATATTTAAAAAATAATTTTGAACAAGTACAGAGTCAATTTTTTCTTGATTTTTTTTTAAAGTAATACAACCAGACCAATCTAAAAATTAAGTGCTTAGATAATATGAGACAAATATTTTTGTCCTTTTTTAAGTACATAATTAATAATATATATTAAGTTATATTGAACATGTAATTTATGTAATCATAAGTAAAACAAAAATTTAAAATTATTATTTAAAAATTTAATATTTAAAAACATTATCAAAAATAAAGATTGAATGAACTTAGAGAAAAGAAATCTCGCCAACATAAACGGTACTAGTACAGATTATAAAGCTTTAACAAAATTAAAACAAATTAACAATTGTAAGTAAAAGAAAGCTTATTGTAAGTCCTATACCATTAATTTTGTTTGCAGAATTACAGAAATGCATATTGCAATTATCCGCAATTAAACTGAAGCGGGTTTTAACAAATGTATAATTGCAGAGACCTACTTTACAATCTTCTATGTACAAAGGGCGCTCGTTTTCTAAGAATAGAACTTGATATGGATCTTCAAGGCGGAAGTTGTTATCGGGTTGACACCTGCGAAAATTAATAAAATTTAAATTTAAGTAAAGTTTCACAAAATATTATTAAATTATATAATTTTAAAATAATAGACATTAACATTTATATCACTTATATAATAAGCATGTAATTCATAAAACTTAGCTACATAAATATTTGTTATATTATCCATAAAATAATATGGTAGTTAGTTACATAGAAAATTTAAATTACGTACTTGCAAGATAACAATTTAAACAAAAGAAATCGCAGAAAACCTGCTTTATACAAGTTAACGATACATAAGCTTATAAGATAGCCAAGTGTTAGTTATGAAATGTTAAATGAAATGCATATCTAAATATATTTTATAACTGTTGAAGGAAGCGTCATTAAATCAAAAATACTTTAAATATAACTAAAAACTTACTTATACAAGACGGCAGCTAAATTAGCATTAAACGGCATCATGGTAGACGTACTCCATTTCCTAGCTTGAATGACGGCCGAGTGGTAGTTGTCACCGGTGAGCGGCGCGGAGTCGCGTCGCGCTGTCAGCGCCGCCGTTGTTAGCAACATCATGGGCGCTTCCGTGAAGTGGATACTTGCTCGCGGCTGTTGGGGAGTGTCTGCGAATAGGTGAAAGATCTAGTTAGGACACATAATAAGATCTTTGATTTTCACGATTTTTACACATTCAAAATGAAACTATTTTAAACGGATTAATCGCGTATTTTTTTGTAGTCGAAAATATATTTTTGGACACCTCTACCTGTGACCACGGACTTCTGTAAAGTGTATGGAATGTTTCAGGTTTTCAAAAATGTATTTTCGAATACCAAAATATACGCGATTAGTTTGATTTAAAATAGTTCAGGCACTCCATTCTCTACATTTTGTTTACTTTAAAATATTACGTGTATTCAAAAGTTGGTTTTATAAAGAAGATTTAATCCGTCGTACCCATTAAAATAAGATTCCAGAACTTACAATTACAATGTATCTATTTTTACATTTATAAGTTCAGTTAAAAAATATACATATTTTGATCTATTTTTTAAATAAAAAGTAAACGAAGAGCGGGACTCAAACTTGTGTCTCTCAGAAATCGTCGAAGCGCTCTGACACGAAGCCAGGCGTTCTACATGTAGAAATCATTAAAAAAATTATGCGTTTTCTAAAAGTATTCTCTTATCTCTTATGCACTAAAAATATTAAAAATTTTTTGGGTGATTGTTCTATTGCCTATTAATATTTCTGTATATACCGGAGACCTAAAAGACGATTTATGTTAAAATATTTTATTTTACGCTAGTCCTCCTTACTTCGTTCTACGTGTATTTTGAAGAAATCCATCATGTCCTTGACGCCAGTGCAACCGACTTGCTGGTTCATGGGAGTTCCGTAGCCGTATTTGTAATACATCTCCAGATCCTCGGCATACTCTAAACGTTTCAGATCTTCTTTAGAGAATACCTGTTGAGAGAACAAGAGAGAAATAAAATAAATTTAGGAGATTAAATAATAATTTAAAATTAAATTCAAGATATTATTTTAAGTGGCAGAACTCACCGCCGTACTTTATCATAGCAAATCAATAATGAAATTAATCTTAGAGAATAGATTTTAAGGTACTTGAAAAATCAGCGGTTTTGGAGATTCAGCCTCAAATGTCACTGCAGCCTTTGCCATAACTTTAACTATTTATCATGTAACTGTACCTGTTTTTTTGTGTGGTGACAATATACATACGACATACTGTTATTTTATTTAATAAGATAATTTATTTGATATAAGTAATAATAATGAATTAAGCTTAATAAGATGTCGTCTATTGATTTTAATTTAATTTTTACTTTTCGTAAGAGTCCATTTGTACACAAAATTAGATGGCAGACTACGCTGATACCTGCGTCAAGGTGATGCAGAAATATATTCATTATCAAAAAAAATATGGATTCCCCGATTCTATGTAGTTAGAACAAGTAATATTTAAGACCCAGAGATAAAAAGTAGTCATAACTTTTATTAAATATCATGTACCATTTATCCAAGTACCTTTTGATGTAAAATGCAAAAAAACGTGGTTGGGTGAATAAATGAATACTTCGACTCTTGTATAAGAAATTAAGACGTAGATACATTCTGATGTATTTATAAAGAAGATTTAATCGTATTTAATAAGTATTTTTTTATGTAACAAAATAAATAAAATCCAATACAAATTCGATATTCGTTCGCACTTACAGCACACCATGGCGATATTTGCGTTATATCCCAGGCCTTGTTGTAGCGGCACATGTCGTACATGTAATGTACCATATCCTTTTGTATGTCGTAGTTGAAGCCCAGGCGCTTAGAAATGTTGCTTATCATCTAGAATTCAAATAGGTGAGGTTAAATATATAATAAATAAATATATAGTAATTAAGCATGTCTGCTCAAAGATCATTAAATTTACTTTTATACGATCTGTAACTCATAATTTCGTTTGCGTATATCATAAAACGTTAGACTAAGGAAGCTTACTACACTTAGGGTAAGGAACATGATTATATTATCTGACTACATCAGAAATCTGGCACTAGATTTTGACAACTCCGGCCAAATATCAGTAGGTAGAACCAAGATAAGAAGGAAGGATGTAGTGGTGAAGGATAGGTTTAAAGTCACTGACGACGAGATCCTGAACAGAGCTAAGTGGTGGAGAAAAATAGGGAAGGCTGACCCCATCACCATATCACCATCACAGTTAGTAAGGGAGAGACAGAGATGTGTCAAATTTCATTGCTTCTTGCGATCTGTAGTTTTTACAATCAGTTGGTCACTTAGTAAAGGAACAGTTTTATAATATATTGTTACAAATCATATTGAGACTTTTAAAATTAAGTCGTTTTTTTTTAATTTGAATACTAGTATTAATATAATTTTTACTTCTCTATACTCTTGTTTGGACTCGAAGATTCTTAGCTGCGTAAGTGTATCATTGTTTTCCTCTACGTTTCGTATCCACGACGGGCAGTATTTGTATGGCTGTAAAATTATTTATTATATAGGTAATTATTATTAATTAATATCCAAATAATAATATAATTTCGGCCGGTCATAGCGCAGTAGAATAAACTCTGGTCCGACTGTAAACGCGATCGTTTGTGGGTTTGATTCCCACTCGGGGATGATTATATTTAAATTATTTTCACTTCCTCGCTCTGTTAAGACAGATTACGGCGTTGAGTTCCACCACCCAACACGTAATGCCTCGAATTCGGTCTTTCTGTCTAGTTCAAAAAAATAATGATATCGAGACCGTCTTAGTTCGTATAACAAATACTGAGCATAACCATGACCTTTGCCTTCAACATTGAAAATATGGAATGCTACAGTTTATTCTTTTCTTATATAAACAATAATTTTAAGAAAACGTATAAAAAGCGTGTTGAACGCAGCGGGAGTAGAAACTGCGTCTCTTGGATAACATCCGAGCGTTTTCAAAATCTTAGTGTATCACTTGAAAAATAGTAAAATATTCAATAAAATAGCATTTTCTCTTGTCAAACGATTAATTCTCAGTATGCATCTTTTAGCAGTAGAAATTTGTGTGTTTTATTTCGACGTTACCGGATTTAGAACGTATGGCTTAGCGGTTGGGGCACTTGATTAAGTAAAAAAAGACAGAAGAAAAATTAAATAAAAGAAGACACTAACTCGCAGTAATTTCTCATCGCTTTCCTTCGTTGTGACCATGGGGTCTTCTTGAGCCCGGAACAAGCCTTCGGTGAATGCTCGGAACGTTGTACTTGAACGTTGATCATTTACATATTTAAACTGCAACAGTAATTTTTTAATTAAATTACGTATTCAAAATAAGTACTTAGGAATCAATTAAATTAACTCATTTACAATTAAATTTACAGACACCGGGAGACTCCGTAAACATACTTATCAAAAATATATTTAGGAATACTAAAATGCCTATATATTATGTTAGGTTATGTTGAGTGGCGGAACTCAACTTACCTACGTGAAGAAATGAAAATAATGTAAATATTTCCCAGAGTGGGAATCGAACCCACAACCGATCGCGTGTACCGTCAGACGCTATAAAATAAATTTTGGATGAAAGATTGGCAGAATGATTATATCTAATTTCTTTTCATTTTCCCGCCTTGGGTAGCCAAACGCGGCGTTGAGATTCGCCATTCTATACGCAATGTCTAAAATTCGGTGCAAAGCGAACTACGGAGTGTCTAGGTATTTCCTTTTTACCCTGCTATGTGGGATAAAAAAGTGAGGCTATAAGAATAAACTATTCGGTAGTTTTACTTCTGTTTGAAAAAAAAAACATATTGAATTAAATAAAATATATAAAAGTAATTAGCTTTATGATAACAATTTACTTTAATTCAATAATACAGTTGATACCTTATGAGAAGAAATTCAGGAAAAAAGAACAAAATTATGCGAGTTGATATTATGGGCAACACGAAGTGAAAATGGAAAATAAAGAGCTTCATGCTTTTTTCTATATAGTAGTCAGAGAGAATCTAGTATCAAGAGGCTTCTTTCGCCGCTTTCCATTCGACTTATATATAATTTAAATACTTCGGCCATTTTCAAGTATGAATCTAAATGTTAACTAACTTTAACTAATTTTGCTTTCCTAGCTTCGTTTGACGCTCATTTTAAAGTTAGAGGAGCTTGAAGTCGTATTTAATTATATCTGATCGAAAGATCAGAGGTCAGAAATGACCTTTTCTGAAACATCATACCGTTTATATATTAAAGAGAATACTGAAAAAACTATCGAAAAGGATTAAAGTAATGTTTTACCATATAATCATGAATATTGTCAGTCAACAGTCCAGGGAACTTCTGCTTCCAAGCTTGTGCCAATTGCTGGGTGGAGATATATCCATCGCTTGTTAAATCCCCAGCGAACGTTATGTTCTGACGGGGATTCCATTGCCAGCGATCTAGGAGATTCACGTCTGATGTACACATTCGCATCTGGTATGATGAAAAATAATAATATAATAATTTTAATAATATACAAATAAATAAAATTGGAATGTCTGTTTGTCATATTAAAATAATCTATTATTAATCATGTTACTTAAATATATGTGATTGTAGAATTATGCAATAAAAAAGTCACTGGTATATTTAGTTTCTAATATTTCAAATAAAGATAAAGAAATATATAAGGTCTTCAGAAAAGCTTTTTTAAAATTTCTATTTAATATTCAACTCCACATTTAGAAGAGTAGGCCTAGTACTAACCAAATTAAAATTTCGTTCTCCACTGAAGTTATTGATAAGCTATATAAACGCTATGGAGTTTTCACAAGTGTGTAGCGAACAATCAAAAAAAAAATTGAATAGTAGAGAGAACATATTTTTTTATAATAATGCATTTTAAATACATATATTAATTTAATGACTTTACACACACTACCGTGTTATTGATTCCTATAATTAGGTACAGCTTTATACGAGTAGGATTAATTAAAAACTAAGGCAACCAGCATTTTACGTGTCAAAGGGGCCTATAGTTTCTTTAAATACATATTAAAATTCAAAATTGAGTGAAAAGTATTCTTGGATTTATACAGTATAAAGTTGCGACAGATACGCAAAAGGTAAAAGTAAATAATGCCTAAAGTAAGCAATTCTTTAAGTTCAATTTCAAGTTCAATGATTTCAGTGAATGTGATTCATCTATTTTGTTAAAATTAATCAAATCTTATCTTTAAAGTAGATTTTTATGACATACATAACTATTATTATTTATTCATTAGTACTAATTACAATAATATATTATTTATTTGTTATACCAACTGTGCCTACGACACCTCTGGATATATATTATAATTCCAAAATAAAATAACCTAAGTTTTATTTCTTTGTATAAATGTATATATAAATATTCTTTTTATTCCTTCATTCCATTGGTATCCTCTGTTATTATAAAATGACACTAGCATAACATATATGTAAGTATTTTATTTAATTGTAAGTTAAAACAAATACAGTACTAAACTAGATGTAAATTCCCATTGAGACATGCTTCTAGGTTATCTAGCTATTATTTACTAATGGTCATTTTAATTACCTAGACTATAGGCGTGGTACATATTTACATTTGTATTTAGATAGCTCGCACAAAAGCATGCGAGTTACACGTATGATCGATTACGATCGATCGATCGGTATAACCAGACGTTGTAAATAACATCGTGATAGCAAAAACATAAATGTATAACACATAGAAAAAGTACGAAACCACGTGTTGTTAGTGTTTACAAAAAACGGATAAATTATATATAGGTGTTACTTATGTGTTTGTAGCAGTAAATGTTACTTAAACAGCAATTGACGTTTCTAAGTGCGCTAGGGTTACAAATATATTACGTTAACATTACTTTAAATGAGCTCATTTTCTAGAAAAATGGCTCTGGCACGTACCGCTTTTATTTTCAAATGTTCGAAACATTATTTCCTTATACAAAGTCGTGCACGTAGTGCTAAGTCGTTATATGCATGCATTCATTGCATACTTCAACGTATAAACCATAAATAAACGTACGGAAATTGGGTAGCTAAAATGCATAATGCATTCTCTTTTAATTTTTTTATTATAATATATAATTACTTATAGGGTTAGAAGATTTTCAAAAAGTTTTGTAGTGCGGAGGATACAATATTTATATATAAGATATTTATGTTTAGTTTTTTACTTTTAGTTTTTATACATATACCTATAAGTATATGTAAATAATATTTATTCGTTTAAATTAATAGTATTCACGTGGAATACGTAATTCTACAAACATGCAACAAATGGTAAAAGAACCGGTTAGGTATTATGAATCATCACCTTGGTCCTTAGTAGGTAAGTATATACCTATCGTTATCGACGATTTATATTTAATGAATAAAACAGTTTAAATAGCTTCTATAATTTTACTGCATATTATAAGATAAAACAGAGGTTTGCTACAAGTTCGTGTACCTACCTATACAAATATATGTATGCGTAACTACGTAACGTATAACTACGTAACGGACTTTAACGCGGTTTTCATTAAACATAGGGGAAGAATATATATCAGAAAATTTACAAATTTTAACAAAGTTTTTGATGTATGGATTCTTCCATACGGATTCTTCCTCCGGCGGGGCATATATATATATATATATATATATATATATATACATATATATATATATATGTATATATATATATATATATATATATATATATATATATATATATATATATATATATATATAAACTTCATTCGTTCTACACTATGCGTAATTTTGAAAAGGAAACCTAAATATTTTATATACAACTCCAGTCGAATTATTACGCAGTAATTATTTTGGAATTTGTCTTTTTACTTGTGATGATTCCAAGAAAAGCCGAGACGAACTGCAAACTTGATAAATTAATTATTTATAAGGACGTACTAGTATCTGTACCCTGTCGACGCATTAAAAAAAACACATTGCCTTAGCAACTTGTGAGTATCTCAGTTTATATATCGCGGTGTAAAAACCAGATAAAAGTATCTATAAAACCTAAAATAGTTTTGATTATAAAACGTTTCAAGATGTAGCCCTTTATAAATTTCCAAAATGACGTCATGATATACTCAATATATCTCAAATTCCATAAAAACATAAGTGTTCTTATGCTATTTTGTTTTTTTTAATTGCACCAGAAGAACGTACCTTCAAATTAGATTTAGTCATTGTGTTAACTGTTAAAGCTAAGAATATATTTGCAAAAACAATATTTTTAATGGTAAAAACTATTATTCTCAAGATTATCATGTCACTATGGAAATGGTTAAAAGGAATATATCGATATATTATGTTTTTTAGCTAACAAAGATTGTCTGTTTGATCCACTAATCACTTATTTTTATTTATTCATTCCATTACTTACACAAAATAAAACTTGAAAAACGACGTATAGAAACAAAACTTCAAAAATTAAAGGCCACACAATTGTACAAATTTTAAAAAAAGTATGTTGTGTCTTTTTAAGAGCACGCAAGTAAATAATTCTTATTCATTCTTTATTCATTGTATATTTTTTTTACGACTGCCATAATAATATCTCCATTAATAAGTCGGTAAACTACGAAGTGGTGATTTTTATACAGTATTTTTGCTCCCCTGTAAAACTTAATAAAAATCTTAATACATCATCTGACTTTTATGCCGCGATATAAAAGTATAATTTTAAAACTCAATAGTATGTGATAGTTATTTAAAAAAATATTGTTACTGCATATATTTACGTTATTTCATATTGTCCGTCCGCATAATTTTCGTTAAATCGATCGAAACATGGAAAATATACCATAAGTACATTAATTTGGAGTATTTATTTGTATTATTATATTAACCGTTTTATGCATATATATACACGGTATATATATCAAAAGGTAATTATTACAAATTTTGTCTGCTTACTTCGGCTATTCTATGAAACGGATTTTAATTCTACGCAAGAGAAGTCGCGGGCACAGATCTGTATATATATATATATATATATATATATATATATATATATATATATATATATATATATATATATATATAAAATAAAAAATAAATAAATACGATACTCACGTTTGTCTCCCGAAAGTTGCCATTTCTATAGTTTGTTATCACGTTGTTTTTGAAGTCTGTCAATTTTTGAAGGTTGGCTATTTCATCTGCTTCTGGGTTGTGTGAACCATGGCGGTTCATCAACCATATGGCCAGCGGTTGGCATCCTGCAATAATAAACAATAATGTAATTTTTGCTAATATACTTTAAAAGAAATTGGGAGTCATATCCGTAAATATAAAATAGAATACATATATATTATATTATAAATAATAAAGTAATTTGTCATCTATCTTTATGTTGCTATCCTATCCTATTCCCTCTTAAATGGAGACAATTCATCGTCATATTGAAGAATAATAATGGACAAAATTTTAAATATTAACGCAAATATAAGGTACAGTTAGTAATATATAACAAATTTACTACATCACAATTGCTTATGGTGAATGGGCCATAAACAATTGTAACTTAGTATGATTGTATGTAGAGTAATAACAGAACTCAATATCATTGTTTTTCTAGGGATAGTAGAATCCACAGCACGAACATACAGATTTCTTAAACTGCGCCGCAAAGATGTATAAAAAATTTATTACAAAACTGATCCGTTTTAATATGCTTTATTTGAGCTGTCATAAATAATTCGATTTAATCATAAATAAGCATTAGCGTTAACCGCTGGCCTCATCAATTTATTGAAGGCCGTATCCCTGTTAATATCCATTTGACACGACCTCTAACAATTTAATTATGTATACAAATAAAGAATGCACATTCTTTTCCTTTTTATCAAATTAACATACATTAATAGTTCTAAATGCAATAAATTTCTATGTATACGGTTGTCTTATGAGATAAGCTTATTTTTGTGTTATGAAATTTTAACTTTAAATAGATAGAAATGCAGTCAAATAATGCCAGTTCTCCAATTTTTCTCTGTAATGTAAAAAATAATAAAAAGAAAGAATTGATATTTCATTACAAGATTTAAAAAAAACATAACAAAATTTGCCATTGTGACCCAGTGGAACAGCAGTGCTCGGTTGCGGGTTCCATTTCCACTCAGTGGGAAAATGATTATATTTAAAACTATTTTTTATTTCTCCGCTTTAGCAAGACAAAATATATAAAATACGCTGTCGTGATGCTGTAAAATTACAATTTTTTTGACTAAAACATCTCATAGAGACGATGTAAAAATACAATTATAGTAATCAATAACCTCCATAGAGTTAACACTATCGGGACCCCTATGAGAAAACATTTGCTTGTAGGGTGACTGATCATGTGTACTTAATGAATGTAGGTCACTGTTAACAAGCATAAGCTATTATACCCGTGTATTCTAAACCTTTAATGCCGCAGCTAAAAAAGAAATTGTAAATTTAACTTACAATAAATAATGAATCTTACATAAATAAGCAGCATCACGCCTTATACCACGTAGTAGGGTAGTCAGAGACCACCTATTGTCAAAACACTCCGTTGAATGCTTTGCATGTTAAGTGGCGAACTTAACGTCGGCTTTCTTTTTCAGGGCGGAGAAATAAAAACAATTTTTTAATACAATCATTTCCTCGAGTAAGAATCGAACCCACAACCAATCACATTTACCGTTAGACGCTGTCGCTGTCGCGCCACAATGGCCTCACACTTGCATACTTTTTATCTTTAGATAATTAATGTCAAATTTATATTCCATTTCATGTATTTATAAGTTTTTAATACGGTTTATATTTGTATATCAATAAAACTTTATCTCATTCTTTTTGCTAATTGCTCTATATCGCTGATTGTGAGCCAAAAATTTTAATTGTACTCAATACCAAGAGACTAGGAAACTGCTACGTCTTAATATTTTAATATTTTTTTCAAAGTTAAACACACCATACTTTTTACAGATGAATCATTTTAGACACTTCAATATTTTATAATAATACAATCAAAAATATAATAATAATAATATCTGCTCCGGATAAGTGTGAATATTTGTTACCAATCAGACGGCAGGAGATCAAACTAACTTTGAAAGATTTTTTTTAGCTAGATCTCTACATGTCAAGTTAATAAAACAAAATGTGGTTTCTTTTATTTCAAGCATATGAAAAATGCACAAATCCTTTAGATAAATGCACAGACTGTTGTTTAAAGTTCTTCGACCTATAAGCGACATGACAGTACGTTGTAACGGTATGGTCTACGGCAATTGAATACACAGACCGACAGTCACGCAAATATTGTTACTATTGATATGTTAATTTGATTATACATTTTAACAAAACGTTTTTGTAACGTGGTTTCAGTATTTCATTTAAAATAAAAGGCTTTTTAAAGATAATAAAATATAATATAGCTGGAAAGATAATATTAAAAAGATTGTAATAAGCTCGTCTCCATAAATTTCCATAAAAGCGTTTCAAATAAAAAGATATTTTTTTAATTTTTTTAAACGAATCTATCACAAAGTGTAATGAACTAACAATGAACGGTTAGAAACTTTTAAGTCTTTTTGTGTTTAACGATCTTGTTCCAATAATATTATTTTTAATGATTGTGTCAGGTTATTATGGATTTCAATTTAAATAATATTATGAAAAAGGAATTAGTTAAGCGAAGTACAGAGTGTCTTGACACTAGGTACTTTCTGCCTACCCTGCAATACGGGATAAAAGAAAGAATAAAGGAAGAAACAATAACAAGTAAAGTAGTAAATATTAACTATGCCATTTCATTTATCTTTTGATTTTTCCGAAAGAAAAATACAATAAATATAAAATTAAAAAAATATGTAAAAGTCTTATGAAACTAAATTACAAACCTGAACTTAACAACGTACAATTAAACTTAGTATTTACGTTTCATTACAAATAAAATGATATCTGATCTGTTCTAAACAAATCATATTTTTCAATTATATATAAAATTAATGCAGCATAAAAACTTATCTAAGCCAATTACTTGACTATACTTAAAAGGAAAAAGTTTCATTCACCGGTTGCAAAGTAGCCCAAAGTAGGCTTTTAAATAAGGATTGTAAATCATTTACATTGAAGAATTTTACCTCGATAATTTTTATTTTTTGCGGTCATAAAGGGGATAGGCCGGTCGTGGCGCAGTGGGACAGCGTCTGACTGTAAACGCGATCGGTTGTGGGTTCGATCCCCATGCGGGGGAGTGATTATATTTAAATTATTTTCACTTCCTCGCTCTGGTAAAGACAAAGTCCGGCATTGAGTTCCACCACTCAACACGCAATGTCTCGAATTCGGTGGAAAGTGAAGTACGGAGTGTATTGACACTAGGTACTTCTGTCTACCCTGCTATGCGGGATAATAACGTGAAGCTAAAAAAATTTATTGACTATTAAAATAGGAGCTATACCAAATTTACCTACATTTCTCTATAATAAGGTCCTTAAATGTATTATTAATGGCATAAAAATATTTTTTTGAATGACTATATTATTAACAACTGAAGATATATTTGCTAATATATATATATATATATATATATATATATATATATATATATATATATATATATATATATATATATATGTATATATATCTTAAAAGAGAGCTCTTAGAGCTCTAACACAATATATTCATTCTAATCGAAAAAAATAAAGAGCATCTACATGTAATACATGTAATGGGAACAGTGTACACTGCGTGTTTTTAACTTTCAATATATGAATAAGGAACATTAAAAATGATTTACGAGCTCTACGTCCGTATATATTTTATATATTATATTAGTAAGTTATCTATATCATACATCTCGGCTTCAATCTGTATAGTATTGTTATAATCATGAAAATTAATACAAATATTTTGACTGCTTCGTTTTAAATAATACAAACTATTAGGTATGAAATTTGGTACAGTTAAAGTACACATAAATACAGTTTATTTATAAGGCAACTCGTTCTTATGCATCAACTGGGCTATTAGTTAAACCTACTTTGTACAAGACAAAATATTATAATTGGGTAATATGAAAAATAAAGTTCGTAAGTCATTTTAATCTTTCACAGGCTGATGGCTGATGTAATAAGGTATAATCCAGAGCTGTTTAATTTTTTCAGACGAAGGCAAGTTAAAAATATTTATATACTAATGAACGTCCGAAACTTCGTTTGCTTGGACATTATCCTCACTATAGTTTTGTCGAACAAAATACTTTAAATGAATTATAACTTTCTTTTTTTATGAACTATAATTTATGAAATAGTAAAAAATGAATTTAAATGAGTTTAGTCGTTTACGAAATTAGAGTCCACGAGCGCACAAACAGACAAACAGAAAAATCATTGTTTTTGGATGCTATTACACTGATAAATGCTTTCGATAGTGATTTTTTCTCAAGTATCCTCCATGAAAAGACAGTTATCAGTTACAATTTTATTAAATGTATAGAGTATTAAAATTGCGCAAAAAGCAACTATAATTGTAAACATTTCTTTGTAGGTACCCACTTAGAAAACATTTTCAATTATGTAGGTTCATTCGATATGGGTGACGATGTGCTATATTTATGCGTAACCTAGAGTTAGACATGGGTATTACTTGGATATTGTTTTATAAAAGTAAAATTTAACACCCTCGTGGCACAGTGCCCTCTAAGATTGTAAAATATGGCGCGGCGTTTAGTTTCGCTATTGTATAGGATGTATTTTCTTGTTTTAATGTTTTATCATAGAGTTTTGAATTCTATTCATCGTTTATTATGTAGATATAATTGGGAGGCATATATGGCTATATGAGGTTGTGAGTTCTAATTTCATTGTGAACATTGTTTACTTTAAATTAAAGACACTTTTCCGGTTTGATTAAATAAACAGCGGCGTTGGGTTTCAATCAACATGCATATTTTTAAATAAATCGTAACTGGATAGCATCACGTTTTTATCCTGCATAGCACGAACAGGTAGAAAGAAAGTATCTAGTGTCAAGGCTCTCCTTACTCCGCTTTCCACGAAATTTGAAACATTGCGTGTTGAGTGGCGGAACTCAATATTGCGTTTTATCTTACTAGAGCGAGGAAATGAAAGTTATTTAAGTATAATTATTCCCCGATTTTGAATCGAACCCGCAACCAATCGAGTTTACAGTCAGCCGCTATCCCACTGTGCCACGATCGGCCTTATTTTTTAGGCAGAAATATTACAAATGATATAAAAGAACTTGTAATCAAGTAGGTATTTATGAAAACTTAAGTCGTCATAAGAACATAATTAGTACGTAGAGAATTACGTTTGTAAGGATTTCATTATTTAATGTGATAATGAATGCGTCATAATAATGAACACATTTTAGAAGTTCTCGAACATTTTATGAAGGATATAACAGTAGTAAGTACTTGTATCTATTAAAGCAACTTGCTATCTATTCATATTTATTGATACTTATATGTATATCTATAATATATATTAGGTTGTTAAAATTAGCTCTATAACAAGTAGCTACTAGCGATATATAAGTGACGTATAAAAAATCATAAATATATATAAATATAAACAAAACATATAATCTTCTTTTTAAAGAAAATCAATTAACTACATACATACTTATTTTTTTTATTTTTCCTATTCTAGAAATGTTACCTAAAGTCGTATAGTATTAAATCATAAATAATTAAACTAAAACCTGTTGAACCCATCGCCATCTTTGTCTTTTAGTGTAGTATATATGTCAGGCCTTTTAATTGAATAAAATGTAAAAGCAGTGATTATACATTAGACACGAACTCGGCTTAGGAGTAACGCCTAAAAACTCTAATCACAGAAGCTCGAGGTTAATTGCAACCGCAATTGGAACAAACCAGATACATTTACATTTACAGCATCCATAGTATAATATTCCTTAAAACAATCTTCATTGCCGTATTATAATGTATTGTTCTACAAGTTAGCTTGTAAATTGATAATGCTAGATATACATACATACGTTATTTCTTCAGGCATTGATTTGATTAACTTAGAATCACAAATATTTTTCTTTCTAAATGGATTTACTTATCGTTATGTCATTTTCATTCGAATAATGTTATGGTCACTTTTATAGAATATGCATTACACATATTACTAAGGCAAACAATGGGGATCTGCTTAGAATACTGATGAACTAATAATTACTGTATTTATTGAAAGATGACTTCTTTTCTAATCATATTTATTTGTTTTGAATGGCAACAGTAAATAATGCCAAGCATTTCATTTTATACTATTAAAATTCAGTTCATAAATATGAATTTAAACGTGATAGTCGAGAGCTTAGTCCTATTGGGGTACAACTGTATTTATTAAATATATTTTAAGATTTATATTTGTTTATATTTGTTTTACTATTTTGTTTAAATATTGTTATATCTCTTGGCAATTTTCAGGAAAAACTTCGTTTACTTCGTTAACAAAATAACAAAAATTTCAATGACAATTAGAGTAAGATAGTTTTTTTGTATTATGACAAATAATAAAATAAGAAAATTTTTAAACCAAACTAAATCATTAAGCGCATGTAAAAAATATAATATTTTTTAGCAAATATTTTTGATATGAATAAAGACGATGAGAGTTCGACTATAAACGCGATCGGTTGTGGGTTCAATCCCCACTCGGGAGAGTAAGTATATTTAAATTACTTTTACTTCGTCGTAAGACAAAGAGCGGCGTTGAGTTCCACCACGTAATGTCTCGAAATCGGAGTGTCTTGACACTAGGTACTTTCTTACTACTCTCCTATGCGGGATAAAAGCGTGAAGTTAAAAAAATGTGTTATGACAGGTGTGTAATAATGACAAAAATAAAATGTTCATAGCATTTGCCATCCTGCAAACGCATTGTAGCTATCTTATTATTACATATTGTACGGTGTCCTTCAGCTATTTTCATGGTGTCTATGAGGCACATAAAATGCAGTCACCTCATTACCTTATTGCGTCACGAAACGTTTGGATGTGCTCCAAACTTTAGTTAATTTTGCCAGTTAATTTGTTGAACTGACGTTTCGTCAACCATGATATTTTTTATATAACTTGGAAAAAATCTTTATCACATTTGCCATATTAAAAATATTCCAAAAAAACAAATTTTGTGAATGATATGAATGAACGTTTGCAGCAATATATTTCATTGGAAAATTTTACGCAGTTTACTTTAAATATTACTTACATTTTAAAAAAATAAATTTCATTTTTATTTCGAGAAATCTACATAGACACTAATATTTATTTAGATTTAATAATATCTAACTATGATTTGAAAAAAAGTACAAAGGTATAATACATATAAAAATCTGATATAAAAACAACATTAACTATAGATTTCTTAATATAAAAAGTAATAACTTACCTGGAACATCATAAGCTTTGTTAAGTGGTATTCCAACACTGGCGAAGGTGTACGCGGTTTTTGTTCCGAAAAGGAGGTAGGGCTCTTCATCAGCGGACTGGCATGTTTCCTGGCCATACACCAGACTTAAGAGCGTGAGAACGCCCAAAAATGCTAAACGCATTATTTGACTGGAAATAATTATTTGGAATTTATAACTCAATTTAATTTTTAAAATAGTTTTTTTGGTAATAACCAAATAATTTAGCTTAATCTGGATCAATTATATTGTCTTGCTATTTCTATATATTATATTACTTTAGTTTTGTTTTTTTAGTTAAAGTTAAAGAACATAGATTTTAAGATCGTAATCATTAAATTTAAACGTTAAAATAGTTTGTAAGTATGTTTAGTTTTTAGCTATGCATTATCTTCGTATTTAAAGTAGCGTATATGAGTTTAAAAAAAACTGTTCGAGAAAACTGCATTGTGAATATTAAAAGTAGCACATTTTTCTAGGTACATATTTAGGTATATCTATAGAGAAATATTTTTTTATGTTATTTTTCAATAAAAAGGTGTATTTTTATTTAATATTCTTGATTATTTTTTTACACGTCCTTTTCACAAATTTATCCTTTTGTTATACTGAAGTTAAATAAAATTTAAAAATGATTCCGTTTAGATATTAGATTAAAAAAAAATGAGCGTTTGTTTGTTATTTAAAATAAACGCTTTTTAATAAATGCTTATGAACTGTGCATTCAATACGAGACATATACTAAAATAACTTTTTTTCGATTATTGTCTGTCAGTCTGACTGATTTCACGGCAGTATAAAATCACTAGCTGCTGATGAGATGAGATAAGATGTAGTAGGAAGTAACTAGACCACTTCATTTTAGAATCACAAAATTAATATTCAGAGTTGTTAAATTCCACGTGGACGAAGTCACGATCTCATCTAGTTTTAAATATTATAAAGTGCATAATTGCATATTAAATAGATTATTGTTCTCGGTACTATCTGTCGTGGGCGTTAAGTTTGCTGTTATAAATTACAATTACTTTAATTTTATTCAGAGCTTTTGTAGCTTCATAAAACTTATGCTGCAAAAAATTATATAATGAATACTTAATTTTATGATAAAAAATATTAAGAATTAATTTTAAGGTTTAAGTACTCATTGTAAGCTAAACGATAGCTATATGATTATGTTATTATATTATATTTGGCTGCATAGCACTAAAGCAATAGTTAATAATAAAAAAATGTTTAAAAACATTCAAAAGTATTTATTAAAGAAAAAAATCAACATTTATAGTTCCTAACGTATTGAATGATTATTCTAGAGGCAAAATTGTTTTGAGCAAAAATTAACAACCGGAAACTTTTTAACATAAAAAACAAGAAAGAAATAACTTCACTATCACATTAAAAATAAATAAAATCACACCTCAATATGTTTATTCTTCTCGGAAATTAGAACTGTTTTTAATCTGTGCAACTTAAGGCGGGAAACGCGACGTGCACCATTCAATAGTGCGAGAGAACTGACCGCAAAAATGAAACAGGCTTTTGAATGTCGTATCTGGTGAAATAAAACCTATCGTACATCGTAGATCTTTAATCATATTGGAAGGAAAGTTTATAATCTTCTACTATTACCCTCGGTGAGTACATTATGTAACCTACATATTTACATAAGTTTAATGTTGTGTATGTAATGTTAATGTTATATTTTTAATAAGCTTTTTTTAACATATTATTCTTGTCACTATCACATCTACACTATCATAATATATATATATATATATATATATATATATATATATATATATATATATATATATAAATATATATATATATATATATGCATATATATATATATATATATATATATATATATATATGTATATATATATATATATAAAATTAATCTTCTCATTAGGTATTTTTACTTACTAATGAAGTAGAGGATATGAACAAAAAATGCACATTTGTTGTTAATACATTATTGCTCAGCTTTTCCTATAGTATATTAAATAATTTTTAATCTTATAATGGGTACCAGAGTCCATTTAAACCAGATTTAAGGTACAAATTAATTAAGTCTTATTATTTTCTGTAACTGGTTACTGTAGTTTGAGACATATTATTATGTAACGTAAACATATTATTATATTTGTAATTTATGTTCAATGAAGCTTTTTTATATATAGCTAATTTATAACGAATGTGCACTTCGTTACGTTCAAAGAAAAAAGTAATTAAACTGTTCATTATTGTCATTATACATACTAATGATCTAATCTATACTACAGTAAATAATTAAAGAAGTTATAATGAAAACGTTAAGCCACGTTTGTTTATGACTAAATAAATATTTTTGTATATTGTTTGTTCGATTTCTACTCACGGGAATTATTGGATTTAATATTTGTTTTTATTTTTTCCCTCTCCCCCTTCCCCTTCATTTATACGCAATTTCTTGATGATAATTTCGGGCGGAGAGCAGTCAATGAAATGTCTTGACACTAGGTTATCTCTACCTACCCTACTTTGTGGATTAAATCGTAAAGCATTTTTTTAAAAAAGTTAAAACTATAAAAAAAATGTAAACCTCTATTTGACACTTACTTTAATTTTTGTATATAATAAATTAATTATTTTACAACAAAGCCACAACCAAGTGAAATTAAGCCAGACTGCGTTTTTCATAGAAGTAGTAATCATAGAGCTTAATAAAGGCTTTCAAAGCATTGTGATTTTTTTTTATTTTCACGCTTTTATCCCGCATAGCAGCGAAGACAGAAAGTACCTAGTTTCAAGTCTCCGTACTTCGCTTTCCAATGAATTCGAGACATTGTGTGTTGAGTGGTGGACCTCAACGCCGCATTTTGTCTTTTACCAGAGCGAGGAAGTGAAAATAGTTTAAATATAATCCCTCGAGGGGGGATCGAACCCACAATCTATTGTGTTTACAGTCAGACGCTGTCCCACTGCGCCACGACTGGCCTAAAATCATTCAATTGTGAAAATATTGCATCAATTTGTCAATATACGGCCTCAAATCTAAAAGGCATTTTTTTTAATTTCACGCTTCTGCATAGCTTCTGCATAGTAGGGTAAATAGGAAGTACCTAGTGTCGATTCACTCCGTATTGCGTTGTCTATCGAATTCATGACATTTCATGTTGATGATGGAGTTCAACACCACACTATCTTATCAGAACGAAGAAATGAAATACTTTCAATACAATTTATACCCCGTCTGGGATTCGAATACACGATTACAGTCGGACGGTGTCCCCCTGCGCCGCGACCGGCCTCAATACCAAAGCAATTAATTACAAGATGACCTCATGTCCCTATAGAAAATGGTACGTGAGGTAATCTATTAAAGACTTACATTAATCATCCACGTTAGCTTAGAACTTGTGACAATTTTTAATGATAAGTTATATAAAAGTAACTTTTTTATTATTGTCTTATGTGAGTCATATTTTTTATGAGAAATTCTGTGTTATACTTGTACATTTTCTTTGTAATAAATAAAAGTAAAAAGCACGAAGCGTCCGTACAGCGGAGTAGCCAGAATCAAGACAATGCGTGCTGAATGGCAAACGCAATGTCGCATTTAGTCTTACCACAAGAGAGAATAATGCTTTTCCTGAATGAGAATCGAACCCATAACCAATCGTATTTAAGTTGAGCGCTGTCCCACTGCGCCACGATGGCCTCATTAAATTTAAATTTAAATTATTACAGGCAATAAAAATTATTTTATTTAATACATACTTACTATCTTTAAAATATTCATACATAGGAGTAATTTTCTTAAAGACTAATGAATTATAAAGAAAATTTTGCAGTCAATTAAGTTCATAATTAGCGCGCTTACACTCTACAATGCCTTCATAAGAAAATGACGCACACTATTCAGCCTATTTTCCGCGCGATTGTCTCGCTTTTGCTTTGAAATGAAACGATAAATGATTGTGAGAAAATATTTTTCATTATAACGTATTTATTATACAACCAAATATGGTATTGGCCGGTTGTGGCGGAGTAGTACAGCGTCTGACTGTTGACGCGATCGGTTGTGGGTTTGATCCTCACTCGGGGAATGACTATACTTAAATTATTGCCATTTCCTCGCTCGTAAGACAAAAAGCGACGTTGGGTTTCGCCACGCAATACGCAATGTTTCGAATTCGGCGAAAAGCGGAGGACGGAGTGTCAAGACACTACGTATTTCTTGTCCCTACTATGCGGAATAAAAGAGTGAAGCTAAGAAAAAATAATATGCTGCTAGTGGTGGTATTTAACATAATTGTATGCTTAACTTAAAAATCATGGTTTTGTGTTCGATCCTTTTAGTTGTAAAATAATAACAACTAAAGTATTAAGATTTTTCTGCTATAGTTTAACAAAATGCCAAAATTAAGTACCCTATGAATATTATTATTGTAACCATAAATTCATATTTTATTACAAACTCCTTCGAATATGCCACATGATATAGAATGGAAGCGTTCATTTGTAAAATAATATTTATACTTATTGCGTAAACAAATTAAACAAATAATTTAATATTTATACTCATATCGTAGAAATGATACTTGTTACACGCTACAAGAGTTTAAAGTCTAAGAATTAAATTTATAAATTGTCGATAATTTTTCAAATATCCTACTATTTCTAACAAAATAGCTTAAAACTTAATAACTCCAGTATACACCATACGTACGATGTTCAATGAACTTGCAGTGTGACGAAATGCATTTAGTTCTCTACAAACACCTTGTGTCGTGACCTCGTTGGCTTTCATCGAGAATGTAGAAAGTAGGCCGGCATAAGCTCATTGTTGAAATTTTCTATGTACTAGGCTTAATCGCTGTGATAAAGTTAGTACTGCTTCCGTGTTTGATAACATTAGTAATGGTATTTCTCATGTATGTGTACATATACCGAGACATCAACTTAAGGCTTAGATCAATATTTAAGTTTTTTAAATGTCAAAAAATAAAGCTAATATTAACTAATACATTATTAATAGAGATTATTAGAAGATTTACATAAAAACTATTATCAACACCATAAAACTTTTTCCCTAGCGACGTAGTCAGTTCATAAAGTGCCAAACATTATTATATCCAAAAAAAAGAACACTAACGCCAATTAAGGTAAATTTAAACAAAATAGATATTTACTTCGCTTCACAAATTACAATTTGGTTGTAAATAAAATATTGATAACCCGAAGCGTGTTTTACTATCAAAGCCAATAACGTATTGCAGCTGGCGGTATGGAGTCTGTGAGCGGCCTCAATTTCCATGTGCACTGACCCGGCAACGTATGAAAACTACATCCATTATACTAAGATGTGTGAAACTCAAGTGCAACTTAGTTTTCAATTTATATTCTAATATTTTAATACTTTTAAATACCATTATCGCTTAGAATAACCGACTGTTCACGATTATTATTTATTTAAAACAATCTTCTTCGGTTTTGGATAATAATATAAATATTTCCTCAATCTAATAAAAGGCTGGCTGGCTTAAGGCTTACCCGGCGCTGGTGTTTGCCACTTAGCAGCCAATTGCGGAGCACACAACTGTTACATTTTTAAAAGCCATTTGAAATTATATAATATATGCAAATTTGCAAACCGCTAGGTATATTAATTACTAAATATATAGTAGATTTTATTTCTATTGCTTAATCAAAGTACTATTGAAGAAAGTAAGGTTTGTTATATTCTTCAATTTAATGGTAATAACATCAATATTAATAAGCTGGTTTTGATAATTTTTCGACTTTATAATAGAAAGAAGAGAAGTCCTTAAGAATTATGTGATGGTGTAATATGTCTTGCCTTGGGACTTCATATTTTCAAAATTACCGCGCTTTAATGAGGCTATACTTTTAGTGGAAACGTTTACATCATGTTCATAAAATATTGCTAGCTGCAAACTCTCAAGAATTATTAATTTGATTTACTTGATGGAGCTAAATTAATATAGTTACTTTTAAAGTTTAAATAAATAAATAAAAATAAATAATTGTAATTTAATTTATTATTGCTTCTTGTTAAATAATACAAAACTATATTAAATTAATGCTTAAAGTTAAAAATCTTTCTCATTTTGCATGTTTTATTTTGGTGCTATAATCCGAACTCTGGGAGAAAGCATTTTGATAAAAAAAAATAATTTTACGTCGCTGGCATAGTCTATGGATTTAGTTCACTAATGGCGTGTCTTCCGGTACCACACGTTATAACGTCAAAATGGCAAAGAAAAAAGGCGATGAAAAAGTGAATCAAACTCCTCAAAGTGATAATGAGGAGCAAAATTTTGACGAGGAACCTAACTTCGAAGACCCGGAAGGATTCGTTGATGATATTACAGACGAGGGTAGGTAAATTAACATGCTGAAGTTGGCCCGGCCATATGCGTCACCTTCAAAATTATGTGCATTTCGCTAGTGTTTTCGTTATTTTTATCTTAAAGTGAATTAATAGTGTTATTACTCGGATATGTTTTATGTAAATATTCTTTTCTGTGATAGTGAAAACATAAGTTCGATCTCAGGATTGTAGAAATTCATAACCTCACTTTGACGTTGCAGAACTGTTGGCAGACCTCTTAGAGCAAAAACCTAAGGAATCCGACGGATACGAAAATGTGGTTGTCGTGGATGGTTGCCCGCAAGTCGGGCCTGAACGTTTAGAGAAGCTTCAGAGTGTAATAAACAAAATCTTTAGTAAATTTGGAAAGATTGTGAATGAATTTTATCCAACCACCGAGACTGGAGTAACTACGGGTTACATTTTCTTGGAATATAGTAATCCTCAGAATGCCGCTGAGGCTGTGCAAGCCACTAATAATTGTAAATTAGACAAACAGCACACATTTTTGGTAAACCTATTCACCGATTTCAAAAAGTGAGTATCTTAATAACATTTATATATTATGTTTATTGTCAAATTAATCATCAAGAAAATTACAATTACTATACATGTGAGCTAAACTCATAATTTGTATTAACTCAATTTGATAGAGTTGTTCACATATAGAGTAGTAGAAAAACATAGTTTAATTTTTTTATTAATTATTGACTAACTATATATTTTCAAGGGACCTAAACCCTTTAATGTTTTGTATTTTTTGTGCAATCTATACTTTAATTTGTATTTTTTAATTTGTTTTTGTAGGTATTCAGATATCCCCAAAGAATGGGAACCACCAGCCCCTCAACCATTCAAGGTCCAATCAGACCTTCAATGGTATCTCATGGATCCTGATGCATATGACCAATTCCTTGTGGGAATTGGTACCGGTGTAGGCCTCCAAGTATGGCAGAACACACTGCCAGAGCCTATCATGATGCAAGAGAGACCTGTAAGTAATGTAGTCTGTTCATAGTTAAATTGAAAAATGTCAATGATATATGATTATATTTTTTTTCTTTATAAAAAGATAATTTTACTATAAAGATTCTAGGTGTCATTAAGGCACAGTAACATTTATTGATTATGGTTTTTATGGTGTGGTTTAATAAAACAATGTTTAATTATTAGATAAGTTGTAGACACTAAGAGTCTCAACACTTTTTTCCTGCTTGCTCTAGTATATGGGAGAGATGTGTTAAACTAAATATCTATTGACTCTCTTTTTTAAAAAATGCTTTCTTATAAGATATAACCTTATCATCAAGTTTAAAAGGTTACAAGTTATAAATCATAATGTTTACCTGTGTTAAATGTAAACTTAAATTCAGGATTTATTATTATGGATATATCACTATACATTGGAGAATATTTCTTATTTAGTATATTTTATACCTGAAAGATAAAGAAGTATGCTATAGTTATGATTTTATTTAACTTATGTTTGCTTTAATATTGATTTATTTTTAAATTTATTTTTATTTAATTATTTATTGAACAAAGTGCACTTTTGAGTTCCATGACTCAACATGCAATGTCTCGAATTTGGTAGAAAGTGAAGACACTAGGTACTTCCTTTTTACTCTGATATGAGGGATAAAAGTGTGAAGCTAAAAAAAATGAAAAAAATATTTTAAAATAATACAAGTATATAAAAATAAATAATTTTAATTTTCTACTTTGTTCATGGTTGGCTTATCACAGAAACCAGTTTGAGTGCTTTTTAACAACATGATTGCTTACTCTCTTAATTGTTATTTAGTTATATCTTATTTTTATTTCTGTTTTCTATTTTGATACAATTTTGATAAAATTATAATACAATCTTATATTTTATTATATTAAATGTCAGTATAAAAATAAAATTCAATTACTATTAAAAATATTTTATACTTTTAAACAGAAGATATATGGAATGTATAAAACATTAAGTTTCTATATAAAATTTGTATGAACTTAGAAAACTTTTCATTGTCCTTTGGCAATATTTTAATGCCTTCAAAAAGAAAACTCACTTATAAGTATATAAATAGTTATATAAAACAGATTTTTATATCTATTTATACTAACACTACACTATATTAGTGACTAGCTGTGCCTGCACTTGGTCCATGTGGAATTTATAAGATAAAAGTAGCCTAAGTAACTACTTATTGCATGGGCCATTTTAGAGATTAGCTGGAGGAACAAACTGATGCACAAAAACTATAAATGTTATTTTGGTATATATGATGTGTATACATGTACACATATTTAGTATTTTATTTTACTATTACAAATGGACATTCCAATTTCATGAAGTGTATACATTTTGCAAGTGTATACATGCAAATGAATAAATAGTATTAATAAGCTTGGTTAGCTAAGATGAGCATTATTAAATTATTTCCTTATCTTCCTTGGCTTTTACTCAATAGGTAAACATTTAATGTTAAGTATTTTGATTCTTTCAGAATTGGACTGAAACTTATGCAGTCTGGTCTCCTCTCGGCACATACTTGGCCACTTTCCACTGGAGAGGAGTTGCCTTGTGGGCGGGACCTAAGTTCAGCCAGTTCCAGAAATTCTATCATCCTGAAGCAAGATTCATTTCTTTCTCACCTTGTGAAAATTATATTGTTACCTTCTCACCTAACAGTGATAGGGGTGATGACAAGAAACTTATTATTTGGGATATCAGGTAAGCTTACTGTCATATATACATTATAGTAGTAAATTGTCAAACATTGTTATTTAGTGTGAAGGGGTAGTTATTTGCTTTGTTAATGAAATAAATTTAAGTGGGTAAGTTGTAATTATGTATGACAAAGTTAGTTCATATTCTGCTACCTATTTAATATAATGCTTATTGTGAACTGTTTTATTTACATTAAATACATAATACTTACCTTATTTGTCTTTGATTGAATATCAAAATTTAAATAGATTTTTCTCGACACTAGTTACACTTTTCCTGTACTGTTATATATGGGAGATGTATATTTTTTAATATATGTAAAAGTTTATTTATTTTTTAATTCATATTTCATTATTTGTCAACAGAACAGGTCAAGAAAAACGTAGTTTCCCACCACCAGACGAATATGTGACGTGGCCCATCTTCCGCTGGAGTAAAGATGACCGTTTCTTTGCTAGACTCGGTGCTGATGTGCTCTCTGTATACGAGACCCCTAGCTTTGGTCTGCTCGATAAGAAATCTATTAAGATTCCTGGTATTAGGTAAGCTGATATGATACTTATTGATGAACATTCCTGCAAATATATGTTGTCTTACAAATTATTAGTTAGAAATGATAAATTAGTTGCAAAAGTTAATTTTTAATTTCCATATATACGTAAAGTAATCTTAATATGGCCAGTTTTTCTTATATAAATGTATAGGTAACAGTTGAAACCAATTTTTGTACTTAGAAATCAGAACTAAAAATGTAACACAATTTGTTTTAACTACAATGTTTTTTGAGAATAAACATTCATTGCTGAGAAAGATAAAATATTATTAAATATAATAAGTCTAAACTAGTCTAATATATGTCACTTTTTTTTACATTTCATTGTTAATTTTATTTATTATTTTTTTTTACAGAGATTTCTGTTGGTCGCCCTCCGACAATGTCCTCGCATATTGGGTGGCTGAAGACAAAGACGTACCAGCCAGAGTAACATTATTAGAAATACCTAACCGCACTGAAACACGCTCTAAAAACTTATTCTCAGTAGCGGACTGTAAAATACACTGGCAAAAGAGCGGTGACTATTTATGTGTGAAAGTTGACCGCTACTCTAAAGTAAAGAAAGACAAAAATGAGATCAAATACTCAGGAATGTATTACAACTTTGAAATATTCCATATGAGAGAGAAAGAAATTCCAGTAGATTCTGTGGAAATTAAGGAACCTATACAGGCCTTTGCTTGGGAGCCGATTGGTTCTAAATTTGGAATTATACATGGTGATGCGGCTAATATATGCATTAGTTTCTACCAAGTGAATACTGGTCAAGCTCCTACTTTACTCAAGAAATTCGATAGGACTTTCAACCATTTGTTCTGGTCTCCTATGGGACAGTTTATTGTGTTGGCCAATTTCGGTCTGACTGGTGGTGCGTTGGCGTTCGTTGATACTAATGATTTCACTATTATGAACATTTCTGATCATTATCAGGTATTTATTATTTTTACTTTAACTTACTTTTTTCATATTATTTTGAATGGAATATAAATATTTTATCAGAAACATATAATAAAATATTTCTTCCTTTCGTTTTAGATGTCAGGCATTGAGTGGGATCCAACTGGTCGCTACGTAGTGACTGGTGTCTCCTCCCTAAAATGTAAAATGGACTGTGGGTACTATTTGTGGTCATTCCAAGGCAAGATTTTGAGAAGGTAAATATTCAACTTGTCATGTATTTAATTAATAATATGTAATGTTAGTGACTTCATTTTCCACTATATTCTTATTTGAGAATACCATATGTTAGGTTGGCATCAATCACTTGCATTACAAAGTCAACAATGTAAAATAATGAAATTTTAAAAAAAAATAAAAAATGGGAGAAAGTAGTAGCTTATGTTCATCCCTTAACCTTCAATTATCTCTATATAATATTTCATCACAATCAGTTCGGTGATTTGACCAATTTTGCATTTATAGTATTAGTGTAGATAATTTATGTTTGCCTTTGTATGATTTTTTTTTGTTCTTTTAATAATAATTTTGCTTGATGATCAGATGTAGTGTAGGTATTATGTTAAGCATAGGTGCTTCTCAATGGTTGTTACCTCTAAACTACAAATTAAATGACAGAAAAAAATGTTAATATTACATAAAACATAAAAATTGACTAATTTATATTAATTATATTAAGTAAATAAAACATAAAAATTGATTAATTTATATTAAGTAACGTAAACATTTTTTTTCAACAGAGTAATGAAAGAGGGCTTTGCACAATTCTTATGGCGACCACGTCCTCCGACCCTGTTGTCTGAAAAGCAGCAGAAGGAGATTAAGAAGAACCTCAAGAAATATTACTCACAGTTTGAGTCTAAGGACCGCATGCGTAGCAGTAAAGCCAGCAAGGTAATATCTTATTCGAAATTGTACAGTTTTGTTTCACAAAATAAATAATAGTAATAATCTAACTCCACACAATTATCCCGCATGGCAGGGTAGACAAAGTACGTAGTGTCAACACATTCTGTACTTTCACTTCCCGCCAAATTTAGATTGCGTTGCATTAAGCGGCGAAACTCCGAGCTGCGTTTTATCATACTAGAGAAAATTATTATTAATTATAATGCCATCTGACTTCAATCATAGTATTCACATCTTTTACTATGTTTAAATAATTTATTTATAACATACTTTTGATATACATTAGTATATATATATATATGTTTTTATTTGTTTATATAGGAACTGGTCGCTAAGCGTACGGAGCAAATGAAGAAGTATATAGAGTACCGTGAGCAGAAAACGCGCGAGTGGGCCGAGCAGAAGCCGCGACGTATCGAGCTTAGGGACTGTATGTATTACATATTTATATAATATACATATATATATATATATGAAAAAACAGTTTCACGCTTTATATGGCATGGCGGGGTAGGCCAAAGAGGGCCTAGTGTCAAGATTCTATGTTCTCTGTCTTCTGCTTATGTTCAGTTAATGTGTATATATTTATTAAATCAGAGTGAAGAATTGAAAATAATATTAAAATTCATTCATTTCTTGACAGAAAAAAAAAACTATCTAGTTTTCTGTCATTGTTCCACAGATCCGAAATGTGAATATATATATATATATATGTATATATATATATATATATATATTTATATATATATATATATATATATATATATATATATATATATATATATATATATATATATATATATATATATATATAATATAAGAAGAAATATGTATATTGGGATCTTCATGCTTATTAATGATTTAAATAATTTTCTCTTCAGATGTAGATACGGACGGTATCGACACCGACCAAACAAATACAGTGGAAGAAGTTGTAGAATTCTTTGTCAAAGAGGAACAATCTGTCATCGAGTAGTCGACATACATCGCCACGTGTCGCCGGTTGTAACCGCTTAATACGGCTTATAACCGGCCAAAACTGGTTCGACTGGTTATTAAAGGATATCAACTTTTTAATAAACAAACAAATACCATCTGAAAGTTTTTTTATACCAACCCCATATATAATTATAGTCACAAATATTCCGTATTATAATGTTCAGTGTAAGATTTCGGTTTATATATACAATAGGTAATGTTTATAGAAAAATTAAATTGATGTTTGAAATTAACAATGGTCTTTTAATACCTATTTATTTTGTTTACATTTTTTTATCGTTTACGTTTTTCGTGAAAGATTTCAAGGTATTTAATGGTTTGAAAGAATACTATTAATATATTTTAGATGATTCTCATATTGGAGTTCTAGTTTATACTTGGCATAAGTACCTACATATCTAGGTTATGCATGTAATAAATAAGCAACTTAACTGTTTTGTAGCACTATTTGATCTGAATGAAGCGAAGCTATTTATTGCCCTTCTCAATCGAATTTACCTCCAATCGCTCTGACAGCTAAGCTATGCGTTCTCCATATGTCTGCTTTGAAATTCTTATACGTTTATTCCAACTAATCTTTGGGTGTCAAAAAATTGTAACAATATCTTTACAGAGATGCTACTAACACAATTAAGGTGGCTTATGATTAGCGGTCAGGGTTAGGGCGGTTACAAAGGGGTGCGGGTTGGAATCCCGTTGCGTTCAAATTTTTACAGGCGTTTTTAAAATATTTTCTAAATCCAATTTTTAAATAACACTAAAAATAGTAAAATATAGTGTTACTTAAAGAGGAAAAAAAGAATTTTGAGGTTGCAAATGCTTTATTGCTAAGTGCCTAATAGGCACTTTAAAAAATTGATATAATTTAGGCTTAGACAATTGTCTCAATCTATTATTGTTGACTTAATAACTTAAGATTATTTTTTTTAAATCGTTTCTTGCATATTGTATTTCTAGACTCTCACTCGGCTCGTAGCGACTATTTCACTGTAGGTAGGTGAGTGAATAACAGTCGCATTCGCCTTGTTTAAAAAGATTTAATTCTTTATGGAATTTCAATTTAATATTTAAAATATAGAGAATGTAGATACGTAAGTTTCTTATAAAGGAAAGATATATGACAAAGGCTGTTATTGGGGACATTTATCAATGTTAATCAGTTGAATCCAAAACTCAAATCGATATTTTTTTATCTTGTCTGTGCGTTTGTACACACTATTTTCGGGTACGGCTTTACCAATTCAAATGCAGTTTTCACTATTGTAACTTTGTAATCCTTAACATTTAGTTTTAAATGGAACTATTTTGAATATATTTATCGCGCGTATTTTGGTATTCAAAAATACATTTCTGGTTGACCTGACGTTTCGAACATTTTACAGTAATCCGTGGTCACAGGTAGACTTAGCCTACCTGTATTTACGAATACCAAAATATACACGACTAATCCGTTTTAAATAGTTTCATTTAAAATGTGTAAAAATAAACTTTATTTAAATCGGTTCATAAATAAGTAAGTTATATATATCTATTTAAATTTTGTTTAAAAAAATGTTATAAAATATTTGTTTGTCTTGAATTTGCGGAAAGTTTAGTATTCCATGTAGAAAAATATTAATTTTATTGATTTGTTTAATCTAAATTTTTCTATGACGAAGTCTCAGGCTGAGCTAGTTTTAAATATAAGGTAACTTTCACTTTATTATTAGGTATACATGCGGGCTATATTAAATTTTTCCCTCTGCGTACTGAAACTAATAAAAAAGTTGAAAAGAAATTATGTATGTTACCTGCGTAGGTGCTATAAGCCTCATCTACGGGTACCAGAACGTTTCCACAGTAGGTAGGTAAGTAAACTACCGTATCGTTCTTTTTTAGAAATTAAGCATTATGAATCTAATCGTAAATAGTTAGGCCGGTCGTAGCGCAGTAGGACATCGTCTTACTGTAAACACGTCCGGTTTTTGGGTTCGATCCATACTCTGGGAGTGATTATATTTTAATTATTGTCACTTCGTGGAAAGCGAAGTATGGAGTGTCTTGATACTAGGTACTTTTTTCTACCCTGCTATACGGGATAAAAGCGTGAAGCTTAATATTTTTAACAGATTAATATTTTTAATTTTGTACAAAATCTATTATCTATCAAAATCTTGTATCTATCTATTGCATCCATTTTATCAGTATTATAATATATATAGGTATTAGATTAGAGGCAGTAGATTTTTTTATGTTTCTTTGCTTACACATTATTCAAAGAGATACATGAACAACCTAGGCGTTCCAGGTTAAATCGCATATTTGATCTATTTAATACACTAGAGAAATGAAAATATATTTTATCACAATGCTATACGATACCATGACTATCGTGAGTCAGTTACTCTTTTTTGTATAAAAACCAGCTTTTATATAAAAATAATTCTTTTTCGATGATATTTTTTTCAAATGATGTCTTGCGATATTAATGATATTATTTAATATCGTACATACACTTTAAGATCAAGAGTAAGAAAATTTAATATTTCATAATTAAAAAAATTTTCGAAAATCAGGTTAGCCTAAGGATAAATAATTTAATTATAATCAAAAACCTACAGACAATACGTTTTCATTCACACGGAGTCCCAAAATCTTATTTCGAACTTATTATTATAACAGAATATTAGGTACAAGTATTTTCTCCCTTATACTCGTACATTTCTATTAAGACGATAACGTGACATGTCTTGAATATAAACATATATAGATTATATTTATATATATATATATATATATATATATATATATATAGATAACTATACTATCGTGACATTCAACGCCGGTATTACTGATATTTATTACTGAACTTGAGTTGGAGATCGTTATTTGCACTTTAAAACTCTGCGGGACGTAACACTGTAATTGATATGTGTTATACCTACACTAAGTTCAGGTAGGTAGGTTTAAAATAGATTTTTTTGTTGTAGATATAGGTATAATATTATATTTATTTTCTAATTTTATCCCACATAGCAGGGTGGTCAGAAACAATCTAGTGTCAGGACACTCCATTGACAGTTTTCCGCCCGAAAAGCGAAACATTGCGGACTAAATAGCGAAAGCAACGTCGCGCTTTGTATTACCAGAGCGGAGACATTAATACATAGAAAATAATCATTTCTCCGAGCGAATAATAGCGATCGAACCCAAAACTGCCATAGATATAATCTACGGCAGTTTTGGGTCCTATTATCTCAATTATACGTATTTATTGAATATATATTTTGTTTTTTTCTTATTATTTTTTCAGTATGAATGTTTTTTTGTTACAGATCTAGTGTTAGTATACATTTAACGCACAATTATACCAGCAATTAGTTTAAGTTGTTATGAAGGAGTTAATGTCATTGCTTTTGTAACACGTTCGCGGCGGCGTTCAAGACGCTGCGAGTTTACGGCATATGATTCTTGATTTATTTAATGCACGGAGCATTTTTTAACTTTAATTTAAGTTATCTGTAGTTTTATTTGCATCAGAAGGAAAAATTATAATATTAGGCAAGGTTTATCCTTGCCTATTATTATATTTTTTCCTTCTTTTGACTGAAAGAAGGTAATAAAGCATTCCCTAAGAATCCATTGTGTCAAGCTTAAGTTAGCTGCGTTTAGTAATTCGGGTATATGTCGTCTGTCAGTGACCTGGCAAGTATCGGAAGAGTTTTATTTATAATTAGTTATTAATCATTAAGTTATATGCCCAATAATTATAAGTTGTACCATATGTGATTTATTTACTATATTAGTGTAAGATTTTCCGTAAAATAAAGAACAAACATTCAAGCATCCATCCAACTTTCATATTTAGAAACTAGAAAAAAAATGACCAGCCTATCTAATCACATTGTAGTCTAAGAAATATTTAATTAATAATAACAAAAAGGATCGCGCTAATAAAATTCTCTAAAGTACGGCTTCCATCGCAGATGATCTGCACTGTAATCACATTAAAATGAAATATAACTCGCTCTGTGTAGCGTAAGTGAATTGAACTTTACCCCAAAGGCGTCTTCTGAAAACTTTTTATCTATTAAGTAACTTTTGAGTGATAAATTGACAAAGGATGAATATTACAAAACAACGGTTGAAATTTTGTTCAAAAATGTTGAGCTATCATACTGTTGTGGAAAAAGTAATATTATATATCTTTTTATAAAAAAAATTAAGATCTGATAATACATAATTCAATAAATAGAAAGGCAACGCTATGCATATTTGACTCTACATCCAGTGTCAAAGATGCATGGTGTTACTATATCACCCATCAAAGTGCTACGACGACCTGGCCGGTGAAATTGAGGGATCAGATACTGCCCCATTGTTTATATATTAATTATTTTAAATAATGTTATATTGTAACATTAATTTGTTTATATTTTCTTTGTCCGTAATCCTTCTTCTATTCGGCTTTGGGGTGCTGTCAGTCAGCGTCTGACTGCCAACGTTATTGGTTATGGGTTTGATTTCCACTCGGAGGATTGGTTTTATTATTTTTTTTAGCTTTACGCTTATTATCTCGTGTAGCAGGGTAAACAGAAAGTACCTAGTGTCAAGACACTCCGTACTTATCTTTCCACCAAATTCGAAATATTGCATGTTGAGTAGTGGAACCCAACGCCGCCTTTGTCTTAGCAGAGCAAGGAAGTGAAAATAATTTAAATATAATCACTCTTCCTCCAAATTAATTTATTTAATTTATTTTCTTTTTTCTACTTAATGATCTACTTAATGATTTCCTTTGAAAAGTATAGAATTGAGTATCTTAGCACTAGGTTCTCGTTGACTACTGTAATATGCAGGAAAAAGGGCTAAGTTGAAAAATATAATTTAGTTCATGGCTTGAAGGATTTCATTTTTAATTTTTTTTTCGGGTCCAAAACGCAATTTGAAACAGAATTACACAAAGGTGACATCTTAGGTAGGTATTTTAAATATTAAGAGCTTATAAAAAAACAGCTTCACGTATAGCAGCGTACAACCTATTGTCAAGACACTCCGTCGATTGCTTTGCGTCCGAAATCGAGACATTGTGTGTTGAGTGGCGAACTTGACGCCACGCTTTGTCCTGCCAGAAAGATTAAGATTAAGATGACGAACTTAGTTATTATTATAAAAAATATAAATATACATACATTGACATAATATTATTTAAGATATGTGAGAATGTCATAGCTATTTAGGCAAAATTGTGGCTTGGCAACACATGGCACTGCACGACTAAGGATTATGATTTGGAATATTACTATGTTGAGCGTTTGGCTTAGTGGCTTTAATAACTGCTTGGCTTGGTTGATACTTGTATTGTGATGGTCGCAAGTTAGTGCTTGGCTGAGGTAAATACCTGTATTGCTTATTATCACTGTTTAATGTTGGTAATAATTTTTTTTAACCATAACCGGCCAAAGGAAGTCTTTGAGTTCAATTTCAAAAAGGAGCCGCGTACAGTTGGTATAAATCTGTAAGCATATTAACTTCATGGACATAACCATTTTGTGGTCATAATGAATAAACATGTAATCAACATGTAAATGTGAATTTATGTTAAATATGGTGAGCAGAAACGAACGCATATCGCCAAATGAAGTTGTTAGATTTTGATAATGAGGATATAATATTAAATAATAGTTATCACCTGCAACATCGTTTGCTTTTGTTCCCGCCTTTTACCCTATGAAAACTACCTATTGTTCTATATTTAATGTTTTTGGCTGTAAATTTGAAAATTCCAAATATTAAAATCCCAATATAAATTTACAGCTACCGCATATCCTGCTTTCCGGGATAAAACGTGAAGCTTAATAAAAAATTTAAATCCCTAATATATATACCGGATATAATATATATAAAAGCTAATGTTGTTGTAGGCGATAGCTAGTTAAATAGCTATCGCCTACAACAACATTATTATAACAACAACATTAGCTTTTATTTCTATCTTCTACAATATGAAAATAAGCTAATGTTAAAAATTTAGTACTATAGTGTTTAGAATCTTTAAATTTTATAATCCCAGTTCATGTTCAATCCCGTAGGAATTTCAGGCAATCCTCGTCTCCCCATTAGACAAACCCTCTTAAAAGAAGAAAATTTTGAAAACAATTTTAATGGTGTATGGGTAATTTCTAAGGTGAAATATATATAAGATGTGAAGTTATAATTTTGATATTAAATTATATACTTAACTGTTACTGTTGTTAGCAAATTTTTTCTTCGTACTTATTGTTATAATAAATACATCTAAAACATAAAACCATCTAAAACATAAAACATAAAAACGTGAAACCTTATTTCTTTTATGCATGAAACCTAAATGTAGCATTATATCAGATAGTTAACGGTGAAATCAAGTAATTATCTGTGATTTACATATTAGAAAATTCAATTTCCAAATGTTTGGAATTAGTTAGTCACTAGCGGGTATGTTAACTGTGTGCCTAAACTATTACTACTTTGCGTGAAATGTCAAAGATTTTCCATTTACCAAATACCAAGTCTTATTTTTTAATCTATTTTTTATATTTAATATAAAACTTTACGATAAAATGTGGTGTTGAGTTCCGCAACGCAACACGCAATGCTTAAAATTCAGGCTGAAGCCGAAAATCTTCTAACCAAATATTCATATTACATATAGCTCTCTGTGGTATGTAGGTAAAACGTGAAGCTAAAAAAATGTAACAAATTAGTTTAAAAAAAGAAACTATTATAGACACTTTGAAAAATACATTTTCGCAAAACCTGGTTCACGCTATAGAAATGTCGTTTTATTATCAAATCCGGACACGTCCAGAACTTTAAGAATATTGGACTACAATAAACGAGTACAATCTGTCGGAAGATTATCTCACTATATATACAGGAATAGATATACAGCTGCAGTCAATCAAAGCATGTTGTGTATATATAGTGTGCAGTGATATATTACATATTTTATTTGTTGAAAACATAGGAAACAAAAACTGATTATGCGTTTAACTTCAATATGATTTATATTAAATTGATTTAAATTGATTTAAGGATTCAATCGTAAAGAGGAAAAATATAAAAGCACTGTTAAATAGAAACAACATTGCATTTCATTTAGCATTAAAACATATGTACGTCTGGGCGGCATCTATGGGCGGGTTGTCTCTAACACCGACATTGCACACGCTAGTCTGCGGTGTGACGTGCATCATGTCACTAAGGTACAACACTTAGTTACAATATATAGTATCTATAGACAAAGGTTAGAGAAATCTTTTGAAGAATTTGATACATAGAATTTTAGTACAAACAATAGTTTGCCATTTTGTTGAAATTTATTAGACATAACTATTTTCCTTCTTAGAATGATTGCCTTGGAATAGTAAACAATTAAAAGAAAATAGCAATCCTCTTGTTAAACGATTGTTTCTTAGTAATTATTTTTTTAAACTCTCTACGGAGATAATTAACTAACAACATAAATAAATTATAACAAATGTATAAGAATTTTGATTCAGCCGGTAGTAGAATGCATGGCTTAGCGGGCAGAACGCTTGAACCAAGAGGCGCGGGTTCGAATTCCGTTGCATTCGAATTTTTATAAGTTTTTTTTCAAAAATATTTTATATCTTAAGTGTGGAATAACATTTTAAAAATAGTAAACTACTTTGCTTCTTGTTTATTCTAGTTAACATGTAAAATATGTACATCTAGCCTGAGTAACGTGTATGTCACTTACAAAATATGTTAACGTCAAATGGATAGTAGTAAATTTTCAAAATAAATATTGTAATACTACATTTCTTTTCATTATTTTTTATTGAAACTTCCTTTTTGTGTGATTTTTTGTAATTTTGGTTTTATAAATCATTTTTGTTAAATATCTAAATATCTTGAGAATCAGTTTCCGTTAATTGACTATATTCTAGTTGTTCATTCCAAGTAAAATTTTAGCTGACTTGATCTCTATTTTAGTATGCAAGTTCGGCATGAGATTACATCGAACAATAAATGTATATAAAGCTTGTATATAAGCTTTATATACATTTATTGTATATATATAAAAATTATATATATAAAAAAACTTTTGTTGAAGTAGTCTGGGGATTTTCTAATAAATATATAAATTTCAATAAAAAAATCATGACATAAAATAAAAATAAGTCTAACATATAGAAAATTTGTATTTTTACATGTATTATTATATTTTCATTTAAAATAGATTTGATCTTCATTTGTTCCGCCTACAAGTAAATTATTAGGCAAATTTTACCTCTGCCATTATTGTTACTATCTGATAAGTTAATTAATACATTTATTTAAACAGTATTTTTATTACTACAAATAAAATGTTGCTTCAAAAGTGTATATTTTTAAATATATCGAATACAGTTCGCGTTCTGTTTCAATCACTTAAAAAAATAGCTGCTATTCCACCTAAGTAATGGCGATACGTAGGTATATCGCAGAGGATACAGAATAAATATAACATACGTTAAATTTTGAGTTTTGAATGCGTTTTTTTATACTTCAAACTCATTCATTCATTCTTTTATACCCATACTATATTATTGTGACACAAATATATGTATTAAAGAAGTTAAAAGTAGATAATATAGTTTATTTTAAATAAAGAAAAAATGATATTCTACAAAAATATTTATAACAAGATGAGACTGGTCGGTTGTGGGTTCGAATCTCATTTTAAAGAATGATTTTATTAAATTATATTAATCGTCGCTCTGGTAAGACAAAACGGCATCTGCGGCACGGTGTTGAGTTCCGCTAATAAACATGTAATGTCTCGAATTCGGCGCAAAGCGGAATACAGAGTGATTTCACAATAGGTACTTAAGAATAAAGCGTGAGGCTTAAATAAAGAAAAAATAATACTCATAAAACAAGTTGAACGTCAATTTGGTGAAATTATAATAGTAATTTTTGCAAAATAATGTGCATACCGCAAAACACTGAACCACTGCTTTGGTTACGGCGCTTCATTGAAAGTCAAATGAAGTTTACTTTGTATCTTTGAGATATACTTTTAGATGATAGTATAAAACTGAATATAGATTTTTTTAGCTTCACGCTTTTAGCCCGCATAGCAGGGTAGACAGGAAGTACCTAGTGTAAAGACGCTTCGTACTTCGCTTTCCATTGAATTTGAAACATTGCGTGTTGAGTGGTGGCTCAACGCTCAACTCAACGCCGCACTCTGTCTTTCACCAGAGCGAGGAAGTGAATATAATTTAACTATCCCATTGCGCTACGACCAGCCTCGTGAATATAGATCACCTATATTATTTGTGTTTGTAGTAAAAATTCATATTGAATTTATTCATTAAATTTAATATAACAAACAAGTGACCGTCGTAGCACAATGGAACAGCCTCACATTATCCTCACTCACTGGCCTTATCAGACACAAATGTGGCGTTAAGCTCCGCTAACTGTTATATACACAATGCCTAAAATACAGGAAAGCGGTGATAGGAGTGTCTTGATTTGGATAAATCGTGAAGTTTCTTAACTTCACGAAATAAAAAAAATAAGTGATTCAGTTCAACTCAGCTGAGATTACTTATAATAAAATTGATAGTACACGGCGATTGTGCTTTTAAATTCCGGTTAAAATATATATATTTTTTCATAAAACATTTATATTCATATTAAAAGCGTTTCACCGGTGTTGTTAAAGTGTGACATTGAATATTGTCACCTAGCAGACTAAATCACTGAGTAAATTAGAATACCAAATATGACAATTTATACAGGCTGCACCACAGCGATGCAACAATGTTTGACTGTACATGATTTTAGATTTGATTTTTACTCGAGGAAATGATCATACACATTTAAGTTACATTTTCTCATTCTGTTAAGACAAATTGCTTTGTTCCGCCAATGTCTCGATATTAGATTTTATCTGATTACTCAACGGTCCAGGAAAAAGCGAGAAACTGAATAACATATTTTACAGGAAAGTGAATAATATAACCTTCAAACACTTCGACGGCCAGCGTTATTCTCGTGCTGGTCAATAAACTAATATATATATATATATATATATAACTGTTTTTTAAACTATATATATATATAATATATATATATATATATATATATATATATATATATATATATATATATATATATATATATATATATATATATATATGTATATATATATATATAGTTTAAAAAACAGTTATAAAAAACTTAGAAATCAAATTTTCGTCTCTTTAGTTTGTACTAAGGTGTAACGAATCTTTATATTTATGACAGTATACAAAACTAACCCATTCGTTACGAAGTCACTGGTAGTCAAGGCGTCGAAAGCTGAAACTTGGTATGTGAATTCCTCGGGGATTGTAGAGTAGCTCAAAAGAAGATATTCCTGAAATTCCTATGCAAAGAAGTGTGACTTTATGTTGTATCGAAGAAGAAGAAACATGTAAAAAGTAGATCAAGTCCACAAAAATACAAAAAACGGGCGACAATTCGTCATTCCTCGGTTAAGATAACGCTTATAGAAGCTAAAGGAGACAAAATAAAATAAAAAAAAAACTAATGAAACGTAAATATTAATTTTAAAATAATTTTTGCTGTCACAAACTCGCACATAACTTCAATAACAGAATTATCCTATTCATTTCTATTACTGTCATTTGTAACCCTTTCAAATATAAGTTTATGTTCATACGCTAGCTCTATGCTATATATATGTGGACGTTGGCCAAGAAAACCCAATTACGTGGGGTTTCACGGGTATGTAAATGTATGGCACTTCAGTGACCATTTAATGGAAAACTCGTAAAAATATTTCAGGCACGAATTTGATGCGTAAAGATATAGGCACGCTCTTGTTTATAACATACTCGTATGTATTTGTCTGTATTTGTTCGTGGAAGTTTTAAAAATATGGCATATTTTTATTGTAACGTAATACAGACGTATAGTCAATATGTTTGGTAATAGGTTAATATTAAGAGAATTTACATAATTTTCTTTTCTCAGCTCTGGTAATTCATTGTGAGGATTTAGGTTCCGCTGCAAATAGAGTGTCTTAACTCTAGATTCTCTGTGATTATTCTCAAGTGCTGAAAAGCGTAATGCTGCTTTAATAACTTACTAGGAAAATATAGACCTCTTTAATGTATATATTGACACTTAAAGAAATACAAATGGAATGAGTCACTGTAATTTCAGCTATTAGACCTTGATCTCAGATCTGAACCTTGACAAAATCTATTAAAACAGATAATAAGCGTTCTAATAAATACTTATTACCTAATAACTGGAGTAGAATAAACGATTTTCTTAGAAATATCTAATGTTTCTAAAAGTATATAAATGCAGAATATTTTGGTGAATGAACGCGCATGAGCATAGCGCCCGGCTCTGTCCATTCAGCGACTGCCTTCAGTTTGGCTGAAAAACTGCGGTCGCTCGCACGACCCGCCATACATAGGTACACGATTATATTTGAATAAATTTCGTCGCGTCCGGCTTTCAGTGTAGTGCATATAGTGTTATATACAGCTGTTATTTATTTGTGATTTTTGGTGATTTAAAAATTTGGTAAGTATTGATATTATTTTTATACATTTTGAAATAAATTAATGTTTTGTTTATAACATTTTTCTTTGTAAAAATTGAATTATAAAAAAATGTTGGTAATCAATGTTTATTTATTGCAAATTATTTTAATTATAGACGTGGCAGTCAAACCGTATTAGAGCGATTTTAGATTCAATTTATGGTCGATGTCTTCTTGAATGCTATATCGATTTTGATGTGATTATTTTTTTATTTTCTTATATTTGTTGAAAAAAAAATTATTCATTTAAAAGTGTTGTACATATTTTATATATATATATATATATATATATATATATATATATATATATATATATATATATATATATATATATTATATATATATATATATATATATATATATATATATATATTCTTTTTTTAAGCTTTTCATTCAATTTTTCTAGACGACGGCAAACTTTGATTGTTCGTTTTTCAATTCGTAGTGTTCCGGTGCGGCTGTAACGGCTTCTGCATTCTGTGAAATAAAATCTATTTAATATGGTTTACTAATTACATTGTGGATTAGAATTGCATTAAAAATCCTTTTTAAATAAGATTTATTCTTTATTTATTCTACTTATGGTTTATTTTTATACAATTAAGTTATAATATTATATTATATGTAATACCATGTTATTGCTATAAAATATAAAATTATATTACAAACAGATGTTTGATATTTCTTATAGTTATGTAATTTTTGTCATTATATTAACATAACATTCATTCGCCTTTGGTATCTGCAAAAAGAACTATACAGCGGTCGTATCCGTGTGCTATAGTATTCCATTCAGTAATTTTTGCATCATTAAGTGAAGTCCTAAATATTTAAAAAAAATAATAAAAATAAGCTTTTCCAGTGTCAACAGTGATCATAAAATGAATATAAATATAGTACTGCCGATTATGCATCAGCTTCAATTTCGCTAGGTGGTTATTTGCAGAAATTTGGAATATACTTAGTTGTATATCAAGATTAACCTTGTCATATCTAATCACAATAAAATAAAATATATGTCAATAAATTCAGAAATAAAATCTTAACATCGTTGATAGCGTTACGTACTGCAACTTTTCATTGAAATCAGATAAGATGTATGCAGATATCGAAGCACATCCGCGATTTCTTTTTTGTATATATGCGATTAGAATATTGACGTATAAGATTTGCCCTTGAATTTCCTTTAACAAAATGAATTTGATATTTTAATGAACGACATTATGTCAACTCGTTCATTTAAAAAAGTTTAAATGGACGAATTTAAGTGAATGAGTTGAAATAAATGAACTTAAAACAAAAATTTAAATAAAATTTAATCTGAAATACAGAAAAATAAACGTATTTATGGTCTGTATGAAATTTAACGTTCATAGTTATGTTAATAATTGTGATATTCGCAGATTTGTGAATATTTATGAATACAAACTTTTATTAATAAAATTATATGTGTCATCGTATGATTTTATTGGTTGACGGATGTTACTAAAGCAAGAGATTTAGGTATTTGGATCTAATAACAAGTGGTGAGTAACAAAAATATAGATTGTATTACGAATATATATTTTCGAAATATAATTAAAACAAAATGACAAAGGAAGATATTCATCATATAAAGCAATTACTATTCAGGTTTTTGAACTGATAGACTTAAAAAAATCAAAGAATATAAAAAACGTTGAGCATAAACTTAGAAAAATATTTTTTTTTGTAAAATGATTGCGATACTTTGTCATATTTGAGAGATATTTATAATTAGACCAGTTTTCAACCATTAAAATGAACCTGTCATTAAAATTAAATGTTATTCCAAGTTATTTTAAATTACATTTTGCTTCACGCTTTATCCTACACAACAGGGAGTCGGTCAATATTCATAGTCATAGTAACAAAGCATTCAGTTCATTATATGAAAATAGCAAATTCAAATAGATATGGAAGTTAGCATTTTTCATTTTGCAATAATAGTAAATATATAGTTTTTTACTCATAAAAGGCTTAATGCCTTTTATATTTGTATAATAATGTACAGATTGGTAAAATTACTTATTTTAGTGAAAATGTCAGTGAAGACAGTTTTTTAAGCTATCCTAGCGTCCATGACTCAAGTACTTCATTTACCAACCGTATTCGAGACATTACGTATTGAGAGTAGAGCTCTACGCCACACGTTGTTTTATCTGAGTGGGTAAATGAATTTCATTTAAATATAATTATTACCGAACATATAACTATTACGTGAAGGTGAGACTATCCCTTTGCGCCATGAGTAGCAATTTTTAAAAGTAATAAAAATCTTTTATTGTACGTGTGTGTTTCCAAAGTAATATTATGAAGGACACTGAAAGTTTTTGATTAAAATTCATAATTATTTCCACCTTTTATGCTTGTAAATAAGGTTAGCTTTTAAGGGAAAGTGTTTTTTCATCAGATATTTGTATAGTGTACTAGTTGGTAAGTTTTTATTATTTTACTAATATACATTTATTTATACGGCTATCTATATTTTTCCATGATTTTACATTCGTTTGTCTACCGTTTTGGTACTGAAATTTACTGCCCTTATTTTTATTTACTGCAATATTTTTATCTTACTATATGCTTTATCTCAAGCGAACAGTAAGAAATTTAAAGCCTGAAATAAGTCCTTACCTTAACGTTTTATAGGTAAAATTTTGTAAGCTTAGCTTCACTTATATTTCTTGTTGCCTAGAGACCGTCAGATTAGACAACTTGGTGTAAGAACATAGTTTTATCATTTCTGTCCAATTTTAAGTTAAAAAAAATTACAGTATAATATTTTTGAGTAGATGCTCACTACATAAGTAAGGTCTGTAAACACGATTGATTGTGGGTCTGACTGATAAGGAATGACTATATTTAATTATTTCCATAGTTCGTCAGCGGCGTCAAGTTGTGCCACTCATTACGCAATTTTTGACAGATCGATTGATTTTTGACAGAAAATGATGAAAGCAAGATAAATAATCTTCATTACAGCTTCCTGTATTTTTTAATAATCATTCTCCAGTAGAGTTCGAACCTAGAACTATAGCGTTCATTTATCAAACTCCGTCACTGCACCACGAAAGTGTCTTTATATAACTTTCATGAAAGTAAAATGTACAAATTCGCCGGCAGCGTTCTAGGTAGGTTCATCAATTTTTGTATCTTAAGTGAAAAGTTCGTAGAGACATCTTTGTGTTAGATTTAGAAGTTAATATATTTTCATTAGTTCGTGTCGTTGTTTATTAACAGTGATGTGTTGACGGTTTCCTACCGTATACTCGGTAGGGTTTCTATTATTTATTTATCATTTGCTCCTTAAATAATTTATTAGATCAATTAAGCAGTAGATGTTTGTTTGGTAACAATGTGGAAACCAACCCTTTGTTAGTAAATATACATAATTGTTGAGAAAAAAATTCAAAATATTCATAAGAATATACGAAAAATTAATAATATTTATAAGTTTTTAAACGTAGATGACATTATATTTATTATTTCTTTTCCACAAATAATAATTCGGTAACACAAAAGGTTGATTTTTATTCACAATATTCAAAATCATTATTGAAAATTGATCTTCTTCCGAACGCCTGTCGTGGCGCAGTGTGACAGCGTCTGACTGTAAACGCGACTGGGTTTGGGTTCAATCCTCACTCGGGGGAGTGATTATATTTAAATTATTTTAACTTCCTTTTTCTAGTAAAGACAAAGTGCGGCGTCGAGTTCTACCACCTCAACACGCCATGTCTCGACTTCGGTGGAAAGCGAAGTACGGAGTGTCTAGTCTCCAGGTACTTTCTGTTTACCCTGCTATGCGGGATAAAAGCGTGAAGCTAAAAAAAACTTCTCCCGACTAAGCAGTCTAAACACTATAAACCAATAGGATCGTAAAATGTCAAATATCTTTGGAAAAAGGCAAATATTGCACCTTTAGCCCTATTGTATTTACATATGCAGAAATGTTATTCCTTATTTCTTTCGTAAATATTTTCTTATTTTGTATTCAGGATAGCAACTTATTGAGAACGTCTTGCACACTCTGAACACGTCATTTTATACGCCTATGTTTTTTTTATTTCAATGCATACATACACGGAACAGGTGACTTGGCAATGTTCCCAATATTTTTTTACACATTTGTTCATGATATTACTGTTCGTATGTCACAGATTATATCACGTTCTCCTGTAACGAGTTTTACGTTCGAGATTTAACTTGTTATTTTTTTAATACTCGTCGTGGACTTAAAGAACCTTTTTTAGGAATAATTAGCACCATCATGGAAGTGACTGAATGAAAGAAATTTTTCCAATTTCGTAATAATTTTATATCCATATCGCATTAATAACACGACAATTGTATACCGACGCTGGTTGTGACACAGTAGGACAACGCCTAACTGTAAACGCGATCGGTTGTGGGTCCGATTCTGGAAGGAATATTTAACTTTAAATTATATTCGTTTTTACGTCCTGGTAAGACAAAGCGCGGCGTTGAGTTACATCACTCCACATACATACTAGTGTCTTGACACTAGATATTTTCTGGCTAACCTTATATACGAGAAAAGATCGTGAAGCTGAAAAAACAAAAATTGTATATTGTGTATAAATTGTAAATCAGTAATTATTTAATATTTAAAAATTGGTTATGACTATGGAAATTGTCAAGATAACATTGTTGACATGCAGTTATTTTTTTTGACATTACCATGTCCCGTATGAACCAGTATACAAGACATAAACCCAATACAATTTTCCATTTAAATTTTGTAGCAAAATCTTTAAGCTTAATTTAAATTGCAAATATATTTCCGAGTCCTTCTAAGTCCGTTAATACTTTCACATATTTTTATATTTCTTACATATTTTCCAATAGTTTCATAAAAACCTAAAACCACAAATAAAGTTATCTTTAGTTTACAAATTCATTTGTAATAAGTTATACTTACTCTTGTTCTTCTAGTTTTCTCCTTGTTGTTTTTATCCGATTAAAACTTACCGTAATATCTGTTATCCGCTCTGCTGCTGTGCATTATGGCGGCAATTATTCATTGATAAAGATGAAAGTTGAAAGGAGTTGGCACGACTGTAAAGAATATAATCTGTTGCTTGTGATGGTATACTGGAATGAGAAAATAATGTAAAAATATATTCTCATACTTCTTTTTGTGTATATTTAAAAATCGAATAAGCGGTTTATTACGATTAACTGAAACGATGACAATACCGACATTTTAAGTTGATTGACGATTCAAAAATGCTTGTAACGGCTTATTTTATATATATATATATATATAGTTTCACCATATTATTCCACATAGCACGGTAGACATAAAGTGCATAGTGTTAAGACTCTCCATTCCGACATTGCGCAGACGAGGTTGGTCGTGGCGCAGTGCCACAGCGTATGATTGTAAACGATTACTGACGCCGACGAACGTAGATTCGATTTCCACCAGGGAGATTGCTTATATTTAAATTATTTTCATTTCCTGACTCTAGTAAGACAGAACGGGGCGATGAGTTCCGCCACTGAACACGCAATGTCTCGAATAATATTTTGATTTGATTATAAGAAGAATAGATGCTTACTACGCATCAGTTACTTATTTATATTTCCAAAATGTTTTCGCTCAGTTAGGATAAGTAAAATACTTTTAAAGAGTGTATAAAATTTGAGCGGAACCCGTGTAACGTTTTACAAGTAAAAACCCATTGTGTGCCCAGTTTTTCAATTTTTAATACGTTTTCTAAAATTGTTTTGTTCTTTATTTGTATGTTGTTTATTTTTAATGATACATTCCTTATTACAAGCGCGATAAACATAAAAAAAATCAGACAAGCACCTGACTGCAGCCGGTAACAAAATAAAGAAGCTAGTAAGCCTTTAATTACCTTAAAAAACAAAAGGTTGCCTCTCAATCAGATTGGATGGGAAAGAAACTTTTGTTCAGTTGCGGCGCGCCAGTAAAATAAATCAAACGCGTCAATGTTGGTAAATAATATCAGCAGTTATGTACAGTTCAATGAAACACGATTTTACAATTAAAATTGGAACATTTTTGCGTAAAATTATTATTTTTTTACGTTTCTTCTAATTTTTTTTCAAATATAAAACTAATAATGAGTGAAAATGCAATTAGAAGTTAGAAGCCGTGAACTCGTTTCGGCAATTTACGACAGTCCCAAGAAACTCCCTCTTTTGGGACACCAACCCTCTTCAAACTTAATCCTTTTATAAATTCACGCACCTGGTCATGGCATCGGGTAAAGTAGACGCAAGCATTACAATAGCATAGAATTTATTTTGTTTCGGATAAAGCTTAAGCTTCAAATGTAATAAAATACATATTAAAAGATATTTCTAGATAGAAATGTTAAACAATATGAAAATTCGGTTAGTAATAGTTAAATACAGATTGTGCTGCGAGTACAATTCAGAATTTTGTTTAAGAATTCAAATATTTGTGTAAAATACAATATATATAACATAATTATTAATAAAATGATAAATAATAAAAAAAAGAATATAAAGGACAATCATTATGGTTCACATAACGGAAAGGAATCAATTAAATAAATGCAGAACGACCAATTGTTCTGTATTTTTCTCTTCGGACATTGAATATAAACGACCTTTCCGGGTTATTCATTATTCATGAAGAAATAATCACGCACGGAGTCGATTACTCGTACCACAAATAAATGTTTTTGTTAAGTAATTTTTAAGTAATACAGTTTTTTTTAATGCCTCATATAAACTAAAAAAACATTGAGGTATTAAAAGATTTTCCATAAATAGCTGCTAATTAGGTTACAGAGAAAAGATTCTATGTGCTCACGTTATGTCTCTCTCAACTTAAAGTACATTCCAAGTAATTAAACTTTACATCAGACTGTAAATTTCTTATTCAACTGTGACTTAGGATTTTATGGAATAATAATTATTTGTGTACAGACAGAAAAAAAATAACAATTGTAATAATATTGTCCCATACATTAACCCAATAAACTATTCAATATATGTAAACAGTATCTGCTTACAATGGCTTTAATAAAATTTCCTAGTAAAAATTGTCATTGTCAAAAAAAAATCCTAGTAAAAAGTGTCATGAAAGTCTTGTGCTGGATGTAATGGTTTCGGCAATCCACTTCGTTTTTGTTCTGGTTCTAAACTAGTGAAGGTAAAAAAACTCACTTATTCCTGAATCTCCTACATAACATACATAACAGGGTAGACAAGAAGACCATCTAGTGCCAAGACACTCCGTACTTCGCTTTTCCCGAATTCGAGACTCCGTGTTGAGTGGTGAAACTCAATGACGCACAATCTCTTGACTTTCTTTTTTTCTATAATTTATTTTGAATTATTTAGTTGTTAAAGTAAGAGTTATAAAACTATGGTAACATGACGCAATAAGGGTGGCATTTGAACCCACAAAAATTAATTTCAGTTGGGCCCAGTAGTTTGTTATTTTATAATCATATTTGCTATAAATTGCTTATATGATCTACGGGAAACCTTCATGCTTTTTTCGTGACCTCTCATCAATGATACTATATTATTTAAGGTCAGCCAAGGGGTTCTTCATACCTTTAGTACCGCTTACATTAACGATATCATTTCCACGACTCCGAGCGACGCTATTTCTTCGTCATTTTTTCCGACTTTAAATCACAAGTTAGTAACAAAATCAAATAATAATTGTCATTTTTTTAATATTTTTTTGCAAGATGTGTTTAAATTAAATTTTTACAAAGATTTTTTTTTACTTTTCAGTTTTGATTTCGATTTTTTAAATGTTAATTTTATATTAATATTGATCTTAAGTTATTACAGCTTATGCTTACTACTAGCTAAAATCATTAATAGTTTCAAATAAAGCTTAATTCTCATTGTGAAATTGTGCATTAATAATTATATTGCTACCATAATTCAATACCGCATCACAGGAATTAAACGGAAACATTCAAAGATAATTCCCGATTAGTATCGGAATTGGGAAATGATTAATCTAAATATATCTGGTACAGAATGATTAATAATATAATTGTGATTTTAAGTTACTGCTTATAGTGCGGCGTTGAATTCCGCCACTCAACATGTCAACACTCAACGCATTGTCATGAAAGATATGTTAAATTTCACGCAGATGAAGTAATACTTGTTATAAGAACTTTTATTTATTATAAGAACGGCAGGCGTAAGCAAGAATTATAAGTTATGGTAAGAATTAAAAGGAACGTGTTTAATTGATTTGAAATGTCGAGAGGATGAGTGATGAAAGAATGTTAAGAAACATACCTTTATAAACGTTATATAGATAAGCGGTACGAGAGGTAGGAAGAGACCTCGGTTGACCTTTAGGAATATAGTATCAATGAAAGATCACTTAAAAGCATGACCGTCTCCCGTAGAGCATGTATGAAGTTTATAACTGTAGGTCTGTGTTTGTTAGCGTTTGGCGTTCGGATCTCTGCGATTTCCCGTTCATGTAGTAGCTAATTAACGTATGTTATTGAAGACATAAATCAAAATACGGTGAGATAAACGCAGTAATTTAATAATGAATTGAAATTTCCATGCTGAGCAATAATAAGTATTTAAAAAAAATATTATATAAGATGGTTATCGTTTATACGGCTATATTAAATGAAGTAATATATCAAGCTTAAAAATTTACAAAGTAAACTGATCGGTTATGGATTGTGTGTGAAAATAGAAAAACGTATACAACACATTTCGTGACCGTACCATCTTGCTATTTGAAACCTTTTATGGTGTAGTAAAATGGTATCGACCGTTAACTTTTCTATGGGAGTTGGGGGCATTGATTGAATAAGGAAACACTTGAGAAGTCTTTCCTAAAACAGTATTAACCCCTTTTAATGAAGGCAGGTCAAACCAACAAAAACGGGCCATCTGACCATAGAGGAAAGATTATAGAGTAAATATATATATATATATATATATATATGTATATATATATATATATATATATATATATATATATATATATATATATATATACTATTATTTCCGAATTCTCCAAATTATGAAACTAATTAATATAAAAAGTCATATATCAAAAGCATCGCCGTGCAGTAGGAAAGCCAGACTGTAAACACGATTGGCTGTGGGTTCGATTTTGCTAGCATTTTAAGGGTGTTAATAGCTTATTAAAATAAAGCCTAGTTTATGAAATTTATTTTAGTTAATAAAGCTTTCATAAAGATAAATGGAGAAGATGATCCAAGTATTTACTTTTCATCTGTCACTTGCTTATTGTGTACTAAGAAGCAGCAATAGATATTTTAAATATTTTTCTTAAAAATTTTTTGTGTCAACTTTGTTCTAAAATATTCATGTATAAATACTACACTGTCTTTGCTGTTCTATGATTAAGAACGTCTTTTCATGGTAAACACTATGGATGTTATACAGAAACGTTCCTTTCATTTGTTGGTTTCAAGCGAAATGTATCTTCATTAGCCTCGGATTAAGGGTTTATACTTTTTCTATTAACTGTGTTGAGAACGGAGTAAAAAATAAAAAAGGTTTTCATTGTGAAACGTTTGTGTATTAAATAACCGATGGAATAAAGGTAATAAGAGTTTCCGGGTTACAAACGGATATCTGAATTATAACTGCCTATATATTATAAGCTGTGTAAATTATTTTTCGACTTAAATTTTGTATAAAAATATAGATATGTATGGGAGTTCTCAAAAATTTATATCTACTTTAAGAATTATGTGAAGAAAGGGCGATATTTACTTTTACAATTGTAATAAATTAATTGACAATAGTAAATTGTTTTAGCTAAAGTAGTCATCCAGTTATTTTAAATTTAGATAGTAATTAATTGGTAGTTAGAAGACCAAGACTTAAGAATAAATATTATAATTTCGTTTTTTTTTTATAAACAAAGAATGTAGTGACAAGAAACTCAGTTCTCCGGTTTTCGTCTAAATTTGAGACGTTGTGAGTTGGCTGGCGGAGCTAAAACTTAACTTTGTCTTACTGATGGCTGAGGCATGAAAATAAATTTTAAATAATATAATCATTTCCCAGAGAGAGAATCGAACCGACGCATAATCGCTTTTACAGTTAGACACTGTCCCACTGCACCATCATGGTCTATATTAATATTACATTTTAATAATATAAATACATAGAACTTTTCTAAAATACTTAACAGATTTACTTGATCGTTCAGCAGCTTTTCCTCTAGTCATATTAATGCAGATAGTAAACGAATTTTGATGTGCTGTAATAGAATGTGCCTGAGATAAACAGAATAAACTCAAACTTCCATAGGTCTTTCTAAATTTTTTTTACATCTTTTTTTACATATGCGTGTGACATTTAAAAAAGTTATATATGTATAAATTATATAAACAATTTCCTAACACGATTTATATTTCTAAAATGTATTTTGAATGTAAACTTAATTGAATGTTTCCAAAAGGCATCATTAGGAGTGTCTGTTGGTAATTTCTGTTTATTGAAAGTTATTGTATTACGGAGCTATTTCAACGAATCAAGCAAATGAATGAACTCTCATTTCTAAATAAATATTATTCGTCGAAGCGACTTTTTTATGTCTGAGTTGTTTATATTAAAGGAATCAATAAATACTTATAATAAATAAATTAAAAATACTGGCAGAAAAAGCTGTATCGAGTATTTTTTAAGTAATATATATAAATATATATATATATATATATATATATATATATATATATATATATATATATATATATATATATATATTATAAAACGTATAAAAATTTGAACGCAGCAGGATTCGAACCCACGCCTCTTGGATACCGTCCAAACGCTCTGACCGCTAAGCCATGCGTTCTACTACCAGCTGCGTCGAAATTCTTATACGTTTTGTTACAACTTATTTATGTTGTTAGCAACTCTGTAGAGAGATTTTTACAAATTTCTACTACTTAAAGATTATTAAGAAATAATCGTTTAACAAGAGAGATTGCTATTTTATTTCAATATTTACTATTTTTAAAGTATTATTCCACACTTAGGATTAGAAAACATTTTAGAAAAAAATTGAACGCAGCGGGATCCGAACCCGCGCCTCTTGAATACCGTCCAAGCGCTCTGACCGCTAAGCCACGCGTTCTACTACCAGCTGTGTCGAAATCTCTCTACAGAGATGCTAACAACATAAATAAGTTGTAACAAAACGTATAAGAATACCCGAAAATAAATATTCTTGAAAGAGGTGCTATATATCATTAACTTGTTCATAATAACAAATAACCATTTACTATTTCAATTTCGGGCCATATTTTGTAAAGTAAACGATTTATTTTACATTTATTTCCACGTAAATTCTATATTCCTAATCTTCTCTCAGCAGGACCGTTAAGTTTATAGAGGTTGTCAAACACACGTGACTTCTTGAAGTTAATACCTGTACGGGTATATTACATATGACTTTGAGATAACTTTTACTGTTAATGTTTTGTTAAGGTTTGGTTTTTTTTTGTGTATTTGTAAATGAAAAAATAAATCCTTGCCATAGATACAAGTATTTCGGTAAAATATGATTTTTTGCACGAGGATATAAGAAATAACCTACTTACTTACATATTTAAAAATGTTCAAGGTGCATTTTGCATAACAGATTAAGATTTTATAAATTTAATTTTAACTAAATTTAACTATTCACCTGTTGTATAAATTCTGTTTTTCTAAATATTAAGTATTTAGATATAGTCGACTAAAGGGGTAATTCAGCACACTCGTATAAACTCCTCACCGTACGTGCGTCTGACAGCTCCGGCACGGGATTAACGACCCGGATGATTCGGTACAAGATGCATACTATTACGTAATATACATATATAAATAATATTTTTTGTCTGTGTGTACGATATTAAGTAAAAATTTTTTAATTAATTTATTATTCACGTGTATTTTGAAGACCTTTAAATTAAAATAATTTTGCGCATCAACATTTCCTGATCGATCAAATGTTTATTTTAAGTTTTAAAAGGCTACATTTAAGATACTAACCAATTTGTGTTAACGAACATTAAAAAAATGTATTTTTAAATAAGCTTTAATTAATTTGATATCAAAATATTTGCATATATAATTTTTAAATGGAAATCTTTCATAGGGTCCTTTGAATCACTTTAAGTATGATTTAATTTTTTTGAGTATAATTGAGAAAAGTTGTGATTTAAAAAACTTTATTGAAAACATTAAATTATTGAAAACAGGAGAGCTAGTTGACATTATTTTGTTTTAAGCAAACGTCATTTATAGATATATAAAGTGTTTCTGACAATTCCTTTTTTATAATGTACGCCTTAAAACGATTTATTTCGCGGTACAAAATAATATTGGTCCCTACACGTCAGTCACACGCACGACACGCCCTGTAAAATAACTCACACAATAGGAATTGTAACATCGACCGAATTAGACCCTTTTTGATATTTCTAATTATAGCGGTATACCCAAACTAATTTGAGTTAAGTAATTATATAAATAAATCAATGAATAATTTAACTTTTGCTAAGCAGATGTGCCCTATTCCAGTATAATCATTATTTTTCATAGTGTTAAGTTAATAATATATGTTACTAATTAAATAATTAATTTAGTAAATTTAGTGTAATTTTGTTCTGATTACTAATTCAAATGTAACATCATCAAGTAAGAGCTTGATTTCAAGTCGACAAATGTATATATGGTTATTTTTGTTTATGTTAGTTATATCTACAGTCACGTTTAACGAACAAATATCACAAGCTTACCTCACCTTGTACTATAGATGTATAAAAGTTAAATTACATGTATCTACATTTATATTAATTTCATAAAAAGCGCAAAGTTCGTATAAATCATTTGCATTCTTAATTAAGATTTGTAATTTTTTACTCCACTGCTAATTAATCCTCAGAACTAACTTTCGAAAGAGTTTTTTTTTGTGAAATGAAATGTTAGTTTAATTTAAAACTGTCTGGTATATCTCATTCAGTGTTGCACTAATTTCATAGTTGGTGCCAACTGTTTGATGCATTATTCTGCGTAGCACATTAAACCTAGTGTCAAAACATTCCATCCTCCATTTAAGACCCGATACCGAGATAAGCACTAGGTGGTGGAGGCTAGAAAAGACGCTTTCTCATTGCGCCACGTTGGCTTACTAGAAAAAAACATTAATTACATACAAACTTACATGAAAACAACGCATGTTATTGTATAGTAATACAGTAACTTGCGTTGTTTTTATGTAAGTTTATATGTAATATAATTAATGTATTTTCTAGTATTTTATGATATATTTAGGATAATTAAAAAAGAATGGAAATTTTACTTTTTAAATATTTTAATTTTTTACTGAAATCCCCTCATTTAAATAAGTTATCCTTATTTGGTTTCCCTAAGTCACTTTTCCATTATATATTATAATATAACAATGAGAATTATTAATGATGTCTATCTAGTCATATACAGTAATCAACTGCAGCCTTTGTACAATTAGTTGCAGACAGTAAATGCTAAACACTAATCAAACGTCGCCATAATACTCAGTTCCGTCCGTAACTCGGAGCTGCTGGGTCATCTACATTATAAGTAATGGCAACTGGAGGAAACATCTTTTATAATATACAGTAAATGTGAACTTTCATATTATGTTATGCTTAGTTAATAAAATAAGACTTATAAATGTAGGTCTCATAATAAGATTTTGTAGATAACCTGGTTTTAGGTTGAACAAATATTATAATTGGTAAACTCATCATTTGTTTTCAGAATAAAATATGTAATTTTTTTAATGGATTGATATATTAAATAGAGTATTAAAAAGTAAAATAATTTCCGTCATAATATAAGGTATAGTACTGTAATTGAAACAGACGTCAAAATCAACTAAAGGTTGAAGTGGCTCTTTGATTAGTCCTCGCGTATCCGGCGGGTACAATTAGACAGCATGACATTGTGGCTATTTTTATTAAAATATTACAATGTAAAAGATATTTCCTATAGTTAAATAGAGCTAAATGATTGCATTATGAGAGAGATGAGATAAATTTATGTCGATATGCATTCGGGATCGATTATGCAAATATATATATATATATATAATATGGGAAAAATCTCCTAAAATAATCGTCTCTAGTTATTACGCTAAATGTGGAAGATTTATATGTTACTAAAATTGAAGAGGTGCGCCTTTTAGTTAGTTATGTTATAATCTAATTTATTTAGACATTTTCTTAATTTAAATTTTCATTTTCTATGTAATTATTTACAGTAAATTTTACAGCAATATATAAAAAAATATATAAGAAAATTAAAGTATCAAGTTTGAACTCGATAGTCTCGTAGTGTGAAATGCTTTGACACAAATGGCACGGCTTTGACCGATAGATCATTAACCCCTGATACATATGAGCGTAAATCGATGTGCTAATACTATCATGGTTTTCCTATTAATGAGAACAACCATTCACGTAAATGTGTTAATTAATTAACATATTTTAAAAAATGTAAGTAATTTCAAAATATTTGAGGCCATCATGGCGTCGTGGATTAGCTATCGATTCTAAAGGCGATGGTTATGGGTTCGATCCTCGAGGGAATATTCGATACTCGAGGGAATATTAATATTATTCATTTATTGTCTGCTCTGGAAAGACAAAATGCGGCGTTAAATCCCGCCACTCAATACGGAGGATTTTGAAGGAAATCATGAACTAAAGCGATTTGACATTAGAATATCTTCAATTATTCTTCTATTCTATATCGCTGGAATATAGTGTTACGTATGCATTATATACTCCCATCAGCTTACCATATTTTTTAAATTCTTACTAAAATTATATTTACATATATTTAATTATTACTTTTATTTATTCATTTGATAAAATTCCAACAAATATCATTCTTAAGCCCTACAAACTTACATATTCATACCTTATTTTTATTTTTTATAAAATCTTAAATACTATTAATTTTAGGTATTTATTTCTAACACCGACCAAGCTTCATTAAAATTTCACCCACATACACACCCAAAATCTCGTTACTTTTTGTCTATTTTTGTCAAATATTTAATTAATATTACTTTCAAAATTCATTTTAAACTTATTTTTTAACTTTAAAATTAATCATCTCTAACATAATTTTGTAAAACATAAAGAACCAAATTGAAAATTGAATAAACCTTAGATTTTATAAAAGTAGTTTTAACGTACAAGATTTTTAATTTGATGACTGCAGAGACGCCAAAGAAAATTGGCAAAACTTCGTAGACTTGTTTATTAAAAATCTGCCGGAGAACCGTGCCGTGTAAAAATTGACATGGTATTATTGAAAATGTTATTCTAATTCAAATTATTATTAGTCTTAAGTTCAACACAAAAGTATATATATATACAAATATTTTTATATATATATATATACAAATATTTTTAAAATATTGCACAGTAATAATATAGTATTACGAAAAAAGATATTTTTCATTATATTGGTGTTGCCCTTTTTAAAAATATTTTAAATGACTTATCCTTTTTTGTATTAAAAAAAACGGGTGGACTTTTGAAATCAGGATTATAACACTATAGAGGCAATGTTTTTTAAAGTATAGAGAATATTATATCTAATCGACAAGCAAAAATATTTTAATTAAATCACAAAGTAGTTGAAATAACGAAAAATAAATGCTGAAGAGGATTTTCATTGTATTATCATTTTCATTCTACTCAAATATTTGCATTGCATCGAATTCGGACGAGTTTACATCTAGTAAGCAGATTAGACTTTAAAAAATGGAATGATCATAAAATCATAGCATAATTATTTTAAATACATTTATTATAAGAAGATAATAAAATAAAATAAAAATGTAAAAAAAATATTTCTAAATGTATTTATTGTAAAAGTGAAATAGTTTTATCAAATAAAGCTTAATAAAGCTAGAATATGGATGTGATACACGTTTTTCAGTAAACATATGAAATTTTTTATGATTACGACGAGCAATCAATTACTAAAGTGATTAGATATGTTATATTAGACCTATCGATCACATGTACACTGCGCGTCGAATTTGACATTGATATACTGAAACCTATTGGTATTGAATTTCACCCGAAAGATAGTGTCACGCACGCCGGTAGTTTTCAGTCAAAAAAGTTTAATATAAAAAAACCATCAACTGTAATCGTGGTTTTTTTTAAATATTTTTGCAGTATTCATTTACGAAGAAAATTATATTGACAAGTTATGATTTTATTTATACTTAAAAAAATACCTAATTTGTTATTTATTTCTGTTTAAACATTTATGTTTTGCTATTTTTAGAAGAATATACATAAAAATCAAATTAAGAATTTTTTTTTCTAGAATACAACTCTCATTTTTTGTCGCTCAGAATAACCACAGCAAATCTAAACTCTAATGCTACGAACACGGCGCGGCGTAGCAATTTCACTAGCTCTTCTAATGTACTCTATTTTGGCTGTTCATTTACCTTTTATATCCTCCTTATATTCAATAGTTTAACATTCTCATATGTATATATGAGATTATTATGAGATAATCGTATAAAATTTAAATTTTTCAATTAGCGTTATTGAAATTGCAATAAGTTTTGTTATAAGCTCAGAAGATCGTATTTTATTTTTATTTATACCCGCTATCCAATTGCATACAATACGCTGTAGGCGGTTCGTTAAAGTCCTCTTTGTTATTTCAACTATTTTTGTATAATATTCTGAAAGCATGTATAAAATGTTATGAGGCCGGCCGTAGCGCAGTGGGACAGCGGCTGGCAGTAAGCAATCGTAAAGTAATCGGTTGTGGGTACGATTCCCACTCGAGAGAGTGATTATATTTAAATTATTTTCACTTCCTCGCTCTGGTTGGATAAAATGTGGCAATGAATTCCACCACTTAACACTGTCTTACACAGCTGTCTTTCACTTAACACAGCAACGTCTCGAATTCGGTCGGAAGCGAAATACGGAGTGTCTTTACACTATGTACTTTCTGTCTATCCTGCAATGTGGGATAAAAGCGTGAAACTTTAAAAACAAATAAATAGTATAAAGTAATTGAATTTTAAAATAGATTTTATATATATATATATATATATATATATATATGTATATATATATATGTATATATATATGTATATATATATATATATATATATATATATATATATATATATATATATATATATATATATTTCGTCTTAAAAGATAAAGGATAGAATATAATAGAACATATGCGATAAGTCACTGCATTCTTCGCTTGTTTGCTCATAGCTTAAACATACATCAATATAAATTTTCACCTTATTTATATTTATAGCCTTCATACAATTTGATAAAATACAAGTTTCTTGTCACATTGGCGTCAAAAAGTTTCTATATATTATAACATATATAAGCTTTCATTACCAACACTTCAAAATATTTTAAATAGCTTCTTGAACTTGAACGCTTTCTTTAACTTTATGACGTGTAAAAATTCGATAAAAATACTATTTTCGTAGTACAGATTTTTTTTTATTGATTTTTGTTTTTTTTTTGTTTTTAATCATCATTTGAAAACAAGTATATTTCGTTATATTGCCATAAATATTCAAAGTAATATTGTAACCAGTACTGCACTTTGGTAAAGTAAATTTTAATTTAACATACAACAAGCAACAATAGTATATTTAACTGAATACCGTTTTACCGTTGTTTTTGTTAACAAACTATTGCAAATGCGGGGTTCCTGTAATCAAAACGCGAATTGTTTGCAAGTTCATTAAATGTTACAACTAAAATATCGTTTCTATAGCGCCGAGTTGAATTTAATACGAAACTAAGCTGTGAAATTGTTTAAAAACATCAAAGTATAGATTATAATTATGCTTATTGTAATAATTATTGCGCCTAAAATAGTTAGTATTGTTATTTAATATGAATTATTATTCTTTTATTTAAAAAAGTAAAGATTTTAAATATTACATGAACAGTTTATAATATATATTTTGTGTCAATGAAAATGTTTTCAGGACGGCCGTGGGTTCTATTCCCACTCGGAGGAGGGATTATATTTAAATTATTTTCACTTCCTCGCTCTGGTAAGACAAGGTGCGGCATTGAGTTCCAACACTAAACACGCAATGTCTGGAATTCAGTGGAAAGCGGAGTACGGTGTGTCTTGACATTAGGTACTTTCTGTCTACCCTGCTATGCGAGGTAAAAGCTAAAGAAAACAGGTGAAGTTAAAGAAAACAGGATATGTAATCACTTCCAATTAAATTTAAGCCTGTTTTATTTCCAAGAATAAAATACAGTAAATCATTATTAATATTTTGCTAGTACCTAGCGAAATATAGACTGTAATTCCTATCTATTGGTGCTTTGAAAGTACCGTTCAGTCGAGTACATAAGCTGGTCAAAGCTTGTGTACAGTAGCGTAAGGCTTAGCGTAAATAAGCACATATATTTACAGAGGTAAAACATTGTTACTATAAAATATATATTTTTTAAAAATGTATAGAGTAACAAGTCTAGTGTTCGTCTAAATAAGTTTTATACACTGCAAAATTTTTTAAAGCTAAGAATTAACTGTACGCGTTAACTGTAATGAAAAAATCACGGAACTACACATGATACATAATGATTACAAAATCAAAAATTTTAGAATATATATATATATTTTTTAAGTATTTATTATTTATTTCACTATTTCAATTATCATTGATTAAGACAATCGATAAATTATAAATGTGTAATCATAAATTCAGAGTGTAAATGAAATACCGAAAAACGATCAAACGAACATATCATTTTACCTTTTTTAAATAATACCAAAAACTTAACTTTATTTATATATATATATATAGATATATATATATATATATATTTATATATATATATATATATATATATATATATATATATATATATATATATATATATAAGTAATACAATACATATGAAAACAAAATTTGCTTTCAAAGAGAGGAATGAGCGCGAATATTTGGAAGACTAAACGCCTTTAAGCATTCTTCTAAGACAGTCGAATAACTTGGAAACGTTTTCAACTTTCCTTTTTTCTTTTATACACCTATAGTGAATGTAAATCAGGCTCAGTAGGCATTTCCTGAAGGGACAAAGGCTTTGTGTAGAATTATCAAGGGCGCGGCTCATTTGAAAAAGCTGTAACAAGAAATACAACGTGAATTGTGTTTTTTCATTGTCAGGCTCGGTGCGGTATCTTTTTACAATTAGGTTAAATATTTTTTTATTATTATTTATAGTAGGTTGATACTTCATTTGTTTCAAACATTTTACTCCACTAATATTTTTTTGTGCATATTGTGCTAGATGCGAGATAATATGAAAAAGTAAGCATACACTGAAAAAAAAATTCTGGCCTTCCTGGCTAGATTCTTATGTTAAAAACATTATATTTATAGGATTATGAATTTAAAATAAATCGCATGATAGAAAACAGGTTACTAGTTGACGATAGGTTCTTTGATATATAGGTATAACTGAGGTCAAGCTAATAGAAATAAAAAAAAACACATTAGATAATTTATTCAGAGGAGAATTCAAAAATTATATTCTTTAAGCGCCTTATTATCATTTCACAAGTCTAGAGAAAAATATGAACAGTGAAATGATTTGAGGAATTACTGAAAGCCTCTTATTTTTTTATCGTACATACTTACAAGCTAAATAGACTAAATTAAGTGGCAGTTAGAACTATAGAAACTGAAGTTATATTTTACTAATGAATAATTTTACATGTTAAAGATCATATAATTATAACATATCGTATAATTTATAATTCGAATTTTTTTTGCTGGTAGAGATAAAGGTTTGTCAAATTCTATGGTTTTTTCTTTTTCTTCTAAGCATTTTTCTTCATCTAAATGTCAATATAATATAAACAAAAATGTTATTACAATTTGGCTATTTATTGTGTTTATGAAAAAAGTAACGTCAGTAAAAAAGGAAATAAAAAAGAATTTATTCGAATTAGTATTTTAAAAGTTCTTCGTAAGCATTTTATAATGGGTAGTAGTCATTCAGGAGATCTGTAAAAAATAATTTGCCACTTAACTGTTAAGTATAGACAATATTGAGAGACGTGAACATTTCTTAGTATTATTCAGTCGTTAGCAAAGGATATTTTATCAGTAAATTTATGCTGTTTTCGTATACTTTGATATAATGGGTATCTTTTATAACACTATGTTCAAGTTTAAGTTAAAACGTAATAATTACAATTAATAAAAAATCATTGATCGTTTGAACACTTTAATTGTATATAAAGAAAACGTGCATTGTGCAGCGAGATGTAGGATGTGTAGACCATAAGTGGGTGGTTGTAGGTTCAATTACTATCTTGAGAAAATAATTATACACAAATTTAGTTATATTTATATCCGTGGTCCGGTAAGAGCATGGCGTTTCAGCAAATATGCAAATACATGCAAATACTATGTCTTTAAAATAGGCAGAAATGTCTTATGATTAAGTTTTCTCTGCTTACTTTACTATATGCAATAAAAGTTTAGGTTTAATTAACCCTAAATATTAGCAATTAAGTTGACGTCATTCGATCTTAGATATACTTGAAAGGAAGTCATTAAAATAATATTACATTATTACTTATTTATTACAAAACGCTTCCTAATTTTTCTTCCTTTTTAACTATGATTTGCCTTTCTTAGCTCAATGTTTATATAAATTGGCAATTAAACCCTCTTTTACTCATGGACTTTCGGATAGTAGATTGCCTTCGGTGATAACCATGACGTTATTATCATTATTTTAATATATTTCACCTGTGTATTCTAACAGGTTTATTATATTATTGTTTATTTTTTTTTCATTTTATTAAATATCAAAATATGATATGTAGAAAACCTGTATAATAATAATATGAACCTGGCATGATAATAATATGATCGATGATTCCACAAATTGTTTTATATTACAATAGTATAATCATTAATAACAATACGAAGCTTGTCAAATGCTTTTGTAATATCAAAATATGTCAGCTTAACATTTGAATTATTATAAATTGGTTACTCTTTGCTTTAATTATGTATTGATTTTTTTATATAAAATAACATTAGATATCATTTCAATTTCGATTGGAATATTTGAGTAATACATATGCATAGTTTCATATTCACAATTAACGGTAATTACTTTTTTGTTTTTTCTATGTCATTCTGCGATCAGCCGTAAAAGTTATGAATGAGTGAATGAGCTATATGTTGTGCCACCTACAAGTTTGAACAATGGCACCATTCGCTTTGTAAGTTAGCCTTTATCCTGATCCTGAAGAAAACATGAAATATTATTATAAGGGTTATTGATAATATTTCGTGTTATCTTCAGGCGCCGAATGGTTTCTGTTATTATATCTAATATTAACAGATCCAGCTAAAACGTTGGAATTCTTTTATAGCATTCGATACTACCTAGGTGTTAATGATGTTTACATATTGTGATGAAATGCACCATGTGTTTGTTATTTTTTCACAGAATATTTTTTTGCACTCTTTGCGTAATCACAATAATGCTGGCGTTGGCAGCGCTCAAGATTTGTATTATATACGTCCAAATTATATTAAGAGCTTATTGTCACCTCACAGTTAAGAGTTCTTTTTCATAAACTAATGTAGAAGTTTATATTTTAAATAATTCTCATTTCTTTTCATTTTTATTGTTATTGCAACGTAAGTCTGCAATCTAGTATGAAGCCGATAACATGAAAAATTTAAGATGCAAATAAATTCGTTTAGCAAGTTTTCTTGTAAAATCGCTATTGGCTCCAATTTTAAATATCACATCCTAACATAATATATACCAAAAAAATGTAAATTATATATTTTTAACTTCACGCTTTATCCCTTGCTGGGTAGTCAGAAAGAACGTAGCGCCAACGCTATTGTCCCTGCATACCCCTCTCGCCTTTTTATTATGGATAATATTTTTTTATAAAAAATATTACATGGCGAAAGACATGTAATATTTTCTATAAAAATATAAAAAGACGTAACTAGCTAATGTTATAGCAAATTCAGCCACCTGTATGTCATACAACGTTACAACACGGCAGCATCCGCTGACTGGCAAGATATATGAAGGCCATTAGCGTGTATTTTCACGATAACAGAAACCTTTGCCTTGGATCTTAGGATTAATGGTGGTAATGTTTATCACATTCAAGATATAGTGATGGATGCTTAATTAATATATGTGTAAATTCTATGTATTGAGAAGGCCGCAGGATCGTTGTAAATTGTTTTATTTTAGTTGAACATGTATTATTAATATAGAAAACGCGGTGTTGAGTTCCGCAACTTGAAACGCTTTCAGCATAGCTTATTTTTAGCTTCACGCTTTTATTCCGCATAGCAGGGTAGACAGAAATTACCTTGTGTTAAGACACTCCGTACTTCGCTTTCTGAGGCCGGTTGTGGCACAGAGGGACTGAGTCTGACTGTAAGCATGATCAGTTGTGAGTTCGATGCCCACTCGGGGAAGTGATCATATTTAAATTATTTTTACTTTCTCGCTCTGGTAAAGACAAAATGTGTTGTTTTCCTCCCAAAAACGAGATATTGCATGTTAACAGGCGAAATTAACTCCTCTCTTTTTTACTAGAGAGCTTTTAATATTACAATCATTCGCCCGAGTGATATGTGTATCGTCAACGCGTTTATGCGATGCTATTTCACTGTGCCACGATGGCGATATTATTTTTTTTATTAATAATGGGTAAGAAAAAAAATTAAAATCTGTACAATCAATAAAATTGAAGTGTCTATTTATATTATTAAAATAAATGCTTTTTACTACATATGCATGTATCTATGTATTCAATAGACGGTACATACCGTGTATACGAGTAACAATAAAACATTTTTTTCTGTCTGCTTGTTTCGCCCAATCGGCTGGACTGATTTTGATAGGATTAGCCGATAGCTGATATAATAAGAAGTAATTTAGGCTACTTTTTTTAGAATTATAAGTAGAAATCCAGAGACATTAAATTTCACGTAGACGAGGTCGCGAGCACAACTCACACGCTCGTGTTTCTATTCATTGTTTTACTTTTATACAAACACGTTGTAAATATAGCGCGTATTTTATATGACAACGAGTCTACCAGTTGATGGTGGCTATCTAACTAAAAACATAAAATAATATTCATAAACTTTATCTAGTTACCATATTTATACTACAAATTTAAATATTTCATGGCGATGCAGCTTGGCTTTTCCGAATATTGAATACTGAAGACTGCATGAATGTATTAATGCATCGTCGATCCGCAGTCTATGAACATTTATAGAGTTTCAATAGACCGCTGATGAACAACGAATGCCAACTATACGGTACTTTTTCGATCAGAAAATTATTTTAAGCAAACCTAAACTTTATTATAGGTAGCTATGTATGGATCTTCCTGACAAGAATAAGCTAGTATGACGCTATTCAATTCTTTCTTTCTACCCATTAAAGTGATTGCATGTCGGGTGAGGGAGCTCATTGCCGTGCTTTCTATATCCTGGCAAAGTGCAGGGGAACGGAAAAGGAAAGGTGAAATGAAAATAGTTTCTAAAAAATTTAAGAGTCATCCTAAATATACCATGATTATGTCTGGATTAATTTAAAATCTCAACTTATAAAAACCGCAACTTTTGGAGGCGACACAATTTAGTAATAGGCTCCTATGGTACGACCACGGAAAGAGGAGGCAACTTGATTACATCGGGAATCTGGCACGACACTTTGATATCTCCGGCTAAAGGTCAGTAGGGAGACCCAAGATAAGGTTGAAGGATGTAGTACTGAGAGTAAGAGGTTGTACAAAATCACACAGTACTGAAGCGAGTCATAAGAAGGAGAAAAATGCGGAAAGCCGACCTCATCATTATTTAGCCATCATGATTATAGTTAGAAAGAGACAGAGAGAGGAAAAAGCTCTTATACTGCGTTCTTTGGAATTGTTTGTTTTCGTTTCACACTTTTTATTCTACAAACATCATAAATTTAGAGAAACAGCACTGTTAAGAAAAAAATCGGGTTTACGCTGAGAATAGAATTTCTTGGTACTAAGTTCTCTCTGATTACCCTAATAATGCGGAAGAAAACACTAGACTGCTTTTATATAATAGACATTTTCTAACGCAATTCACAAGTTTATTTCATTTAGGAATTGTGTATTTTATTGGTTGGTTTGTCACAATAACAAAGCTTCATGTTTCAATAGAAAATATTGTGTAGAACTGAAATTTTCTTTTCCTGTAATACTACCTGTTGTATAGTGGTCTTTTGCGGTTACTTGGAGCTTAAATTTAATAAGAAACATAACCAAGATTTGCGTGTATTATCCAAATTGAATGCATAGGACACGAAGATCTTATATTTAAATCATATATTTAATCAAAATTGTATTTAAGATGATACATTAAATGAGAGTGGTTATTTTCAATTTGTTTTTATAAATATTTGCTGAACTGATTTTTGTCAGAAAATAACAAAAAATATAAAAAAAAGAACAACTGACTCTATATGTATATTGTATGCTCTGAAAGCCATTAATTTCCTAAAGCAAAAAACGGACAGACTGGAATTATGATAACTGGCTGCCTTTTGTCGTCTAATTAATTATTCTTTACATGTAAGATTATATGTCAATGTATTATATTATCGTCTTTATCAACTATGAGTATGTACACACTGTTTTTTCTATATATTCTTTTTCCACATATTGTTTTTTCTATATATACAGGTAATGAATGATTCAGTAGCAATTTGTTTCTGTAGCAATTATAATTTTAAATTATTTCTTTTATCTTTTTGATGATTCTACGTAACTTACAACATATTTTAGTGGAATTTACAAATACTCATTACTTGTTGAAAAACGGAACTCTAAATCGCATATTGTGAAAATACATAATGAAAACTGAAAATTAATTCACATAATAAATTTCAATATATTTAACATCTGGTGCTAAATCTTAGCCTAATCAGAAGTTATTAAAAACATTAGTACTTCATACTACATTCACGTCCAAAAATGTAAGTTTATGTTTAAATAAATACCTATATATTATCATCATTTATTTGAACGGACTGGAAAAAGTAATGTAGTTAAAGGGCATAGGCAAATTGAGATAAATAGCCACTCCGCCATACATTTTCTTTGAAAAATGTTAGTTATTTTTTATGCGAGCAACGAAGATGTATTTAGAGCTAATCTTCTGTTGTTTTTATGTTTTTAATTTTTTCAGGAAACGAAAAATGACGTCAGTGATAGGTTATTCCACTTTTAAATATTTTACCTTCATACTGTATCCTGTTTAACACTCAATGGGAGACAAACTAGTGTCAAGACACTGTTAACTGCTTTCCATTCGAAATTAAGATTTGCATATTGAGTGTCGAAATCAATGTCACTATAAATATTCCCTCTACCGGGAATCCACTTCACAACCTGTTGGGTTTTTAGTGCTAAATGATAAATATAATCTCATTTATTGATATTAGGTTTTAGATGAAAATATGAAGGTATGTGTATGATATATTTTGTGGTCTAATAATTACCAAGAATTACTGTAAAGTTTTAAGTCTTGTTATATATCTTCTGAAGAGGGGTTGCACACTGATCTAATTTTACGGTACGAACTATCCTCAGAGTATTTTATAAATATATCACAAATCGGAAGATGGCTTATTGCAGGTTATTCATTATATCTTAGGTGTTTTGTGAACACATTTTGAACATCTTATTGTACTTATATAATAATTGTTAGTCTGATAAATAAGAGATAATTTTTTTTAACTTCACGCTTTTATTCCGCATAAACATTCCGTACTCCGCTTTTCGTCTGATTCGAATATTGTGTTTCGTGTGGCGGAAATTAATGCTGCACTTTGTCTTATCTGAGCGAGGAAGTGAAAATAATTTAAATATAATCACTCCTCCGAGTCGCGATCGAACCCACAACCGATCGCGTTTACAGTCAGACGCTGTCCTGCGCTACGACCAGCTTCTAAAGGTGAACACGTTAAAATATCGAATTTTATCGCCTTTGAAATATAATATTTTAAATTTGCCTCATAGGTAGATTAGATTTAGATGTACAAAAATATCTGTAATTATTTTTTTAAGAATTTAATTCATGTGAAAATATTTTTAATAATTTTAACCCTCTGAATGCAACTCTACATAACTTACTTATAAATATTTCTTTCATAATAGTATCGCTTAAGTGTGAATGTTGTTTCTAGATCCTGTAATAAAGCAACATTTCCTGAACTGAAAACTTCTAAGTGTATATCTTGAAAAAAAGGGTCTTGTGACTCTAATGTGACCTCGAGATTTAGTTTTATGACTTTGGTACACATGATGAATGTTTTTAAACAACACAATTACGGAACTACAACTACTGGAAAAGATTTCTTAATATATTTATACTCATTTTCAATTGGAAATCAAAAAAAAAAAAAAAATTGATTGAATTCTATTGATGCAAAACAACAAGATGTCTTGGCAGCGTGTATATCTATTTATATATACTCGTATGACAAACACATAGTGATTAGTTTTACTTTCATCTTATTATTTTGTATATTTTTAAGTATTATGTTTTATAAATATTAGTAACTATAGATCTACACACTTTTTAAATAAAACTATTTTATACAGATTAACCGCGTATATTTTGGTATTCGAAAATACATTTTTAAAAATTCCGTATTTAGAACACATTACAGTACTCCGTGGTCACAGTTATAACCTGAGGCCACCTGTGACCACGGACTTACGGTTTTAAAATGTATAAAAAATCGCGATAATAAAATATTTTGTTATTCTACACACTTCTTTAAATAACCTGTAAATGTGTCAAATTTCATACTCTTCCATCCTTTGCTTCACTAAAATAAACGAAGTTAAATAACCATTTCAGGATTCCCCGAACGTAAATGTTACGTAGCGTATGTGATGAGATTAAAAAGCATAAACAATAGAAACACAAATCAATTAAGCATTTATATAAATAAATTATCCTAAACAATGTTAGCCCGAGTTATCGCAATTTGATTAGAGGTAGCCGAGGGACGGTGGTCCCTTGTGGGTTCGTGATCAAAACAAATGTGTGGTGAAAGTATTCTGCGGAACCAATTGTACTCTCAATATAATCCAATTTACATATAAAAACCTAAAACTAATTTTAATTTGCTATATGTTTTTTATTGGAGCATCTTTATTATATTTAACAGAAGTTTTTATATAAATTTTAATCAAATAGCTAAAGAAATATAAAAATTGACTGTTTTTCTGTCTTTCTATATTATATAGTTTTAGGTACGTAATTTCAAATAGGCTCGTTGAAGTTCTGACTTACTCAAGTGAGTCATTATTTTTTCATAATTTACAGTGTAATTTATTATGATTTATTACATGAAACGATTAATAGTAAGCTTTAAAATCAGGCTTTGCTACTTGTGGTCTGGAAATTGTCGATTATAATAAGAAAATGCTTATACGTCGTAAGTATGCATGTTCATTGTTCATACAAACTATTTGACTACCACAATCGAAGTTCTATTTCAAATTCAATTCATAGTTCTATCTACTTTAGTTCAAACAAGGGGTATTGCAAAATGTCACTCCTTTGCTTTCTCTTGTCGTTATCGAAAACTTTTGGCGATACGTGAAAGTTTGGAACGAAAATTATAATCGCTTTCAATCATTATTAATTATTAATTTTATCATTTCCATTAAGGTATAAATATAAACTTATTTACTAGATATATAAATATACGTTTGCTATTAAGGCTTAATTTTGATATTTAGGTACTTTGTTTGGGACCTAAGATAAAAATCTCCATAATTTTTACACGCAAAGCTATCTTAATTATTTGTCCAATTATATCTAAAAATACAGTCATTATTATAACGCCTTAAAGTTTACCGGCTATTAGATACATTTATAAAACACTATTCTGATGCCTACATTAAATACATTCTATTGCAAATGCATAAAATAAATTTGTTCTGATATAAAAACTTTTTAAAGCAAATTGAGAAAGCATATTATCCATATTATCGGCCAAACGAGCCTATTGTTGAAATAGTCAAGTAATTACCGTAGTTATAATGTAGTGGAGTGGACATTACATTACTCAGTGAAATACAGGGAAGTACAATAAGCGTTATTGTACATGTATTTTATTATTGGTTAAACATTGATAGGTTTTTAATTGTTAGGTTTTAAGCTTTTTAGACTTATTGTGTGGTTTTAAGCTATAATATAAAGTTATTAAAAAATAAAAAAAAAGAAAGGAATTTGTATGTAGCGTATTGTGAACAAAGTAATTGACTGGAGCTTTTTCATATGTGTTAAAAGAGATCATCAGGGAAGGGACAGATAACAGTGGCATCAAATATTATCACATTTAATTTTATGTACAAAATTTTATGATGCTGACTTTTGTCAACAAAACTTAAAAAATAAATTAGTATGTAAAAAAAACAATAGTTCTATATATATAAAAACATATGACTTTCTGTATGAATTTTAATTCGATGTGTAAAGCTTACAGCGTCAATTTTATAGAAAGCTACTGCTATGTTTTGACATTAATAAATAAAATGATCTTAACTTATTATATATTATTTTATTAATTTTACGCTTTTGTCCCCCTCAGCAAGGTAGATAGGAAGTACCTAATGTTAAGACACTTCATACTTCACTTTCCGCCGAATTCAAGAAATTACGTATTGAGTGTCGGATCTCAACGCCACATTTTTGTCTTACCAGAGCTAGGCTATGGAGATAAATTAATACAAGCATTCCCCCGAGTGGGAATCGAACCAACAGCTGATCGTGTTTCCAGTGGCCGCCGGCCAACTGCGCTACGACCGGTCTTAGAAACAATATTTCACTTAAATCCTTATAGTTTGTCCTAATATTTTGATATAGCCCAATAAGATCTTCGAATCCACGTTCAAATTGTTTTCTACGTTTTTAATATTTTTGTAATTATAAATATGTAAATAAGTTAAAAAAAACATACATTTTTTATGACTTCATTTCTCCAGAAATCTCAAGATGGTGGTAAAATACGCGCGTACATAATTTTTGCACTCAACTGTAGATGATACGTATTTTTATGAAACTCTGTCGGTCATACATCTTCTAAGTCTCAGGTGAGATAACTAAAAATTGTTATTATGTTCTTTTCGGGTAAACTTTTTATCTTATCAATGTAATTGAAACATAAACATAGAACTTTTTTTTAGACATAGTACATTATAAAAAAAATATTTTACCTGTTTTTGCTAAATATTATGTATTTTTATAATATATATTCATCCAAAAAAACATAAAAATTTCTTCTTCAGAGCCAAAGACCACATATAATAATATGTAAATTTGACATTTTGCGTAAGGCGTGGCATTCGCATGTATTTCAATGAAATGAGTTGCCATTTTCTATTACAAGGTTTAAATTATCGTATAAAAATTGTGTTGTCATATTAATGTGTAAAACATTATAAAAAATGTCAAAAAGCAGATTTTATGCAGCATTCGATGCCTTCTATGTGGATTAATTATAATTAAATAATTTTGCAATATGTATTTATTGGTATTTCTTAATAGGCAAACAGTGGAAATCGAACATTGCGGTTTTTCTGCCCGCGATATGTTGGACGTGCGTGGAGCTAATATATAGAAAAAAAAACATTGTAATGTTATCATTAAGTAAATATATATAAAATGCAAGTTTAATCTTGAACTGTGTAGTACGGTGGTGTAATTTGTATGTTTATGACTGCATGCGATTTTCTCGTATGTAAATAGCTTCACGCTTTATCCCGCATAGCAGGGTAATCAGACACAACGTAGTGTAAAGACACTCTGTTGATTGCTTTTCGTCTTGTGTTTTTCTCATATATTGAAATCATATCCGAATATACGAAAATATTTATAATACTATGGATCCATTCTAAAAGGCTTAGATGAAGTGGATCTTTAAAATAATAAGTGCGAAATACAATTTAATATTTAGCTTAAATTTACATGTACGAAAATCCACTAGGAAGAATATGTTTCAAGGTATTTTGTCCTAAGCCCAGAGGAAGAAAAAACAACGTGTTCATTACTTTATAGCTACTACATTTATTAATTATGAAGGTGACGTTATGATGTTATTGCAGTTTCTTAAAAAACGTAACAATTATCAACCTTTCTCGTAACAATCTCGCGGGGCAAATAGATGCAAATGAAAACTATAATTTGAAAAGCCAAAGAAAAGACTTCATTAGTAAAAGGTATTAAATAACAATAAAAATGTTATTTATTATAGAACGTCTGTCTAGTTTAATCATTAATATGAATCATTAAAATTAATAAAAGACATAAACTAGTCTAAATAAGACAAGTCTAGAAACTAGCTTACTATTTGAGGAAATGTTATTAAAAAAAAATCATATTTCCGGGATTTGTGAATAAATTCCTTACTGTCGATTGTCGATAGTAGAGCACTTTAAATATCGATTCAAATCCACTCTACTTCTTTTTGTAGTTACATAAATGGGATTTCCAATAAACTATACGACTAAGTGGTGCTAAAAACCGGAACAATACAAGTTGTGAACATCGTTAGGTACTACGTAGAAGATTGAATATTAAAACGTATTAGATTTTCTAAATTATTTCTAAATAACTTATTTTCCTTAAGATGCCAAACAAGTAGCTCAAAATATCTAAAAATAATATATAATAGTAATAATAGGAAGACTCAAATTAGGCAAATTTTATTTATTTTAATATATATGTTTCTGTAGTTCTGCTTATTAATAAATATTATGCTTTTTCCTTATCTCTTAGCTTATAAATTAAATCATAATTCTTAATAATCATCCGTACATAAAATGTTTATAATGTATTAAGTGTTTTATATAAAAAAATACAGATTGTAATAAGTATTTTACAAATAAAAGTACAGAATGAAAAAAATCTTATATATTAATAACTTTGCGATATCTCACTATCGCAACATAAAGGATAAGTGATGTAATTTTAATGCTCAAAGAACTAAAGTGGTAAATGGTTTTAAATTTTTATGTCATATCGTCGTACAATAATTTAACTTCACGCTGTGTTTAACAAAGATGGCGGTACATAATACCTCTTAGCACTATTATTTTTTAATAATTCAGCTAAATTTTCAAGTCTGACTTTTTTAAAATTAAAATGGATATTAATCATACGCTATCTCGTTTAACAATTCATAAGTCAAACATTTATGAAGCGAACAAACTCAAAACTTAAACTAAAATCATTTATAATATCTTTAACATCAATTTGTTATTCATATAACAGTGTCTGACTCCCGACGCTGAGAAATGGCAGCATTTGTGGACATCTGAAGATAAGTAGTTTTGCAAATAATTTTCCGCTAGAGAGATATTAGCAATAGTTCATGGAACACTGATTTTTATGCAAGGCCAGGTTTATTGGCTGATATATTCTAAAAAGTATTGTAGGCCCTTTGACGTGTAACTTTCGCGTTGCCTTAGTTTCATATATACGTGTTCATATATCAAACACTTGGTAGTGTGTGTAGTATTTATGTAATTAGAATCGGCACTTACTCTTAAATATTTAATTTTTTTAATTTATTCGTTTGCAAGATTTTCATAAATAGAGCACTTTTCGTAAGTTTTTGAAACAAGTATTATTATAATGAATATATACATGCATATTGTCTTAAAAGGCAAAAAATTGGGGTCAACACAGATAGCACAGTTTAACTTTCACATTATCTTATTCTGCTCTTTCATACTTTATACAAGAATCGCATATAAAGCAAAGAAATATAACATTAAAATTACAGATTAATTTTGATTGCGAAAACTTCATGACAGGTAGAAAGAGTAATGTCGAGACACTCAGTTCTACGCTTTCTGTATGCATTAAGGGTTGAGTGGTGAAACTAAGCGTTGCATTTGGAATTACAGCAGGAAAATAAAATCAAGTTAAATATAATAATTTCTTTGGGATCGAATCTACAATCATCGCGCTAACAGTCAGACGCTGCCTGTCAGTCAATCACTGCGTCAGAATGTGCCAGAATGCATCTGAATTATAGTCTGTACAGTGTCCAGAGTTAATATGTGCAAAACAAAAAAATAATTATTAAAATTCGTTCATTCGTTTCAGAAGTTATTGTATTCTTATATTATATTTGAACTCAATAAAAATATTTTAAAAACTCTTAGGAAACTTTTGTTTTTGTTTCAAAAAGATAACGACACTCGTATATAATTAATATTGAAGTCAATTTTAATTAATCTCAAAAATCTTAAGAATCACTTAAAAGTAATTAACACGAGGAACGAAGCTTGTAATATTTTCTTGTGTTCATTTTTTACGTTTTGTTATGTACTTCAAAAGCGCCTTCCATGACAACCAATTACATTGTTTATTTTCCCGTTTTAAAATGTAAGATTTCTTTTGTTCAAGTAAATTGAAATGCATTTATTAAATTTTTTTTACAGCTTTTTTCATATACCTGAATAGAACGCCGTACTTTGTCTTCATAGAGTAGGAAAAAAATATTTTTAAAGGTAATTATACCCCGAGTGGAAATCGAATCCACAAATGTTCAAATACCCACTTTGCCACAGCTCACATAGTTCTGAATTTAACTTCAAAATAATATATTAAAATAAGACAAAACATTTCTAGTGTACCTTTAATTTTATTATAGAAATGTTAAAAACTGAAAAAAAAGCTACTATTTAAAAATGACTTTTATATTTATGTTTGTCTTGCGTCATGCTGAATGGCTGAAAGAATGTTGTTCTGTTTTCCTTCCTTCTTTACATTGATTTCTCTATTCTGCAAAACGATTTATGTATGATAAGCTTCTATTTATATATATATATATATTTATGTATATATATATATATATATATATATTCATGTTCTTATAATATCTTGCTCCTATCTAACAACCTACGAGTATGTAAGAAAACTTGCAACGTTTTTTAATTGCATTTATGGTAATTTTAAACCACTTCTTCAGAGTCACGCTTTTATCCCGCTTAGCAGGGTAGATAGGAAGAAGTTCAGGGTAGTCAAAGATGATCTAATGTTAAGACACTCCGTACTTCGCTTTCAATCTAATATGAAATATTGAGTCTCTGGTAAGTCAAAGCACTGTGTTGAGGCGCAAAGCAACGCCGTGCTTTGTCTTGCTGTCCCACTGCGTCATGACCAGTCTCTAACCGGCTTCTTGAAGTCTGATTTGCTTGAAAACTTGCATCCGTGGCAGAATCTGATGACAGTAGTCTAATAAAGTAACTAAAAACTTCTACAAGGTTCCTTTTATTTATTTTTTTAAAATTAATTCTTTCTAGAAAATTGCTAAGCTAAAGTCCACATATTACATAAGTGCTCACAAATAATCAATGAGTAATAAGTGTATTTTCATAATGATGCTAACTCGTTAACGCGTGAACGGTTGAATGAACCTTCCGCCTTGATTCCCTTAGGAGTTAAGACGATGTGACGGCGGTATAATAGTTTATTACACTATACTGTCAGGTTTTGGTGACACATAAATATTATAATATTACGTTTCTGCAAGTAAAAATGTATTTTTTTAACAATAACATGTAAATAGTTTTTATATATTTACCTTAAATCAATCAATACTGGTCATCGTGGTGCAGTGGATCAGTGTCCGACAGTAAATGCGATCGGTTGTGGGTTCGATTACTGCTCGGAGGTATAGTTACTTTTTAAATTTTATTTAAATTTCTCCGCTCTGATAAGACAATGATGTTCTGGCGGAAAAGCAGTCATCGAAGTGTCTTGACACAGTGTCTGTGTCTTTGATTACCTTTCTATATGGTTTTTATATTAATCAATTACGTTATTTTATTTGACTAGCTTTTGTCTTATATATCTTTGTTATTCTTTTTTTTATATATTTTTTCATATAAGAGAAAGATGTATTTATTAATCTTTTAAAATTAATGACATAAAAAATAAGTGTAAGAAAATGCAAGAAACATACGGGAAATTATTTCTTTTTTTGTGTTTTCATGGAAAGTAATGTTTTTATTATTTATAGTAATATTATTCACAGCAAATACATTTAAAAAAAGCGAGTGATGCAGGATTCTAACAAGAACCTTTTGAAAAACCGTCCATACACTCTTATGAATTATACGTACATAGATGTAGATACATCGAAGTTCTTGAACGGTTGTTTTTGTTATTACTTGAGAGTAATTTTTTTAGAAAGTAATAACTTTAGTTATATATATTAATAATAATTTTTAACGAAAGTTTATTTTTTATGTTCTCTTTGTTGAATTAGATATATCTCTAGATATGTCCATAAAGTATAAATTTCTTAGGCAACATAAGTAGAAGACATGCTTTCTAACATCGGAGACTGAGAAGAAGTGGGTCAAGTGCCCCAGCTTAGTGCAGAATTAGCCTTTGTAGTAAAAGACACGCTAGGATAATTACACATAGGCTTGTTTTCAAGTAAATCTTAACTCTAGAAAGACTTATTGCATTTTCAAATTGTTGAATATTAAATTTATAATTATTCATAGACAAACCGTGCATTTTCTTGTTCTTACCCATGCTAAAGGATATATAATGTGCACGCAATGTCTCGCGATTCGGGCGAGAACCAGTGAGCGGAGTATTTTGACCTTGGATTTGAAATTCCTAATTTGAGTATAAACGAAAAATATATTCAATTTGAACAATTGTACTGAAATTTTTACGTAGGATAATTATGTACATGGCTTACAAATAAAAAAATGTAAAAAAAGTGTCTTTAAAGCTACCCTACAAAAATAATATATTGTAAGTTTGTAAGATTTTATGCTTAATAAGAACTTTTAAAGAACAGACAGTGAAAACTTTTTACTTTACTAAATTCCCTACAATTGCCCGACAAATAAAATTTATAGACATTCAAAGACATTGGATTCAAAAAGTTTTTCAATAGTAAAGTGTTTGTGAAAACTACTTACTTAATGTTTTTAGCGCTGAATGAATTCTAGAACTATATTCGAAGGTTTTGTTATATACGAGATTCGATTATGGTGGTAAAAATATTCAAACTATATAACTTTGCCATTAAAAGTTAATTTTTGTGAAATCCTGTGTTAATGGTCCCCTACACCCCACTGGTATTTCTTAATTGTCACGGTCATTCATCTTTTTATTCATGCTATCCAGGTTTTTATTTATGGTGCTTTGCAATTTACCATTCTCAATCACTGACTGACTCCCTATAATGATCCTTCTTAATTGACTGAAATAATTTGGTCATTATTAACAAACATTTTTTTTAATAAATTTTGTAGACAGTCATTTTGTTTTTATTTTTTTTTCACAAATTATTTTTTTTTATTATTTTAAAAAAGCGTGTACTGATATCGTCTTCTAATCCAGGCATAAAATGTAGATTTAAATTTAAGTATATAAGGTAAGTCACAAGTATTAAACTTTTTTTTTAATATATGATTTATATATTGAGGCCGATCGTGGTGTAGTGTAAGCGCCAGTGGATTTGACTTCCACTTAAGGGAGTGATTATATTTAATTTACTTTCAATTCCTCACTCCGGTAAGACAAAGTGCAGCGTTGAGTTCTGACTGTCACTCAACACGCAATATGTCGAACTCGGCGGAAAGCGAAGTACGGAGTGAAGTCTTGACACTAGGTACTTTCTGTCTACTCTGCTATGTGAGATAAAAGCTATTTATGTATTAAAAGTCAAGTAAAGTGGCTTTACTATTATTCCAATATATACAAGCTAATACCTAATACCTAGAACCTACCTGTAGTCATATAAATTGTTCTCATCTTCCGCTTAATAAATTACCTGGTAAAAGTCAAATATATTTTATATACGTAAGGGATTAAAGGACACATAAATGACCGAAAGAGAAATAAATAATTAGAGACCTCAAACGAGTCTGTTACGAGGGTATGTGTACATTAGAAGCATTGACACATCGTTTGTTAATTAATGCCTTGTGGTTTTAAAGTATTGGTCAACCGTTAAAGGAGAATTAGATTTTAGAATGTACACCACATATGTAGATAAATATGAACATTTTTGTATGTATAGTGTATATATTGGATTTAAGTATTGAAATTTGATAATTGACTATGATACTTGATATTCAATTCTAAAAATATTTATATTACTTTTATAGTTATATTTAGTTTCTTTGTGCTAAAAAATGTACATTGTAAAAATGTTAACAGCAATATAAAGTTTCACAACTTAAACTTTTCTAAAGTAAAATCTTGAGATTGAAGATATAAACAAATTGTCAACAAGCTCGTAAAAATATATGTATTCATATGGGAGCTACTAGAACGAAATGACCTAACCCTTAATTTTAAAAAAAATCATACCATGAATATGATACTATGATAAGACACAATTTTATTTAGATATTATGCTTTCCAAATTAATGTAAAACGCTAAGAGATATATAGAAAAACTCATTCTCAATTTTTTTTAAGACTATGAATTTGACGGCAGAATTTTTCAAACATTCTTTATATTCCCACTCTGGTAAGACACAAAGCTTATCGTCAGCATAGAATAACTTAGCCCAGATAAAGCCCTCCTAACTATTAACTTTATCGTATCACTAACATAAGATAAAATGAATTTCTTTTTTATTTCTTATACTTATATTAAGTCCTATGAATTTAGTTAATTTATTATTGAACTTGAGATGAGCATCATATTTTGTTTATAAGTTAAAATATTCAGTGGTAGCAAATAATACTTACTCATATGAATCCTTAGGGTACGATGAAGGCATTTTAGGAGTTTATTCTTAAAATATGAACGTAAATAGAATAACGCTTTGGTTTACCAAATAAAGATGGAGCTTAAATAAGTAAAAAGTTTAGCATTTTAAATATATTATTTAGTATTTATAAGATTAATATATATTTTTTAAATATTCTTTGATGCCTTTTCTCGAATTTTTATTAGAATTTTTTAGTCACTTAGTAGAAAAAAAGGAGACGTAGTGTCAACACACTACGTTTTTTGCTTGCCATTCTAATTCATTGCGCCGTGTATAGAGTGACGGTACTCAACGCAAATCTGTATCTTATTGAAGTAGAGAAATGAAAATAATTTAAAAATCTTCTTTCAAATTGTCAACTTCATAACCAAAGCCACTGCTCTTTAACTTTTGTAATATTGTTGGTTATACCTTTTCGCTTTCCATACTTATTATGATATGTGTCCTAATTATTCGACACCGCTATAAATAAAAACTTGTATGGCGTATCTCGACATTTATAGATCATTTTTGCTTTATGATTTCCTTCCGCGTTATCTTTTTAAGTTATATAGAGCTGTTAACATTTTATGTGTTGAAATTTTTATCCTTATTTACAATGGTACAACATTTTCATATCTTCTTTTAAACCAAGATATTATTTCCACAATTTTTATTTGTAAAATCTTTAATTTTCAGGATTTTTATAAGTTATAAATTAAACTATTTTAAACCATCATCATCAATTTGATTTAATATATTTTTTATTTTTAAAACTTACTTAAGAGTTTTACGTTAAATTCTAAGTTTAACGATATTTAACTATTAATAATAAACATGGAAATACCATTCGAAAATAGTAGAAGCAGTAGCAAATACTAAACGTAAATATATTTTTTTTATTTACTCATAATCTAATGCTGACTCGACTATTTCTAAAACAGTCATACAGAAATAACTTGCACAGCTGTCGCCTGTCTGTTATAATACTCTTTTTAATTTCTTTAAAAGCATAAATTTGTGAGATGAAACCGTTGATATAACACTAAATATAGTACATAAACAACAGTGCGTCATTCGTTTAAAAAATATAACTTTAAATTTGTTGACGTGTTAACTATTCATTGCCTTAGCAACGTATGTGTATCACTTCGAATAAATGGGCATATCGAACACATCACGACTATGGTATTACAAACCAGTGTAAATATTTATTTTATCTATTAAACTATGTTATATTTCTTCATATTTTATCCAGCTTAGCAGGGTATTTCGAGACAACATAGAGTCAAGACACTTGATAGATTTCTGCCCGAAATCGAGCCATTGTGTGCTAAGTGGAACATAACGCTAGGCTTCGTAATCATTGCCCCGAATCGGAAGTCGAACCTACAACAATTCGTGCTTACAGTCAGAAGCTATTCCACTGTACCAAGATAGCCTCATATTTTTTATTACTTTACTCCCCGTAAAAATGTATACAGTTTTTCTTCACGCATTATTAATTAGCCAGCACATAACTGTTTGTTGTTTATTTTTTCCAATAACACGTATAAGTAACTAACCAAAGCAATCACGTAAGTATTTAGACAGTTCATATTATGATATGAGTATATGCAATAATGATATGAGTGTTTATCAGTTTAAAAAGTGAATTTAAATGAACGCTATCGTTAAATGCTGACCAATTTTAAATGCGTTTGTTTGCGGACTCATCAGATCAGAGATTATATATATATATATATATATATATATATATATATATATATATATATATATATATATATATATAGATATGTATATATAGATATATATGTATATGTATGTATATTCGCGGCGCTAAATTCGCCAGTCCAGCACGTATTGTCTCAATTTCGGGCGGTAAGTAGTCAACGAAGTATATTCGTAGTACCGTAGGTTATTAGTAATATCGTAGTATGTCCCTGACTACCCTGCTATGCGGGATAAAGTGTGAAGCTGATTACCAGTCCAAGGATTATTTATATCTATATTTTACATTATATTCTCTTCGACTTAATTTATTAATTGTACTATAGGTTTTGTATGTAAGTATATTGTTCCTTCATTATTTTCATGTTTTCAGTTTCTTTGTTATTAATGGGATACAAATATTATTGTGAACTTAATCCTTGGGGGCTGTTGACATTGTTAGACAATGGTAAACACAGCTGTTCAAATGTGTACATATTCCTGAGGATAACCTAATAATGTCAGGCCAAAGTGTGTATATAGAACGTGTATATTAAGCTAAAATTTTGTTGTAATATTTTTTTAACAATGGAAAGGCTTTCAATCATAAGTCCTGTATAAGGAAAGTAATTAATAGTATGAGAATCAGTAATTAAAAAGTCTCATCATTATTAATATGATTTTGACGGGATTTTCACTGAAACATAGCTGATGTAATAAGGAGTAGGTACTTTAGACTACTTTCAGCGTTAAACTCCATGCGGACGAAATCACAACTAGTATTTTATATTAGTACCATAGTCATATTTTATATATTTTTTGTCTATAGATGTTGAAACAGAAATCGTAAACAGTAAATTTAAAAATTATAAATTAACTTGTCGAACAATTGTAAAGTTAATGTATTAAATTTATACGTTTAAAGTACTCGTTTACATACTCTTTTTTTAGAAGGTACCTTTTCATAATTGTATATTTCATTTTTGCCCTAAAGCGTTTTATAAAACTTAGTATGCATTTTTAAATTTACATTCTATGAAAATTTTAATATTCTCTAGCTGGTCGTTGTAGTACTCTGTCTTCACTACTGCAAGTTACAGGCTATTAATTACGGCTTAGAAATTTTTCTCACTTTAGCCAGAATAGCTGATTTTTTACGCCATTTATTTTTCATTTCAATCAAACAATTTTTTATTGGTTATTAAAGAAGAAAACCATACGGTCTATTGAATATAGGGCCCTGGGGCCTCGGCCTCATGAGACTTTAAAACAAATTGTGAATAATTACAATGCGGTCTTATAGTTTTGTCCATGTCCTGAGACGGCACTGGAAGGCAGTACTAACTACACGTATACGTAGGGTAAGTATTTTACCTGAAATTTAAAAAAATCTGTTCCTTTTAAAAGAATTCATTTTTATTCCATATAACATTTTTTAATTTTTGAAAATAATTGTTTAGGTCCTTATTGGAGTAGTTAGAGTGAACGAAGACCCAACCGCTATGGTCTTTGCATACTCTGCATACTTCTTTTTCCTTAACAGTGATCAACCTCTTCATATAGGGCCTTCAGGAGGACTTTTGCTTTACATGACCTACCTTCAGTATTATTGGTTTTAAAGGTCAAACAAGGTCTCCCCTGCTATCACTCACTTTTGCGTCATATTCATACATTATTTATTATATATTGATTTATCTTATATAATATATTTATTATATTATCTTGTATGTATACCATTAATGTTTATTTTTTTACAGGAAATATCTAGCGTCAAGACACTATGTACTCCGCTTTTCGTGGAATTCGAGACTTTGCGTGTTAAGTGGCGGAATTTTTACGCCCCGTTTTGTTTTAACAAAGCGAGAAAATCAAAATAATTTCAATATAATTATTCTCCCAAGTGTGAATCGAACTCAATAATATAAATAATAAATATTGTTACGTTTTTTTCAATATTCAAAAAGTAATAGCTCCCAAATACTAATAAATCTAAATTATTCGTGCAGTTAATTAGCCGCCACTAGGAAGACTCATTCCACAGTATTCAGTTTATAGGCCGTAAAGCAGTCATAAAGTTATAATAGCAAAGTAACTTTGTGATATCTTAAGACCTAATATTTTGACAAAGATTATAATCTTTAAGTGTTATCTTATTTTTTTATGGAATTCCGATAATTAATTGATTTACCATTGCTATATTTTTTCTAACATAGTCTATTGAAAATATTATTTTTATTTTTAATAAAATCGGGAACTTTTTGAACAATTGAGCGTAATTTGTTTTTATTACCTCATAGACATATCGAGTAGACAGATATTAACTAGTGTCAAGACAATTCATACTTCGCTTTCTGTCGAATTCGCTCGCCGAATCACTCCCCCGAGTAGGAATCGAACCATCAACCTATTGCGTTTATACTCAGACGCTGTCCCACTGCACCGCGACCAGCCTCAAATTAATTGAATGTAAATTTATACGTTGTGTTATTATAATAAATTTTATTTAGGTGACATGTTCCAAAACTAAAAATATTTTTTTTAACTATTGCTTTCATGTTAACCCACCACGTAGCTATTCGAAAATAGAATAAATACGATGTAGAGAGTACGATCTTTAATGTTTTTCTATTACTTTTTGTTTAACAGTCGATTTTATATAAAGATATACCGTTATACTCTTAACACTATAAAGGAGGCATCAAAGTATATGAAATGGCACTATATCCCCTAAAATTGTTGTTGTTACGACAGAAAAGATAACATTTACGTATGTATTGGACATATATTTCCTCATTTTAGCTTATATTTTTATCGAACATAATAGAGCAGAGTAGAGTAGCAGCGTCAAGGCTAATCCCATGTAGTATGATAGTCAGAGAGAACCTAGTGTGAAGACATTCTGTTTATTATTTTAAACGTAAAATAAAGGCAGTATAATAAATAATTGTAAATAAAGAGGTATGCAGACAGGTATAAAAGAAGATAAGCAATAGCATAATATCTTTTCTAAATCTATCGGGGGCATCCCCGAAGTACCGGAGGCTTAAGGCTTTTTAAGAAAAAAGAAATATACAGTAACCATTTTATATTAAGTCGCTTCTTAATTAGAGACACATAATTTATAAATTTATTTAAGTATTGAATTAAATCAACCTAAACAAATAGCAATAAGCTTAAGTAGTTAAGCACTGAAAAAGATCTATTAATTGCATATATTTTTTGGTATCTTTAAAATATGGCACCTAGTATCGGACAGGTTTAAATTTGAACCCTTATGATCGGACAGTAGTAGAAGTATAAAATTTGAACAATAAATAAACATAAATTTTGCCTACCGATTTTTTTCTTCTTTCTTTCTAATTCTTTCTCTTCTAGACGATGCGTATTTTGCGGATCAGTCAAAATTTCACTCAGTGTTTTGCAACTTGCACTCTTCTTGAGGCAGCATTAAGCAATAGTAAATACTAAGTATATATTTTTTACATTTGTGTCGTCTATTAATAGAGGAATTGGTTTTTTATTTCGATTTGCTGTTTAAGTAAAATTCTTTAAACTTTTCGAACATTAGTTATTTTAACGTGATTTGCAATTAGCGTTTTATTGTTATTAAGAGAAAAATAGTTATATCGCTGGGAAAATAACCTAGGTCTGTTAAAATATTTTTTTGAATGGATGAATTCCTACACAACGAAATCCTGCCTCTGCTATTTCAAAGCGTGCAACTTTTCTTAGATGCTTCTGCTATAGACCGGCTATACTGGAGTCCCCTAAGGCTCCACAATCTCTCCTATTCTGTATGCGTTGTACACCAGTGACATACCTAAAGTGGATAACGTCCATCTGGCTATGTACGCCGATGACACCGCCCTCTACACCACTTCCCGCCACTCTTTCACTACTGCCGAGAGACTCCAGGCGGCCACCAACGCTCTAAGCGCTTGGTACCGCAAATGGAGGATCGAGGTCAATCCTGAAAAAAGCGCTGCCTTGTTATTCCCTCGTCTCAGACGCGAAACAAACTATACCATATTTCTTTTAGATAAGCCTATACCTTGGCAAAAACAAGTTAAGCACCTCAGAGTAACTTTAGACTCCCAACTTTCCTTCAGAAAATACATTATCTTAACAGATTGATATGCAAACGTAGTAAAATGTCACTTAGAAATAAGCTGACATTATACAACACTTGCATGAGGCCCGTCCTTACCTACGCCAATGTAGCTTTCGCGCACACTGAATTTAAACCACTTCAAGTGGTTCAAAACAAATTCTTACGAATCGCATCGAGTTGACCCTGGTACGTTCGTAACGTCGATTTTCGGACTTTGAACTGGAATCGTTCAAAGAGTTCTGCACTGGCTTATCCAGGCACTACTATGAGCTAGATACTCACGTGAATCCCCTCGTAGTACGGGCGAGTAATTACTCCCCGTCTGCGCATCCTAAGCTCAGAAGCCCGCGTAGCGTCCTATTAGACCTCGACGACCCAATTACGGTAGCTAACGGCAAAGTTATAGGTAAAAAGGAAACGCTCCACTCACAAGACACACACACTGTCGTCAACGGAAACGACGGCGTAATCCAGCTTATTTAACGGCCCGTCCGCACGTTGGCGCAGCTGGGTACAACAGTTAGAGACTGTTAGGCTCCCTTAGATTAGTCTAAATTTTTCCATTCGCGACTTTCCCTCACCTCAGCCGATCGCAAGCCGAGGTCAGAGTGCGGGACTCTGGGGGTGCCCTTGCGGTCGTCGACTACCTCTCTAGCAGCCACGTCAGGGCTTGCTATGACCATCAGGGTTAACAGCATTTACTCCATGGACAGTAACAAAAAAAGACCGTCCATGTCATACTCAGTTAATCTGGCATCAGCATTAGCTCGCATCCATTACCACAGCACTCATTGTAAGCACTTTTAAACTGTTTCATGAACGATAGATCTAATGGTTGCATATCTTGTATGTAGTATATGGTAGTATGGTACTGATCAAATATATGTGATTGTTTTTGTGCAGAAGTTGATGTCGTTCTGAGTTAAGTATTTAATGTGGCTTTCTCACAAATTCTCGTATTCAGCCGAAAACGTTTTTTGCTATCTTCCCATGATAGGTTGAAACACAACCTCCTTACCTTCTTTTATAATTGGAAGCTTCCGTTATTGTTATATTTTTATTCATTACCCTGTCGATCGCCAATTTCAGATTTTTTGACTCCCATGTAGCCTTCTTTTCTTTTCTAGTATGTCAAATAATCTACAAAGATAATAATAGCAATAATAAATAAAGCTATAAAACACAATCGTTGAAATAAATTTGTCTGGTACTAGGGTATCTTTAAACGTCCGAACTTAGGGCCTACTACTAAACTTTAGTAAAATTGTGATATAAATAAAATTTGTTATAATATCTTAAATCAAAGTATGTAAATTAAAGTATACTCACTAATGAATAAATAGAAAACAGCACACGCAATATATTCCCATTATAATGTGACTTATGACTAAATGATTTTTACTCGATGCAATGGTGTGGTGCGCAAAATATGTAACGTATGACCTGTACGCCTCCTTAAGTGAGAATGAGGCGTTCAGCGCCGTCAAGGAGGTACATTCGTAATAGCCAATACGTATATAAGCATAGTATGGAATAGGAGCGCGAAAACATGTTTGCACATGTACTTTGTCCGGTACTGTGTGCTGTCCAGCGCTAGGGGATACCTCTTACATATAAATAATATTTTAATATCTGTTTATGATATCAATATATGCACTTTTTACCAAATGTATATGTATGTCTACACGGTTATTATAAAATTATAAATTAAAAATGCAAAGACGTTATATTCTAACTGAACAAAGTCGCAGACACCACTAGTTTAATACATAATTCCAATAACTAGATAGGTGAAGTTAAAGTATATATTAATCATAGACGTTATTTGTGAAATTAATTACCAATTATTTTAAAAGATGCAAAAAGTGTAAAGTTACAGTTACTGAAATAAAATTTGAAGAATTTACTTTTAATTGCTCGTTAAAACATTCATATATTTTATATAAACATTTCATCTACGTCTAAACTAGTGGTGTCTGCGACTTTGGTCGTTTTAGAATAATAAACTCCCACTCGGAGGAGTGATTATATTTAAATTATTTACACTCCCCCGCTCTGGCAAAGACAAAGTGTGGTGTTGAGTTCCACCACCTCAACACGCAATGTCTCGAATTCTGTGGAAGGCGAAGTACGGAGTGTCTTGACACTAGGTACTTTCTGTCTACCCTGATATGCGGGATAAAAGCGTGAAGCTAAAAATAATAATAATAATAATAAACTGTATTAATATCAAATGTAAAACTTCTCGATGTTACTATTATTATATATTATAACTATATATACAGCAAAGAAGTCGATGAATATGTTAGCATAATTTATTTATAAATTGATGATATTTGATAAAAGTCGTATATATCAATACTTACGGGGACGCCATTTGAACAGTAATTTTAATAGAAAACACCTACCTTAAGTATATATACTTAAGTTATTATTTATCTTCCTTTGTTCGGTTTCTATATAAGTCGGCAACATAAGCTTAATAAAAGTTTTAACTTATTGAGTTTCAAATAGGTAGTTACGTTTGTTGCAATGAGCTTTATTAATATACTTTATGTTCTTGAATATGCTAAGAAAACTTAGTTATTCTAAAAAATTTCTTCTTTTTCTACTTGGCCTTTATCCCGGTCTAGTCAGGGTATATCTCCCCACTCAACTTCCTCTACTCTGCGCGGTCTGCAATATCCTCTGTGTTCACTCTATTGGCTCTCATGACGACATCATGATATCCAGCCAGCGTTTCTTTGGGCATCGGGGGGTCAAACTCCAGGGTCAGATATAGTAAGGCATTTTTTTCCGACGTAATAGTTTAACAAACTAGTTGAAATAATGAATAATTTGTACCACCAGTCAGCGTCCATTAAAATCAAAGCAAGAACAAGACTTGCCTTTCTTATTCTCTCGACTTTATTTTAATTTTCAACTTACATATATTAAATAACGGTTTTAAGAAAAATTTGATTTATAAATCACTTAGCAAATGTTTTTTGATGTGGATTTATAATGTACTTGCCAATGTGGCCAGTGTATACTACACTACCACTATAGTTATTTATTAATAAAACGTATTTTTAAAAAGTAGTTTCACGCGTTGTTCTTTAAAGTATGTTAGTCAGCCACACCCTAGTTTTAAGACAATTGAATGTTGTACCAAAATCAACAACAAGAGTTGACTGGCAAACTCAACGTCACATTTATCTTACCAAAGCAAAGAACTTATTATTATTAGTGGGAACCGAACCCATAGCATAACGTGTTTACAGTCAGTCGCTGTCCTATAAACATACATATATAGACTCATAAAACATTACCTTCCTGTGCGTCCCGCAGTCGGGTATAAGATTTTGGCTTTCTACGTTTCTTTTGTATATAAACATAAACTGTGCAATTGAATTCACATCCTCCTAATTTTTGTGAAGGTATAATAATTTTAGGTTACTCAAAAATATTAAACATTTTTTTTCTTTTTTTTAGACTCACGCTATTATTCCACATAGCAGAATAGACAGAAAGTATTAGTGTCTAGACACTACTTCCGTTCGTACTTCGCTTTAGTGGTGGACTTCAATGCCGGTATCGTTTAAATATAACCACTCCCCCGAGTGGAATCGATCAGACGCTATCCCACGCCACAGCCAGCGTATTTAACATATGCAACATGTATGAATTATTTCACAATTATAGGAAAAAAGATAAAATATTTTAAACTTTTATTATAAGTATTTGTTTGTTTAAATGCTAATGCTAATAGAATGGAATCTACATTAAAAAATAAAAGAATAATAGAAGAGTTCTCTTCACAAATGATTCCCTTCATTTTATTCGATTAGGAAAGGCAGGAACAAGCGATTTCTTTTTCTTTCAGCGTTGTTTAACTCGGCTGATTGAGCGTAGTTACTATAATGATGAATGAAACGTGCTTTGAAATGTCTTGAAATAAAACGTGAATATATTTCTTAGATAAATATTTATTGAGATTTATCCATCGTTAGTTGTAAATATTTATTTTTTACGTCCAATTATAAAATTATTGTAGCAATTGTATTTCCAAGCGTCATATTGAGTGTAATTTATAGTTTGTTTTCCACTCTCTTCTAGTTTTTTTGATATTAATGAGCAATTTTTCAATATTGCTTTACATCTCAGTTCATATTTTATAGGTTACGTTTTCTAAGTTTAATTCTGAAGAATATTTACTATATTATTATTATTTTGGTTTCATTTGTAAAGTACGACGTTGGGTTTTCGCCATCTAACATCTTTATCTATACTTTTAATAAAACTGTAGAAGGATCAATTCTGTACTATATTGTGTTACATTGATACTGAACCCAAAAATGTGATTCAATATTTTTGTCTGTCTGTCTGTTTGTTTAAGTATAAAACAAAAACTCGTGGTTCGATTACAATGAAATTTGCTATAATTACACTTCAAAATCCTGAGCATCACATTGGGTACTTTTTATCCCCTAAAAATGTATACATTAAAAAGCAAACTTAATTTTATAGCTCGATTCATAGACATGACTACTGTACTAAGTGCAAATAATAAATTTGTCTTCGTTACGTCACCCGTATTGGAATTTACTAACATTACGCTTTTTTCGAATATAGGGCCAAATGTCAAATTTATTATATGAATTCATTATTTAAAATAACTATTTTAAATAAAATAATCATATTTTTTAATTTTAGTTATTTAATAATTTTCTCATTTTATATTAAAAATAATTTGTTTAATGAAGGAATAATATTGTTTTTTTTTTTCAATTAAATATTTTTTTTTCTAATAATGAATCAAAATTATATACATACAGAAGATGGTATACGTGGCCTATTATAAAACGTTCATTTGAAATTTGGTGAGGGTATGATGGAGGCACGTGAACGTACTATAGGCATTGATGAAATATAAAAATTTAACGCCTGTTATATGATGATGAAATAAGAGGCCATCGAGACGTAGCGGGCCAGCGTCCGTAGGTAAGGGACTGTAAATGGTTGTGAGTTCAATTCCCACTCGGGGGAGTTACCATATTTAAATGATCTAATATTGTTCAAACTTGTAAGTCATACATCAAAACATGGCAGTGGTTTTCATCAACACGCAATGGCTTGAAATGGGACGGAAAGCGGAAAACAAAGTGTCCGAACACTAGGTTATGTTTACGTACTCTGCTATACTGAATAAAAAGAGAAACTAACAAAAAGTGCACATAAGCATATACAAATACCTTTAGAGTGTTTCTAATAATTACTTATTAAGATTAAAAAGAAATTACAAACAACCGACGTATTTGATAATTAGATTTTTCATTACGGCTTTCAATTATGTCCTATTGTCCTAATTACAGTTATAGGTAGACTTATGTTAGGCAAAAAAAATAATATTATATAAGATAACATGATTATATTTATATTATGTCAACGTCCTCGCTCTGGTACGACAAAGTGCGGCGTTGAGTTTTGCCACTCAACACGCATTGTCTCGAATTCAGAGGAAAAAAAAGTACGGAATGTCTTGACACTAGGTACTTTCTGTCTACCCTGCTTTGCGAGATAAAAGCATGAAACAATTTTTTTTACCTTAATGCTATGCTATGCTATTTTTACCTTGCTGCTATTATAAAAAAAACATAACGCAGAAAACTTTTTACAGGACACCTTAATTTTAATAAGTGTTCATATAGCGTAGTTCATATATCATGTTGGTTGGTAAAAGTGTTAGCATATTTTATAACAAAATCCTAGCTGAGATTTTGGTCACCTTATTTTACTAAAGGTTCAAAGCGTCTATTCCAAGAATTTTCTTTATAGGTATCGATCTCTGAATAGTTTTTGACGCATCCTAAACAATATTTAAATATAACTAAAAATAAATTAATTCTGTTACAAATCGAATTCATTTTTATTATGACTTACTTCTTTTATCTTTCTTTTTTAAAATAAATAATAGAAACAGAATTTAAAAAAAAGCTTATAATAAAGTCTATTAAAAGTCTATTAAAAAACTGATTTTAAAGAAAGACACAGTTTTAGTACAATCAGATTCTTTTCAATTTTTTACTATATTACCTAACTATTAGTTTTAATTATTTTATATGGATTTTCGGCAGTGTTTCAATAATATTTCAAAAACTTTATTGACATTTAATTCGACTCAAATTCGCTTATGGGTATTAAATTTTAATTTCAACAACCGATAATAGTCTCGCTGTGAGTAATAAATTTTACTCAGAAGTTAATAAAGTATTTATTTAACATTTATGTGTTGTTTATTATTTAAATTTATAGTGCGATCTCTTGGTATATTTAAATTGCTTTTTACGATTTTAATATCAAAATAACATTTATACAATCGATTAGGCTTATTTTAATCAATTAGAATTATTATAATAATATGATAAAATGGTTTAATATGTAAGGTATATTTATACTTTTTAGCTCTACACATTTCCCGTTTGCTGAGTAGGTAGAAAAAAGCTAGTCTTATGACAGATAGATGAAGTATCGCTGACTATTATCAATCCATAAAGCCATTGTATGTTTGGTGATGGAACTGAACGCTGCGTTATAAGTGACAAAACCAGAAATCAAAAATATATTATTTATCTTGTAAAGATGAACAAAACTAAAAAATAGCAAATACGAGCATTTTATTATATTCTGCGGTTTTCAAAAACAGCGCTTTTCCATTTTCCCTTATGCAGCAAGCCATGTAAAATATAAATAGCGTTTCTATTTTAGATTTTATTTAACGTAAATCAACGATTAAAGAGTGAAGTTAATATTAGATGACATTAAAATGCATAGTATGCAGTACTTACTGGGATGCTCTAAGATTGTTAAGATTTTGATTATGCAGATGGGATATAAGGAGGCTTAGGTCATAAATTGCTGTTGTGAATGAGCTGATACGAACAATATTTTAGTTCTTTTAAGAATATAGATGAATATAAAATAGGTTTTCAAAGTAGTAAAACAAATGTGGAAAATTATTTTGCCCTTTTGTGATATTTTAGACTCATTGTTTGTTTGGTTGTTTTACAGAACTAGACATTACTATTACAGACGAAAATAACTGTAATATTTTTGAATAATCTTATAGAAATTATATACAACTAAATTTGCCAACCATACGTGGCGCTCTACTACTGTGCAGTTTTGCCGAAACATCCTTTACGTGCCAAAAAACTATGTAATGAATTTACTTTTTTTATATGTGATAGGCCAGCGTTTCACCATCAGATGCCTAATGTTAAGTGATGATGTGGTCAGGGATGATATATTCTTAACGGAATTAAGTTGTGCAATTCCAAGGGACACTCTCCAAAATGTATGCGATAAAAAACAGACAGTGAAGTAACCACACGCCAGTGACTAAGATTGCAGCTAAGTGTCAACGAGAGTCTCGTCATCGATTATCCACCTAGCATGTTTCTCGATCGATTCCAGCGCTTGTAGTAAGTACTTGGCAGATCCGTCTCATAAGTGAGAGCAATATTCCATATATGGTCTAATTTGCGCTTTATACAATGTAGGTCTTGAGGTGTAAAATGTCTCACTTTTCAGAGGAAATCTAGTTTCTTGGCGGCCAATTGAGGTTTGGATACAATGTAAGAATCAAAGTTAAGAGTCGATGAAAGAGTTATACCAAGAACACATTTGATCATGTTTTCCCTGAGCGTATGAATTTCGGACCCGCTGGTAGTTGCTAGCTTGGTTATGTTGCCTTTACAAGCAATACGTTTGTAAAGGCAACATCGTCTGCGTTTCAAGAAATACCAGAATTAAGCAAATCGTTTACGTGCAGCCAGATCAGCATCATACGGCTGTGTTTCCAGGTTCATACGAAATGGGTACCTTCAAAAAGCGGGATTACACCCATTTCAAAGGTGATCCGCAAATTCATTTGCCTCACCTTTTTTATAAAACAAACGACAACGTGACATTAGAGAAGACCATAAAAAATAAACTTTATCCCATTTGGGAATCGAACCCATAGGTATGGCACGTAAAGTGAGTTCGTTCATAAGTGGGTTAATTATTCTAAAATAAAATAATTTAACGATATTTTAAGAGCTTTATAGGATTTTGGCTTGCTAAAGTCCTTTATCCGTCAAGTATCTTTAGAAAATAAATGATAAAGACGGTAACGTTGAGTACTTTCGTTAGTTATAAATAATTCAAACCGGATGCCGGTCTAGGCGTAGAGACAACGAATCAACAAACCTCTGCGATGTAAATTAAGTCGGTAAGATCACAGAAATAACATGAGATAATAGTAACTTCATGCTTTATCCTACAATACCGGGTAGGCAGACACTTTGCTCTCTGCGAGATTCAACACTCAATATGAATTCAGCTTTCAACCTGAATGCGTATTGATTGTGGCGAAATTTTGCTGGCGGAAAGCCGAGTGCTGACTTATCGGATCATGGCAGTGAATCTAGGATCATTACCTCGAGTGGGTAGTGATCGTATATATAAGCAGATTCTATTCTATTGCACCACCTTGGCCTCAAGACGAAAAATAAAAAATTCTTTATTCTTTGCACCTGAAAAAATAAGTTGACATTTCATACTAGTGGTTGAATGTAAATTGATTCAATTCTGACGGTGACGGATGGAGGAAATGATAAATCTAACTTTTGTCAAATATTTGTTTTGTTTGACACATCCCAATAATATTTTGGCGCCAAAATTACTATTGTTTGCTTTTGTAAATGTTTGTTTTTTTTTTATTTCTTTTATGAAGAGTATATTTTATTCCATCTACATCAAGCCAAGAAAATCAAACTGGACACGATAGTTTGTGATTCATATTTCGTATAACTGTTGCAGCATTATGTAAAATAGAATGTTAATAATATTTTTCTATACTAATTCAGTAATAAAGTAAAGAAAGTAACGTACCAGGTTTTTACTTCCGGCGTCGCATTCTATGATTGATGATCGGACATAATAAAGTGTATATATTTACGTAGAGATTAATGTTTGTAATGATATCATTAGAAAAAAGTAATTTTGTAATGATACTTTATTTCTGTTAATTGAGTACATGCTATTGATCCGGGACATGCTATTGACAGCAACACCGGGAGGGGGAGGGACGAGGGTACTACGTCCCTGCGAATGATACTTTAATCATTTTGCACTTTTATCAGAACGTAGAACACACAATGGCGTTATCATTTAATTAGCAAGATAAAGCTTTGACGCAAGCTGCATTTACTACTGAAACTACATTGCAATATCGTTAATCCACTTTTTAATTCCGTTAAGATAAAACATACGCTATAAAGTTTAAAGTTGAGTATTCTTAGGTAAACATTTGTGTTATTCTTATATTGGCTTATTTACATGATATTGCATGTATTGGTATTTCTTTGCAGCTTCAAGCTTTCAACCTTAATAGTAGGCTAGAGAAAGCCTAATGTTGTGCATTAACACTCCGTTCTCCGTTATGTTGGAATTTCGATATTGCGTATTGATTGGCAGAACTTAACGTCTAGCTTTTAAATATTAATTAATATACAGTTTGTAGGTTATAAATTATTGTTTGTACTAAATTTTTACTTGCTAAAACATAATATTATAATACTTATGTGTCACCAAAACCTGACAGTATAGTGTAATAAACCATTATACCGCCGTCACATCGTCTTAACTCCTAAGGGAATCAAGGCGGAAGGTTCATTGAACTGTTCACGCGTTAGCGTTAAGATTTTTTTAATTATATGAATTCTAATATAAGCAGTCCAGTCAGTATTATATAATATAATAGCTGTTCCATACGTCACGATAATTTCAATTTTTTTTAGTACAAATAACTTGATTTTTTTGTATATATTTTTTTTAGGTTCACACATTTTATCCCCGCATAGTAAGGTAGACAGAAAGTATCTAATGTCATTCCGTACTTCGCTTTCCTTCAAATTCGAAACATTGTGTATTGGTGGAACTCAACACCGCACTTTGTCTTACCAGAGCGAGGAAATAAAAATAATATTAAATATAATCACTTACCCGAGTGGAGATCGAACCCACAACCGGTCGCGTTTCCAGTCAGACCCTGTCACACTGCGCCACGACTGGCCACACTTACTTTTAATCGATGAAGTAGTTGACTTTTTTATTTTTAATTCATTATTTTTATCTGCAAAATATTTAATTTTTAATAGATATGACTAGAAAAAGATATTAAACATATTTCTTTTCTGGTTTTTGGTTATCCAAATAAAATGTAATTAGAAAAATGCCTTTTAAAATACATTTTATCCAAACGACTCGGAACCGATTTCTTTTAAAGCGAAAGCGTCCTCTTTCATTGCAAATTTAGTACAAATGTTTTGACTAAAATAAATATTAGCTTGAACACTTGTCACCCAAAACTGTAGTTAATTGCTTCAGTGACTACAAATGACGTCGTTTCCTACTTTGTAAAGCCGCAACGACGTTAACTTCCTTAAGGTATCTTCTAAAGTGTAGATGAGGTGTATCGACAACAAAAGCTTCTTTAGAACTATAAAACAAATTATTAATGTTCGTGTATTATGAACCTCATATTAACGTGATTGATTTATCGGTTATGTATATGATGTTAATAGTTAAAATAGAGTTTACAGAATGTTTTTTTTATTTATTTTTGTTTATTTATAATTTATTTTGCTGGTATTGTTCGATAAATTGTGTTGTCTAGCGATATCTTTAAGTAAAGGAAATATGAAAATAGACTGACGAAGAAAACTTACAGTCCATCGTCTATTATTAAATATATGCATATTTTAATAATCTATATTTAAGACCAGCAGCCTGCGCGCGAACTCATAACTATAGCTATTTCATTCTTTGCCCGCGTTCTCGCTTAAATCACAGACTTTGCCATAATTTCTACTTTTAACGACTTATAAAACTAATACTATAAAACAAGACATAGATACCGGTCGTGACGCAGTGGAACAGCGTCTGATTGTAAACGCGATCGGTTGTGGGTTGGATCTTCACTAGGGGGAGTGATTATATTTAAATTATTTTCACTTCCTCCCTCTGGTAAAGACAAAGTGCGGCTTTGAGTCCCACCACTTAACAAGTAATATCTCGAATACTGTGGAAAGCGAGGTACGGAGTGTCTTGACACTAGGAACTTTCTGTCTACCCTGCTATACAAGATAAACGCGTGAAGCTAAAACAAAGCCTAGGAAATAACCAACCAACCAAAATCTCTACGGCCTACAACTTAACGTATCCACATATGACAGAAATATATAATATTCAGTGTTATAAACATATAATATTCATATAGAATTCAGTGCATGAAATATTTAAGAAATATTTTAATTAGGTATATTTACATTTTACCCAACAATACAAACAGTAGATTTTTTTTGGATGGCAGTAGCTTAGAGCCTCATAGCTCAAAAGCGAAAAGTATAAACCATCATACTTTTGTTCCAATATCCAAAGGAACACTACAGGAACTACCCTGTAGCAAAAATAAATAAAATCGACACCACCAGATTTCTTTCCAATGATAATAAGTAGTTATTAGAAAGAAAACAAGTTTGCACTTTTCGTTAGCATCACTTTAATTTCATCATGAAATTAATGATTTTAAAATTTTGTATCATTGATCCCTAAAGTACACATACATTCCACCATAATACCATCACTACATTTCAAATGAACTTTTTATAATGGGCGTTTTATAAAAGACCATAGTCTTTTATTGAGATGGTAATGTTGGTGAATGGTATAAAAAAATTATATTCATTACTAGGAAATAAAATTAGATTGGAAAAAGAAAAAAAAATTGTACATCTTTATTAAAATATAAATTTAATAAATTCAAATTATGTTTAAAATAAAAAGAGAAAATAATGAAATAAGTAAAACTTAAACATATTCTTAATTTATTTAAAGCAAGTATTTTAAATAATTAAATCATATAATAAATTCGATATTTGGCCTTATATTCAAAGTGTAATTACTTCCAATACTGGTGATGTAACATATGACAAACTTAATATTTGCGGTTAGTACAGTAGTCCATAGACATGACGTCTATGGATCGAGTTGCAAAATTAAAACTTTTTTTTAATGTATTCACTTTTCCGTGATAAAAACCAAATTGTAATTGAACTGGGAGTTTTTGCGTGATGCTTAAGTAAACAGACAGACAGACAGACAAAAATTTTTTGATCACATTTTAGTGTTCAGTGTTAATGTAGTAACACCCCCTGTTGATTATTTTTTAAAATATTTTTAATGTTCAGAATTCATTCTTCTACAGTTTTATCATATGTATTGATTATTTTTTAAATATTATTTTGAAACTTATAAAATGTAAAAAATCGAAAATAAACTTGTCTTTATTTCGTTCGTTTAACTCCTTTATTTTTATTAATACAAAGTTGATTTTTTCACTCTTATATTACACAGTAGTCATAAGATAAAATATCAGCAAGGTAAGGAAAACCAAAATTCTACACCCGCCACAGAAAGATTGGATAAATAAGAAAATAATTACTGACATCAATGAACGAAATCTGTTGTGGGCTCGCTAAAAGAAAATTTATATGAAGGGACGGTGAAGAAGATTTCATCGAGAAAAGATGAAATGTAGTTAATTTAATTAATCCAAGAAATAAAAGACCGATACCACTTTAAAGAATTTACCAATTGTTGTAACAAACTAAAAAAAATGTGGACTTTAATTAATACTTCAGTTCTGTATTAGTTTGTTGTTTTTTGTACTTGTGAACTTTTATTTAAGATATGCACCTTCAATCATTATACATTGTAATAATACAGTACAGTACAGTACATAAAATGGCTACGACGATGAATTGCAAGTGAATAATTTTATTTATTGTTATCATATTTATTGATAAAGTTCTTTAAACCTAAAATATACACCTTTCTCTATATTCCCCCAATACCGATATTTTACCATACTCAAAATATGTTAACGTTGTTATTAACTCATCAAAAGTAATCTGTATTTAATAATAAAATATATATTTACATATACAAACGTCTGCTAAAGGTAACTTGTTTTAAAGTATTTCAAAGTAAATAATTTAAAGTTACTCGAACTGAAAATTGAGCTCAAAATAATCGTTTTTAATGTTTGACAATTATTAACAATCCTTTTTCTATAGAGAGATAACTAATTACAACAAATATTTTATCTATATATATATATATATATATATATATATATATATATATATATATATATATATATATATATATATATATATATATATATATATATATAGTGAGCAAGTAGTGAGCTTAACTACTGTAGAATTTGAAACCGGTATAACGTTAACTAGGTATAGTTAGAATCGGCTTCCTATATTTATGTACAAAGTTAGTTACTTAGTTACATATGAATTGAACCGATTAAGTTTGATAGAAGCAACTCTCAAAGTTAAATTTAATTCTTCCTTAAAGAGTAATAGAGTAGATAAAAAGGATTTACCTTGTCTCAAATGTATTCCACTTTTAGTAACAATAAATTTATTGTAGTATATATTTAATTTAATTTAATTTCAGACAATGTCAAGCTAGTACTACAATTGTTTATATTTTTTAACACAGTTTTGTAAACTTCATCTGTATATGAATGAAAGGATAATCCGATTAGTTTAAAAAGTGAAACACGTATCTATTCATAATCAAAAGACAATTACATATCTTTTTATTTTTAAATTTAGTTTTATCTTGAAAAACAAACATAGCCAAAAAAAAATTTGTAAAAAACCATACCTACAAAAATTTGATGCAGCGGGATTCAAACCCGCGCCTCTAGGAAACAAACTAAGCACTCTGATCGCTAAACCATGTGTTATAAATCCGGCTGCGTCAAAATTCTTAAACGTTTGTTACAACTTATTTATGTTTTTTTTTTATTTTTGAGGCCGGTCATGGCGCAGTGGCACAACGTTTAACTGTAAACGCGATTGGTTGTGGGTGCAATCCCCACTCCGGAGTTTGATTATATTAAAAATTATTTTCACTTCCTGGTTCTAGTAAGACAAAGTGCGGCGTTGAGTTCCACCACTCAACACGCAATGTCTCGAATCCGATGAAAAGCAAAGTAATTAGTGTCTTGACACTAAGTACTTTCTGTGTACCGTGCCATGCGGAATAAAAAGTGTGAAGCTAAAAAAAATCTAATCCTAAGCTTGAAAAAACATGTTAAAAATAGTATAAACATAACCGTTACAAACCTCATTATCATAAAATTAGGAATTTTCTATTCTAAGTAATCACATTTTAAATGATCAAAGGTAAGACCTTTGTTGTTGTTCAAGCAATCAATCTAAAGCAAAAATATTATTTCAAAATATTTTTATGGAATTTTCTGATCATGGTATGATGCCTTCCTTAGTTGTAAAATTATGTTATAGATTATTATAATATGTATTTGGTCGAAGAGTGTTTCGTGTAGAGTTCTATATAGTAATAACAGATAAAAAACAATGAAAACACGATAATGGTACTATGGCTAGAACTAGCATAACCTTCGGAGATGGGACATGTCAAGTGGTTTTCAAGTCGGACGAGAAAGGTCTCGTTCTAAAAATATCGCTACGCTGTCACAGTTAAGATGATTATAGTCACTCGATGACATAACAATGCGATGGAAATGATTTTAGAGTAAGAAGTATTATATTATACTATTTTTACGCATGTATATGTATAATTAACTAAATTTCAAGTAGTAATTTAGCTCTACAGTCTACGCAAATAATTTTACAGGCTTTCTATTTCCACTTATCTAAAAACCATCGCGTTTAATAGATGATAGATAATTATAATGAAATTAAGTGTATTAAAAGTCACACCAGGTCAAACAAATATGATATTATGGACATTAACATTCCTCCAAGGAGAAATTGAATTTTTGACTAATATTGTCGGTTTATATTTCATCTTTTTAAACATTTTAAAAGATTCAAAAAATCAAAAATATAAATAAATGAATTTAATGTAAAAAATAACGAAATTTGAATTCGGAACCTGTCTTATAATAACATTATAGCTATGTAATATTTTAAGTCATTTCACTGTATGTCATATTGTTAGTCAAATCATTGCGACCATATGAATATAAATCAACATCATTATCGTCATGCATATGAATTATATACACATGTAAATATATTTATACATACATAGGATATTCGTTAGTATGCAACATGATAACTGAAAAAAATAAAATATAAAATTCATTAGACTGCTATTGTAGCCAAACTGAAACAAGTGAATTTCATACATTAAAATAAAGTACCTGACACGATGCGGCAATTTATTTTGATTATAAATTCCGAAAACAAAGTTTCATATGAAATAGTAATAAATTTTGTACAGTAACATATTGTAAGCAAATAAACAGACAATGTGGAACATTAAAATAATTATTTGTAAAATATATTTGATCAGCGTCCAAAAATTGAATGAAATCTTTCTTTTCACTGGCACGTTTTAAAAGTCGTTCAATAAATAAAGAATTGAACTGAACTGGTTTCGCTTCCTGCAATATTTATACAAGCTGGAGTGTGTTATTTTTCAAGCAAAAGTATTACTTTCAATATCTTTGAATTAATAAAGTTTGAAATTGGAAATATTTTTATCTATTTTTAATAGTGAAGTGTGACTGGGTGCGGAAACACGATATACTCGTGTGTGAGTTCGATTCAAACTCGGAAGGAAGTAAGACTAAGCGCAGAGTTGAGTTTCACCACTCAACACAATGTTTCAAATTAGGATGGAGTATGAAGACCGGATCACCTTAACATTAGGCTATCCTGGAGCTAATATTTGTACTTAAAATATTACTACTTAAGTCGGCTTTAAATAAAAGTTTTGTTAAGATCACGTGTCCTTAACGTGACAAAGGGTCTATTCGGATATTTTAATGGCGTGAATTATATTGGGTTTAAATTTTAAACTCAATTTAATGCACAATTTATATTTAATTAAGGTATTAATATTCACTGTGCGTAAGACGCACAGATGTTGATATCTTTATCTTCTTGTTTTAATATGGAATAAAATATTTGCAGGGGCCTTTATTCAGTAGGTCTCCCAGTACATCTAGCTAAGCAAGTCACGTACACGACTATATGAAAATCACAGACGAAATCTCGGCTCTTTCTAAAGATACCTGTCTAGGTTGGACGTGATACTGTGAATTTTGAAGCTGAAATATGTAACATATGAATTATTCTATAAACTTTTCTGGTTTTATGAGGGAGATGTACAGAAAATTAGAGTTTTTTGAAAAGGTTATTTTAAAGTTTAAATGACTTGTATTGTCGTATTATTTGAAGCGGCTTACAAATAAAAAATGCGTCAATGTTGTTTTTTTTAGGTTCACGCTTTTTATCCTACATAGCAGGGTAGACAGAAAGTACATAATATCAAGACACTTCATACTTCGCTTTCCACTGAATTCGAGACATTGCGTGTTTAGTAGTGGAACTTAACGCCTCATTTTGTCTTACCAGAGCAAGGAAGTGAAAATAATTTTAAATATAACGACTTCCCCGAGTGGGGGAATCGACAGCCCGTTGGGTTTACAGTCAAACTCTGACACACTGCGCCACGACCGGCGTCAATCGGTCGGTCGGGGTTTTATTTAATTTAAATGTAAATATTTTGACCAAGACAAATCGAAAGTTAACATAACAATCACAGTTTCAAGGCCTGTAATGCGAAAAATTTAAGTTATTTTCATTTCCTCGCTCTGCATAGCGTGGCGTTAAATTCTGCCACAACACACAATGTCTCCATTTCGGTTTAAAGTGGAGTAAGGAGTGTCTTATCGCTAGGTGCTCTATCATGTCTGTACTTAAAATTACTAGTACTGCTTGTAATAGTTCTTTGTATATAGAAATGTAATATCTATATCAATCGGTGTTAATAGAAGAAGATTTGTAAAATGTAATTTATTTCCTAATAAAACAACTTGTTACCTTTCTTCCTTCCTAAAAAATAGTAATAATATATAAATAATTTTGAACTTAAAACTTGAATTTTATATCTATATTTTGGCGTCAATAACCGATTTTTAATACTTTCAAAATTTTTAATGGGTTCTGGAATCTATTATTATATTTTAGTCAATTAAAAGTAATTATTTTATTGCAGTTATTCCGTCTCGGGGGAGTGATTATATTTAAATTATTTTCAATTCTTCGCTCTGATAATAAATGCTGCGGCGTTAAGTTTCGCCATTTAATACTCAGGGTCGAATTCGGCAGATAGCGAAGTGTGGGGTTTGTTGACACTAGGTACTTTCTGTCTACCCTGCTATGTGGTATAAAACATTAAGATAAAGTAGTTACAACACCTATGAAACTTTAATAAATTACTTTAATTTTATGATTACTATATTTGTTTTCTCTCTGTTTTGTTTGCACCACGGCTCTATTGTTCTTTTATAATGGATCTGCTATGCCTGTAAGAAATTGCTTTTAGTGATAAGGTCACTGCACATTGATTAATATAATGAAATTTATTGTAAGTTGTATATAGTGAGCTATAATATTAAAAAAAGAAGAAAGTCTTTCCAAAATAAAAGTTTATTTATAGAGCTGGGTGAAAATAAACTCTCCTTGGTTTTCCCAATCATCTATTGACTGAACATAATGATTTCTAGGCTAGCTTACTAGGAGTCAGAATAAAATGAAAAATTGTATAAAACGAATTCTAAACGAATTCTAAAATCAATGATCATTTATATTATTTAATGAATTATTCTAAAATATAGACTAGAAGAATTGCAAAAAATTGCTTATGTATTTATTTTGTAATCATGGATTTATTAATATTTAGTGGTTACATATAACTGAGGTAAGGTTCCTACAGTTCGAGGTTTTAATATTACATAATAAACTGAAAACAATACATGGCATATATGAATGTGCTCAAAGCGAATTTACAGAGCAAATATCTGTTACGAATGAGTGCGTTATATTAAATTAAATTATATTTTAGTTATTACTGTATTTAGTTATTTTATAAATACTCTAAATATATTAAAAATATCAATTTCACGCAACAGCATTACCTATAGTTAAATTAACATTTAGCGCCAATCAAAAGCGACATTTCATCTAGAGCGGTCGTTATCTACAAAACGTAATTACAGTAGGAATGTTTTAATTAAATCATTTGGGCCTTTCGGCCTGGTTCCTGACTTTCATATAAAACACTGAATACTTCTTAACGTTGAGCACGAGTCTAGGTTAATTGCGTAGCCACATTGCTTAAATATAAATAATAACAATTTTATATGTGACAAGTGTAGTAGGTGACTATATGAAATAATAATAATCATAACTTTATTATTTTCTCTCACATACATGGACAGTAGGTACATTTCAGGTATTTTAGCTATTTTTAGATACATATCTATTTGTGAGACTGGTGTCTGTACTAGGAGACCTGCGTTACAGATTGCCAGCCTCTCCTAGCGAAGTGTTGTGTGTGGGTGTATGTGTGTATGTATGCGTGTGTGTGTGTATGTGTGTGTGTGTGTATGTGTGTGTGTGGTGTGTATGTATGCGTGTGTGTGTGTATGTGTGTGTGTGTGTATGTGTGTGTGTGTATGTGTGTGGTGTGTATGTGTGTGTGTGTAGGTGTATGTTTGTCTATGTCACTGTGGCGCAGTGAAAGCGCGGAAGTTATATCTAATTTATATTTATTGTCGCGCCATGGTAAGTCAAAATACGCAATGTTTCTCAATATTTGGGCGAAAAACAATCACTTGAGTGTTTTGACTCTAGGTCATCTTTGATTGCGCTGTAATTTATCTGTTAATTTTTTTTTTCACGCGAAAGTTGTGGGTTCAATCAATTTGAATCACTCATTGTAACATCATGTAAGGTACTACAGCCGCAGTTAGATCTTGTCCCAGAATATCTTCCCAGTTTGTTTTATTTACAAGCACGACATTTGGTTAAGTATAATTGTAGAATTTTACATTAAATGAAAATCAGATTAAATTTAGCCTTTCGATTAAGTCAAATTCTTTCAAAAAGACAAAATCCAATGAAGTATAATATTTACTATTTGCATTCGTTAATTATAACAATAGACAATCATATATAAGGTTAATTATAATAACATATTAAAAATGTGTTTTAGGGTTACTACGCTAAACGAATAAATATCACCACAAAATATATTGTAGCTGTGCATGTATTTAAAGATATACAAACAATTCATACATGTATAATGTTCAAAAAGGCTAATTTTATTCGACATTACTTTCAAATATGGTCGAGTTTCTAATCTCTTAACCTTTGGCTTATTAATATTTTCATTTAACACGTAAAAGCTTTTATGATAATAACAAGTTACCCAAAGAATTACCTTAAAAGTAATTAATATTTCTAGTACGTAGATGTACATACATTTGTAATTACGAAAATTTAAATATATTTTGGCGGTATGATTAAAATTTTCACTTGAAAGGCGGAAACTTTTAGCAAGTACTGGGTTTATTAAAATTTGATCTGATGATTCTGATTATTAGATTATTTAACTAGTGAAAGCCCCTAACTTCGTTCATATGGACTTGATCGTGTTCATCGTGTATAAACGCTCAGTGCGAGTCAGAAAATTTCTTTTTAGCTTCACGCTTATATCCCGCATAGCAAGTAGACAAAAGTACATAGTGTCTGGACATCTGTACTTTCTATCGAATTCAAGCCATTGCGTGTTGAGTGGAGGAACTCAACTCACTTCGTCTTACCAGAGCGAGAAAGTGAAAATAATTTTAATGTAATTATTCCCCCCGAGTGGGAATCGAACTCACAATCGATCACTTTTACAGTCAGAGGCTGTCACAGTGCGCAACTACCGGCCTATATATACGACTAAAAAAAAATGAAAATCATATTTCGGATTCTATTACTTCAACAAAGGTTCGAATATAACAGTTTTTCTTACATATTTTCCATGTACAGACCGAGACTGATCTCGAAAAATTGATTTAATTTTTTTTTCATTAAACACAATTAAACATATAAGATGTATTTGTAATAAATCACATAACACAGGTGGCATCTAATTTTAAATTATAAAGGCATTTCATTATCATTGTGATTCCTGTCATTAACCTTAGATCAACCCTACCACATTAATCCTAAATAATACAGTTTAATGTGCTACTGATTTTACAACAATGAGAATGGAGATAATATGTTAGAACAATTGAAATAGAATTTAGAGATAGATTATGGATTTATACAAATAAATTTCTATAGCATCACTAAAATTAAAGTGTGTCTATATCATAGCAATTTGCACTTATTGTAATCTTGTTGATGCTTTTTGTATACTAATATATATTTTGTATAATGTTAGGTAAATATTAATAACATAGTGAATCATACTTATTAACAAAAAACAATGTTTATAAAAAAATGTAAGAAGATGACATATTTACTTATTTATTCGTATCTCTGTGTATACTATCTCTCTGTATCTCTCTGTATCGTACCTGTAATTACAGACTACTGTAAAGTGATCCAAAAGCCGGGATTTTCCAAATAGTTTATTTCAAAATAAAAGTGATTAATCCATTTTGAGATATTTTCATTTAAAATGTGTACAACGTTATTTTATTCGGACTTCATAGTCGGGAATCCGTATAATTTAGTAACTTTTACAGTATTATTCGTATATTATTTTTTTTAAGCACGCTGCCTTAATAAAAATTAATAGTCAAAATTTTACACCATGAAGAATTGGTAAGTCGAAACCTAAAAAATAAATTAGGTAGCCTAATGAAGAAGATTATTTAAAACAATATAGTGATAAAGATCGAAATTAGTTATTTTTGAGTAAATATCTAAATTTCATGTAGAAAAAAAAATATAGTCACTGAATTAATTGTAGGCTTACTTTAAATGGTTATAATATTTATTATTAATAAAGGCTATTAAATACCGAAAGTCATTCAATTGCAAACAATTAACTCATTGTAAAGTTAATGCAAGTATTGCACATATTAGTATTTCTAGAATTTTCTAAAATAAATATATATTTTCTTATATTTCCCCATTTTTCTTTACCAACCGCAATCACCGCCAGCTACGAAACATGCCCGAGGGACTACTAAATTTGACCCTAAACCCAAAAGGTTTAATCTGATGAAGCCAAACATACACTTTTGCTTTAAGTTATGTAACAAGTATAAAAACTTCTCAGACTTGTCATAAATATATATATATATATATATATATATATATATATATATATATATATATATATATATATATATATATATATATATATATTATTTATAGTATTTATAGAAATTCAACTAATATATTGTTTTGCGCAATACTAAATTTTGTCTTGATCTCAAAAAATATGAAACTGTATGTATAAAATTTTATTTAATATAATAGTTTCAACGTTCAAAAAATTTTACTACATTTTCTGTTTATATTTCATGTCACTCGTGTTAATTATTATTACGTTACTTGTGTCTTTCAACTCATTCACCGTTTTTTTGGTATTGGATTATATACATACTCATTTGTACAGTTTCAGTATCACGTTTCTGCAGGGTCAGAAACAACTTAGTGTCATGACACTCCGTTGACTGCTTTCCGCCCGACATTAAGACATTGCGTGTTCAGTGGCAAACTCAATGTCGGGCTTGTCTTATCAGAGCGAAGAATATACATACATACATATGAGGTTTTTAAAAATCAAATTCATCCTTACACTCGTCAAAACCGTTTTTATGAATACAAATTTTCAAACATGTACATTCGTTTTTATATAATGCAAGAGTTCAATAACCACTTAAATAGAATAAATTTAGTGAAAAAAAAGTCTATAAGTTTATAATTTATCAAAAATTTTATAATATTACAATTATATATATTTTAGCAGGTCTGTTTTACGGTAACTTAATAATTCAATCGATTATGCAAAGTCGCTCATAACAGTCTAAAGCTCATATTTTATATAAAAAAATCCTTTTCAGAGGTGGCATTTTCATTAAAGCGATGGATTGCTATGCAAATTTTTTACTTGTTTTCGCTTCACACAGAATACCCTTGTCAAAAGCGCTACAAATTAAGGTATTTGGAAAACACGCTCGCTCCGCAATTAGGCAAAGAACGCAATTCATTCTTAAATAAAAATTAATAAAACCTCAACAAACATTAAGTGTTTTAATACTGCACAATATATTGTGCTTAAAAAGCTTTTATTACAGTTATATTCAAAGAAGAGATAAAAATCGATTCAATTTGTAACTTTCCCACTAAAGAGGTTCTAATTAATCACTCCACTTTTCATATTGTTTTGTAGAATAATTCTTAATCAAATGTTTTTTTTTAATATCCGTTTAAATTCCGTTCCCAGCGTCCTTGCTTTATAAAAATGTTAGATAGGCCAATTCGCAACGCCAGATATCGGAATTACTTTCAGTATAAGCTGCCCTGCATTGAAATAAATTACCTAAATCAATTAGGAAGAGCGCATCTATAGAGGTATTCAACAAGAGAGAAAAGAGAAGAAACAATACCGTCTTGAACAGATTACGGTTAGTCAGTAATCAATAGTATACATATAAATAGTACTTAGTCATTACAGTCTGTATTTAATGTTTAATATACCCAATTAATTACAAAGATCAGTAAAGAATATAGATATATAATTATCACAATGGAAATTTACTCTAAAATTGATTTAAATTTGTTTATTTAATACATTTTTTTCTATCTTAGTTTTGATTATACTTGTAACTAGTTTATGTAAAAAATTTTTTGACGTTTATAAAGTAACCAAAAATACTCGTGTACATAAAATTAATAACCAATATTAGATTTTCACAACAATTTTACTCCAATTTGTTAAAGGGCAGAAATGGAAAATTTTCAAACGAATACAAATAAAGGAAATTAGTCCTAAATCAGATAAAGGAAACGTAAATTTGCCTTTCGCAGGCTATAAGATATTAATCGAATTGTTGACGAAGGTCAGCGGACTTCCTTAGTAAAATGTAAGAAAGCGGTCGGAAGCAATAAGTTACTATCGCGGACAGAAGTGCTCCTTGATACTATGAAAGGATTGAATCGGCTACGCAATTTTATCTCAGTCAAGGGACTGTCTATATGCCATTTTATTGGATAAAATTTATATGAATGTTCTTTTCTTCTTATGATTATGTTACACTCATGCTATTTCGAACGAGAGTAGAAGGAAAATATATATGACTAGATATCTGTTTGTAAATGATATTAAAATAGATTATACTGATATTAAATACATTGGATTAATTACTTTATTTTGGTGCGATAAACCAGCGAAAAGTTAATAAAAAGCTAATAAAAGTTTAGTTTACAGTGATATGGCATTAGTAAAGGCAAACATTGTATCAATCCAAATATAAAATTACGTCACCTTGCCTTGACAAACATAAAAGTGCTTTAGTGAAACGCTTAAAAGCCATAAAACAACTTTTAGTGTAACAGACAAGCATACAAGCATCTCCTTGTACCTCATACATTTTCGTTTCTCCTTAATTTTTATCTTTTTCTCTAAAAATACATTTCATTTTAACCCTTCTAAAGACGCTCATAATAAGAAATATTTGTTTCATCGTCGTCGTCAGCCAATCGCAGTCCACTGCTGGACATAGGCCTCCCCAAGTTTGCGCCAAACATCCCGGTCCTCCGCAACCCTCATCCAGCCTGCTCCGGCAACCTTGCGTATGTCGTCAGTCCAGCGGGCCAGAGGTCACTACGTTTGCCAAGACGCGGTCTCCACTCCAGGACTCGTCTGTTCCAACGGCCATCGGTCCTGCAACAGACGTGACCGGCCCATTGCCACTTCAGCTCACTGATTTTGCGAGCTACGTCGGTTACTTTAGTTCTCTCACTAAAGAAATTGTTTCATAATAGACATTAATTTAGAACTGGTTTAGTAGGTAATATAGGTATAGATTAGTAGAAAAAAAAATCAGTGTTGCGGTATTGTTTAGACTCTCTCAAGCCTTCTTTGAAATATTTCAACAGATAGACATACTGTATTTACTTACAAATACGATACATTCATATACTATTAATATATATTTATATTTTTGAACTTTTATTAATTCTTTTAGTTGCTTTCATTTATTTTATACAAATTGACGTGTTTTCACTTCAGACCCACTTCGATTTCAATAGCTTATATAAAACCATTTCGCCTAAACACGTGTAAATCGTCTGCATCTGGTTTTCTAGTACAATAACGGTAAAGGATTTGCAATTCTGTAGAAAATTTTTCCCTCTTTCGCAACGTGACTATCGATAATTTAGTGAACATGGCGCTGGTTCGTATTTGTAGGTTTTTGCAGTTGACTATTGTAAGTTCATATTTCACTTCAATCAACTCGCCGGTTAATTGGTTTATGTCAATTTTTAAGCGCACTTTTGCGTTTGTGCAATTTATATATTTATATATTTTTTTAAAGATATATATTTACGCTCTCTTCCGAATGGCTGGGTGGAGATAGGAAAATAACATAGTATCAAGACAACCGTTCTCCATTCACAAACACTACATGTTGAGCTGCGTACATAGTTAGTAACTTATCAAGGAAAGAAAATGAAAATAATTAAAATATACATTTTTCAAGACTACGAGTTGAGTGGCACAACTCAATATCGCTTTGTGTTCATGTACATCTGAGTTTGATTTACCTATACTGCATCATAAAAAACAATTCAATTTTTTTTAGCTTCACGCTTTATATCCCGAATAGCAGGCTAGACAGAAACTATCTAGGTCAAGACACTCCGTACTTCGCTTTCCACCGAATTCGAGACATTACGTGTTGAGTGGTGGAACTCAACGGCGCACTTTGTCTTACCAGAGTGAGGAAGTGAAAATAATTTTAAATATAATCACTCGCCCGAGTAGGGATCGAAATCACAACCGGTCGCGATTACAGTCAGACGCTGTCATACTACGCCAGGACCGGCCTCAAAAATTGATATTATTAAAAAAAATTAAAAGTGTAAGGATCATAACATGATGGATTGTTTGGCGGTTCGTTGATAAAATTAATGATACTAATTAACTAGATGTGCCTTATTGGTCAAATTAAATTAATTTTGCCAAATCATATTATTTTCAACTGTTTCATTGGATAAGTTTATATAATTAATATACGATTTGATCATTATATTGATTTTCAAAGTTGTTCAGTACAATACTTTTTAAAAGTATGATTTTCGAATCAATACAATTATATTGATGATTAAATAAATGAATAGAGGCCGGTCGTGGCGCAGTAAACGCGATCGGTTTTGGGTTTCGATCCCCACCCGGTTGATTATATTTAAATTATTTTCGCTTCCTCGCTCTGGTAAAAGACAAAGTGCGGCGTTGAGTTCCACCACTCAACACGCAATGTCTCGAATTCGGTGGAAAGCGAAGTATGGAGTGTGTTGACACTAGGTACTTTCTGTCTACCTCTAAGCTAAAAAAAATGAATAAATTTGGAAAACAAAGAGATTTTTTGGAAAACGAAAAGTTTCAAATGTTAACTTCAGGTTAAATTTAGTGATCCGTTATTCAATTAATTTTTCAGAGTCTGATATTCATTAAGATCTTCTCATAAAGACGCATCATTGCGTTGTCATGCCTATCTTTTAGCTGCACTCTTTTGTACCAGGAGGGTAGAAAAGAAGTACCACAATCCTAACTCCACTTTTCGCCGAATTCGAGGCATTAGGTATTGAGAGAAATGAGATATAGTAATAGTAAGAATATAATAAAAGAAAATTAACCTGTTTGTTCTCTAAACTTCTCTTATCCTCATTTATCTATGTAAATGATTTAAGGATTAAGTCAACACAAGGTGCTTGATTAAACTGGTCACAGGTGTCCTAAATCCCTTGAGGCGGCGGAAACTTGGAATGACACAAAGTTTGACGCTCTCAATAGAGAATTTCAATTAGATTTAACCATTTAATTCTTTAAAAGCTCTTAAGTGTTCATTTCATAAGTCTGCCTAAATTTCGTTTTATTAAATCGATGCCACTGTCATTTTCAAGGAAAGAGCTATTTTAAGTTTAAAGATTTTTTAAGGAATAAATAATATCTCATTTCTAATTAAAAGAACTATCATGCAGTAGGTTTCTAGACCCCCATTAATGTGCGCTATAACGCCAACCTGAACTTATTTTTTCTAACGCTGGGAAATGACATTTACGTATACCACCTGTGTGCAAGGCAGATATACCTTACGAACGAGTGACACTCATGTGTGAAATCGATACTACATAATAAAAATCAGCGGTGACCCTCTCCGCCAATACGCTACTATGACGCTTCAGTGGGCGGCCCGCTTGTTGTGCACCAATGTTACTTTCTGGGTGCACTGGGGTTACTTCTAGAGCACCCGCAGTCTTGATAACTTACTTGTCTTGACATAAAAGATCACATTGATTTTCTCACAATAGCTCCTCTAGGGTAGGGGGAGTTAAAGATGCACATACCGTCTTCACCTATTCTTTGTCCAACGACGACGGTACTTACGGTGACGGTGACGATATTTACGCTAGACTTGCTCACACGCTCCGGTGCTTTCTTTAATACGATATTCGACTCGCAGAAGAAGACCATAGTAGACCAGTTCCTATCGCTTCCCTGAACTGCTCGAGCCCTTCACCATTTAGCCTAAAATTAAAAATATATATTATTATAAATGATGATGATTTAATATGTGCATATAAGTTTATGAGGTGCTTTATCAATAGTAACTCAAAAAAATATATACACAGTCACGTTGTCCCTCCTTATACTTAACTACCCTATGATCTAATCAAGCCAAAGACTGAGCGCAAGTAACAGCATCAAATACTACAATTTGAAAAATGTTACGTTATTTTCTGTCATTTATGACTGTCTCAAGCTCCATAAGATTTTTTGTTATTTAAAATTTGAATCCAATGATTTAAATCTGAGAAACTTTGCAAAAGCCTTAAAATATCTAAACAATCAATAGTTATTATTATTCAAGTACCATTATTATAATTCATTCATTATATATGTACAATTTTACATCCTACTTATACAATGATGTTTATGTAATTCTATAATTTTTACATAATAAATACCTATAAATTCGTGAAATCCATCACAAATTAAAAGAAATCATTAAATATTTTTTTTGAGTAAAAGAAAATTGACTTTGACAAATCCATGGCAGACTTACAAGACCCAATCAATGGCATGGACATTGATTGACGCTACGATAATCGTAAAGACAAATGCTTTGTTACACCGCCAGCGTAATATAGTTCGGCCTGGATTAAGGGACGGCCCCTCTAAGCGTTATCTCGCACAATATTCTCAGACGTATTCTGTAGATGAAATGATATTTCAAAGGTCAATGTCAACGTAGAATAGCAAAACACTCCACTGAATAGCTGCAATATTTCTAAGAAATATCTAGTAATATACAGAAAAGGGATCGGTTTTTAAGAGTTTTAATCAGTAGTAAAAGCTTAGACGAAGCTTTTTATATTTGGCTTTGGCCTTATTTGAATAAGTACCTATATATGTTCATTGTGATGCTGAATTGTTATGAAATATTTTTTTATATTATATGAATTGCATTTATAACAAAATGTAGCAAAACGATTTAATAGTTAATATGGTTAATATTGGCGTTAATTTTGATATATATATTCTAAGTATTATAAAATATCCCTGTGATGGGACGGGGTAGAATACAATTATATATTATATCTCTCTCTTTATAACATATTATTAATAAAAGATAAATGTTAATAATATGTTTCAAAAAACGGTTCAATATCATAGTTTTAATTATTTTAAACACCTACAAATACTATCACATAAAATATCATAGCATGTTCACATACTAGCTAATTTAAAGAACAATATAGTTTTAAAGAAACAAAAATGAACGTAGTTGAAGTTGTAAATAGCCCCAGACCACTATTACGTACCGAGTTAAATGTTCTATACCTTAGATGAAGTTGGTAATGCTTTAAAGTGAAGTACTTTCAAGCTTTTAAGGTTTACAAAAATATATAGCTTTAGCAAGAACTTTGCTTGTTCCATAATTAAGCTTTTATATTATTTAAACAAGTACTCCTATAAAACTGACTTCGCTCACATTAACTTTTAAAGTTTTTATATTATCAAACTTAAATTATAGGTACCCTAGTAACTTATTGTGTTTTCTACATAAGGATGTAATTGTCTAGTCTTTTCAATACTTGAAGTTACACAATTATCTTAGTTTTAATCTATTAATGTCTTATATTTCATTAGAATGTGTTTAGCCTTTTAATGTAATTTAATAAAAATTACAAAAATATATAAATTAAAAATTATAGAAATTGAATTGAAAAATATATAAAAATTGAATATAAAACAAATAATTTTATAATTATTAAAGAATGTAAAATACAAAACTATAAAATCTTTTTAACTTTAATAAGGTCATGTTGTAAAGTGAAGAGCAACGGGTAAGCCACTTCTGAATTACTAGCCTTAGCCCACTCTACCGTCTCAGCCTTTGCTGAGGATAAGAGGACAATTTTATTGTACATTTAACCAACGATGCATAAATATTTGTATTTTATACTAATATTTATGTCGCGTGTCGACTGTACCGTGAACACAAAGCGTTTAGTGCACCATTAATATTTACCTTCACTATAATGCATTTAATGAGAAGCATAGAACATATTTGACCAGTACTGTGAGCCATATGTTTTACTTTTATAAACTATTTCTTTAAAACTGGACGAAATTTCATTGTTTTGAATTGAAAACCTGTAAAATAAAATTGTTGCATTTAAATAATGGGTAATGTGCATATCGTTTGAAAAATCTAAACAATATTTTACTATAAGACTATAACAATTAAAATGTACATAACAATGTGGTATCAAATTTACAATTGTAACTTTAATCGTAAAATCTAATAATCCACAAACTCTATCGAAAAACAATAAAACTATGGCTTACAATATTACGCCTTTAAGTCTATGTAGTGAAGGGTGATCTATCTGAAGATACGTCTGATATGTATGCGAGTATCAATTTCTACGTCTAGACAAATGTAATATAATAAAATATAATTAAAAATAATAAAAATTTCTTTCTTATATTTACCTATGGATTTAGTAATACTCGAATTATGTTTTTTTTTCTAAACTAACATACATACCTAAGCATACCTATAAATAAATATATTAACTTTATATATTAGAACGGAGTGAATTGTCAAATCGTAATTTTTTTGAGACACGTGATAATGAAAAAAATGGCTATTTAGTTAAAAAATTGTTTTTCAGTTTATAATGGAATTTTCAGAACGCGAACAGTTAATGCATATTTACGAGTCATGTACATACATATATACGAAGTACTCAGACCCTCGCGTCACTCTGAAGGACTGTTGTCATGTCGCCCCTTATCCTGACTGTTCAATAGCGTATGACAATTTATGTATATATGTGTTATTTAGAGATTTTTTTAAAAATCATATTTCAACTTATATCTTAAGGACTAGTCTACCAAAACACACCTCAGTTATGAATATAAAATTCTTTGAATTGAATTTGAAATCATCCAAAATATATTTATGTATACTCGCATATAGTAACATTATAATGGTAAAAATACTACATCTTGAATACTACATCTTGAAAAATGTATTCCGCTGCGATTCTTACTAATCCTTGCGATATTTAAAACGTATAAAACACTAATAATGTTCGAACAGTAAGTTGAGTTCAGCCACTCAACACTCCATCTCCCGAATTCGGCGAAAAGCGGAGTACGGAGTGTCTTGACTCTAAGTACTTGCGGACTACTCTGCTGTACGGGATAAAAAACGTGTAGATAAATAATAATACTAATAATAATAATCGTAAATACAAAGATAATTTTATGTTTCGTTTATAATTGTAAAAATATTTACTTTACATAGTAAAGTTATACATAATGCTTAGACTTTTCTGAACACATATACTTATAATATATATTTTTTTGGCTTCACGCTTTTATTCCGCATAGCAGGATAAACAGAAACTACCTAGCGTCAAGACCTTAGCGTTAAGTAGTTATTCTTTTATCAGAGCGAGAAAATGAAAATTTAAAATATGGTCACTCCCTCGAGTGGGGATCGAACCTACAACCGATCGCGTTTACAGTCAGACGCTGTCCCACTGCGCCACGTCCAGCCTTCTTATAATTACTATAGACATATACTAATTTCCTAGTTTAAATTCAAGTTGGATATTTTAAGAAATGACGTTTTTAAGTGCTTAATGATCTGTACGATTATATTTGATTTAATATTTATAACTTTTCGTAGATAGATATAAAATAAAGTTTCACATTAAATCAACCGACTTAGTTGAAATCGGGCGGATATAATATCCGAGTAACTTTTCAGAATAACTACTTTAAAAATTTTGCAATTTCTCTTATAAATACTGCACTGGTGCTATTTAAAATATATCATGCAAATATACAAACGGTTCGTTCAAAATCCGTATGTGAGTAAAATATAATGAAATATTTATTTCTGTAAATTGAAATAATAAAGTATTAACATTGTCTACCTGTGACCACGGACTACTGTAAAGTGTTCGAAACGTCAGGTGTCCAAAATGTATTTTCGAATACCAAAATATACGCGATTAATCCGGTTAAATATTTTCATTTAAAAATTATTAACTATTTTTTTCAGCGGCTTCTCGGTTTCGTCCACATAGATGGATTATCAGAGAAAATCCAGTGTCATCTCACTCCATTTTTTTATTTTTAAGAAATGACTAAAATGGTATCATATGTATATGTATGTAATAACATTATATTGTCTATCATATGAAGTTATTCATGGGATTATTTACGGCTTTGCGTAAGCAATAAAGCTTTATCTGTCTACGTATTTACAATGTCGTACCCGTAATATTATATTAATTTACAAATTTTGACCATAATGGCTTTATAGTTGTGACATGACAGAACTATATAAATAATGATCTGATGAATCATATAAGAGCGGAAGGTGAGTATAACTTCGTTTAGCTTAAAATTTAGTGTTAACGATATTGCTCGAATGTTACAAACTAAGTATGTATACCTACATAGCAGGATCTTTCGAAGTGTCATCAAGAAGTTGATGACTGGGCAAGTGAATTATCAAGATTACAGATAATAAAAAAACATATTTTAAACATTCAGTATATAAAATTTAGAAAGAATCGGTGATATTTCTATAAAATTTGTGTAGATATGTGAAGTCAACGCGTTTTGACTTAACAGAGCAGAGAAATGAAAATAAATTTTAAATATAATCAATTACTAGAGGGCGAATCGAACTCACAACCAATAGTAGCGTTTACAGTCAGACGCCGTCCCACTGCGCCACGTTGGCCTGTATTATTATAAATAATATTAATAATAATATACAAGTTATATAATAGCTTATTGAAACCGGATATGTTACCCATAAAGTACATTATAGCTATCTAGGAGTTTCAATAGTAACAATATGTTATGTAGCATAATAGACTTCGGAATCACAGACCAGCTTGAGACAATGTTCTAGAATAAAACTTAATGTTCCTCGTGTTTAAAACTCATATAACTATAAAAGATAGATGAGGCCATCGTGGCAAAGTTGGACAATGTCTGTTTGTAAACGTGATTGGTTATGGGTTCAATGCTCTCTCGAAGGAATAATCACATTTAAAATAATAGACAAAGTGGGCGTTGTGTTCCGCAACTCAACACGCAATGTCTTAATTTCAGGTGGAAAGCAGTTAACTGAGTGTTCTTGGTTCTGATTACAATTCTATGTGGGATAAAAAGTATAACTCTAAAAAAAATGGAGATAAATAGGTGTTTTTAATTATTGCATTCTAGAGCTTCGGACATAAAAAAATATGAAGGATTTCACTTTATTATGAAAGTATGTTAGTTATGTTTAATGATAATGTTTATTTTATTCAGTTAACAGGTTAATGCGAGAAAATCATTCTATTGGGGCCGCGTTACATTAAATACACAGTTACCTAAATTAAGGTTAATTTTATACCTTGCAAGTAAAAGCATTGTGAGCCATTTGCATTTCTTTATGTATCAAAATGTTTAATATTATTATGTCACTAATATTACATTATTGTGAGTTCGAACCCACTCAGGGAGAGTGATTATTTTCACTTTCTCGCTCCGGTAAAGACATAGTGCGGCGTTGAGATCCACCACTCAACACGTAATGTCTAGAATTCGATGGAAAGCGAAGTACGGAGTGTCTTGACACTAAGTACTACTATCTGTCTGTCACTCTCTGTGTACTCTGCTATGCGGGATAAAAAGCGTGAATGTTAAAAAAAATACATAGTTAACATATGTGTCCCAATTGTAACAAGTAATAATTAAAAAATAAAATAAAAATCCAGTTTATAAGTAAGTTTTAAAATTTTATATATTCAATGATAATTGCGCCCTTAAGAGAAATCTAATGATGTACCATTTGCCTAATTCGGTTAACAAGCTTAGCAGTTGCAAGCACCAAAAAATGGAAATACATACATTCTAACATACTTACATACGCGTTCATAACATAACCATTCGTGAAAAAATAAAGTACGTCGCTATATAAAATTTTGTTACTAACTTTTAATGTCAACTATGATATCTATCATACAAGGACTCATATATGTGTATAGCTCGTGTCTTTAGACAAATTATTCAGTGTTTCAAACGCTTGAATAGTTGTATTGTAAGGTGGCGATACAATGTTGCAACAATTAATTATATTAGCAATATCTTATGGCAGTTATGTCAGTATCTTTTGTTAAGAAGAAAAATGTGTCCTACTTATTATACCATAATAGAAGATCGAATATCACTATCATTTTTTTCATTGTGTGTAACACCTACTTAGAAATTTTATATATATTCAAATTTCTCATATATATGAAAAGGCGTTAGTTTTTTAATTAAAGTATATTAATTTAAGAAATAATTTTTTAAACCATTTTCGTTTAAAATATGTATAAATCGCTGTAATAAAATATTTTATAGCGTTCACATCTTTGAAAAAACGTATAAAAATTTGAACGCAGCGGGATTCGAACCCGCGCCTCTTGGATACCGTCCAAGCGCTCTGACCGCTAAGCCATGCGTTCTACTACCAGCTGCGTCGAAATTCTTATACGTTTTTGTTACAACTTATTTATGTTGTTAGCATAGCGTTTATTTTATTACATATTAAAAATGCACTGTATAGTTAAACAAACTCGGACTGATGAATGGTATTCATTTGAATATTAAAAAAATAAAAAAAATAATGTACAACAAAAAATATATACTTAACAATATTTAAAAAATAGTTTTCTATTTCAAGCTTTAATAAAAAATTTAATTTTATGTCAACTCATTGGACAGATTGGTTATCCTTTATCCGGAAACAATATGCTATAAAATATAGAAGGATTTTCGAAATTCATCCCGGAAATCAAAAGAGGATGAGATGTAATATTGTATGAAAAAATATTACTTGAAATTAATTGATTGTAAAGCTCTTGTTAATAAAAAAGCTGTGTTCTTTAAGCGCGGAAACGAAAATAATTTTAAATATAATTATTTCCCCGAGTGGGGATCGAACCCATAATCGATCGCGTTTACAGTCGGACGCCGTCCTGTGGTGCCACGACCGGCCTCGCCGTTTAATGCCTTATATTATTATACAAAATTTCGGCACAGTGTGGATGTGTTTGACCGCATAGCACTTATAACTACTGCATTGCATACTATTACCATATGATTGCAAGTTGAAGTTCACTTGGAAAGAAATTTGTAATCTATAACACTTTCTGATATGGTTAGGAAGGACTTTTTGGATGTTTACGGTCATATTTGCTGTAATTTTAGAAATTTACTATCTTTATGAAGAGAATAAGCTCAAAACAACAAAATACAAATAAATAAATAGTTTTCAGTACATATGTGTTTATATATTTGTATTTAGATTTATTTTTAAAACACATCATAGAGATAAACACTTACATATAAGAGAGTTCAATTTTTGTAATTAACACTATCTTCTGATAGCTATTTTTTCAAACTGCTTTTAATGTCAAAAATCACGTATAGCATATGTTTAACTAGTAAATATTTATCCTGTTACTTACCCGGTAGAGCGCCCACGTTATTAACAAAGAGTTGGCTTTCAGCCAAAACATATATCAACAGATAAGTACTGAGAGACGTGAATGTATGTAGTCGAATTGTAATTTACTACTCATTATTCAATTTTAATGGACATATTAAGTTCATTTCAATATGTAACTCTATGGAAAGGGCATTTGCATTGTGTTGAGCAACGAAGTGTTTATATCATATACACCTACAAACTTCATCACAAATAACCTAGGCCTGTGACATTGCCTATTGGATGACGAAACTCAACGCTGCAATCTGTGTGCAATATAAAATATAATTTTATTGTATGTTGTTCTGAAATTTTACTACATTAAAATTTAGTTTAATACTATGCACGCTAATTATACTAAATTATATTTTTTTATTTTTATTTTTTAGCTTCATGCTTTTATTGAGGCCGGTCGTGGTGCAGTGCGACAGCGTCTGACTATAAACGAGATTGGTTGTGGGTTCGTTCCCCACTCGGGGGTGTGATTATATTTAAATTATTTTCACTTCCTCGCTTAGGTAAAGACAAAGTCCGGCGTTGAGTTCCACCACTTAACACGCAATGTCTCGAATTCGGTGGAAAGCGAAGTACAGAGTGTCTTGACACTAGGTACTTTCTGTCTTGAACCTACTATGCGGGATAAAAGCGTGAAATTATAAGTGATTTTTCTGTATTATAAATCAATCTATTTTATTTTATTTGTAAAGCCAAAATTTATAGGAATTCATAAAGAAAGTTATAATAAACTATCGAAATTAAATCTATTCTAGTCTCATATTACTCCAACGTGGAGTTAGCTAATCTCAGATAAGCTTCAAACCGATAATCTAGGATAGTAACTTGTGCTCATTCAGAGTGTTACGAAACTCGTAACATAATTACTTTTCATAGCTTTTCTAGGTATTGTGTATTTTAAATTTTTCTATAAAGATATTATAATTATGGAATAATTAATTATTTCTCTTTTTTTTAAGTGTATGGTTTTACATTTAAATTGTAATTAAATATGGTAATAAAAATATTTGTGTCTATATTGAAAACAAAAAATTCAGCAAATTCTAAACGTTATTTTATAGTGATTATGTAAAAGAAAAATTTTTAAATATATGTACATTACTAATTTATGAATCGATTAAAATAAACAAACACTAAATGTTAGTGAAAGTTATCCGAATACAATACTGAAAATTGCACTTAAATCGAGATTAAGGTGCTTAAGCATGCACAGACCAAGAGATAAAAATTTTAAAAATTATTCATAATTTATTTTTTGCTTTACGCTTTTACCCATACGCATAGCAGGGTAAACAGAAAGTATCTAGTGTCAAGAACACTCCATACTTTGCTTTCCACCGAATTCAAGACATTGCGTGTTGAGTGGTGGAACTTAACGCCGCACTTACCAGTCACCGCTGGCTTTGCCAGAGTGAAAATAGACTTCTAATTTTATATAGATTAATGAAATACAATATATTGTATATATATATATATATATATATATATATATATATATATATATATATATATATATATATATATATATATCGCAGATATGGACGCACGTCTCAACCCTAATGAAACTTCTTAATCCTTTCAAAAGTTAGCAGGTCACGTAGAATTAAGCCCTAGGCATGCGCTGTATATGTGGAAACCCAGTTTAATATATGAAATAATTTTACCTTATGAATGATGCAACATGTACTGATGTACGTGTTATTTCTAGATTATCAGTGCTAATTCGGACATATGTAAGTTTGATGTTTTTTATAAGCAGCTTTTTTCCATAGAAGAGTAGTCATAGAAAATGAATGGCTAGAGATAATTTGATTTACTTATAAAATTAAAAAAATTGAAACATGTTGTGTTGAATGACCGCGCTTTAACATCTATATCGGATTAAAAGGATTTAAATCACGCCTCTAATAAAATCAACCCCACAACCATCGGGTTTACAATACACTATAACATTATGCCACGAAGGTCTCAACATTTATATATTACCTATATGTATAAAGAATTTTACTATTATATAGAAGGAATTTAAAAGCCATGTCTAAGTCAAAGTAATAAAGGTTTGCAAATCAAAAAAGTCTTCAGTAAAAACTAATAAGCCAATATTCTAACGACTTCATAATTCCATTTGTTACTATTTCCTGTCGTTATTAAAGGCAAGATATTACGCCATTATTAATGCTAGAACACGTTTTTGAATTTATTACATTCTACTTCACCTTGCTGGCTAGGTCAATTTCTAATGAAGAAATTATGTTACAATATCATCGGTCCCTGGCTTTGTTACGTTTCAATTAAGAGTAGGTACCTGTTTAATAAATTTAAATGGACATTAAGTCACTGCTAGGTCTTTGTGAAATCATCAGGTGTTGTGTAATGTCACTGTAAGACGACCTTTACTTGGCACTATTTTTTTTTGGCTTTTTATTATTTTTTACTTGCGGGGTAGTCAGAGAAGATGAAGTGCCATACGCTACGGTCCTTTTTTTTATGTTATACACAATCTCTTATTAATCTACCTATCTATCTTAATTTTTATCGTTTATCCAATGGTTCTAATCTGCAATTAGTTAACAACAAATAACTATTTATAACAATATACTTTTCCCCATAGCGTCAAGCCAAGAGTCAAGACACTAAATAACTACACAAAATATACAACTCAAGTCTACGCAAAAATGATTAATATGAGAACAAAAAAGAGTGTCACTGCATTTGTTTTGTTGTTTTTAAAATCTTCTATGCAAAGAAAGTGTCTTAAGTGTCTAACGCCTTGAATGACGACTCTAGTAAATAAAATAATAGTAGCATAGGTAAAAGAAACTTTTGGATTCCCTTTTACGGAAATTATAACACACTTAAAGCTTACGGCAATATTAGGAACTTCCGTATGTGGATAAAATCAGAAATGAAGATATCCGTACGAGGACGAAGTTGAGCGACATTGCACGAAGAATTGCTCAGTTGAAGTGGTAGTGGGCTGGACACATGTTGAGGTGGAAAGGAACTCTAGTGGTACAAGCCGGATGTTACTCAGTGTGTGAGCCCTGTACTTTTTGGAACGACGGTCTGGTTAGTGTCAACCTGAAATCTTTGGGAGAGGTCTATGTACAGTAGTCGTAGCTAGTTGCAAGGCTGAAATGTTGTTGGTGAAAATATGATGGACATTAAAACTATAAAATACTATAAAAGATAAATGTAAAAACAATAGTTTCTTACATTATATAATTATATAAATATTAAGGGCACCAACAGTAAAAGACTTAGTTATCATATTCATACGTTATTTATTTTTAAATAGAACATGCAAACTTGTTTTATAGATACACATAAAATATGCAAAACCAATGAAAATATAATGACTGTAGCGACTGAAGTTATAACGTTACTAGTACTACGTATAATTTATAACGGACTTTTATGTTTTAGTGTTTACTCAAAGACTAGCTACAACATTTTTTATCAAAATAATATTAAATATATCAAAATATAAATAAATAGTATGAAATGATATAAGATTACAGCAATCAAACAATATGACATAAAAAAGAAATCTATTTTTTTTTAAACTGTATGATTCATATTTCAGTACAATTTCTATATAATGAAACGTGAAGTAACAAGAAGAATCCTATTCAGAAAAGAAATGCAATATACGACACTTTATTTTTTTGAAATTTAACTGAGAAATATTCTAATCCATTTATGGAGAGGATATTCGAGAGCTCGCTTGTCCGTCGCTATTCCCTGGTGTCCAGACAATGCTCGATGGGTATTCATCGGATTGCTTTGTATTTTAGACAGGAACATATAGGAATATAGTCATTTTACAGTGGCGTTCTTTTTGTTTTAACTTCATGTTCACGCTGTCGCGTTATGACAGCTGGCTAGAGGAAACATGGGCAAGCTACTCTGTTTTCCGCTACCCCACTACTTAGAGACATCGTACATCAAGTAAGATTGGGTTGGGATTGGGTGACGTTCTTCTTCTTCTTCTGGGCAAACGAAGAAATTATTTATTTTATATATTTTAATAGTCAAGAGAAATTTCAATTTTCTAGACTCTCAATACGAATGTAATATTATTTTCGGACAATATTTTAGCACAAAATTTGGGGTACATATGGTATAATAATTTAACATCCGCTTTTGTAAAAGACAAACGATTGCCACATTGATAAAGTACATAGTAAAAAGAATCTTCTTTTCCTTAGTACAGACGTGCTGAATTGACAAAATGAGAAAATTCGGCAAGCAACTACAACTATCGTTTTATTCCGTTTTAATACAATTTTGTAGGAAAAGAACAAAAAAATAGTCTAGCAATAGATAGTCTTATAATTTATTATATTTAAATATTTATTCTATTTCACAAACTATATTTTATAATGTCTAGCTCAAATTTTTTTATTGTTGTATATTATGCAGTTGATCTAGAAATAGTTACTGAAAGTAAACTGAACTTAACAGTGCTTTTAGACTTAGAAAATTAGACTTGGGAAATATTTTCATTATATTATATATTAAGGCCGGTCGTGCGTGAGACAGCGTCTGACTGTAAATATCACCAGTTGTGTGTTCGATTCCCATTCGAAGTATTTAATTATTTTCATTTGCCCGCTAAGATAAAGCGCGGCATTGAGTTCCTCCACTCAATACCTAATGTCACGAGTTTGTTGGAAAGCAGATTGCAGAGTGTCTTGAATCTAGCTATTTTCTGTCTAGCCTGCTACGCGGGAAAAAAGCGTGAAATTAAAAAAAAAATTATATATATATATATATATATATATATATATATATATATATATATATATATATATATATATATATTTATAAATATCAATATTGACTCGAATTAAATTTGAAATCTCTATCATCAATTTGTGTTTGTCCCGTCTACGCTACCACAGCGTAAACTATTTTAAGTACAAAAGAGTAGGAATTTCATATAAAGTAATTTTGAAATGAAACCAGGTGAACTCTTTAGTAATATAAATTTAATCAACGAATATTACACGTTATTTGGAAAAGTACATATGTCGTGTGAATGTGTGGGTTTGCGGTTACATTTAATCATAGGAATTATTATAAAGATAAAAAAAAATAAAAACAGGCTTGATTCTAAATTTAGTCTAGCTATGAAATAATTAAACTACCTTGATTGTATGGTAAGAAATAATTAATTAGTTACATTAACAATACGATAAAAAATCTTTATTTGTCTTTTGTTTTAAGATTTTTAATTCAAATAAGATACAGACAAATACTTTTACATATAAAAATCGAAATTAAATATATATATATATATATATATATATATATATATATATATATATATATATATCATAATTTTAACTCGTAAAAAGAGAAATTTCTTTTAGATTCTAGCCTTCAAATGTAAGAAAACGAGAAACATAAAAGAAAATAGGAACAACCAAATCGTTTCATATTAAAGCTAGAGATTTTATGTCATCGGGCACGACGCCCTAGTAACTCTTCCAATTACGCTTTCGATTTTCGATATTTCGAAATTCTTGGTGTGACAGTCCTAGGAAATTGGACACAAACTGGAATTTGTGCACGTTTCAATTTTACTGAGAATGCTTTTTAATCGTTTTAACATATCGAAATATTATTCTGCGTGTATTTATTTTGTTAACAATTTCACATGCTCTACGTGATTTCGAATTAGAAAAATAAAGCAAATGAAAGTAATATAAATGTTATTAATTTTAGCTAGTAAAAACAACAACGCTCAGTGATATTTTAAACGGAATCTTGTATTTACGCATTTAAATGAAAGGATATCTGTGTAGAGCATTAAAAAAATCAGGTGTCAAAAATAAATATATTACTAGTGTTACTGTGTAACGTTAATAAAATATGAATTGATCAGATTAGGTTTTCTATATTTTATTTCCTTATTAACCTTTTTTTATAAAAATAATTCATAAATGTGACTAGAAAAAAGATACTATTGGTCATATATAACTTCCATATCGCACAATAATGGTAAATGCAACAGCAGTTCGACTGTCATAAGACGAAGTCCAAATACTACGTATTTGGACCTCCCCTAGGACTCGATCGAGCTATGTAGGGCTCCTATGCCAGGATATAATACGCTGATTACTCACTAACCTACCTCACTACCTCACAGTGCTCTTTCTCAACCATCAAGCGTTGAGGCTACAGGGACTACTATAACCTTTATCATAGCGGCAATGACAACATACTATCTCAAGCAGTCGTGTGATGCATAAAATTTTCTTAGTTAAAAAAGTACCCGCTTTGTTTCCCCTCACCTGATAACGTCGTAAAGACCATCAGGGCTTTGCCAACTTTGCAGTTGGCGAATGATGATTCCATCTGAAAAGTGAGTCATCCAAATATAAAGGTATTATTAGAATTCCCTGTACCACGTACGCATCGTCATAATAAAAAAAAGAGGCGAAAGCTATCAAAATAGTCTCCATTCAAGCGTAACAATACCACTGATATGTAAACGCGTTACAAACATGAATTGTATACATTTTTTTATCAATGAATTCACAGTAATCAGTTTGCAAGTTTTCAAATATTTTTTATTCTTATAAAATATCTGTATTATGTTTATATTATGGTATGAATATGTATATTTTTATGTACAACGCCGTAAAGCCCAACGGTGTACTTTATCAAGCTGTACTAAAAGATGCTTTATTAGCACCCTCACAGATATTCAGGGACCTAGTGTCAAAACACTCCTAGTGATTGTTTACCAGGTAAACATTTGCAATAGCGGGTTACCCCCAAGCATCATTTGCTTACCTAAAGGCAGTTTTCAATCAAATTAGAAGTGGCGAATATCTGAGCAGACAAATTTACCATTTAATACCGCACTATCGTCGTATGTGACATCAGCTATTTAATGAAAAAACTTTGCTTATCGTATTAGTAGGGGACTGTGAACGCTTCTGGATATGCTTCATTGAGCATATAGTTAACCTAGATTGCACTATATACTTCTATGATTAAAAAAGTTGCCTATATTTTATACAGAATTAGTTGTCGCCTGCAACTTCGTTTCCATGGATTCTGTTGTGCTTGTGTTACAAATTTCGATTCTATTTATTAGTAGTTTTGACTGAGTTTAGACTGAAACACAAAATTATATTTTTGTTCCTGCAGAAAGTCCGGAGGGAATCTGAATTTGGCTTAATTACAGCTTTTATACTAAGTAATTTCGTTGTTGGTCCTAATGTTTACTGTATTTAAATTTACAAAGTGTAAAAGTCTTACAGTTTTAAAGAATATAATTCTTAAAGTTTTAAATCAAGTTTTGTATAACTTAAGTAACACACACTAAAAATATTTTAGCTCACATCAAAAACGAAACGAAATAGTTGCAATAATCGTTTCCACAAAATTTTCTACGTACCTTGATAAAAAATAGATTGAGTTAATCACCTAAGCGACGTAGGTTCGAATCTTATACGTCCAAATTGTATGACATATATAGTACAAATATACCAGTGTACAACACTTTAGACATTAAATTGAAATATATTTTATAATTCTTAAAGTTTGTATTCAAATTTTATACAACTCCAAAAGATCTGAAAATCAACATTAAACATATTCGGATTTACATTCAATATAAGAAACAAGAAAAAGGTTATTTAATTTGCGAATTGAGTAGCATGAATTTAAAAGAATCAGAGCTTTCTTTGCGAAATTTTCCTCTGGACAAATGTTTTTATATGGGAGGGTCTATCTAGATGGTTGGGCATAATGATATGAAGTGTTTCTGCCTGAAGTATTTTCATGTAGAGTGAAATTTTTTGTGATATGTACTCGTAAGTACAAGATGTTTTAAACATAGGAATTGATTTATTTTAAACATAGGTGTTTGATTAACAGATTCGTTTTTTTTAAACTTTATATTAGAAATTGTTCTCCTCTTTATCCACTCTGGTAAAACAAAGCACGGCTTTAAGCCCTGGCCATGTCTTTGTCGGAAGGAAATCGGCAAATGGTTTGTTTTGACTCTTAAGTTCTCTCTGAGTAGTGACTATCCTGCTATGCAGAAAAGACTTGAAAAAACACCTTAATCATCAAAGAATATCGCATATAATTTATGTCGTCTATATGGATTGACTTATTAAAATTATATATAATGATTGTACGATTTATTGAAATTATTAAATTAGATGACAATTATATATACTGTAGTTATTATAGTATATATTTAAATTAATGCTGTCTATTAGTTACCCTATTCTGTTTAGCTGAGCTAAATTAATACCGAATTGCATATTATTAATGCCTAAATAGGTATTATTTCTTCTTTAAGTTACATTTTCAATATCAATTATAATTCATTTTTATTATTACAGGTACAGTGAAAGTGCAGCGTAAATAGAAAAAACAGTGATTATAAAGAGAATGAGATCAGTGAAATAGTGAAAACAGTGTTAAAATGCAATTCTGACATATTCGTGATAAATTATTTTGGATTTTGTTCGGTGTCACCACGAGGACGGCGACGAAGCAAAGATGGCTAGGCCTGAAGTTGTGCGATGAAGCGTCAGATGAGGACGGGATGGACGAACCGAGCGCCGCCAAGCGACCATCTGTGCTCACTATAGATAGAGCAGCTTTCCTCCTTCTGAGGGTCAAGAGAGCTTTTAAAAAGAAGCGACAACAACGGAAAGAGAAACAGTGAGTATAAATATCTGTTATATTCATATGTCCCAAATTTTCTAGTGACTGAAAAACAAAGTCTTACGCTTATTGTTTCATAATAGGAGGAAGTAGACAGTAGACAATCGTTTTTTACTTAGTTGTGAAATATAATCCCGTACTTTGACTTATCAGAGCGGATGAAATTAAAAAAAAATGTAATTTAGCTGAATGGGATTCAAACAGGAAGCTTTCCCAGCAGTGGGACTCCGATTTGCTTTACCTCACCATAGTGGGCGTTTATTAATTATTACTACTATATGAAATAATTTTATTTACATTTAAGATGAGAGTTTTTATTATTTTAAAAGTTCTACGAGAGTATGATTTTTGTAATAAAGTAGTCAAATCCAATAAGTTACCAAGTAGTAAATTATATATCACTAAATTGTGACTACTGACAATGAATCCATTTAAAACAATACCTTTTTTTTCTTTTCTCTTTTCTGGACAAGTAAAGGAGGTTGAAAGCAAAATATTATAGAAGTATATTATAAAATTAAGGGAGACTGAAACCCGCGCCTCTTTGATACTGTCAAAGTGCTCTAGCCACATAAGCTACGTCAAAACTTATATATGCTTCTCATAACTTCTTACTTAGTGTGTCATAGATAATCGCAAATGAAAGTATCTAGTTTATTCTATTACAGCACAAAACATATGTCACCATAGCTATCATAATGAAATATTATATAAGTTGAAACAATTTAATTCTCTATGAAACAACTATTTACTTTACCGTAATTAAATATTGAACACTGAATATGTTTACAATAAAAACAAACATTAATCAATTCCCTACTTACTGTCTGTTAAATGCAGCGAATAAGGATTATCCTTAAAATACGTGTCGATTATCGTGTTTAATAATAAACATTGAGGCTTGACCTTGTTGTGTTCAAAAAATACATTTATATACAAATGATACAACGAAATACATGAAATGGGACTAAAAATTAATATTTGATTTTTTTCTTCAAATTATATATTTCTACACATATTATTTGTTATTTTAAACTATTTTACTTTCTGACACATGTATTTATAACCAAAGGTCATCTAAAACCTACAGTCTTCGGCCTACTATTCTAAATCAACATATTATATATATATATATATATATATATATATATATATATATATATATATATATATATATATATATATATATATATATATATATATATATATATATATATATATATATATATATAAAACACATCATAGATAATTATGACTTACTTTCACCAAGAAAGTAAGAAAAAAGAATCGTAATCTTATATAAAGCTATGGTGATGAGAAAGTTAAAATTCATCTCACGTACGGAGTTTACGTAATCCTCATTGCTGTTCCAAATTGACTTGTCTGTGGATAAAATTCTAAGGTCGTATTTATTCTCTGTGTTCCATTAGCTTCTTTATTGTCGTTGATTAAATATAAATAAATAATATTTTATCAAAGCGTGAAAGAAGAAGAAAGTATAGTCATGATTTGGGTGGATAGTTATTTATAATTTAGTATCTTTCAATACATGTACTAATGTAAATTGGTAATCGCAAATGAGTTAAATAAATCCCTTTTATTCCGTTGGAACTAAATTATTTTGTTGATTCATTCGATTTGTTTGGATAATATAAATATTTGGCATTATTTAGGTTAGTTAAGTACGGCTTGATGATTGACACGAAAAAACATGTAGCTCTTTGTTAAAATGCTGTATAAAATTATACTGCAATAGTAAAATGTACAACTTCGGCGTAGGGAAATTTTAAAAAAAGAATTTGTGATATTTTTATTTTATTTTAAGTAGGTATGAAGTAAGCAGGTATAGGTATCCTTTTCTGACCTAAATGAATAAAACAACAATGTTATATTTAAGCATAGTTAAATATTATATTGTGTTTTTCTTGTCATCAACAGTAGTTCTTTCTTGGCCTTCGTTTTTCGAAGTTTTAACGTTTTCTTCATTCTTTATTGTTAATGATGGCAATGGTGGCACGAACGCATCATATTTAAAAGCATTTTTAATTTCTTTATTTCCAACTACCGCAATATCTTTCTTTGTAAAACTATTTTTTTTAATCTCTTTATTATATTGACCAATATTTTTTTGTGATATTTCTGATTTCTTAGGAAAGAAGAAAATTTCAACGGCTTTCGGTTTCATCGGCATAGTAGGCAGAGATGGTCTGTTTTGTAAAAATTCTAGAAGATGAGGTAGAAATTGAAGGCTGTTGCCAAGATTTTGTGAATTATCTAAGGGCTGATTTTGTTTTGCCCCAAACTCGAATATAATATCCTCTTGTGTATTTTCGTGAGAATTACAACACAAATGGGAAGATGTAGGTTCTTTGAAAGTAAACAAATCGTTGCCTGACAAAATTTTGCTAAGTAGGTTTGAAGGATGAGTCTTTGGTGAATCTTTGATGTATTTTAAACTTGAGCACGGACATACCTCTAAAATATTTTCCTTTTTGGGATGAAATAAGGAATCTGTTACATGGTCCACGTGATCAGATCTAAAGGCATCTGAAAAAAGTATAAAAATAAACATATAAAATGTATGTTTTCTTAAACATAATTTTAAGAATTAGAAAATATTTAAGATTTATTTTAATAATACCTTCTGGATGCATGTTAAAATGAAACGATATGTCCAATTTCCCAAAGTTCGCAAGAGAATTAGTAAAGGCAGGTAAAGCCTTAGAATTCTTCCCCACATCACGGGACCATGCTGACGATAGACATATCACTATAAGTAGCGCACGAACATGGACCTTAATATGGACAATTCAACAGTTATGGATAATATTTAATTTATTATTATATAAATTTATATTCTTTTTTAATTACAAAGGAAATATACATTATAATTATAGTAAAGCTATTGTATACAAAGTCAAGAAAACAAAAGGCCCGAAAGTCTCGTTACAATGAAATAACTCTTAATTAATTTTGGGTAAATCTTGCAATCTAATTGAGTATATAAAACTTATTTACAAAAAGCTATTTAACTCAAGCCTAATAAAAGTTGAACACAGTAAAGTAGGCTTAAAGAGAAACTTTTAATACCATGTTGATGAAGTTAAATCAAATTCTGCAGAATTCGCTTGACACGAGCAATAAGAATAAAGATTCGATTGAAATTCTGTTCAAATCTAATTCTGAACATTTCGCAACATCGATTTAGTCGTTTATTGGATTTGTGTTTTATGGTCTGGCTTGTGTAATGCTGAATTTCCGACATCGGCAATTCGAATTTTATTTTTTCATACGGTACTTATATAAACAGAAAGGAGAAGTTTAATTATCTTATATAAATTTATTTTGAAAACAAAGTGATTAATAATATATTCATATTTTTACATGAATTCCTGTTTTTTCTGTAGATACGTATATATATATACTTAAATATATATTATTAATAACCTTAAAAATCTTGACTTAGTTTAAATACTAAAGTTAAGCACTTTTTATTTATTTATACTTTAATCTACATTAAATTAGACTTTGACTCCAAAATAGCCAATATCTATTTTATATACTGAAACTCTGTAGTTTTAACCAGTGAATACGTTATAATTGCCATAACAAAACATCATACTTGATGTAATGTAAAACCATTGACGTGAATAGTACCTCTTTTAAGCTTTATTTCTTCATTTCTAAACACTGACACACAGGATTTCATACGAACATGCTGGTAGAATTATTACTATCAGAGATGTCATGAATTCTGGCGTGCATTTGCCTATTTGCATGCATTACACAGATTACTTTTTGTAAGCACTATCTACTAAATTTCGCAGTTTACATTAATCAATCGCTTAATCGCGAATCTGGTGTCTAGCGTTGTGAATTGTCCTTTGAGAAAACTGTATTAAATACAAAAATAGAGAATGAATTTTAATATTTATGCAACTTTAATTTTTTTTAAGAATACGCTAATTTTTTTTTAATTTTCTGCTCTGATTCGTTTTCATGTCCTCGGTCTGGTAAAATAAAACGCAAGGTTGAGTTCCTCCACTCAAAGCGCAGGATCTTGAATTTCTGCGATGCGGGATAACGTATGAAGCTAAAAATTAATCTAAAGCGAATAATTGGTATCTTCATGGGCGCACCTCATTTTACTTAATAATTTCATAATTTCGATCTAATGACAAATATTAACTTTTTATATTAATATGTAACTAAAAGTTATATAATTAGATTTTAAAAATATTAAGATGATTTTTATGGTAACCACATAAAGTATTGAGTATTATTTGAAAAAATAACTTTTGACCTGTTTTTTACAAAAACTGAGCCCACTAATCTTGGAATTTCCTATGCTTATACAAAGTATAGCTTATACAAAGTATAGCTTATACAAAGTATAGAAATAATATTTTTCAAAATAAATGTTTTCGATTGCAGCTTCACGCTTTTCAAGAAGAACTTATCTCTTGAAAATTAAAAGTTAAGTTAAATAAAATGAGTATTAGGCAGAGCATATTATTCTATCCAAGAATATTATACTAATGTAATGCGTGAAGTTCAGAAATGTTGATGATCATTAGGGAGACTAATTCACTCTAAGCCTATTGTAAATTTACATTTGAAAAGAGCAACTGGTGAATTATACTATACTGACATTTTTATGTTAATTGATGATTTGAAAGTGCCTATTTGAATAAAGAATATTTTGGTTTGATTTAATTTGATTCAGAGAGAATCTCTCTATATTGATTTACTGTATTTCTAATGCTTTGTTATCATAAAAAATAAATATTAAATTATATTATGTTGCTATAGTTTGACATATAAATTATATGAGAGGAAACCTGAGAGTTAAATTATTTAAAAAATATTTAAATGATTATTGCTCGGAAACGTCCATGTATAGATATTTTAGCAGATTATTGCCCTCCGTATCAGAGCATTCAACTTTGCTTGTTACATCTGTCTACATGTCTAAAAGCACTTCAGTCCAATGGCTCATAACAATGTTATGATTCTACTGACTACACTCATAATGTAAACATATGTAATTCGCTATAAAATTATTGTCTATAATATATTTAAAATTATATAAATGTACAATTTTGTTAACATACTTTATTTTTTTATGCTCGCACTTGTCTGATGGCAATTTATTATTTGTTTGAAATTTTGGACATGTGTACCCATTTTCTATTTCCTCTAAAATTTTCGGCAAATGCTGTCTCATTCTAACACCCTCAAGGAATCTACATTCGTATCCCAAATTTCAGTTGTCAACGCTTATTACTTTCGGTTATAACTTGTTCGTTTGTTTTTTAGTCAGCAACGGAACATTTAAATAAGATCTGATAAAAAATTTCTTTTAAATTTTGCGATATTTAAATTATCAGTCAATTAATATTATTAATCTTGCCAAATGTTACTTTATTTTTAATATATTTATCTTCCTTTTAAATCATAAGGCCATCGTGGTACAGCGGGACGTCAGATAAACGCGATCGGTTATGGGTTCGATTCGACTCATTTTCATGTATTCGCTTAGATGAAAATAGACCTGAGTGCGGCGCTTTGTTCGCCACTAGCACGCAGTGTCTCGACTTCGGGTGAAAACCATTATAATTTATAATCAAATGAAATATAATATTATAATATATAATCAAATGAAATAACAATTTGTGTTTCTAATAATTAATAATAATGCTGCCAGATTCCTAACGTAATGAAAAATAATTGTAATATTATGTTATATCCTTAGCTTTAAGATTGCAGAGCTAGTTTCTTGATATTTCTAAAATTTATAATCCAAGTCACGCTTTCCCACACTTCTATGCAGCAGAATAACTAAATCCATCTATCTAGAGAGCACACGTTCTAGACTGCTGATACAGTCTCATATTATCAGCAGTCTAGTCGTCGACTTATATAGGGTAAATATGAAGGACAAATACAAAAATATTTAATTAATTATTTGTCTGCGCAGATGTATGCAATTCTGCCGAAACTAATTGACGTTCTTACCGCCGTGTTAAGTTACTTACACTAATATTCACCTACATTATTAAATAATATTTTAAAAAAAAAATTATATAATATATCTACTGGCCATCAATAAATATCTCGTAATGCTCCAAAGAGCCTGTACTTAAACGGTTTCAGTTTTATAGCGCACTGAAGTGTCCCAGTGAGGCTTATCCCTATTTTCAGAGAAATGCGTTTAGCGAGCTCGCGTTGCAGGGACGATAAAATTCATTTAAATTGTATTTATTTATAAACGTCGATTTCAGTGGCGGCTCATAAAACTCGTGTGCCTTATTGCTGTTGCCGCTTGATATACGTTCGAATAGCGACGCACGTATGGCACTCGAATATTTGCAAGTTATTTTGGTATGTCATTAGTTCTATAATAATTCTATATTTTTTATATACAAAGGTAAATCATTTTAATTAACTGAGATATTATGAAAATAATTTATAAATATCTTAAATATTTATATTTTTTTAAATATTGGTGTTCTGTGTATAATTTTGAAAATTCTAAAAAACTGCTAAATATGAAATTTAGTTTATAATTTCCTATAAAAAGGTTTATTTTACATTCCTATTTTTTTTATTTTGACTCACAACGACGTCGATATTTAAAATTTAGTTAAAAAAACTTTAATCACATGGAATTATGCATAAGAAAATAAGATAGATTTTTGGCGTTCTTTTATATATTATTAGAGGCTTATGTTAATTTAATTTATTGGAAAAATGAACAGCTCTAAATTTCTTTTATAGCCAACTCGTGCGGTTAAAGCAAATCTACAAACTTTTCCACTCCTTGCCAATGTCAACTGTAAATTCGTTTAAAATGTAAATCACACAGAATTTGCTAAACGTCTTAACAATGTTGAGAATACAAATGGTGTCAAGTGAATTGATTTATTTGAGCACCCTTCTACAAATAAATGTTGTTTTGTGTTTTGAAATGTTCGCAGTTCTTGTTCAAATATAGTGAATCAGTTTAAAATATGAGATTCATCATAATTACTGCAGTTTTTGATTCAAATATTTTGATTTTAATATTTATTTTAATTATTAGGTTGTAATGAGTAGTGTAGTCAGTGAAGAGATTAAAACTACAGCTGGACTTGCGACAAGTTCAAAAGCAATTTTAGATCCTAAAAGACGACATGACCTGGTTGATGAAGCGTTCTCAGAGCAAAAAGGTATATTACTAGATATGGTAAGATTATAAAGTTTTCTCATATTACATAATTTGAATATTTTAATTCTTACTTCAGTAATATTTCAAATTTATTTTTAAATCTTTAACAGTTAGAAGCAAAATTAAAAGAAGTGCGAGATAAAAAAAAGAAAAATATAGAACCAGTTGAGTTTAGTAATGGTGTAGTGGATCCTCTTAAGTGCGATTTATTACTAAGTGATGTAGATTTAAACATAAAAGGCGACGGTATCATCGCAGTTGGTGGAACAGATGTACATTTAAAGTTTGGAGAATCGGGTAATTTAATTTGAATTTAAATTACGTAAATAAATGATTTCAATTGACAATATTAAAAACATGACATCTGGTTACAGGGAGCATTTTAAATTTAAATGCCACAGGAATATCTAATGTTGGCAAAACTTACGTAAAATTAAACCTTGGCGATGGTTATCCGAGTATTCCTGGCTTAAATGATCTGTTATCTGGTGAGATGGAATGGAAATTATACAATCAAAATGAAAATTTAAAATCGAATATAAAATTTTGTAAATGCTATTAATATATGAAAAAATTTTAGGTCCAATATTTGCAAGAAATCCCTGTAAAAAACTAAGAAATGATAACGATGTAAATACTAACAATAATGAAAGTATATTAAGAAAAGGCAAACAATTAAGCAATTCCAGTATTTCCAAAACTTCTGTCAGCATACCAAGCGATACTCAGAAAAATAGAACTAAAGACGTACATGTGACATTAAGTACTTCATCAAAGTCTACAAGTACTTCATTGTAATTTACAAGTCAAGACGGCACTAATTAAACTTAAGAAATTCTGAAATCCTCTTAACTAGTATAAAAAAATAAATAAACATGTTTTACTGTGATTGATAATTTAATGCTTATTTCTTGTTTCACACCGAATTATTATTATGTTCTTTGCTTAAAATTTAATCATTTAAAGGACAATGTAATTAAATTAATTAAATCACTTTAGATAAATATTAATGTTTTTTAATAAATAGTTGCTAGTTTTAGCTAGTTAGTTAATAATTAAATCGCTTTAGATAAATATTAATGTTTTTTAATAAATAGTTGCCAAAAAGTTTTAATTTTGTATTGCTATAGGGAATAAATATAATTGAATATAAAAATGACTAAAGTCATATTTATTATAAAAAGGGAACTAAATACATGAGGATATTTTTTTGTAATAAAACCATCTAATAATTTTAAAATATTTTCAATATTTTCAACTGTATTTACGAGAATCTATCAATGTAAGAAAATCTTCAAATCATTTTTGTAAACCGGATACGATGCTCATTTTTAAATAATTCAGAGTCATTATAACAAATTATTTCAATACTATTTACTAATATCAAATATAAGTTTCATTCGCACTAAGTATTTCACTATAAAGATATCCGTTTCATTTTCTAAGAAGACGCGCCTCGTTTACACATTTTTAAAGTATTTTACACCGCTTTATCAGGCTGTTATCCGTGTTAAATATATCCCTGGGATTTTCTTCCCCCTAGTGGACATTTATGAATCTTAAAAGTGCTTTTGTAAAATATTGTATCATACTTATAAAAACAATGGATAACTTTATAGTAATAAAATAGTTTCCGACCTTCTTTACATTTATAAGGAATATTAGAACACACAATATTCATGGAATAACGTGGAAAGAATGTTGAAATTGCCTTTCTAGAAAATAGGACTCGATTCTCTCTACATATTACTGATATCAATAATATCTACGACGTCAAGTTTTATACTAACGGTGGCATATTCTTTATAACTATTCACTTAAAAAAAAGTTACACATGAAGCTATTAAGGTTTGCTATTTTTTTTCTAATATATTTTTTATTTTCTTTCGTTATATGTGAACATTTAAGAAAAGTTATTTTTATTTTTATTTTCAAGTTAAAAAATACATACAAAAAACATCAAAAAATGAACATTTTTTGGGCAAAGGAATCTGTATGAATCTCACTCTGTAGTATCTCAGTGAAATAAGTTAGAACCAACCTCTTAGAACTACAACGTAGCTCTGCAAGACCGTATGGCATTAGTGGCACAGTTTCTGGCTAGTTCCAATAAACGTGGGTTCGAGTCATGCTACTTTCAAATATTTATACATGTCTAAAAAAATCCTGTAACATCTTTTTCTTATCCAGTGCGGCGGCAGCAGCAGCAGCGGCGGCGGAGGCGATGGTCGGACGACGGGGACCGCCACCGTTATTACGCTCACGGACCTTACCTGCCATTATCGCGCCTGGCTTTTCCATACTGCATGCTCAAATAGACCCCCAGAGAACTACTGGTCAGTAATGTGCTTTATTTTTATTATGTGTTATATTATTATGTGTTGCATTATGTATGTGTACAACATTTGAGAGAAAAATGTTTTTAAAACAGTGTTGATGTACATAAATTTTCATGTAACGTTTACAAAGATTTTTCCTTTACATAGTAATGTAGTGATTTTTATTTGAATTGAGTACTTTTCAGTATTCTAATACTAGTGTTGTACGACTCTTTTTTCTACAATTGATATATTTAAATACTTTATTGAACATAAAACATTACAAAACCAAACTCATAGAACATTAATTTATTATATTTAACGATAATTTATAAATTAATACAGAGTGTGCAAAGGCTATATTACATAAAAGATTACATGTTCAATTGATAATGTAGAGGACAAAAGTGTAATCAACCCACAATCATTTTGTTAGGAACTTGACAAGGTCGTTGCTTTATTTATATATGTTTTTTTTTTAATTCAAGTCTCAAAGGTTAGTAAAATATTTAAAGTACTTTTCTAAGTATCTAACTTTGTATAATTACTGTAAGTTATTTTTTATATATTTTTATAAAGTTCAGCTCTTGGCTTATTGCAGGTAAAACGTGCCAGTTGAGCCCAATTTTATTCACTTATATCACGTTGTATGAATAGTATACGAAGGAAATTGATCAGCTAAGTTAGGTTAATACATACAATAGAAATGTATATATATTTTAAATAAACAAAAAAAAGTGACAGATTTTAGAACAAAATATATTTTAATTAGGTCTTCGTTAGTATTTCAATAGAAGCGAGTATTGTCAAACAAAAAATGCCAAAGGCAAAGGAAACCTTGCGGTTGAGAATAACACGGATTTTAACAATATCTTTTTGATAAAAAATATCAACAACAAGCAAATAATATCTTTATTGTAATTATCTCCCTAAAATCAATCATATATCATATATATATATATATATATATATATATATATATATATACATATATATTTTAAAAGAAATTATTTTAAACGTATCAATCGCGTATATTTTTGTACTAATACATTTTTGAAAATCTGACGTTACGAAGACTTTAACCCAGTCCGTGTTCACAGTTGATCAGAGTCTCTGGGATGGTAGATTTAAGGCAAAAAAAATTTTAATAGGTAGAAAGAAAATCCAACTATCTTCACTATTGAAATTAGGGGGTTCAAAAATGTTAATATATTTTCGAATACAAAAATATATGCGATTAATCCAATTATAATAGTTTTATTAAAAACTATATAATTGTATTGTAAAAAAATCATATTACGTATTTAATTGCATTTCTTAGTTCAAAGTTTATCACATAAACAAAGAAACACATAACATGAAACTCTTCCTGCTCACTGAGTGACAGGCAACAAAAACAAACACAATTATAACTGTTGCCCATAGGAAGCTTAATTTAATTATATCAGATACTTGGAGTGTAACCCTCGGAAAGAGTTCTCTAAAATTTCTGCTGATACGAAGAAAACATCATTATAGATTTTACAAATTATGGAAGATAAATATAATATGACAATAATCATAAAGTCCACTCCAATAGAGCTATGAGTAACCACGTGTCATATAAAAAAGCATAAAATTTTACAATATAATTTGACATTTAGATTTTGTGAATACCTGCATTTTTGTTTTGAACGAATTTATAATCTGTTTGTGACTTTTAAAACTTGGCACTCTCCAGGCACCATTCCCATAATCCCAATTTGCTGACGAGAAACTGAACAAGCATATGATCAGGCCACTAATGTTAAAGGAGAACGAGGACAAACTTTCGAAAAGCGCATACAAAGGCAATCAACCTGAAATTTGGTGGACTAACGTATTTCGACCTCTTCATCACGAATATCATAACGAAGTTTGGCGCAAACAGCGATTTGAATAAGAAAACCGAAGGAGAACCTCTTTTCGTTCGGTGTGCATGATCGCGCATTTCTAACTGATTTAGACTATGTTTTTAGCTTTCTCCAGAAAGGGTGTGTGTTTGTGAGCGTGCGTGTTTGTGTACAGCGGACTGGATATTACAGCGGAAAATAGAAACAAATGCAGCAACTATAGCGGAGAATATTCTGAGTTAGTGTTATTGGAAAATTAATGGGGATTAAAATATTCGACGAATGGGAATGAAGTAATTTTAAATTCACAGAGTTCGACTAAAATAACGAAAAGTATTCCGCGAGTTTATGTACTACAGCGGAAAACCATCCCGAAATGAATGAACACGCCCACACTATTTCTGGGGAAAGTTAGATTAGGTTACGCCGCACTTTATCTTACCAGAGTGAGGAAATGGAAATAATTTAAATATAATCACTCCCCCGAGTGAAAATTGAACCCACAACCGATCGACCGACATTTACAGTCAGACGCTGTCTCACTGCGCCACGAGGCTTATCCTCGATAATAAAAACATTAAAAAGACTTAAACACTAGTAATAAGACAGTTTGGTGAGAAATATAAAATGTAAAATACTATTACTCATGTAAACAATGTAGAAAAATCAACATATTTTACAAACAGTTTAAAATATGAAATGGAATAGTGACACAAATTGCTTCAGCTATATATTAATTAATATGCTAAGTTATTGTTATCCTAATTAACAAGGATAACATTGCCTTTGTGGAACATCAAGCAAGGCCATGCTATAAACCTTTCTATTAAGCCATGCAAATAAGGTACCGTGTTTGAATTAATGTGATATGATTAAAATATTTACGGCACAGGTAGGGTATTATACTTTCTATATAATATTATACTTTTACTTGTAGCTCGGACCTTATCTTTATTTTATCGTCACGCAATCCGTTCCGGATTAGAGACTCATATGTGTTATGTATGAGTCCGGGCCGGCATAGGCTATCTGTCTACCCACTCGCGGTTCTCCTCCTCAACCACCTGTACCTGAAACAATTTATTATGACTAAATAGATATTTGTGACAAGTAATTTATATTATTTTTAATTAAAATGTCTCATAACAAGTTATCCATATTCATGTACTGTATCTATTACATGTCCGTATACGGAGTGAATAAAACAAATATATATTCTGAATTATTTTGACGACGGGGTTAGTCAGCTTAGGTCCTCCGTTTCCGGACTTGCTGTTTCCAGGGTGCGCCACGTGGACACTCTTAATAAAGGTACTTATGATAAAGACACCGGATACAGTCAATGTGGCTAAGAATTTGCAGAATTGATTGACAGAATGACAAAAAGTCTAAATATATATAGCATTTTCTAAATTATTAATGAAAATTACATTATGAACATTCGTCGCCCAAATTTATGAATTGGTCTCTAAAATTGCATGCTCAATTAGTCAAGTAGTTATAAGTCGAGCGTTACATTACTGTTTCAGATTCATGAGAAATGTAGTCAATAAAATCACGTATACCATATAAATTTCAAGGCTATAACTCTATATGTAAGCTATGATGATAAAAATTGCTAGTATATTTATGCAATGCAGTGCATTTTCATGATAACGCGACTCGATATGAATTAAGCAATAAGCTGTTATTGAAATTCTTTGTAAAATATTCTTGCTGTTGTGTTACGTATTTTTATACAGATTACCCAAATATTTATAATCTTAGGTTGAGATTTTAAATGTATACTATAGTAATAGTACTATAGTTTATATATTATGATTTTTTTGGTTTATCAATAGGTTAATTTTGACAAAGTCGTAGTGATGTACTTACATGGTTTCTTTTACCTAAATTAGCTTCACAGTTCTTCCCGCTTCTCTCAGTGGAAAGTACCTAGTGTCAAAACATTCCAAACATAATTTTCGAATTCATCACACTGAATTAAGTGGCCGAAAATAACATCACGCCTGCACAAAGTATTTGTAAGAGTCTTTCTTAGAAGAAATATTATTAAGTATTTTTTCAAGCATTATATGAGGAGATGGGCTTGTTCATAACATGATCATTATATTTCGTCCTATTCATGTTTTCTTATTTGTTTCTCCTTACTTAACCGCGTATTTGTTCTTATTATATATTAACTGTGTAATACTTTAAGATAATTTTTGTTTTTATCTTATTCTTCTGCCTCTAGACAAAAAGGTATTAAAAATCTACACATCCAATGTCTTAATTTCTCTATATGTACATCTCATATATACAAATAATTATAACTGGAGTAGACATTCCATTTATAATTATTTTTATAGATAAGATATAATATTAAAAAAAAGAATAAAGAGGTTAGTTACAACCTCTTTGTTCTAAACGCATATATGTGTACAAGGTACATATGCTAAAGTGACATTTTCAACAGTTTGTGTCTGTCTGTTTGCGTCTGATATCTATATATAACCCCAACATCTTTAGTAAAATATATTATTTAAATGTACCAATATTATAATAATGAATTGTCTTTACTTATTGAACAAATATTACCAACTCTCAAATACTATATAATGGCATTCGTGGTCATAGACACAAGATTCTCACATGCTAGCCAAAAATGATACAGTGGACGCGTAAAAGTGAAACAAATGATACAATTATTTATCGAAATAACACCAACAGTGCTGTAATAGTTTAGTCGTAAAGGCTTATGAGGCGTTTTGGAACGAGTTCAAAAGTATGCCCTCGCGTGCTTTAAAGCATTTCCGTCAGTGTTACTCAAACGTCTTCAGAACACACGCGATATTAGGGTATTTACAGATAAATATTTTAAATTTATATTTTTTTATTAAAACTTATATCAGTATTTTTGGGCATAAATAAACTATGAGTATTTAGTTCTTCTATTTATAGTTATAGAGAGTTCAGAAGTTATTTATCTGGCAATTTTAAATATTTTAAATTTATATTAATTTCTCTGCTCTGATAACACAAAGCGTAGCGTTGAGTCCGCCACTGAGCACGTAGTGCCTCGATTTCGGGCGGAAAGCAGTAAACGGTCTCTTGACACTAGATTGTCTCTAAGTACCTAGCTATGCGAATAAAGCATGAAGTTGCTAAAAAACATAAATAAGAAAATATTTTAAATTTACCAGACAATTATGTATTTACATATAATTAATTAGTCATTTGATTTTGCATAAATCAATTTAATATTATGCTCTTTGCTTGTAGTGTGTGAAGAAAGCTTAAGACTCGAAAAGTAAAGTTATAAATAACTCCATTTCAGAAGTTTAGTTATCTTCACTGTGTTTTAATGTACACGAATTTTTAACTGCATCATTTAAGCTCTACTTAGATACAAGAGATTGTAACTGATACCTTAAATTTAACGTCTTTTTTCATTATAATATTTAAATTTAAATAAGTTAAAAGGAAAACTTGTAAAAAACTTAAAATATTTAAAAAGTAAAAGTATATGCGATACACTTCATGATCCAACAAGTAGAATAATCTATAGACCATAAGATACACGTTTTTACATTATAATAGCTTATTTTATTTTTATGAATTTGTAATTTATCATCCAATTCGTTTACATAATTAAAACTCTGGAACTGTAACTGGAAGCGTTTACGAGCTGCTTAAAATTAAAAACCTTTTCTATAATTAAGTGGCTTGACACTGTAATTACTATATTATTATTATTATTATTTATTTATTTTCACGCTTTTATCACGCATAGCAGGGTAGATAGAAAGTACCTAGTGTCAAGACTCTCCGAACTTCGCTCTCCACCGAGTTTGAAAGTGACAATACTTTTAATATATTCACTCCGTCAAGTGGAAATCGAGCCCACGACCGACGTTTCACGTTTACAGCCAGAAGTTGTCCCACTGCGCCACGACCCGTGCACTATATATATATATATATATATATATATATATTTATATATATATATATATATAGGAAAATTCTGGTATTTAACGTATGATTTTATGAACAAGTATTATGAATCTGAAATTCTAATAATTTTGGAAGTATTAAATAAAACAGGGTTTTTTATTCTATTTTTACAGTCTTGTTTATTTCTTTCCAACAGAAAATATATTTTCACTAGCAAAAAACTTATGAGGCAAAGTAAGGTATTATACCATTGAAACCGCCATAAACATGTTTTATATTTATGAGGATTACTAGCTACCGCTGGTAACCTATAAATATATATAAAATTCTAATACATTGTAATGATATTTACTATTTTTAAAGTGTTATTCCACACTTAGGATTAGAAAACATCTTTGAAAAAACGTATAAAAATTTCGAACGCAGCGGGATTCGATACCGGACGGTATCCAAGAGGCGCGGGTTCGAATCCCGCTGCGTTCGAAATTTTTATACGTTTTTTCAAAGACATTGTAATGATTTTGCACAAAAATTGAAAATAGATGTTTAAATTTATAGGATTCATAAAGGTATCATGTTTTATTTTATATAATGTACCCTAATCGCCCTAGCAGACAGAACTTTAAGAAAGATTTAGTTTTCTTAATATCTGTTCTGTTCTGTTCTTTAGGTTTGAACTCGCTTTTTAGTATCTTTTTACTACTACCAATTACTGTCACATAAAAATATTTTCAGATTCTCTTTCAAGCTTACAAGCCATTTCCGACAAAAATAACACCCTTTCATATAGACACTCCATTATCTATATTCATAAAAGTTTGCTTCAGTTGAAGGATAGGGAAGGGATCATCGAATTCGTCTAGGTCAAGTCCTACATTGGCCTAGACGACAATGAAGCAGGCGATATATAGGCCAAATCCGCTCCTGTGTCACATCTCTCATACGCCTACGATTGTTTCCCTGTCTCTTACCTGTACAATGTATATATAATGAGTCGGGTATGATACCCGGTCAATACTGCCAAATTTTACAGACATTGAAATTGTCTTAGGACGCTTCGGTCTCACCTTTGAAATGACACAAGCACTTACGCGTCATGGATTTCAGCTTGAGTATTTACACCGTTTTAAAATAATATCCACGGAAAAATGTCCACGTGATAACAGTACCACGCAATCGCTTACTCACTTCATCCGTGAGTGCCCCAAATTTACCCGGAGTAGGCACAACTTTACAAATATCTGTAATCATATAAATATACCCGATCCATATAATATATAAGAAATTAGTTAAAATGAATATTAGCCAAAAATTTCAAAATTTTCTTTGGGCATATTGTAAAAAAATTAAATAATTGAACAGAAATATTACATAATATTCAACATTAACATATTAGCTTACAATAATTTTAACTTATAACTAATTTAATAAAAATGGCGAGGACAGTTAGATAGAACTGAAGTAGAAGCGAAAAAAATAACTTTTTAATCAACACTTTTCTGAATATCAGCTTTTCTGAATACCCAGAAAGGGCGTGTTTGAATAGGTTCATGTCTGTGGACGACGCAAATCAACTATGGAGGGACCATAGCGTTTGGCGCTCCGTTCTGACTACCCTACCAAGGATCAGGTATCCCTGAAGCTAAAAAAATAACAAAAATAATTAAATGTTACAAAGTTTGTGCGTTTCGTAACTTTGAAAAAATATTTACTAGAGTGAGATAATATAAGAACTGTATAGTGTATAAGATTTCACACTGTTTTTTAAATTGTTTATGTCATTTGACCATCTCTTTAGCTCAATAATATAAATATATACTTAATTATTTTTATAGTAAGTATCATCCTGTATTAATCGTCTTTTTTTAATTATTCTTGCGAAAATACTGTGAAAAATGCAACATTTTGATAATTATGAAAATTTCAGTGGAATGAGCGAAATACCTTTAAAGATTACCTCAAGCGTAAACGAAAAGTCTTTTAGACGCTTATTCCGTGTAAATTGTACGGCCTACTTAATCTCTAAAGCGATCTTATTCATTTAGAATAAACCTCTTTATAATTACACTATACTGGCGTTAATTGTAGGTGTCTTCAACGTTTTTATTTAATTTGTTAATGATATATATTTTGTAAAGGATTTCCTCTGATGGAATTTTTAGTTTTTAATCTTATAAAAAGATACCTATATAAATCAGATTTATAGAATCTAAAATTACAAAAAAACAAATTCATACCTTTTTTTTCTTTATAGCAGTTAGATAAAACCAAGGTTCTAGACACTCTGTTCTCCACTTTGCGCCTAAATTCAAAATATTGCTTGTTGAATGGCGAAACACAATGTCGCATTTTCTCATACTCTCTCGAACCGGTAAATACAAATTATTTAGGTATCATAATAAAAATTCCCTCGAGTAAGAATCGCACTATGATTGAGTTCACGTAAACTGTATAGTTGCCACTTTGACATAACGTTGCTAAATGTACAAATTTGCCAATAAACACTTTATAATTACTTGTGTGTTTTTCAGGCTAATATTATAATTAGTAATTTATATGAAAATCTTATGATAAATTACGTTAAAGAGCTTAGGTAACAAATAAAGACTTTGCTGTTAAACTACACTAGGTCAAAGCCCCATTTGCCATTATTAATATATAAAATATTTATCGTGGAAAAGATCATAAGACATTAACACAATTTTTAAAAATAATGAATGGTTACAAAATAATATCGGCTATGAAAAGGTAAACAAAATCCGCATTCGGCCAATGCTCGTAAAAAATATTTGTACAATTTTAATATTTTTTAATTGAAACTTGTTTAGCGATGTATGAAAGAAATCTTATATCACAATTTAAAAATAGTCACACTTTCCGTTTGTGTGTCATTTTGGTGGGCTGCCATACGTGTTTACCGAAATTGGTGACTGATTTATAAAGAAATATTTAAATTATACCAAGTGATATAATAAATAGAATTATTGAATTTCAAAAAGAAAACCTTCTTTTAGCTTTGAAATGTCGTCACATTATTGTGATGGCATTTTTTACTTTAATAATTAAAAATGAAGATCACTTTTGGTGTTAATATTAGAACACGTATATTCATTTATTGAAAATGATCATTATTTGAGGCCGGTCGTGGCGCAGTGTGACAGCGTCTGACTGTAAAGGCGATCAGTTGTGGGTTCGATCCCCACTCGGGGGAGTGATTATATTTAAATTATTTTCACTGCCTCGTTCTGGCAAAGACAAAGAGCGGCGTTGAGTTCCACCACTCAATACACAATATTTCGAATTCGGTGTAAAGTAAAGTACGGATTGTCGTGACAACGTACGACGACGTACTTTCTGTCTACCCTGCTATGCAGGATAAAAGCGTGAAGGTAAAAAAAATCATTATTTAGTACCATGAATCTCGATTTAGTAGATATTCATTATTTTTAACATGATGAAAAAATTAAATAAGATCCGAGTTAACGATTGATGTAGTTTTCAGAAAGGTGGAATGTTAACCACACATTTTTTTTACATAATAATAGTAACAATAATATTTAATATATTTAATATATATATAATAATTGAACATAAAAAAGACATTTCTAAAACTATAATATAGTTATAATTTAATACGAAATGATTACTTTAATCTGTAAATCTCACTTGACCACTAATTTTTAAAACTTCAGGCTTTATTCACACTTTATTCAGGGTAGTCAGAGAGAACCTAGTGTCAGGATATTCCGTCATTTTCCGCCAGTTTTCGAGATAGTAGCGAAACTCAACACTGATCTTTCGCTAATCTTAACTAGAGCGCAGAAGAACTGAACTGAATAAGCAATTCCTAGAGTGCCACAAGAAACCACAACTGTCCCATTACGCCACGATGGTCCCTTGTGCAATAATACTTTAAATTACTGTAATTTTAAATGTTTACGTGGTTAAAGACAGCCTAGTGCCAAGAGACCCCGTTGGCTGCTTTTCGTCAGAAATCAAAACGTATTGAGTGTAAAGTAACTCAACACCGCGTTTTGCCTTACTAGAGAATAAAAATGAAAATATTTTTTAATACACCCATTCCCAGAATCCAAAACCAAGTCTTATTATAGTGAAACGTTGTCCCTGTCCTGTTGTCCCACTGCGACTTGTTGGCATCTAACGATGGTATTTGGATATATTTTCGATAAACAACACTCCATATATTTGACAACACTGAACCATTTGTTATGTGACTCAAAGAAGAAAAAAAGATAGATCCTTTTACAAAAGGTGATTGTCAGAATACAAAGACTTTCGTGCGCAATAAGTCGGTACCTAAAAAAATATTTACCCAGCCTAAGCTGGATTTCTGTCACTTTTACACACTCGGCTCTTTTTTGTTATTCTCTGTTGGTCATATAAATTCTATTTTTATTATTGTATAAACGTTTGTGATATTTTTTTAAATATTAAAGAAATTTAAGATTTTCATTGACGTTTAATATTATAATGAAAATTCCAATCACAACGCTTACATCTTAATAAATGTTATTTTAACTGTAAACAAAAAACATGAGTAACAGTTGAGCACAGATTAAAACTTATATTTACATTTTTTAGAAATGTCAACTTACATCAAAATTGTTATCTTTTAAATATTAATAAAAATAAACTATCCAAATTGTTATCAAAATGAATAATTTTTGAATTAAAATTAATAGACTCTGCTTCTACGTAGATATTTTTACAAAATCTGAAGAACAGTAATATTACTGGATACTTAGATTTTTTGATACTCGAACTATATTGGTATACTTAATATTATATTTAATTCGAAAATAATGCAAACACTTGTATTTTAGCTATTTAGTTTCTATTAAGATTCATAGATAATAATATAAATATTAAAAGAAAAGAATACGAAATTAGTAAATATTCTGGCAGTAAATCATGAGTGAGCACAATATGTGATTTCAGTTTAAGCTCATTTTAAGCTCATTTAAAAATATATATATCATCGCTATCTCTAACTTATAATTTACATTGAAACGCTTGTCAAATGATTTTTTAAAAATATTGTACGAAAAATAAAATTACTGAATAGGCTTGTTCTATTTGTGGTAAAAAGAAATGTATATTCTTATTACATTACAGTAGTTATGTAAATGTTGTACGTCCTCTAGACGCACTGCAAAAATAAAAACGAGAAGTCCTATTTTGCTTCATGAATATTTTTATGTTGTTCACTATACGATTTTTTGTAGGCTTACAGTGACAATTTTAGGTTTCTCTTATTAAATTCGCACATTCGAATTTCAATCGATGCCTACTAACGGCGTCATCCACTTATACTGTCAACATATTATTGACATTTTTTGTAAAAATAATAATAATAATATTTACATTGAAACTAAGGAAGTCGTTGTGTTAAATTTTAATTCAAGCATTCCTTAACTATTGTAAAAAAAATAAAAAAATAGACCATTCCAAACTAAATCCATAATTACTACAAAATACGCACAGATAAACAGTCAATTATACTAATTTTCACTAAACATCGATATATTTAATCTATTCGAGGTTTACCTTAGGCCAAATAGATAAAATTCTATGACAAATATTTCTTTTATTCAGTATATCGACGATATATTTCTGCAAAAAATGGATTAATAAAAATATTTATGGGGAATTTTGTTATTCGTATCGAGTCCTACGCATTTTTTGTAATCTTTGATATTTTGTTTGATGTTCGAAGAAAAAAATTATATAAATTGTTCTAACGCTACCCACCAAGGTCATCTATGTGTTATGTGTTAACAATTTATAGTTTAGATACAAAACCAAATATTAAGATAGGCATAATTAATATATAAGATATTAAATTTAGGCACCGTTGACAAAAAAAATGGGAAATAGCGTACAGATAAATTATTATCAGACATTGACATTTTTTTATAATAAAAAATTAATCATCAAAAATATTAATGGAGAATTTTATCATTCCTAACGAGCCTTTCAATTATTTTTCAATTATTGAATATTTTAGTTTGACATTTCAGTACAAAAAATAGTATAAATTGTACTACCGCTACCTAAAAACGTTCATTTTCAATATATAATTTAAAATCTTTATGTATATTATATAACACTTTATAAGTATAATTAATAAACGGATCCTAACATTAGGCACCGTTGTCAAAAAAATGGGAAATAGCGTGAAGATAAATTAATTGTCCGACATAGGCGGAAATTGTTATAAAAATAAAGGCTTGAGAATTTATATATTCCAACAGAACGTAACGATAGCGCGATTCAGGAACGATCAACGCCATCTATGTTTGAAATGTGTTTTTTTTTCTTATCACCTAAATTCAGTTGCTGTATATCTACAATGGCCACATCATAAAGTTATATTAAATATTAATATACTTAATATAAAATATTAATATATTTAACATATAAACGTTATAACGTCATTTTAATTACTTTTTATATTTTTATTATGCTCGTATTCGTAAATATTTGTTAAATATAGTTGAATTACAAAAAAATATTTTTAATTATTTTAAATAAATTGTAAAATATTGATGAAGACTCCATAAATATATTTTTTTTCCGCTCTACATTTTATAGAGTGCCTCTATTAACACGGTAAGTGGCAAAAATTATCACATCTAGGCTGTTTATTTTATTATTGTTACTTAACATTTTTTTATTAATATAAAGTTTAATGCATTACAGACTACGTCCGTACCTTTTTTCCTTATTATTATTTATTTTTCATTTACATATAATTATAATCAGCTACTTAGAATTAAAAATTTATATTTAAATTTAAGCGAATTCTTGACACATTTATATACATTATTTTTCATATTCAACATTTAAAACTAAACATAGTTTACAATAATGAAAATTTTATCTGGTTTTAGGTGTGAGGGAGTTACTTAATAAAGCATAGTATATTTATTAACAATTGTATTTTTATCCAAAATTTTACATAATATATATATATATATATATATATATATATATATATATATATATATATATATATATACGAGTATAGTTGCTTGCAATTATTTTATTAAAACTGTTCTAATTCTCGATAAACTACTTCTATCTAAAACATTTAGAATGGCAATAAAAAAAATACAAATTTAAGGGATAATAAAAAATGAACTGGTTAAGTAAATAAGAACAGCCTTCTAATGAATCGTTTTCGGAAATAGCCATTCACTGATATTTTGTCTATACCTCTGTCAGACACACACACGGTAGTAGTTATTTTTTTTAATTTATCTGATTGTCAAAGTATATTGTCAAGTACAATTTTCTGCAAGTTTAATGACATAAACTATCATAAACCTAAACTTAACATTTTTCTCAGCGAGCGCAATATTAAAATCAGAATATATGGAATCGAAAATATGTTTACGATGCTATCAAGGGTAATGTCACAGAGCACATTAAAACGAAGCAAGATTCCAACGTATGTGTTTAATTGTCTTGAAAATATAGCGGTGCATTTGGTCACTAAAAGACTGGACCGCCGCCAGCCCGACTTGAATACTGCTTTACAATTATATTCATTTTTTTATTCTTTTAAGCTATATGTATACTAGCTTTACTATGCATTTATATTAGCATTAGCTTTGTAGGAAAATTTGTGCAGGTATTGTGTTCTAATGCCAATACAACTTTTATAGTATAAATTTGATAACTTTGTTATGACGACCAAGATACCGGAAAAGTATTCAGAACCATGTTCCTTTTGTTTTTTTGTATTTAAACTATTCTTAAGTATCTTCACTTATCAAACGTAATTTGTACGGAAAAAGAGAGTGTCAATATCAGTATATATCGTTAGTTTTTCATTATCTGTCAATTGACATATTGAGTGAGTCAATACCTAGACGTTAGCCGTACTTTTATAAACAAATCAGACAAACGTCTACAAATTTATACATACTTTTCATAGAAATATGATTTTAAATCAGAAATGGAAACCAAAACGGATCTATAATGTATAAAATAATCTATAAAATAAAATTTTACAACTTTTATCTTTACAATGCCATATGTCACTATTACCGATTACGTCGTTCACTATTGAATCGTCACATTGCATAGTGGTAGCTTATATAAAATGTAAACGGCAATCGAGTTGGAGATTCTTGCGGTCATTGGAATATTGAGTTCAGAATATTCAGCTATGATTTGTTTCACACAGACTTCATCATTTATTCTGAATAAACATCATTATATTATTATCAACTATTATTTGAAAGAAAAGCATTTTAAATATTCATCAACTTCTTAGAATTGTTCTCTTAAGTTGCGTTGAGTTCCGCCACTCAACATGCAATGTCTCGAATCCGGCGGAAGGTGAAGTGTCTTGGCACTAGGTACTTTCTGTATAAAGGGAAGCTAAGAGTAAAATGTTATTCATTTACAAAAAACATAATTCTAATATATACATTCGGAGATAGAAAGCATTATAACATTGCTACTAATTTATGCAATTTTTAAAAATTTAGAAATTTAAAATTTTGCGATAAATATCTATATGGTTCGTTGAGTAATAAGGAATAGCAACTTACAATCGTGCGTCATACATTGATAAGCTTCTGTGTAAATAATAAAATTGCCCTAAATAACCGATAAAAGACTACCGTCCACTATGATTTAGCACAAATGATGATGTGATGACAATGGACAATAATAAATAAATACAGTAGGTAGTCACAAAATAAAAGTACAAAATAAAACTGTAAGGTAAAATAACCTTGCAGTAATGGGATCGGTCAACTAGTATAAAAGACGTCATCCTCAGCGTTACGTGTACATTATATATATATATATATATATATATATATATATATATATATATATATATATATATATATATATATATATATATACACTATAATATATTCAGAATAGATCATTCTGTATATACGTGCGGTGTAAATAATTTTTTTAAACTTCGCGCTTTATCCCTTGCTGGGAAGTCGGTGAGGACCAAGTGCCAAACGCTACAGTCCCTGCATACCTCTTTCACCTCGTCCACAGTCATCAACCTCTTTATCCATGCCCTTCGGTGGGTCCTCATGCTTTTTACGTAACCTTCCTCCAGTATCATTGATACTGTGTTTTCGAAGGTCAACCGAGGTCTCCCCAACCTCTCGCCTAAAAGTGTTGTGATATTTTTGTTGTTTCTTACTTTTTTATTACTAGTGTATAAGAGCTGTGTTATAAAGATATAAGGTATAAGAGCTATGTTATAAATAAATATAAGGTATTTTAGTGCTCCGCTCTTTTAATACATTGGTTTAATACACTGATTGTTATTAAAATTTCTAATATATATTTTGATAAAGTAGTATTTTGATTCGATCAACACCACTTGTTTATTAATTATAATTTGAAACAAGAATAAGATTATCGCGCACCTATTAAACGTAGAATAAAGTGCTTGACTATACAACTACAATACATATCTACTTAGAGTGCTTCCATACAGTGATCTTCATGAATTATCAATTATTAACATTAGTAAAATCATTTTACAACTGAAGGCTTCTTTCCGCAAAGTAAGATAGGCAGTGAGAAACTCGTATTAAGACAGAATGAATAAATGTGAATAAAAAATGCCAATTATAATTAAACTATATTCGTCTGCGTCTTAGACTTGGAAGTTTATATACTGATTCCTATCTTAAAATTGTAATTTATATTGAACATCAATCAACGTAAATCCATAATACTCGTTGTACTGGAAAAATTGTCTTTGCTTATAACAAAAAGCAATCTCTTTTTTTGTATTTTTCGCCTTAACCTTTGCTCAACCTAAGGCTTAATACTCAATTAGTTACAGTAGGCTCGGAGCAAGCCACAAATAAAAGGTCGCTATCTCATATAGGATTTTATATGGATCATTCACAAAACAACGAATGGAGGGAATTGTTCTCTTTAGTTGAATATTTTTTGTCTTTAGTTTAATATTCTCTAACTGACTTTTCCTTAACTTTATAAGTAATTACTTCATTAGGGGCTCGAATAGTGATAACACGTATACGATTTCATTGATGAATGTTACAAGCACACTTAAAAATAAGAGACATATAATGCTGGTTATATCTACTTAAATGCAATGTTTTGAGAACTTGAAGTGTATTGTTTTAAATCTGGGAATTGCTTCAAGCTTAACTATTAAGATTTGACTTCCACTAACTAATAATCAATTTAAATAATAGCTTACTAAATTGAATGAAAATATTTAAAAAAGATAAAACGTTTTTTTTAAACGGCAACAATTTACTACAAGTATCTAAATAAAGAATAATGCTTTTTAAACCATTGTCAAACCAGATTCTTTATATAAGTGAGTATTCATTTTAAGACAAACGAATATACGGTTCGTAAGTACGAACAAACGTATTCCAGTACAATTTACTTATTACATTTCTTTTAAGCTGTTCAAAGTTATGCAAATTAGAATTCTGTCACCAAATAAAAAATATCTTCCAGGCATATTTTATGTGAAATTAAATTTACGCGGGCTACGCATCACTTTATCAATTTGTTTAGGCGGCGACGCACTGACAGAGTACATTATAAACTTATTTATATACTAGTCACCCTTACTTTGTACAAGCAAACCGGATAATACAATCATGGTAATGGCTCAAACAAAGTTGTCTTTAGGTTTAATTTTACTCGTATATGCTGTTAATGAAAATAAAATTATGATTTCAAGTTAATTTTAGTTAAATTTTATTTTATTTCAGAAATTGTTTCTAAGACTTTGTTAGTTTCTTCTGTGTTTATTTTTCTATTAATATTAGATATCCCGTTGTTGCGTTGTCTTATCTTGCGTATGTCATTTTGTATAATCATTTATGTCCAACACATAGTAGTGTGTGTTACATTTATTTCATTAATTTCATATATTTTTATGCATTATTTTAAAAAGTATTAGTATTTTGTAATCTATAGAAACGATAGCCGTGCCAAATTTCAGAGCTCACGTTATTATTGCAAAAAGGGATGCAAATATTTTGTTTCACGTATATAGACTTAAAGCTAATCTTATTAGTATTTTTCGATATACTTTTTATTATCGGATTTGCTCGACATTTGTACATGTGTTAATCGATGCCAATACAATATTTTAAAAGTATGAACCGTGTGACCTTTCTATGACGATCAGGATAGGAATATGAAATATTTTAAAAGTATTGTTTTATATAATTTTATTAAATATAAAATATCTTAAAAGTATTTTAAATAGAGTAGAAAAATAAAAATATTTTTAGATTTTAAATTAGATATCCCTTATAAATGAAACTCGAATCAATTTAATTCACGTCTTCTGAAGTGCGTTACAAAATTATAATATTTGTAAAAAAATATATATTTAAAAAAAATAGTTACGAGTTTAATATTCTCTAATTTAAGTTTGACGTTTTTCGAATGCGAATTGTTTAAATTACGTAAATATGAAAACGATTATATTCATATATTCAATATTCGACGTCGAACAAAACCCTCCTCTAAAGTTTTTCGTTAGTTTGAACGCGTTTGTCTACCCTTACAAGTTTTGAAGTAAACTTTAAAGATAAGTTAGTAGGTCGACCGACAAATAATATATACTATAAAAATATTTTTACGTTAACAATTAAAAATGTAGTTTTAGTTATATAAAATGGCAACATCATGCTTGGCTTTCGCGTCACAAGGAAGACAGAGAGAAGCTATAGCTAGGACACTGCCGCGGAGTTGTGCCTACGAAATGATCAATGTTACCTGGCCAGTGGCGAAGTAGATGAGTGAGATTTTGGTAGGCAAAGGCCTTCATCTGCCAAACCGGAGTCACGCATCACCTGCCCCGATTCCCATGTTATGAAAGGATCCGTAAAAGGATTTTCTCACGTTAAAAAAAGAAAAAAAGACACTGTTTGTAGAGCAAAGATCGAGCTTGTATACGTGATGATTACGTTACCATTACGTTTGCAGCCAAATGGTCTAATGCATAAATATGATATTGTATAAATACACAAGTGTAATTGGTGAAAAACTATGAAATGTGTTTTGTATATAATAAAAAAGTAAGAAATTATATATTTTATAAACATTTTTTCATGAATTTTACTTTACGAAAAGTAAATGTAAAATGATACCATTTGAAAAATATTGTAGTCATTAAAAAAAATGTAAAATGATATCATTTGAAAGATATTGTAGCCATTACGCCAGAGATTTGCTGTCCTCAATGATTTTATAAGGGCTCTTAGGTCTTGAAATTAATAGACGTTAAAACTTTATGACAGAAAAGTCAACTAAAATAGCTATTAATTACTTGTTATTAAGGTGAATTTTGAAACTTTTAGAGAAATTATCAGAAATTATTCTTGATAACAATATTATTTTAATTTTATTATGTTTAATTTTTTGTATCTTTACTTTATACATATACATTTTGAAGTAATAGTTATTAATTTATCACTGGGACACTAAGATGGGATCCGTTTTATTATCTAACGATCGAATCCATTTTATTATCTAACGATCGAACGAATATGCGGTCATCTGTAGAAGATGCTCATCAGATTGAACAATTAAAAAATCTGCTTTAAAACCAAAGTAAGGATAATATGTGGCAAAAAATAAATATTTTAAATCAATGAAGCCGGTAGTGACTCAATGAAACAGTATCTGACTGTAAAAGCGATTGTGGGTTCTATTCCCACTCGGGAAAATCATTATATTTAAATTATTTTCATTTCCTCGCGCTAGTCAGACAAAGCGCGGCGTTGAGTTTCGCCACTCAAAACGCAATGTCTTGATTTTAGCAGAAAGCGGAGTTCAGGATATCTTGGCACTAGGTAATTAAATTAATCGCATATATTTTGGTATTCAAAAGTACATTTTTGAAATCTCAAAGAAACTTTGAACCCGTTCATTAAACAGTTTAAAATAGTTTTATTTAAAATGTGTAAAATTCGTGATTTGTCACTAATGTAAGAATATTGTACTGTGCTTTAATATATTACAAACATTTGCGTTACTCTTCGTGAAAATGAAACCATTTTTTCAAGGAAAATTCATTAGTAAGTTAGTAAATATTGCTTCATTCTGAACGTAAGCGTTATCACCAAGTATAATGTAAGGCACAATATGAGCGGTATTAGCAGCACACTCATATGTAACTGTCAAGAGAATCCACCCTTGAACTTTGAAAGACGCTTCATCATTCATTCTCCTGATGGTAATATTCAGGCTTCCCATAATATACTTACGAGTATATTTACTTCCGGTTCAGCGTTAACAAATAAAAGGGCAAACTTTTGTATCGATAATATTGGTGACCAGTACAAAAATCAATAAAATTTGTATAATATTGAGTAAATTATATTGTAGAAAAAGAGCCAGAGACTCGGTTTTATTAAATATTACTTAGTACCTAGTGTCAAATACTCTGTCCTCCAGTTCCTTCTGTTCGAGTCAATGCGTGTTGAGGAAATGAAAATAATTTAAATATAATCATTTCCCCGGATTGAGAATCGAACCCACTACCGATCGCGTTTACAGTCAGAGTCTCACTGCGATATATAACATATAACCTAACTTCCATACATGTTGGTCGTCCTTATCTCTGGAAATATACAAAAAAAAAATTTAATTTTTTGTAAAATAACGAAGATCTGGCAGTGGCTGTCTCTTAGACCATTAGTATGAACAAAGTTTTGACATATTTATATAATTAAATTAAGTGGCTTATACGATTGGATTTAATAATTTTATTATAATCGAGTAATAAGAGGTAGGAGCTCAAACCTTAAGAAAGAGAAAGTTACAAGGGCAGCAGGCAAAGGTCCTTTAAGCGATTAGAAAGTCACAAGGACCCGTGAGGCCTTGGACCTCAACTTTAATTCCGTGTGCCGTCAGGGTATGTATTGCTTTAAGTGAGATTTTAGGGTCCTTGTTTTCCATGATTAAACAATTAATACATATATCTAAGGTTTACTTATAATTAGGAAAAACAGGAATTTTTGCTGTATTTGGTGTCTTTTAGCAAAATAAAGACAAGCATTAAATTTTTTTGAAACATGTAACTTATTTAATATAGTAGAATATTTACTTGTATCTTTGAGATATAATCAAATTGCGTTGACACTCGTTATGTATGGTATCATACATATTATTTCCATTTGGGCATGTTATCCACGAAATACTTATTCAATTTTCTTTTCATATATTCCGAAGAAAAAATACTTGACTGTATAAAAACTTAGGCGAGTTTTCAGATAAGTGATATTCTTTTAAATGTATAGGTACGATAAAACACATTTCATAGCTTTTCACCAATTACACTTACATATTTAAACAATATCAATATCTCAATATCATATTTATGCATTACACCATCTGGCTGCAAACGTTATGGTAACGTAATCATCACGTTAACAAGCTCGATATTTGCTCTACGAACAGTGTCTTTTTTTTTCTTTTTTTAACGTGAGAAAAATATGGGAATCGGGATATGTGATGTGGGACTCTGGTTTGGCAGATGAAGGCCATTACCCACTAAAATATCACGATGCTCATCTTCTTCGATACTAGCTAGGTAACATTCTGATCCTTTCGTAGACCTCCAGGTGAGCAGTGTCCTAGCTCTAGCTTCTCTCTGCCTTCCTTGTTACGTGATAAACGTGATAAATAAAAGCCCTTTTAAAATCATTGAGGACAGCAAATCTCTGGCGTAATGGCTGCAATATCTTTCAAATGGTATCATTTTACATTTGCTTTTCGTAAAGTCATGAAAAAATATTTTTAAAATATAATTTCTTACTTTCTTATTATTAATCTACCTAATATTTTTAAAAATATATCATTAATAGTAAATGCAACAATATTTATCTCATTGTATGCTTTTCCCGGGTATGTAAGTATGTTATGTTCCATGAATCCATGAATCGATTTTGAAAATAAAACGTCGTCAGATATGCCTTAAAGGCGCGAGTGATACTAAATATATAAAATTATTGATAAAAGAAAATGGCAGAGTTTAAATAGGCCTTTACCCAAAAAAAATATAATCCACATCAAAAACTAATAACAACCGGTTACTTTTTTTTTCTTTTGTTTATTCTTATTATTATTACTAACACGACTATATATATATGTATATATATATATATATATATATATATATATATATATATATATATTTATATATATATAATCTGTAGAATTAATATCCTATAGGTATAAATATGTAAATAGAACCGCTTGAGCATAACTGGAAAGAATACATACTATATAACAATGCTCATTGGCATGTAAACAATCACTTCTATCTAAAGGCAGGGGAGAAACTCATCATCCCGCGTTGAAAAAGTCAGTGAACAGTGTAAATTATATATTATATTTAAAAAAAAAATCTGATTAGGCTTCATATATAAAAAAGTTATAACAGATTTTAGCATTACAATCATAGTTAATCTTTTATTTCATTTGATTTTTAATTACAAACAATATTACATCATTCTCTTATGTTTTACTTTTTATGTTTAATATACATATATGTATATTAAGCATAAACTCAGGCCGATCACGGCGCAGTGACAAAGCGTCTGCCTGTAAAAACGCGATCGATTGTGGGTTCGATCTCCACTTGGGGAAGTTTAAATATAATATTTAAATTATTTTCACTTCCTCGCTCTAGTAAGACATAGGTGCGCTATTAAGTTCTACCACTCAACACGCAATGTCTCGAATTCGGTAGAAAGCGAAATACGGAGTGTCTTTACTAGGTACTTTGTATTTCTTTTATGAATTTAGAGGGAAAAGTACCTTAAAATGTAATAGGCATGTATAAATATTTCACAAAACATACTCTAAAGCTCATTTTAAATCCAAAATCCAAGTAAAGAGGTGTTCACATAAACGAAATAGCTTTTATTTAAAGACAGAAGGGAACTCATTTATCTTCAAAGGTTCGTAAAGCAAAATTCGTATAGGTATTCCGATCTTCCAATAAAAAGTGTAAATTCCTTACCGCAGGCTATCGGAATTTTCTTTATTAGAGGATTCATTAATTTGGGGTTCAGTAGATATCCTTGGATATGGTATTTCATATAGAAATATCAAGAATTGGAAAAATATTTTAATATGAGAGGCACAGATTATCTTTACACAGACCACAATACATGCACGCACGATGTAGGCAGAGATTAGCAATATCTTTTATTAGTGTCACGCTTTTACTTCGTATAGCATGGTCGACCGATGTACCTAGTATTAAGATACTCCATACTCCGCTTTCCACCTAATTCGAGATATTTAAGTATAATCATTCCCCCGAATGAGAATCGAACCCACAAACACACAAATATCGTTAACATTCAAACACTGTTTTAAATGAAACTATTTTAACCGGATTAATCGCGTATATTTTGGTATTCGAAAATACATTTTGGACACCTGAACTTTCGAATACTTTACAGCAGTCCGTGGTTACAGACTGAGGTCACCTTAGTCTACCTGTGACCAAGGTTAATCCGGTTTAAATAGTTTCATTTAAAATGTATAAAAATGGCGAAAATCAAAGATCTTATTATTCAAACACTGTCCCAACTCCCACTGCGCCACGACCGGAATCGAGAAAACCAATACGAGAGAAATATGAATATATTAAATTACAATCGCAAATTTTTTAATCGAAACCAAAACTATGTCATACTGTGAAACACTTATAAGATCAAATTTAAAATATTTTTTTAACAGAAATGGACAAAAAATGGTGAGATTGTGTCAAGATTGATATGTTATTTTACTTTCAGAAATTGTAAACTATATAAATACGTTATTTAAAACAGTTTTCAGTTATGTAGAAAGCAACACTTGTTAAAAACTACTTTGTTACCTTTTTAGATTGACGTGAGTTTTAAATTGGATACGTAATTAAAATGGAAGTCTAGGGCGAAAATATGAAAAATATATTTGTTACTGAAATTTCCTAACAGGATGTCGAAGCATTCAACACTCAAAAACTTCTATCGCAGCAAGTTTCAAACTCAAATAGCTTTAGGAAGATAGTTATCAGTGCCACATATTAAATTTCTTGCTACTTATGTGGTCCATCTCGAAGTGTAGTACATTTCACAGTAAATTAAATTATGTTACTAAATTCATCGTGAAATGAATGAGGCCATCGTGGCGCGGTGTGACAGAATTTTAGTATAAACGCAGTTCGTTGTAGGTTCGATTTCCACTTGAAAGATTGATATATTTAAAACTTATATTCATTTCTCTGCTCCATTAGATAAAAGGCGGATTTTAGTTCGCCACTCAACACGTAATGTCTCAATTTCGAGCGAATAGCAGTGTCCGAGTCCGATTCCTTTGGGAATGTCTTATCAATAAACTACCCTGCTATGCAAGATGTGCGTAGAGCCTTCTTTTATTATTAAATGTAATTTAATTTAATTATATTATATAAAATTTAAAAAAAATATTACGAAATAAATTTAGACTATTCATTTATAATAGGTCAACGTAAATCTGCACTTCTTTTTAAAAATTATGCGGACGAACTATCAAATAAAATATTTTCTAAATTAAATATGTGTTTTATATTTATTTGCTTTTATATAACGTAACATATACTTTAAAATATTCCTATTTATTATTATTAGCTTTTGTAGCTTTAAATGAAATAATTTGAACTAGACAATAGCAACCGTTAGACTCACGTCACTTGTAGCCACGGAGCACAGAAAGAGTAATGTTTGAAACGGTAGCTGCCCTAATACGGAGTTTTCTAGTAACAAAACGCACTTTAATCAGTAGGTAAAATTATTTTGTATAAGGAATACTCGTCACGGCAACTCCATATGAAAACTGGTTCATTCAGGCACCAAAATATATTGATTTCGGTGACAGATTTATGAATATAGGCTCAGGTCATTATATTCTGAGGTGGGCATTACCGTTTAACTGTCCCCACCAAATCTTTTCTTGACTCAGCCGCAATCGATCCGAGGAAGAGTTAGCATATTGAAACATGCAACTAACTTTCAATATTAAAAGTTAAAAAGCATAAATCTCTGTACATATAAGTAATCAACATTATGTAGTGAATATCTGAAATGAGAATATTTAGGTAAGTAGCTCTCACGAATAAACCTGTATTTCAATTTAGGAGACAAAGCCATTTTACCTAAAAACGACAGATAGTATTTGACGATATACCAACTCACAAGCAAATACTGCCAGTGCTATTTACATTCCAATTTTAAATTTAAACTGTAAAGTAAATTTTTATGTACGTACGTACGTACGTATTGACTTAGCAAATTATGTTTAATAATAATAATAAATAAACAATATAATTTTCTATCAGTATGTTTTTATTAATTTTTATGATAATTATTCAATTTTGTTTATAAAAGTATGCAATTATTTTTAAAACTATTTTAAACGGATTGATCGCATATACTTTCATTGGTATTCGAAAATACATCCATCACTCACTCATACACTGCCCTGGATTCTTGTAGGATGAGCTGACTATATCTTTGTCTCTGGTGTGGTGGATTTGCGACTTTAAATTTTTTATAAGTGGATTCCAGGTGTTAGAATTTATAAAAAAATGAAGATCAACAAGCTACAACTTACTAAGCTAACAACACCAGTAGAGAAATAGCCAGGACTTCTACCATATGTGAAGAGAATTACAGACAGGATTGGCAACATCTTAATAAGAGCTCCTATCAAAACCATATTCAAGCCTATTAGAAAAGTGAGTTGACGCTTTAAACCTGTGAAAAATAATATTTTATTATTATTGGAAACTTTGTAGCACTTAGTATCCACACCACACCAGAGACAAAGTTACAGACAGCAAGCTCTGCAAGAATCCAAGGCAGTAAGGAAGGATGAAGAAACAGATGGCGGTGGCAAATGCCACTTTAGTCTACGTGTAACCACGCACTATTGTAAATTGTTCGAAACGTTGGGATTTCGAAAATGTTTTTTTGAATACTAAAAGTATTCTTTAATTTTAATGTTGGAAAGCGAAGTACGCAGTGTCTTGATACTAGGTACTTTCTGTCTACCCTGCGATGAAGCTAAAAATAAAACCTAGGTCTAGATCTAGGTGGTGGTCATTCGAATCTAGATTTAATCTGAAAATGATTAAATTTAACGTTTAATAAATATATAGCGCTCCGTAGTATGCAGTACATGCTAATAGCATTATCTCGCAAGGCGTAGCATATCCCAACATAGCGTCAGTCTCAATTGCGGTTTGATTAAATTACGACTACAGATTTTCAGCAGCTCCTGGTCCTTAATTATATTTTATGATAAAGTATAATATAAATATTGGTGAATAAGTAGGAGATGTTATTGTTAGAACGTCACCTCTTATATGTTGTATATTCTGGATTTCTCTCAAAATTGAGCACCGAATTGTAAACAGGATTTAAAAAAGTCCCGTTCTTTCCATTTCGAAATATTGCGTTTCGAATAGCATAACTAAACGTCATGCTTTACTTACTACACATGAAAATAACCATAATTAAAATATAATCATTCCCGCAAAATAGAATCGAATCTATATACAGTAAGACTACCATTCTATATAAACGCTGCCCCACTGCGACTTGATGATCTCAATAACAATTGTATAAAAGATTGTACAATACTGCGACATTATTTAGCTTTGCGATAAAATAATAACTTGAAATTAAATAGTTTGTAGTTTTTCGAAATTGCCATATAGAAACTTAGTTGTAAAGTTTCTCATACTAAAGTTCAATATTTCAATTTCAACAGCGCGTTCTTTATGAAACCTGGAAGAAAAATTTACTATTATTATTCAATTGGGTCACTTTAAATGTCTAATAATATTATAGTATTATTAGTTTTGTATAAATATAATTAGTCGATGTTTAAAGAGAAATAATTTGAAATGGTATATTAATTATTACACAAAATACTATGTGTTATCTATACAAATAACATACATTTTATACGCTATTCAAGCGTGCCACTTGTGGCACTTCTTCGTTGCGTTAAGACGAAGTGTGATATTATGTTGCCACCTTTAATCACGTGATAGACAATCAGACTACATGTTATACTAAGTTTTCTCTAATGTTTTAAACAAAAAGTAGGAAGAGGGTAAAGTGCAGTTTATCTCCTAATGCTGCTACGTACTTAGCTAAACATTATGACGAATGTATGCAGATTGAAAGTAGTAAATGCATTTTTTAATTTAAAAGCAATTTAAAAGGAACCGATCTAGGCAAAAGGTATGTTAGAGAGAGAGAGAATTACGTGTCCGCTACATAAAGTAGTACAAACTAGTTTGCTAAAAAGATTTTTTAATCGAAAAATAGAGCTGCTATGTGTTTTTAATTTGATTTGCAAAACAATATTAATGAGTACCTAAGAAAAATGTTTAATAGTCAATGAATGAAGAATGAGAGGCGGCAAATATTTAAGATAATCTCAGTATTCTCAAGGAATTGAAGCCATTATGGGTTCATTTATTATCATACACACAATGGCTAAGATGTGTCAAAAATACATGATTTTTATTATCCCATATTAATTTGACTCATATTGCATAAGTATAGTAATCTGAACATCGTATAAAAGCTTCAAAGCTGCAAATGAATCCATAATAAACTCCCTTGAATAAATTTAATCAAATATCTCATAAGGTCTACAGCTAAGCTCGTTGCCTTCCGTAAGTACAGTATATGAAACCATTATCAATTGTTTTAACATATTTTTAATGTTTATAGTATATAGTTAAAGTATAAAGTTATCGTTTGTGGTATAATATCCGATGCGTTAGACACGCTTATGTTTGTACCCAATGTTGTATGTATGATTGTTATTTGTTAAATATTTATTTTTAATTCGTCATGCAAAATCTTTCAATACCTTTTAATGAAAATCACGCGGATGGAGTAATATGAAAATTGACACAGTTATGGTTTAAATAGAATTGGAGTACAGAATCCTAATATTTTGGTAAAATACACATTACCTTGTGCTTAACCTACACGTTTAAATATAAAGTAACACACACGTTGCTACGGCAAACGTTGTAAACGCATCAACGGGGGCACTAGTATCAATAAATATGCACTACCTTTATCTTTATATACCACTTGCCAGATAAATCTAGGATATGGAATGTTGGTCAGGCAGTGGCCTGAAATGCTGAGTCTCTAAATAAGTTTTTTAGCGCTTTTTATCCCACATAGCAAGGTAGACAGAAAGTACCTAGTGTCAAGATACACCGCTTCACTTTTCACTCGGGAGAATGATTATATTTAAATTGTTTTTACTTTCTCGCTCTGGTAAGACAAAGTGTGACGTTGAGTTCCGCTACTCAACACGCAATGTCACGAATTCCGCAGAAAGAAAAGTACGGAATATCTCTAAATAAAAGAACAATAAATGTAAAATTTTGATACAAACTAACTAATATAGACTTAATATTATATTAAATAAAAATATTATATAAAAAAATATATGAATTTGTTTACACACTTTATAGATGGTTGGTTTTCATTTCAGTAATGATATTGATTAAACTATGCTATTACCTACAGGCTACGACTCATCTCATTTCTTCCCACTGGGATTTAGGGGAAAAATCAGTTTGCACGAGAAAAAAATAATAATTTATAACCTTTAAATGTACGAAATATTTATGAATGTTGTTCCTCCTTATTTGAGTTGAGAACTTAGTCTGGTGATCTTTAATTTTGAAACAGTAAGTGTGTTTTCTAGTTTAAATAAAGTGTATATGAAAATTAATTAAAGATCATTTACACCTAAGAATATTATATAAGGCTATTTGTTTTTAGTACATTTCTTATACATTTTTACCTAACGAAGTTTTACACTTATTACATTTCTATACAGATATGTGTCAGTTTTTATACCGTTGACATAGTAATTCTAAATTATATTGAAAATTTTACTTTCAGACCCTTGTCGGATATATGTGTTAATATTTAAACAGTTACTAAGAGGCTTTTAAGTTATTACGTGGAGGCGACACCATTGCCCTAAACGTTTCTTAACATTTCTGCATTCTAAAATGATATGATATTATGGCAGAATGATGGAAAGATTTTTCTCCGACTACTCTGTTTTTGTTAAGTCTAAGTATAATTTCAAATATTTACCTCTGTGGTTTTGTACCACCAACTCCGTACGGTTCAAACTAATTAAAATATTTATGGAATCAAATAGAATATTTACATTGATAATTTAAGTGATTTACCGATCTAGATAAAAAATCTAAAATTGCAAACAGAGAAATTATTGCTAGCTAACTAAATACTTAAGGCAGATATGCTTTACTCTAGGAGATGCGGGAGGTGCTCGAAAATAAAAATAATCGATATTCGCTATCGAAACAGTAAACTTTTCACATATACTTGGCTATCGGAAAGTATCTACTATATATAACACTGTTCCCATATGTTGCACAGTCGTTACTAGATCCTTCATTTCATTCGGAAAATGGGTACAATTGCTGAAATACGGCACCTGATATTTACGACGTAGAGCACGGCTTGTTCAGGGTGAAATGTGAAGTGCTTCATTTTTACTCATTAACTTAATGACGATGATCAGACTCTATCATTTTCTTGAAATACAATAGTTTGTATAAGTAAATTAAAAGTGGAAGGAATATATGCAATACAAATCATCTGTAATTATTTTTATAAACAAACGTATAAACGATATCCTTGCCGAAAAAAATTGTAAGTGGCTTTATTTTTAGGTTTCTTTTTAAATAAAATTTGCTATTTCCCACATAGCAGAGTAGTCAAAAACAACCTGTCAACATCAACAGTGTCAAGACACTCCGTTGACTGCTTTCCGTTAGAAATCAAATGAGTTTCGTGTTAAGTGGCAAACTAAGCGCCGCGCTTAGTCTTACCAGATAGGAGAAATGGAGAAATTTAAATATAATCATTTGTCCGAGTGGGTATCGAACCCACGACCTTTTGCGTTTACACTCCACGGTGTTCTTCAATTTTTTATTTTTTAAGAAAAAAATAATTTCTAAGAAAACCAAAACAAAAATATAAGTTATTGATAAGTACATTAGCGACGCGAAGTCCCAATAATAAACGAGTTCTATTTAAAAGCAGTCTACAAATATTACTCGAGTGCTCGCTCATGCTAAGGAATGAGAAAATTTCACAATTACTTAGGTTTTCATATTGGCAAATTCCCTTCACCTGTTCTTTGTATTTTACCTTTTTTTATAGGATTTATATAATATTTTCACCTCATTCTTGGCATATCTATAGATAATTTACTAGCAAACAAATCAAAGTTATAAATGTAACTTTTAAACGGTATACCGGTATAACGGTAAACCAATCGCGTATATTTTGGGTATTCGAAAATATATTTTTATAATCGACATTTCCTACACTTTACAGTAGCCCGTCGTCACAGGTAGACTGAGGTGACATTCTTCTATTTCTACTTGATACAAAAATTAATTATATCAGTCTACAGCCATCTGTTTTTTTATTGCTTTTCGTACTATCTTGGATTCTTTTAGAAAGATCGGACTGTATCTTTGTCTCTGGTATGGTGGATTCGAGACTTTAAATTTGGTGGTCGAAAGTTTCCAACCATTCTTTCTATTGAAATTGGGATGTTTTTAAATGATCTACAGCAAAACAACTCAATATACATATTTACACAATGTACACAAAAAATATTCAGTCAACAGACAATATGAGTGACAAGAGGGGCCAGTGCCTCTTAGAATCACTGATGGATAACTATTACAAGCCACGTAAGAAATATCTTTGAACATAATAAACATCATTGTTTCAGAAATCACACAAAGTCAGCTCTTATGTCGCGGAGTATCAACACACAAAGTATGTGGGCTAAGAGCGCACGCACCGCGAATTTCCTTCATCAATAAAGACGAGCCTGATCCTCATGAGCTGCGCCGTAAATCAGCCAGCAGCCGACTTGGAAGCTCACCGAGATCGAGCATAGCGAGTGAGGAAAGAGCTGATAGTTTGGTTCTAAGGTACGACCACAAAAATAAAGGTACTTAAATTCTTTTAAACATTTGAACGTAGCAGATGGTGAAACCTCGTCCATTGCAAAGTGCCCAGCGTTCTAATTACTTCTATCCTATCGTTACAATCTCGTAAGAATTTTAATAAAACTATGATACCAAATATCTTGAGACCGGTTATAGCACAGTGGGACAGTCTGACTGTAAACGCGATCGGTTGTGGGTTTGATTCCCACTCGGGGCACTCTCCCGAGTTAAATTATTTATTTTTATTTTCTCGCTCTGGTACGACAAAATGTGATGCAAAGCAAAGTACGGAGTGTCATCACACTAGGTACTTTTTGTCTACCCTGCTATACTTTGCGGAATAAAAGCGTGAAGCTAAAAAAACCTGTAATATATATTTGCAAAAAAAAGAATAAAAAAAACATTGATTGAATAAAGTTAGTCAAGTTTACGATAGTTTACGCATATATAATTAGAAATATACAAAAATTTCTAACAATTTTGCTATAAATAGATAGGTTATCTATTTAATTATTTTTCTTCTTAATCGTACACTCCTGTTGGAGATATTGAGGTTATGAATTTTCTTTAACGTTATAGTCGAGATGGTTAAAATTAACACGAGGAATAATGCAGATATAATGCACACTGTAGCTTACAAATTGCTAAGTCAATGAAAACCTGCCTTAGTTTTACGGGCATCTACAATTTTATATTATTATGTTTAATATAGAACTATACTTGCAATAATATCCCAACATTATAAGTATCAAATGATATCCATCACAAGGCCATTGCTAACACATAAGAAATTTTATGAAATTCGGGGAAGTTGGATAAAGAAAACCTAAGAAGAAATTTCATTTGATCTCAGATTGGAATTTGAAAAATTTATATTTCGCAAAGTTTGAGTCAACCTAAAGTTTGCAGATTAACTTTTTGTTACTTAGTTTCTCCAGTGAATGTAAAGCTATATCTGTCTTAAAAAATAGGATAGGATTGTCCTTAATAATAAGGACAATTAGTAGAAATTATATGCCTTGAATAAGGGTCGCCAACTGGCATTCTGCGTATCTTACCTCGACAGTCAAATCAGATACGCAGAATTCCTCTGAGTTTTTTGACTTTCGACTATGGTAGAAGCCCTCGTTGCGAAATGGGATTGGTTGTGAGTTAGATTCTTACTTAGGGTAATAATAATTTTTAAAATTTTTTGCTTCACGCTTTTATCCCGCATAGCAGGGTAGGCAGAAAGTACCTAGTGTCAAGACACTCCGTACTTCGCTTTCCACCTAATTCGAGACATTGCGTGTTGGGTGGTGGAACACAACGCCGCTCTTTGTTTTTACCAGAGCGAGGAAGTGAAAATAATTTAAATATAATCACTCCCCCGAGTGGGAATCGAACCCACAACCAGTCGCGTTTACAGTCAGACGCTGTCAAACGGCCGGCCTCTATCAAGTAGGTATATTCGTATTTTAAATGCCATTCTACGTTATACACTAACAAATTTCTGATAAGCTTCTGTTTCAATTCACAAGAGACTAGTATAGCGAGTAGGAGCTTAAACAATCGATTTGTCAGTTAGTATATTTACTTTATATATCTCCACATTGATCGTCCTAAGTAATATTATTTAAAGTATCTTATCCGAAAAGTATTGCTTAAATTTACTAACAACTTTTAGACTTATACGAATCATTTTTTATATTAAAAGACAAGGAAAGAAATGATGGGAAATGACGACTACCTAACAATTAAATTTGTAACAATCGATAAAAAGAAATTATAAGTAGGGCGAGTGTTATTTATAGAAATATACGAGTCACGGCTTCAAATGCTAACCTAAAGTTAATATTCAAATACTACATAATACTACTTACAAAATACAATAATTTCAGTTTTCAGTTTGACCCTACCTATTATACAAAGTGAACATTAACTAATAAACTTAATGCGAAACCATAAATGAATTATAAAATCGTGAATGGTAGGTAGGTTTATTCCATAGAATGCTACCATCTTTAATGAATGTACTAGAATTTCTCATAAAATTTTTCTTATTTGTAAAGCAAATACCATTCGAGCTGATTGAAAATGACCCTCTGGCACAAGAGCACATATTTAACGGTCTGTCATTATTAAAATATTAATGAGTACCGTTACATTTCTTTGTATCCTTCATTCAAATAATGGTATATTTATTTTTTTATATTTCTTGCAATTTACATTTTTTTTAAATTGAGCCCAGTCGCGGTGAAGTAGGACAGCGTCTGACTGTAAACGCGAAGGGTGTGGGTTCGATACTCGAGGGAGTGATAATATTTAAATTATTTTACCGCACTTTGTCTTTTACCAGAGCTATCTTTTAAAAGACAAAGTGCGGCGTTGAGCTCCACCACTCAACACGCAATGTCTCGAATTCAGTAAAAGCGAAGTACGGAGTGTCTTGACACTAAGTACTTTCTGTCTACTCTGCTGGCGGGATAAAAGCGTGAAGCTAAAAAAAAATTCGACGCTTCGCTTAAAGTTTTTTTATTTTAAAAGAAAGGCAGATAGATGCCTTTCTAAAAACAACAGTAAAAAAACATTTTAATATTATCGAAATATTGTTTACACTTATGTAAAAATTTTTTTCTTGTTTTTTAGCTTCACGCTTTTTATCCCGCATAGCAGGGTAGACAGACAAATACCTAGTGTCAAGACACTCCGTAATTCCCTTACCACCGAAATCGTAACATTACGTATTGTTTGGTGGAACTCAACGTCGCACTTTGTCTTACCAGAACGAGGAAGTAAATAGGAAAATAAATTTAGATATAATCACTCATCCGAGTAGGGATCGAACCCGCAACCGGTCATGTTTACAGTCAGACGCTGTCCAACACTTGTGCAAGTTTTCAAAAAAAGATTTATTTTGCAAGATCTCACATTTAAGCCCCAACACCTCACGGTGATATCATAAAAGCAATTTCAGCGTGAGGTCTCAATCACGACATGAATTCTGCTAACCATTTTCTTATTTGATACCTGTACATATCGAAATTCGTAAGAAATAAGGATTTACGAAGCCAATTTGTTGTTCGTATCTATTTGATCCCTAAAAACGTGTGAAATGAAAATAGTGTTATACCAACAGCTAAAGTTTTTGTTACAAATGTTACTGGTAAATTTAATTTTTAACTAATTCATTTTACCTATTACTAATTCAGGTGGAAAGTATAGGACGTAATGTTTTGACACTATGTCGTAAAACGTAAAGCGTGAAACTACTTTTTTCATAGGCAACCTAATGTCAAGACACTCCCTTGACTGCTTTCTAGTTAAAATCGATACATTGCGTGCTGAGCGCTAACTTAACGCCACGTTTTCCTTACCAAAAGGGGAGACACGAAGATATTTTTTAAAATAATCACTTTGTAGGAAACGAACTCACAACCAATCGCGTCTGTCAGACGTTGTGCCAGTGCGCCACGATGACCTCGTTTAAAAGCTGAATGCTGCTGCTGAAGCTGAGTATCTTCACACGTTACCCGTATCTACTGAAGTATGCTAAGAAATATAACATTACATTCACTAATTGCCACTTATTTAGAATTGCCACTGAATATAAAGTTAAATGTATCGCTTAAACAATTCTTATCAATTGTATGGCTTTAAGAACTTCACAGACTCACTAAATAACAAGAAACCTTTCGAAGATTTCTGAAAATTTTATTAAAAAATAGGATAAAATTATTTAACGGGAAATTTTAAGCAACAGGGTAATATTCTAAATGAAACTATTTGAAACGCATTAATTTCGTATATTGTACAGTAGTCTATGGTCACAGGTCGACCGATGTGTCATTCGTCTGTCAGTTGATACAAAAGTCATTTATTTATATAAACTGTAAAACGGAATGTCGGGTTTTCTAAAATGTGTTTACAAATATGGTATTCGAAACTATTTTAAACGGGGTAACTATTTTATGCCGCGTATACCAGGTTGAGCCGTTTAAAATAGTTTTATTTAAAATGTATAAAAATCGAGAAAAAAAATCAAAATCAACTTGTAAAATAAATGTAAAAGATTCCAGAGATCCTAAATTGACATAAGAAAATTTATATGTATTAACTTATACATACAACGTATTTGAAAGCCAATTTCATCTGTATGCATATGTATGTACATAAATTGCAATCAGTAATCAAAATCGTAACAATAAAATCAAATTCAGACAGACAAACCATCATTGAAATCTAAAATTAATGTTCTAAAATCTATGCGGTCTGCTCTACATCACTATTGAATTCACCAATTCAGTACTATTCAACGCATATGAAATTTGCGATCTAATTTTGGACAAAATGGTGAATTGATGCTGCTTGAGTGACATGTGAATACTCAACGTTACTTAGCGTTAAAGTAACGTATTGGTATATTAGATAATATCTATTTAATGTTTTTAAATTACATACTTTGCAGATTAAACATGGATTACTCCAATTTTTTGCAGAATTCGACATGACATTTTCATTTCCTAACCACATCGAACCCACAACCTTCGTAAGCGGTTAGAAACGGTAAAATTATTGTTACAAATTATATTATATTTTTTTATCTGCAATGAAATTAAATAAGGTTTTATATACTTTGCACTTAAAATAATAACACCCTCCGGCTTTACACTGTTTGATATATTTTATATAAAATAGGATTCTAAGTAATTTGTTAACTTGCTTTAAATGTGTCAACTATTAGGTATTTAGTATAGCAACATTGTGTTTGGCACTTCATATAAAAGTGTTTATAAGCGTGTAGCTCATGTGTAATTCATTTTAGATATGTAATTCGCCACCGTGAACCACTTGACTATATCTATTTCGTTTTAGCGCCCGTCCGCGTTTTAGCTTAAATTAAAAACATTATTAAAATTTTCAATTTTCTTTGTTAATGAAAATCATCTTAAAATCCGTTACGTGTTTTGAAATATATATGAGCATAGACAAACTAAGCGTCTTTGTTATATGATGTAATATGAAAGAATGTAGCAAAAAAGGCTTAGAAAAATTATTACAATTTAATGCACATTGTAAAGTAAGATGGAACAAATAATATATAAAACTAATTAGAAATTCGTCCAGCCTAATATCATGTAATGATATCCATGATATACTATACTCTTTATAATGATTATTTCATACATACATATTACAGGAGTTGCTAATAACATTGTTTTAATAAACAACCATACGCCATTTTAAAAACCTTTATGTTAAAAAGTTTATTAAACTTGAATATTATTATTATACTTTTGTAACATATAATGGCGCCTCTTGTGAGTACTCTATGAATCGACAAAATATTAAAATTTAAAATCAAATATTTGATTCCTATGAAATAACTGAGTGAGATTGGAAAGTTGCCGAACTAATTTATACTTCCTACAGGAATTACATTAAATATCAATAAGAAATTATATGCAGGTTCTAAGCTCTACCATGTAAAAATTGTTCCTATCTATCCCTTACTAAACAGTATATAAAAAAATTTATCAAGTGTTAAGATAAAAACTATTTTTATGTACCTCTGGATTATAAACTATAACCATGTCAAAAGGCACAAACAAACAGACGGACAGATAGACAAAAAAAAATCTGTTTGGTTTTTTTTACTTTTATTGCCCATATACTAAAATATCTAATTCAAATTTTGATAAATATATCATGTACAAAATTGACTATAGAACTCTTTTATTATAGATAGACATAGATTTCTTATTTATTATCATGTAAAATATTAATTTTATCTTCAATATAAACTTTGACTATATCAACTTTTATACTCTTCCATACGTAAATTTTCATAAAAGAGCTCGACAATTTTTCCTTTATTCTTCCTTCAACTTAATTAAAAAGTACCACATATATTATTTATTTAAAACATTACCAGATCTTGTTACAAGTGAATATCAATGTCTGGTAATGTAAAAATATAAATCTTACATAAATATTACATTTTAACTTTGTGTATCAATTTGGGTAAAATTATCAACGCTCGTGCAATATAACTGTGTACTGGCATCAATCAACTATCACGAAAATGGAGTCGTGAATTAAATTTCCATTTCAACTAGGTATGCATTGCGAGTCCGATGTATCTGAATATTTTGAAACGTGACGAAGGACACTTATATAAAGGCATTGTGTCAAATATCATTTATATAAACGGAAAATTGATATCAAAAATTTATTTTTTTTGGGATATTACATAATACTTATAAACAACTTCTCGATTTATCTCGCTTCATCGTATGGCAAAATAATGAACGATAATCTAATGTCAAGACGCTCCCTTCAACGCTTTTCATCCTAATTCAAGACATTGGGTATTAAGTTGCGGAACTTAACACCGTACTTTATATTATCAGAGGGAAATGCAAATAATTTAAATATAATCATTCCCCAGCATGGATATTGAATCTATGACCGCGCTTTGGTCAGATGTTGTACCACTACGCCACGATAGCCTGTTTTTTATTACAATTCATTTATAACGAATAAATGAACTAAACTAAGAGCATAACAATGTTTTTAATATTAACGAGCTATTAATGCATATTGTGAGTAGCCAACTCAGAAAGTTTTTTTACATTGATGGATAGCAAGAATTAGTGAATCTTAGCTACAATCAATCAAGTAGAATATAAATCAAAATATTAATCAAATTGTTCACTAAGTAATTATTTGGATACATTATTATCATTTTTGAATAATTACAATAAAATAAAACGTAAAAAATTAAATGTAGCGTATTCGATTCGAGTTGCGATTAAAATTTTATATTTTTTTTAAAGAATACTATCTAATTCTAAGTGTGGAATAACACTCTGAAGATACTAAATTAAATATTTAGGGTTATCAGACATCTAATAGTTTTGTTTTACTTCCTAACTATAGGAAGGGTTGGAAAGTAAAACAAATAAATAAATGTAGTATTGAAAAGTAAAATAAATAAATTTGCGTATCCAGTGAAAAAGGTCTCAATGGGTATCTGTATCTGTGTGAAATGCCAATGAAGCACGTGAAATCTAAGCATATATACGTATATAAAACCGCCTTTACTAAGCTTTAACTTAATCTATATTCATCTCGCGTATATTTTTTATGAAGATACTCAATTTCCCTTTCCTTTTATCTTCCGGTTATATTTATTGTTTTACAAACGAATTCAATATACTCGTATTCATTTATATTGACCATCTGATCTGCGATTATGATTTCTAAAGTAATAAATATAAATACAGACGTAACCTGAACATTTTGTTGACACTTATGAATTTCTAGTCTTCATTTATTATACTGTGACCAGCGTGAAATTTGATATCTCTGGATCATTATTTAATAAAATAAACTTTTAAAATAAAAGAACCTGTCAGTCCCGTCAAAGACAGTTTGGCCGTTTCAGAGGTTAGCTCAAACAAGCAGACAAAGAAATATTATATATATATATATATATATATATATATATATATATATATATATATATATATCATAGAATTTTGTAATTTTTTTAAATAGCGGTTACTTTTATATAATAAACAGACACAATAAAAAAAACTTAAACCAACGATCATAATTTCAAGTACGAGTGTCTTAGTACGAGTATGCTACGATGTAAATGTATAGCCTTAAAATAACCGAAGCTATTAATTTATAATGATCACACTCTCAGGTAAAGTCAATTTAAGGTTATTAATAGAATCTAAGCGAGCCTGCATGCTCATGACAGCTTAAAATTGGTATGCTAATAAAATTATGTTTTGAGCATCTCGTCCTTAATGACGCTTGTCCTTCACGACCCTGTAATTTAGGTTACTTGTACAAGTGTAAAGTAATCTTTTAAATTAACTAAGATATTATATACAGAGTTAATATTAAAAATTAATGAGTAGAATATTTGTTTTTATAAAAATTATTTCTATACACAACTTATAACGGTCGTGGCGCAGTAAACAAACACAAAGTAAAAAACAAAAGTAAACAAAGTAAACGCGATCGGTTGTGGATTCAATCTCTATTCCGGGAAGTGAATATATTTAAAAATATTTTCACTTCCTCGCTCTCGTAAGACAAACTCCGGCGTTGAATTCCATCATTCAATACGCAATGTCTTGAATTTGGTGGAAAGCGAAGTACGGAGTGTATTTACACTTGGTACTTTCTGTCTACCCTCCTATGCGGGATAAAAAGCGTGAAGCTAAAAAAATATTCTTTTCTTAAAAGTAATAATTTCGCATATTCTTCTACTGTAAAATTATAATTTATAATTGGAATTATTTTTAATGAGTTTAAATAACTATAAGCACAACGACATGCATAATATTATAAGGCACACGTAGCACAATGCAAAAGCATTTGATTGATAATTGCAGATAATGGAGATCGGAATGTGTTACTTGATTCTTTCTCATTTAGGTACAAGAAAAAAAAATAAAACTGCATACACAGAGTAGACAGGAAGTACCTATGAAATGTCAAGACACTACAAATGCCGCTTTTCACCGGATTCGAGACATTACGTGTTGTGTGGTGGAATTCAACGCTTTATGTCACCAGAGCGAGAAAATGGAAATAATTGAAATATAATCATTCCTCCAAGTAAGACTCGAACCCCCAACCCATCCCGTTTACAGTCAGACGCTATCCTGGGACCACAGTAGGCTTCATATCTATATATATATTTTTTTAACTTCACGCTTTATCCCTGGCGGGGTAGTCAGAGAGCACGGAGTGCCAAACGCTACGGTCCCTGCATACCTCTTTCGCCTCGTCCACAGTCCTCTTCATGCATGCCCCTCGAGGGGTCCTCATACTTTTTACGTGACCTTCCTCCAGTATCTTCGATACAGTGTTTTCAAAGGTCAACCGAGGTCTCCCCCGACCTCTCGTACCACTCACCTTGGCTTCATAAATCTTTCTTACCATTCTTTCATCGCTCATTCTTTTAACATGCCCAAACCACCTGAGCACGTTCTTTTTCATTCTTACTGCGACATTCACGCTTACACCTGCCATTCTGCGTATCTCCTCGCTGCATATACGGTCAGCTAAACTGACTCCGCATATCTGACGAAGGAATCTCATCTCTACTGCATTCATCTATCTTTCATTCTTCTTTTTTTTTCAAAAAATTCTTATTTCCAAGATTTATATTGTAACGGTTCATCATAACTATTATAATATATACGCAATATTATGTAATCGTATGCTATTTGTTTCGTTTATCAGAAACGTCATTTAATCCAACTTTAATGTTTCTAAGATAAATTTTTAGTGTGTTCCTTTTAATTTTTTATTTTAAGTTTCAGTTCCAAATGACCATGACCTATTTTCGAGTGTTTTGAGATGAATACAAATTCTGTCCATGCTAAAATACGAAAGAGCATATCGTAAAAGCTTTTGAACTAAATTATACCTACATACGCTAGATACTAATAAGGGTGTCTGTATATAGTTTTTTGCTTTTGTTCTAGCTACAATGTCATATGAGACGTCTTCATGCACCTTTGTTTACGCTACCTTGAATACCTTGAACATATATACGATATTTTAACTTGGTATTACAAAGTACTGTCATTTTAAAGAAAGTCCAGTTTATTATTCCTTATATAAAAAACTCAACACAACTTTCATTTACAGATTTAAATTATAGTTTCATACTGGAAACTTGATCGAATAGAGAATGTAAAAAGAACCGTAACAGTTATTATTTATATATTTGGTGATTAATTATTAATTATATATTTTAGAAAAACTCATTAAGAAGGGAATGTACCCATAGAAAAGATTTAAAAGAAATAATTACATAATATATATGTTTTTTTACAATAAAGTTTCAAATCCGAACAAACAGATTTTTTTGTACTTTGTACAGAATAGTTGTTAAATAAACTAAATAAAGGTAGTTACTTTATAATTTATGAACATTATACTAAAATAAAGTCTTATTATGTTGGAGAAAAATCACCCCTTCTTCAGAGGTTTCGCAAAGAAGGAAAAAAAATTCTTGCAAAAGTTCGTGGTGGCATATTTTATAAGGTTAACTTATAAGCTTTTTCTTGGCTAAAAGAATTCTATATTTGTGGAGGCTTTTTTATTATGACTATAACAAAAAAGTAGTTTCACACTTTAACCCGCATAGCAGAGTAGGCAAGCTTAATTCAAGATGCTCTTTTGACAGCTTTTCTCCCAATTCTAAACATTACGTGGTGAGTGTTGAACTAATGTTAGCACAAGAAATATACAAAGATTACTTAAGATCAGAAAGCATTTTTAAGAAACGTATAAAAATTTCAACGCGACAGGATTCAAGCCTGCGCCTCTTGGAAACCATCCAAGTGCTCTGACCATTAAGCCATGCTTTCTATTACCAGCTACGTCGAAATTCTTATAAGTTTTGTTACAACTTATTAACGATGTTAGCATCTCCGTAAAAAAAATTTTTAACAATCTCTGCTAACCAAAGATCATCTTAATAATATGTTATCTTAATTCTCTCTTGCTAAATATTCGTTTAGCAAGAGAGAATGCTATTTATTTTAATATTTTACTATTTTTAATGTTATTCCACACTTAGGATAAGAATTTTTTTAAAAAAATACGTCTAAATTTTTATACGTTTTTTAATCTTAAGTGTGTAATAACACTCTGAAAATTGCAGAATAAATTACTTATATTTAAAATATGATATTTTTTTCTAGAGTGCCAACTCCTCGGGGGTCGGTATCGAGTACGAGTAGCACAAGTACCGGGTCGCGTTTGGCGCGCCTCCTTACGCAAGGCGTTCGAGGCACTCCTGAAGAGACAGGTGCTGATACACCGCGACGACTTAGTTGGGAAAGGTATGTTTTATACATGCTTTACATAGTCAACGTTAAATATTTATTTTAGCTTCACGCTTTATCCCTTGCAGGGTAGTCAGTGAGTACGGCGCGCCAAACGCTACAGTCCCTGCATGCTTATTTCGTCTCGTCCACAGTTATTATCCTCTACATACATGCCCTTCGGAGGGTCCTCGTGCTTTTTATGTGACCTTCCCCTAGTATCTTCGATGCTGTGAATTCAAAGGTCAACCAAGGTCTCCCCCGACCGCTCGTACCACTCACCTTTGCTTCATAAATCTTTCTTACCATTCTTTCATCACTCATTCTCTCAACGTGTCCAAACTATCTGAGCACGTTCTTCTTCATTCTTACTATTACATTTACATTTACACCTGCCATACGGTCATATGCCATTCTGCATGCATTCTCCGCAGCTAAACTGACTCCGCATATCACGAAGAGATCGCATCTATACTGCATTCATTTTTCTTTCATTCTTCTTTTGACACACCCACGTTTCACTGCCGTATAACAACGTCGGTATCAGTAATGCATTGTGAACGGCAAGACGTGCAGGTACGCTGACGTTTTGCCGTCGCATCAACGCAGCAAGAGCCTGTTGCCGGCAGCAATACATCTTCCATCTCTATTAAACATACTTCCCAGATATACCACCTAATTCACTTGTTCTAACATCTTTCCATCTGCCCTAATCTTACATTCTGTTCTTTCTTCATCTCTTTTAAATACTAGAATCTTACTTTTACTGGCATTCAGGTTAAGACCATTAATTAATGGCCAAGACCATTAATTGATGTAAATTTCACACCCGTCTTTCAGGTGACCAATGCCTGCAACTCGCATTCTGCTTATGCAATTAGCACTGCATCATCTGCGTATAACCGACAGTTTACTGTCAAATCACCAACTTTTACTCATATGTCACTTTCTTACACTTCTTGGAGACAGCTATCCAAATACAAATTGAACAGCCAAGCTGACATGGCGCAGACTTGTTTGACACCTGATCGAAGCTCAAACTGAGGTGACATGCCAGCTCCTACTCGTACACAGGCAGAGTGATCTTGATAAAGAGATTATGTAGCCTGCAATAAGGGTCCGTTCACATTGTACAAGCCTGTCAAATGCCTTTTCTAAATCCACAAAAACGCCAAAAATTTTCTGGTTTACAACCAAAAACTTTTCCGTGATCATGCGGAGAGAAAAGACCTGATACATGCACCCTCTTCCAGGTCTAAACCCTACTTGGGCCTCCCATAAAGGATCTCTCTTGCATTCTTCTAACTAGAATTTTAGCATAAATTTTACTGTCCAAGCTAATGAAACTGATAGCCCTATAGCTTGCACACTCTATCTGTGAACCTTTGCCTTTATATAAAGGCACGATGACTTCGCCTCGCCAATCATCCAGAATTTCTCCCATTTTCCAGCATAAATTGCATAGAAAAAAAAACAGGTCCAAGATACGCGGCCCACCATATTTGATCATCTTTGCAATGACTCCATCTGTTCCCGCTGCCTTACCACATTTCATACTTCGTATAGCATTCTCTACTTCTTTTATACTGATTTCGCTATCTGCTACATCAAGACTCAGCATATTCCTGTCGCTTGAGACAAAGGCGTCATAATATTCATACATCTCGCTGTAGAATCCCGCCCATAGTTTCATAATGTGTGTTCTTTCTGTAAGGATTTCACCGTCCTCAGAAAGCAACCCATTCATTTTACAGTTTGGCGAACAACGCCGAGAATCATTAACTTATCGCCAGAAAAGCTTCGTATTTTCCCGGAAATTGTTTGTCAATCTTTCATCTCTTTCATGCTCTGACTTTTTACGCTCATCTTTAAATATTTATGAGACCTTAAAATATAAAGAAATGAATCAGAGCATATTTATATATTCTTCTTTTTTTAACTTTCTGCATAAATAAACCTTGACTTTACTGTTTCAGATTTCAATACAAACTGAAAAAGAAAATAAAATTTATTAAAAATTCCACTGCAATATATTAAGTTTTCGTTTAGTTTAATATAAATCACTATCGAATGAAAACATAACAATTAATTGCAAATTGATTTTTCAAATATATGAGACAAATATTATATTCTTTGAAAAACGTATAACAAGCCCAAAAGTATAAATTAAAGTTGAATTGTTATATATATATATATATATATATATATATATATATATATATATATATATACTTCGTATTTATATATTTAAGTTAAATTTTAGTACACAACATAGATTACAGTTAACTGGTCCATACAATGAATTCGTTATGAATTAACAGTTTCAATATGTACATTCAAATATATACCGTATACAGTAAATTAAATTGCAGCTTTGTAAATGAAACTAATTTAAATGGATTGATTAATGGCGTATATAAAAATATATTTTTGGAAACCTGACGTTTCAACCAATTCACAGTAATCTGTGGTCATAGGTAGAGTCTACTGAACTTATTTTAAACGAATAAATCGCCTATATTTTGGTATTCGAATATACATTTTTGGAATCTGACGTTTCCAACACTTCACAGTAGTCCCTGGTCACAGGTAGAGGTTTCCAAAAATGTTTTAGAATACCAAAATATAAGCTAATAATCCATTTAAAATAGTTTCATTTAAATGCTCTAAAAACGCGAAAACCATAGATCTTTTTAATTTATAGCTTTTAATTTGTTTGTTCACTAAATTTCAATAATATAAAACTATATTTTGTGTAAAATATTGTTCGTATTTTTAAAGTTGCATTTTAGAACCAAATGCAATATATCTTTTAGGTGACAGTAATACAAAATAGCCGAGGCAAAGCCGATGGAGCGTAGCCTGCATCGTATTTATAAATCGCAATGTCGCATCTGAACTATCGACTTGGTAAAATTTGTCGAGATACGTTAGCACCTGGTCCTTAAAGTTATTTATTTTTTCTTTTTTCAGTATAATAACTCTTTAAAGCGTGATGCAATTCGATATAACTGTCTCGCACATTTTTACAGGCAAAACCTGACCTGTGCACTTTATTTCCGCTTTCCGTCAAATTATTAGTTAAGTTATACATGTCTCAACAGAGAAGTTATCGAATCGCAGTTTGATTTCGTCGATAGGTTTTTGGTTTGGTTGTGGGGGAAATCCCCAAGTGGGAATCGAACCCACAACCAACCAACCAACAGTTGACCATTTGGTCATATTTTAAGTTTATTGTTATTTGACACTGCGCGCTTTGTCTTACCAAAGCGGAGACTTAGGTAAGACAAAGTACGCCGTTGAGTTCGCTACTCAACACACAGTGTTTGATTTCGGACGGAAAGCAGTCGGAGACGCTCGACATTAGGTTTTCTTTGATAACATTATCAGCATATGTAAATTATTAAAAAAATAAATATTGGTAAAGCAAAATAACTTTTATTTATATATATACTTATTATGCGTACATATTCTACGTTTAACTATACTGCTACATCGCCAGATGGTTGACAAATGCTCCATGGCATTGCTCAGGGCATAGTTAACTAAATTTTCGCCTTGTTAGTTCAAATCAATTTAGTTTCGACATGAATTTCAATAATTGTATTATATCCAAGTTGAACTTGCATGTTTTGGATTTACTCAAGCTTGTTATTTAAGTTGCCATGCTAGTTGTTATTTGTGAAAATAACTTTATAATTAAATAAATAAAGCCCCTGACGTAAATTAATTTCATATACATATATACATTAAAACACTATTTTATATATATTGTTTTATATTTTGTTATGTCTATATGAATACAATAATTGAAAGTTCATAGTTTACTTGAATATTTATTGTATATATACATACAATAGATTTTAAATGAAACTATTTTAAACGGATTAATCGCGTATATTTTGGTATTTGAAATATATTTTTTGAAAATTGGAATTTGGCGGTAGATAACATAATTAATTATTTTACAACTGACAGACGAATGCCACCTCAGTCTACCTGTGACCACGGACTACTGTAAAGTGTTCGAAACGTCAGGTTTCCAAAAAATGTATTCTCGAATACCAAAATATACGCGATTAATCCTTTTAAAATAGTTTCACTTAAAATGTGTAAATATCGCGAAAATCAAAGATCTTATTACATACAACAGATTTTACACTGGATTGTTTAATGCAGTATGTTGATTTTTTTTAAAATTTAACATATTTTATATATACTTTACCAAAACTAATATATTAAAATAAATTATGAGTTCATTTTCTAATTTCGATCTTAGTCAAAATTGCATTTTGAATGTTTTTTAAAATTATTTACAAACATTTTAACTGACAGTTTCTCATTTCGATGGCCAGTATTTTTTCTGTTTGTAACAATATCCATGAGAATTGTCGATTGATAAATTGACATGGCAATACAGAGATCGAGTTACATAAGAGTTAACGATTGAAATTTTGTACAAGCTTGTATATTTAATTCTTTTAGGATGTCGAGTTGCTCTGTGTTCGAGTATCGGATTTGTTTTATGTAACGTTTATTAAACCTTATAGAGTTAGAGAATCTCAACTATGCCTTATTTTTTTGCAGGATTTTATACTTTTGGTATTTACGTACGGAAAATGATTATCGAAAATGATTATGTTCAAGTGAAATCTATTTTTATATAACCATTTTTTAACCTAGTATCAAGATACTTCGTACTCCGCTTACCACCGAATTTAAGATATTGCATGTTGAGTAGTGGAACTCAACGTCGCGCTTTATTATACTAAAGAAGAAATTGAAAAAAAAATAAATATAATCATACCCCCTGAAAGGAAATTAAAGTTACAACCGTTCATGTTGACAGTCAGATTGTGTCCCATTGCGTCACGACCGACCTCGTTACACCCCGTTCTTAATAGGATGAATATATTAATTAAATAAAATATATTGTATATTGGACAGATTTTTTCACCTCACAGCTTCAATAAAGCACGTATTCGTAAACAAGTTGTTTATCCGGATTGTATGGGTCACGTCTTGACACAATGAGGTCGATACAAAGATGTATAGCGCCCTTTATCTTAAAGCGGCAACCATTGATATAATTCAAATTCACGATACAAATAATACGTTTTCAATACTTCTATTTTGTAGATTTTCTTATAATATTGGCAGAATATATCCGGGAATAATAATTTTTCTACTAACAAGTATAGTTGTAGGTACAATATACTTGTTTATATGTTTTTCTATTTTTTTTTGTATCTGGTAGAACGGTTAAGAATTGCTAACTAGTCTTGTGAAATCTTGGTCATTATTTATTTAAATATTTATCTATAAACATATTTAATATATGTGTATATACATTTATGTATGTGTATGAATCTTTTATTATGTCTGCACACTTACACGTAAATTTTCCAAATGACAAGATTGATTGAAAGAGAATCCTTATTAGCGTTAAGCCTGCCTATAAAAATCGCACCAGAGATAGAGATTTAGTCAGCCCATTTTCCAAGAATCCAGGGCTGTACGCGAGGCAAATAAGTACCAATTGATGGTGGTAGATAGATGTATGTAATTTTTGTATCAACCGACAGACAAATTCCACCTCAGTCTGCCTATGACCACAGACTACAGTAGTGTTCGCAGTCAAGTTTCCAAAAATGTATTTTCAAATAACAAAATATTCGTATATTCGATTAATCCGTTTAAAATTGTTTCATTTAAAATGTGTAAAATTCACGATAATCAATCAGTCTTATAATACATTTTTGTATTCGATAATATATTTTAGAAAATCTGAAATCTGAATCGTAAAAATAAATTCGTTTCATCTAAATATAAATGCAATAACTTCTTATTCTTCCTTTTTCAAATTTACAACAAAAGAACAAATCTTTTTGTATAGCAAGACAACATTCAAAATATCCTATTTAAATATGACGTTAAACTTTCAGAATTTTAACACCAAAAATGCACAGGCTAAATAAAAATATATTTTCACGTTACACGAAACATTCTGAAATAAAACTGTCCAAATGTTATGAACTCAAATGTATAAAATTTGAAGCGCAACTTTTTTAGTTTTAAATTTAAAATTGTAAATAACCAAAGCATAGAGTTTATAACTAACACAATTGATTTAAAGGTATCAACAATTCAAATTTTATAAATCGGTAATGTTTTTCTTTTATAACTTATTTAGATAACTTCAGAGACACATTCCGGTCTTTTTGCTATTTATTTAATTATTAACATCGCTTTTGTATTCACAATTATTTTAATATATAATAAAATGTCTTTCCGCGTTCTAATTGGGTATATACGTTGTTTTTAAAACATAAATTAGGGCAATAAAAATATATTTTATTTTTAAATCTAATGAAGTAGTAAAGTACGGAGTGTCTTGACACTACGCACTTTCTGTCTGGCCTGCTATGCGGAATAAAAGCGTGAAGCGAACTTAACAAGCAAATAAAAGTATGGACTAAGTGTCTATAAGTTTTATTTAATAATGTAGTATTTAGTCACTAATTTCTGTTAATTTTTTTCGGTATGAAATTATGATTATTAACGATATTGATAGTGCAATATAAAGAGTTTATTTTTTTATAAGGAATCAATTCTAGCCCTTTAGACCTTTAGACAGTTTTATCAAGGTTGGACTTTCACACAGGTTCCTGGAGCGAAGTTCTAAACTTTCATAAAATTTTTACACATTTCTAAATGTAGTGTATGTATACAATGACCGGTACAAATTGAAATGTCAGGTACTTATTTATATTATTATAAGAAACTTACTTATGTTATTTGTTCAATTTTATTACTTATACATAGAGAAGATAATAAACATATATTGTTCGAAACTATCTCCGTATTATTAATTACTTTCCCAGAACAACTTAGAACTTTCGAGATTGTAGCGTATGTTATGTACGCTTCTAATAACAACGAACACTTGTGAAGTGTGAAGTAATGTTTGAGTGAAATGCCTTAAATACATTTTGCTAAATTTTAGTGCGTTATATTTGAGGCCGGTGGCGCAGTTGGACAGGGTGTAACCGTAAACGCTATCGGTTGTGGGTTCGATGGTGACTCATTCGGACTCGGGGGTTCCTTTGTTTATATTTAAATTATATTCATTAACTCGCTCTGCTCAGCCAAATCGCAGCGTTGAGTGCCGCCACACGACACGCAATATCTCCAATTCAGTGGAAAAAGGAGTACGGAAGGTTAAGATACTAGGTAATAAAGCGTGAAGCTAAAAAAATAAATATTGATAAGTAATATAGAATAAAAATAACATTTAATATAATTAAAATACCAAATATAATTAACTATTTAATATAGGAAAGCCGATTTATATCTTTTAAAATTTGCCTAAAATATGAGCTTGGATAGTGGTAGTGTGTGAAGTGGAGTGAAGCGTTAATTCCTGATTTAAGAGGGCCTCCTAATTCTACACGTGAGACACCGTTCAAAAAAATTGAACATGATAGGATTCGAACTCGCGCTTCTCGATAATTATGATATATGGTAATTGTCCAATAACTTTGATAGCTAAGCCGCATGGCTTGCATCTTGCTGGTTACAACGCATTTTTGTAGTGAAATTAACAAACGTCTGCTACCCATAGAAAATGTAATTTGCTAAATATTTTAACATTTTTAAAGTGTTATTCCACACAAAAAATTAAAAAAAAATTAAAAAGGTATAAAACATAAGACATACGTTAGAATCCTGTTATGTTAAAAATCTATAAAATCGGTTAAACTTTTAACTAAATCAAAGTATAGAAACAAACATCTACACAATAATTAACGAATTATATACTCATATATATAGTTTTTATATATATATATTCCGTTTTCAGTTCAATTTTGTTTTTAATTTAATTTTATAGTGGTGTTTAAAGCTTCCATTTTTAGACGCGTATATTTGGTATTCGAAAATTAATTTTTAGATTGATAAATTATTGTCAACTGACTGACGAAAGATTCATTAATACGTATAAAATAGTTTTATTTAAAATGTGTAAAAATGGCGAAAATCATATATCTTATTATATTAAAACTTGTTATTAATTTTTTGGCATACTTAATGTACCTTAGTTTCTATTAAAATACAAGTTCTTTAAACGCAACCGTAAATTATTACAGACGGTAGATAGAAATTCTAAATTGAAAATTACTATGGTTATATAGAACTCTGAAGGCCTCAGGCAAAAATTTCTGTTCAATCATTCATATGTATATATCCAGCTAGGGGCTAAGACGAGATAGATATTGAAAATTGTCGCTTTTTCAATTATATACGCAGATTATGCTGATTTTCATATATATTTTATGCTTACAAGCTGTTAGTGAAAATGATAAATTCATTAAACCTATTTTAGTGGGTTCCTGATTGTTTTTACATCGCTTTAGCATGTTTTAGTAAATTATATTTTTAGAATATTTATCTAGAGCATCCTGAGTACCAAAGTAGAAGTATTGCTTTTGAAATTATACCTTGAATAAACAAAATTACATAGCACATTCGTATAAGAAAACCACGGTCGCATTGGGGACGCGTCTAACTAACATTGCTTACCGCAAGGTTTGGTTGTGGTCATATCCCACACAGCGTTTGTATTTAAAATATAGGAATTTCTCTAGCTTGCTCCTTAGTTAGACAAAGCGCTGCACTTGAATCTATTATCCAATACATAATATATAATTTTAAATAGAAATCTATTTAAATAATAATGTTTGCTGTCTACAAGTAGAGAAATCAATTACAAAACAAAACAGAAAGACTTACTTTAATTGTACCTCAAATCTGTTGCTAGATAGACAGGTACTCACGTTGTTTTGTAACATTCTGATCGAAGTAGATCTTTTATTTATAATAACGCAGATATTTGTTCAGAATCGCGCTTTTTCTCACTTAGCAAGGTTGAGTAACGGGCTCGTTATTCTAAATCATAATAAATTAAGCAGTAAATAACTTTTATTTAATAAATTAACAGAGCCCCAACACCTTTTTTTAAGTTTAAATCTTATCTATAGGAGACAACACCGTTGATGTTGTGTTATGTGTTTATGATGCTGAATTTATATTTCGTTCTTAAATATATATATCATAAATATTTTTACTGACTTTCATTTATAATTAATCCATACACTCTCTATACTAATCTTATATCATGAAATTTTCCTGTTTGTAATAATCGTGTTGAGTAACGGAACGCAAAGGCGCGTTTTGCGAGTTGATTAAAATACTCATGATTCTTTTGATAAGATCGTACGTTTGTAATTAGGAATTAAATAATTAACAGAGGCCGGTTGTGGCGCAGTGGCACAGCGTCTGACTTTAAATGCGAACGGTTGTGGGTTCGATCCCCACTCTGGGGAGTGATTATATTTAAATTATTTTCACTTCGTCGCTTTGGTAAGGCAAAGTGCAGCGTTGAGTTCCACTATTAAACACGCAATGTCTCTAATTCGGTGGAAAACGGAGTACGAAGGGTCTTGACAGTAAATACTTCCTATCTATCAAGGATTATATAATTATAAACTAAAATAGCATATATTCCTTCGTTATAGAAGCAAGTCGTTAAGGTGGTGTCAAGTTCTACGACAGGTTTCTCTTGCTTATTACTAAGAGAGGTTGCTTGTTTATTAACACAGTTCAGGATCCAAATTTTAATACAAGTATTTGTTAACTACTGACATTCTATACTTATAATTATTTAACTAAATAACACTTATACGATTTGGCCTGTATTTTAATGTATTGTTAATTCATTATTAAGAAAAAAGGCTATAAATACGTGAGAAATTCGTGGGATTTTAAGAAATAAAAGAAAAGATAAAATTTTTGAAGCTAACAGTTTGCACTTCTTATAAATAAAAGAAAAGATAAATTTTTTCAAGCTAACAGCTTACGTGACAGGACAAATAATAAAAATGCCTTACATAAACAAAAGGCAATAGTCAATCGCTCTAAGTTGCTAAAAAATAACTTATGAAAAAGCGCGTCAACAGTCTTCTTTATTACGCTCTTAATTCCCATATACTTGAATTTTATTTGTGCCTTATTTCATATTCTAAAATTTATTATTTACGTTTTACTATAATGATCACATTTATAATTACATATAGTACACAATTTTGACATGTTAGCGCAGTTGCGAAATACCTGCCTCAATTTGAGGTTTGGGGGTTCAAATTCTACACGAGCAATATCTGTATGTGTATATGGTTATACTTATATTAATATGTGTACTTAATTTCAAAGATATATCCCCTATTTGGTTATAAAAGACCATTGTGGCGTAGTTAACGTCCGACTTCAAACATTTAAATTGTAGGTCAGCTGCGACTCCGTGAAATTATAACTTCACACTTTATCTTTAAAGGGGTAGTTGGAAAAAAAATCAATTAGTTACCCCTCTACTGCTCGGTGGAAAAACGTGAAGTTTGTTTATAAAATCTTGAACGAATTGTTACTTACATCACTAGATAACCATTTTGTACTGCTCAGTGCAAATTGCTAACATTACACTGCAAAGTCCTGACATCATGACAGTTACATGAAATTTAAAAAAAATTAATATATATTACATAATAATACATATAAAATATATATAATTTTGTTACTGAGGATTTCCAAGTGAAACGAAAAAATGAGGAACGCAATCCATCACGGAGGAGCGTAGGTAAAAAGATTTCAGGGGCGAGTTAGGTTTCTTTCGGTATAACGGATCGCGTCGTTACTCCAAAAGTTAATGACTTTGAAAGGGCAAATGCGTATCCTGTAAAAAGTTTCAGTCCTGAAAGTATTTTTGCACGCACATTTCTATATATTGTAAAAGAAGGGTTATATTTCTAATTGTAACGCTCACTTTAGAATAGAAGTTACAGACCAGCCAGTATACAAAATTTATATAAACAAACACAAACATTTTAATGAACTATGTTACCCTTATATTAATACATGTTTGTTTAAATAAAAAGCTATATGCTTTAAATTTGTTTCCCTGTAAGTAATGCAGGCACATTGAAAGAACGAAAGAATGGTAACAACGATAAATTACGTAAGAACAAGTGGTAACTGCTAAGATCGATTAAGGGGTAACCCAGTATTGGTCGAAAATACTGTAAATAATATATAGGGATACATACAAAATATGAACAAAATAAATTGAAGACAAAGGACAAGTGGCAAAGACTCGTTTGTACATACTCCCTCTGACTAGTTTGCTAGAGTGTGTAACTCTTTAAACTAGCTTGATGTTAAAAATAAAACAACTTATAAAAGTATCTTGCGCTAAAATTCACATTCGAAAACTTAACATCAAACAGAAAATGTATTTCGGTAGAGTTAAAAAAAATCGAAAAGCTTGCAAACGTTCATTTTGTGCGGCAATTGAAAGTGCCAGCCGCCGAAATCCTCTCGATTTATGCGTCCAGCCAATGTTCTAGCTACGACTCTGATATATTTTCCGATAGGAAACTTTACGTTTTATTACCGAAATCATGTATTCAATCTGTTTAATTCAAAGTACTTTCGTTATTAAAATTAATAAATGTAAAGTGAAAACGTTACTAACACTATCGCGTTACCATTTCTGCCAACATTGAGAATATATCGATTATAATTGTTTTTGTATGGTGTTCTGTCATTTTCAAAAGCGTTATTTAAACTTCGATGGTTATTAAAGCATTGTAATTGAGCTTAAATACTAGGCATAAATAAATTTTGAAAAAAAAAAACAATGTAACAATATAAGCTTTTAATCTGTTATTACTGATTTAAAGTGCTCCAGAACAGCTAAATATATACATAAAAACTTTTTTATATAATAAATATACATAAAAACTTTTTTATGATAGTTTTTTCATATTTTTTTTACATTTTTCCTATTTACATTTTGCCAAAAACACATTAACTCTATTTGAGCTATCTTCTGACCACTGAGCGTTGTTGAAGAGCCTGGTTTAGGTGTAGACTGCTTTTACGAGGTGCGATTTTGGTTGAAATATCTAATATTTTTATAGTAGATGGATTTCAAAAGATTTGAAGTATAATGTAACTAGAAAAAATTAGATGCAAATCTGAAGAAACAAGCTTAATTAGATCGAAGTAAATAAAATTTAGAAAATTATTTAAAAAATAATACTATAACACAATGAGTTTTTCAAAACTTATTAAAATAGAAATACATCTTTAGAAATATATTTTGATAAAAGTAGGTGTATTTTACTCTAAAGGTATGTTACATCAATTGATACTTAAGTATAAGTTAAACAGTCGGTTTATTTATTTATTTTGCTTTTCACTTGACAAAACTTAGAAATTTAGGATTTTTCGTATATTCAGATAAGATGATATTTCATGAAGATGGAGGCCAGTCGTGGCGCAGTGTGACAGCGTCTGACTTTAAACGCGATCGGTTGTGGGTTCGATTCCCACTCGGGGGAGTGATTATATTTAAATTATTTTAACTTCCTCGCTCTGGTAAAAGACAAATTGCGGCGTAAAGGTCCACCGCTCAACACGCAATGTCTCAAATTCGGTGGAAAGCGTGAAAGCGTGAAGATGCTATTGAAGAAACGCAAAAGAAACTGGCTGGCGTTGCAACAAAGCATCGACAAACCGTATTTTAGTAATCTTAATATATTTAGCATTGTAAGGAGTAAATTTATTAAATAACTAGTTGTGCCTTGGTGTGAAAAAGTTGCTTTAAATATTCAGTAATACTGTTGTTCATCAACTGGAAACTTAACTGCCAGTAAATTCAAGAAGGATGCAGGAATTATGAATTTAATTAATTTATTGAAAGATAATTTCTTAACAATATCTTTCGCACGGAAAAATAAAATTTTATGTAAATTTATGTCTATTCAAAGTACATAATATATTATGTATATCCGAATTTTCTACTCCTACGTTACTCTGTCGCTATCGAAAAATTGAATCATTTAGAAATTCACGAATTAATTTAATAGTTATTGCTATTCATAATATCTGCCTATATTTTCAAAATCGATTTTTTAAAAAATATAAGGTCATTTTAAAATTATTCTAAGTTAGAATTAATTTTTTTTAGCTTTATGCCTTTATTCTGCACTCCACATTCTAAATTCTACTATTCTTCCGTTAATGAAAAAAAGATTCATTCATTCATTCATTCTTACCTCGAATGATTTTTTTTCATTACCGAAACTAGACTAAAGTCGAAAGGCATATTTGAAATGCGACAGAAGGAAGGAACCCTTTGTGCCAAAGTGTAAATTCATATCAAAGAGACTCCCACATTATCCTATGAATGATGTAAGCGATTGTAGGTACGAGTATGCTATACTTAGTCACCATGAGCGATCAAGATCGGAAGATTACCTTCAAACATAAATAAATTATAAGGACTGCAAACGCGATAGACTGAGGGTTTAAATTCCACTCGAAGAATTTTTAAATTATTTTCATTTCTCCGTTCTGGTTCAACAAATCGCTGCGTTGTGTTCCGCCATTTACTTTGCAGGATAAAGAAATTCGTTAAGCAATCGTTTATTATTTTCACCCATTTTAGATATTTTAGATTGTAGGATATTTTAGGTTTTCAAAAACTCGCGAATGAATTTGGAAGATAGTTCTAAGTAGCCAACTATAATTATATGCAAATGATAGATAAATGACGATAACGAAATAAAGGTACAGACTCAGTTTGTACTGCAAAAAATTTATTAGAAAAATTAGCGGAGGATTCGAATGCGTCTCTTGGTGTTTACCTAGTTATTCTAGTCAACAAAGCTATTTAAGCTTTGTTGGTGAGGTCGTAGGTTATATTATGAACGAATCACAGACAATCTCATGAAAGTTTTTGTAGAAGGCGTATAAATTTTGGATACATTGCGATTTGAACTGGCGATACTCGGAAACTGTCCAATCATTTTGATCACTGAGCTAAATACAAGCATACATTTCTGTTATTTCAGCATTTCGCCCTAGATTACCGTATTTCTGTGATGGGAGTTCGGAAAATTCTCACTAAAATCCACACCACAGTCGACCTAAATATCCGGCGAGTAGTAGTTGCAAGATTGTCGCCCAAACCTTTGTCTTTGTACACCATTGTAGAGTTGAATTAAAATTTTCTACTGTTGTTCAAATGACTGAATAAAATACATGTTAAAAACTCTAGGACAGACGT